>OX638073.1:4497837-5927801 GCA_951804385.1 Trifolium dubium | reverse complement strand
AAAATATATAAGAAAAAAAATACATATGATAGAATAAAATTGGACAAATTTTTAAGGCATGGAGTAATTTACTATTATTTTGTACGATGTTTGATAAATAAAATATTATTTTGATATTTTAAATAATTTGTACTTAAGACAAAAATTATGATGTAGTTTAGTTATAGATAAAATTTCAACTTTTATCTTGTCTCTTGCCCCAATGTGTTTAGTTACGGAAGCAATTTTAAAATCAAATACAGTGTAAGAGAAGTTGTCATGTTATGTCTATTATTTTTTTAACAAATTAAAAGCACTCTAAGTATAATTGGATTACGAGTCAAAAAAAAGTTTAATTGGACTCAATTGCGTTTAATTTCTAGTTAATTATTCTCCAGGTCATTAGGTAAGAAATAACTCACATTTTAAGTTTATTAAATAATAGATGTATATAAATTATTTACATTATTTATTCAATAAACTTAAAAAAAAATGAGTTGCTTTTTTTTATAAAAAGAACCAATAACAATAACAAGTCCTTAACTAATTTTTTCCTAATATATATATTTAAATTATTTGCCTTACTGAGGAAAACAAAACTTTGTCTAACTTCTTTAAACAATATTAATTGCAGGCACAAGCAATTGGAGAAGGAGGGACAAACTACATAATAGATAATTTAAAGATGAAATTTGTTTATGATTACATGTTTCATCTATTAAATAGTTATGCAAAGCTTTTGAAATTCAAACCAAAAATACCAGATGGAGCAGTTGAGATTTGTGCTGAAAGTATGACATGTTCATTGAAGGGTGCAAGAAAACGTTTCATGGTTGAATCCATGGTTATGTCACCAAGTGATAAACCTCCATGTACAATGCCTCCTCCTTATACAAGTGAAACTCTTAATCAATTTCTACAAGAAAAGGAGAATCTAATAGGGCAAGTGAAGACAAGAGCATTGAATAAAGAGCTATAGTGACATTTATTTGTAGATGTAGATATAGTTCACAAACTTACACATATGCATGTCATTATCTTCCTAGTGATTTTTTTTAATCTTCCATTATTAAGAAGAAGGTTTGTTTACCTATATATAATTCTATATATAATGATGTTCTTACCAACTGAATTATATTTTCAAAGACGCAATTTTGTCCTACTTGATTGGTAAGATTAGTGATAACAACAAACTAATAAAGAATTCATGTATTGAGGAACCTTTTTGAATCTTTTAACCAATGATAACAAGTGTATTTTAACTATTAATAAGAGCATATTTCATGGTTAACAAAAAATTAATCAAACAAACATTAGTTGGTTTAAGTGTGACCGACGCTAAATTTAGTAGGAATAATCATAGTTCAATCTCCACAACTGTGTTCGAGATGAGACTGAAATTATTTAATACTAATATTCGCCTCAAACTTTAGACTATTAAGGTCCCTTAATTCTCCTACAAACCAAATCGTAAAAACTAAAAAAGTAAATTAATTAGAATGCATTAGTTAAAATTCTTTTATTTACAAAAAGTAGTTTAATTTCGTTGAAGTTAATTATGATCAATTTAATAAAAATTTTAAAGAACTCAATTCTTTTATCACTTACACTAATTTATTAATTGAATGATCAAATCTCTCATGACTGCATACAATTGAAATTCTTGTAGACACTTGTATGTGAACTAAAGAAAAATAAGAAAAGAGTTTTGTCTTTGGAAAATCTAAAATTTTAAACTTTTATAGTGTTGACCGATGAATGTACAACTTCCCAAAAAATAGTTTATTTGACATTTGACTAAAATTACAAGACATTATAAATGCACAAAGAAAATAAATGGACCGAAGTTCAAATTCTTAGACAATATTTTGACATTTGACTATTTTGTTTTTACATGTGGAAAAAAAAACAAATTATTAAACATTCACACACAAAGTGGAGCGATCAAATTCGAACCTCAATCACAAACATTTAATCTAACAATTTCGATATTTTTTATAATTTGAACCGTAACTTGTGAATAACAATCAACTATTTATAATATTGATATATTTAATCAATAAAACTATATAGAGTTACATTTTCCAAAATTAAAAAACATTGGGTTTAGAAGGAAAAAAGAGTGGTAAGTACGAACATATTGTGAAAGTAAAGTACTATACATACACTACAAGACATTGTTGTTTTGCAAAGCAACTACTACTGAACAATCTGAGACCACATTTTTCACACATTTTTCTTTCTTCTTTCAATTTCAACGTCAATTTAAGTATGCCACTATATTCCACTTAACTTTCTCAGAAACATCATTTCCTCATTCTCTTTCTTAATTTCCATTTTCTATTTATTTCTAAATTCTCATCTTAGGAACTCTCTTCCTCAAACCTCAAAATCTCAGGTTTGCTTTTCCTTCTACTTTTTATTTTTTTATTATTTGTTTTTCTGGGTATATATATATATATGTTATTTGTTCATGGATTTTGTATGAGAAAAGTTTTGATTTTTATGAGTTTTTTTATTTGGGTGTTGATAACTAATTTTTACCCTTAAAAATCATTAATTTTCTTGTCTAAGTCATCTTTTGGAATTGGATTTAGCCCTTTCAGACCCAGAAAATACATTTAATAGAAGTAGAAATTTTGGGTCAAAACTCTGTTTTTTTTTTTTAATAATTTCCACTCAATTTTGAATAATATTAGATAACTTTTATAGTTTTTTAAAAATATTAGAGAGGAATATGAATAAAGAATCTTTTTTTATTTTTGTGTGTGGAAGATTTTTCTTTTAGTCTCTGAAGATCCTTATCACATGATCTTATGTACTTTATAACAAAGAGTTCATGCATTTGATTCTTTTGTAAAGTACTTTTCTTATCTTATTTTGACCTTTGTAGCATGGACACTTTTAATGGAAGGCGTGTCTGGTGTCTGACATGAGTCTGATACTGATACGGAACAGACACATGTGATTATATTCAATTAGTTTATTTTCTTAAATTGTTACCAGTATCGATGTGTTAGTGTCGTTACCGGTGTTGCCGTGTTAGTGTATGTGTCTATCTGTCTGTGTTTCCTAGATTTTGACTAGTGGAAAATAATGTTACCTAAGTAATGTTTATTTGCTGGAAAACTTACAAGATTTTTAACTGGATATTTGTGTGTGGTTGATGTGGTAATGTTATAGTTAATACGCCTCCATCGGATGTGTTGTCCACTTTTATTTGTTAAAGGGGATTTGTCTACCAACAAACTAAGATTTTGAAAGTATAGATATTGCTTTTTATCTACAATTCTAAAGCAAAACTCTTACTATTTCAAGGTTTAGTATTCATATGATATGTGTTTGAAAAATCATTTAAGCATTTCCTGCAACTGAAAATCTTTATTGATACTTATATTATGCTGCTGTCAGTGGATTTAACTTAGATATATCTTGGAAATTTTTCTGAGAACTAGCATTCATGAATCTTATGTATTTCTTTCTTTTCAGGTATAGCGTATCTGTAAGTTTTCGTGGAAGCTGATTATTGGCAATGAGCAATCTCAAGCTAGGTGTGGAAGTTGTGGGTGCACATGACCTTATGCCCAAAGATGGCGAGGGCTCGTCTAGTGCTTTTGTCGAACTTCATTTTGATAATCAGAAGTTTCGAACAACTACTAAAGAAAAAGATCTGAATCCTGTTTGGAATGAGAAATTTTATTTCATCATTTCTGATCAAAGCAAATTACCAACCCTCACACTTGATGCCTGTGTCTACCACTACAATAGCAAAAACAATAGTTCCAAAGTCTTTCTTGGTAAGGTCCGTCTCACGGAAACTTCATTTGTCCCGTATTCTGATGCTGTTGTATTGCACTACCCTCTGGAAAAGAAAATCACATTTTCTCGTGTTAAGGGAGAGCTTGGTTTGAAGGTATTTGTTACTGATGACCCTTCTGTAAGATCTCCCAAGTTTCTTCCTGACGAGGAACCCACTTTGGATTCAGATCAGCACTCGAACAAAGATCCACCAGTATCATTGACAGATTCAATATTGGGCATGTTTTCTCGTAAGAAAAATGTGCCTAAGCACACATTTCATAGCATTCCTGGTTCTAATAAAGAAGAAAATCGAACTTCTCCTCCAGGAGCTGCAAAGATGAATGCGGACCATGGGAAGCATGAGATGAAATCTGTACTTCCTCCGAAAATGATGCATTCATATGCAGATTCTTTGCATCCAATGGATTATGCACTCAAAGAGACAAGCCCTTCTCTTGGAGGGGGACAAGTAATTGGCGGGCGAGTTATTCGCGGGAACAGGCCATCCAGCACCTATGACCTTGTTGAACCAATGCGTTACCTTTTTGTACGAGTTGCAAAAGCTCGCGACCTTCCATCAAAAGGTGCGACTGGGAGCCTTAATCCATACGTGGAGGTAAAATCTGGAAATTTCAAAGGAAGTACAAAGCATTTTGAGAAAAATCAGGAACCTGAATGGAATGAGGTGTTTGCCTTTGCAAGGGATAATCTACAGTCAACAATGGTTGAAGTTGAGGTCAAAGACAAAGGTACGGTACTAGATGAAACTGTTGGTACTGTGAGGTTTGTTCTCCATGATGTTCCTACACGTGTTCCACCAGATAGTCCATTGGCTCCGGAATGGTATCAGATTGACAAAAACGGTAAAAAGAAAAAAGGGGAGGTGATGCTTGCCGTATGGTTTGGCACACAAGCTGATGAAGCTTTTCCTGATGCTTGGCATTCTGATACACTCTTTCCTGGAGAAAACTCTTCAGTTTCCCATTATCAGATGCGATCAAAAGTTTACCATTCACCAAGATTATGGTATGTACGGGTTAGAGTGATTGAGGCACAAGACTTGATTCTGTCAGAGAAATCTCAAATCTCAGATGCCTATGTTAAGGTGCAGACTGGTAATCAGATCTTGAAGACAAAAGCTGTTCAATCGAGGACCAAAAACATGCGTTGGGATCAGGAGCTGATGTTTGTTGCTGCTGAACCGTTTGATGAACCATTGATCCTTTCTGTTGAAAACCGTATTGGTCCAAACAAGGATGAGACAATTGGGGTGGCTGTTGTTCCTTTGACCAAAGTTGATAAGCGTGCTGATGATAGAATTATCCGTACTAGGTGGTATAACCTTGAACAATCCATGTCATCTGCGATGGATGGGGAACACGAGAAGGCAAATGATGTGTTTTCTAGTAGAATTCACCTCAGTGTCTGTCTTGATGGTGGGTATCATGTTTTTGATGAGTCAACTTATCATAGTAGTGATCTTAGACCCACATCAAGGCAGCTCTGGAAGAAGCCAATCGGTGTCTTAGAACTCGGCATTCTAAATGTTGATGGTCTTCATCCGATGAAAGCCAGGGATGGAAGAGGGACATCTGATGCATACTGTGTGGCAAAATATGGGCGAAAATGGGTTCGCACTCGAACTATTAGTAATACTCTAGACCCAAAATACAATGAGCAATACACATGGGAAGTTTTTGATCCATCAACAGTTCTCACAGTGGGGGTGTTTGATAATGCTCAGGTTAATGGTCCAGATAACAAAGATTTGCTAATTGGTAAAGTTCGGGTCCGAATCTCAACCCTTGAAACCGGCCGTGTTTACACAAACTCCTACCCTTTGCTGATGCTTCATCCTTCGGGTGTTAAAAAGATGGGGGAACTTCACTTGGCCATTAGATTTTCATGTTACTCAATGGTTGATTTGATGCAATTGTATTTTAAGCCTCACTTGCCGAAAATGCACTACAAAAGGCCGCTTAATGTTATGGAACAGGAAGTGCTGCGACAGCAGGCTGTCAATGTTGTTGCTGCTCGCCTTAGTAGGGCTGAACCTCCACTTAGGAAGGAGGTAGTTGAGTACATGTCTGACACAAATTCTCATCTTTGGAGCATGAGGCGCAGTAAGGCAAACTTCTACCGTTTGATGACAGTTTTTTCAGGGTTTCTTTCAGTAGGGCGATGGCTCGGGGAAGTTTCCACCTGGAAGCATCCTATGACCACTGTACTCGTGCACATTCTTTTTGTGATGCTTGTCTGTTTCCCTGAACTTATTCTACCAACCATGTTTCTATATGTGTTTGTTATTGGGATGTGGAATTGGAGATTCCGCCCAAGATGCCCTCCTCACATGAACACCAGACTCTCTTACACAGACGGAGTAACCACTGATGAGCTTGACGAAGAATTTGACACATTTCCTTCCACAAAGAACCCTGATGTAGTGCGATGGAGGTATGACCGGTTAAGAAGTGTGGCTGGAAGGGTTCAGAGTGTTGTTGGAGATTTAGCTACTCAAGGAGAGAGGGTCCAAGCACTTGTAAGCTGGCGTGATCCTCGCGCTAGTACCATGTTCATGGCCTTTTGCTTTGTGTCTGCTATTGTATTGTATATCATACCCTTCCAGATGCCTATTCTTATATGTGGATTTTACTTTATGAGACACCCGATGTTCCGGAGTAAGGTACCATCGGCACCAGTTAACTTCTACCGCAGGTTACCTGCCCTCACCGATAGCATGCTTTAAATGGACTGCATTGTGTGCGGTACTTGTATTTTTACCTGCCGACGGTTTCAGTGTTTGAATCTGACTGAGTTTTTTTGGCAGTGATTGTAAAATCTTTGTAGCTATCTTATCTTTATCATGTCTTTGTTTTATCTGTGTTGAGTACAATTGGTGGGATATGTATCTATACATGCTATGGAAAACTGCAGTGCAGTTTTATGCTTATAACTTACAAGCATTTCCTATAGAAGCATTTCATTTTATGCCATTATGAACCATGCACAATCAAAACTAGTTTGTTGATGAGTGAGGTCAAAAAACTCTGTTGAACTTTTTGTGCAAAAGTTGCTGGTTTTGGGAAGCAAATGAGAAGATAATGAAATGATGCTTTCAAATAAATTTTCATATGACCAATTAATGTCTAATTGACAAATAATATTATTGTCACTGTTTTTTCACAGTCCAAACCTCCAAACATCTTTAAATGTGTCATTAACATTGCTCAATTTTCAAGTAGGAGACTTATAATCATATTTTGCATCAAAAACTTTTGTAGAGTTATACTCATCAACAACCATACCCTTGTGGTGGGGGTTGACTTTTCTTGATCATTTATATATATATATATATATATATATATATATATATATATATATATATATATATATATCTTATTTTGGCTTGTTCAGAAGAAAAAAAACCATACCCTTACTTTTATTCCATAAACAAAACATGTACCCACCTCCAATAATTTATCTGTTGGGTTTTTACAAGTTATATTTTTTTTTTCTATTCATATTTGATATTGTCTTCGAAAAGTTTTTTTTGGTTCTGCAGTGAATTTTTTTGATTTTGACAGAATTGATTACATAAAATTGATTTTTATAAAATAGATTTGAAATATGTTTGGATATATTCAAGTAAAAGTGAGTTGAACATTAAATTTCAATGTAAAAATCAATTCTAAAGTCACAAATTACAATTTTTAACTTTAAGAATAATCAATTCTGGATGATGAATCAATTCTCTTTTATTATTTATTTATTTTTCTTTAATTATAGATTAGATATATTAGTTATTGAATGAACCTAAAAAAATAAATTGTCTCTTATATAAAAGTTTTGTTTTGAAGTGAGAAAAATTGATTTTGTCATAATTATATGTGTAAAATTGATTCTGATAAAAAATGTTTTGAAAATACGCTGATTTATGCTTTGATACATTCAATTAAAAGTGTTGAACATTTAATTTCAGAGTAAAAAAATCAATTTTAAAGCCAAAAACTATAATTTTTAGCGTACAATCAATTATGAAAATAAAATCAATTTTACTTCGGAGATTAAACATGTCAAAATCAATTCTACATGTTCAAAATTAATTTTAGCCACGTTAGAAACATAAAATTGATAAACTTGGTTGCACAATGGTGAAGCTTGCGTTTATATCAATCAAATTAACTTACAAATATTGTTTGTATAATCATGCGATAAAAAAAATTAACTTATAGTCTAAATACATGCATTAATTTTTGTGTTTTAATTTCTCTCTTCTTTATTTTTTTCCAACCAAACAAACCATAAAGTTTGTGTGAATTTCCCATACTCCTCTCATAAATATTGTTATTTGGGTAGTTGTTAACACATGTCGACACTAAGCGTGAAGGTGGGTGAATGTTGAATGTGTATTGTTGAAGTTTGTTTGAAGTCTCACATTGATTAGATCCCGATTGTCGAGTGTATAAATATGTGAGGACAACCTCACCATACGAGCTAACTTTTGGTTGAGATCCAAGCATATTTAACAAATACTCCCTTCGTTTCAAAATAACGAGTTTTAAGAAAATGAATGATTGTATTGATTTAATGATAAAGTTAGTATAATTTACTAAAATATTCTTATTAATTGTAGTTAGTGGAGTAAGTTAAATGAAGTTTAATAAATAAGGGTATAATAATAATAATAATAATAATAATAATAATAATAAAGTAATAAATACTACATTGTTACTCTAAAGTGATAATTATTTTGAGACGGAGAGAGTACAAATTAAAATTACCAATACAAAACTATTGAAGTCGCCACAGGATAACTCAAATGGTAATATACCAAAAAAATAATATTAATATATCCACTTTTTTTTGACCAAATTTAATATATCCATTTGACTATATTAATGTTTGTGCATACTACACTCCTATTAAAAGTTATACTCCTCTCATAGAATTTATAATAAGTATTTTATTTTATTTTATTTTATTTTGACTAAGAATTTATAATAAGTATTAGAATTTTCATTCCAAACCCATTCTCAAGTCTATATATATATACTTGTTAAAAAAACATAGACCACAACAAGCCAACAATCAATTTCAAGTTTAAGAAAATGAGAAATCAAAATATCTCTTCTCTAGCTATTCATACTTTCTTGTTAATGTGGCTATGGTATAAATATTACTCCTTCGTTCTATATGTAATATATATATGTTCTTTAACAACGTTATTAATATTATTTTTTTCAACTTTATGTTAATATATTATTTATGGATTGTAATTTATTGGTGCAGTGTAACTTGTGAGACAGTGGTTGAGCATAAAATTTCAGATTCTACCATACCATCACCAACAAGTAAAATTGTGATTAGACAGTGTATCAAGGAAGAATGCAACAAACAGTGTATAGAGAATGGCCAATATGGATGTTGTGAACATGAATATTGCAAATGCTATGAGCCCACAAGGATGTTTCAGTGTCCACACACATGATCTCTACCATAATTTTATGCTTTTTTGGATGATCATGTTGTCGGTGTGAATTATCCACCAAATTTATCAATAATTAATCTTAATAATTATATCTGTGGAAAATTTAGTTAATCACCCTCCTCTATATGATAATGTTATGTCTTTGTAAAGAAGTTTCTAATGAAATAAATTACAAAAGTGCATGTTCAACATTAATTTTTGGTCCCTTTATTTTCATGTTTTGTAATTTTAGTCCCCCTATTTTAAAATCAAATATTTTAGCCTCTCTATTTTAATTTTTGTTGCAATTTTAGTCCCCTCATTTCAAAATCAAACATTCTAGTCCCCTTATTTTAATTTTTATTGCACTTTTGGTCTTCAATCTATTTTGTTCACAAAAAACATTGATGTGACACAAAACAATAACTTTTAATAAAAAATATAATTTAAAACAATTAAAATATTTTTTAATTAAAAAAATTTGAAAACAAAATTGGGATTAAAAAAATCCCTCATTGTGTTCCTGATCCATTGTTCTTCTTTGTTTCAAATTTTCCTCATGGCATTATGTTGTTCTTGGTGTTGTTGTTCATAACGTTGTTGATGGTATTGTTGTTGTTGTTGATGAAGATGTTGTTGTTTTTGGTGGTGTTCATGCATGATTGTAGATTTTTTTTCTTTAAAATTAATTAAAAATGAATTACAAAATCATTTATGTGCCACCTAGTTAAAAAAAATGCTATATCAATATTTTTTGTGGTGAAAAAAATGGATTTGAGGACCAAATACAAAAACTATAATAGAGGGACTAAAATGTTTGATTTTAAAATGGAGGGACTAAAATTACAACAAAAATAAAAATAGAGGGGCTAGAATGTCTGCTTTTAAAATAGGGGGACTAAAATTATAAAACATATAAAATAGGAGACCAAAAATACATTAATCTTGAAAAGTATATATATATATATATATATATATATATATAAAATAGCGTAAAGTTTCTTCTCACAAAATAGACACTGTTTTTTTTTCTAATTTATTTATCTAGAACTTTTCCATAACACTAACATAGAATTTGTCTTTTCATAACTTGACAAATTTTTGTCTTTTAATTTATTCATTATATTATATAATGTATTATGATAAAAATACACATAAAATACAAACATACACACACACACACATATATATATAAAGTGTCTAGCTTTATCAACACGGACATTAGATACGACATAAATACAGATTGAGATGTCGACATCAATATAGTTTAAGAAAATAATGCTACTTCCGTTCTAATTTATAAGAGACAATAAATTATTAAAAAATTAATGTGTCTGATCATTAAATATATATCAGATACATCAGTTTTTTAATGAATCTAAAAAGTGCATTATATTCTCTTATAAGAAAAGAAGAAAGTAGTATAATTTAATATAATCATATTATGATAGACACACCATGTGTGTTCCATACCAGGAAGTACCAGAAAATGACACATCTAATCCGAAAAGTGTCCATGCGTCTACTAGCCAAATATTTAAGCATCTGACCAGAAAATTTCCATCTCACCCCTATCTTTCTCAGGCACACCTAAAGCCTTCCAAACAGCAGGAGAACCATCAACAATATTATTAGCACAAGGAGGTTGAAAATCATGTTCAGCATCACACCCTTGAGTAGAATCACACTCATCAACAACCAAAGCTTTAACCCTTTTACCATTTCCAAATATACTAATCTTTTTCAAACACCTCTTATGTTTATTCAACCAACCAGTTGAAAGTGCAACAACAGGACTATTGTCAGAGTGAAATTTTCCATCACATGCTGATGCTGATCCTCCATCACCACCTTTCTCAAAGCTATTCAATGTTAAAGTTGCTTTTGTGTGCTTTGTTACTTGTGGTGAACATGTGAATGTTGGGAAAGATTTTCCTTGTTTGCAATGTTTGGCTTTTTTTCCACTTATTCTTCCACTTGGTTTGCATGTAAAAGCTTCAATGCTTACGAAAAAAGACGATACAATGATTAGAAGAAAGACTATGGTTTTGATAGAGTTTGAACATATTTTGACACCCTTCATTTTTATTTTGTTTATTTTTTATTAATGATGGTGTGTGAAGTAGAGTTCATGAAGTAGAGTATTTATAGAGTTAACAAGGTAAAAAAAGACAAAATTATTTTGTCAAATAAGACATTTTTGTAACAAGATTAATTTTTATTAAGAACAATGCATGGTAAAAGTTTGATGGAACATATGAGTTTGTTGCTATCAATGAAAAACAATTTTTTGAGAATGAGTTAAAAGTTATTAACCTTATATTGTTGCCGATTGAATAAAATCAATTTAAGAGTAACAAAGTTCTTCATTAAAAATATTTAAGAGTAACAAAGCATATGCTAAAATCTTGATATTAACTCCGGAGAAAAAACTAGCCTTAATATATATATATATTGCTGAAAATTGTTATATGACTGAATAAATTTTTATTATTAAAATTGGACAACAAAAATATTTTTATGTCAAATTTGGACAATCTCAACCTGGTGACGAGCATATTGAAACATTCGAATTATATTGAAACATGTTAAGAATAACACACAAAAATCTTCAACTACGTTAACAAAAAATTAATTTTTTTGGTCGAGATCAGGGTGTCCACCGCCGAATGCAATGACTATTTCCCTCGCTAGATTAGAGGCATCTCAAAGGGTGGGATAGCTGGCTCAGAGATTTAAAGTTGTTCCGTACCCAAGGCAAGAATCGAACCCTCAACCATTAGTTAAGGGAGGATGAATCACAACCGCTCAATCACACCCTCTGGTTGTTAACAAAAACTTAATTGAAAAAGAAATGCATTTTTTTTAATGAACTGAATTCTTCGGTTTGAAAAGAATTTCAGGTAGTAAACACTGAACTTACAATATTTCAAAAAGAATAATGGAGATTATAAATTTTCACACCGATATTTTTCTTTTGACAAATTTTCACACTGCAATTTAAAACAATATATCTACAAATTAAATTAGTGGAATTGGAAATAATGATAAAATTGTAAATAAAATAATTTTAATAAATTATAAATTTTAAAAATAGAATACTATAGCTACATCAAAACTATTTTTATATATATAAATTTAAATTAACAAGTAGAAATGGTTGATTCAAGATGGACAGCAAATGATTCCTTGTAGATTCTAAAAAAAGAGGAGAATCTGATATTATATATTAAGATTTTAGTAGTTAATAACTATGTACACAATCATCTAAGAAATGATTTTTGTTTGAAGGGAATCATTTAAGCAATGATGTCATGTTGTAACATAAATATTTACATTGTAAGATATACTTTATTTAAGTAAGATAGCATTCTCTATTTTTATTTTTTTTGTACTATAGGTGTAAAATTAAGTTTTTAATTATATTATATACATGCAGCTTTTTTTTTTGTGACTAAATTATATACATGCAGCTAGAAAACAACATAAATACCGAATGAGATATTCCTAAACTCAGAAGTCCATAAAAGTACGGCAAGTTACAAAAGTAATTTATTTAGTATTAATCATATGAAGACAATTACTACATTTTCATGAACATTTCTTGTTGTTTTTAACCGTTGCCATTTTAATGAATCAAGAACATTAAAAATATTATAATCATAGATCTTAGATCCAAGAAACAAAGAGAGTGATTTTTTTTTTTGAAACAACAAAGAGAGTGAGTTAACTTGTGGTACTCTTGCTCTCATTGTTCCAAAATTAACAAAACATTATTATGTATGACAAAAGATGGAGACAGTACAGGTAATGAGAATATTGATATTCTTGTCATTTATATCAAAATTATATTTTTACCTTTTTTATATACAAAAACTTTAAATTACATTTAGATGTTTATTTTTTACTTTTAGGAGAGTCTTATACAAGTCGCCGAGGATCAGTCCGTACACAGGATACCAAAATACCTTCGAGTTTGGAGTGTTAAATATGTTGCATTGTTGGAGCTTGTCTAAAGTCCCACATTGCTTAAGTTCCCATGCAATTGGAACCTCACCCTATGAACTAACTTGTTGAGTTAAGATCCAAGCATATTTAACACGGAGAATGCAAAAACCGACCACGTCACAATGTCATACAAATATTAATTAGTTTATATAACCAATATTTTTTATTGTTGGGTAACTAGTAAACATCGATAGTATAGTATATGTGTGAATAGACAATGATCCTTAGTTTTGTTATTTTTCAAATTTCACAGTAAAAAATTTATCAATCTGTCATCATAATATGGAGCATAGCATATCAACCAAAAGAGTATATATTGTGCATAGCATCAGCATGTTACTATTCATAAATATGACAAAATCACAAGTCAAAATCATGCTGAACAACACACATAACCAGCTTCATTTCAGACTAGAATCAGTGGCTTGTACTAAGAATTTTTGTTATTCTCAAAGTTTTATAACACAATAATCAATTGATGTTAATACTATATAATGATTTTCGGTTGTATCCTCAACAATGTCGAATACAAAATTGACAAAGTGATTGTTGCATGCATATGACCAAGTGCATCAATCAGGAACTAACAAGATGTGTTTAAAATATATCAAAATTACAGCAACAAATAACAACACATTGGAGCTTCTAAAAATTATGGTATAAGAGTTCTAAATACCATAATACTATGTTATATCTTGGGATCACATTATTTCTTCAAACATTATTCATATGTTTTGATGTTACATTTAACTTTATAACCGAAGCACTTAACATTTGATACACATAAGTGATGTATGTCGAATGTGATACTGTCGTTTCTGCCCAAGAACCGAATACAACAAATTATAAATTGTAATTGACGTGGATCCGTTCGACCAATTTTTTAGAAAGAAAAAAATTAGATTATATACAGTTGCTGTTTAATGCTAATTGAAAGTACTAACTACTAATTCATATATGCATTTTCTTAAGTTAACACAAATTATAGTACTCTACATTATACTTGCATGTGTCTTCATTGATTGATGGTTAGTTAACTAATCAAATATTTGGCCATATATATGCATGCAGGGACATCTTGATGAGCAGTTTATTCAACTTGAAGAATTGCAAGATGATGCTAATCCTAATGTTGTTGAGGAAATTGTAACTCTTTACTACCGTGATTCATCTAGGCATTTCCAGTAGCTTGGAATCGGGAAGCTAGTCTTAAACTTCAGAAATGAAGACTCCTGGATGATGCAATTGATGCCCTGTCAAATGGACGTGCAAATATGAGTAAAAGAAGCATACATAACAGTTATAGATGCAGTAGATAGAATCATAGAGGTTCCTGAAAAAACTGAAGTACTAACCATGCTTGCCGGCATTTGACAGCTTCATGGCGAACAGCTCTCTTTGTATCATCAAGACACTTTGGTAGAGCTCGTAGAACCTAATATAATCAAAGTGATTAGTATGAAGCATAATAAATAGGCACTCAAATGTTTCCAGAAATGACAGTAAAAAAAAAAAAGAGGTTAATAATATGAAAAATATTGATGAAAAAAGTTGATTCAAAGCATTGAGCAATTAGCACATATTGAAAAGTGAATCAAGTATGAGAAAGAGTGCAACTAAAAGCTTGACAAACCTGTGTTCTCAAGGGATATATACGCGCATGGCGAAGCTCGGACAATGCAACAAGACATTGAATAGCCGTCTCCCGAACAAGCTGCACAAGGGGAGAAGAAAAAATCCATCATAACTAATTTATTTGTATTTTGTTACAACAACATTACTAATTTTGATTTCTTTAAACAATTAAGATTGCAACAAAGTGATGAGGAATCTAAAGATTTTGGCAGGAGTTCTTGAGCAAGAAAACCATAACTCAGTAATAGTATTGAACTAGTTTGAGAAACATAAGCTGTTTTGAAGCAACTTGTCTTTTAAAAGTTTTTGTACTAAGTTACAGCCAAAAAATAATCACGAATTCAGACATGTCTCACAGGCCCTAATGTCACTCAGAACTGCAAATATGTATAGAGTATTCAAACTGGCAATATGTTTAAGAGCCAATGAAGTTCCTTTACAGAACAACTAAAGTCAGAATCTTTTAGCAGTAAATAAATTATAGAAAGAAATTCTGATACCGTCTTATGAGGGTAGTCCACAAGCTTAATTAGACAATTGATGATAATATGTGCATTCTCAATGACAGCTTCTTGTCCTGCATGCATGAACATAGTGTATGTAAGACAGCCTTTACAGGTCTTACTTCTTATCAAATATCACATGATTGCCATCGTGTTCGACCTAACTTATGACTAGCATGCTAATACTTTGTGGAAACACGAAAAGAAGCTACATAAAGTATAATAAATAGAATCACAGTATGACAACGTTAAATTCAACACAAACTACAGCCTTAAAAATCAGATAAGTTAAATACTACGGCCATCGCAATTACCATTTTTCTGTGTCAACATCCCAGATAAGACTAGCAATAGACCATACAAGATATCTTTATCTTGGATATCTTCAGTCAACATAGACAAGCAATCCAGAAGAATTGGTATGAGCTGCAAAATTTACAAGGGAACAAAAAATTTCAATAGAAAAACAAAATTAATAGTTCAACAAATGTTAGATAAGTAATTACTGATAGTTGAAATTCTCAAACTAACCTTTTTAGCTTCATTCAGTATAACAATTAGTGGAGTGTCAGACATGACATGTGCAAAGGCTCGTAACAGTAAATATCTGAAATTGTAAAAACAACAATTTAGATATTTGTGAAGCGAAGGGAGACAATATATAACACAACACCAAGTCAAAATAGCTGCTACAGTTCAATGGCAATTTAGTAATACTGCATTGTTTATGTATACAAGGATTTAAGACAAAGAACAGACTAGTTGCAATTCAAAATGTATCAATCCATGAGAAAGCACAGTGCATCTACCTGGACAATGACGAATCAGATCTTGAGATCAACTGCTGAAAGATGGGCATCATTGAAGAGAAAAACCTCTGCTTATATAGAGGCCGTATTGTGGCATGAAAGTTTTTGTTCAAACAAACTTCAGCATCACTCATAAGAACATGAAAAGCATCTGCAGCACATTTCCTTGCCAAAGGATCCCATTTCTTCTCTTCAGTATTTTCTTGTGAACCTTCAATCAAAGGCAAGGAACTCTTTCTGTCTGATATTAAGAGCTCAATAAGTATCATAGTAATGTTTTTAACCATTTCATGACCACGCAGCAGCAAACCTTTTCCAATCCATGAGAGTCCACAAATGGCATTGGTTTGAAGCAATCTATCATTTGTTATGCTGAGGCATAAATCAGTAAGAACCGTTTCACTTCCTTTACTTGATCCATTACATCTCTGCAATATATTATTACAAGAAAATCTTATTTTTGTGTTGAATATAACATCAAGAGCTTCTTCCAAGGTAAGTTCACCAGACTTCTCTACAACACTGGATTTTGAAATGAGTTTGTTGACCATAGAACCCAAAGCCTGTGCAACTGGAACAACACCCCTGAGGAGAGTTATTATAAAAAGATGAAGAAGTCCTCTTATATTTGGAATGTGTGTTTTGGGGCGAAGTGGAATAATTACTGATGTAAATAATAAAAGTATCCCTTCATCCCTGGGGGATATGTCATATTTTCCTACAGATAATGGCAATCTTTCTACATCATTAAGCTGAAAGCTGGTATGTGACGATAACATACTGTAAGCTTTTTGAATTATAACATTTTGACTCTCTACAGAGCAAAACCCAACAGAAACTTTCATTGCTTTCATCATTGCATCAAGAAGACCCTGCAGTAAAAGCAGAAAAAAACAACATTACTACTTGGATTGTCACAGTTAGATTTCTAGTTTTTATACAGTAATAATAATAGGTACGGGATTTTACCATAAGTGTCGCAGTTAGATTTACCTTTTCCTCAAATGGAGAATTAAAATCCACGGAACTTTCTGCTTGGCTCCAAATCTTCACAGCAAAGTGCACTACAAACTCTTCTGCACCTCCATTTTCATGGATCCTGCCCAGATTCGTCAGGTGTGAATAGCGTTTATTGTGAACAGTTTTTTTTTGAACGGCATGAATAGTTTGAAACCACCAGAAGTCTATCCGTTATTTCAAATGCAAAATATCAGCTATTATTACATCACAGTAAAGAAAATGTATATGGTCATAAAAAAGTGAAAATAATATGTAAGCCCTGAAGAGCCGAATACCATGGAAGTAGCTTGCAAGAATAACACTCCAAAAGCTGAACAGCAGTTTCAGAAGACATTAAATTTCTATGGACCTAGATGAACAAATACCAGAAAGTTACAATAATAATCAAATAAGTAAAAACACTATTACAATAACGATAAAAAACAGGCAATAACAAAATAAGCCCAAGAACTTTCTAAAAGTGAGATAACACACTCCATGATGCCTTGAACATAAAAGATAGGATAATGAAATTATTAATTATTATATATACATACATAGACCTCAGATAGATTGGCAAATATAGCTCCTTCCAGCCCTTGAAAAATTGTCAGCATATTTTTCATGCCAGTCATGCCTATATCAGATAATGCTTCTACTTTGAGTGAAAATGGCAGAGCAATATCATGGAGAGACAGCAGTTCCATGGTTTTGTCTACAACAAAACTCCTGTAGCTCATAGCTTTCTCAGACTCGCTGAAGTTATGAACAAACGAGCCAATATGAAATAATGCTTTCAATGTGGCCTTCCATAGTACTGTTCTGTTGAAATCCTCTACTATAATTGACATGAATTTCTTCAAAATATTCTCAAATATTGTTTTTGGTATTGGAAAAACATCTGAATGAAACATTGCCAGAATCTGCAAGCCCTTCACTGTGTATCCGCATCAAAAGCAAAAAAGAAATCAGCAATGTGAAGATGTAATAATAAAGTTACAACAAGGCAGTGAATCAAAACAGATTTGATGATTTATTTAAAAATGAGAGACTGGACAGGATAGAAAAATGTTTTCAATGTTTGATGTTTAAAATCACAGCAAAAAATGATCCTATAAATGAGGTACAGAACAAACTATAAATTTTCACTCAACATTAACCATAGGGCTGTGTCTCAAAATCAACCCAAACGATAGAAATACTAATTTCCTTTCTACTCAACAAGTGTGCTCTGTGTATTTTGGAGTTTCCAGAACATAGTATTTCTCTCTAGGAGTTCTAGTAAATCTTGGACAGCAATCTGCTGTAACTGCAATATTAAGTGTGTTATTATTCAAAAATTCAAGGGGTGTTCTATCAAAAACCTCTGCTGCAATTTCGAGCCACTTTGCCCAGCTGTCTCCTTTTCCTATTTACTTTATTAGACAGATTTTCCCCAAAAGTATTTTTCTCCCATTCTTACTAAAGTTTTCATCTTTTATCAAAATAAGTATTTAGTATGTACGTCACGAGTTCAAGATACACCTATTTGATAGTACCACTTACCAAAATTAAATTAAATTTTCGGAAAGAAACAAAGACAGTGTATGTAGATGAAAATATTAAACTAAATAGAAAAAGAGTAATCACCTCCAATGTATATATCAGGATCAGGAAAGCATCTGTCGACACTCACAGCTAAGACTGAACCAAAGGCATTAAATAACACAGCTGAGAAACTATGAAGTATGGTGCAATATATCCCCTGATTTTCCTCAGACAAAATAACTAATTCCCTGCATCCGGCAAGTAGTTCTATACATAGATAAAGAAATCCAAACTTCACACGGTGTGAGGCCAAAATGCCACCATTTTGCAAGCCATCAACGCCACTAACAGAAAATCCCAATTTATCCATCATTCTTAAGAAAAGACTTTGTAACACGGCATTGCAAGAAGGAATGGAAGTTTTGGCAGTAATATAGAGAATGCGACCAATAGCATATAGTTTCTTCTTTTCTTGCACAGAAATAGTGTCGTACATCTCATAAGAGGCGATGTTGTTGATTATAAAGTTGACATCCTCATCATCAATTATCAAGGTAACTAACTGACTGCTATTTTGCACCAGAAGCTGTTGAAGGAGGGACAGAGCTTCAGTTACAACTTCATTCTTTGGAAAGTCAATACCATCTATGGATGCTAGGGTAAAAGAAAAATCTGGCTCCCCCAAATAAGTATATATGGTGTCTTTCACTGCAGACCAAATACCCTTAGCATATTTTGCGATTCTCTCGGCTCCATACTTGGAGGAGCACACTCTAAGATATTTTAAGGAGTCAATCTGAATGCATAGAAAACCAACACACAGGAAACTATAAATGGTTAAGTTTTATAAAAAAAAAGTATGATTGTAATTATACATTTAGGATTCAATATTATTATATTATAGTAACACCAACCTTTGCTGACTGTAGTGAGGAAGAAAGTTTCTCAAGAAGCAGAGGAATTACAAATGGCTCAAAAAGAGGTGTAGAAGAGAATGTAGACTGCAGAAAATTAAAATAATTAGCTCATTATAAAACACAGCTGGAATAACATAAACTTGCAATTTTTATATGAAAAATATACAATATTGTATTAGACTTCAATTGCATTTGAGATAACATGATTCAAAAGAATAGAGGTTCTCATCAATGACTGAATGACAATAAGCACCACAAAGTATGGACAGAAGTTCCCACATACCATCAGAGTTCTTGACAGGTCATCTCTTTGCACATGAGTGTCCCCACCGGTCGGCTGGTAAAGAAACAAAGATTGCAAATAAATAACAGAATCAGAATGGATTTCAGAGAAAATATCCATCTTTCAGAGTCTTCCAGCATCAGTACTCAATTTTTAAAGACATAGCCACATAGGTGAAAAACAGGAAGATGCATTCATAAAAACCAAATTGTTAGTGTGTGGATCATATATGGTCACGGGGTAAGTGGTGTATAGCAATCACAGAATGCATAAATGGAAGATGTTCAATTGAAAAATATCTGTGAAAGGTTAAGCTTACATGTGTAAAGTGAATGGGAAAGTAAGCTGCTAAAATATCAAAAACATCTCTAGCAAAGCTTGCAAGTAGACCGGATGGATCGGGATATAATCGTGCCAATGACTCAACAATATGAAAAGCAAACATTAAACATTCTGGATCCTTTTCTGCGTCTATGGCTTCACAAATTCCATAAATAAGATCCTCCTCCTAAATTATATTTTAAAACGAAACATTAATATCATCAGTCTAATAATAGTATATTCAGGAAATTCATTTTGCTTTTTTAATTCATTGGTGTATAGTTTAGGCAAAGCAAGGACTACCAATGAAGCAACTGCATCGGCGCGATGTTCTAGCAGGCAATCAAGCAGTTCAAAGCATATCTGCAGTATTAAAACAGAGGCATTAAAAGTGGCAAATATAGCTTACATGAAGTCAAAGGGGGGGAGAGAGAAGCATAAAAATCTTATTGCCTTGTCAACGAAAATAATTTACCTTCCTGTCATACTGTCCTAATGATTGAACTTGCAAGTATCGTAAAAAACATTGAGCAATGGCTTTGGCATCACTACCCGTTACCATACCCACAACACTTTTCCTCCTTATCAGTGCCAAGCAACCCACAAGTGCACCTCGTACTGCTTTCCAATCTGCCTAATATCATGGTAAAATTATACATCATTAAAGTGGTTATTTATAGATTATTAGTCATAACACTTGGTGAATTCAAAATGAACAACAATCCACAAGCACAAGAATTTCATGAAATATCAAAACTTCCGACAATTAAGAAAACTACAGATTTGATTCGTGCAACAGAGATTCAGATTTTTTCAAACTGATAAATGGAATAGGTTTAGGATTAAGTATCACACAACACATGACTCAGTATGTTATGTTTATGGACCATGGAAGGGTCGTAGTAACTATAAAACTTATAAACATAACATAAAATCTCTCCATCTCCACGCTCTCAACCCAGTCAAACTTTCATCATTAATGAAATCTCTTGACATGGATTTTGGAAATGTGATGGAAAGGGAAATTATGAGAATAAACAGAGGGAATAAGAAAGCCATCAACAAAAAAACTAGAACAAAAATTTAAAACTTCTCCAAACAACAACTTATAAAAGTAAGCCATATAGCAGAATAAATATTTATACTGACCAGTTTTTCTTTGAAGAACCCAACCAAGCTATGTATAGTTTCACTGTTAAGAGGTTTTGAGTGAATACGAGTAAGCACGTCTGCTAGAAGAAGAATTCCTGAAGAAGTTTTTCAAGTAGAGACATTCACTAATAAGAACATAATCCAAAGCAAAATACATGCTATTTACATCCATACACAAAAAGGTATGTGAATGGCATTCGTTTGCAATATGTATACACATATACTCCCTCCATCCCAAAATATAAGAAAAAAACAAACATTTTATCTTTTCCAAGAAAAGTTTACTCTCTCCCTTCTTCTTTCTATAACCAATAAAACTTGTTTTTACATTTCTCCATGCAACTTACTTCAAGTAAAATACAAAACATACTTCCGATCATTATGTTGTTTAATTATAAGTGTCAATTTTTATTTTTTTTCTCTTATAATTTGGGACGGAGGGAGTAGATAGTTTTCTTGCAAGGAATTCTTCCGATCATTATGTTGTCCCATGACCTAATTGTAAGTTATGGGACTTGAGTCCCACATTCGAAGTATGGGATTCCTCTGTGGGGTTATAACCAACTATAATAGTTAGTTTTGGTGATGTGATTCTTCCAAGGTTCTTATCAATTGGTTTAAGAGCCGAGCATTATGTTCTCAGTTGTATTCGTGTGGCATGGGTGGTGTGATGGGGGTTTGTCGATGGAGTAGGGGTGGGGCTATTGGTGTTATTATTATTCTTTATTTTTCATTGTCCTTTTGTACTTTTTCGCCATATGTATGTCTTATACTTATGGTTGAGTATATTATAATATGTATAATTTGCTGATTCAAAAAAAAAAAAGTTTTCTTGCACATGCTGACATCCATACAAGTACATAAAAATTGTTAATTTGTACAAAATCTTAGCATACAAAGGCTTAAATGATCTTTTGGTCCCTATAATTTGGCGTGTTTTTGGTTTTGGTCCCTATATCTTTATTTTTTTGAAATTCATCCCTGAATGTTAAAATTATTTTAGTTTTAGTCCCTAAAGTGAAAATTCGGAGGAAAATTCGAAGGAAAATCTGCACGAAAAACTGCAGATTTTAGTACGGATTTTGACTTTATGGACTAAAACCAAAAACACGCCAACTTACTAAAAGATCATTTAAGCCGCATACAAATCAGCCTAAACAGAATTCAACTGAATGCCAAATCGGTTGTGCGATGGAGTTTGAATAACAGAAAATGCTATGTGTAATTCATTCACCACAGTTATTTGTTTTGCTGCATCATTCATGAACTAACAGAAAATGCTATGTGTAAAAGTTAGTAAAATAAACAAAACACACCTCTTGACCGAATAACTGCATCCGTCGAAGTCAAATACATATCCAACTCTCTAACCTAAATTAAATTTTGAAACAGGAAAGACATATCTAAGTCAATAATAAATACACAAATTAAGCAAGCATATGAATGAATATAGGCTTAAATGGATTTTTGGTCCTTGTAAAACCAAAAACACGCCAACTTAGAGGGACCAAAAGATCATTTAAGCCATGAATATATCAAGAAAAAAAATCAATTTCTATTTTCTGGTAAAAAAATTGAAACACATACAAGTGCTTGTATTGTTAAAGCATTGGTCTTTATCAATAATCCAATTGAGTCTAAGCATGCAGCCTGCAATGCATAAGAATTATTAGCAGAGTAATGATTTGGAAATTGAAAAGTAGTTCATTGATGGATGAACCTGGTGAGTTGGAGTTGAAGAAGAGTCAACGTAAGACTCAATGTGACGAATCAAATGAGTGGTTTCCGCCATTGTTGATGATGATTGAAAGAGAAGTGAAGGTTTTAGGGTTTAAGGATATTCGGAAGTGTAGTGTTTGGCTATGAAAAAGTGAAGCGAAAGAATTGATTTTATAAGAGTATAAAACATTGGTAGTGATGAGAATTTGTGCTATAACTATAAGTCATGGTCTACAACAAAGATCAATTATGTTCTACAACATAGAATGTCATGTTAAAAATAATATTCCCCCTTCACAATAGGGTGTTTTTTTTGAATTTTTCACACTTTTTAAATAAATTATTAGTTTTGTTGATTTTAATAAGAAATTGTTGTTTTTTTACTAAAATGTTCTTATTAATGATATTTAATGGGATAGTTTGGTGGTTTGAAAAATAATAAATAAGAGTAGTTTATCGGAAAAAAATAAATAAATATTGTTTTGATTTTCTAAAACGGAGGGAGTAAATTAGAAATGGCTGATTCAAGATGAACAGTAAATATCTACCTTATTGGATAAACTCGTTATTTTTATTGGTGGTTGAAGATGAAAAAAAAATATTTAGTTGCAGATACTCCCTTGAACCTTTTATTTGAGCAAAAATTCTATTTTGCACATTTATTAAGAGTACATTTTTCATTTCTTGCAATCAACACTAATTTGTCATCATTTTGGCATCTAAGCGGCTTTTTTACTTTTCTAGAGTTGGGAAGATGAAATGTGAGTATTACACCAATAAGTGGGGCATAACAAAGAGAGCATAAGCCCGGAAATAAAAAAAATTACACTATAATCAAACGCAGAGTAGTGATCCTAATTTCATCAGCATCTAACAAATGTCTAAGCTGAACAGGGGGAGCATAAAAAATTACAATATTATAGTTTAGCAAACATCCCATATTAGCTAAGACATCAACAACTTGTTAGTCTCCCTATAAGAATGTTCCACGGTAATTTCCCAAAAGAGCTCCAATAATCTACGAATATTCATCACTAAAGTTTGGCTTGATTTACTTCTAGACATACCTATCTTAATAACATGAGCCACCGCACTAGAATCACAGAGACAATTCAACTTTGTCAAAACTCAACTCATGCGCATAATTTAAGCCTTCAAAAACTCCACATAATTCAGATACATAAGCACTACAAGTCCCTAAACATCTCGCAAAACCTATGAGCCATTGACCATTACTACCTCTAATAACTCCACCACAATCAGCTTTTACCTTCCTTGCAAGCACCATCAGTGTTCAATTTAGTTACACCTTCTCTAGGCAGTTTCCATGCAATCTATATCATTACACGGGACTTGTTAACATTAATAAATAGAGTTGATTTTGTTGATTTTTGTTTATATTTTAGGCCAAATATTTTGATGTTTTTTGCTTATAAATAAGGTTCGAGAGAGTATCATAGTTGATGGGCGAGCTCATTGTTTTGTTTGAGTTGTTTTTGTCTTTTGATTCACTTTTGATATAAACTCTCGTGATCTTATCTGAACATCTTGTGCTGATAAGACTATGTATCTTTTGGTTTATATATATATGATTTTTGTCTGCTCAAAAAAGATGAACATCAAATGATTCCTCATAGATTCTAAAATAAGAGGAGAATCCGATATTATATTATGATTTTAATTAATAACTATGTACACGATCATCTAAGAAATGATTTTTGTTTGAAGGGAATCAATCATTTTAGCAAAGATGTCATTTTGTAACAATATGATTTAGTAAAATATTAATGTATATGTTTACATTGTAAGATATATTTTATTTATTTTTATTTATTTATTATAAGGAGCTTAAATTAATGAATGAGATATTCCTAAACTCAGAAGTCCATAAAAATACGGCAAGTTACAAAAGTTATGTATTTAGTAATAATTATATGAAGTCAATTACTACATTTTCATGAACATTTCTTGTTGTTTTTAACTGTGGCCATTTTAATGAATCAAGAACATTAAAAATATTATAATCATAGATCTTACATCCAAGAAGCAAAGAGAGTGAGTTAACTTGTGGTACTCTTTCTCTCATTCTTCCAAAATTAACAAAACATAATTATGTATGACAAAAGATGGAGACAGTACAAAATTGACAAACAAAAAGTGATTGTTGCATGCATTGCATATGACAAAGTGCATCAGTTAACAAAATTATCACAACACATTGAAGCTTCTATAAATTATGTTAGTATAATAAGAGTTCTAAATTCAGTGATAGTTGTAAACCGCTCAACCGAACACATACTTACATAACTGTATTTTAAGTTCCAAAATAACGATTCTATGCAAATTGGACGCAAGTGATTGCTCTTCTTCCTATTACCTCTCTCTGTATTGCTTAGACAGACAAAATACCCTACCGAAAATAATCTTCAGTTGGATTTTACACTACTAAAAGATATATTTCGATAAGATGGGGAAATGTTGAGCGATACCACGGGAGAGAAGAGCAATTATCATCTATATAACATATAGAAGGCGAGCATGTTTTTTATCGTTCACAAGTCAAAACCCCTAGATCCTTTTAGTATGGAATGCATTAGAGAATGACATGAAGCCCTAATTCATGACAAGAAAGTGTTGGGGTTGAGGGATGCTTTCATACTTTGAAAGAGTTCTTGCATTACTCGAGACAATTCAACGACAAAAATTGCAAGATCTTTAAAGAATGGCATATGTCCCAACAAGCCTTACTCATACAAATAATCAAAGCCACACATCACATCGCATATACACTTCGATTAAAGCCACACATCATATCGCAGATCATATCGCTTTGATTAAAGCCACACGTCATATCACATATACACTTAAATCACAAAACATCTAGCCTACTATCAATTTCCTTCAAATAAAAAATAATCAAGAATGCCTGACCAAAAAAAAAAATCAAGAATGCATAATCTTCAAAATTAAATACCTCACAACTACAAAGATATGAGTACAACCCCTAAAGTCAATCAATCATAATCAAATTCCACAAGTCGATAAGGCTTTCTCTACTCTATAGTCGGTACTTCCAATTATGTCATTAATACTATGCGAAAATTAGATGAATGACCAATGACTCTTAAATATTTACCAAGTACTCTGGTGTATGCTAATAAAATAAAATTGTCACCCGCGCATTAAATCAATGTCAATATGCGAATTACGCATATCCAATGAACGAGATGCAGGCCAAGAATTGAGAGATGATGGAGTAAGATTTTGAGTTGGCGAAATGTTATTCATTGCAACTGGATTATGAACTCCATGTTGATGATGATGATCTGCCTCACTGCCAACTTCTTGACCTTCTGAATCTTCATTCTTCTTGTTCTTTGTCTTTTGTCCGCCCCACATAAAGCTCCCGATTATCACCTGATAGTAACGAGTAATCAAATGTTACAATGCAAATAAAACTATGGTTTTGGATTAATTTCACTTTAAGTGAAATTTTTCGAACATGTAAAGGCCAACAACATATAAAAATACGAATTTTGACGTGCCGTAGTCACAAATCCCACATAATCAGCTCATCAGTGGTTGCTTGATCAATATTAGACGGTCTAGATTTCATTTCAAGCTCATTATTTTATAGTTTGAAGGAATCAAAATTTGTTTCTTTTCTGCACTGTCTGATCTCGATCTAACGACCATCGATGTGCTAACTGCATGAATTTGAGACCGGAGCAAATACAAATCCATACAAATATGACATTGTTGATATGACAGTGAGAAATAAGTAATTAAAAAATAATCAGGCCGTAACTAACCCTTATAATATATGTTGTTGGACATCTTTTCTGATGTCCACACTCGATTTCTCTTTCATTTTTAATTAGAAAACTGTTCCATTATTTTCACTGTTTTCTGATTTTGTATATTAGAAAAGTGAAAACACTAAAAATAGTTCTCTATTTCCTATACAAACATAAAACAAAGTGTAACTAACGTGACAGTTTTGTAATTAAAAGTGAAAACAGAAAATAAAAACATAGAATGTTTTCTCGTTCGGAAATTTTCAATGTTATTCTTCCTAGCAGTAGTAAGAGTGCAATTACCTGAACTTGACTTGCGGCAATGAGCAGCCCACCGACACCTCCGCCAATGACACGACCGTCAGGACTTGCAAGAGAAACGCTTAATGAACCTGTTCGATTTCGGGAGACAGCATTATCAGCAACCAAGTAAGACCCTGCCAGGCTTAGTATCTCAAAACGCCCCTGTTGAAGCCAAAGTCCACCAATTATTAAACATAACCACACACAAAACAAAACAAAACTTTAACATGCTAAAGAGAATTATTGAAGGGATAAGAAAAAGAAACAAAACCTATGGATTCGGAAATACATAGCATGACGCTTGTATAAAAAAATGCAACCACTAAGATTTGCATGTAAAAAAAACATTCTTAAGCTACACCATTCTTCCAAAATGACAAAAGATTGCAATGTGAATCGTGAGTGATTATATGCATAAAACACTTAGGCAAGAACAAAGGTGTGTGTATGTATTAAAACGATCATAGCTGGTTATGAACCTATAAACACAATGAAACATAGATGTACGTAACAATGAGAAAGTTCCATACCTCGTATGTGACAGATCCCCCAGATGTAGAAGCCTGACAAAGCGTAACAGTAGAGACAGCGCCAGTGGCTGACATAACAAATATTGTTCTAGGTCCCTGCTGAGAAAATGCCAGAATTTTTGTTGCAATGTCCTACACAGAAAAAAATTGTCAATTTTCAAAAGAGTGTTTCCTATATGCTTACATAAATCGTCATAAAGAAAATTGACTATTTTCTAAAGACAATCATATAACTCGAATGAATTCGTTTTCTAGAGAAGTACCATAACATAATCTTTGATAGTTTCGTTAAAAATAAGGCAGCACTTCGACAAAGAATAAATAAAAGAAAATATTTAATAACAACAAAAAGATTGATACAGATTGCTAAAACGAATGTGGCATACTTCTCCAATTGCGACATTGATGACATGAGGGGTGAAACCATTCCCAGCTGAACTAGAGATCAAACCACCTGGCAATAACCGCTCAAAACATCAAACACGAAGAATATATACAAATATGAAAACAAAAGTAACATAAATCAATGACAAAATTTGTGACAAACAAAACCTTGAAGAGTTTAATAACTATACAATGAGTAAATATGTTTCATATACATATCCGATCATACTTCATCATCTTGCCATAATAAACTAATTTTAAAAAATAAAATTAATGTGTATACAAAACTTGCTTGCATTATCAATATAAAGTTATTAAACTCAACTTTTAAAGTGACAATTATTATTTTAAAAAGATTTCGACATAAAATGTATTAAAATAGACAACATGATATATAAATTATAATGTGTACAAATTAAGGGTGGGAATAGATCGGGAGGCCCCCACGGGCTTATAGCCTGGCCTGAGCCTAACCTAGGTCAATATTTTTTTTAAACTTATTTAACAAAAGAAACTTTTGTCTTTAAAGAAATGGTTGTAGTGGTCTTCATGAAAGCTATGTCAATTAAATTAACTAATTTAAAGATAATCTTGAGGCTTACTTGAAGGACTTACAATAAAATAAGCTTGCAACTAATCCATACTTACAAAAAACTAATCCACACTTTCAAAAAGTAAGATTAGGACTTTAATAGAGGCTTATATTATGTAAAGTTAATAAGCTAAGGCCATATATTTGTGAAAGGACCTTCTAGTTACAAACTTAAAGGACCTATTTGTTAAAAATTACAAGCTTAAAGGATCTATTTGTTACTTACAAAACTCAAAGGTTATATGTTACAAACCTAAATCTTAAAGAACCTCTAGATACATTTGCCTAAAGTTTAAGTTAATCTTTGAAGAAAGAAACTGATGTAATGACTGAAACAATAGTGCATTTCATGCGTCATATGTCATATTTAAATACTAAAACTTATGTCAATTGTTGAAAATAAGTCAAGTAATGAAGGACTAGAACGAGGGTCACACATAAGCCAAGCAATGTGTTGGCTGAATATATGTAAATATTTGAAAAATGTTCTATAACAATCTAAGGCTATAAGAAATCAAGTGTTTCAAGTTTCAACATTGATAGTTTCATATAATATACCATAAAAAATTTAAAAATACATAGTGAATCAAAAAATTTGAAAGCTCAACCATGGCCGGCACATGAGTAAATCAAAATCGGACAGTCCATATGTCAATGCAGATTTTGATTTGTTTTTTAAAAGCTAAATATCATGCTCGAAATCTAGACCGCCGTTCTCGATCTAACGATCACCAATGTGCCGCCTACTTGAACATTGGGATTACTGACTGCAGGCAATCCAAATTCCATAACTCAAATATATAGATACATGTAGTATATACTCCTGTATCCTATATTTACAATCATACAACGCATGGATATGAATTTACGTAAAGGAAACATCTCAGTTAAATTAAAATTGATTTACTTTTATCAAATGCGATAAATCAAAAAATGGAATAGAGACTTACCGACAGAAGCCAACTGTTGTTTCTTCCCTGAACCTGGAGGGCGCCCGCGGCCACGTTTCTGGACTTGCAGTACGGATCCAGGATGACTTGCTGGTGCTGGTGTTGTTGGAGTCAACGCCAACGACACATTTCCATCAGCCCCGTATTTTCTAGGCCTTCCTCGCTTCCTTTTGACGGGTTCACCAGTTGAAGCAGCTCCAGAAGAAGCGCCTACATTGATACATTGGGATGAAATTCCGGAAGAATCCATCGGCAATGTGGATCCAATAGTACCGCCACCAATACTTGATTGAAACGGTGAATTGGTATTTGATAGTTGACGAATACCAGGAGAATTATGCAATTCATGTTGGTTTCCTGAACCAGGTAAGCCTCGCTGCATATAGTATGATGCAGAACCAGATAATGCCGCCATTTGGTCGCCTCGATCCATGCATTTAACTTCAAGTCCCTTCCAAATCCAAATCTTTAACAATGAAAAATTGAATCCCCTCTAAATTTTCAACAAACTTTACCACCTATCTCTGTTCACATATAACATCACCAAATAAAAACAATGCACAAGTTAGAAATAAATTGAAAAGTCAATATATTTCAATTTCCAATGCATTGAATGCACAATTTTCCATAAAATTTGACTATTTTAGACTATTAAATGTATTCAACTTTGTTTGACCAATTTGATATATTTGGTCTAAAATTTAGTCACACACATCTACTTTCTTTTGACCAATTTTTGTTTATATTTGAGACCGGAGTAGTAACTCCTTAGGACACTTATCAGCATTTATATAATCAATGACGGAAATTTGATAAAATTAACCACAAATCATAAATGAAATATTCAAACAAATAAAGTTTTTCAACAATGGTAATGATACTATAGTACTCTACTGATTTTTGTTTGATTTTACTAACGGACCTCGTAATCCAGAGTTCGGTCAAAAAGTTGACCAATACAATAATTGCTCTGGTCAAAGATCAAACTCAACACTTCAATGGATTCAACGTTAAATAAAACTCATTAATCATTTGAGTTAAACCACATGATCATACTCAAATAAATTATACTAGTACATATGAATGTTTGACATCTACATCTAAAATGTGAAAAACAAGCAAGAAGGAAAAAGAAGAGAACACCAAGACCTCAAAGGAAAACCAATTATACAGAAAACAACTAACAGTTATAAGCTAGATCAATGGAAATAAGATCAATCATAATGAGGACAAAAAGAGAAACTAGATAGATTACATGTTACCAAACCATATACAAAAAATAATGAAGAAATATAAAAGGCTTCACATTGAAGATAAAGACCAGCTGAACTGTAACAGGTCCACTTTCACAGTCACACCAACCTATAACAAAATCTTTAATATTAAGCAATTTCTAAGGTAACCCCATTTAAGCTTACCCTTTGATGCAAACACCCATAAAATCAAAAAGCAAAAAAAAAGTTCTTTTTTTTTTTAACTCTTTATAAGCAGAAAAAATTACTTGAAGTCAAATGTTATAAACCCAGTTTCAAGTTAAAGTAAATGAACAAAATGCTACACTAAAAAACACAAAAAGGTTGCAACTTTGGTGAATTAAGTGAAAAGTAAAAGAGATTTCACACCTCAAAGCATGTTAAAGCATAAGGAAGATATAGTGCTATGAATGCATCATGAATGAAACTTGAAGAAAAGAGAGGAAAAAGTAAAGAGAGTACTAACATATGAAAAGAGAGAGAGAATCAAAACTCAAAAGGGTATTGTGAATTGTGATCATGTGATTCAGAATTCACATACTCCATGAAGATATGGTGGAAGCTAGTGTGAAAGTTGAAAAATGTTTCAACGGTTTCATAATAAGGAATTAAAGAGAGGTGGTGGTGGGTGACAGAGGAGCACAGAGAGAGAGAGAGAGAGAGAGAGAGGAACAACAAACAAACAATAACTACAGAATGTGAAAAAAGTAAAAATGAAAAAACATGAATATTGAATAGTGTTTGAACTTTGAAGTATGCTTATGTTTTGTGTCTGATATTTTTCTCTTTCTTAGTGTGTTGTGTGTCAGTTGCATAAGTCATTATCAAGATTGCATAAGTCATTTTTTTATCTAGGGGTGTGAGGATGAATGAAGGTCTTTATTATTCAGATTTCTCTCTCCTATTTTGATTAATCATCATGAATGTTGGTGGAAAGATGCTGTATAGTTTATACTATAGACTATAGAGTTTAATCACTAGCATTTCTTTCACAAACAAACAAAACTTTTGAATATATAAGCACTTCTTCTTTTTTGGCTTTTTGGAACTTTGAACTGGGATTTTGGATAACATGTATGCACTCTCAAGTCTCAATAGTGAAATTTTTTAGTTTAATCTTTAAATTAACCTATATTTGTATGTTTGATATTATGATGGATATAATCGAATTATAGTGATCGCTATTTTTAGAAAAATATAGAGTGTAATTTGAACTTTTGTTTTTTCTTTTTTTATGTATAAATAAAATAAATAATAAATAAAACTAGTTGATTGAAGGTTAAAAAAAAAGAGTTGTTTGATCATAATCATATGGTATACAGGTATAGTATGCATTTTTTTAAGAAAAAATAACAATAGGAATCATATGGTGGTGTACTTCTTATAGTTGAAACTAATTAAACTCATTTCAATGACAATAAGTGTTATAATTTGATCTCAAGTTTACATCTCTGAAAAATTATTTGTTTAAACTTTTAAGGTTAATCTATCATGATTATGTCTTTTATTGAAAAACTATCTCTGTTAGATTAAAGAGTGTGGATGTTATATATACATTATTTTAGCTTCGATTTTCAAGAGTCGTGAAACTTATAGGCATGTCAAAACATATGTCCTCCAGTTAAGGTTAAAGGGTTAGAGAGTGTCGACCCACGTGCATCGCAGGTCGTTCCCCACAAATGGTATCGATGTTATAATCTAACCTCAAGTCCACATCTTCAAAAGATTATTCACTTTAAAGTTAATCTATCACAATTTTTCTTTAAATAGAAAGTTAATCTATCTCAGTTTTGTTTTTTGTAGACTTGAGGACATAATAAATTATATTACTATGATAAAAAAAAATCAAGAAATTAAAATCTAAATATATACAAAAATGAATTGGTTCAATTGGTAAGGAACTTGATCGGTTTAAATATGTGGTCAGATGGTTCGATTCTTGGTTCATGTATATGTAGGTTGGGAGGAGAGAACTCATATTATATAATTATGTACCCCATGGATGCCCAAACAAATATTAGACATCGTTTACGGTGGTGAAAATTTCATATCAATATTATAGCAACAAAAAAATTATTCATTAATATAAAATTTATTTACCAGTTAAACTTGAATGCTACTATGGAACTGGTTAGTTAACAGTTTTTAACATTAAAAAGTTAGTGAGAATGAATAATGCCACCCACGAACAGTGCTTTGCTGCCTGTGCAAGGCTGCAAGCGGGCAAGCGCGCTGTTTGGCTAATTGTCTTTACAGAAATTTTAGTTAAAATTAATTCTACTTGAAAATTGGAATTATATTTTTTTAGTCGGGACAAAATATTTTTAGAGTTAGTTCGATTTTATAATTTCTTATTAAATTGAAAAAAAAATTGTATCATCTCATCCAAATATATTTTTTTATTTGAATCAGGTGTCCTCTGTATGTAGCTGTATAGCATAGACTGATCATTCGAGCTGTAAAGGATGGTTAAATTTCACCCTCAAGAGAATTTAACATTACTGTATCTCTAGGATTGGTTTCAATCTCATGACTTATAGTTAAACTGTAAGAGATCTTTTACTATCTCATCAAAATATTTTTAGGTAAATAATATTATTTTCAACTTTAAAATTAATTTTTACACTCATATAATTTTTTTTCATTTATATATAAGAGAACTCAAACATAGATCATTTTCTTTATAACTCAACTTTTTTGTCAAAATTAATTTAACTTAATCAATTTTATTGATCGTACTACCAAACATAATCATCCAAAATTAAGTGAACTAGTAATAAAAAATAACGAGCAATATGCTTATACTACTTTGGATTGATTTTTTCGAAGTTCTAATTCTAACTCTTATATAATATGATGTTTTTACCAATCGAGTTAAGTTCATAAAAATAATTTATACCTTATTTTAGCTAACTCGTTTAATTAGCTTATACCTCATCATTTTTCTCTCAAATTAACATTTATCATTATACTTTAAAAAAAAACTTAAATATTAATTAAAAAATTACATAATACTATAAATTCAAATATCTTTTTTTTTTGGTGGATTAAATTCAATTATCTAATATAATTTATCAAGGAAAGAAGTTGAGATCTTGACAAAAAAAAAAGTGATAGAACTGACTGAAAATAGGTTTAGCACTGTCTCATCTCATCTCATCTCATCTCATCTCATCCTATGTAGACATAATACTATAGCAATAGATATGGCTCACTTTGTTTGTTGCATGTGACAGACAGACCCTATGCTCTCTCTCCATACATATAAATGGTCCTTGGCTGACCATCCTACACCACACAATAAAATATCTATGAAAAAGGTTTGGGATATGCTATTTTCTTCACAACCTTTCAACCAAGAATCTCTTCCTTATTGGTAGTACACACACTTATGACAAAACAACGACATATAGACATATATGTATCATCATCATCATCATCTATTTCTCATAAATCATTATCAAAGTTTATGCAATTTCTTTGAGTACAATTTAAGATAAGAAAGCAATCTTAAGGATATCCTATCCAAACTAACATTAACATACCCCCTATTATTAATTGAATGTGGTTTTAACAACAACAAAATATAAAAGTATTCATAAGGTTTATGACTTCAAAAAGTGTTTCAATTGTAAGGTTATAAAAAATCTAGTTTAACACTTTTATAGTTGATCTAGAAGTGTTTCAATTTAGTTGTATGCTAAAACTGTAAATATAAAATTTAGTCTAAGTATTGCAATTTCCACAAAATATAATGTCATTTAAATATTATTTTTAATTGCAACTTTAAGAAAGAAAAATACCATGTTTTTACTGTGTCAAAAAATAAATACTACCATGTTTTTCGGTACAATATTTTTTATAAATTAAATTAAAATTTATGAATAATTAAAAATACTCTAACACACAAAATACCGTTATAAAAATGTTCGATGAACATTGATATTTTTTATAAGTGTTAAATTAGAATTTATGAATACTTAAAAATAACCTAACACAATAAAATGCCGTTATAAAAAAAAGCTCACCGATAATCGTTTCTAATATCTTATTCTAATTAAGGACCAATTTCTCATAATCAGAGAATATATTTTTTTTAAATCGATATTCTTGTTCTTTTTCTTTTGTGGATTGGTGTCACAATCCTGTTACTTGCTTACAGGGTATCTAAACTTTGTCCATGAATTGTAAGGGATGAGTACCCCTTATACTCCTTATAATTCAAGTTGCTTATCGAAAAAGAAAAAAAAAAGGGACCTATTTTATCACCCCACTTGCAGAATCCAATTTAAAACTAAAACTTTTATATTCTGTAAAGGCTAACCCACTAAAATTAATACTAAAAAAATCAAATAGAATTGTAAAAGATACTCCCTCCGTACCAAAATATATGTCGTTTTGAGAAAAAAAATTGTATCACAATATATGTTGTTTTACATTACCAATAAAGTATTTAATGTTATTTTTCCTCTTATACTCTTAATTAATTATTTCTCTTTCTTCTTTTAATTCTATAATTTATCTATCACATACCATTAATGAGGGATAATGTTGTAAACTTACTTATAATTTATCTTTTCCATACAACAATTATTACATTTCTTAATTTATGTGATATGATTTAAACGACATATATTTTAATAAGGAAGTAGTATATTTTAAGATCTCAAGAAAACATCACTAAAACAATCTAAGAAGATTTAAAATACTCCTTAAATTAATTGAGAACTCCAGCACGCTATCCTAATTAAATGAAGAAATAATTGAAACCAAAATCCTTGATTTGGCCCACATTGGATCATGAACTAGCTAGTAGATTCTTCTTTTCCAAATATGGAATACTTGAATTAATTATGATTTTATTTCGGTAACAACTTTGATGTTTTTATATTATTGCACTTGATGCATGACTCATTTGCCCACATGCTATTCCTACACAAACATTTTTAGACAAATTAAAATTACAAGTAGTACCAAAAACAAAATTACAAAGTATTATAGTCATTGTCCATTTGTCCAAGTTTATGTTTGTCTTTTTTATAAAAAAACATAAACATATGATATACACGTATGATTTTGGTGCATAATTCACATTTTTGCATTGACAACGACCAAGCTTCAAGGGAATTCTTTTTCTCATATCATCGTATATTTTTATTTAATGTTCTATCCTGTCTTTTTATATACTCCTTCCGGACACTATTATAAGCAAAAAAAACTACTTACGCGGTGTTTAAGAAATTTAGTTAAGTGCAATTAATTTTCTTGATTTAATGTAAGACATATGTCAAATTTACTATGTTATCCTTTGAAATTACAAGTACCAAAGCATAAAGTGGAATAAGTGTATAGAAAGTAGTAGAATTAAATAAGGGTATATTTAAAATAGTAATATTAATCATTGTAAAAGTAGTTACTTTTGTTTATAATAGTGACCAAAATTTGAAGTGTTTTTTTGCTTATAATAGTGACCGGAGGGAGTAAGTGATATTTCACTTTTTTAAATTGGGTGATCAATTAATTCATTTGATCTATATTATATATTAAATACATTAATTATTGATCAATAAATCTGTGAAAATGAATTGTCTTTTATAAAAAAATCAGATGGAGCAATAACCTTAATTAATTTTCTTCAATGTCATAGTTTCTGGCGTTATCGACTATTATGCAGAACCGAATCAATAATAAATGAGACTTTTTTTTGAAACGACTAATAATATATATATTGATACACCAAAGAAGCACAATGTGTGCAACTTCTAGCGATAAAATAATAAGGTACAATGTAACGTCCATCAAAACAAGATAATCTGGTGACGCACAGAAGGACATAATACAAGAAGTCACCAAAAAGTTATCAAAATTCCTACCCACCCCACCAACATAAGCAAAGCAACGGGTTGGTATACCAGCAACTAAAGCCCGCATCAAAGCCTTTGTGGCGTACTTTAAGCCACCACTGCACCTGTAATTTTATTTGATCTATAACCTGCTGTGAGTCCATAAGATTGTTGCGAAAAATACCTTCGTTGCGACATTTCCAAATCAGCCATACTGTAGCTAACTACAAGACCTGAAAGATATGATTAGGTTTTACCGAATGAAATTGGAGGCCTCGAAACTGCTGGGCATGATCCACTGCATCCATTGGTAAAACTCCTTGAATGCCTAACCAAGAAAGAACATCAGACCACACCTTTTGAGTAAGATTGCAATCAAAAAACAGATGAGATAGTGTTTCAACATCAGGGTATCCAAAGCTGCATAAATGAGATCCATGAGCAATAACCCCCGGTGGAGAAGATTATCTCTCGTCATAAGTCTATTAAGGAGTATCCGCCATGCGAACCCAGAGACCTTCAAAGGAACAAATTTATGCCACGCCAAGTCACGAACAAGTGCCGGAACACCAACTGGAACATCATGTCTGGTCAGAGCAAGATACGCCTCTTTGACTGTATAAGAATCTGAAGTAGCACTAAACCATCGCCACCTATCAGAAACACCCGGCTGCAATACAATATTATGTAAAAGAGTACAACATTCCGCCAAGACCACTTCTTCCCATACAAATAAATTTCTCCGCCACACCCACCCATCCCACCGACACTCCAACCCCGTCGACACTTCTTCCCATAATAAATGAGACTTAAAATGAGCTTTAAAAAGAAGTTTTTTAAAACTAAAAATCAATTTTTGTTTATTTTTCTTTAGTATAAAGTTGTTATTTCATTTTTTTATTTTTTTCTTCTAAAAGTTTCTATGCTTTTAGCAAAAAAAATTTCTAACAAATTTCTAACTTATGAAGGGTTTTTTTTTCCTATAAAAATGCTCCAAAATTGCGATCTTCAACATCTCTCAAACTTTATCATGCATGTGAGGTATAAGTGGTTTCTTTTGGTACAAAAAGTTCTCTCTATGAATGAGTCTTTATTTGACTAGGAAATCTTACTTATTATTTGTTAGGAACTTCATCCACATATTTGTTTACTAAGAACGGGTCCGTTTAGAATGAACCAAAAAAAATGTTTTGGTGCATAATGGACAAATGGTTAGAACTTAGAACCACCAAATTTAATATAGACTTATTATTTTGTGATGTACTCTCTACATTAGATAACTTTTTCTCTCATCTTTAGTGTTCTTATCTCTTTCCAGCAACAACAACTAAGAGACATCATATTCAACAAAATAACTTACTAAGAAATTTCAAAAATATTTTATTTTTGTTAGAAAAGATAAGAAAATTAACTTTCACAAAAATAAAATTTATGAACCTTCGACCTATAAAATAAAACTAAAAAAAAGTATACTTTGAACGAAATTAGTTTCACATTTCATATTTTTAACTTAATAAAATCACAATTTTTGAAAAAAAATAAATTCTCCAAAAATGATTTTTATGAATAACTATTTAAAATAGTTTTTTTTAAAAAAAATTTATTATTCAAAATTTTTTGTAATAAAATGACAAATACTTAAAACAACATTTTAAGACGAACTATATCTAAACGGATTTTTCATTTTAAGTTTTTAAGGCAAAATATAATATACTATAAAAATCATTTTCAAAAAATCTAAAACAAAGGCACCCAAAATTGAAGAGTTAGATTTGTAGATGGACCATGATAAGTTTTTGAGGATGATCTAATCCAAGAATTAAAAACAAGTTAATCTTCTTACAGGTTCATTTTATAACAATTAAACAGTTAAGTTTATAAATTATATAAGTGATTACACCCACCATGAAAGAAAAAAATATTAAACTAAATGCATATTTTTAGATATACAAGTTTTTGAAAGTTACTTGTAGTATTCAAAACATGCGAAGTCAAATTATCGATAGTAATAATAAAATTTACTTGTCAATCTACACCCATTTGCAGTTAAGAAGTTAGAGGCATGTATATTATATGTCATCTTCTTCTGGTGTTAATATTATGTTTCAATTTTAAATACGTCACACCATGTTTTAAAGTACTGTCCGTTCTGAGCCCTCACAAATTTGTCCTTGTATAAAAAGTGCATCGTTGCTTGAGGAGGATGAGTGTTGTATATTATAAACTATAATTTGTCTCGAATCCCAAACAATATGAGACTTTTAGGTGTACTATAACATTTTATTTGTGTCAAGATAGTATAATTTTGATTTGGACATGTCATAATCTCATCTTCAAAAGCTTTTGAATATGTTGAATTAAAATATAGAGAGTTTCATTAAACATTCTCGAATCCCAAGCAATATGAGATTTTTAGTTATACCAGAACATTTTATTTGTGTCAAGTTAGTACTCCCTCCGTCCCTTTTTATAAAACCTCTTTTGACAAAATTGCACTATTCACTTATCTTGCTTTGACCGTATTTTTTTAATAATATATAAATGTAAATATTATCATATAAGATCTTGTTTGATTTGTTTTGATGAGTACTTTTAAAATATCAAATTTTTATAATTTTTACTATTAGACGATTAAAGATATTAGTGGTCAAAATTGTATATTGGCGTACGTGCAGTGGTCAAAAAGAGTCTTATAATTAGAGACGAAGGTAGTATAATTTTGATTTGGACATGTCATCATCTCATCTTCAAAAGCTTTTGAATATGTTGAATTAAAATATAGAGTTTCATTAAACTTGTTATTTGTCAGAAATTATGCCGATCAAAATTTTTGAGTCATTCTCTACTATAAAATGGTCATTTTTATAATTGATTTATATCATAAGCATCTCTAAAAAACCTCCATTACATATATATTGAAACTTTCTCAGCCTCTCTTAATTTATACACAAATTAATGTCTAATAATTGATACATAAATAGACAAAGAAAGAGCATGCAGTATATTTTATCAAAAAAGAAAGAAAAAACAACCGTAGAAATATTCATGAATTAAGAATAGAAAACGTTTAGGGTGCAAATGTAATATTTATTTGTAATCCGCATTAATTTGTTACCTACAATATATAGAGTACAAAATATGTCTACTACATCCTCTCCAATTCCTCACATTTTATAACTACTCTTATATTGTGTACTCTCTAATTTATCAACCTCATCAAAGTAGAGTATGAATATTGCTCAAAAGAAATATCAACGAGTAAGTAGAGCATTTTTAAATTGCAAGCACATACGTATATTATATTTTTTAATTTCAATTACATTCTGATTGAGAGATGTAGTGATTGTTTAAACTATTGATGTATGTGTACTTAATATTTCAGTTCATTTAGGTTTCACCATCCTCACTTTTTTTTTTTCCTTTGGGTTGTGTTACACATTTATACATAATATGCTAGATTAGCACTTTACATACAGGACTAAAAGATGATACTATATAAAGAATAACAGAATTATATTGTGTTTTTTGTAAAAAAAAAAAATCTTATATATATAAAAAAGAAAACTCTATTGATTCTTAAGCCTCTATTGTGATGATATAAAAGTTTCTTTTTAAAGACATATTTCAAATATTAGTAAAAAATTATAAAACTTAAAGACCAACAACAATCAATGTAGGTTTCTAGATCCTTAAAAAACTAACAACAAAATAAATTTTGAAAGTTCAAGGCTACTATGAAAAAGAAATAATTTGAAATTCATAGCCAGCATTTTATGTCACAATAAATATAAAACTTGTTTATTGTATGAAGTCTATGCGTTTGAATTTACAGCATTAGAATTCAGCGTTACAATAGATTGACTTATAATCAATTAATAAATAAAAAATGATTTAAGAAGGTAGGATTTTCTGTAAATATAAAAAGATAAGATATCTTATAAAAGAAATTGAATTTCAAAAGCAAATGAAAGGTCTTTTTAATGAAAGTTATTTTAAATTTATGTATTATGTTATATATTTTTTATTAATTTAATCTCTTATAAATTTATATAAAAAGAATATTTAAATAATTTATGTAGCATTTGTGAAATTAAAGTAGCTAATAATTATATATTATTAAAAGTTACAAATTTAATTATTTATTTATATTTATTTAATCTGTTATTAATTTTATATAAAAAATAATATTTAAGTAATTTATATAGCATTTGTGGATTTCAATACGTAAAGTTTATTAAATATTTGTTTACATAATTATTCGAGAAACAATTAAATATAAACTAACCAAAGAGAATTATTTTTTAATATGGTAGAGGGATTTTTTATAGGGTCTATTTTTTAATTCCTTTTAATTATAAATTATCATTTTAAAATATATGATTTTAAATATTTTATGTAGTATTTATGACATTAAGTATTATTATTTTCTGAAGAAAATAAAATATAAGATCAAGGAAATAGAATTTCGAAAGGTGATGAGAATTAAAGTGATAAGTCATATTTAAAAATAAAGTAAAATATTATGAGTTTTGTTAGGATGTCATATTATTCTATTAGACTGAAAAGTTTTGTGAGAGAAATTATTTTGTAAGGTTTCCAATGCGAAAAGCACAATGCGACTGCCTCACTTAGGTCATCCCTGAATACTGTTCAAAGCAAGAGTATGTGATTATTGGAGTTGTAAAGGAAAATTCATGTCAATAACAAAAACTATAAATATTAAAATAAAAAGTGAAAAAAATTCAAAGATTAAGACTAAAAATTATTAATTGTTTACCTACATTTTTTCCTTTTCATCTTCTAAGATCTTACTCTCTCATGCAATAAAATCGTCATTCAAGACCATTAAATTTGAGACCATTCAACAACCAAACTCTCATACTTTTTTCACTTTTTATTACACAAAAGTATGTATGAGATTTTTTTATTACACAATACATACACGACTGTGAGTAGACCAAGTTGCAACTAATCCTAATAAGTGAGATACTCATCAGTCTCCTACATCACATTCACATCTTTAAGTGTCATGAATCATGCTACTTCACAATTTCAAAGACCCATAAGTTGTTTATGCATATCCTAGTTACACAAAATAACGTAAAGTAGAAATAAATTAAAATCTATCGTTGGGTAAATTATAAAAATGTCATCTTCAAGTGTTTCTACATATGATAATTTATTATCGTAAATAATTATAAAAATGACATACCTCAAGATCATTTTGAAGGGTAAAACTTTCCTTTTACATATAGTTTGTTCCTCAATATTATTTCTCTTCATGAAATCAAAAGTACAAATATATCCATATAGATATCATGAAACGCAGAAAATAAAAATTAATTGATTACCTACATTTCTTTTCTTTACATCTTCGAAGATCCGACTCTCTCATAAATAAAAGTGTATTTTTTTTATTGAAAAGACGAAAGCAAGCTCACACAAAATTATTTATAAGTTAAATTATGCCATCAATCAATAATAAAAAGATACCAATCCATACAATGGTCATTCAAGACCACTAAAACTCGAGATCATTCAACAACCAAACTCTCACAACCTATCAACCACTTAAACTTGAGTTTTTATAATAAATGATTAAATTATAAAAATGACATATACCTCAAGATCATTTTGAAGGGGAAAACTTTCCCTTTACATGTAGTTTGTTTTTCAATATTATTTCCCTACATAAAATCAAAAGTACAAATCATACATTAGTTTATCCATATAGATATAATTCTAATTGATGAAGATAAGAAAATTCAAATTAAAGTGATCACAACATTATTAAAATGATGCATAGCAAGAACAAATATACATTAAACAAACCAAGATTTAATCTTCTTACCAAAAAATTTCAAGTGAGATGTTCTGATTAAAATGAGAGAATTTATCTATAAAAAAAATTAAAATGTATGAAAACAAATAGATATGTGTACCTTATATAGATGAAACGAAGGAAACAATCATATTCATTATATTGTTCATATTTTATTCATTTCCATTAAGGTGCAAGGGTTAATTTTTATTCTTTGTTATATAATTGCATAGGTTCTTTTTCATATTCTTGTTACTCATCGGTTTCTCTCATAAATAAATAGGTGTTTTTATTTTTGACCTTATATTTTCTTTCCATTAAATTAATATTATTAATCATATTTATTTCTTGTTTGTTTTTAACTTTTTATCAAAAAAATTATATAAAAAAGTAGAAAATGAGGGTTCTTTGTAGAGATGCCACATCACCTCAATACTATTCTAAGAATAAAAGTTTAAAATTAGAAAGCTTTGTTAGGTTGCCACGTAAGCAAATAAGAGTTTGTTTTTATATATATATATATATAATATAATATATATAAGATGAGAAATATAATCTCACCAAATCATGTGCAAACTCAAAGATCAAATACAACATCCAGACATCGTAAACTACAATCTATATATTTTTTTTGAGGTAAAACTAAAGTTATTGAGCAATTAATTAAATGCAGAAACATAATGTTCCATTAAAAAGGAAAACATATACATACGGTAAGTATGTTGATATGGTTTGTACCAAAAAAAAAAGAGTATATTGATATGGTGATATAACTGCAACTGCACTTAACATATAATTAATAAAACGTCAAAACAGTAAAGTAGGACAAAAAACAATTCCTAATCAACAATTTAAGGGAGTATTTTGGGACAATTTCGTAACCTTTTGTTGGTCAAAAAAAGGAAAGAAATTATCATCCACACCCCACATCAACCCCCTAAACCCGCCAACATTTTCTTATATAGGACAAAATTATCACTATTTGTTTTCTTTCTCATATCCCACTTTTCCAAATTTTATACAAGTTTAGGAAACTGCGTATAGGGTTGGAAATAGGTCAGACTAGACCGGGCTTTGGCAGGTCTGAGCTTGGCCTACGAAAATTATATAGGCATGAGTCTGGTCTATGGCCTATTAAAAGTTAATTTTTTTGGCCTGGTCTGGTCTATTTAAAAGCCTGATCTGGCCTTATAGCCTACATAAAAGTCTACTTAATATAAAAATTTCAAATTTTTTTTAGAACATATAAAAACTTCAATCTAGTCTATATTATCTATTTTTTTTTAAATAGACAATATAGCCTATTTAAAGTCTACATTACAATTTTTTTATATAGTCTATATGACCTGTTTTTATTTTATTTTAAACTAATTACATGGGTCTTGACATATGAAATCACTTATGACCCCTTAAAAAAAGTGAAGTAATGTTGTATCTATTGGTTTAACTAGAATTAACTTAGTATACAAATATGTAGTACACAACTATTTATAACTAAAGTTTCCTCTGACAATAGACTTATATATGCTACTTTAAAGTTTAAATAAGTAAAACACATTCGCAACCAATTTTATATGTCCTAAATTATTTTTATTTTATCTATAAATTATAATTATAGAATATAAAAGTAAGTTTTAATAATTATATATATTTTTATATGAAAAAAAAAACAATTATGTGTATATAGGCCGGCCTGTTAGGCTTTGTAGGCTTTTTTTAAAGCCTAAGCCTGGCCTATTTAAATAAATAGGCTATTTTTAAAGCCTGAGCCTGACCTTTTTAATAAATAGGTCGACCTGGCCTGAGCCTATGTAGGCCGGCCTGTAGGCCCTTGTGAGCCAGTCTAGCCTATTCCCAACCCTAACTGCGCACTACATTGATAAATTGAAATGTTTTAAATTTTAATATAATTGCTGAGCAAAGCAAATATTTTTCTTTTTCTTTTTTTTTTTTAAAAAAAGTAAAAGTTGGACCAAGAAATGGTTTAGAGTGAAATAAAAAATAAGTTTACACAAACGCTTCAAATTTTACAATAATTTTACAATTAAATGAAATTACTTTATCAATGTGCCCAAAAACTCGAAAATACCCTTAATTTAGGGAAATAAAATTTTCAGATTGTATAATCTGTAAAATACATTTTTTCGGATTTTATCTACCAAAATAATATACATTTCGGATCGTAACTACCAAACTGGGAGAAAATTCGGAAGATATCTACCAATCTGGTTTCGGAAGTTATCTTCCAAATTTTATGTATACATAATTTCTTAAAAAAAATCAAAAACTAATCACTTTAAAACAAAGGTTGCCTGTTTTAAGCCTTCAAATGAGTGTATGATGTTCCAAATGAGCGAATAAATGATGATTTATAGCTTGAAAACGTGAAAAACCTAAAAGATTACCTGTTTCGACTGATTATGTTTTCTCCTTTTTTTTGGATTTTATCTACCAAAATTATATACATTTCAGATCGTAACTACCAAACTGGGAGAAAATTCTCATAATTTGATATTTTCGGTTTATAACTTCCGAAAAATATGATATTTCAGATCGTAACTACCAAAATTTGTGTTTTCAATCTTATCTACCAAAAATTATGAATTTTCGTATTATATCTTCCGAAATTTTTTGGTCTTACCATGTTTCGGAAGATATCTTCTGAAGGGTAAATTAGGTACTTTGGGGGGCATGGGAGTAATTCAAGGGGTGAATAAAGCAATTTTCTTAGACTAAGACCCGTCTAAGCCCAAAATAAAGAATATAGACCGTACTATGTGGGCCTCAAGCCTGTTCAATATAACAAAGAACATGAGTTTTAGAAGACCATATGAGAAAAACATGTGTACCAGAAAACTCGAATATGAGATTTTTTTAAGAAATTTGTGATTTGGAAAACTTCAATGAGTTTTCTAGGAAAATATGTGAAACAAAAATTTTGAAAAAAAAGTTCATAACTAAATTTTTTGAAACACTTCAGGATGCACTCAAATTGTAATAAATGAAACGAATTAAGAGCTATAGGTTTTGATTTATATATGAAATCGAGTTTCTGAACTCTAGGAGCATTCAGAAACTAATTGTTCCATGTTATGACACAATAATCGCTTTACCTACCCTCACCGGTTTACCTGTGTGTGATAAGAGAAACCAAAAAACCCTTTAAGCTCAGATTCAATAGATGTGAATACCATTGTTTTAGTAAAAGCAAAAAACCGCCCGACTAAGGAGACCCGCGGATAAGAATGCATTATGTCAACATTCATAATACACAATCAACCGAAATTAATGTCAAAACGGGTTATATGTTTTTGGTTAGATGTCCAACATGTTTAGTGTTAGACACCAAACCAAACACACACAACATTATTAGAATGCATGTAATACATTGTCAAATAAGACACACCATTAAACTAAAGGACTCGTCATACTTGATAAGTTTTCCCTTTCTGGTCGTGAAACTCATCCCGTGGATGATTCTATATTCCATTCATAAGTGTAAAATTTGATCAATCAATTACAAGATATAAAGATAAAAGCAGATAGTTGATTAGAGACGAAATTGCAAGAGAGGCAGCAACTACAATAAGATTAGTCACCTAATATACATCTCATCACACCCTCATAGTCAAATAGCTCAACACAAATAAGAATACAGAAACAGAACCTTAAAACAACTCTGTCATCTATCGATTTCAACAAATCAATGGCCTAGGCCTACACAATAATCCGCCTTATTTGTCAAGCTCCATTGCTTGGGCAGCTTTAGCTTTAGATAGAGCAGTCAACTTGGTCTTCACTTTTTTCTTTCCAACCTGAAATCCACTTTTATTCTTCTTCTTCCTGTCACTACCATCAACCTAAACAAAATTTCCGAACAAAAACAAAATCATACAATCATTAATCCTTAAAACACACACACACACACAGACAAAACAGCAATTCAACCCCTCTAATCACTACTTATGGATTTTACTTACAAAACTTGAATCCAATATTCATCTTTTATTGTACAAATACACACATTATTCGCAGCAACACCACATCCTAGCAGTACTACTCTCGCCAAAACACGCTAAGCTGCGAAGTTCTGATGGGAACAACGCACATTTGTTCATACCAGTTTATGTATATCAACTATTTTCATTGTAATTCTATCTAACACTTCAAATTCAACCACTAACTTTTCATCTACAAATTATCACTTATTAGCTATAAGGAACAAGATTATTAAGGTTGACCCATTATATCATTAAACAACAAGTTCAAAACTTGTAGCATAAATAATCAAATTCAATCTAAAACAAATATAAAAAACACAAAATCATTAACTATTTTTCAAAAAAAAAAGAAGTAAAAATCTCAGCTTAAAATTGAATTTGAGAAATCAAAGAAAAACACTCACTTTCATTTTATTTTTCTTCGCTTGAAGCTTCTTATCTTTCTTTTCCTTCTCTAGTTTCTCTCCTGAAAGAAATAACCACAATTCACAACTATGACAACATGAAAAATCGAAGATTAGGGTTTGAGTTGGGGCAAAATTGAACGTGGAAACGTACTTCGGAGTTCGAATTCGTGCTGCCTTTTTCTCTTAGCGAGATTGTTCTTCTTCGACATTTTTCTCTCGCGTGTTGCAAAGTCTCGAACACGCAGTGATTTTTCAATAAACCCTAATTGATACGAATTTGGGAAAACCCTAAATTATATACGAAGATTAGTTATTTTGTATTTGGTCCTTCGGTTTTACTCGTTTTCAATATTTTCCTCGAAGCTTTTTTCTTTATTACTTTTATGGCCTACAATATTTTTTTATTACGATATTGGTACGAAATTTCTATTATTGTTAACGATGATTAATTTGCATCGGAGAATATGTCGAGCACATAATCCTTCTCTTCAAACTAAATTTGTAGCATGTGCATGACCAAAAGAGGCATAAATAATAGTATCGCTCTTTCTAAAAAAAAGTAGTATCGCATGATATACAATTTTTTTTTATCATTGGATCGAAGAGATCCACATAACATATGATGATACACACAAAAAATTTAGGCAAAAATAAACTATTGGAATATCCTGACCAAAAAAAAAAGGGGTTATAAATATAAATGATTAATTTATTATTAAAAAAAGATAAATAGTTAAAATATTACAAATAAATAAGATTAAATACTAATCGTGTATTTTTGCCAAAAATTTATTCTAATATCTCTCTCGATCCCTTTTCACAATAATTATGAGTTTTTTTAATGAGATTTTGTTCTTCTTATGTAAAAAAATTATAACAATGTTAATGTTAATATTATACGAGATAAAAGATTAAATCGTCATTTAAAATAATAAAGAGAATGCATAAGTAATTTGCTCATTACACATCAAAAAATAATTGTAAAAGAAATCCAGCATATATCCTTTGTATGTAAAATATGACAACCGTATAACACACACAGAGTTGGGTATGTTAATTGTTAAGAGCACAATAAGTAGTCAACCATTAGAAATAAACAATTAATTGAGCATGAGAAACTCTGTTAGAATTGCTAAACGCACAATCATTCTGTGTTCTCCCTAAAGCAAGACATGATACAAATAAAAATGTTGGATAAGCATCATTATGTGGAAAGGAATAGTTTATATAATTATTAGAAAAATCAATGTATATGGTATAAATATGGTTCAACATTTGATTATTTTCTCAGTCATTCAATTAAAAATGTCTATTGTTGCCAAATTAAATGTTGAGATATTTAGTCTCTGTGAGCTCATTGCACATAAAGTGGAAGTGAAGTTCGAACTTAATACACCCACTTTTTTTTTTTTTTTTAAAAAGAGAAATTTTAGCCACTAATTAAGCTACCTAACAAAACAAAATGTTTGAGATGTATATTAAATTAAATTAAATTAAATTACAACCATATGTAATAATAGAAAAAAAAATTTACAACCATATGATATTTGCCTTTTTTTATTTAAAAAATCTAAATTGAATTCATTGATCATAATGTTCTTTTTTTTTTTGAAGCATGATCATAATGTTCTCTACTCAATTAAAACAAAGATTCATTTAAAATTGAATTGAAAATGCAAGTAAATAAACTTATGTAAAAGAAACTTAGTTGATCTTATTCATACAGTCAATAAATTGCACTGCAGCACAAATTGTCCACATTGAATCATTGATTCCTATCACAAGAAAAAAAATATCCACATTGATTGATTGGGTGCTATGCTAAATCCTCCAAAACAATTGGCGGCGGATATTCTATTATTATTAAAAAAATTAATTTTCGTTTTCAATGTGTCAATTATGTGTTTTTTACTGTTTTATCTTTAAACTGCAAGATATAAAAAAAGATAGAGGAATATAAGGTACGCTAACCACCATAATTTTTTGACAAAATTTGTAGTGGGGAATATAAATTTTAAATGAATTGCATTTTGTAAAACTAATTTTGATAACATGTAAATATTAAAATCACTTAAAAGTATTTGCAAGATAATTCAAATCTGTTTTAACATAAATATAGATCTAAATTTGAGTTTACATGTGAGTTTGATAATTTATGGAACTATGTTTAGAGAATCTCAATTTCCAAAAGATTTATACTTCTAAAATAAGATTATATATTTCTTTTATTGACCCAAATTATATACTTCTAAAATAAGATTTATCTCTTTCTTAGAACTGAGTCCAATTATGCACATAATATCCTATGATTTTATTTTCACTTTTGATTTAACAAATGGAAATTTAGATTTGTAAAGACTAAAGACACATTTATGAAAAGAAATAAAATTATACTTAGCTACAGCAATAAATTCAAATTAAAAATAAATTGTTAAAATATCTGAGTTAAAATAGTAAAAGAGTTAAGATAGAAAAAACTTAACTACAAACGTCACAAAAATATTTACACATGACTTATCATTATTAAAGAACATTGTTATTTAGTAAGAAAGATTTACATAAGAAAGAAGGATTATGATTCATAAGTATTAAATATTGTTATATAGGATTATTTTCTTTCTGGCAAAAATAAATTTTTACTAAATAACATTTTCTTTAAAGAAGTGATTGCTCATATGATATTTCATTGATAACTTAAAGTGCTTTGATACATTTTATTTTTAAACCAGTGAATTAACGATATTTTTATATATGTATCTTAGCTCAAGTAATAAGAGCTGGGAGACATGAATCAAATAGAGGAAAGTCTAGGGAGCAAATTATGATGGAAGCATTTATCTTTTTGATGTACAAAAAAAGAATTATTTGTTGACAGTTAGTGTTTAGAGAAAATCATTTCAATATTGTATTTAAAGAAAATAATTTCATAAAAAAACACAATTTCAACATTCGTTATTATGATAGTCAGACTCTTTACATTGTGTCAATCTCATTAAAGGTCCGCAGATTAAGTATTATATTCATGCTGTGTTGATTTAAAATATAAATAGTTGTTCTATCAAATCAATGTTTATTCTTATCACACACTTAAAGAACATAATCAATGTACAAACTTTTTCGTCAAAGCTTCGTGATAAACTAACTTATTGACTCATATACCTTTTCCAGAAGATCTTTGTGATTTTCTTAAAAATGACGTAATGTAAATCTTCTTTCCTCGTGAATAAATTTTCCTTTTATTTTTTTTTCTCTCGTTTCTTAGCTTTCTTATCTAAAAAAGAACATTCATTATTATGAATAAAAAAAAAAAATTTAAAAAAATTCCAAAAGTTTTGATTAATAGAAAGATATTCATCATCGATAGTAAAATTAGTTAGCAATGCTCATGTTATGAACATTTATTTTATTTTTTGATTAATTATGTTATGAAGTTTTAAACAATAAAGAAAATCCAAAATTTAGATATTAATAATAATAATAATAATAAAAAAAAAACCAGCAGGCAAAAATGTGTTGTGCCAACAAATCATTAATAAAAAAATCATTAAAATAACATTAAGATTTAAGATTACAGATCTTTGAATCTACATACTCATAACATGCACTCATGACATGTCGGTAATAATTGATTTTATTTAAATTTTTTATTATAATTAAAAAACAAAAAAAAATTCAAAAATTAAAATGTTAGAAAAACCCAAAGGCATGCTCTATCATTCATCACCCTTTTCACATTCTTCTACTTCTCACACAGATCTTCACTTTTTCTCTCTCTCAAGAACAATCTCTTTCTGGGTTTTTCTTCAATCGTTGAAAAGATTCTAACTTTCTAAATTTCAACCAAAGTTCTTCATCTGTTGAAAATGTGGATCTTGTTGTAATAACAATAAAAAAATACTTTTTTTTCATCTTCAAGTTGTTCCACTTTTTCCTTTTTCATTGGAGAAGTTTAGAAGAAATTTAAAGGTGAATTAGCTTTTTGGGTTGTTGAAAAAGTTGTTGCTTTACAAATTATATAACATTCTAGTTTGAAAAATAAATTGAAAAATGAAGACTTTTTTTGCATTTCTTTGGAGTAGTTAAGTTGACTTTGAAAAAATTTGAAGAAAAAAGAAAAGATTGATTAATGTTGTTAAGATTCTAGTAGGTAGGATATGATATTTGAAGTTACTATAAATCTTCAACATGTGTATGTGTGTGTGTTTATGTTTTACTTTTGAATATTTTGAGGAATGCAAGTTAGTACTAGTATATCTTTAAGTTTAATGTTGTTTAGCTTTAAATGCTAAGATGCTAGTAGTTAGGTTGTCATTACTCATAAGTAAAGAGCATCTAAATAAGGGTTGTTTTTGTCATTAGTTTTGGTTGTGAGAACATGAGATCAACTAAAAAAGTACTTTTTGATTCTATTTGCTTTTATTGATTTGTTAAATTTGTTTTTCAGATACTTTTTCCTTATACTAGGTTCATGATGTTGGTGAGTAGTAGTAATAACAGTTGAGAATTAAGTGTAGAATTGATTATGATTGTGTTTTAATTGCTTGGTAGTTGAGTAGTAATCAAAGATCATTTGATAAATATAGTTTGCATTAGGTGATTAGGATCAAAATTATTAATTCTAGCTTAATATAACTTATCATTTTGTGGCTTCACTTAGACAAAGCTTTTGAAGTGATTAACCTTGTAGTTATGACTCAAACATGTTACTGATGTTAGAGTTTTTGTAACCAGTTATTAGAGCAAGATATGAAGGTAATGTTTGTCAGTTCATAAGGTTGGTAAAGGCACATCATTGAAAGTGGAAGAGATTTTTCGATATTTACAAGTTTGATTTTAGTACATCGAAATGGGGATTCAGTGCTCAAGACTCCTTCGGTGTTGTGTGACTTCACAAGTTAAAGCATCTGTTCTTGAAACACCAGATGCTGGTAGGTTGACTCATATTCTAGTGATTTATAATATGTTCTTGGTATTTGATAAGGAATTTTGATGTGTGTTTATTTTAATATTTGTTCCAGAAAATGATGATAGAAGTGAGGTTAGTAACTGGCCTACATTCCGTGAATTTACACTTGAGCAACTTAAGAATGCGACATCTGGTTTTGCTGTCGAGAATATTGTATCTGAGCACGGAGAGAAGGCTCCAAATGTTGTTTATAAAGGGAAGCTGGAGAATCAAATGAGAATTGCTGTTAAACGGTTTAATAGAAATGCTTGGCCTGATACACGCCAGTTTTTGGTAAATGTTCCTTCTTCCCCTGTCATTAATGTTTAAGGCCTGTTTGGACAAACATCTTAATTAAATGCTCATAGTATAAACACTTGTATACGTTATTTCTGTAACAGAAGACAACATAAAGTTAAATTGTTTTCTTATAAGCTATAAGTTGTTTTCATAAGCTATTGTGGAGAGCTTATGGACATGTCATAAGCTATTTCCATAAGCTTTCTTAAATAGTCTCACTATTGCGTATGCCGGTTTCTAAGCTGAAATAAGTCAAACAAGCAGGTCTTAAAGTCCATTTAGGCAGTAGGAATTATCTCAAATGACAGTTTACTACCCTTTAGAAGGAAGCTAACGGTGCATCTAGATAGGACATCTTCCTTTCCTGCTTTTTTTTTCCGCTTTCAATTGATCAAAATAATAATTTTCCTTCACCACCGCAGGAGGAAGCAAGAGCAGTGGGTCAGCTACGTAACCAAAGATTGGCAAATTTGCTAGGTTGTTGTTGTGAAGGAGATGAGAGGTTGCTTGTGGCAGAATATATGCCAAATGAAACACTTGCAAAACACCTTTTCCATTGTAAGTGATCCTTTCACTAATATTCTTTTATATATATATGTCATACCAAGAAATGTCAAAGTTGATATCGAAAGGTGGAAGCATCTTATTTTTGTTGTAACTTTTTAAAATAGTTAATGCGCATATGTTTCATGATTCATGATGTTGCATTTTGTCTCTTCCAATGTCATGTTTTCTACAATATATTCTCATGATTATGCTGTTAAAGTGATGCTTTATACCTCAATTAGACCTTGAGTTTATGTAGTGTGAAGTAATGTGTTCATGACGTAATCATGTCTCTATATCAGGGGAATCACAACCTATGAAATGGGCGATGCGACTAAGGGTTGTTCTACATCTTGCACAAGCTCTAGAGTATTGCACAGGCAAAGGGCGTGCTCTCTATCACGACCTCAATGCTTATAGAGTTCTCTTTGATGAGGTGAGTTTTTGTGTCTACCTTTTTACATTCATCTAAATAATTAGAACGATATAAAAATGTGTTAGAATTTTTGCAGGATGGTAATTCTAGACTTTCTACTTTTGGACTTATGAAAAATAGCAGAGACGGGAAAAGTTATAGCACAAATTTGGCATTTACCCCTCCAGAGTATCTCAGAACTGGTATGCCGTATATAATTGCTATTGTTTGTTTTGTTGTTATGAAATATATGTTTTGCAATTTACCATAGGACCTATTTGGATTAACTTATTTGAGTTGACCAACTGACATAAATGCTTGTGACTTGTGAGACTGTTTAAAGAGCTTATGTAAACAACTTATAATATGTTCATGAGTTGATTTCAGCTTATTTCCATAAGATTTATAGGATAACTTTTGAAAATAACTTATAGCTTATATGAAAACAATTTGGCCTTATTCTACATTAAAATGTGTTTGCCTTTTCAAATGTTCATATTTTGTAAGATTTGAGCAACCCATGATGTCTTGTATATCTTCTATTTTATGTAGGGAGAGTAACGTCCGAAAGTGTAATATATAGCTTCGGCACTCTTTTGCTAGACCTTCTCAGTGGAAAGCATATCCCCCCGAGTCATGTAAGTCATTCTTGTAGGGCTCAAAGTTGACACTTGAAAGCGATACATTTTATGTTATATATGAATGTGCATAATTTTTTTTGAAGCTTTTGGTGAGCTGTATAAATTTGTGCATATCTAATTATTAGGAAACATGATGCAGGCCCTCGATTTGATCCGGGACAGAAATATTCAGATGCTGACAGATTCTTGTTTGGAAGGACAGTTTTCTGACAATGATGGAACTGAGCTGGTACGCTTAGCATCTCGATGTTTACAATATGAACCTAGAGAAAGGCCTAATCCTAAATCATTGGTGGCTGCTTTGGCTCCTCTTCAGAAAGAAATTGAGGTTGGCTAATTGATTATTATTATTATTACTATGTATTAAGATTAAGAAATTCCTGTACTATGTATTAAGGTTAAGAAATTCCTGTTTGAAATATTGACTGCATTAATCCATCTAATTATTTGCATCTTTCTTATATTTACATTTTTAAATCTTTGCAATCACATACATGAAATATGAAGGCATGTCTAGTATCTGACACATATCAGCGTGGGAAACTGACACGACACCGACACATGTGGTTATATTCAGCCATTTCTATTTTTCTAAATTATTAACTGTGTCTAAGGGCCAGTGTCGTGTCTGGTTTTTGTGTCAATGTCGGTGCTTCATACATGATAATATATTGTAGTTAATCAATTATGAAAGTGCAACACTTGATTCTCTTCGTTGTAACAAAATTTATTGATACTCATTTATTTCTAGGTTCCTTCACATGTGTTGATGGGTATCCCGCATAGCACAAGTTTTGCTACATTATCACCACTAGGTGAAGCATGTTCAAGAAAGGACTTGACTGCCATACATGAAGTTCTGGACAATATTGGTTATAAAGATGACGAAGGAGTGGCAAATGAGGTTCTATACTACATTATATTTTAATAAATTTCTACATGACGTTTCAATTTTCCTTTTTTGAAAAGATTGTAACTTGTGTATCCTCTTTTCTCATATTGCAGTTATCATTCCAGATGTGGACCGATCAAATGCAGGACACATTAAATTGCAAGAAAAAAGGGGATGCCGCTTTCCGGCAGAAAGATTTTAGAGAAGCGATCGAGTGCTACACACAGGTAGAGCTCTTGTGCTGATAAGTTGCATTAATCTAAATTTGGATTACCAAATATTTGTTTCTAACATGCTAATTAGGTAAATGCACCACAGTTAGAGACTTCTAGTACCAATTTTGGTACTGACTAGATCCTATAGTCCTAATTGATGCGAGGTTATCATGATTATGTTTCTAATAACGAGAGGTCATTGTGTATAAATGCAGTTCATCGATGTTGGAACAATGGTTTCTCCAACAGTCTATGCACGACGCAGTTTGTGTTATCTCATTAGTGACATGGCTCAGGAAGCGCTTAACGACGCAATGCAAGCACAAGTTATTTCGCCAGTATGGCACATTGCATCTTATCTTCAATCAGTTTCCCTTGCAACAGCTGGAAAGGAGAACGAAGCACAAGCAGCGCTTAAAGAAGGAACGACACTCGAATCGAAGCGGAATGCAACTTCCAAACAAAAGTGAAGACTTTGTACAGAGACAGATACTTGTTACTGATTTTGTCCTGCATGATGATAATTACCATCACAACATATGATTATAAAATTGCATCTAATAGATACACACCCCTCCTCAAAGAAATTTCATGTTCCTTTTTTTGAAAACTTTTCCTTAAGAAATTATGGATGGATGAATGTTGTTGGTAACACCCCTTCCCCCTTTTTTGTTGGGTTGGCTAGGATGTTCATTTTATTTCTATGATTTTATTTGATTGATTGAGCATGAATTAAAATTTTGTTCTAAATGTTAAAAAATGTATTTTTTATGTTGGAATGCCAAGGAAGATTTGTTTTTTATCAGGTGCAAATCATTTCCCATATATGTTGTGCTATCATAGTTGTAAGGATGCATCTCTACTTCAAGGTGTGTGGGATAAAGAAGTTGGAAATCTAGGGTATGGCTCAAATCCAACTCTCCATTAACAGCTAAAATGTAAATAATACTCTTTCAATATTTATTAAACAAAAATAGCTTAATACTACGATTTGTTTTGTTAGAGCTTAGTTTTCGTTTCTTTTTCTTTTGTATTCCCATTGATAAAAAAAGTCCACTATTACTCATTCTGTTTTAAAAAAGTCCACTATTTTAGTTTTCGTTAGTTGGTTCAGTGATGATTGACGCTGAATTTGGTAGGGAGGATCACGGTTCGATCCCCCGCAACTGAAATCGGGAGGGGCGGAAACCACTTGATGCCAGAACTGACCCCCTGAACCATCTTAGTATATATCTTAGGATTGATTTCAACTTAAGATTATTGATTTGTTTACTGATTTCCACAACACAAGTATATTCCAAAATAAACCAACATTTGAAAAATAATGAGTGTCTAATTGAAAAATGAAGACTTGAGCTTACATTAAATTTAAATGGTGTATTTTCTCCACTTGTAAATTCTTTCACAAGTTGGCAAGATTTTCTCCCAGACATGTTGAGTTTTTCACTGGATTAAATTTTTTACCTCAGATTACGAAAATGAATTCAGAACTACACAGAAAAATATCTCAAAAAACTACAATGGAGAAATGGATGTGCTAGCTTAAATACAAAAAGTAAGAGCAAATGCAAGGAAGGTGTGACCATAAACATTGGAAGGTTTCAAATTGGGCAGGCTCTTGCTCATAATGGAATTCTATAAGCATTTAAAACTCACCAATTCAAGTCCATAATGCCATGAGAGAGTCGAGCGGAGGCCAACCCACGTGTTAGTAGAATGCGATGTCTGGTTTTGCTGTCGAGAATATTGTATCTGAGCATGGAGAGAAGGCTCATAATGTTGTTTGTAAAAGGAAGCTGGAGAATCAAATGAGAATTGCTGTTAAACGATTTAATAGAAATGCTTGGCCTGATACTCGCCAGTTTTTGGCAAATGTTCCTTCTTCCCCTCATCTCCTGTCATTTATGTTTAAGGCCTGTTTGGAGCTTAATTAAGTGCTCATAGTATAAACACTTGTAAAAGCTATTTTTGTAACAAAAGATAACATAAAGTTAAATTGTTTTCTTATAAGTTATAAGTTGTTTTCACAAGCTATCGTGGAGAGCTTATGGACATGTTATAATCTGTTTCCATAAAAAAAAAAAAACTTTGTTTAAAAGATAACAGTAATTGACAAATGATATAATTTTATTTTGGTCAAGACTGAGTTATTCACCGTCGAATGCAGTGATTAATCCTTCGCTAAATTTGAGGTGCTTCAAAGGGTTTGATAGCTGACCCGGAGATTTAAAACTGCTCCGTACCCAAGATGATCAAACCCTTGAACGTTGGTTAAGGAAAGATGAGCCACAACCGCTCAACCACACCTCTAGGTTGACAAATGATATAATTGACAAATCCTACCTTAGAATAATAATATTGACCCTTTTACTGTTTCAAAAAAAAATATTGACCCTTTTAAAAAAAAATACATTAACAAGAGTCATGTGTTGGTCTTTTGTTTCTTTTTCCTTTTCCTACTAAAAGAAAACTTGTGTGTGTGATATTTTATTTTTATGAACAAAGTGACGAGTACAACTAAAAATTCCAACATAGCAGTAAATTCACAGATTCGAACCAAAGTGAAAATGTTTATCATAAAAATATTGTCATTGTCAATTAAACTATGTTGTATATATATTAATTCTCTGCCAGTTTAACTAAATAAAAATGAGTGTCATTTTGAAAGTGATATATCTTCATTTCACAAATTATTATATGTTGATTTACAAGTAGCTAGGGACCAAAATTGAGTGTGTGATTATTTTTCAATGACTAAATTTTTTATAAGAATTAAACTTAAAAGGTCATTGTTTTGTTGGGATTTAATACATATTTAACCTTAATATAATATGCTAACATGTGTACAAATACTTTTTATAAATTAGATGTCAATTATTATAAATATGGATATAGATATTATAGGGAGCAAGTAAAAAATAGGACTGAAAATGAGTCAAACATGTCAAAGCTCGACTCAATATATAAGAATAAATTTAGTTTGAAACTCGGCTCGAGTTCGGCTCGTTTAAAGTTCTCAATTCGTTAGGTTTATTAGTCGATTATCAACTCAAGATATTTACACAATTTTTTTTCTGAATTGGTTCAGTTCATTATCGACCTTAATAAAAAATGATGGCGAGACTGGGAAATTTTTCCTCCCGCCCGTACAATTATCCGGTCATCTCTACAAACTATTAAATATTGTAAATTTATCCCTTTTTCCAAAAAAAATATATTTTACACTTCACTTACAAACATGTGGAGTTCACCCCATCATTTTTATCTACGGATTTTATCTGTCAATATAAGTCAAATTCTTTCAAAATTAAGTGATAAACAGAAATTTGAGAAATAATTTGCCGGTAATAAGATCCAAATCGGAATATTTTGAAAAATATTTATGGTACCTGTCAAAACGAGCTCTTCATACACATTTTAGACTTTTAGTGAAAGTTTTGTCTGTCATTACAAGTCAAACTTCTTTGAACTCAAGTGATAAATCTGACTTTCAAAAAAGGTGTTCCAGTAAAGACGAATATCTAAACCGGAACAATTTGATAAAGTGTTCCGGTACTTTTTTGGATGAGTTGTATGCAACTTTTAGTGACAGTTTTATCCGTCACTATAAATCATCACATGGTGGAAAGTTAAGCTTGCATTGTCTGACAATCATTAAATCTCAAGATTATAATTAGTTGATAATGCTGTGTTGTACTATTTATCTACTCAAATTTTCAATCATGAAGAATTCTATGTTGCTAGTTATTTCAAGAGTTAAAACTTAAAGCAACAATGGTTTAACAATTTTAATTCACAAAGAAGGAGAAAACAATCATGTTCAAACTTTATTTTGTTGTACATAAAGAGGTCTTCCAGTTCTAGGCATGAAGAGGATTAAACAATCGTTCCGATTTTGTTGAATTAGTTTTTTGGTGATAGTTAAAACATGTTTAATTTGATTTGTAGCGATGGACAAAACTGTCACTAAAAGTGTTAAAGAGCTCATTCAGACATGTACCAGAACACTTTATCAAAAAATTCTCGGTATAGATTTTCTTAGCGTAACACCTTTTTTTGAAAGTTTGGTTTATCACTTGAGTTTAAATATTTTTGACTTGTAGTGGTAGACAAAACTGTCACTAAAAATATAAAATGTGTACAAATAGCTAATTTTGACATGTATTGGAAATCGTTTTCAAAATATTTAATTTTGGTTCTTCTTATGAGTTTTTTTTTTCGCGAAGCCCGGTTTATCACTTAATTTTAAAGGAATTTGATTTATAGCGACTGACATAACTGTCAGAAAAAGTTAAAAATCTGATGGAGTGAACTCCACAAGTTTGTAAATAAAGTGTAAATTTTTTTTTTAACAAAAAGTATAAATTTGAAATATTGAATAATTTGTTGAGATGAAGGAATAATTATAGAAGTGGGAAGAAAATTTTTCGTACCCTGGCGGGCCAAACCCACGTTATAGATATCTTTTTGAATTTTATTATATTGTGAACTCTTTCTTGTCTGCCGCCGCAAGAGTTAGTTAGTTCTGTAAAATGAATTTTACAAAGTGTGTTGGACGAGGTTAGTTATACTAGTTTGATGAATGCTTATTTAGATGAAGGTAAATGGGATAGTGCTGAAAAATTGTATTTTGACATACATTCTTTGCCACGTTCTGTTATATGTAGTGTGTTTATTAATGGACTTGATAACAAAGCTAGGACAATAGAGATTAAGAAGGAGCTTCTTAGCTTTAATTATTATTGGATTTTGGATAGGCCAATTCTAGAATATCATCGTACTTTGGTAGAGAACTGCAGTGATGATGAATTTAAGAGTGTGGTTGAGCTTGTCGAGGGTATCTGCATTAAGGGTTTAGAGGATGTTTTTGACACTATCTTGAACTCGAATTATGAGCCAGATGGAATAGATGATGGAATAGTTTATAATTTATTTATTATTGCACATTGTAAACATTCTAATGTTGATGAAGCCTATATTATGTACAAGGACATGGTGCATTATGGTTTTGCTTGTCATATGTTCACTGTTTTTGCTCTTATTAAAACTCTAAAAAGGGTAAATATGGACAATGAGCTGCTTTGGGTAATACAAAACGTATTGAGGAGCTGTAATCTCAATGATTCCGAGATACTTAAATTCCTTGATCAATTTAACCCCGAGAAACCTAACAGTGAAGCTCTTTTCAATGTGCTAGCTGAAAAAGCCAAGGATGGCCTGTTTCTTAAGTGTTCATATGCTCCACCAAGTGCCTAACATCTTTGGTTTTGCTTGTTGAACTCTATTACCTTCATCCGACTCTTTGAGCTTGCATCCAGCATGGTTTGGCTTGGGGACTTGCAATATGGAAAGTTCTTGACCAGGTTTACCATTTCCCTTTTCTAGCAGATTTAACTTGGAGACTTAATTATATTTATATCTATTTCGTGTCATTGTGTAGTTTGTTTCTACATTTACTTAATATTATTGATTTGATTCTATTTCATGCAAATGAAATTATGGTTAACCAAATGTGATTATAAAGGAGGTCGGAAAACACCTAAAAAAGTGTCTGTTTTTTGGTTTTATAAAAGAGAAAAAGAGGAACAGTTTTTAAAACTCTAATTTCAAAAGAGTCCACCAAACAAGTTTTATTCTCTTATTAATTTTAAAAACTAAAAAACAGTTTTTGGGTAAGGAATCAAACAGGCCCTTAATTTAACTGGGAATGCTAATCAATTTTTTGTTGTTGTTAATAGAGTGCTAGCCAAGAACACGGTGCTTTGGGTATCTCATCATATAAGCGCTTATATAAGCTATTTTTATAATCTTAGTAGTATATATCTTAGGATTAGTTTCAATTTTACTTATGATTATTGATTTGTTTCCTGATGTCCTTATTTAATTAGGATAATGATTCTATGCATCCTTATAAATTAGGATTAGTATTTACTATTTAGACATTTGCATCAAACTACTATCAAGTTATTATCAATAAAAATGTTCCAAGTTCTTATTATTCTCTTCACCCATAACTTCAACAGACATGTGATAAGTTATTTTATTAAGCTCTCCGCTAGCACTTCAGTCTGAAGATAAGTTCAATTCAGCTCTAAATAATCTCATCATAACCAAGTCACCTATGCTTTGAATCTAAGACAAGTCAATTGATTTAGTTTCTAATAACGAGAGCTCATAGGATATAAATGCAGTTCATCGATGTTGGAACAATGGTTTCTCCAACAGTCTATGCACGGCATTACCTTCTCACAGTTTGATGATCACCGTGATGTTTGTTGCATTCTGCAACTACTTGGTTAAACAAGTCATTCTACAAGATTATAGGAAAAATATGTAGCCAAAGCAAGAACATAATGACAACAATATAAAGATTGGTTAAAGAGTTTTTTTATCGAAGTATGGGGAAAACGCTCTGCTGTAGCCTGTAGATATATATTGAGTAAAGTGACACAATATAACAAGTAGCAATATCATAAATAATTAGCGATCCTGGGACGTTGTGGTGTTGTGCGCTAATCTTAAATGGGTTTTACACAAGAGTACCAATTTTTCCTAAAACTTCAAAAATAAAATTCATCAAGTTACGCGCCAAAGTAGAGTTTACAATCAAATCAATTGTTCAAATCTTACTGAAAAATGAAGACTTGGGTTACTTTAAACGGTGTGAGCTGGCCCTTTTCTCCACTTGCAAATTCTTTCACAAGTTGGCAAGCTTTTCTCCCATTCATATTGAGTATTTCAGTGAATTAAATTTTTTTCCTCAGATTACGAAAATGAGCTACAATGTAGGTAGAATTGGATGTGCTAGCTTAAATACAAAAAGTAAGAGCAAATGCAAGAAAGATCTGACAATTAACACAGGAAGGTTTCAAATTGGGCAGACTCTTGCTCATAATGAAATTCAATAAGCATTTAAGCTTTAACAAAGTGCAACAGAGTCTCAATTAAACTCCTCAACAACGTGTTGGATTTATAGTTTTTCAATATGGTAAAGTTCACCCTACTCGCCCCAGCCCTAAAAGCTCACGAATTCAAGTCTATAAGGCCATGAGAGATCGTTGAGCGGAGGCTAACCCACATGTTAATAGAATGCGACGTCTGGTTTTGCTGTCGAGAATTTTGTATCTGAGCATGGAGAGGAGGCTCTAAATGTTGTTTATAAAGGGAAGCTGGAGCTTAATTAAGTGCTCATAGTATAAATGCTTGTATAAGCTATATCTGTAACAGAAGATAACATAAAGTTAAATTGTTTTCTTATAAGTTATAAGTTGTTTTCATAAGCTATCGTGGAGAGCTTTTGGACATGTTATAAGCTGTTTCCATAAGCTTTTTAAAATAGTGTCACTTGTGTGTGCCGGTTTATAAGCTCAAATTAGTTGCTCGAGTAAGTACTTTAAGCCCTTATTAAATTTCTCAAACGACAATTAATTGACTACCCTATAGGAGGAAGCTAACGGTGCATCCAGATAGGAAACCTTCCTTTCCCGCTTTTTTTTTGCTTTCAATTTTCCAAGAGCAGTGGGTCAGCTCAAATTTTGTTTTTAATATATGAAAGGTTAAAAAATGTGAAGACTGAATGTATTTTTGTGTTGCAATGTCAAGGAAGAGTTGCCTTTAAGCATTTCCCATATATGTTGTGCTATGATATACTCACTATTCCTTTTTAAATGTCGTTTTGGAATAATAACACTATTTTTTTTTGGTTAGAATAGTATAAAACAGATTTTTGCACAATTTTTTTTCTCTATTATACCATTATTTAATCCACTAATAAATTCCTTTTTTTTTCCTCACACTTTCTCTTTCAAATAAATTTAATATGTTATGATGTACCAAAAAAATAAATATGTTTAAATTTGAATATAACAAGAAACAAGCATTGTTTTTTTAAAAAAACTTTGTTTAAAAGATATAATTGACAAATCATACCCTTAAAATCCTAACGCGACATTTAATTAGGAATGTTAAATCCAAAGTCTGACGACACTTAAAAAGAAATAGAGGGAGTGGTTGTAAGCATACATCTCCATTAACATCTAACAAGTGTTAGGATATATAAAGATTTGTTAAAGAGTTTTTTTATCGAAGTATGGGGAAAACGCTCTGCTGTAGATATATATTGACTTGAGTAAAGTGACACAAGATAACAAGTAGCAATATCATAAATAATTAGCGATCCTGGGACATTGTGCGCTAATCTTAAATGGGTTTTACACAAGAGTACCCATTTTTCCTAAAACTTCAAAAATAAAATTCATCAAGTTACGCGCCAAAGTAGTGTTTACAAGAAAAGGCTCCAAATGTTGTTTATAAACAGAAGCTGGAGAATCAAATGAGAATTGCTGTTAAACGGTTTACTAGAAATGCTTGGCCTGATACTCGCCAGTTTTTCCAAAATATTCCTTCTTCCCCCTGTCATTTATGTTTAAGGCCTGTTTGGAGCTTAATTAAGTGCTCACAGTATTGTATAAGCTATTTTTGTAACAGATGATAACATAAAGTTAAATTGTTTTCTTATAAGTTGTTTTCATAAGCTATCGTATAGAGCTTATGGACATGTCAAAATCTGTTTCCATAAGCTTTCTTAAATAGCCTCACATGCTTATGCCAGTTTATAAGATCAAATTAGCTGCTCAAGCAAGTCTTTTGAGTCCTTTTTAGGCAGGAAGCTAACGGTGCATCAAGATAAGAAACCTTCCTTTCCCGCTTTTTTTTCCGCTTTCAATTGACCAAAATAATAATTTTCCTTCACAACCGGAGGAGGAAGCAAGAGCAGTGGGTCAGCTACGTAACCAAAGATTGGCAAACTTGCTAGGTTGTTGTTGTGAAGAAGATGAGCGGTTACTTGTGGCAGAATATATGCCAAATGAAACTCTTGCAAAACACCTTTTCCATTGTAAGTGCTCCTTTCATTAATATTCTTTTATCTCAAGTGAATATGTAAAATAAATACCAATCACTTATAGAACTTTTATATAAATATGTTGTACCAGGAAATGTCAAAATTGATATTAGAAGGTGGAAGCATCTTATTAGTTTCTTGTGACTTATTTAAATAGTTCATGCACATTGTTTCATGATTCACTATGTTGCGCTTTATCTCTTCCAATGTCATGTTTTCTACAATATATTGTCATGATTATGTTGTGAAAATGATGCTTTATATACCTCAATCAGACCCTGAGTATATATAGTGTGAAATAATGTGTTCATGACGTAATCATGTCTCTAATTCAGGGGAATCGCTACCTATGAAATGGGCGATGCGACTAAAGGTTGTTCTACATCTCGCACAAGCTCTAGAGTATTGCACATGCAAAGGGCGTGCTCTCTATCACAACCTCAATGCATATAGAGTTCTCTTTGATGAGGTTAGTTTTTGTGTCTACCTTTTTATATTCACCAAGAAGACTGATGGTGCAAATTTAACACAGAAAAGGTTGTGATTTTGTAGTGAAAAAAAAATGGCTGAAATTTTCAGACTTTACTCTATTCTTCACCATCTTGAGTGAGCAATGGTGGAAGAAAATGAAACAAGTTTTGACAAAAAAAACGGTGTTGTGAAGTAGTATCAATTAGTATAGGGAAATGGAAATTATTGATTGTTTGAAACATCAATTGTGATGATGCAATAGTTGATAGAAGACACTACATTGCATTACATGTCCCATGTGATGTGGGTTCTAGAAATGGTATAGTGAGAAGAAAATGAGTGTCATTTGGTCTAAGTGTAGTGTCATTTGATCCAACTCTATGACACTATGGTGCTAGGATTTTGGATTTGATGCATTCACCGATTTAGGGGGTTAGATATGTTTATGATCGTTAGATTGAGATTGAACGAATTATATTTAAAAAAAATATATCGAATTTAAAAGTTAAATTGTTTGATTTAGATTCAACAGTTATTAATGTTTTTGACTATGTAAATTATAGACTACAGGGAATCTAAATTCATGTTCCTTAACTTGATATGCCGATTGCGGAATGTGGAATGTTGTCGACGAAAGATGATCGAAATTTCTCCTTCAATATGTAGCACTATTGTTTTAACAAATTAAGACGATTATTGTAAAAAAATAAATTAAGATGAAATTGCTCTTAATAGTTGTTTTATTATTCTGTAATTTTAAAATTATTTTAATAACAAAAACATTTCCATATTCCTCAAAATAAATAGATATCCATTGTCAAGATAAAAAAAGTAAGATATCCATATATTAACTTAAATCAAATGTCCATTTTCAATGTTTTAAATTTACACTTTTACTATTATCAAAAAAAAAATTACACTTTTACTAAAGAAACCTAAAATTAAAATTCGCAGGAAAATTACTTGGATATTATATTAGAGTATCTTGCTTATCTCTTAGGATTTGTTCATAATCTTAGAGTATATATTTTAGGATTGTCACGAATATCGAGGCCTAATTCATCCTTACAAAACCGGTTTGTAAGGTGAGGAGTGTCCCATCTTTATAAACTCTTATCAATAATCCTATCTATCCGATGTGGGACTAAATCCCACCGAGTGTTGGCCGCTAACAAGGATTATTTTCTATTATCTATATTACTTATGATTATGGTTTGTTTCCTGATTGATTTAATTAAGATAATGAGTCTATGCATTATTATAAATAAGGATTAGTATTTAGGAATTTGCATTACACTACTATCAAGTTATTATCAATAAATTATATTCAAAGTTTTTATTATTTTCTTCACCCATAACTTAAACACACATGTCATAAATTATTTTGTTAAGCTATCCACTAGGGCTTTTTTGTGAAGATAAGTTCAAATCAGTTCTAAATAATATCTGCACAACAGAGCCACCTATGATTTGAATCTAAGTCAAGTCAATCGATCTAGTTTCTAATGAGAGTTCATTGTGTATAAATGCAGTTCATCGATGTTGCAACAATGATTTCTTCAACAGTCTATGCACGACGCAGTTTGTGTTATCTCATTAGCAACATGGCTCAGGAAGCACTTAACGACGCAATGCAAGCGCAGGTTATTTCACCGGTATGGCATGTTGCATCTTATCTTCAATCAGTTTCCCTTGCAATAGCTGGAAAGGAGAACGAAGCACAAGCAGCACTTAAAGAAGGAAGGACACTCCTTTGTTGCTAGTCTTGCATGATGATAATTACCATCTCAACATTTGATTATAAAATTGCATCTAATAGATACACACTCCCTCCTCAAAGAAATTGCATGTTCCTTTTTTGAAGACTTTTCCTTAAGAAATTATGGATGGATGAATGTTGTTAGTTGGCCACACCCCTTCCCCCTTTTTTTGGGTTGGCTAGGATGTTCATTTTAGCTCTATGATTTTATTTGATTGAGTGATGAATCAAAAAAAAATTAAGGTTAAAAAATGTGAAGAATGAACGTATTTTTTGTGTGTTGTAATATCAAGGAAGAGAGTCTTTTTCAGGTGCAAATTATTTCTCATATTTTTAATGGTGATATTGACTTTCATACATTACTAATAAGTGGTCACATAATGGCATGTGATACTTTTACAACTCATATATTTTATTCCAATGATATACGCGACTCATGTATAAAAAAAATATTTAATATAATCTATTAGATAAGCCAATATTAAATTGACGATACAACATTTTAAATAAAATACCTAAATCATTTTTTAAATACGTACTCTACTCTGCCACGTCATTCCAATGATATCAACATTGGCAATGAAGTGGTTAGCTTAAAAAAAATATCAACATTGGCAATGAAGTGTTTGGTAATATAAATTCTCTGCAAAAAAACATTAACTAAATAAAATATTGCATTTTTTTCTACCAAAAAAAAAAATTCATTTTAAAAGTGGTAATATCTTCATTTCATAATTCATACTATCAACTAGTGGTATTGTTTTAGGTTATGTGTACAATTTTTAAAAATTAATTACCCTCATTTGCGAGGCAAAAAATATCGTTGTCGTTCCTTATTATGATTTTAGTTAAGTGGAAGAATTGGTTAATATTAGTTGAGTTAGAAATAAATAAGGATATTCTTCACAAAAATATAATTGACACTCTTTCAATATTGTATAAAAAACATTGTGGACAAAGAATAATATAAGAACCTATGTTTTTTTTTTTTTGACAACATAAGAACCTATGTAGTCACAACAAAATAATACCAAAATGATAGAAGGTTATTGATACACTTCGATTCACATGTAGATTTGCATATTATATATTATATGTTGCATTTCCATTAGATAAAAACCAATATATTTATAAACAGCTTTAAAAGCTTGAATTTTAGTGATGCAGAATGTGCAAAATACCTTGTCAATTACATTCTTATAATTCACAAATCCAGATAAAAGGAAAACACATAAGAGAAACAAACAACATAAATGCAAATATTCAAATACATGACTTAAGGAGACAAAAAAGGGAGGTTAAGGGAAGTGGGGTGCACCCTAAAACATGATTATGGTAGTATTGGAAAGTCAATCAAGACCAGTTAATGCCGATTACAAATTCTCGGCCTCTAGTCTATTGAACCATTCCATTAGATTGAAGACATTTACCGAGTTAACACGACTAAAAGAAAAGCTTGACTCACAGAAGAATATTCCTGTACAAGATAAGTGAATTTATGGATGATCCTTCTTGTTACTGTCCAATTTCCCCGTGTGCTTTTCTTGAGATTCTGTTTTTGATCCCAAAAAATATTCTTTCACAGTGTTCTGTGCTGAAAGTAGCTGCTTTTTAATCTGCCGATAAGAAATTAGAGCATTAGATCTAAGAGAATCAGAGAAGAAGGAGCATTTCGAATGAGAGAACAGAAAAGAAAGGGTTCAGAATGGGGGTTAGGTCGTCTTCTTCTCGACTCTGTTCCACTACATCATTTTCGAACACATCATAACATTTTCAGGGATACACATCATAGCTGCTTTTATATATATGATATGATTTCTGTAGATGGCCGCTACCCATTTCTAAGATGCACTGCTGCAAAAATAGCGGGACTCTTTCCCGCTGCTATTGACAACATAGAACACACCCCATCGCGTCAAAGACTTGACATCTGGTGTGTAGACAAGTGTGGATAGCCCAACAAATAACAAACCAATCATAGGTTCTGATTCGAGTTTTTAGAAGTGCACGCCTCTTATGCTAGTTTATGGTGATTGAGTAAGGCTTAACTAACACAATTTTGAGGTGGTTTGAGCCTATTCTTAATATGTTGTTGGCCTACATGTTTTGTTTTGTGTCCACACCTCAAATGTTCAGCACAAGGCGTGAAGGGATGTGTTAAAATCCAGCATCAAGTAGGGATATGAATTAGTAGTTAGGTCTAGCATGAATTCTATGTAGTTCATTCAATGTTAATTCAGAAGATGGCTCCGTTGAAGAAAATATTCTCTGACCATTGTCAACTCTACAATACATTATACGAATATTGCACTTAATGAGTTAATGCCTTTAACTGCGTCTGCTAGCCATCTCAGAAAACACAATTTGCATAATTCACATAGCATGTCATAAGCTTCCAAAGTCTCTTTTTCCAAAAGATCTTTAGTTTTTCAAAAGCTTTCAACTTCATACAAGAGTTACAGTAAAGTTAATGCGCTTGTGGAAGCAACTTGATTAAGCTCAAATGAAATCTGATTCTGACTAGACAAATGCAACTTGACCAGGCAAATGCAATCAGCCGGATTGGGTCCGTTAAAAAAATCAGCCGGAATCCAACCCGACCGAACCACGAATAATTGTTATGTTTGTCTCTTAAAGAAAGGTAGGCTGGATTAAAGGGTTAAAAGTTTTAGAAAATCTAACACTATCGATTATCCCATGTGCCGTTAGAAACCCTTTAAGGTTTGTTTTTCCCATTATGATTGACATGCCTTTTATAAGCTATAAGCTCAAAAATGTATCTTGCCAAATCATAAGCTATAAGTATAAGCTAATTGAATTAGTTTATCAAAATAAGCTATAAGCTCATGAGAAAATGATAGTTACCAATTTGATCTTTTTTAATCATTTGAGCTTGTAAGCTATAAGCTCAAAAATGTATCTTGCCAAATAGACTATGAACCTACTTTCACCTCATAATGATTCACCATTAGAATCTGAGTTCAGTTTCTTTCAGCAATCCCATTAATCATAAATTTGCAAATAGAATGAAAAAGAACAATAACCTATGTTAAATCAACAACATAACCCCAATTTACTTACTAGAAACACAAACTAGAAACAGAAAACCCAGATAGAAATTTCATAAAACAAGACAATTAAAGATGTTAAAAAGGAAAAACATGATGTGGGTAAGGTTAAAAATTGTAGCTTGAAGTGGAAAAGAAGAGAAATTTTTACTTACAGGGTCAAGAGCATTGGGTTTGGGACCATAATCAGCGATTAAGAGAAAATAAGAAGCAGTAATAGTTGCAACAATGGTTAATCTTCTAACAAGCTTGTCTGTTTTTGGATTTATTAAACTCATTTTCTGATTGATTGATGATCCTGGAGGATTGCACAACAACTACAAATCAATGCGATCCTCGCTTCACTTCTTATTTTTTAGAGAAAAAGATACAAATTTTGTCGTTTAATAGCTTTTATTCAACAGTTTTTTTTTTTTTTTGCTTAAACATCATTTTCATCGTAGTAAGCGGAATTTTGGTTTTAATTTTTGCGTTAATTTATATTTTAAATAAGTCTTTGAAATAATGAAATTTTTTGATTTTGAATCATAAAGTTAAAATACGCAGGAAGATTCATACTATAAATTTTCCTATGGATTTTTGTTTTAATGACTAAAATAAAAATACATCTAATACACTTTTTAAACATATTATTTAAAGAAATTATTCACTCAAAAAATTAAACAACACAATTTACAATACGTTAATTTTATACAAATTTTATAAAATTTATTATTTAAGGGATTTAGATAGTACACCCCCGATACATTTTTTAACATTTGTCTAATTAAATTAGAACTTGTAGACCATGCTTGTGCATGCATAGAAGCATTGGGATGTAGACAGTTAATAGTACATTGTTGTATAGTTTCCTTAGAAAAAGTCAGACGTATGTTATGTGTGTTGTTGACTCATCAACAAGGTTGATCTATTGACTCATATCATCCACCACCACACCAAAGTATCTTTCTCTTCTCAAATATCTCATTATTTTTTGGTGGAATTTGTGAGGCATATCTTAAACGTGTAAAAACATGCTTCACTCACAAACAAAACACTTATTTCCAGATTTTTTTTTCCCTTAAGGAAATTCATATAACACTAAAATTCACAAACATTCTCATATCTTAAATTCAAGGCAAAAAGATTATTGATCTTTTATTTTACTGTATTTATTTGTAACACTTTTGTTTTTTATCTTTAATTTGTAATAAATTAATTTATTATTTTTTATATTTATAACATTTTAGTCCTTTATCTTTTGTTTGTAACAAATTGGTCATTCATCTTTTATAACATAATCATATAAATTGATTTTCTATTTTTATTTTTGATAATGGACCAAAATGTTACAAATATAAAAGATAAATGACCAATTTGTTAGAAACAAAAGATAAAGGACAAAAGTGTTACAAATAAATAAAATAAATGACCAATAATATATCTTTGCCTAAATTCAAACACAAAAATGTATTCTATACCTCCTTAAATACAAGATTTTAATATGTCCCTTAATAAAAGACATTATATAAGTCAAAAAAATTTAGATTAATCGATAAAAAATATCAAAATTGCTAAGTCAAATATTTTTAACTGAGTTTTGAATCTTAATTCCTCAATTTTATGTATATCAATTTTTAATGAGTTTGTCATTTCCTCTTCATGTTAAAAAAACACTATAAATTTTTAAATATATTTATTATTCGTTTTATAATTTGTTTGTTAGGTCGAGATCGGGGTTCAATGATTTAAAGCTGTTTCATACCCAAGATGAGAATCAAGTCATCGACCCTTGATTAAAGAAAGATAAATCTTATTCTTTTTATAAATATAATCCTATCTGTATAGTCCTCACTTATTTTTTTTTTTAATATTTTAAAAAAACTAACACAACTACCACACCAACCAATTTTTAACCAACTCCCTCACACTCTCTTCTTCAACAATCTCATGCCCTCTTCTTCTTCTTCATCTCAATGTACCATCCCAATCCCAATAACCACAAAATCAAACCAACCAAAATCAAAACCCTAAATTCCCAATTCACCCCAAAATGCTACACTCTCTTCCCCTCCTCCAAACCCCCTTCCAAATCCATAACCCTAACAACCTGCTCATCCCTTCCTCCCTCCCCAATCAAAACCCTAATTTCAATCCTCCGTACAATCCCCGATTGGGCAGACCAAAACCAAGAACGCGGAATGCGAAAAAATCGCACTCTCTACAACCACACTAACTGGGTTCAACACCGTAGCTCTCTCCGTCACGTGCGTCATTTCTTCTCCAGTCTCTCCTCACGTGTCATTCTTTCTTTAGTTCCTCCTGTTTTCTTCTTCACTTCTTTCGCCGCCGTTATCGCCGCTTATAACTCCGCTGTTGTTATGAATTTCTTGCCGGAGTTTTTTCCTGTGCTTAGAGCTTCTTCTCTTCCTTATCAGTTAACTGCTCCGGCTCTTGCGCTTTTGCTTGTTTTTAGAACGGAGGCTTCTTATTCTAGATTTGTTGAAGGGAAGAAAGCTTGGACTATGGTTATTGTTGCTGCTCATGATTTTGCTAGACTTGTTATGTCTCTTGTTGTTGTTGATAATCATAATGCTGATTTTCATGTCAAGAACGCGCTTTTGAATTATATTATCGCTTTTCCTCTTGTGCTTAAGGTTGTTGTTTTTATACTTACACTCTTTCTCTTTTTCATTGCTTTTTTTTTTCTTCAATTAATCGTAAATGTATTTTTTTAGCATTTAGTTTTTGATAAGCTATGATGAAACACTGATATAGGCTACTTAACGCTGATATGATGATATCTAGACTCGATATAATGGAAATGATTGAATCAACCACATGTGTCAGTGTCATGTACATACACCGGACAATGTTTACAATCTGAAGTGTTGATGTTACATAGGTTATAAGACACAAATGTTTTAATTTGTGGTTGTGGTTGTGGTTGCGTTATGACCTTTGATGTATTGTGAAAATTTGCACTTACTTATGTGAACTTAATCCGAATATGGTTGCAAGGATATAAAAAGCATTGATGTTGCGGCTTAAATTGTTGCAACTAAAGAGTAAAGACTGTAATTTTGTTTCATAAGTGAAGAACATTACAGTGTTGTAACCTAGAAGCTAATTCAATGTTGGTGTAAGTTGTGGATAGTTGGGTTCCTACTTGTGGTAGAAATAGTTCAATGGTTATTGGGTATTCCTCAATTTTATTTTATTTTAATGATAGAGGGTTTACGTTGTTGAGGGTTGGAATGTTGGTTACTTTAAGTACAGGGGTTGGTGGGATTCCATTAATTTTGGACTTTTTTCATAAATGTTTTTGAAAGGGTGTTTGCAAGGTTTTGTTTTCCTTCCTCTCAAAACTTAGCGCAGAAGATCCATCAGGCTACTACTAAAGGTGAAGGGGTGGGCTTTTAGTTGCTTAAGGTCAAACTAGTTTTATGTGTGTTGCCATTTTCATGTTATTTTTCTACAAAATGGTAGTCTTGAAGTTGTTCTGTTCTGGGTTAGCATGTTGGTTACTTAAGATCAGAATTGTTCGATGGTTATTGAATTCCATCAGTTTTTTATTATTTTTGTATGATCATTTTTTAAGTTGTTTGTAAGGTTTTGTTCAAGTTGTGGGTGGGGTTTTGGGTTGGTAGTCGGAAGGAGTTGGTAGTAAAACTCGGTGTAAACAATTTGAATGTAGTGAGGTGTTGCCTATGGTTGGATTTAGTTGCTCATGGTCAGACTAGTTCTATTTTTGTTGTGTTCTGCTCTATGGTCTGAAACAAGCTATCCAAACTTATTTATCATGGTATCAAAACCGGGTTAAGGATGACAGTGTGACTGTGTGAGAATTAGACCTAGAACCCACGGTAGGCATGAGGATGGCTATTGAAGTTGTATTAGACTCCCACATTGCCAAGGTTCCTTGAGCACCCCTCATCCTTTGAGTTAACTTTTGGGAGTGAGATCCAAGCTCATTTAATAATTGCAATGGTTTTTCGTATGTGTATTCAAGCTGTGTATGTGTAGGATTGAGTTTTTTAGTTGCTTAAGGTCATTGGGTTTCCTTTGTTTTTCAATATTTTGTTCAAGTTGTTTAGAGTAAGTTTTTTGGGTTTATAGTTGCAGTTGTTGGGTGAAACTAACCATTGGAATAATTTGAATGCAGTGTCACGTTTTGTATGGTTCTGACATTGAGAGTGATCTTCAAAATTTGCTAGAAGTAGATGATATAGCATTGATCATGAATTCGAAGCATCGACCTCGCTGCGTTATTGAGTTTATATCACAGAGCATACGACTACTAAAATTGGAGGATTCTAGAAGAAATGTCCTGGTAAGCACACCTGTTGGAATTGTTGCATTTTGGTACTTATTGAATTTAGGTAACATTGTAGTGTAAAAATAATAATTTAGGTAAAATTGTTTTTAAAACATTTCATTGCTTGAATTGCAAATTTGTGATACCTTGGTAATTAGGTGGAGAAGTGTTAGATACTAGTCTATTGATGTAAAACTTCACTCTATTCATTGTTTGTTTTCAAAACATTTTCCCCAACCGCGGTGCAGGAATCAAAGATCACTTCTTTCCATGATGGAATTGGCTTATGTGAACAGCTTATGGGTATTCCGATTCCGTTATCATATACTCGCTTGACTTCAAGGTTTCTTGTCCTATGGCATCTGACGCTCCCTATCATACTTTGGGATGATTGTCATTGGGTTGTGGTTCCTGCTACCTTTATCAGTGCTGCCTCCTTGTTCTGCATCGAAGAAGTATGTTCCTCACCTTACTTCAGTCCTAGACTATTTAAATATATCAAATTATGATGTTCGAAAATCAGTTGTACATAGTAGTTAACTGAATCAAGAACTGTAGGTTATTACATGTTTGTCACTGTTTTATTCTATTCTGCATAATTATTAGGTGAAAAAAATTTAGTTGACAAACAGATTTTGAAAGATAGGTGAGAATGGTAGTGACAGTGATTTTCATTCCAGTAGTTAGATTTTGGTGAGCGGAATGTGTATATTTTTTTGAATAGCTTATGGGGTGGTGTTTCTGTCATTACATATAAAATATATGGTATATTTTGGAAAAAGATGGACTGCACTTTTGTACTAATTTAATGCCGAAAGCTAGAAACTATAATTTGCTTTGCACTGTTAGAAATTTGGAATTTCTACAGCCTATTATTGAAATCATAAGAGTTACCAAACAGAACAAATTATGGAATCAATTTTCACTGTTAAAATAGATTTGATGGATTCTTAAAATGCAACTTGTATTTCTGGCTAATAGAAAGCTAATCGAAAAATGTGAAAATTGATTGTTGTAGGTTGGAGTTCTTATAGAGGATCCATTTCCAATGCTTGCACTTAATGATCTCTGCCAAAAGGCCCAGAAAGACATCAAAGATGCAATTACAACTGAAAATGTGATTCATGCACACCTTGTTGCAAAGCGAAACTACCACTCTAAAGAGCATTCACCAAATGGCTGGCCTAACTCCTAAATGGAAGAGAATTTTGCTTTGATTATCGTCTTCTACTTTTGCTTGTGAGATGGCTCTGTATGTTGTATTTGTTTAGCCACATTAATTGTGGTTTGGAATTGTATCATGTAATTAAGCATGACCATTGTGCTTCACCTGCACTAGCTTGACAATTTCTATAGGAAATTGCCTCAAATACATCAGTAGTGCTTTAGGAGTATACTCTGATAATTAGTGGGTGTATATATATAACAAATCCTTAATCATGTAAATATAAACATCAATTCAGATCTTCATTTTGATGGCTTATCAATGTATATTTAGTTTAAAGGTTGCGAGTACCATATATCAATTTGAGTCTGGTCTGGTGTACTAGTTATGGATCTAAAATCTTTTGAATTTTTTAGTTGCCAATGGTCGCACCCTTCGTCCCAACTCTCTCACGCTAAGGGACAATGTGCATATTCTTGACACTCTCGAGTCTCGACCTTATTATCTCCACCTATTTCCATCATATCATTATTGACCTTGCCAGCTCTCGAAATCACACTCATAATCCTCCTTCATTCATCACAACTAATCATGTCACAACACACAATGCCACCGGAGGCATCTATGACGTAATCTTGCTAAACCTCCTAATGAAATTGATTATAGTGTTTCAAATCATTCTAAATTCTGCACATAACTGTGACAACACTGACAAATTCCCCATTCTCTAAAAATTATATCTGCTATTATACATTGATGGAAGGGGAAAAATTTGTCCAAGATGTCAATTTATAAGCACTATCATACAAAGATAAAACAAAGTGATAAAATCAAAATATAAAATGTACCAACTTCATTGAAAATTAGGAAACTGATTATTAAAGTAGGAACATGGCTGACAAAAATATAAAATTGTCTGAGCCCGGGTTCGAACCGGGGACCTCTAGTGTGTGAGACTAGCGTGATAACCGACTACACCACCCAGACACTTGTCATACTTTGTTTTCCTAATCACCATACTTATAGATGCAATCAAAAGAGATAACAGTTTTTTTGCTTTTGATAATAGAAATAACTTAGATATATGTATAATAAAATTAATTAATGGAAGATAAATCAGAAACTCATCATATTTTGACAAATCACATGTAAGAAAGGGATACAATACACATAAAATGACCATAAGGATCACTACTAAGGCTATATTTCGCAATGCTAGATTTTACTTTATAATTAATTAATAAATTCATATGACAAAAAAAATAACTCGTTTAAAAATTTCATTTTCTTACAAGTTTATATAGTTTAGTTTGGTAAGTTAATTGATTAATTTATAGTTGAAAACTTATTATTTTTTCTCTTAAACATGTCATTTTACTTAAAAAAAATATTAATTGATTAATCATTTTTATGGCATTTCCATTATAAGTTAGTTCAATAATTAAAGTGTTAAACACTACAGATTCAATTAATTAGTTTGTTCGTCAATACGCTATGTCCATTTTTTTTTTGAATAAAAAATAGATTAATTGATTTCATCAAGGATAATAATATCAATACAATAGGGTGAAGAATAAAAGATACTAAAGTTAGACTGAAATAACACCGCTACAAGGTAATTAACCACTCTATTAACTTGTCTCTTAATAAAAATTAGATTGTAACTAGCGTTAGATGTAATAATGGACATACACTTATCTAAAATGGTTCTAATCCTACACTTGTTAAGAGAATTATTGTTGTTGGACATTGATCACAGTTTTAAAATCACTCTCAAAATTAATGACTTAATCATAACTATCCACCACTATATGAAACACAAGAAGGAGGGTGTAATGAATCAAACAAATTGGACATGCCCAAATAAGAGTGTGTCAATAAAAGCCCAAGAAATTAAGAATCAAGGCATGGGTTAGGCATATATATAATGTAAGAAGACATAGAATGGGGGCATAAAATATGTAATTGGTGATTAGTTACTTTCTCCTCTCTAATATTTTATTTTTTATCTGAATTTCTCTTCTTCTATGTTACTTTCTATTTAGTACCAATTCCATATCTCAATTGTTACTATCATTATAGAGGGATGAAAGCTCCTAATAGTAAAAACATTGTAAGGAAAACATATAGTACGAGATAGCGCGTAAGATAACCCAAACTTTTTAGAAAACAAACACCAATACCAAAACAATACTCTCAATGTTCATAACCTTTGATCTTTTTAGCTTTTATTATTATCCCAAAAGTGTAGTTCTTTTAAGAACTTAATATACAATTAATAATATTTTATCATTTGTATCGTATTTACTATTTACTATTTATTAGTCTATTTTAAAGACCAAATACAAAACTATTAAAACAATATCGTCAAGAAGAAAATACAATAAATAACTTATATGACATTTGGTGATAGAAGTATTGCATTAAAAATTATATGATATATAAGTTTATTGGATTAATCTCTTGACCAAATTTACTTACTTTGTAGTCAAACTTTGTTCTACACGGTGTAAAATTATTTTACATTGATACTAACAATTAGGATGAATTTGTTCTTTTTTTTAACACATGATATAATATTGTTATTCCTTTCTCTTTTTAAGGTAGAGATTAGATGCACTATCGATTGATGTAAGATGTTTTTACACTTAACATCTAATTAAATCACACTATAATATCACTTTTATAGATCAACTCCAAAAATATTTTTACAAATATCTATATGTCATAATTTAATTAGATTCACCTACAAAATAATTTTATATTATGACTTAAATGATCTTTTGGGCCATGTAAGTCCGCGTATTTTTGGTTTTAGGCTTTATATCTTTATTTTCTTTAACTCATCCTAATTGTTAAAATTATTTTTGTTTTAATCCCTAAAAATAAATACTAATATTATCCCTAAAAAAAAAGATATAAAAACTAAAAATAAAAACACGCCAACGTACAAAATCAAAAAATCATTTAAATCTTATGATTATCCATTCATACAAATTAAATCCTTCAAAGTATCATTATCATCAATTAATTTGATGAATTAATACTAATATTTTATTTCTTGTTGGGTGGTACTAGTATTTCTCATGGTTCAGTTTTTCTTTTCTTCTCTTGCATTGCGCTTTTCAGACGAAATCCCTAATTTTGTGCACGTGAGTTTCCCTCTTTCTCTTCTCCTCTCTTCCTTTATTCTTCATAATTTACTTCCAATTTTTAAACTTTTGCAATCATAAATTGAAAATATTAGTGCCCATTTTGGTTTTAGATCCAAAATTCCAACAATTGTTTTCAATTTCAGAAAAATCAAATTGGGGGAAAATTGTCAAAATCTAGGTTTAAGAAATTGAATTTCACTGCATTTTTTGGGTTGCTGTAAAAATTGATTCTTTGTGGAAAAACTATATTAAGCATGTGATTATAGTTTGATGGTTTTATTCAGCTTAATTTTTTTATTGTGTTTTGAATTTCAATGCTAGTAAAATGAAATAGACATGTTCTTGTAGTTGTAGATGCTGTGGTGAGCTTGTATATATATTATTCAGTCTGCATTATGTTTAGCGAGGCTCGTGTTGAGCTGATCGAGGTGAATGTAAAAGACTGAGTCATATGATTATGCTATGTCTTGGTGAGAATATCAAGCCTTAAAAAATGTATGAACCCTATTACGCGAGTTTGTTAATTACGTGTCAGAAATTCAGTTTAGGAACATAATGAATAGATGCTTGTCATGTAATGTATACAAATTAATTGAAAATTTGAAATGAAGATTTGATGTGTGCTTTACTGACATGTACATTATTTTTTTCAGGTTCTATGAATTAATACCGATGGTGCATTTAGATGACGGGGAAGGATCATCAAATAATGTTGATGAAGTAGAAGTCACTAATACTCCGCTGATTTGCGGCCTTCCTGATGATATATCTCTTTTGTGTCTGGCAAGAGTTCCTAGAAAATATCATTCAGTCTTGAAGGCTGTCTCGAAAAGATGGAGGGACTTAGTTTGCAGCGAAGAGTGGCTTTATTATCGTAGGAAGCATAAACTTGATGAGACATGGATCTATGCTTTGTGCAGGGACAAATTGGATCATGTTTGCTGTTATGTATTGGATCCAACCTCATCAAGAAAATCTTGGAAGCTCATTCGTGGGCTTCCGCACCATGTTGTGAGAAGGAAAGGCCTGGGTTTTGAAGCTTTGGAAAATAAACTCTTCTTATTGGGTGGCTGTGGCTGGTCTGAAGATGCTACTGACGAGGTTTATTCATACAATGCTTCCACAAACTCTTGGGTTGAAGCTGCTTCCTTGTCAACTGCTAGGTAAATATCCTCACGTCTATCTCTTCGGGAAACTATGTTAGTTAGTGTTGGAGGAAATAAGAGAAATAGATTGGCAATATTAATCTGCTAGGTGTTTTTGGAACAGATTATAGTCAGAGTTCTTACATTTACTGGAACTTTAAGGAATGTTTTATGGTAGAAAGCCAGAAACAGCCGCAAACATAGTATTTTACTGGAAAAAAAAATATTTGAATGAAAACTGAAAATATGGGTAGTGGGAATACGGAGGAAGTCAAATTATGACGTTATCTTAACTCATATTTTGGCAAGTACTTTGTCAACTTTCACTGCATGTATTCTTTTCCTATTTATATTTTTTTACTATGAATAACCTTGGAGCTTGTAAGTTAAAGCTTCTAATAATGATAGAATCTCTTACTTTAGTATTTTAGTATTTGATCTTTCACTTGTTTGTGTATTTGACTTTGCAAAATAGCATAAATGAAGAACTATTAGTTCACAAATTCTTAGTGATTTATGCTTTACTTGTTTTATAGTACATTGTTAAGGAACAAGGTTTCCCTTGAGTAAATACCCAACTTAACCCCTCAACTTTATAAGGTGTATCAATTTGGTCCCCCACTTTTATGAAATGTCATGTTAGTCCCTCACTTGGCAGAAAATTAGTCAAGTTAGTCCCTTCGTCCATATCAGAAATTTTGCCATGTCTGGTTGGTGTCTGGAATCACATATGGAGTATCAAGTTGGTCCTCGAAATTACATATTTAGTGTCTATGAAACTACATACTTAGCATCAATGAGGCTTCTGCGATTAACAAATACAAGACAAATGGACTAACTTGACAAGCATTTTGCAAAGTGAGGGACTGACTTAAATTTTATGAAAGTGAAGGACCAAATTGACACACCCTAGCACAGTGAGACTTAGTTGGGTGGGTATTTACTTGTTTTCCTTCATGCCTATAGCACAACTGTCTTTCTGTTGTAATTCATATTTTCCCCCACTTTGTACATGATCTTTTTTGAAGTCAGCAAGGAAAATGGAAGTTTTATTTTTTGTATTTATAGTTTTGGGCATCATGCTCTCATGAAATTATGGTAAAAAAATTATCTTTCTGTAATTTATTTGTCAATTCTCACCTATTCGAAGTTATAATTGCCTGATATCTTCATTTATCATTATCCCCTACTCCAAAGTAAGAATCACCATTTTCCTTCTCACAAAAATTTCAGGTGCTACTTTTCTTGTGAAGTAATGGACGAAAAATTATATGCTATTGGTGGCATAGGTTCAAATTCAAGTGATCCTCATTCATGGGATACGTTTGACACATACACAAATGCTTGGACATCTCACAGAGATCCTAATATCGTTCCCGAAATTGAAGATTCAGTAGTTATGAATGGAAAAATATATATCCGATGTGGAAAATCTCCGGTAACACCTCACGTATATGCTGTCGTATACGAACCATCAAGCGGCACATGGCAGCATGCAGATGCAGACATGGTTTCAGGATGGAGAGGTCCTGCAGTAGTTGTCGACGGAATCCTTTTTGTTTTGGATCAAAGTTCAGGGACTAGGTTAACAATGTGGCATAAGGAGAGGCGCGAGTGGATACCGGTTGGGAAGTTGTCACCATTGCTTACAAGACCACCCTGCCAACTTGTTGCAGTTGGTAAAAACATTTATATTATTGGGAAAGGGCTTAGTACTGTGTCCGTTGATGTTGGTGATGTTGGAAATATGGGAAGGGTGATGATGGGTTCTTCTATACCCAAATTAGTCTCTGATTACAATGTAATTAGTTGTAAATGCTTGTCAATCTGAAGATTAAAGTATATTATTGTTGCATAATTCTTTTTTTTTTCTTCTTTTGTATAATGATTGTATTAAAGTTTGAACTTATACAAGAAACTTATTGAAAACTGTCCAAATTTGCTACCTTGAACAATTTGAGTAACAATGATTTAGGGTATGTTTGGTTTGAATACAGATAGAATTGATTTTGATTGAATTGATTTTGGTAAAATTGATTTTGGTAAAATTGGTTTATATTTGGATACATTCAACTAAACGTAAGTTGAACAGTAAATTTCAGTGTAAAAATCAATTCTAAAGCTAGAAGCTACAATTTCTAGTTTCAAGCAGAATCAATTTTAGAGGCAGAATCAATTCTATTTTACAGAAATCAAACATGTCAAAATCAATTCTAAACGTCCAGAATCAATTCTAGTCCCTCTAGAATTACTAGAATTGAAACCAAACATACACTTAGCATTTGATTGATTTTTATTGAGGCACATAGAATTGGGGAATTCCAAACGCTAAAAATATGTAATATGTAGAGATCGGAGATTGAACTATGGTGCATCCATTTATTCATCTTAAAAGATAAAACTAGTTACTAAACTATTTTTATAAAAAGTTCAACTGCAACCAGGGATGGACCCACGTTGTGGGTGATGTGGGCCTTGGCCTTCACTTAGTTTTAAAAACAATTTTTTTTAGTATTAAATTCTCAAAAAAAAAAGTTATATGATAAAAAGAAAGATATATGTCTTCACAATGTTTTGATTTTATTTTTTTACCATGTGAAATATTGTTATAATAGTTTATAAGTATATTAAAATTATTAAAACAAACTCAAATAATTTTTTTATTAGTCATTTTAGTCTTTAAATATCATTTTTTTTTTGGTAGAAATCTTTAAATATCATTTTAATTAGTTAATTTAGTACTAAAATGTATTTTTTTAAGTAAAAAATTTGATAGTAGTAACAATACATCATATATTTATAGACTAAAATGACTATTTATAAAATTTTTAGTATTATACATGTCACAAACTAACAATAGTTAAAACAAATATATAGACTCTCACTACTCAAAATTTCTTTGTTCATCTCTGTCTGTATTATTGTCCATAAATAATAACATATATTATTCTTTTACATCTTTTATAAAAATGATTGTCACTATATGAAATATGTGCACTATATGCAAGAAGGTGGATTCTGTTTGCCATAAGAAACACCATTAACATATGAACACACATTGCTTAGTCTTTTACTATCACTACAACAAGACCACAAATCAATATTATCAACTGTAATTCCTTGGCATGGTTTATTTTGACTGCATTTGAAGCTTGCTGCAACTCCTGCATTTCCACTTCCTCTAATATTTTTATAAGCCACATCCCTTATTTGTACACTTGAAACCGCCTACACAAACATTGTTGGCAAAGTTTAATTAAATTATGGTACATTAACTAATATGGATTATTATTGCAATAAAATAAAAGAATAGATTTATGAATATATTGTATCTTTTAAATTTTAAATTTTAACTACTATAGTTTCTTTCACAAACCTTTTTTTTAAACAAATTCTTTCATAAAATTAGACAATCTCATACCGAATTATATCATTTTAAAATAGGAATGATATTTCATGGAAAAAGAATGAACTAAATTCTACGTGATTAGAAAAAATCACACACTAAAGTAGTCAAAGGATGTCGACAAAATAAATATTATACGGTTCGTATTTTGATTTTATAATACCTATCTCAAAATATGAGCCGTCTAATATTCATCTAATATTTGAAATTTACAATTATCTCACTGCAGAGAACTCAAATTTAGAAAAGAGCGAGTTAGGTCTAAATTTTTTTATTTTTTTTTAACAAAGAGTTAGGTCTAAAATTATACTAGCATTCAAGTGTGGAATAAGAGTACTAACCGTATTGGAGCATGGAGGATCTGGACAATAATTTTGATCAATGACAATAGGATATTGCACACTATCCATCACAATATCTTCATAGTGAATATTAGAAGCCACCAAAGTTCTCTTCAATTGAGCAGCCCATGATTTGATTCTAACACCATTACTTGTGCCACTAAAGGTACAATTCTTCACAACTATATTGTTAACATCTTCTTCGCCCTCATTTTTACCGAGACTTCCAACACTAATTCCATGACCGGGACCACAATAAACATCTGAAATCCGAACATTCTTTGTACCGGCGAGCATAGAAATGCAATCATCGCCGGTTCCAATGTTCACACGTGTGATATTTATTCCTTTTGACCTCCCTATTTTGATACCGTCTGTGTTGGGACTATCGGAAGGAGCTATTATTTTTAGTCTTGTAAATGTCATGTGCTCACATCCAAATACCACAAAATGGCTTTGTTTGCTGTTGATAGAATGCATGTGATGGATATGGCCATTGGTGATGAAGTCAAACTTCATTGTCTGGTCAAACATATCCAAAAAATATGTATGTTAATATCACATTTTACAAGTGAGCAAACAATATCTTGCTAAAAAATATAGTATTATCAAATGTGATTTTTTTAAAAAATATATTAATTTACAAGTATAAAAAAATGTAACATTAAAAAAATAAATCAATCAACATTTGGTAGTATATTGGTAGAATTATTAAAAACTCTACTTTTTTGATTTCTTAACTAAATAGTGACCTTAGAGAAATCATAATCGTGAATCGTGATGCTGTATTAATTATTTTCCTAAGCTAAAATATATCAAAAAGAACAAGCATTAAAGTTGTTATATTTTTTTTTTTCACCAAAAAGTTGTTTTACATCTATACCAATGTTTTATGATTTCTTTCAATTTTGTTATGTTTCATGATTTTGATTTTAATCACTAGTGGCAAGAGTGATAACTACCAGATTTCCACCGTCGTTTTTAGTGTGATATATTCTCTCATCGCAACCAAATTTCTTCGTGAAAGAACCTACAAATTACAAAAGATTGATTCTACGTTTTTTTTGGGCAGTAACTAGAAATCATACCCCCTAACAATCTACTTAAGAAACTTAAAACTCTTATCAATTTGACCAATTTATTATTATTGATCAAACAATTCATTTTCTATTTGCAATATAGACTAAAAATAAGTTGATTATATATGAAATAAACTTACAGCAGGTAGAGTGCGACAATTTGGATTCTTTTGGCAATCATTAGTTTTCCAAGCAAAAGATCCTTGACCATCCAATGTGCCACCTCCACCACCAACATACAATTTGTCAACATATTGAAAATTTATCCAATTTTCACTCTTAAATGAATATGGATTATTTGGAGCTTTCAATGTTCCTTCTATTCTAAAGTTCATCCAAGCATTACAAGGACCCTTAAATATAACTTCATTAAGCATATATGTTCCTTTTGGTACCAAAATAGTTGATTTTCCTTTCCATCTACATGCATCACTCCATGCTTTCAAAAATGCCTTTATATACACATAAGAAACTAACAAATTAATTATGAGTTTAGATCATCAAAATCAAAATTGTAAAAAAAATTGTCAATAATTAAATGTGTACCACACTATTGTCAGTTTTGCCATCAGCATTTGCACCATAATTCTTCACATTAAAAAGCTTGTAATGAACATGTGATGCTTCTGTACTACAAACTAGTAAGCACAATACAAAGAAAAAATTTGCAACCATTTTTGAAGATTTTTTTTATTTTTTTTATCCAAGCTTTGGTACTTTGGTTTTGACATTTATATATAATGTAAGAAATCAAATAGATTTAATGTTTTTGATTTACATATAACGTTTTTCCAATAATAGACAAGAATATTAATATCCCCTGAAATGGTAGGGGTTGATCATTTACCTTCTAAATTTTGGCAATAAGTGATATAGTTCAAAAAATAATTTGACAGTAAGAGTAATATAGTTTATAGACAAAAATTTGCTAGTAAGAGATATATAATTTGGTGATATTTTTTAGGCTTAATTGCAAGCTTTTGTCCCACTATTTTCGCTATTTTGCATAATTAGTCTTCTTATTTACAAAATTGATAGTTTTGGTCTCCATCTTATTTTTTTTATTATGTGATATATTTTAAACGACGTGATATGATCAAATAATAAGACATAATTGATGCAATTTTATAAATTAATTTTTCTTACAATTTTATGAACTACTTGGTGATACATGTTTTAAATGAAGTTTATAAATTATTTTTCTTATAATTTCATCGAAGCTGGTATTTTCTCATCATTAAGTTATATATCACGTCGTTTAATATCACATGGTCAATTAATAATTAAAAAATAAAATGAAGGACCAAAATTCTCAAATTTTAAAATATGGAGACTAAAACTGCAATTAAGACTAATTTTCATTAGAAATTAATAACAGAAAGACTAAATTGTTCAAGATATAATAATTCAACACCAAAGTTTTATTACCTATTCGTAAATTTTAAAGGGTAAACCCTGACCTCTGTAATTTAAGAGGATTGGTGATTTATTCCATAATATTATTTGAGATATTCAATTATTTCTTCTATATTTTTTGGAAACACTAACCATATCCATATACATCAATCAAATTAAAATGTTTTCCTTAAATAAAAGTCAGAGAAAAATGTAATATTATGGCTAATTATTAACCGGGAACCATTTCTAGGAGAAAATTTCTTAAGTCAGATACATTTCATTGATTTAAAATCGATCAATGCATTGTACGGTTGTTAAAAAAAGTACTTTGTACGGTTGACTACTTATTAAGTAATAAATAGTCTTCGTAAAAAAAAGTAATCATAATTGCCTAGTAACAAAATAAATAATTAATTTTATTGGATTTTTTTTAGTCAGGAATATGATTGGATTTTTTTTTTCCACCATCAGACCAGTTTAATCTTGTTCGAAGATCAGAATCATGTTCAATTAAGGAGAAAATAAACTAAAATAGTTTATATAAAATAAAATAGGCAATTACAAAATGAAATAATTTATTTATTTTAAAAGAATTAATTAATTTAATTTACACTACTTTAAGTTATCTCACGATAGATGAAAGATTCGTGAGTGATTTTGATCAATTTTGAAGAACGAAGAATAATTGTCAATAAAATATGAACATAAAAAAAATTGGTACATCAGAAAGATAAATCGCTCCTGCCGGGAATCACCTTGGACCTCTCCCTATCCAACTCATACTACTTGAGCTATCCTACAAGAACGTATTAATAAGAATATGAATTTTAACAAATATGAATAATGTAATCAATAACTAGTGCATCATGAGCATATGATAATGCTTCCATGGACAAATATAATGAAATATATTGTACATTATAACGAATACAAATTTTATAAAAATTACTATTAGATTTTAAGTTTATATTATATAGATCATTCATATAAAAAATTTAAAAAATTAATAATCATTAAAAACTCATAAACTGTTAATTTTGTTGAATGACAATAGTATATCAAATGATTTTCAATTATTTAAAATTTTGCATTAATTCTATTTATATTATGTAATTCTATTCTAGGCAGAGAATATTAAGTAAAGTAGAAATAGAAATGGAGAAAATAGGATTCTAGGGTGGATAATTTATCTTTTCCAAGAGTCTCATCATTACATAGTGAAGTATATCATATAAATTTTCAATCAAACAGTGAATTTTATAAAATTTGTATTCGTTATAATAATAACAATAACGTTTTTTAAACATTATGCATCATGAACCACTTGCACAAATTGCACATACTAAAATTTGTCTATGAACATATATTACATTAGAAGATTCTTAGTTTGCCTCTTAAATGGTAAAATCAGTCATAATATATACAAGAAGTGTGCCTCACAGCCTCTAGTTTATAACACATTGCATAATGTTATAAACATTGATTTGACTACTCTATAAAAATGAAAATTGAACTTTTTTGTCAAAAAAAAGAAAAGAAAATTGAACTTCTAAAACCATTCCTCTTAAAACTTAGGCCTACAACAAACCACTTTTGTGCTCCACAGGTTTTCAATAAACCAGTCACTATTGAACAGCGGTAAAAAATTTGTACATATATATTATGATAACCCAACAAAACACATTAAAAACATAACAACAATGTCAACAAAGCAATAACAACTCATATAGGCTATTCATCTATTGCATTTTTTAGCAGTTCACAATTTAGATTTGATGTCTGAAATTTCGGGATTAGCATTCCTGGTTAAACCTTCTTGAATTAATGTTACAAGAAGCTGCAAGTTCAACAGATAGCACACTATAAGACAGTTAAACAAGGAAGGTGTCAAGATGAATTGATGAAATTTAATAATCCTTTACCTGTCCCTTCTGATTGAACATTTGACCTATGACAAAGCCGCGCGCTTCATAGGCACTAGGAGTGAAGATCTGTAGAGTGATTAGAACTTCAATCAATATAGCAGAAAATTAAAGAAAAGAGAATAAAAAAAAAGTCCTTGGTGGAAAAAAATTGACAATGAATGATTTAATTGGTTCCTAGATCATAAATTGAAAATATTTTCATTGAAGAACTTCTTCGCTTTAATTTCCCAAAATATATATACATTAATGCACAAATTATAGGAAGAATTTGATTTGCATACTCTAACAGTGTAATAAAACAGAACATAGGCAGAAATAAAACGATAAATATATGGAATTTAAGTTTAGCAAATCCAAGCTTAGAGGAGAAAATTAGAAAACATACGATGCAACAAGTCTCACGTTTGAAGTACCTTGATTATATTATACAAAACTAAAAGGATATAGTGGAACATTTCAACCATATGATCTAAGCAAAGTAGATGAAATGTATGGATACTTTAGGTTTGATTTGAGATAGTAAATCATCCTTAAAGTTCAAAAGGAAATTTTACGATACAACTAGGAGACCAATAATGTTGTATGTGGTTGAATGTTGTGTGGTAAGGGACCAATAAAAAAGCCATAGTAAATTTTACGTAGAGTGGATACACAACAAGATGGGATTAAAAAGTAAAAACACAATCAATAGAGATGAAGTTAGGTAAGGCAGCTATGATTGTAGAAAAGCTAGTAAAGTCTCATCTTACGCGATTTAGGGATCAGCGGAGAGGACCCACAAAAGCAACCCAACAAATACCGCTAACCAAATGGAGGAAAGTCAAATAGTTGGAGATAGATGGAGAATAGGAAAATCAATATGTTTAAATACAAATGACTACTCCATCGATTTAATACAAGACAAGACATAGAGGCTTCATGCAGTTGACCCTACTTAGTGTGAAAATATTTGGTTACCGATGCTGTTCTATACATAAGAAACAAGGAAACTCACCGCAAATAGCACCCACTCATCAGCTTTTAAAGGTCGGTGGAACCACATTCTGAAATAAAAATTATAGAATCATTCAACAAAAAGCAAGAAAGCAAATTCATGCATTGAAAACTTGTTTTGCATACCTTGCATATTATGAATTCTAATGTCAAATAAATTATCATGCAATTGGTAGGACTCAAATAATACTTACGCATGGTCCAGACTAACACCACGTGCCCTGAAACCTTGTCCACGATGTGGATTCAAACTTACTTGAAGAAATATTAGATCTGACGCATATGCCACCACACACCTGTAGAAAATAAAGTACAAGATACAAATGATAAGTATGCCCAAATCCTATTGTTACTAATAGGCAATCTATTTCTAATCTACATATGAGGTTCAAAATAAATTCATTTGATAAAACCAGATGACATTTTCAGCAATCTAAAATTTCTACAAACTCTCTCCCAACTAGTTGTTTCTAAAGAGAAAAACTCTTCATCCACGAAGCACAATATCAACATAATTCAAAACTATTTCAGTATCTCCAAAAATGCATGCATTCGGGCACAGGGTTCCAAGCGGTACAAACATTGACTTTGGCATACCAGTAAAAAATTTCCTTACTAGTAATGCTATGTGCTAACACACCCAATGAACCAGAGTTGCAAGAAAATTCTATTGTAGAAAGATGGCTGAAATACATTTTTTTGTCCCTTATCTTACTTTTAAGTTTTAATGAGGTCTTTTTTGTTTAAATTGTGTTCGAAAATAACCCATTGGTATAAAATTTGGAATACAAGGGTCTTGAAACAATAATGGAGCATATTGACCATTTCAAAGTAAAGAATAAAAGATGAGAGACCTAATTGAAACTCAAAAGTTAAGGGATCAAATTGAAATTAAAAATAAGAAAATGAACCGAAAATGAACTTTAACCCAGAAAGATATGTAGTATGCACCTATGCAAGGCCTGGTCATCTGAAAGTTTTCCCTTTGTACGAAACCAGTATCTCAAACTGCATACAATGTGTTAAGAAGTTCAGATAATACGGATTTAAAAACCGCTTAAATTTGATTGGAAATGAAGCTAATTGAAGTATCATTATCTTCCTACCCAACTTTTTTCACCGACGCATTGCATGAATACTCAGCGTAAAAGTAAGCAAAACATTGCATTAGAGCTCAGGCTAACCTGGGAGGTGATTTTGTCATATTTGTTGCAATTCTAGGTTCACAGAACCGTATCTCTATGGGCCAGGGAATGAACTCAGATGTAGCCACTTTATTCCGGTAAATTCTGAAGCAACAAATTTAGTCATTACAGTACATAAAATCATCATGCAGACATATGAGGGTTTTTGGACGACAAGGTTACAGCAAGAAAATCAGGACTCTTAGAACCTGTTATTTAAACACTGATGCAGAAAATCATTTGTCAGCTTATTTTTTCCCAATCAAACAATTCAAAACCAAATTTCACAGGAAAAATGTCGAGTTTCCATCAATTTTATTTTTATAATATGTAAATTCATAAAGAAACCTCAATTTAAAACCATCTTTATCTGGCTTATTCTTTCATAATATATTAAGGCCAATTTTGTTTTTCCCAACAATAATACTTAAAAAGAAAATTTCTACAATTTTTGCTGGAGAGATATTTTCTATATTTTTATTAATTGAGACTTTAATCAAAAAACAATTTTGCAGTCTATACTGTTATTAAGACTAGAAAACTCTTCTCAAAACTAGAGGAAATCTATTCTTCAAAAGTAAACAGATGCTAATCTCAATGATCAAAGAATTCTGGAATCAATACATCAATTTAATTACTACTTACTAGCTAGCATTTGGCATTTCAATTACCATCCTTAAGAAAATGTTAGACTATCAATACCAAAAGCCAGACTATGTTCTTAGAGCATGTTTCCATTATCCACAAAATCCATAACCAAACAATGTTCTTACATCCTTAAATGCCCTTGTCTATATGAAGCCAAAAATCAGGAAAACAAAAAAAAAGGCCGAACCTATTGGCCCAAAGAAAAAGACCCAAGCTTAGCAGATGGAATTCAAAATCCTTTAACTAGACCCTGACACATATATGATGGCAGTTATGGTAACCTAAAAATAAAAAGAAACAGATGGAAGCAGTACGATTAATTGATTTACAAAAAGAACATAGAAAGTGAAACAGAAGTAGTCCAAAAATTGTAGGTGAAGCTGCTAGAAGGTTATTTACTAGGGGTGTCTGTCTTTGCTTTCCAAAGAAAAAGACCCAAATTCTTAATGGACAGAACACAGTAATTTTATGAGAAGCCTTTGTATTGTCCAGAAAGATGCATTTGATATAAAATTGGAGATTTCCAGACGGTTTAATAACATGCAAACATGACAATATACAAGCAAAGAAGAAAACAGATATGTAGCTAAATTGCAACAATGCATCAATAAAAATTCCTAACAAGAAATCTTACATTGGCAGACGAGGGTCGGTTAGACGTCTCTCCCGAAGCTCTTCTAATGGAAGAAGCTATAAGTAACAAATCAATAGAAGATATTAATAATCTGACATTCACAAAAACATAAATTTGTAAGGAATATAAGGCTTGTATCTTGCCATTTCTGGTGCAGGGACAGATGGCATGGCTACTTCCTGGTGGTCAAACTCTGATTCTGCTATCTGGATTAAAGAAACAACAATGATAAACACTCTCTTGAATTTAGAACATAATTCCTCAACTAGAACAAAAGCTCGTGTATTAAAATAACATCTGTTAGATACACTAACAACAGCCAAATTATAGTTAGCAGTCATGAAAAAAATCTGAAGATATATAAACAGAAACTTATGATGGAAAGATAAAATATACAACTTATAATGGATTTGAACCAAAATTTTCTGGTTATTTATCTCGAATCCTCATAAAATTTCTAAATTAGCATTTAAATCAGTTCTGAGTGTTATATATCTTTATGAGAAAGTGACTTTGTTGGCCTTTTTGTCCTACTCTAGCCATTCTATTATCAACATGTGAATTTAAATTTTTAGTTGTATAATAACATCCAGAAACCATAATCCTGCATTTCTTTTCCATGAGCTTCCCATTTTGTCTTGTCTTTCTGCAGATCACAACTGATATATACTGCAGCTATACACGTCACCGCTGGGAATTTTCCGGCTATTCAAGTTTTCGATGCCACATCTCTTATTTGGTGGACCTTTCTCATGTGCATCTTCAGTCACTGCCAACACCACCATAGCCATATTGTTTTCTAGAGTCTAGCCAGAAATATTTCCAGCGAGTTTTCTAGCAAAGAATCCCGCTTTGTGAAGCATCTAATCCTGGTTTACCAGCTGCTGTAATGTCGCATTGTGGATCCCACATTTTGATGTGTATTTCAAAAGATTATTTGCTTATGGTTTTTATGCAAGCTTTTTTCAGGCCAGTTCTCCGTTGTGTCAACCTTTCAGCATGCCTTCTCTGCCATCATGTCATTCACTATCAGCTGGTTGACTTTATCATCCTGCTTCCGTCTTGATAGCTTTTGATTCCAGAATATTTTTTTATCATCAATTAAAAGAATAGCCTGCCTTAGAGTGTCAGGGATGTCATATAAGTGCATTATCTAAGATATTTTAACCAAATGATCAATACATCTTTTAATGCCTAGTACAAGTCTAAAGCATCAAGCTGGAAGATGGCTAATTAGTCCTAAACTAAAATATTTTGCAAAAACTTAGATTCTTTTTAGTCAAGAAGAATATATTACATGAAATGAAGCCAATAAAGTGAATATGACATTTCCCTTTTGCATAGCATCCACTTTCCGTGTAGCAAAGCTCTTTCCATCGCGGAGCCGATGAACTTTATATATAATAGGCACTGGAAAATAATTGTTTTTAGTATGTCTGTTCTGTTTATTATTCTCTGCCAAAACAAACAAATGAACTAGAAGTACAATAATGTGTGCGACGATAGTAAGATGTTTACATAGATTTTCAGATCATAAAATTTCTTTTTCTTGAACAGAGCCTAGAACCATTTGCATGATTTATTGGCACGATATGCAACCGCAATATAGTTTCATTTTTCTTAGTTTACGCATGAATAATATCATCACATCTCATCATACGAGAAGTAAAAATAAATAGAAAGGGAAATTATTTCTAAAGCAGAGCTTTGTCTTCAAAGTTAAGTGATTTCACATGCTTACTGTTTAAGTCTCCTATACGAAGAAAATAGGCATGCATACTATGAAGTAACTTAAGACAGTCAACAGATTTTGATGCTGCAGCTAGTGCCTGCATGTTAGATATTATCTTGTAAGAAATCTATACATAGGAGCTACAACTGACTTGAGCAGCCTGCAATGCAGTTTTATCATACCTGTCCAACCAGCTGTCCCCCAAACACCTTTCCAAAATTTGGAGCATCTGGAGGAGTGATTCCTTGGAAGGTATCTACCTTTCAAAGAGAATAACAAAAAGCTATAAGGTGAAGTCCAGGTTAAGCATTCTACTACTTACTATCAAAGAGAAACAATTATGTGCTAATATACTATGGTGCTACTTGCTATCAAAGATAAACCAGGGAAAACACATCAGACTATATCTATTTACCCTTTTCAAGTGGTAATCATATATATCTATTCATATTCAACGATACTTAGATATCTGTACCATCTTTCCTGTCCCCCACTTATCTTAGCATTCATCATATGCATGGGAACACCTCTTTCCAAAGAGTCGTGTGTAGGTGTAAGGATCCAAGTATGTTATAACGAGAATAAGCTTGTCAGTGGACACAGTTTCTCATATAGAATAACATATAATTATTTTGTAGTTCAAATAATCAGTCCATAAAAGCCTTATTAAGCAAACACTTTGCAAAAAATATATGTTTAGGTAGGAAGAAAGAAAAGAGAGAATTAAGATTCTGAATAATAATATTCTCTAATATATAGAAGAATGATGAATGTAATAAAAAAGATAAAGTGTTAAGCTCTATTTATATCAATAGAAAACTATTCAGCCTCATTAAAAATAAGAAGAAAAAAAATCATGAAAATAAACAACAAATATGATACCTATTCATGTGAGATCATCAAAGATACTCTAAAGTCTAAACTATTATTCCAAGATTTTTTTCTTTGGAACAGTAAACTATTCTAAGATATAATCATTATATCATGAGATATCCTAAAGGCATTCTAACACACTTCAACAAGAAGAAATTAAGAATTCAAATTAATATATCATAAGAGACCTCTAAAGGTTCTAATTGCAATATATTCTCCACAGCTGAGCGTCTCTCGGGATGTTTTTCTGCACTCCATGTAGACTTTGGCGATAGGAGCCCCAAGTGTTCACGGGGCAGAACTAAGCATGTTAGCTGCCACACAAACAACAAAAGTCACCATAACAGTAAATAATTCATTTCACTTGAGTGTATCTCAGGTTTTTATACATTATATTTTGAAATTAGAAAACAGTAGGAAAAGAAACTAAAGGGGAACCTTAGACAAAGCAACAACATCTGCGTTGTGCACTGTATTTGACAAACCTGAAAGTTTGATGTTCACATTATTCTCAGATGTTACACCACAAAGCATCTCAAGCGACAAGCCATAAATTGAGAAAAAAATAAATTACAGCTTTATGCACAAGAAAATTGTATACTTGGAAAAGGAATGACAGTTTAACCAGGAAAACATAGAATCATGGTGGCAAAGTCCTACTTATTAGTGATAGCAAGAAATAGTATAGTGCAGAGAATGAAGCATTCGAGAAATTATGACAAATCGACGATCAAAACTAGCTGACAGTTTTCCTACTAATTTTATGCAACCACATTGTAGAAAGACTTGTGCTTTCTAGAAGAGTAGAAGACTGCGTGAGTTAGAAAATAACGACCTAATTGATAAACACATAATAGTGCAGAATAAGAAAATAATTAGGAATAACCAAATCACAATGGCACAAAGAATAAGTTTACGGCCTTTGGAATGAAAGATAAAATACTTAAACAATAAAGTGTAATTTGAGGCATAAGAATAAGTTTACTACCACAACCAAAGTAGTCATATTTATTCAACTGGAACTCTGGACGATTTTCATCATTGGCACAGACAGATCCAACAACCTCAGCCTACAAGCAATGAAGCAAGACTTCTGGCGAAAAATTGGCTAAATGAAATGCTAAGTAATTGTAAATGCAACTCATTATCATTTTATTAGCCTCTAGATTAGTGCAGGGTCAGACCAAAGTTGTGCTACACTAATCTCAAAGCAATTCAATGCAATTGGTTTTGCTTTTATCAAGGTATATGATATGAACATATTAAAATACCTCTCCATCCCATATGAAGTAAGTGCCATCTCCTAGTTCATCCTCACGAGCAACATACTCCCCTCGTTCTACAAAAAGAATCCATCAATTGAGAATTGCAAATGTCAATGCTTCTATCCTTCAATCGATTGTAACAATCGTAAATGTTAAATTGAGAACTGATTTTGCGTCCGGAGACATGCTTATCTAAGAAGCTATATATTTTCATTTCAACTGAACATGCAGTTGAATGCCTTTCATCGCAATATCAAACATATGCAAAATTGATTTTGCCACTAGAATCAATTATAGTAATTCTTTTCTAAAAAAAATACTTGATTCTAACATAAAACTATAATTTCTAGCTTTTACCTCCAAACGTGATTTTCAATCACAAACTTATTACTCAATGTACTATCATCTGAATGAATCCAAACATAAATTATTTTACTTTAATCTCACTTTTAAGTATGAAGCTCGTTTCAAAAAGTATGAAGCTCCAACACTCCTACATGTCCGACACTTACAATTACATTGAATTATATCACTTTTTCAAAAAAATTATCTGTGTCGACGTGTCAGTGTTAGTGTCTGTGTCAGTGCTTCATAGTTTAACTGAACTCAATTTCATAAAACCAATTTTTGCCACATATATAACCAACCAAACTAACACACACAAATTCATGTTTATAAGAATCAATTCTCCTAAGTTTCACTTCATATCAATCAATCATTTCCACAGTCAAATCCATATACATAATTTCAATCATTCATAATCTTTTCATAATTAACTCATCCAATCAAAAACATTAAACAATTCAAAACCTAAAAATTCAGTTTACTGCATATTCATGTAACCGTCTACAATTTTTTTTTCTCATAATCTCAAATTCTAAATGTATTGCAACTATAATAATTTGAAATTGATAAATCTGAATAAATACCGTAATGTTTAAAAATCAAAAGTTCTGATATCTTCCTTATAGACGAACTAGGTAGCCTCTGTAGTAGCGGAACGCATCCGAGAAACTTCAATACTGCAAAAATCACACAAACAAAACAAAACAAATTCAAACGCAGCCTAATTGGATTTTTCAAACAGAGAATTTTTTTCTACCTTCTTCTTCCTTGGGGTTCATTTTCACAGAGTTTTATCGATTTGTCGCTTTTGCATTTTCGCACTCATGCTATATATATATATATATATATATATATATATATATATATGGAAGAAGAAGAAGAAGGGAGTGTGATCTGGTGTGCGGGGGTGTAGGGTAAGAGTATGGATCCTAGGAGGTTTGATCAACAGTGATGCTGACTGCTGAGTGTGCATCGATTAAGAAAAAATGGGCGTCCACGTGGACATTAAAACGTGGATAAATAAATAATCCGATTGTTTTTTGGGAGCTTCTACGGTACACTTGAATAATTCAAGTGTACCAATACTTGAATAATTCAAGTGTTCACGATTATTTTTATGAATTAAAAACACTATTAGTTGATTATTATATTGTAAATATAATAATAGCACAAGAAAAAATACAATTTTATTATTTATAATAATTACACTAATATTTTTACATTTTTTCATTAAAAAAATTGAATATTGACTATTATGAAGAATAAAAATTCAAAAAATATCAAAATTTATATTTTTGACAATTTTGGTTAATGATATTTAGTTATTATAATGTTTTTAATGATAGAAAAATAATTTCACTTGAAAAAATATTCATTTTATGTATTAATTTAAAACTCATGTACCGGTACATTAGAAATTATCTTTTTTTTGTACATCGGAAATTTAAATTGCTCCCGTCAGGGATCGAACCCTGAATCTCCCCCTACCCAACCCATATGTCCCCCAGCTCATACCACTTGAGCTATCCTACGGGGACATATTAGAAATTATCTAATGTACCATAGAACTTGCCTTATTTTTTATATCAAAAATATAAATAACTTCGTTAGTAATTGATCTTTGATCTCATCATATTCAATTCATGTTTCTTGATTCTTACTATTTGAACTAATATGAATAAATAAATAATTTGATGATAAAAAATAACTTTATCCAATGATAAATAAATAGAGTTTAATTACTTTTTTTGATGTAAAAAAAACAGAATTAATTATTGTGCATCATTAAGATAAAATTATTTTATATATGCATTATATAATATCTTACCACATCTTGGTAAAAGAAATAAATATCTTACCACATCATTTAATGAATATAACATATAAATATAATATGTTTCTAAGTGTTTTATAAATATAATATATTTCTATGTGTTTAATGTATAATGTGGCGATACATTATTTTATATATCTATAAAATAATTTTACACTAACAACTAATAGCGTATCTAAATTAAATTCAAATAAACAATGCATGTATATCAAATAGAATTAAATCGGATGTAATTATTTATTCGATGATAGAAAATAAATTGGTTTAAATGCATTTTTGACCATCTTATTTTGAAAGATTCATAATTTCAATCCCTCTATTTTAAACAATGTCGTTTGGTCTGACTTTATTTTACATTTACTTGTTCTCTAAATTATAAGTAGGGTCAAACACATATTTTATGAAGTTCTTATTAAAAAAAATGACGAAAAAAATATAAATTGAGATAATAATAAATTTTATGAATTTAAAAGGAAAAGAAAATTTATGAATTTACTTTATCTTTTTGGTACAAAGAAGAAAATTTTCTTTTTAATGAAAAAAAGAGAAGGAATATTTATGATTCCAATGAGTACATTCTGAATAGCATACCAACCCCATCATCAGTATCACTCATCAATGGCTTTGAGTTTGACTGTTTGGTAGTATTAGCTTCAACTCTCTTTCTCCCTTTCTTCATTCTCTTCTCAATTCTCATTCATTCATCAAACCCTCTAACTCTCCACTTTCCCCTTTCTTTGCTCTATATACCCTCCCCATTTTCATTTTTGCACCACCCTCTATTCTGATTGTCACTTCTACCTTTTGGGTAAACTCAATTTCCTCAAATTTTCAAACTTTCACCAACTGGGTATCTTTCAAACTTGTTTAGGATCACTAATTCACCTTAAAGTTTGGATTTTTATAGTTTTTTTTTTTTATTCTGTATTGATACATAATAGTAGTTTTGTTTCTCACTCTCTATGATTTAATTCTTCTATAGTCATTCATTCACATTGAATTATCATAGGGTTTGTATTGACTATTGTTGTCAAATAGTAGCTATAGCATAGCGGAATTTTAACAAATTACTATTGTTCAACGATATACAATTTAGTTTATAGTGTTGTCAAGTAAAAGCTATAGTAGCATTATTGTTTCATGAAATGCAATTTAGTATATATTGTTGTCAAATAGAGGCTATAGCGATATTATAGCACCGTAGGTAGAATAGCAAAATTTGAACGAACTACTATTTTCTGCGATTCGCAATTGACAATCCAACCTTAGTGGCATAGGCTATATCTAAAACTAATAGGTTAGTTTTTTTTTATGTTATTTGTGGGAAATGTTATTTTCCTTTGTAACATTTTGTCAATATGCTTGAATTGAAGCATAGGCATTGATGTCATTTATCTGTGGGCTTCCTATACTTGAGTGTGTTTATTGTCTGGGTTGTACTCGCTGGGTTTGGAAAAAATGTCTGTACACTGCAGGCTATGAGAGTGAAAATTGGGGTTTGGCTACTGCAGAAGAGTTTGAGCCTATACCTCGAATTTGTCGAGTAATCTTAGCTGTTTACGAAGATGATATTCGTAATCCACAGTGGGCTCCTCAAGGTGGTTATGGCATTAATCCTGATTGGATTGTCTTGCGGAAGGACTATGGGGATAATCAAGGTTGTGTTACTCCGTACATGATATACCTTGATCATGATCGTGGTGAAATTATACTGGCTGTTAGTGGACTCAATTTAGCAAAGGAAAGTGATTATGCAGTTTTGCTTGATAACAAACTAGGACAGACAGAATTTCATGGTGGATATGTTCATAATGGGTTATTGAAGGCAGCAGATTGGGTTTTTGATGCGGAATGGGAGGTTCTGAGGAAGCTAATAGAAGAAAATCCAACTTATATGCTGACATTTATGGGACATTCGCTCGGGGCTGGGGTGGTGGCATTATTGACAATGATAGTGCTTCATAATCGTGACAAATTGGGGATACAAAGAAACAAGATAAAATGCTATGCGATTGCTCCTGCTCGATGCATGTCTCTCAATTTGGCCGTAAGATATGCGGATGTGATCAATTCTATCGTACTACAGGTTCGATAGTCTCCTCTTGTTATTTTAAACTTAGTACTATAGCTTGATTGGTTTGCTTAAAGTTTATCATGGCATGCACAAAGTTAGCAGTTATTTCAATTCAAACAATAAATGAACACATGTTTCTGGAATTGGAATTCATATCACAAATATTTTTTCACTTGGGACATTTATTCTATTACTCATTTGCCATTTTTATAGAATAGATCACATGTAGAACCTAACCATAAAAGAGAGTGATCTTTCCTGATTTCTTATTATCTATCAATTTATTAGTTTTGTGCATTAATATTCTATACTTGTTTAATGTTTCTAAGCAGGATGATTTTTTACCTCGGACAACCACTGCTCTGGAAAGCGTCTACAAGTCACTTTTATGGTAAAATATTTAGCACAAGTTCGAGTCAGTTTCATTGTATGAATTAATGCTGAAGACATTAACAATTAATTTTACTAAGCCGTCCGAGCAGAGAGCCAACATTGTTGAGATTGAAGTGTGCATGCTTTGTCATGAAATAACTTTTGAAGTTAAAACTATTCATTGAAACCAGTGTTGTTAAATGGCCTCCATGGTGTGGTGGATTTTTTGACAACAACCACAGACCATAGGGAGTTTGTGAAGGCATGCTCTGCCATAGGCCGCAATGGCGTGTTTATGTTTATATGGCAGGGTTTTGGCTTTCTGCCATTGACAACACTGTTTCAAATCGAGCGTTGTCAAATTGTAGCCATGGCGGCTCCATGGCATTACGATTTTCAATTTTTCACGCATATGCATTGGATTATAGCAATTCATCTTTTGCCATCAAAGATGAGCTCCAAACATTGTTATTCCTTTCATGTTTATGCATGAGATTAGTAATAGTACAGTTCAGCTTTATGAGCCACAGTGACTGACTTATTGTTTTTCTCTCTTGGCAGCTGGCCTTGTTTATTGTGTCTCGTGTGCTTAAAAGATACTTGCACACTGGAGGAGAAGAAGCTTAGAGATCCAAGGCGTCTGTACGCACCTGGTCGTCTCTATCACATTGTGGAGCGAAAGCCCTTCAGGTACAGTATTTGATGCTCTCTTAACAAAGTTTCAGGAAGCAATCTATTTATCCTGTACTTGTACTTGTACCATATGACATCTTACTGAACTAAAAAAGACGACCTTCTGATAGTCCTGCTTTGGTCATTATGTAACTTTCTAATTATGTAACTTGCTAATCATGGTCCAAGATAAGACAGTTAATTGTGGAGAAAAATGATGAATTTTGTCGTAGGGAGTTTGATCTTATCCTATAAGTTCTAATTAGGAGGCACTCAGTAAACACGGCACATTCAATAGATTTTCCCTGAAAGGTTTATACTGCTGTAGGTTAATTTGCCTTTTTTCAAATTTTGGTCATTTATGAAGCATGTGATATTTTTGCAAGTTGGTATTGAAGTTACTAGGGGAAAGACAGACATTCACATGACTGTCTATCTGCTTTCTCTATTGTGTTCTATTGTATATATTATATTTTATTATTTTATGTATGATATTTGTTTTTACTTATAATATTTGTTATCTGAATTTATCTAAATTTCAGTTTTAATTTTCATGTTTTATGTTTTTAAATGTAAATCTATAAAATATTTGCTATTATGGGAAAATTTGTACAGCAAAGTAAATATCAAACCAAAATTGGTAGTTAGTTTTGAAGTTTTCTTTAATTACGGTATAAAGGTAAATTTGAAAAAGATTTGTTTATAAAAGAATATTTGTAAAGAACAAGATCTGACTAAAGCTTTGTAGTTACTGGCAGTTATCTTTGGAGTTCCCTTTATATTTTGGTATAGATTATGATTCCAAATACTGGTAAGTTTTAAACCCGATCCGTTTGTGGGGACATGCTCCAACAATGCCAATGTCGCTATTTGACCCACAATTAAGGGAACATTCACTCTAGGAGATATAAGGATGTCCAAAGCAAGGTTGTATAAGTTTCGCTTTGTTTGTTGTTTATAATCTATTATATTGTTCATAATAGAACAACATGGTGTCATTTGATCCATCTAGCCGATGTCACCTAATGAGTAAACACTTTGGTCATTGGTAGTGATTGTTTTGCTTACATTCAATCAAGTTTACCTAACTAAATAATGGTTTGATGCATAAATATGTTCAATTTTTTTAACGTTTTTTTCGCATGCTTATGTACTTCAAATTTATAAAGTTATTGAATTCAATGCAATGAATATCATCTGTATGCAGCAATAATTTTGAGTATAGCTTTCTGATTGCAGGTTTGGAAGATTTCCACCGGTTGTTAGGACAGCAGTACCTGTTGATGGGAGGTTTGATCATATAGTTCTTTCTTGCAATGCAACTTCTGACCATGCTATCCTTTGGATAGAGAGGGAATCACGACGCGCGCTCGATGTAAGCTATAAGCCTATAAGCTTCTTTCAGTTTTAACATAGCTTTCTACCAAACCAGCAAATATGGTATACAGTTCTCAGCAGCTTTTGCTTGATGCGTTTTGAAATCTGGCTTTTGTTCTTTGAGTAATCATAACAAGATAACATGAAACAAATGCTCATTTTAAAATAAGGAATATAATTCACTCTTGATTTCCATAAATGTTGCATTAACAGTAGTTATATCAGAATATGGATATGAGGCTGAGTTTTGTAAATGCACACAATATATATTCATAACTTTTAACTTAATTTGTAGTGATATTTTAATGCACTCTAATCTTGTGCCACATAGTCTTTAATAAATTATATAAAGCCGTGTTTAAATGTTTCAACGGAGTAGTATGTTTTTCTGTTCTCAACCTCTGGTAAGCACCGATGACCGACCCTTTTTGTGTGTAAGACAAGTTGTTTCTATAGATAAAGTGACTCTGCTATGTGATTTTTTAATTTTTTGTTTGTTTGTGAAACACTGACACATCAACACCAATACTAATTTGAGAAAATGAAATAATTGAATGCAACCACATGTGTCGATGTTGTGTCAGTGACGGACAGACATCAGATACATCTTTAATCTGAAATATTAGTGCTACAAATGTTTTTATAAGTTTAATTCTTTCTTCGTCGAGGCTCTAGTTGTTACTGTTGTTGTTATGTGGTATTTTCCATCTATGTGGCTATGTGCATCTAAACCAATATTTTTTTTTTGCCTTAGTTAATGCTAGAGAAAGATCGGCGTATGGAGATACCAGCAGAGCAGAAGATGGTGAGGCAAGAATCTCTCGCTCGCGAACACAGTGAAGAGTATCAAGCAGCCCTTCGGAGGGCAGTTGCTTTGGATATTCCTCAAGCATACTCACCTTCCTCATATGGAACATTTCGTGAAATTGACGTCGAGGAGGATTCTGGAAGATCTAGCGGCAAAAGCTCATCCTTGTCAGATAACAAACGATCAGAGAGTTGGAATGAATTTGTCGGGCGCTTGTTTGACGTGGACGACACTGGTCATATGGTATTCAAGAAGACAACTCCTTAAATTATTTATTATTTCTATCAAGCTTAAATAGAGCATTATTTGCTATAATTTTGGGGTCAAAAGTGAAATTTCATTGATTTAGAATACATTAAGCACTCATTTTAGTTTAGTATATGATGCTTGGTTGTGATGCTTTATTTTAGCTTGGTCACCATGTGAATACTGTAATTTAGAGCCTATTTGGATTAAACTTCTAAGGAAGTATATATAGAAAGAGAAATATGAATTGAATTTTGCAGACAACTAAAAAATTTTAAACATCAATTTCTGTTTAGTGTAAGTTGAAATTAGTTTCTGCATTCTAATTTTTTTAGAAGCTCCATCATTTAACTTCTTTATAAAAATTTGTATTTTTTTATGCTTATGAAACACTTGTCTGCAATTGAAAAATGGTTAACTTGTTTTTATTATTTTTTGGATTAAAAAATAGTGTGAAATAGTAGTGGACTATATTGTTCTTCATAAGTGTGTGGGAGGTTCATGATCCAAAATTTTGAATCAAATTCTACACCACTTATAACACCTTAATTTCCTCTATTCTCATCGATGTGAGACTTCTTAATTTTAATAGAAACAAAAATCAAAATTTAGAAAGGAAAAATTCTACAATACTTTTTTTATACAGTTTATGATACTAATTTTACTTTTTTAATCATGTAACAAAATCTTAAACTATTTCAATATAATAAATATGAGACAATATATAAGATTTACATTCTTATTTGATTTTCTTGTTTCCTTCATCAAAAGTAATTATATTCGAGATGCATCAGACACTAAATAAGATAATCTAACCTCTTTTGCTATATCCAACTCCATGAATCAAATTTATTTATTTTGACATTCTTATTCTCCACTTCTTTACTTGTCTTGATTCAAAAGAGCCAAATGATAAGCCAAAGTGTGAGTCACAAGTAAGATTTGGCACATTGAGACAATCTTAAATTGGTTTGTTTGTCATTTTGTCCCAAATTGACTTTGGTTAAGGAGATGGGAGTTGGTGGAAGCATTTGATTCGATAAAAAAGTGATTAATATCAAGAGGTAATGGTTAGCAATAGCAAGATCAAATCTTGAAGCACCTTTTTTGATATAAATATGATGCTTTGGAATTGGAATAATGACAATCCCACTGCAATCTAGTGCTTAGATTTTCTTAGTTAAAATGTTTTTATCCACCAACACATGGTTGAACAAATATATTAAAAAATATAATAAAACAAAAAAGTCATCACCAATGTAGACAACAATGATACTCTATGGTTTCTTTAATATCTATGTCAACATACACTTTCAAAATTTTAAGAATTTTGATTTCCTCCTAAAGTCATATATTAATTATATTTAAGTGTATAATTTTGATTTTAAACATTTCTAAAAGTAATATATTAAATTTAAAATCTAAGTCATCAATAAATTATAGTTGACAATATTAAAAATTAGAAAATTAGAGGTATATAAATGATCTGACCAAACCAGTTACATAATTGAAATTCGATAGAAAATCTATGTACACAACTAAAGGGTTTAAAATCAATGTACTTAAATAGAAATACTTATATAGGCACAAAACTAAATAAAATTCATTTAGACACATACTCATCAATGATATATGATTTAATTATTTCAAAAACATATAATTTTTCTTAGGCATGGAAATGTTGTTCATGTCATGTGAATGCACTGTATTCACATATGAATTTGACAAATAAAGAGATGATAAATGTGTGAATATATATATGGTTTATACTTTATACTTTGTGAATTTGAGATGCTTATTGCTAATTAGGCTCCAATATCTGGATGGATGGATATTATATTGACCAAATACTTAGTCAAAGCTTTTTAAAGAAGAAAGTGTGATCCATGCATAACGGAATTATTATATATACAAAGTCATTGTGGTTGGGGTTGCTTGCTTAATATACCAGCCTGTCTTGCATATATTAAAATAAAGCAACATGTCACAAGAAAATTAAACTATATATATATAAAACATCTTCATGATGAATTAATCACTTTGGTCCCTCATCATCTGCCTTTGAAATAAGTATTTTTGGGTTGCTTGTCTACATTGTCGAGCACCTAATGTTGGATACAGAAACACGCCTAATTCAAAGATGTCATACATAGGTTTCTATCTCTCATATAAGAAGTGAATAATACTTTTAGTAAACGAAGATGAGAAAGAAAAAAAAGGGTAAATAACTAATTTATTGTCCGAAACCGGGACATTTCACATTACATTAGTTAGTTGTATTGATTTTAATGTGCGGTAATATCGTGGTTTTTGAAAATACCAAACACATAATTTAATAGAGAATTTTCAATTTTATTGACCATTTTAAAATAATGTTAATTTCATGGATTAAATTGCAAAAAAAACTATAATTAATAAACTAAATTAGTGTTTCACATGGAAAAATAGTATATGCACTTTAAGCAACACAATTTGTATATTTTTCTATCCTTATTGATAATTTTTTATAGAAACCATTTTTTTAATAAATCATGCCCATAAACTCAACTTAGCCCACCAAGTCATCATTCAGCTTAAACCAATCATTAATTTCCACAATAATTCATTTCATAACCTATTGACTCTAAGCAAAAGCACCTAACAAGTTAGTTTTATTTTAGCTTTATTATGCTATCTATCTTTGTTGGCACTTCTTAACTGTTTCTTATTATATTATATTTATCATTCTTCAACTCCAAGTTTCTAACCAAACTTTTATACATTAAATAGCACAAAACTTTGGTAACAATATTCACATCCTAGAAATATTAATAATAATAATGTCTAATTCATATTCTTATGTTGATCTTCCTATTATAGATATTTCTGAAGCATTACAATCATCTTCTATAACAACTCTTTCTAAAGCTTGCAAGGATTATGGATTTTTCCACATAATTAATCATGAAATCTCAAAAGATCTTTGTAACCAACTTCATTCATTATCTAAATTAGTCTTTAATCTTCCTTCTGATACTAAGCTTAAACTTGGTCCTTTTTCTTCTATAAAATCTTATACACCTCATTTCATTGCTTCTCCATTTTTTGAGAGCCTTAGAGTTGATGGACCTAACTTCTATGTATCTGCTAAGAGTTCTGAAGATGTTTTGTTTGAAAAACAAAATTCTAAGTTCAGGTAATGGTTAAGAATTTTGTTGTATTATTAGTCCTTTTAATTCAATAAGTACTATTTTTTCTGTTCCATAAAGGTTTGTGTGAATTGCTTTATTTGATGTTGTATGCTGACATAAACACTTGCAAGACTGTTTGTAAGAGTTTATGGAACAGTTTATCTATTTATGACGTGTCCGTGAGTTGTTTTCAACTTATTTCCATAAGGTCACAAGAGTAGCTTATTATAACAGCTTATCGGTTTGTTTAGATTGACGTATTTGAGCTTATCTACTGACACAAGTAGTTGTTAATGAATGTTCGAAATAAAGAGCTTATGGAAAAAACTTGTGACATGTTCATACGTAGTTTCAGCTTATTTTCATAAGCTCAATAGAATAGCGTATAAAAACAACTTATAGCTTTTATGAAAATATTTTGACTTTGTTTTATTTTTTGTTATAAAAATAGCTTATATATAAGCACTTTTGTGATAAGCGCTTAACATGTTCGTAAGCTATTTTCAGTTTATTTTCAGAAACTCTCCAAGATAACTTATGAACAAAATTTATAGCTTATGTAAACAATCTTTTGTATAGAAATAACTTATACATAAGCGCTTAAAAATAAGTGCTTATAGTACTTTTAAGCTTTTGTATAACAAATGCATGATTTGTTTCACTTTTGGATGTTTTCAACAGTGAGACACTAGAGAACTATTGTACTAAGATGGCAGATTTATCAGAAAGAATTTTGAAGCTTGTATTAATGAGCTTAGGAGAAGGATTTGAGAAGCTATTTTATGATTCTGAATTCAAAAAGTGTCAAGGTTACTTAAGAATAAACAACTATACATCACCAGAAATATTGGATTTAGAAGATCAAGTTGAAGGACTTGGAATGCATACTGACATGAGCTGCATAACAATCTTATACCAAGATGAAATTGGAGGACTTCAAGTGAAAACACAAGAAGGAAAATGGATTGATATAAGTCCTTCTGAAGGGTCATTAGTTGTGAATATTGGTGATATGATGCAAGCTTGGAGCAATGATAAGTTAAGGTCTTCTGAACATAGAGTTATTTTGAAGCAACCTGTGAATAGATTTTCTTTGGCTTTCTTTTGGTGTTTTGAGGATGAGAAAGTGATTATGGCACCTAATGAAGTTGTTGGTGATGGAAATAAGAGGGTGTATGATCCTTTTGTTTTCAAAGATTATGTGAAATTTAGAGAGAATAATCAAAGAGGAAAATTTGAAAAAGTTGGTTATAATGTTAGAGATTTTGCAGGAATTAAGTCTTAACTGTAAATTTATCATACCAAATATTGTAATTTATGCTTTCTTTGATTTATTTTTATAGTGATGTAAGTCGTGAAAATGGTATATGTAAATAAAAAAGGGACTGTTATGTAGTATTTTTGGTTGTTCTTTAGTGAGGAAAATTCAGAATTTATTAGAGTTGAATTGGGAGGTAGAGATTTGTCATGCATACCTTGAGGCGAACTAATGTGCAGATGCATTGTCAAATATTGGTTGTGATTTGGATCATACTATGATGTTTTATGAGTCATGTCCGACTCAATTTAGTAATTTTCTTTTAGTGACACTTTGAGAGTTGCTACTCTTCGATGGATTCCATTATAATTTTTCTTTTCTGAACTTAATTAGGCTCTCTATTATATAAAAAAAAACTAAGTTTATCTTATGTGAGAGTGAGAGGATCAAATATTGACCCTTAGATTTAAATGAATGGATGAGATTAATTAATTAATTAAGACATTAATTAAGACAATAATGTGATCTAAGAGATTCCACTAGATGTCAGATTCAGATAACAAATCCAGTTATGCATGGACGTAGCAAGCACATAGATGTTAGATTCCACTTTCTAAGAGATTTGACCAAAGAAGGTGTGGTTCAACTTGTACATTGCTCATCCTTTGAGCAAAGAGCTGACATCATGACTAAAGCACTTACTCTTGACAACTTCTGCAAAATTCGTGGTTCATTAGGCTTGTGTAATGTAGATTCAGTAAACTGACTTGATAAGTTCAGTTTAAGGGAGCGTATGTTAGGAATATTGTTAGTTGCTAGTGGTGGCTTGGCGAGCAAGTATGTGGCTAAGCAAGCAATGTGTGCTTATATGCTAGCTGCGCGCGTGTTTAGTTGTCTGTGTGTGTTTGTACTCTGGCTATATAAGGCCACTTGATGTAATGGAATAAACAAGAGGTCTAGTTTGCTCAACAAATGGTCCATTTTTAGCTTAAAAGAAACACAAAATCTAAACATTTCAACCATTCATATGATTTAAATTTAAGATGCTATGATAGTTCAACTGTCCATGTCACTAATGCAAGTAAAAAAAAATAGAATACTAAAAGATGATTATGGTTTGCAAAGGAGTAGAAGACAGAAGAAGGTCTTGCGATTTGAAACTCTTGCTCAACTCCACACCTCATCAATTATTCATTCGTTCTAGTAGTGTACGTACCTTGTGATTTTACTTATTAATAGACACTTTAAATGAATAAATTCACAATGTTTTTTATTTATTTACTCAATTTCACACTGTTTTATTACCTTTTTTTTTTAACGGTCAAAAGAACAATATATTATAAATGAAGATATATATAATAAAGTACAAGTGGTATTCAACCTATCAACTACGGCTAAGTACAAAAAGGTACTCTACACAACAAACCAACACGGCCACAAGGGAAAGATAATGAAAACAAACCCTTAGAGGCAAATACCAATGGTTAGCTAAAAATACAATAAAAAGGATTTACATTCTATTCGTAAAAAAGATAAGGAGAGTGAGGTTTCTTAGCCAACATCCACTTCCAAGAGATAACTTTTATTCTTTCAACCACTTCATTAATATCATGAGCCTTATGAGAGAAAATTGTATCATTCCTAGTTCGCTAAATCATCCAAATAAACCACCGCTTGCCAAAGCATGACAACTCCCTTATGAGCTTTCTTGTTTTTAAAGGACCCAAAGAAGCTAAGGAACAAATTCCCAATAGTATTTGGTAAAACCTCAAGCAAACCAAACGAATTATACACTTCCAACCAAACATTCCAAGCAAACGGGCAAAACAAAAAGAGATGATCCTCCGACTCCTCCACATGGTTACAAAAGGGACAACCCTCTAGAGCCCCCGGTGGAATGACCCCTCTCTTCTCCAAATTATATCTCGTTGGAAGTCTCCCAAGAAGAGCTTGCCACGAAAAGATCACCACCTTTGAGAGGGCCTAACTATCCCAAACACCCGCCACAATACGACGGCGAGAGACATCCAAAGAAGATGAGGTAGGAGAAATGAAAAGATGACAAAGATGTAAATAATTCACCTTAACAGAATATTTACCATCAATGTCCAATCGGTAAACCCAAGAGTCCACCTCGGTCGACAATCTAGTAGATTCCAACTTGGTTAATAAACTATAATGTAACTCTTCCTCCCACGCAAAACTAGGTCTTATTACTTGTTTCTTTCTTTAGTTTTCACTACAATTTAATCTAGTTTAGGGTCAGGTCTGATATCAAGTGGTTTCAACCCCCTCCCGATCGCAATTGTTTCTTCTTTTTGATCATGCTTAAACTCATCCCTTGACTCTCTTTTTTCCGCTCTTTCCTCATTTTCATTTTCATTTTCTTTTCATAAATCTCTGTTTTAGACTTATTTCTTCTTCTTTTAACACTATAATATATAAAAGAAAATTTGTCTTCACTTAGTGGTTCTTAGAAGAAAGTCTCTTAATAGTCTAAAATTTAAGGTGCGTTCTTACATTAAGTAGTTTCAATCTTTTCCGCAAAGTTAAATAATTCCATTTTCTTTTGGTGACACTTTGAGTGTTGCTACTCTCCGTGGATTCCATTATAATTTTTCTTTTCTGATCTCAAGCTCTCTATTATATAAAAAAAAAAAAAAAAAACTCGAGTTTGACAAACTTACTATATCTTATGTGATAGTGAGAGGATCAATTATTGACCCTTAGATTTAAATCAATGGATGAAATCAATTGATTAAAACATTGCATTAAGACAATAACGTGATCTACGTAGAGATTTTGCTGGAGTTAAGTTTAAAAAGAAAACACTATAGGCTAGAACATAACCCTAATTCAGAAATGCATAAATAGGCTGTATGCACCACACAATCGATCAAGATCTTGAGTCTCTTCTTCCAATTTTTCCTCAGTCTCATCTTCATATCTTTTTTCTCTTGAATCTCTCAAACATCTGTTGAATCCTTCCTACTTTTTTCACCTCAAAAATAATAAAATCAAAAGAGAATTAGGGTTGGTGGTCAGATCTGAAATTCTTGCTCAACACGACACTCCATCATCATCATCATCATCATCATCATCGATCGGTTATTCAATCGTTCCACTGGTTCTTCCGTAACTAACAGCTTCAAACAAAGTTGCAATTGCGATGTCAAAGAACCAGCAGCAAAGAGAAGCTATTATTATTATTAACTCCCTTCCAGACTCAATTCTGTGTCACGTTCTTTCATTTCTTCCAACTAAACAGGCCGTCGCCGCAAGTATTCTTTCAAAGAGATGGAAACCATTATGGCTCTCGGTCTTAACTCTCAATTTCATCGATCATTCAAGGTTCATTAAAACAAACGATATTCTGAGTCAAATGTACTCGGTCATGTTATCCCGTCACAACACACTGCCAATACAATTTTTCAGCCTCAAATGTTGTCCTAAAGACAACTCGGATGATCTCAACGATGTCATCGAACTTGTTAGTACTGCAATACAAAGAAAAACTCAAACCCTACACCTTGACCTGTCGTATTATGTTTTAGACATGAAACTAGCCTCTAACATATTCACTTGTAGGACACTCACTGTTCTCAAATTACAAAAGCTAACAATAAGAGACCTTCCTCCAATAAATAATGATAAGAAGATTATTTCACCGATCAAAACTCTCCACTTGGATACTGTTTTTGTCATTGATCGTAGACATCTCATGAACTTCCTCTTATTGTTTCCCAATCTAGAGGAATTGCAAACAAATCTGATAGGACATATGCGAAAACGAAAACGTTTTCCTCGTCCCAGATTTGTTCCAACAACAGAAGACAAGATCAAATGCTTGCCCAATTTGGTCACAGCCAAGCTTTCTGATAACGAATCTATTCCTCTCTTCTTTCTATCTAGGGCACTCACCACTCTCACTATAAAGCTGGTAGTGGTAAGTAATAATAGTAAGACTTTCCATTCATTATTATTATTATTATTATTATTATTATTATGGGAGAGAGAGATCAAGTTACACTAATGTTATAACGAATACAAATTTTATGAAATCTACCACTTGTATTAGCGTTAGTGTAACATTTGAGTACATGTGAATGTAGGTTAGGGCAAATGTTAACAAGATCATTATTATTATTATTATTGCTGCTGCATTCTAATGTTTTCTCGTTCAAGTAGGAATATCTCCGCCCCGTCGACGTCCCCATTTTTGACAATCTAACTCAAATGGAGATATTCTTTCATAAAAATAATTGGCCTAAGCAGTGGATTTGGATTCTAGAAATGCTTCAACACAGTCCCAAGCTTCAATATCTTATCATTCATGACAAGGTTTCACATATTCCTTATTTGATTAATTTCCTAATACTTACTATTTTGTTTAACCCTACCTCTTTATATATCTTAAGTTCTTAAATTTTGTTTTTTGTTTTTGGGGTGCAAATTTCTAATTGTTTACAGGAGAAAGTGAATCCAAAAGTTGTTGAAGTAGATGAATGGGAGGATCCAAAGATTGTTCCGGAATGTCTTTCATCTCACCTCAAAACTTTCCTGTATAGCAATTATAGAGGCAATGAGTGTGAATTTGAATTTACACAATATGTTATGCGCAATTCAAAAGTATTAAGTAAGATGACAATTCAATGTGCATCTTCTATAGATTTAAATGCCAAGTATCAGATGTTAAAGAAATTATCTGTGTCTCCAAGGAGTGGTGAACTTATATTTGAATGATGATGGAGACATATGTCAGTGTTTGGTGAATTCTTGGAAGATTTGATTGTGTGAAAGATAAATGAATTGGTCAAAGCTCCATATTCAGCTTCAGATCAAAAGTGCAAGACATTGATAGACCTCTTATTAGAAAACAATATCTTAGTTTATGTGTTATTTTTTAATTTAACTTTTATTGTTTATTGTAAAGGAATTAGTTCTCTGGTATGAGATAACAGTCCAAAGAATTAGTTCTATTAGGTTATGTGTTATTTTTTAATTTAATTATTGTCTCTGTGCTGTTTGAGAGATTGCATGTGGTTGGTTATTCCTAAAATTGATCCTATTGGATTCTAGGATCAGTTCTAATATCAAATGGTTCCAACTCATCCAAAACGTAGCTGCGGGAGATTGAAATGCGGTCCTCCTCCTGGAAGTAGTTTATATATAAATAAAAACATCAAATTAAAATGGATTCTTTGTTTTGATAATGTCATAAAACTTTGGTGTTGAAACTTGAAAGCATACCAGCTTTGTTCAGAATTAACACAAACAAATCAGCTTTGTTCCACTAGCCAATGCAATCCAGACTCTCTTCTAAATGAGGTAAAGCACCACCAGCTTATTTGATCACATAATTTCAAATTAATTTAAGATGAGTTAAATCTTTATTTTATGTTTTTTTTTGACAAAAAATCTTTATATTATGTTGTTTTAATCAAATCTGTATTAATTAAGTTATTATTTCGATAATAAAAATAAGGATGATCATTTTTTTTTTGAGAAAAAAAAGAAGGATGATCATTAATACATACTTTTAAACAACTATGTATGTCAAAGTTGAAATTATAAGTTGAAAGAGGTTATGGAAAAAAAAACTAATGACATGTTCATAAGTGGTTTCAGCTTATTTTAAAAAACTCTTCAAAATAGTATATAGAACAACTTATAGCTTTTATGAAAATATTTCGAAGCAACCTGTGAATAGATTTTCTTTGGCTTTCTTTTGGTGTTTTTAAGGATGAGAAAGTGATTATAGCACCTAATGATGTTGTTGGTGATGGAAATAAGATGGTGTATGATCAGGGACGGATCCAAACATTAAAATTTGGTGTGGCTAAAAAAATGAGAACAGTGCGGCAGCCAACAAGTGGTGTGGTGGTCGAAGTTTTTCTTGCCGCAAGTTGTAGGTGGTGATGGTGGTCGTAGCAGGTTGAGAGGCGGTAGCAAGTGGAAGAGATTTTTTGTCCCATAATTTAGTGGTTAAAATTCTACTTTTAGATGTAAATAAGTGGACGTATCAATCCGGTTCATGCACAATACATACAATGTTCTTATCAACTAAGCTAAACTCGCCGAACAATTATTAAAAAGTTTTAGTATACTCACATATATATTTAATTAAAACTAAATTACATATAATTTGAATATTGTATTTTCTTTAAAAAAAAAAGAAAAAAAGAGAGATAATATGAGCTTTATAATCCAATTCTCACTTTATGCCATTAGTTAAAATAGTGTTAAAAAATAATAGAAGAACTCTCTAGAATCGGTCTTTGAATTAATTAAATAAAAGTAGAAGGAATTTAATTAAGTCATCTCCATTGAAAGATGAAGAACTCTCTAGACCTAATTTTTCAATGTCTCTCAAATTTTTCTAGCAAAATTTCATCTCCATTTTTCTCAAGTCGTGTAATACTTTTGTTTTGAGTTTGCCAAAATTTATAATATTTCATGTGTTCTTATTGATGTTTTGGTTGTAGCTTCGATTAAATTGGGTGTTTTCCTCGTTCTTTCTCTTCCAGTTTCTTTTTTCTTTATCTGTCAAATTTGCAATAATAAGAAGAAAGACGTTGCTGATAAGAAAAAGTTGAAGCTTAATGTTTAGTGATGAAGAAGAAGATATGATTTATTTAAGTGAAGTTCATTAGTTACTCATTCTGTCTAAAAAAATATAAGAGAAAATTGATCCAAAAAAATTAATATATATAGTTAAAAATTTGGACTAAATACGTTAATTTATGTTGACCAATCATTTGATTATAAAGTGTGTTTGATCTATTAAAAAAATAAAAAAAATAGACAAACCACAATACAAACTTGTGTTATCCAATACTTATTTGCAAATCAAACATTCCCATAAAATAATCATTTATCTTTATTGTATTTATTTACTTATTTTTGGTACTTGTACATGGTTACAATTTTAAACTTATTTAATACTAGTTGTTTCAACATTTTTAGTCATGACATTGGTCATTGGTTCATCACATTCTAAGAAAAAACTCAAATGAAAAGTTACTTATTCAATTTTTTTACCCAAAAGTCGTTACTTCCTGTAACCGTATGTGAATTTCACGACCTATCAAAATCACTCATGTAAAAGTTTGTTTGAAAGAAACAAACAACATCACAGTGATGATCAAGTAACCATGTTTCTCAACAGCACCGAAAGCATGGAGGACTTATCAGTAATTTCATACCCAAAAACAAGAAACTAGAAATAACAACTTTGACCCTAGTGTATTTGATTTTAAAACTAAACTTAAAGAGCAATTGACTTGAACAACTCTGTCTAATATATTTTTTTAGATCAAACCAACCCATTAATTAATCACTTATTTTTATTGATTTTCTTATTTTTATTAGTTTTATATGGTATATATGGGTCATGTTATATACTAATCATTTTAACACGTATTATAAAGATACATGTTAAACTGTCTAAAAGTAAAAATTTAATATTTAAAGATTAATTTTTTTTTTAATACAAAGACGAAATGATAAAATTGTTATGAATTCATGTACACAAAGTAGAATGATTAGAGATCAAATCCCGATTATAAACGTCTTGCCAAATAATTTTGACATTTTCTACTAATTGAGCGATGACTCTAGACAATAATACAAAACATTCAATATTTCAAAAAATTGAATGCATAAATTCTAATAAAATATTACCACATTTGTAAGACACGTGTTAATAATTTTATCATATTAAGATAACAAACAATGCATAGTTGTTTTGTTTCAACATCATTCATGCCTCATGACATTCTAACAAAAAGCACATGAATTCATTACATAAATATACAAAAAGTTACTTATTAATTTTTTTTTTACTCTATAGTTAATTACTTCTACTTAGTGCAATTTTCCTAAATTCACATCATATATTTAAAAAATTGTAAACGCATTGTTCAAAACCAAAAATATTTAATTTAAATATTATTACTATGTATAAAGCAAGTGAATTTCACGCACCAATAAAACTTACTCATTTAAAAGTTTGTTTCAAAGAAACAAACAACATTGCAGTGAGTGATGATCAAGTAAGAAGTAACCAACCATGTTTCTCAATTCTCAACAACACTAAAAGCATAGAGGGCATATCAGTAATTCAACATTTTTTTCTCAACAACATTGAAAAACCATCGAGGGCATATAAGTAATTTAATACTAGTCCTCAGTCCTCACACAACAAAATCGCGCGCGCGAGAGAGAGAAGAATCGTAATGATTTCACTCTACAAATCCGTTTCCACTTTATAACAAACAGATTCTTCTTAACTCCCACTACTTATTTTCTCACCTTCAATTTTCTCGAGAAAATAATTCACAAAAAATTTTCCCGAGAAAATTCACAAAACAAAACAACGTTCTCATCTCTGGTTTCTGGTAATAGTAGTATAGAACGTTGTTTTTCTTCTCATTTTTCGTTTTCTTCGTTCTTCGATTTGAAGCACCATTGTTACGTTGCATTATTACAGTGTTCATTTTTTTGCTTCGTTTCTTCATCTTCATGATTTCGTTGTTCTTCGTTTTCATTTTTACTTGTTTCAACTTTCAAACACCATTGTTACGTTGCATTACAGTGTTCATTTTTCTTTCTGCTGCGTTTCTTCAACTAATTGATTTCACATGGAAAAAAAGTAGTAGATCTGATTTCGGTTTTGAACTTCATTTTTGCATTAACTGTTTCAATGGTTCACTATGACTCTAATTTCAGATTTCAGTTCAAGTTTTTTTCTCTGTTTTGCGTTGATTTCAAAATCTAGTTATGTTTATGCTATCGTAATTTTCATTTCGTTACTATTTTAAGAAAATTTTACACGTTGATTAATTGTTTCTCACATTCATTAATTACGGTTACTTTACTTGGTTTGAACTTTGAATGAAGGAATGGTACTTGTTCATGTTTAGCTTTATTTGAGGAAGATTAATTAATAATTCATTAATTGATTAATCTATGTGTTAATTTAATGGTTAGTTTTTTTGTTGTTGTTGTGATTAAGTTAATTAGCGTAATTAATTTTGTTTGCAGATTATGGAGGAGATTCCTTGCGATTTTGTTGGTGCTGCTTCTGCTGAAATTTTGGTGTGTTAATTTCTCTCTCTCTCATCGTCTTTGTATTGTAGTCACAGACACACACAAAAATTCATGCGTCTGATTGTGTTGATTTTTTGTTGAAAAAGTGAATAAGTTTTCAACGTTTGTGCTGGGACCCGTTTGTGGTTGGGATATTAACGAATTGCAGCGTCACATGGACCATGAAATAAAGTTACTTTTGTATTTGACTTTGAATATAAAAAGTTGGTTTCACAATTCAATTGCAAATATTTAGTGACTTATGATAAAATTTACTAGTACTATGTTAGTAGTGTATTTATATTGATATAAATGAAGAATGATTGTTTGACATTTTTTTGGAATTAAAAATTAATATTGGGTAAAAGGGAATAGTAGTATAAGATTATGTAGAAAAAACATGTGGGGAATGTTACTATTTCTTATTTGAGACAAAATGTTATTTTCTTAAGTTATTTTGCTTCGAGCCGGCCGACTTGGGTCTAATATAGATTGTGGGAGGAGCTGTTGTTGTTATGTTGAAATCAGGGGATTGGTGTATTGTGGAGGACTTCAGGCAGAGGGATTAATGTGAATAATCAGGAAATTCAGGAGTTCTATTCATTCATTAGCAACATGTAGTTGTTGGATTTGTTTGTAGAAAGGAAGAAATTCATTTGGGTTTAGCTTGTTGGTGGAGCAATGAATTCCAGATAGATGTAATCAAACTAGCTTTCAACCAAACCAAAATGCCTCAGATTCGTGGGTATGGATTCCAGATAGATGTAATCAATTTAGTGTTGAAAGGGCTAATGCAGGTTTACTTGAATCTAACTTACAGGTGTGCGAAAGCTCCATCCAATAAAAAATTGCGGTGTTCGCTTGGAGATTATTAGAAAACCGCATTCGAACAAGAGTTGAATTGTTCGGGAGGAGCATTTTGACGAATGTTAGAGATACCTGCTGGGTTTTCTGTTTTGAGGTAGAAGAGAGCTAATTAGACCATGTGTTCTTTTCGCGTAAGTTCTTTCTCATATGTGAGACTTTGGCTGGGTGTGTCCGCAACTTTTCCTGCAGACATCATGCAACACTTTCTGCAGTTTGGATAGATTATCATGGGGATGGTTTAATTGCAGAAACAGTAGAGGTTCTGGCCTGCATTTTTCAAACTGGTGTAGCTTCCCTCTCTTGTAATGGAAGCTAGGAGACTTAATTATAGTTTTGTGGATTGGTTCAATGACCCTGTAATCTGTATCGAAGGGTTCGCTTAGTTTGTAATTGGCTAAATTTTCAGTGTTGGTCCAAGGAGTATACCAGGCTGGTTAAGGTCATGAAAGTAGCAGGCTTGATGTTTTTAAAATTTGGTATGCAGCCTGGTTGAACTTGCGGAAGGCGTGCTTACTTATATTACAATTGTTGGAAAAACATAGCAGATTTGGCAATTTGAGTAATTGGCAGGTGTAAGCATATGATATTGTAAGGAAAGATATTTGCCAATTGCTGGTACAATTTTGGGTAGCAAGTATTTAAGGATTCTTGTGTTGTTTGGGTTGGAGTGCCCTTGTACTCCCTTTAATAGAATGTTTTACTTATATAAAATAAAGTACCCCATATACTTTAATTACTAAAAAGATTTGTTAACAGAATGTTATTTTATTTTTCATTTGATACAAACCAGAATAAAATATATGATGAAGGGTATTGAAAACATTTGTCTTTACTCTGAAGCAGGAAGAGGACAATGTCCATGTCGAAGAGGAGAAAAGCAAAAAAACCTCATCTTTGGACAACCATTTCCTGCTCCTTCCACCCACATCTGATTCATCTTATAACTTAGGTAATATCCTTTTAAATTTCCATTTTATAACTTTTTACATTGTCTAATTTGCATCTGTAACATTTTTCAACTTTTTTCGCTAACTAATGATGAGCTTCATTATATGGTAATAATTATGTATAACATAATTGCAATTTACACCTGTTAGTTTTTTGTTAATTTTGTTAATAGTACCACTGTTTCCAGTTTCCACATTTCTGACTAAGTGTCATTTTCTTGCGATAAACTGTCAACAAATATTGCAGGGGCTCTTGAGGACTTTAATGTAGGTCGATTTTATAAAATTGACCATTCCAACCTTCCACCCGACTGTCCTGTTCAAATAAAATGTGTGAGCATTGTAATGGTAATATGAAAAGCTCTCTCTCTCTCTTTTGCAAAGCTCCTTTTCAAGCACATTACATAGCTCTAAAAATATCATCTTTGTTGTGTTTCATATACTGGATGTTGAATTCTTTTAGGTCAGTGGCAAAGGGGAGGGACAAGTACATCTGAGGTATCCAAGCCTCCACTCTCTTCGCACGCACTTCAACGACCAAAGTTACATGAAGAAAATCCCTGAACTTGATGAGAAGTACACGATGGGCGTCGAATTTGCCATCAAAATGCTTTGCAGGAGCATCACAGCCGAGGAGTTTGCACAAAAAAGAAACTCATGGAGCTTCTGGTCCTCTCCTACTAAAGAAAACTTTCAAAACAATAACAGTCCAGTTACCAATGATGCTTCTACGAGTTTGGTTTCCAAGCAGGGTTCATGTTGGTCTCAGCTTACATTCACTGGTATGATGCAGTGGGGCCACCGCCGGCAAGTTCGGTTCTTAGGTCGATGTGAGGAGAAAAAGGTTGAATCTTTACATGAACTTCATAAGGAAAAAGGAGTCATATCTGAACAAGGGACTAATAAGAAGAAAAGAAAGAATGTTGAAGAAGAATTGGAGGCTGTAAAGTTGGCTCCTTTTGGGTTACCGAGGATGACTCGTCAATGCAAGAAAAATCAACAAGGTGTGAGTCGTAGCAGTGGGGCTAAAAAGTCTATGAAAGCAGTAAACGACGCCAAGAAGCAGCAACTCGTAGTTTATGGCAAAAACAAGCGAAGAATATTAATTGACAGATGGTCTGCTGATAGGTAAATAGTTATTTGTATTCAAATAAATAACATTTTTAGTATACAGTTCAGTTTTTCACTTGGTTTAATAGGCATTAGTTATTAATATGTTATATGTAACCTTGTAAATGTGAAGGTATAAGCTGGCAGAGGAGAGTGTGTTAAAGGTTATGAAGGAAAAAGAAGCTGTGTATGGAAACCCAATAATGAGGGCAGACTTGAGATCAGAAGCACGAAAGTATATTGGTGACACAGGTTTACTTGATCATTTGCTGAAGCACATGGCCGGAAAAGTGGCACCTGGAGGAGTTGAAAGATTTAGAAGGCGACACAATGCGGAAGGTTCAATGGAATACTGGTTAGAGAGTGCTGATCTTGTTGATATCAGACAGGAAATGGGTGTCCAAGACCCTTACTGGACTCCTCCCCCTGGATGGAAGCCTGGAGACAGCATTTTACCAGATCATGTTTCTAGAAATGAACTCAGAAAGATAAAGGAGGATATAAATCAGCTGATGCGGTATGGCTAATTTATCAAATTTTTGTTATTGAATGACTGATATTATTAGCTATTCTATTGATTTTGAGTTATTGGTTACTTTTCTTGATCTACAAACAGAGATATGCAGGAGCTTGCATCAAAGAAAAGAGAGGAAGCATCGGTCATTGTGGCTACTCCTAGTTCTTGTTTGTCAAGTTTGAATTGTGAGGACTATGGTTCTCAGGTTTCTATGCTGGTGAGAGGAAGCATAGTAGGTCCAGCTTATTGCTAACAGCTAATATGAATAGTAAAGTTGGGATTGGGAGGTCAGATGACATATAGAGAACACCCTTTTAATACATTTTTTATCTTTTTTATTGCAGGAGATTTATATGGAGCTGGTTCATAAAAAGGCTAAGATTGAAGAACAACTAAAAGAAATTTCTCTGGCTTTGAATGGCATGGAGGTAACATAAACTCTGTATTTTATTGAGTGCTCACTGATTGAATGTTTTCATTGTAAAATAAAATAGTAATGATGCTAATGATTGCTCCGCATTTTCCCCTTGAATATTTAGGTGTTAGTAGAGTGTGCTATAGAGTATTAACAGAAGTATATAAAACATAAATGATATATTGATACAAATCTGGTATCAGTGTCATTATACAAATTTCAATTTTTTATTAACTTTTTTTCAATCTTAGCACTTAAAATGAATATATTGGTGTTCCTATTCAGTGTCTAGATTTTGTGTCAAAATATCAATGGTGTATAAAAAAATCTGTGATATTGTGTGCTGTTATTTTTTGTTCAACTTTCTCATCTATGTGAATAAATGTTGAGGACTAATGAAAATCAACATTCTAATATTTCTCTTTCAAGCTATGGTATGGAATTTGCTAGCCACTTATGAATGGCACTTAATGCAGGATCAATTGAGAATGCTGAAAGAGCCAGTAACATCAGAACCATTCACACCACAACCGTCATTGGTAGGACCAACATCAATGACAGAATCAGAAGACACACAAATGCTAGGAAGCCGATCATTAGAGGACAGGGCAACAAAGATAGCAAGACTGAGAAGTGGTTTCCAAATTTGCAAACCAAGAGGGACATTTCTGTGGCCAAATATGAGCATGTCTTCACATGTTGCGGCAAACCTTGATGAACACACTATGGTTCTAACCCCAGGCTCAGCTTCCTCTTCTACCACCTCACCTCCCATGCTTATCTCCAAATCTCAGACTCACAACTTGGCAATGGCATTGTCCCTACCTTCCCCTTCTTGTCCTTTTAAGCCACTGGCCGAGAGGCGGGCTGTGAGCACAACTACTTTGGCACATGTCACTGTACCCTTTTCCCCTCCATTAGAGACCCCAAAATCCACAATCCCAACCACCATCACCAAGAGCAGCTCTTCTATTAACCTTAATGAGAGTCCTCTGGACCAGGAGTAATGCTGGCAAAGTTCTGCTACGCATGTTACATATATATACTCATATAGTTTATTATATATATATATATATATATATATATATATATATATATATATATATATATATATATATGAAAGAAACCACACCATTTTGAGACTCATGTTGGTAATAGTAGATTGTGCCAACTCTGCAATATAGGCAGTAATATTAGTGTGTGGTCTATTTTGTTTACTTGTTTGGGATTTTATATTTAAAGGTGGATATTATGATCACGTGAACAATAGAAGTTTATATATTATGATTGAAATTTTAAATTAAACCAATCAAATGCTGGTTTAATTTCTATATCTAGTATAAGTAGTTACATATCCTGCAAATTTATATAAAATGAAGAAAATTTGTTATGTCATGGATTGAGTTTGCCATTTTCATCATTATATGTTTGATCATACTTAAATACTTGCTTCTGGACCATGATTCCCTACGTCTTACTGTGAATGACTTATAAAACATAGTAACATGTTTGTTTGCTTTTTTGTTTTGGCTTTTGGCTTAGAGAATAATGTCCTATCATTAATAAATTCACACGCGTGTGCATCTAAAACAGTTGTTACTGTTTACTTTTCATGCGTACCATATACCATTTTAACCATTAATATCTTTTTAAGTGTCTATTTGTTACCGTAGTATATGATGTATGTATTTGTTGCATAATCTTATGTTCTAATGGCATTTCTGTTTGTTTATTGTCGACCTTTATGTGGCTAGAGGAGGAGCATGAAAAAGACTTATAAAAGAGGTGAGGGAGACTTGTAAGTTAAGTTTGGTTCCGGAAAAATTAATTTTGACCGATTGATTATTGGCTAAAAATAAGATGAAGATAAATAAATTTACACTTAAATACATTTATGAAAAAGGAGGAGTTGAATATTAAATTTAAACTATAACTTTTTACTTTAAGCAAAATCAATTGTACTCTTTAAAGAATCAAATATGTCAAAATTAGTTTTACGTATTACATGTCAATCTTAACCCCTCTAAATAAAATCAAACATACATTAAATTCTACATCATTATGAAAAAGAAAAAAATAAAATTAGATTACCGAAAACACACATAAATATATAGATTTGATAGGAAGCGATTCAGAAATCAATTCCTATAAAAATAGTTTCAAAAGAAATAAGACACACCTTACAAAATTCAATTAGGAAAACACATTCAAATTTAGTGAGAATACACAAGTCATAGCTGGTGAGGGGACAAATCAAATCAATCATACCACAATGATAAACTAGAGGAACTTGAATATTAATAAAAGATATTAAATTAAATGGCACGAGTATGATAAAACTTTTCACATAATTATCTTTTTCTTTTTATAATACTTTTCATTAACTATCACATTTATAATCTTATATCATTTGACTTGTAATCTTCACGAAGGGAACATCATTTCATCCAGCATGTACTATAGTCTATAGTTTCATATTCATCAAACTATCATATAAGCCAAATGAAGACCACATAGACTATAGCCTACTTTGAGAAATAAGCTTGCACGTCTTTGAGCATCTTCAAACCTACAATTTTATAACAAAATAAGTGTTATCGACAAAATTAATTTATTATTTTCACATGTGATTCAACTAGACCAGCTAATCTATGGTCAGTTTGTATTAAATTCTTCACCAACTGAAAAAATGGCAATTGGATTTTTCTATTTCCATATCTTCTTTTTTAAAGTTTAGGTGTTTTACTTTTCCTTCCGTAAAAGTATTAGATTAGGTATTAAAAATGTGTTTTATATCTTAATGAATATGTTATCTATATTATATGAACGCTAATGAATCATGTGATGAAGTATGTTGTCCTCACGTCCTTAAAAGTTGACCCCATTATTTATATTAATATAACTATAGTATGGATTTTTTTTTGGTGAACTATATAGTATGAAATTTTTTGAAGAAGTTAAAATAACTCACTTAAATTGACATTAGAAAGAATCGAACCTGAAACCTTAAGGAGTAACATATTCTCAGGTCTCAAGTCAATGTCACCAAACCAACCTAAATGGGTTTATAGTATGGAAAATTTAAAACTACTAACTATATATGGAAATCAATGTGATGAATTGGTTTATGTGTATAATATCCAGCTTCTTACAAGCCATAAATATTTGCTCATATGGTTCACATGAGACCACATCAATCTAGAATGGTCTACCTGTTTTACAAGCCATAAAATTCTTGTTCATATTTCACTTGTATGGTCACAAACACATAAATACATTTTATCTACAAGGTAATTTTTAATCCACTATAAATTTACAAATTAATTTCTATTGATAATTGGATAAATTATCCACAAATGTTTGAAGGATAAAATAATTTTATTTATTTATTTTAATAACAAATGTTATATGTGAGTTGGGTCTTGATGACTCAACAAGATCAAAGTATGCTCCATATATATGGAGATTGCTTATGGCTACAAATATATTTATTTATTTATTAACGTGATTCTCACATCGGCAATCAAATTTAATATCAGATACTTATGAAATATGAATTGAATCTTTATCAACTTGGCCAACTAATATTGCTATTGCTATGTAAAGTTATCATAAAACTCACACAAATAAAGTATCTCATATTTAAACTCGAGATACCACGAATATTTAACTTAACAATTTCAACATTTATTATTCATTTAGTTTTATTATTCATTTGTTTGAAAATCATATATAGTATAATATAATAAAGACTTTGCATCTCAAACTCCATTTCAATATATAGAACACACCTTGCATGTCTAATTCAATGATCATCTCCATCACAATAATTTATCCATTTCTGCATTTTTGCTTTTTTCTCCTTTGATCTTCTCTTTTCATTTTCTCTTCTTTCCTTTTCTTTTTGTATGAATAAAGGCACAAAAAAAGCTAAGGAGGGAACAGTTTCAAATGATGTTTTAGCCAAAGACTAAAGTAATTACAGTTTCAAATTCAAACAACAAAATTTAAAGGTAACATTATGGGGACCGTTGCTTTTTCTTTCTTTTCTGTTTTTCTAACCGTTGCATATTCCAAGTTTTAGAAATTAACTGTTTTTTTTTGTCTTAGAAAGTTCTCAAATAATGCATATTTTTTTTTCACAACACTTTTAAGTGTATTATTTTCAAGTTTCAATAGCAGGAACATTCTATGACAGCTTTTGCTTTTTTGTTTAATCATGTTTTCAGCTTTTTCTTTTTTTTGATCTATCTATTATTTTTGGTTTCACTTTAATTTCAATGTGAATTCTTCTATGTTATAAAATCATTGTTTGTTCACAAAGTTATAATTTGAGTACATTTTTTGACACTAATTTAATGATGATTAATTATATATGCAGGTGTTAAGAAAATTGATCATAGATTATTATTGAGTTAGAATGGACAATTCATCAAATTTTGACTCAACTTCTTCTGTTGATCAAAATGATCATTTGATCAGTGAAACTCCTGAGTACTCACCATTCAGCGGCGATTCTTTCGCGTATTGTCGGACTAATTCGGAGGTTTCAAACTTATCTGAGGCTATTGATGACAATAGTTATGTTAGTGACCCTTCACCTTCACCTTCACCTTCACCATGGATGAGTGTGAAACATGGAGCTGTTCTTTCAAGGTTAGGAATGAAGCAGAGAAAACATTCATTAGATGAAAAATCTGATGATCTTGATCTATTGGAGTCAGGTTTGTTAAATGTGCAACTTTTTTGTGTATTTTCAGCTTTTAAGAATTAAGCGCTTATAGCATAAGTGCTTATTCATATGAGTGCTTACGTATAAGCTATTTTTACAACAAAAGATAAAATAAAGTCAAACTGTTATTGTACGAGTTATAAGTTGTTTCCATAAGCTGAAAATAGCGTATGGATAATGGACATATCACAAACTGTTTTCAGAAGCTCTCGAAAACAATCTTATATGACATTATGTCGGCTCAAATAAGTCAATCCAAACAGACCTTATATAAATTTTACGGATGTTTGCAGAGCTTGAAATGATGAAGGAAAGATTTTCTAAGCTTCTTTTGGGGGAAGATATGTCTGGTAGTGGTAAAGGTGTTTGCACTGCAGTTACAATATCAAATTCCATTACCAATCTCTATGGTAATTTTTTAATACTAACAAAGCAATGAAGTAGTTTGGTAATTAAATATGCGAGCCGATGTCATAGTATATGAATGTATCAAAATTACAAAAACATATCAAAATGTGTCGTCCGTTATTTAGTTACTAACAAAACACACTTGGAAATGTTTTTGTAATTTCGGTACATTCAGAGACTATAGTGACATCGCCTCACACATTTACAGATCAAAATGACTATTTACTCGTTATATGTTTATTTATACTATTTGGACTTGGAATTTTCAGCAACTGTATTTGGACACAATTTGAAGTTGCAGCCTCTAAAGCCTGAAAAGAAAGCTATGTGGAAAAGAGAAATGAATTGTCTTATGTCCGTGTGTGATTACATAGTAGAATTTGCACCAACTGCACAATACTTGGACGATGGTACAATTGTAGAGGTAAACTACTTCTTAACCTTAATGAGGTTGCTTATAGCATAAGTGCTTATCATATAAGTGTTTATGTATAAGTTATTTCTGAAACAAAAGCTAAAATAAAGTCGAGCTATTTTCATATAAACTATAAGTTGTTTTCATAAACTATCACGGAGCGTTTAGAGAAATAAACTGAAAACAGCGGATGAACATGTCATACACTATTTTCATAAGCTCTCCCAAACAGTCTCATAAGTGCTCATGCTAGTAGATAAGCTTAAATTGTTGTATCTTATATATTATTATCTGATGATATCTTTCAGATGATGACAAGTAGACCAAGGGCAGATATTTATATCAATCTTCCAGCTCTACAGAAGTTAGACACAATGCTCATAGTAAGATAAACTAAAATCGCTTTTTTAAATGTGACGGCATTGTTTTCATTGACAAAAGCTATGTTCCTTACAACACAAGAATGCTTTCTTTTACAGGAAATCTTCGATAGTTTCCAAGATACTGAATTTTGGTATGCAGAACAAGGGAGTATATCAGGGAATTCAAACCATAGTTCGCATTCGAGTGCAGGCTCACATTCAAAGGCAGGTTCGTTTCGAATTATTGCTCAAAGAAAAGATGAGAAATGGTGGTTGCCAGTTCCTTGTGTTCACTCTGGTGGCCTCTCTGATAAATCAAGGAAGCATTTGATTGAGAAAAGAGATTGTGCTAATCAAATTCATAAAGCGGCTATGGCAATAAATAGCAGTGTTCTTGCTGAGATGGATATTCCAGAAACATATATGGCAAATCTTCCTAAGGTTAGTCCTCATTTGGTCATCCATTTAGTGAAAGATTTCTCTTGTTTCCCAAGTTTTGGTATAAATTTCATAAGCTTTATAATAAACCCGGTATTTAACGAGTAAATCAGTAATTAAGTATGTATCCACATAGTTGACTGATAAGTGGACAAGTCGTTCGACCGCTGAGTAGTATTTAAACTTGTAAACTCTATCATAGTATTTAAACACAAGTTGTAATCTGATAATTACGGTTCAAAGGGTTATCTTGTAAACTAGACCCCAACTTTTAAACATAAGTTGTAATCTGTAAGCCTAAGCTTGAATAATAGTAATACATTGGAGCCACTCTTCATTAAGAGACGTAGGCACGATTAGTGTTGAATGATCTTTGTGATCAAATCTCGTGTGTTCTTTGTCTGCATTTTTTTTCTCGTATTAGTATTCTTTTGAACCAAGCTTGTTGTTTATCACAGATGTTTTGTCAAAATGAACAAATTACATTTCTGACCGTTTCTCTTTTGAAAAAAAATTCTTTTAGAGTGGAAGATCAAGTCTAGGGGACGCGATTTATCGCTATATGCATTCTGCAGGCAAGTTTTCACCTGGCAACCTTCTTGATTGTCTCAAAATAAGTACCGAACATGAAGCGCTTGAATTAGCAGATAGAGTTGAATCTTCGATGTACACATGGAGACGTAAATCTTGCATAACCCATTCAAAATCATCATGGAACAAAGTAAAGGAACTTATGGCTGACACTGACCAAAGTGACAAAAACTATGTCTTAGCTGAAAGAGCCGAGACTTTATTGTTTTTCTTGAAACAAAGATATCCTGAACTTTCACAAACCTCATTGGACACATGCAAGATTCAATACAATCAGGTAAGTTTTGTTGATTATGTATATATTCATATCATATATGCAACAAATGATATTGAAAATGAGTTTAATAACTATGCACTAATATTGAAAATAATATTCAATCATATACTTCACCGAAATGATTCTATGTAGACCGAACTATACGAAATTGATATTAGGACTGTTATAAAAAACTGAAGCCAAGTTGAATGTTATGATGGCAGTTAAAAAAGCCTAAAATGAACTGAACCGTAACAGATAGTCCGCGAACTAAACTGAACTAGTTCAGTTCATGAACTTCCGGTTACAGTTTGAAGCTTTTCGGTGCAATGGAATAATTATGAAATTGTTTTTTGCAGGATGTAGGTAAAGCAATACTAGAAAGCTACTCAAGAGTATTAGAAGGCTTAGCATTCAACATTGTTGCATGGATTGAAGATGTTCTTTGTGCAGATAAATCTATGAGGAACCAAAATGTATAAAAACCATGGTGTTCTTTCCATTCAACACCTTCTTTTGTAAACCATAACTTTAGGATAACTTAGATAGGTAATAGATGATTGCATTCAAAGTTATGATGTTCTTGCATCTGCATGGAAATTATTTGTCAGGTGGTGGTATTACATAAGAAAGTTTTTACTTTCAGTTGAAGAATAATTTTTATAATCATCTTTTTCAAAATAAAAAAGAAAAATATTGATGATATTCAAATATGTTGTCAAATTTTTTATGTCCAAATAACATATCTCGGCATAGTAGTTTCTACTCATACATTCTCACTGACAACCATGAGAATTCCTAACGTGTTATTTGAACTCTTCCATTTGAGACTCGATCTATCTACTTGAGTCTTTAAGAGGGTCCTAGTAGTCCATAGTTTGGGACAAGTACTGACATTAAGTAGTTTTGATCCACTCCTACACACAGTTGCGAAGATCGAACCGTATTCCTTCCAACTAAATTCAGTGTCAATCATCACTAAATCAACTAATATTTTTCTTAAAATTTTGTTTTCACGTGATATGTAAATGAAAATGACAAAAATTGATGAAGAGCGATGAGATTTTTTATCTACAATTTTTTAATAAAATTTAATTAAAAATTGTAGTATGTTTTTAATGAAATTTAATGGTAAAGTGCAACAAAACAAGCATTATAGAACTTAAATGATTAACTTATTACAAAAAAAACTTAAAAACAACATGGTACATCAATGAAGCATGATAAACCTTTGTGTTAGATATTGAATGTAAGTTTTTTTTCCACCCAGCAATGAAATTTTCTTCACATACAAAAGTTAAACATCAAATCTCTTGCCACATATTTAAAAGACTCAAATTTTTTGTTATTTCTCGTTGCTTAAAAGAAGAAGAAAAAAAAAGTTGTGTCCACGCTGCCAGAGCTTATTTCATATCAATATCATAATGACCAATATCATAGATAACTCAAAACATGCAAAATAAGTTGAGATTTCTCTAATTGCAAAGAGCCTTGGTCCATATAAAAGGTGATACCGTTCTTGGATTAGCTAAAGGCTCAATGCAAACTTATGATCTAGACCCACTACATGTGGGGACCCGTCACGGATTCCAAGGGCATTCCGCCATACAACTACTATACACGCGCCCAAAACAGAATCTTTTGTGCGTTTTAATTTCAATCGTTGGATAAACCGGCACAATTTTCAATGGCCTGAGTCCTACACGGAATCGTTTTTATCCATGAAAGTAAATGCTTATAAATAGATAGTTTCACACCACTACAATTCTAAACCTCAATACTCTTATCTTTCACACATATGACTTGAATATCGGAGTCTCTTTTTGTGCAACCTCTTTCTGAGGACCGAATAGAACAGATACAAAATTTTTGTTATAGTTTTTTTTTTTTTCTTCCAACTTTTTAGTATTTATATAATAATTTTTGTTCTATCGTTTTCTTTCTCTGAACTAAATCCCTAGCCATCGACGGAAACTCTCTATCGACTTACACTCTCTGCCGCCTCATTCCCGGCGTCGATTTTCCCTCTCCGGCGCCAAACTTCACCGAACAAAACCTTCACACAAACCAAAGGTTCGTTTCTCATTCTCTTAAATTTCTTCAATTGCTTCTTCTTTCTACCGCATGATCTACTCTTAATTGCCATCTGCATTTCGTGTTTTCGAATCACAGAATCGTTTATTGTTAATTGTTTTCTATTTTCTCTCAATTCATACATCGATGCTTTTGCTTTGAATTTGATATTATTTGCAATTATTATTTTGCGGTTTTCAATTTTTGTTTTTGTTTTAGGTTTTTCGTAGTTATGAAACTGTGTTTGATTCTATTTTACTCATTACTGGATTGTTGAACTTAGTGCTATAGAATGTAACGTTCGTTTAGTTGTGTGATTAGTCCGTTTGCGCTATTGATGAATTGAGCATGTGTAGAAAATCACATATAGATAATTCCTAACACCGATGACTATGTTAAATAACCGATTAATGCAGCTGGAAGAATTTGGTTATTTGTTCACGTGCTGCTATGTCACTGTTATTATTTTCTTAAGACCGAGTGAGTATCCTGCCCAAGGATCCAGTAATCCGAGGGGCATCAATTCCACCGCTGTCCGCTAGAAAGAAAAAAAAAGAGAAAAAAAAGTAAAGTAGTAACAAAAGAGTACAAGGCAAACACAAAATCAGCTAAACGCACATCCATACCGGCGAAGAGAGAAGCGGCGGACCGGAAGTCGGCGGCAACCGGAGGGAGATAGGGTTTTGAACAAGATAAGGTATGTTTGTTGTTTATTCTCAATTATTAATTAATTTTGGTTTTAACCCTCTGCGCAATAACAACAACAATATGCATACAAATCATAGCTTAGAGATTAAATCATAATAATTTGTGAATTTATGAAGAATACATATATTTTCGGGTTCGATTCCTGGGTGGAACAGTTTTTGTCCAGACTTTACTTATCTCTCGACCGAACTCTGAATTACCTGCCCCCTCCCATGGGAGTTGATTGCTATTTTCTGATCTTGACATCATATTGTTGAATAGCCCTCCTTCCCTAATTGACATGTTATAGACTATTTTCATAACGTCTCCTAATCACTTATTCAAGTGCTTATGTCATATGATAAACCCGAATAATGCGTAAAAAAAGTTCAAATATGATGTTCACTCCTCTGATATTAGAATTTGTCAATTTAAGTGGTAATCTTAATGTTGAACTCGTTGATGTGTGGAAGTTACATACAATGTTGTTTCTATTTTACTACATTCTTTATTTAATGTTGAACTCATTGATGTATCTGTTTAGTTTAGATGTTACTTAGAAAATTGATAGAAAATTGTTTCATTTTTTTTTACTACAACAATCTTTCTATCTTTTAAGCATCGCCTAATATAACTTGACATTATGGTAGGCAAGTACTAAGGTTGAAGTGTAAATATTCGTGGCTTAAACAATGGGATCTAACTCATTGAAGGATTATCTAAAAAGATACGAGAGTAACCCTGATGAAGACAAGAAAAAGAAGAAGAAAAAGAAGAGGAAAACTCTACCACAACCATCTGGATTGTTAGTTGTAGATGAAGATCCAGCCTGGCAGAAACCCGTAGATCTCGGAGAAGAGAACGTTGACAACTCATCCGGTAAATAACGTAGAAATTAATATACTGTGTTTTGTTTCAGTATTATACTATTATTCAATTTACACTATTTGGTTTTATGTAGTTTGTATTTTTTTGAAAGGAAAATTCATACTGTAGTATGCTATTACTTCGCAATAATCTTATTTTATTGTTCCATGTAGATGAGGAGAAGCCGGTAGTTGATGAAGATATTGAAGTAAAGCGTATGAAGAGGCTTGAGCAGCTGAAGGCCAGACGTTCTTATCATGATATATCTGAGGATGGAAGTGGTTGGATTCCACTTTCTTCTAAGTCTGAGAATCCTAGCGACTCAAATAATATGTCTCCGCCCCGTAAACAGAGAATTCGAAATGACACTCCTTCACCAGAACCTGAATTAAATAATTCAACTTCTAACCGAATGGGTGCTGATTTATCCCCTTCGCGCCGGCAGTTGAAACGCAATGACACTCCTTCACCTGAACGTGAGTCACAACCTTCACTTTCTGAGGGACCAAATTCTGATTTATCTCCTCCTCGGAAACACAGAGATCATAGTATTACAATTGCAGCTCGTGAACCAAGGTTGTCTAAATCAAAATTCGAAGATAGTGATATATCACCTCCTCGACGGCAACATGTTACTAATCCGAGTCTAGATATTTCCCCCCCTCGTCGTCATAGTCATCAAAAAAACTATGACACTTCTGATTTGGAAGATCTTTCTCCACCTAGACGAGGTCGTCATGATTCTCCCTCTCAAGATACCTTACATGGAACTGTATCATCTGACCTTTCACCCCCTAGGAAACGCCGTCATATTGTTGCAAGATCAAGTTTATCTGATGTTTCTCATCTTCGTTCACCTACTCCTTCGGTGAGAGTTGCTTCACATCTATCTTTGGATCGTGACCTATCTCCACCAAGGAAGAAATCAAAGGAGATATCCATTCCAGCATCTGTTAATGAAAGAAAAACGGGTTTGATTTCTGGTAAGGATATCAGGGAAGAGATTGACAGAAAGAAGAAGGATGATTTGTTGAGGTAATTGTTCAATTATTTTAAGTTTTTTTTCTTTCTAAGCACATATTCTTATGTACTAGATGAGTTCTCATTAATATTCATACTTAATGGCATACTCTTGTGATTCTATTTTAATTTTTTGTTTAGGGTTGAAGCAAGCATGTTTTTTAGGTGGTTATGGTCGTATGGAATATTAAGTTAGTTCTATTAGTTGTAGACGATTCAATAAATTCACACCACAAAGTCTAGCCTTTGTTGTTAGTTGTATGTTGATTATGGCTACACTTGAATAAGAGTTTTCCTAGTGTGAATGACTTGAGAGTTGAGAGTAATGCTTGCTGAGTCTCATGCATCAGCAATTTATAATTACAATTTACAACATACACAATTAAATTCCTTAATTTTAGGGATTGCTAAATATAAACAAGCATGCAATGTGTTTCCTATTTTATTTGCAAAATGTATAGACTAGTTATGAAGAATATCAGCAGCAACATTCAGATTAGCTCGTTTAATTTTTGAAAAATAGTTATTTATTATTGTGAGCAAAGAAAAGAGGCACAACTAAACCAATCATATTTCTTACCAAAAAAAAAAAAGCAATCATATTTCCAATATTGTAATTCTTGTATAAATTTTTGTTTCCCTTTCTTGTTACTTGTTTATAACTGGTTTATTGTGGTGTGTACTAATGTTTAAATTTCTTCTTCAACTATCAATATTATGTATGATTCATTAATCAAGAAATATAAAGCCAATAAGAATATACATGTCAAGAACTAATTCTTGTAAACCTGAAGATATTAATTAGAGGTCTCAGAATAGCTTTATCTATTGTTATTATGCCTATGAAAATGTTATTCTGATTATCTATTCCTTTATGCAGACTTAAACAGATGGACCCTGTCATTAGTGGGCGTGGTGCTGAACCGGTATTTCGTGACAATAAAGGTAAGGAGTTGAAGTCAACTTTTAGTTTTTGTTTATCTCCAATCTATTGGATGCCTTTGTGATGGGAATTGGGATCTCTAGAGATAAAGTTCAGTGGAAGGAACCAATGGGCTGGGGGAAAGGCCTGAACTGAAATTTAGTATGATGAGGAGTACTAACAACACTCTCTTGAACACTCACTCTCTAATTCGGTGAAATTCGTGTGGGTATCACCACTTTATGTGGGGCCTATTTCCAAAGTGATGGACCCACATTGATTTCATACAATTAAAAAATGAGTGTTAGAGACAATGTTCAAAAGAGAGTGTTCCTAGCACTCCTCTTAGTATGACTATTTATAGGAGAGGGGCAAGATAATAAAATAAAAGAGAAATGGCATAGTTGTCTAGTAAGTTACTGCTAAGTTGAGGGAAAACACGTGCAGGGAGTGAGGGAAGGGAATCAACTATACATTTTAGCATTTTGCAGCTTTCCATTTGGGGCGGAGAGTGCATCGCCTCTCTGAGGAGCTTAGCTTTGGGATATGGACAAACATAACTATTTTTTTTTCAGTGAAAATACATACACACTTTTTCTTTGGGTCATTATCATTTCGTGATGACATGAATTACTCAATCAAGCTGAATTTTGCAGGAGCACGCATTACCAAAGAGGAATACGTAAAGTCAAAACAGAAAGTAGATGAAAAGCCCAAGGTATTTTGTGTGCTCCATATTTTTTGTAGCAATGTGTTTCTTATCTGGATGTAGCTTTCTGTATACTACCTGGATGCAATTGGCTGCATAATATTTAGGTGCAGATAAATGAATATATTGGCCGAAAGATAATTTTATTAATGCCTTGTAAAGAGATATATAACTCTGCCTATATTGCATCTAGAAGACTAGAACCATATGTATATTTGTTTAGTCATGTTGTTCCTATACTGTAAGTCTGTAACTGAAGTATGATTATGAAAGCTATATGTATAGTTGTTGTAACATTGATGTTATTATAGCAAGTTGAGTTATTGGCTATCTTCTTGACTTTCAGGAGATTGACATAGAATGGGGCAAGGGCTTGGCTCAAAAGCGAGAAGCTGAGGCTAGGCAAAAGGAACTAGAAGTTCAGAAGGAAAAGCCTTTTGCTCGGACCAGGTATATGCATAAAGAAAGTAGTGTTTCAGATTGTCTTAAATTTGTTATCTTATTCCTACTGTAACCTATTACGTGTCATGCATTTAATCTCCAGAACAACTCATTTCGCTTTGTTTATACTTATACATTTTTTAGACTTTTTGTCATGTGCTTGATCATATTCTTGTTAAACAAAATCTGGTAGCCTGCAACAACTAGAGCTTGATGTAGAAAACAGATTTGTATTTACTCAGTAAATTTTGGCTCCTAGGTTCTGGGCTCTGGGTTGTTTGAATTGGTTTAAAATTGTTTTATAAATGAAAATGAAAGGCAGTCTTTACTTGCTATGAGAAAATAATCTATCAATTTGCTTATTAATTCTCTTTTAGCAGCCTTCCTGATTAGGGTTTTACTCCACTTCGTTGACCTAAGACTGATATTTGTCATATTTTTAATAGCTGTTTTAATTGTTCAGAGTATACGAGCCTATCACATTTTGCACTGGTACTAATGTTACCATTACCCTTTTATGTAAACCTCTCCTTCTACTATTGATAAAAATCTTCTTACTCAAAATGGTCAAAGAAACTGATACCATCGCTTCCTTCCCCAAGAAACTTGAACCACTATGCAATGTTTGCTGTTCTAGTCAGCCTTCCATCTGTAATGTCAACACTTTCTGTCAGTCTTTTGTAGTTAACTATTTTTCTGTAGGAGAGTTTATTATAAAAAAATTTGTTAATATGTTACTGAAAGTCCCTTTAGAAAACAAAGTCATGATTTTGGTGTTTATTGTGTGAGTTGATGTCATTGAAAAAGGTTTCTTTTCCCTTCTCTTCTCTCTATCTCTTATAATGCATTTGTCATTTTCTTTTTAGGGATGATCCTGAACTCGACAAGTCACTGAAGGAGAGGATAAGATGGGGTGATCCTATGGCACATCTAGTCAAGGTAATGTGATGCGACTCTTATTGCCGGACACTTAAGATGAACGAGTCTGATCTATTCTGATGACTAATATGTTTTTTCGTGTCAATTATTATTATATGTGCAGAAAAAATATCCAGAGCCTGTTCTGCCGAACTTGGGGGAAAGTGATAAAATGAAGGCATCTGGTTTTGTTGTTCCTCAAGATATTCCAAATCATAGCTGGTTGAAGAGAGGTTTAGATGCCGCTCCAAATCGGTATGGGATAAGGCCAGGACGACACTGGGATGGTGTCGATCGCAGTAATGGTTAGTTTCACATTAGCCATGTTTTTTGTACCTGGATTTTATTTTCACATTTTCATAAAGATATTGGTGAAACGATTATAAATTATTGAACTTGGCCTCTTTCTCCGTTTGTAGGGTTCGAAAAAGGATTATTCAAGAGGACAAATGAGAGGCAAGCTAAAGACAAAGAGGCTTATCTTTGGTCTGTGTCTGATATGTAAACTTACATTATATTGTAACAACATTCAAACAAAGTATGGTCGATTGAGCATATCTTCCAAGTATTCAAGGCGTTGTATTTGAGAGGCATGTTTGTATTATGTAAATTTGAGGTTATTGGTTCCATCACTGTAGCACTAGATTAATGATGAGCCATAGTTTTTCTTCAGTGTATAACTAATCCTTATTGTTCAAATCCTACAGAAAAAAGGAGGATAAATTTTGTCATGAGCCAAACATATTTGTGGTATCGACTAATTTAACTGTTTTCTATGTTTTTGGAGTTGAAGACAAGAAGTTATATTTTGGCAAATAAAAAATAATGAAGTTATACAATGTTTTGCAAGAGAGATAAGAGAAGATTGAATTGCTAATCACTTAACTAGTATAGTTTTATTCACGATTTGTGCATTGTGCATCATTTGTCAAATTATTTTATGTTAAACATAACCTTTGAAAAGATTATACAATACAATCTATCGTTTATGATTCGTATTATTTTATTATGTTTTTTTTTTCAACAAGAATTATTACATTTTGTTTTCTTCCTCTCTTCAATTGAAAAAGCTTAACTTAAAGGTGTTGAATTCAAAACCTGTCGGGAACCATTAAGTGTCAACAAATAAAATAATTTTTTTTTCTCTTCATTGATATATTTTTTTGGTTTAAATAGTTTTTGGGTCCCTGTATGTTTTCGGATTTTTTGTTTTAGTCTCTATAACTTGTTTTGTTGCAAATAAATCTCTGAATATACAAAATTTGTTGATTTTAGTTTTTAACGTCAAAATTCGCAGAAAAATCTAAAGAAAAATGAAAATCTACACAAAAATCAGAGAGAAAGTCCGTTCAGGTTATCCTTCCTTCTCCTCTCCTTTAACGCGCACGAGGATCCTACGATTTGTGTATTTTCCTTTTTTCATGTATAAACATTTAAAAACTCAATTTTTCATATTTGAAAAACCATATATATTATCATTTCAATTGTTTACTGAATAATTTTAGATATATAATTTAATAGTTATTCTGTAACTTTATGCTCATTTAAATCATTTTCATTTTTTTTTGGTGTTTTTTTAATTTATAATTAAGCACTTACTGTTGAGTAGATTAGCATTTTAGTTCTCCAAATTGTAATCTAACTAAGACCATGTTTGGATAAACAACTTATTTGCCAAAAACGAAAAAAGTATGGGCCAAAAGAAAAAAGGCTGGGCAAAAACAATACGATCTCTGCTTCTCTCTCTCTCTCTCGCGTACAAACAAACAAACAAACAAAACGGCAACACGGCTTATACTTCTCTCTCAACTCATCTGCGACGAAACAAATTGAATTGCTGCTAGTCTTAATCTACTACTTACAGAGTTAGTTTCAGGTTACAAATTTAATGTCTTATTTGCTATTGTTAATTTTCTAGTTTTAGGTTTTGGTAGTGTTTGTGAATTTTGACACTGTGTTTGTTTCAACTTTGAACCCTCTATTTTGATAGTGTTTTTAAAGGAACTAGGCCTTGCTGCAGTTGTTTTTTAGTTGTTTTCCATAGTTTGTTTTGGTTGATGTCTCCCTGCTAGTGTTAAAGGGGGAATGGGGCTTTGGCTTTTTGTTCTTGCTGTAAATTCTGTTTGTTACTCGTTGCTAGCTAGACCTTGTACTCTCTAAGCCTTTAATAAAATTTAGCAGTTAATATATATATATATGTATGTATGACTTCTCCCGGTACTATGAACTTGTGATTAAAATTTTGCCCAGGCTCTATAAAAATCCAAACTACGCCACTCTATAAAAATCCAAACTTTCGTGCAATATATCCAACCAATTGAGCTAAGCTCATGAGACTGAAATATGAGAGTTTTATCATATAATGTACGAGAGAACCACATATTTCACTCTAAACTGAATAATAAGAGAAATTGGAGTACTACGAGTACCATACATGTACCTGGTGGCCGGTGCGAGTATGTACCCAGTACGGGTACTTCACCATTTTAGAATTACTCATGCTTCAGAGTTTGTGGGCCTAAATTGCTCAATTCTTACGATTTCAAGGGTCAAAACGTTTAATTACTCCTTATTGTTCCTCTCGCAAAGAGACCATTTTTCACATTCTTTCAAAATTATTGGTGATTATTATATTATCTTTTTAATATTTATAGCACAGTAGCAACAGTTCCTATAGCTTTGCCCCTAAGTTTTATTTTTGTTTATGTATTAATATAGTGCAGGTAGTATCTCTGAAGAAATATCATTTTATCAACTAAGAATATAACAATTTTCTAGCTTCAAATGGCACTGGTTGTAATCTGTGGTCAACCATGCAGTGGAAAATCCAAAGCTGCGCTATGTCTAGTGGAAGCTCTCAAACAATCATCAGAATTGAAATATCAAGTGAGAATCATAGATGAAGCTTGTTTTCATCTCGATCGAAATCAAAGTTACGCAAATATGCCATCAGAGAAGAATTTAAGAGGGGTTCTTAGGTCAGAAGTTGACAGGTCTCTGTCAAAAGATACTGTTATCATTGTCGATTCTTTGAATAACATTAAGGGTTACCGATATGAGCTATGGTGTTTGGCTCGTGCTGCGGGGATTAGATACTGTGTTTTTTACTGTGATGTTGATGATAATGATTGTAGAAAATGGAATCAAGAGCGTAGGGAGAAAGGAGAAGATAATTATGACGATTCAATATTTGAAGATTTGGTAAGGAGGTTTGAGAAACCGGAGAGAAGAAATCGATGGGATTCACCTTTGTTTGAGTTGAAATCAGCATCATCTTCTTCTTCGTCTGATTCTGCCTCCATTGTAGATGATGCTGTCTCCTACATAACCAAAAAACTGGACTCCAAAACCCGAGATGTGAAGATATTGCAACCATCAATTGCAACTCAAACTTCACGCTTTTCTGATGCAAATTCTCTTTATGAGTTAGACAAAGCTACACAAGAGGTTACTAATGCTATAGCAGAAGCTCAATCCCGTGATCTTGGAATGCTACCGGCTAATGGCATTTCTATAGGGAAGGATTTACCTCCAATCAATCTTTCAAGATCAGTTGGGTTGCCAGAGCTTCGGAGGTTGCGACGTACGTTCATGAAATTAACAGGCCAAACAAGTTTGAGTGGGAAACCTCCTCCTTCTGATTCAGATAGTGCTAAAAGAATGTTTATTGATTACTTGAACAGAGAACTTGGAACTTTATGAAGAAAAGTATGTTGTAGTAATCTTACAATTGAATTACATTTGTGCTTGATTAATTAAATTACTAAGATGTTTGTTGAATAAACTGTTTTACCCCTCTAGTTTTCATTGTAATACCAATTGATTGTTTCTCTCCAATCCAAGCAAATGATGTAAAAATGCTACTATAACACTCAGTTCAGTTGTTCTCACATTTAAACATGTCCTCACTTATTGACACATTGGTGATTTGTCCTTGAGAAAGGAGAATTGATTGATATGCATAATCATTGAGTTATATAGTTACTAATTACTAATGTCTAATTTGATATCTATGATCATTTGATTTATATACTTGCTTGATTTTTATCTTGGTCCTGACTAAATCCCGATTGATTCCTGATCATGACTATATAACTTGGAGAAATGTGTTGACGAGATTTTGTGTATTACACTAGCTCAATCAAACTACTAGAAATTAGCTTTGCAAGTAAGTTGGAAAAGTTGTTAGGCTTGAAAAATAATAGTTTATAATTATTTTTGTATTTACCAAACCAAAATAATTGAAGATATATAGGGACATAGGTACTCTCTCTGTCCCAAAATAATCTTCTTTCTTGATCAGTTTATATTTGTCGATGCATAAATTTGATTGTTAATATCTTTAATTTTCTATTCTTAAAAATTATAAAATTTGTATTTATTTAAAAGATTCATCGAGACAAATTAAACAAGTTACATACTAATATTTGTATTTATATATTAATAAAAAAAATTACAAGATTAATTATTTTGAAACGGAGAAAGTATCCCACGAGACTTGTTTGTTTTGGTTTTTGAAAATTTGGTTCTTCTTTGTTTTACTTTGTCAATTAACATGGCCAGGAATTACATGCATAGTGTTGAGACACATATAATATTCTTTATTTGTATGAAATGAATGGTTACATTTACATGCATGCATGAAAAAGCTGCCCACTCTTATTAAGATATATGGATGAACATATATGTCTCTGATTTAGCAACATGAAAACATGATTTTAGTGATTAAGCTTTTGCAATTTCAGTGCTTTCAATTCATTGATCAATTCTTTCACCTTCATGTCAGAAGACCCACCTGGTTGAATAGCTTTCTTTAATGCATCACCAAGCTCTTTAGCTCTTGTCCTCATTTCCAAAGCCTCTTCTCCACCACCCATCAACAAAGAAATTGCCTTCACTATCTTCTCCCTCTTCACTACTACCTCATCCCCAATCCCAACCTCAGTCAAGTGCTTCCACTTCTTCACTCCAACAGAAACCCCAATTCCTAGCACATCCACCACCAACTTCTCGTTGAAAAACTGCTCTGCAAAAAGAGGCATTGTTGCCATCGGCAACCCTCCATTCACACTTTCGAGGATGGTGTTCCACCCGCAGTGAGTCATCACACCTCCAATCGCAGGGTGTTCCAGTATCAGAAGTTGTGGCGCCCAACCCCTTATTAGATACCCTTTGTTTTTACCCACCACTCTCTTCTCAAATTCTTTAAAGAAACCTTTTTCACCCTCATTTTCAATTTGTTCTTCAAATTTTCCAACCACCCAGATGAAAGCATGGCCAAAATCCTCAAGGGCATGAGCTATTTCAACAATCTGGGCATTGTTGAACTTGACCATGCTCCCAAAACTCACATAGAGAACTGAGTCCTCTTTCTTAGAATCAAGCCAACTCAACCACCCTTCTGGTTCTAGTTCTTCATTCGAACCCCCTCTAACACCCTTATCCGAAGCATCTTGATTCACCCACAATGAAACTGGTCCAACACCCCAGCTTTTGGTTCCTGTGGTTGCCTTGTAATGCTCTTCATACATTCCCTCAATCTCAAAGAAGCTGTTGAACAGTGAACCATAGCTCTTCCTCTCTGATTCTTTTACCGCCTTCAATAAGCCTATGAAAACATCATTATATTCACTAGCAGGAGTTGGCAACTGCACTCGTGTCATCTTCAATTTGTGCGGCAATCCAGGAATAACCAAAAGGTCATCATCAGAGTCAACCTTGGTGTGAGGTGCATATTTCTGAACAGATTTAAGTGCAGACATACCTATGAAACTTCCACCGAGATAAATTAACCCTGGAATCCCCAATGCAGCAGCAGCATCCGCACACCAAGTGCAGAACATGTCGTAGACGATGAAATCAGGGTTGAGTTGGTGACGGAGGAGTTGTTGAATTGGATCTTGGAGAAGGGAAAGTCCCTTGGCAACAAGGGGGAGTAAGTGTTGAGGAGTTTGAGAGTTGAAGCTTTCAACCCCTTGTGGCAAACCAGGGACATGTGGGAAATTAATAAGGTGGGTTCGGATGGGGTGACCACGGGCTGAATCGCGATCAATGGAGGTTTGGAAGATTTTAGCATTACTTGGAGTGGTGATGATGGTGATGTCAACGCCGTACATGGCGAAGACCCTCGCCGTGTCAACTGTACGAATGGTCTGACTGGTTGCAGGAAAAGGAAGAAAAACGGCTCTTAATGTAGTAGTGGCAGTCTCCATGTTGAGTACGAATGATTGTTTCTTAGTAACTAATTAATTATATATAGTGCAACAGAATACATGCATAAGTTGATAGGATGAGATGAGCCTCTCACTTGAAGTAGTATATTTATAGACTAGAAATAGAATAGAAGTGGTTGAGTAATATATTTGTTTATTTATTTTTATTTTATTTATTTATACTAAAAATAAAAGATATTTATTAATTTAAATTGATAGAGTACATCGATGCAATACAAATATAAAATCACCAAAAATAAAAGAGATGAAACTGCGAACAAACTCAAAACTAATAGTATACAACGGCAAATTGCATATCCTTATAAATATGACTGGATTGAAGTGTCCAGAATATCCAAGTTTTCGGTTTATAGCATTGATGACACCATAATCATTGATTGGATATGCATTGATTCAAAATTAATCTTTCAATCTAAAACAAATAATTTTTTTTACCAAGACTGGAAAACAAAATACATTGCATCAAGATAGAGAAATAAAATACACCACATTAAAACAACAAAAAGTAAAATATACTTTACTAAAATGAAGAATCAAAACAAACAACAACGAAATTCAAAATAACCAAGTAGAATAGGGGAAGTTGTAGCCATCTGGGGGTTGAGAAAACGGTGGCTGAGCACGCCGCCCGTCGAATTACATTATTAAGTGAAATATAATAGTGCATATATGAATACATGCATTATTGCATGATTGCATGTCCACACTGTACTTGTTTCTATAGAATTGTTAGAACAAGCTTACAAGTTTGAAGGAAGAACTTGGTAATAAGAATAAACATAAGTCCTAGAAACTAAAGTGTTTGAATTTGAAAAAATTCATTTTAGTCTCACATTGGTAAGGACACACACCTTAGTATGTTTATATATGTGTAGATCACTATTTAGGATACGCTCCAATAGGTACTCAATTTTGTGAAATGGACAATCTATGCAATATATGTCACACGCGCGCCGCCGTCCGGGAGGACCGAGCTTGGGCTTGGGCCTGGTGATTCATTAACTTTTTAATACCAGGAAATGAAAAAATAAATATTTGACCGTTTCAGAAATTTAGCACATGGTTTTTGTGCCGTGACCAAGTCATAAACGGATCAGCTTAGTGGGCCGATTTTTCATACTTCGTTTTTGCTAGCTGACAGTTTCAAACCCCCACTAACGTTCAATTATTCCAAAAATATATACCAATCAGTTTTACGATTTTTGGAACTGAGTTTTCTCCAGAAAAAAAAATCAAACATATTCTTCTTCCTCTCAGAAATATTTTCTTACTCAAAAATTAATTTTTGTTCAATTGTTTGCCACTGCTGATGATCTCGATACTCTGTTATCAATATTGATTGGTTTAATTAAACCTTCGGAGATGTTCTTCTGCCCGTAATTTACTGTGCAATAGTTTACGCTATTAATTGATTTGACAGTTTTATCTTGAGAACTTTACGGTTGATTGTCTCCTTGCACAATTTGGATAGTGTTGTGAAACGTCTTAAACAGAGCGTACTGACCTGCAACTTGGCCAATAATTTCATCAGTTGTATTTTTCCATAATCAAATTTTTCAAAACCGAAAAATAACACGATGAAAATAAAAAATAAACAAGTACAGTAGGGGAAAGTGTAACAAACCGGTGGGTGAGATATAATAGTGCATATAATAAATATTAAATAGTGCATTTATATATGAGCTTTAGATAGGACCAGGTCCCATATGAGAAATATGCATTATTGCAGGTATTCATTATTAACTGAGATACGCATTGTTAAGATATGCAAAAGCCACATGTTTTTGCTTCTTTGGATATTGTTAGAAATTTCACATTGATTATACATTATACATATGGCATAGTCTTTCTTTATAAAGGTGGTATAAACTTCAAAAAATAGTAGTGTACATTTTATATAAAATAATCATAAAGTTAGTATACTATATATTAAATTTTCCAATGACAATGTTTCATGTTGACAATATTATAGATGTATGTTCAATACCTTTAAAAGAAAGAAAAATAAATTAATGTATCGAAGAAAATAAATAATAGAAAGGATAAAGTGCATTGGGATATTTTTTTATCAAGCAAGTTACTTAATAATATTTTTAAGGTGTAATTAAGTCACAGCTGAAAATTATATTCGCTATAAAATTTGACAATAAAAAAGTATATCTAAATGGAGGACTAATTACAAAAAGAAAAAACTACTAAAGTAAAATATATAAATAAATAAATTAATTTTAAAAAGCCGGCTCACATAAAAAAAAATTCACATAAAAAATTATCTATTAAAAAAATAGCAGTGTATATTTACAAAACGGTGTTAGTGTATATTTACAAAAAATTCACATAAAGTTTGTGACAGTGTAACATATTAAACCTCTCAATAACAATGTTTTATGTTGACAATAGAGATGCATGAGCAATAACTTCAAAAGAAAGAAAAATAAAGATTTTTTTTATGAAGCAAGTTGCTTTACAATATTTTGCAGGGATAAAATTGAGTTAAAGCTGAAAATTATATTCGCTATACAAAGATTGATGTATGCAATATATATGGTGTGAATGTCTACATGATTAAAAAAAATATCATATATCTACATAACATTTTTTTATTAAAATGATAATTACAAAGAGTTACGTTGTTTGAAAAAGTATCTTTATTATAAGTAGCAACTAGCAAAATCATGCTAACAAGTTTAATATTTAATTCTCGTAAAAATAAGTCTAATATTTAATATTGTTGACAATTATTATCTTTCATGGAGGTGGATAGCCAATTGAGAAAAATTGGTGAATCAAATTAAAAATATTGTTAAAGAACAAACAACACATATATTTAGTAGAAAAATATGTCATAAACGAAATAAATAAAATGATAAATTAAAATATTTTAAATCGAGTTAAAAAATTATTAATACTTCCAAAAATATTTTAAAAAAAACGTTGCTACTAATCTACTGCTACTATTTTATTTTACTTTTTCCTTTTTGTGTTAGGTTTATGTCCCTCCAATTATTACTTACATTACTTTACATATTTTTAAAATTTTCTCCCATTTCTAAATGGTAAATATTCAACATTATTTTGGTAAAAAAAAACATATCAAACATTTTTAATAATCACACATTTTAAAAGAAATAAATAAAAATATATTTCATTTAACAATGTGACTATACTTATCGCAATTGTTATTTTTTATTTAAAAAATATGATAATTATTTAATTTAATTGAACCCGCCCGACGCACGGGTTTATCTCCAGTACAAATATAAATAGTGACACCTAGATATTTTAATGATATGACACAAATGATATTAGTGGGCAATAAAATAATAAGATGTCATTACAATAGTTTGATACTTAAATAAAATTAGATATAAACCCGCGCATTGCGTGCGCGGATGATTAGAAAATTATTTTTTTTGTTTTAATTTGTCGATATTGAAATATTCACTGTCGAATGCAGTGACTAATCTCTCGTTCGGTTGAATATAAACTTTTTTGGACAATATATAAAAAATTAATTTAGTATTCATCCTATTTTTTTTAAAAAAAGAATGAAATTTATTCAATAAAAATTACACAGGTTGGGTATAATTTAATAGATTATAAGAATATATTGTTTATGATAATAGAGTAATTTTTTTGCGTCAAAAAAAAATGATAAAAGTAATTTTTTACGCAAGTTAAAAGAATAACTTAATATTAATTTAGTTAACTATATGTGACATAATATATATATATATATATATATATATATATATATATATATATTTAAAAATAGAAATAAATTTTCCTTATTAATTAATAGTGGGTATTCTTATCAATAAATAACATAAATTATAACTGAAAAATAAATTATATCACATAAAAATAATTTATGATATGGTATTCTTGTCAAAATGTTACATTTGATACATAACCATTCTTTAAATTTATAAGTCACATAATAATTTATCTTCAATAATCATTATATTATATACTATAATTGCTAACTCATGCCTCCTTTAACTTTTCTAACGATTTTTTTTTATCATTATAAAAAATCATACAATTTCTCCATTTAAATTATAACTTTATTTATGGTAATTCTGAGTCAATTTTGGGTATAATGAAGGTGCTTTTTAGGTTTATTCAAGAAATGCGACCAAATTTTAGGCAATCATGAATAGTTGGCTTCTTCTTTTTTTTTTTGACAAAAACCAAATTAACTCATTTCATTCATAATATAATATTCAATACAAAGTTGGCATATGATCGTGACAATGGAAACCAGCATATGACAATGACACCCTTGCTAACGAGTAACGAATGCGCCACGTTGTTTGCTTGTCTCATCTAACATAACTTATCTTAAAGTTTGGAAAAAAAGAGAGTGAAATTTTACAAGAATTTAAGATAGCTCCAAATTCAAAATTGGTACCAATGTTATTAGAAATGCCGTCAACTACAATCAAGTTCTATGGACATTTCCGCTGAGCCTCGATTACCAAGCCAGCTTATCGCCTCTTTGAGCCCCCTTGCATTTGCATCCTGAGGTTGTGCTATAAGCCGTGAAACCATGTTGTCATCGCTGCTACAAAATGACCATTTTCATCTCTTAGACACATACTGACGTTGTAACATCCTTAATCTTTAAAAATTGTCAAGTCTACGTTGCACTTGACTTCGCCTAGAGCTGGTTTTTGTCATCTAATGGTGCTGCTACTATTATGCGTTGTGGCATCACTGTTGTCAATAGAAACTGCTTGCATTTGTTGCTGTTTGGATCAAACTTGCTGCTATTGCACCAGCGATCGCGCGCTAGCTTGACTGATTCATATGGTCTGGTATCCACATCATTCCCTAGTTTCTCATTCCGTCGTTTCCAAATGCACCACAAAGTATAGCATACATGTGTAAATTGTCTTGAGATAAAAGTTCTAGCAATTGGAAAAATAGATCAATAAAACCATTACCAATTTCCAATTTATCGCGAATAAAATCCCACAACTCCGCTTCAGCCCATACCTCTTCAACCTTGTTACACTCTAAAAAGACATGCCAATCATTCTCAAATGATCTCTCGCACTGAACACATCGATCCGTACATTGAACCCCTCTAGTACGGAGCCTTTCCCGTGTAGGTAGACATCCTCTCGCCATCTGCCATAAAAAAAGAAAGAAATTCGAAGAATTGAAATCATCAATCAACTGTATAGAAATAAAATTGCCATACTTAACTAATAGACATAACTCATAAGGTAAATTTTATAACTGAGTATATTTTCGTTTAATTGCATTTTCTTTCTTTTTTTGTACAAAAGTTTGCATTTTCTAAGAAAGGAACTTCTTTGCAATCCAAAATAAGATGCACACCGAGAAAAGTAAATTTGGCCCCGTTTGGCCCGGCTTATTTACTCCTTTTTTATTTTCTCCTTAAAAATAGTAAAGAAGGAAAAAATTATATTCGACTTCACTTCTTTGTATTTTTTATTTGTTTACTTTTTTTCTTTAATACTTTTAAAAAGAAATATGGTTAAATTCAAGTTTATACTTCTCTATTTCATTTTAAAAAAATAGAAAATAAACTGGACCAAACGGGGCCAAAGTATCTTTCTTTCGCAAGTACATTTTCAAACAAAATGTATCTAAGGGTACATTTCCTCAAACAAATTGTCCTAAAAGAAAAGTGATTAAATTTTGTACCTTTTAAAAGTACACTTTCAAACAAAATATGCTATCTAAAAATACTTTTCATAAAATTATATTAAAAAATGAAAGGTGAAGAGAATTTTCCCCTTTGAAAAAAGAGTAATGTCATTGTCAATGCATTACTCCTTAATAGAAACAAACATCTCACCGCAGAACCAAACATACAGAAAATAACTCATAGAAACATGCTAATAAATTACGGCATAATTATTTCCTGCAAATCATGCATATATAACTCTTTTCCTGATAAAACTCAGGCAGAAATGACATTATCACTGGACTTGCCAGGAAATTAATTGAATTCTACAGTTCAAGCTGATACTAATCCTTGTCATAACCACATAACTTTGATAATAATAATCTAAATGTATGAAGAAAAGAAACAATGGTAAAGTACCTTGTGTGTGCTTGTGCCCCCTAAAAGATACATAGACAGTAAGCACACAAGTGTGCATTACACATAAATGCTACATACCACTTTCACATATATTACTCAAACACCAATTGGTGAGTAAAACATTCATCCCTATATATACAACAAATATTCTCAACTGTGCCATAGAGGGCACAATCCAGATGGTGAGGGCTGATCAACATGTTAATGGTCAACCATGCCGGAATCATAGGGTGAGCATGTGAGAACATTGCCTCGTTTCTTCAACGAATAACTCATCCTCTTCACCGGATTTTGGAAATAGCGCCTCTCAGCTTCCCTCCTTCAACACAACAACAAGGGCTAGAACAAAATGGCATTTTTCATGCATCAAAAAATGCACCTGCTGAGGGGTTTGCACATTCCAATCCAAAACCAATAAAAAAAATATTGTTAATCAACTATCGTCATCCACAGGACCTACATACGTGAGGTCTGTCCTTCTCACCCTTACAGCCCCTTTAAGCCAGCTTGCAGCTCGAAGATTAGCGTCACCGCCTCCTATGCTAGCAGTATTACTGGCAGAAGGGCAGGAACCAGCGCCATCTTCTAAAAGCGTCCACGGATCAATTTCCAATTCACCACTATCCTGTTGTTTTGACTTCCCTGATACATTAGCAGCAACCCTTGATGGGATCGAGTTCCTAAGAGGGGTAGCTGAACTACTTAAGTTAAAGCCCGGAGTTGTATTGCTGGCTTGAAGAGAAACAAGAGCAGAAGTTGGTACAGGTGGAGGCTGGCAGGAGAAAGAGCAACTTGTTGATGGAAAAAGTACCGGCATTGCAGCTTGGATACGCCACCGAATAGTATCAGGCAGTTGCATGCGGTCTAAATCATTCTGCACCAATAAATAGACCATTAGACAAACAAGGCTATGAAGAATCGGCAAATGATAAGTTTTAGCAGTGCCCTATGGAACACATACAGTTATTGTAAGAGGTATACCCATAAAAAAAACAAAAAGATGATCATTCCGTGATTTAAGGGGTAAAAGTGAAGAAAAATAAATAGTAATCATTGGAGGTACAAAAAATTTTAAACTCCTTGAATTCCAATGACCCAAAAATGTCGAGAAAAATACTCGATAAAAAAAAAACTGAGCACTGCACCATCAAGGTAGACATTTTAGAATCTCGATGCTTCCTATGTTGGATCTTTCATTGCTCAAACAAGTTTTGTAAGGTAACTTAGATTATGTTGAACTAAAAGTCAAATTAGTCTAAAATGGCTTCTTATCAGACAAAGGCAAACCAAAAGCTAAATACATGCACAGGGTGGAAGATCAAACCTGCATACTCTCCAACAATTCTCGATCAAATCCAGAAATTTCCTTCGTAGGTTCATTGATAGACTTTGAACCAGGTTTCGGCTTAAGCCAACTTGGAGGATAACTACTCAACAACGCATATAAAACCAACAACAAACGATCAAATAGACCCACAGCAGAAAAGTCTACAAATGCAGCAGAAGCAGCTTCAGAAAGAGACTCTAAATCCTTCTTAGAATGTGTGGCATTCGTAACAATATATGCATCCTCATGCACAACCCGGCTACCAAGGAGACGAAGAATTACAGGGGCCAGAAAATGTCTCATGTTTCGCACAGATGGCTCTCTGCAAAATTGAACACAGAACTGATAAACTGCCACCATATTATAGTATGCAAGAATTCAATCAAATTCATAAAACTAAAGCAAATTGATTTCATAGCACAATTAACTAAAGTTTCATTTCTAAAATAATTGATATCCAACACCCAAAATTTAATGCTCAAATGTCAAATCTATTTGGATAAATGATACATGAAACAAACTATCACTGGCAATCTTTTACCGACCGGTGATTATACATCACATAACAGAGGACCTTATTTTTTTAAAACTTTAAAAAATCCCATTGTAAAGGCAGAGAGAAACCAAGGATAAACATAAGTTAAAATTTGAAAATTGATTTTGATCTAATCAGTCTGATTTTATTTATTTACATTTTTAAATAATGCATGACGAGAAGTTATGAAGTCATTTGAAAGAATAGGAAGATATTTACACACACCAATATAGTCTTCTTTACATACCTTTCGGTGCAAAGAGTAGGAAGAAATCTCAGGAGTAACTGCAAACGAAGTGACATTGAAACACGTAGGGCTGCAGGAGATGGTGGAGAAGAATCTATTGAAACTGTCGGTCGCCTAGCTAATCCAGAGTTGCCACCGCCTCTTATACTTTTTCTGGTATTTACTTTATTTGTCTGGCCTTCAACACCAGGAGGAGTACTTCCCACCGGCTTACTTCCACCTGTAACAGCAGCTATCTGTAGCTCAATATTACCTAACTGTTTCATCATATCATTTGCAAAGGAATAGCGAGATTCATCAGAGCTTTGGTCGATGCAAGGAAGAAGCAACTCAATAAGAGCTCTCTCAGTCACATGTTGCTGGTTTATTCTTGAGCTATCAGAATCAAACACTTGAGAGCGCCCTTTTAGGCTCCTTTTAAGATCTACCCCTTCATCCACAACTTCTCCTTCTTCAAGTGATGTGGCATCAAACTTCTTCTTTTCCCCTTTAATAGTCACTGGATCAGTACACGGACTACACCAACCCCATGGCTCCGAATACTGCATCTTAGCAGAAAGTTTTTTATTCTCAGCAATATTATGTAGCCTTTGTCTAATGGTCTTCCGACCAAAGAGGACATCTTGGCCTGCAAGGAACCATTTAGCTTGCAACAACATTGAATCCTGTAGTGACCTACCAAAGAGATGAACCAACTCTGAAAAAAGAGGTGCAGCATCAGGTCTAACCAGTAACCTAGTAAGAAGTATTTGAATGAAATTGTTTTCATTCTCGGAAGCAGCAGCAGCCTTCTCCGGACTAGGTGATGACAACTGTATTGCATCAGATAAAGACACGTCATGTGCCTCCAGTTTTTCGATAAGGGCTTGCTCATTTAAAATCAGCCTGAGGGCAACCCACTGCCAGTGAAATTTGGCAGGCTGCAAGGTATCCAAAACATGCACGAGTTTATCCTGAAGCTTAGAATCACCATTTGCAAACTTAATTTTAGATTCACCGGGTCCAGAAACACGGCCCACATCATCCTTGGTAAAAATGGGTGGTGGCATCTTACAATCAATCATGGCATTCAGAAAAAGTCTAGAACGAAGAGGAACAAAAGCCATGGACTTTAAATGCATATCAGAGCTATTCAACTCTAGCAGGGTTGCAAATTCAGCATCACTTCCATCTGCAGCCATAAGATCATAAAGCCCTTGGCAGTCTCGAAAACATACATCACGAAAAGGCAAATGTTTTATAGCATCAGCTATGGCCATTGTTAAAGACTGGTAAAGTTGATTCATGTCTTCACGAACTGTGACATTAGCATTCAGAATGAACGGACGCCATCTAACAAATGCAAATATTGAATAAGCCGGTGGAAAAATCAGACTTAGAGGAAGCATGCGTTGCATCCTTGAAAGAGCTGAAATAGATGGTTCACCCAAGAGGTTCGCCACTAATCCTTCAGAGAGGGTTCTGCAGTTTCCAACAAGCAATCTAAACCAGTGGACGTGAACTTCAATTGAATTATCTGCCTTAAAAGCCCCAACAGAACGGGCATTTCCATTTGAATTGGATCTTGTGGTTCTAATGCAATGTATCACATCTAGCCCCTCCTTTAACCTGAGAATGGTAACCAATCTTTCCAGGCTGGTAACACCATATATAACTGCACCAACAACAAGAGCAGACACAGCAGCAGCAATTTTCGTTGCTTTTGTAACCACAGTTTTAACAGAGTTGTTCCCCACGTCATTTGAATTAGCGGCACTAGTATCGTGGACTTCAGCAGAAGACATTTGAAACTGAGCTCGAGATGCTTTACTAGGAGCAAAAACACCAGCAAAAACATTAGAAGCTTCAGTTGCAAGAGCAATATCAAACACCCGGCTTTGTCGTTCCCCCAGGGCTTCTTTAAGCAGGCGCAGACAGGTCATATGCATGCGCAGAATGCCTTTGGCATAGTTCAATGACACTATACTTGACTGACTATTGCCAGATGAAAAGTCGGGCATTTTGGCTAAAGTTGGACCCACACTGCCAACAATTGCAGAAACTGCAGACAAGACCAAAGAGGGATCCCCTTCTTGAGCAGCACCACCAGTCTGCCTTATGCTGTCGATCAAACTCATAACTATTTGTTGAGCAATTTGATATCCATTATCCCATTTTTCTAAAGCATGACCTTTTGGTGTACCAGCAGCATAGAGCTTCCTATCTTTACCAAAAAGATATTGGAAAGCCTCTTCAACACTACGCTGCACTATATCTCTCATGCCTGCGCCTACTCTGGATGGTAACCGGCTACCACTTATCTTCTGACGGAAAAAATCATCAGGGTCCTCAACACCTGCAGGAACTCCAAAGGGCAAACCTAACTCTCCGTCCACTGACCTGATAGACTCAAGTTCGGCAGAGAGTCTTGCATCACATGTAGACTTAAAAGTTTTCTCCCACTCAATGACACTAGCAACATTACTGTACTTTTTCAATAAATACCGAGTAAAAGCTGTGGCTCCTGAATTTGATGCCCTTCCATTAGATGCAATAATAGCGGCCGAGCGGTGCATTGCAAATGACAAAGCTTCAGGAATAAGGTCTGCTGCAACAAGAATGTTCTCATACCTGCACCAAATGGAATACATAAGACAGGATTTAATAACATTTCTCATAACCCAAAAATCCATAACAAAAATGACCAACAGAAACATAAAGAATAACAACTCATAAGTCATTGTTAGAGTGCGTAATTGTTAGAGTGCGTAATGATAAAAATTTAGAAATGGGCCGCAGGGTAGTCACATTAAAATTCTCAACCGGCTTCATAAAAATAAGAACTATTATGTGTTATTAATCTGTAAATATAGGATTTTCTTTAGGCATCTTTTAGTAGATGAGAGCAATGCAGAATTAATTGGTACCAGCCTGGTTTAAGATAACAACCAAAAAAAACATTTATATCACATTTAAATGTGCTAAGCTATTAAAAAAGCAGCAGACGATGCATGAATTAGAAGGGAAGTTAGAAAAAGGGAAGAGCATACCTTTTCAGTGATGATATTAGAAAAGCCTCTCCCACGTCACAAACTTGGTTTTCTACATTTCTCGGTAGCATCAGAACATTCCTCCCACCATGAATAGTAGAACTGGGGCTGCTGAGGACCCTTGGCATCAACCAGAGGAGAAACTTGACAGCTGATATCAAATCATCAGAGATGTCTATCAAATAAAGTATCGAGGAAAGTTCATCTTCATCAAATTTCCACCGTATTGACTTTTTATCATCCACCACAGAATAAGCCTCGCCAAATTGTCCAGCTTTGCCAATATTTTTTTCAGTCTCTTCAATTGCCTGCTTAACAACAGTCAGCAGCCAAGCTGCTACAGCCCTTTTCTCAACAAAACGAAGCCTCTTCAGTGCTTTTCCAATGAAAACAATATCCTTCGAGTTATTTGTTCGTATGCTATCCACAGACCTTAGAGCATCTCCATCTACCAGAGTTCTATGGTGAGGGCAGCTTACCTTATTATCACACACATGACTAGTTGAAGCCCCTTGGCTGCCCTCAATTCTAGAAGCTGCCAGTTGAGCGAGACTCATTTTACGTACATTCTTCTGACGACTCTTAGTAACCTGCTTGGTCGTCTTCTGTGGCTGGTCAACTTTGAGAGGTTCTGAGGGTTTTGACCCCTTTTTCATCCACCATGTATCATCATCACCTGGAACAAATGAGTTTCTTTCCTCACTTAACTTTTGTCTTTTTGCTCTTCTACATTCTTCACACCCAGGTGTGCCCTCCACTGCTGCTGGATCAATCTTGCTGTGATTAGGCAAAGTAGGTCTTCTAACACTGCTTTCAGATTCAACACATCCTGTAGAGTTTAAATTAGTTAAACTACTAGGTAGTTGTAACAGTACGGAGATAGTTTCTTTAACTTCTTCAATGCTAGCACCATCCTTTGAACTCTTAGAAGATACTGTGGTTTGAACAGTTTTCCACGGATCAGTTAACACTATAGAAGTCCCATCTTTTGAAGAAGCTGGATATCGTTTCCGTTTCATAGAAGTAACTTTGGCACAATTGGCACCATCATGGAGCTCACTCGGAGAACAACGAAGTATCAGGCGGCGTTCAGTCAAATAAATTTGCAAGGCCTCATTGAGCAGCGGCCCGTCAGCAATCCCAGTTTCTGATAAAGCATCGCGCATAAAGTGCCCAGGCAGCTGCTTTAATATGTGAGAGTGTCTCTTTCGCCGCTCTAGGTCAACCACATTCACATTCACATTCACATCCATATCCATGATCCCACTCACTATCAACTGGCGTACATATGCCAAGGGGTAAAAGATGCCTGCATGTATTAGTTCAACTATAAATAAATGCAGGCGCTTGAGACCTTCCCCTTTATGCACCACATGCTGGTCAATCCAACAAACTATAATATCATGTAGAGGACCTGGGCTTTCAGATATAACGGAAGAACCATTAGTCATGTAATTCTGATTATGCCGTTGACTTGCATGTTTTGCAACATAACTAGCTCTGTGAATGCTTCGATTAGTTCTTCTTGATGAAGTTCTCAGATCCCTCAATTTCATCTTCAAAAGTCTAACTGCTATATGCACTTGGGAAAGATCTTTCCTACCTGTAAACTTTATGTCATCGTCACAAGGAGGGGTAGTGCGAAAATCCCTAAAATCACATGTTGCCCACTCGCAGAGGAAAAACACTGAATGTATAAGAGACATATTTACAGTCCCAAACCATTTCAGCGATAACCTTAAGCAAGGGCTTACTTTTGCAATCCAACCTTCAGATACAGTTCCATCACAAATATCTTCGAAAAGAAACTTGTATGCTTCACGTAAATCACCAAGCAAAAGGGATTTATCCAAGGCTTTTGCAACCTTAGCTAGACAATGACCTGGATTGCCAGGGCTTGCAGACTTGGCAAGATCTTCTGTACGTTTCTGAATACATGAAACAATGCGACCAAAATCATCTGAACTATTCTTTATCTTCCCTGCAACTTCAGTTGACTTTAATACAAAACTGCCATCATTTATTGTATGTGAGACAACAGATGATGGTAAAGGAAAACAATCCAATGCGACAAAAGTATCTGGCACAGCAAGTATTAAATATTGGAGCATCTCAATCAGAGCATATGTTGTATATGCCCTTCTAGAATTCTCTACTAGATCTGATCCACCTGGAGCAGGATCACGAATGACACGAAGAGTTAATCCAGCAAGAGCGCGTACATAGGTTTGAGACAGTACAATAATTTCTAAGAAGCCATATATAATAGGCAATAACAGCTGCCAAACCTCAAGCAGATCTTTTTCCTGAAAGGAACAGAAATGTATGAAATCATAACCTGAAGGTCAAAACGGACATAAGATATATACATCGCGCTTTTAAATTCATGAGCACATAAAACCATTTAAATACAAATTATGCATAAAAGGTAAATACCTGCAGTTGATTCAAAACCCAATCAATAACAAGAGAAGGAAGAATGAGCCCTTCAGCATGATGCCATTGCAAAAGTCGAACAATATACCGCCATCTAAAATGTATGGATGGCTCTTCACCGCCAGAAACAGATAATAACGGATCACTTTTGTGCAGCAGTGTTCCAGCATAAGGCATTTGTGGTGACCGCTCTCGATTATGAAGAGTAGAATGAGACGTATTTTTTGAGAAAAATTCATCGAAGAGAGTTTGCAAGTAATGGATAACATCTTTGGTCCAAACCTCTGTACGAGATAGCTGAATTTTGTCAGCAGTCCCAGAAGAAATGGCAGCAGAACCTGGTCGAACCTGTAAAGTTCAATCATCATCAAACTTCAGATATTAAGACTATAAAATAAATACGCATAATTGGTATAAGCCAACATTGAAGCGTCCATACCTGATTAAGGTAAGTAACCTTTACAAACCAAGTGGCCCTTAGCAATGGAACATTGTTCCTGATAAGAACCTCCAAAAGTGATGACCTTTTATAACCATGAGGAACATGGTCAGTCAAAGTTCGTAACCGCTTGTGGGGTTGAGATAGGCCCTATAATACAATTTTAACTGGGTTAACTTACTGAAATTACTAACATCCCTAGTTAAAGTCAAAGTTTGTATCCCTAGTTATTAAAAACAATCAAGTAAATAAAAAATAAAAAGTATTCATGGAACTTATATGCACAACTACATACCAGCTTTGACAAAAAATGCCCAAGGAATTGGTTTAAGTAACTAATGGTCTTTTTACTTTGCAAAACCATTTTCTATTTTCGTTTTCTAAAATTTGTTTTAGTTTTACTTGTTAACAAAGAAAGAATAGACTCTTGAAGTGAATAATTGTCTAAATTTTCAAAGACAATGAAAATGTCAAAAGAACTATTTTCATTATTTCTGGAAATGCATCATCCCTACCTAGCATTTCATCTTCCATCCATCACAATGACTCGCTTTAAAAGTTTCACATTTTCTTATTGGCAAGTTAAAATGAACATTGAACACACTTAAAAAAATAAAAACAAAACCAAAAAATTGACAAAGTAAACAGCCAGTTATATATCAGTTGTCCTAAAGTTTCCTAGTATAAAACTACAACCATCCTTACAGAAATACTTAAAAAACCATTTAGAACCTTGTGGTTTTGCTATATAAACTTAGCAAAAAACATTGCTACAAACAAAACAATAAAGGGAGCAGAAGAAACAATACATAAGTATACCTCAATCCATTTCTTCCGGAAGTCCTCGCCACACGGCCTTAGTTCAGGGAAAACACCAGGCTTGGCAAGTTGTAACCCCGAAAGAGGTACACCATATACTTGACTGGCCTGTCAAAACGAGTCATGCGGATTAAATATCTTCATAAGAAACTGAGCACGAATAGGCCAGACGAAAACAAACAAATATGAAAATATCATAGAAGCAAAATATTTAGCAAGGACAAATAGATAACAAGACATAAAAATGATCATCACCTTCCTTTTATGTGCACGAGATTCATTGATGGCCCTATGACGTTTTTTAATTGCCTGAAAGAAAAACTAACAAGTTAGCCTACGTCCATGTAGTCATTCAAAGAATACAATATAAAAATGGAAAACGTGCAGCAAATTTAGACCGTGGTTATAGAAAGAAAAAAAGTAAATGAAGTGAACTCAAACATCTCATAAAGACATGAGACAAGGAGTCACCTCTCTGCAATTAAGAACAATTGTCTTGTTAAAATGTGGAACCTGAGTCAGCGAAATTTCTCTAGCTTCCTGAGAGACAAAGGAAGCAAGGGAATGTCAGAAGACATAAATTGAGACAAAAAAGGGCTGTACTTTAGTTTTTAAGAACGTACAAGTTTATTTTAATGCCAGCATACAAATTATTAAAAGCACCATGACAATATATTCAATGAAAATACACTATACTTTAATAAGACTTATTAAAAGCAATCTTCCGATGTACCAAAAAAGACTTCTTAGTAAAAGCACCAGCCAACAAATATAACAACTGATGCTGACAACAATTCGCACTGCTTGTCTAAGAGCAGCTTTATAGCTATACCATAACCATATAGATGGGATCTTGATGTAAGAGCAAAAATAATTAAAAGAATATGTACCAAAATTGAGATCATGCAGCAGCATTATGAAAAAATTGCAAAAGAAGCAACCAATAAATAAGGAGAATAAAAGTGCTAGGTATCTACCGACCTATTTCTTTTCAGATGAATACATAATTTCATCAAAAGAAAACGATACCACAAACAAGCAAGAGGATACCAAAATGTGTTACAACAACATGAAATATTCAAACCTTAACAAAAGAATCAATAAATGAATAACCGGATAAGTATATAACTGATTAGCTAAGTAAGCGGTAGCCATGTTACAACATCTTATTTGGTATAAACACGGGTAAAATTTAATGACACACCTCTAGTCCTTCAACTGTATCTCTATAACCAGATTGTAAATATTCTCTGGTCAGAGTTTCCTCAGGGCAATTTGGTGTTTGGGGAAGAAAATCTGGAGGACCGAGCCTGAGATTAAAACAACGGAATTTAACTGTTAAATATACCAAAAGGTAATAACACCTACAAGATTAAGTACTGAAAAATATAGCAAAAAGACAAGAAGCTGACGATTCACCAAAAGGTTTATGATAACAACATTATGGGATGCCTAAGTTTGAAATGCAGTATGGATGGAATATAAAAACTACCTAGCATTCAAAGATTCTTTATCACACTTCAATTTGTATGGATTTAAGTTCAACTGTGGTTGTCGCCTGCAAAAAACAAAACCATTGAGTTGAAAATGATTAACAGCATTAGATTTCTAATTTAGCACAATAAAAAAAATTATAAATCACTTAATTAGTAAATATCAAACAAAGTACACACTATGAACAAAAAATATTAAGAAAGAAAAAAAAAATTAGCATTTTACCGCATAATAGGAAAACGCTTTGGTTGTCCTTTAATATTTTGTTTACTTCTTGAGCCCATGGTTATCAAATCGAGATTCGATTTATGAATTGGAAGACCTATTTTCAAATTGTGAATCGATTCTAATCGTAAGACATGATCAATAATAAAAATATGACATTTTTAAGTGAAAATGAGTAACATAACTAAAAAAACATGAGACAATATATCACATATGAACTTCAAAATAATTCAAGTAATAAATAATTAATAGATAAAACAAGTGTTCAACTAATACGATTATTATACTTTCGAATACCAAAATAGAATGCAAAACCAAAACTAAACACTAATACAACACAAAGTAGGATGCAAACTTAACCATTATACAGAAGGAGCATAATCGAAGTAGTGAAAACTTTTAAAACTTAGGAATAATATTATTTGTCATTGTTGGTCGCAAGCAAGGATGGATATGAAACTCAATATTGCGGGTCCATTATACCATCCAACCACAGCATCAAAACAAGGTAGATAAATAAAAATAAATAGGATAAGTAATGTATGTAAGCAGAGGATGTTAATGAATTTCTTAAGCAATCAAATCCATAAATTCAAAATCAGGCTAAACAATTAGTTCCTCAAGAAATAAATTAACCTACTCAGAAGTAGATTCACAATTTTCAAAATGAAGTTATCAATTAAATATGAAGAAAAAAAATGAAAAAAAGATTTTTGAAAATTATTATCTAAGAAAAAATATACTAGAACAAAAACAAGTATGCACCACAACTATAATTTTTGGGAACTCATAGTACATCACATATGATAGTCATAAACATTGAGAAGAATAGACTGGTAATAAAGAATAGTGATAGAAGAAATTGTCTCATACCTTGAATTTACAGGGAAGTGAGCTGGAAAAGATGAATCAGATCTTCCGGCGTCCCTAGAAGATGGTCGGCCTATGCTACTGTTATTAACTGCACTAGAGCAGCTGCCAGCATGATACCTTTGCATTTCCTTGAACTATAACCGGCATACTCTTCTCAGCATCATACCACTATAAGTCACTATAATTTAATAGCTTAACTGCATGATTCAAAGTGTCACCAAGTCATTTCAAAGTAAAACCAATGTCAACTACACAAACCAAAAAAGCATATTTTATAAAAAGAAGGAAAAGGGTAAATAAATTTAAAAAACAATAGCATGTATGACCAAGAATTATTCGAATTCTCATAGCCGCCATAAGATAGGCATCAAAACCATAATCTACCAAAATAATGTATACCCAATATAGACCCCATGTGTAGATGGACATGAAACATTGAAGGCAGAATTTTACTATACTGACTTACATGCACACAAGTGGTTAACAATGAGAAAACAAATTAGTTACCCTGCTAATTAATCATAATATCAACTCCAGTCTGCAGTCGGCTTATAAAAGGCAAGACATAAAGCATATACAAAATCTAGAACTTCAGTCCATGCTGCATTCTAGGTTGTTATTATTCATATAGCCAACCAAACCCTAGCGGGGTTTTTATGGATTTTTTCCACATATGTCAAAACTCAAAACCACCAAAGACGGTACTCTACCATGTATCTTACAAAAAGGGCTATCCCATCTTTCTCTATAATAAATATCATATCTTGTTTCGTATGACAAAAAACAGTATGGCAGGCTTTACACTTATAGTTGGACCAAAACTATTTCAATGTGATTCATATGTTATCCTATTTTCACCTCTATTTGTGTCTTCTTAGTTAAACCTACTGTTCTTAAAATTATGTTCATAAGATGAAGTTGACCTTCATACAAAAATCATTGTTATCAATGATGAATAGCGTATTATGGTGGCCAGGCAAAAATCAGCCATATAAATATGGTTTTGCAGCCCATGGCAGATATAACAGGTATTGCAGCCTATTCAGATATAATTGGTGCAGTGGCCTATGGAGGTTGGAACATAATCCACCGTGCCATAACACTACGGCGGCACCATGGCAGTAATGTGACAACACTGGCCTAAATATAATAAATCTCTATGTGATTGTGTTACTTCTGTAAATCTACAAAATGCAAACAAAAGCAAGAAGGTAAAAAAAAATTAATGTGACAACACTGACCTAAGTATAATAAATCTCTGTCTGATACTTCCGTAAATCTGCAAAATGCAAACAAAAACCATGAATGTAAAAAAATATTAATTGTAAACCATTAAAGGCATCTTAAGTTAACTACCATACTAATGCAGATTGACATGAAGAAAACAAAAATGTCATTAATTAGCAAAAAAGTTGAACTATTGATGTAAAGCTCAACTATTTAAACTGGCAACTTTTCATTAAAAGTTTGTAACAGATGAATTCCAACACAAATGGAAAATGTATCTACATAAAATGCCAGCAAACCAGAAGTGTATAAACTCGCCACTAATCATATCACGAAATCAAAAATTGCAAAATCCCAATCATTATATGAAGTAATAAATAACCACAGACATCAGCAAGTTCCAAAATTCAATCAAATCACTCATGATCCATAACTAATTCAAAAAGTTAATCATAATTAATGAACAATTAAATACCCTTCAAATTGAAACACTTTTCCCTCTCAACTCAAACCAGCTACAAGCTCATATTACTACTACACATTGAACTAACTAAGCAACAACTGAATCTACTTCAAATGCAAGAAACAAACTTGAACATAACCCACCAGCTTAATCATCAATAAAGTCTCAGCTTAACATCAAATCTAAGCTATACACAAACATACTTCAACATATAACTACAAAAACCTAAAAACAAAACCTAATGCAATAAAAAGAACCCAAATTTAAACTCTAATCCAAGATCCAAAACTAGGGTTTAACAAAGGGGGTAAAACACTAAACTTTCAAATTTCTTATAAGTTTTCCCCCCAAATTCATAACCCAATTGGGCAAGCTAAAAATTGAGTCTTTTTAAACTAGGGTTTCAGATGCGGAACACCCAGAAATCAAAAATCAAAAGGGGTTTTCAAAATGATTGAAAAAAAGTTGTAGATTATGAAAACATTAGTTTAAGACATACCTTAGAAGAAGAAAAAAAATCAGAACTTTGAAGAAAAGGGTTGAAGAGAGAAGAAGAAAAATTGAAGAGAAGAAGGGTATGAAAGTGTGTGAAGAAGTTTGACTCTGAGAATTTTTGTGATGAAGACGACGAAGATTGTTGTTGTTGCTTCCTCTGGTATGAATAAAGGGTGAAGGTGAAGGGATCCACTAAATTTTTATTAAATTAATATTATTATAATGTTTTATTTGACAAATTCACAAAAACATTGTATGTTATGTTATTATATATTTCAAAAAAATATTTTGAAATTATTATTTTCTAAATAAGATTGTAATTTTTACTATTATTTTATTGTTATTTTTGACAATTTTTTTTTACTAAATTGTTAAAAAATAATTTTTTGTGATTTTTTACTTTATAGGACTTTTATTCTTTTTATGCATTTTTATTTTCCTATTTTGATGTTTTACTGCTTTGAAGAAAATTCTAATTTTGATCTTTTTCTTTTTGTATTTTTAATTGTTATTTTATTTGGCATAAAATAGTATTGTATTGTTGAAAAATATTTTGTAATGATTATTTTCTTTAAAAGGTTTTTATTTTGCAAAATTTTATTGTTAAGAAAATCATGATTAATCTTTTTATAAAAATTTATTCCTCTTATGCCTTCTTGATTTTCTAATTTAGACAAATTCTATAATATTGTTTTGTATGTTCAATGGATTTAGACAAATTTAGAGGGTAAAATGGTCAAATTATTTTGTAATTTTTTTTTTTACTTTATAAGTTATCAAAGCCAAAAAGTTTAATCTTGATATTGTATTTTTTACAGTTAGAGATATATTTTTTATATTTTATAATAATATTATTTTTTATTATGCTCATAGTAAAACTATTTTTATTATAATAATATGAAAAAAGAAATTGTTAAAATAAGATGTTAGCAGTTAACAATAACTAGCTTTTTTTATTTTTTAGTCGGTAAAGAACAATAAGTTAACTTAGCTAAAATATGAAAAATTGTTTGATTTTGACACTTCATATAAGTTTTGTTAGCATCATAATTAACATTGCGCATTTATTTTAGGTTAGTGCTAGATAATAAATATCAAATTATATTTTTGAAAGTATTATTTTGTATATTGTATGCTCCAACATGTATGTGATTCATTTTGTTTATTGTCTTATAATTTGATTGATTTATTTTAAGTTTGTGTTTGATAACAAGTATTAAATTGAATTTTTGAAAAAACTATTTCGTGTATTGTATGTTCAACATGCGACTCGTGTAGTTGATTGTTTTATAAGTTAATTGATTTATTTTAGGTTTATGTTAAAAAACAAATATCAAATTGTATTTTTGAAATGATTATTATATGTATTGTATGCTCCAACATCTGACTTACTTGGTTAATTGTCATATAAGTTAATTGTTTTATTTTATGTTTCGTTGGATAACAAGAATCAAATTGTATTTTTGAAAGGACTATTTCATGTATTGTATGTTCTAACATGTGACTCATTTAGTTGATTGTCGTCTAAGTTAATTGATTTATTTTAGGTTTGTGTTGGATAACAATATTCTTTCCAGTCTCATATATAAGCAATAAATAACTTTTTAGATTCATTCCAAGAAGTAATGTATGTAGATTATAATATAGACCAAATACATTATTTTTTCAATGGATCTAAAAAGTTAAATTTACTTATATATGAGACAGGAGGAGTATCAAATTGTATTTTTGAAAAGATCATTCCATATATTGTATGCCCCAACATACGACTCATTTAGTTGATAGTCTTATAAGTTAATTGATTATTTCGTCATAGTGCGGTGTATTTCGTTTTCTCGTTATAGTATGGTCTATTTTGTTTTCTATCTTTGTGCAGTATTTAATTATTTCAGGATTAAGGTCGATCAAAGTCATCAAATGCATATTCAATGAATGACTTTGGTATCATCAACGTCAAAGATTCGGAGACATTAATATTTCAGATACTTCAATATCGTCAAATATGTAGGCATATGCAATTTGTCGTTTTATGCCATTAACATGAATGTTGCGAGTTTGTCCGCAAATTCATCCTTTTTATTTTTAGCGATATTTAATTTATATTACATCGATAAACTCTATAAATTTAAATGAATAAATATTGCTTTTCTTTTTACAGAAATGAATATTGCTTATTTAATAAAAAAAATCACATATAGTTTATAGTTCATGGCACACATCTTCTATAGTTTTGTGTTAGTTTTTTTTTATCAGGTAGTCTAGTGGTTAGAAAAATTTAGCCTTTAAAGTAAATAATTGGGTGTATCCGGATTTAAACCTGGATCCATGCACTTTCGTGTAATATGTCCAACAAATTGAGTTAAGTTCATGGGACAGTTTTGTGTTAGTTACCATTAATATAATATATAATTCATGATCAATTATTATTAAGCACAATTAATTGATGTATTGATTTTTTTTAAAGCAAATGCTAAACAGTGCCCCTGAGACACTCTTTAAGTACTCTAAATAGAAAGTTTTTTATATGAATCTCTAAAGTCAAACACATTGGAACTTGTGCTGTTTATTTTTTTGAATAAAAAATTTCTTTATATAGAATGCTTAAAGAGTACTCCAAGGGCACTCGTTAGCAAGATCTTTTTTTTAAATGGACCCCGATAAATTTAGTCATTATATTAGGTCCAATAAAATGTCTATATCTTAATTGTTTAGCTGTGTAATCATACTCCCTCTCAAATTACAAGATGAAAAAATAATACTTATTAAGAAAATTTAATCATGTGAATTTGAAATATGATTTTGTGAGATTTTTTTAAAATGAGTTGTATAGATAGATGTAAAGTAACTTTTATTATTAGAAATATTTATTGTTAGTTGGTTTAATAAATGTTTGTTGCTAAATTTATATAGAGAAAACCACAGTTCAATCCTCTATTTATAGAGAGCACTAAAATTAGGAGTGTACATGGACCAGATTAGGTTGGATTTGACCAAAACCCGAACCACATAAAGTAATGTAGGTTGGGTTTAGTAAAATAACCACCCGTTTTAACATTGGGTTGGGTTGGATAAACCCCACTAATTTCCGGATTGAGTTGGATGGGTTTGCCGGTTACCTAAATTAATTATTTTATTTCTTGTATTAAATTATTATATCATGAATCTTCGTATTTTTTCTCCTTAAAATTTACTCAACCTTATTATTTTCTTAAATAAAAATAGTGTAACTTATTTGAATTATTTTTTAGACCCATAAAATGATAATATCATCGTTTTTCTTTAAAAATAATCTACTTTCACTGTTTTTAAAGAATTATATTTTGCTTGCATCATTATTTCTAAATGACATAAAGAAGTCAAAAAATAAAAACTCATCAGAAATAATCAGAGAATGCATTGAAATTGTAAAGTACTGAAGACTAATGCGTTTTTTCGTTTGATATATACATGCATACGAGTTGTTTTGGAAATTTCAATATTAGACATTGAAATTTTCACTTTTAATGATCAAATGATAAAAGTAAACATTTTATATATATGAAAAATATTTTTTAAAAAATTATAAAACTACCAATAGAGTGGGTCAGTGGATTTTATGGGTTGGGTTCGATTTTACCCGAAACTCAAATTTTTTTAATGGATTTTTCACTTCCAAATCCATATGCACCCAATTGCCCGATCCAATCCACTTTTTTAAGTTGAATTGGGTGAGTTTGTCCAACTCATATACACCCCACTAAAATCATTTAATATTAATACTCGTCCAAACTCTAAATTAATATAACTCATTCCCTTAAATATCAAAAAAAAAAAAAAAACTCAGATATTCATAAAAGTTAAGGTCTGTTTGTTACGACTTTAAAAAAAATAGATTTTTTTGTGTTATATAATTTTGTGTAGAAAAATTTTACAAAGATACTTTTTATAAAAGTTTCAAATGAAAATTTGGTTTGAATAGTTATTCTTAAAATGTTATTTTAGATATTTCATCATTTTATCGAAACTTTTTTTGGATATCAAAGTTTTAAAAAATCATTTAATTTTGAAGCTATTTCAAATAGATTTTCATAAAAATCATTTCTGAAATATAACTTTTTGAAAAAATTGAGATTTTGACTATGTTTTGACCTTCAATAATGTGTGTTTACGTTATATGATGTCAAAATTAATGTTTCAATTTAAAAAAAAACGAATATAAAAAAACTTGTAATATTTTAAAAAATGATTGTATAAAATCTATTTTCAAAAATACAAAGAAAAATCTATTTTTTTTAAAGCTCAAACAAAGATCATATGATCATATATTTTGGATGTTGTTTTTATGGTATTCTCTGTCTAGTATTCATGTTCATAACTTTTACCAAGAAAATATAGATATAACTCATTCAAGAGGTAGGAAAAATACGATCAAATTGATGGTGGTGTTCAAGTGTTTAGGTGAACCTTTATATCTTCCATGGATTGATAATAAAGACTATATAGATAGGCATGACAACAAGACCCAGCCCCGTCCGCACCCACCCGCATCCGCCCCAAATTTAACGGGGAAAAGCTGTTTTCACTGGATGCGGGGGCGGGTGCGGGGAAAACCCGAATTGTGAATACGGGGTTGGGGCGGGGGCGGTATGACCTTCTACCCGCCCCGCACCCACCCCCGCCCCACTCTATCCAATTTAATTATTACTTTTCTATTATATTTAACAAACATTATTGTATATTTATACATCTAAGATAGTAAATTGAAATATAGTATATTTTTTATGTTAGATTATGTTTATTCATTTATTTACCTTTTATAAAAAATAATTTTGACACATGGTATTTTTCAAAAAATAAAATAAATAAGTGTTTTTTTATTGTTATAGTTTATGAGGGTGGATGCGGGTGCGGGGCGGGGAAACTCGTTCTCTCTTGGGAGCGGGGGTGGGTGTTCAAATCTTATCCCCGACTGAGTTTGGGGGCGGGGGTGGTAGAGGAAGGCAGGGGCGGGGTTGATATTTCTTAAACCCGCCCCCTCCCCGTTGCCATGCCTATATATAGAGCGTTGATAGAGTGGGATCATTTTTGTTAAAATTTAATGACCTTATTTAATTACATTCTACTTCATTAGTGTGTATATCCATGCAGGTACAGGAGAAATTTTCTTTAAAATATTTTAGCAACAAAATTTAAGAAATATAGAAAATCGACAATTTTTGGCGAGAAGTAAACAAATTAAAGAGGAACGAAACCTACACCACAATAGATAAAATTGATTTTATTTATATATGTCAAGCTAAAGAAATTATTCAAATTTAATCAAATAGTGACTAAAAATTCACTTTTTTAGATAAATAAATGGAGAATTTTAGGCTCTAACCTTAATCCATACAATATAAAATGTAAAATTCCTACGATTAAACTATCAATTCAAACATACTCACAAGTTATGAGGGCATTAACATTAAATTTATAATAATTAGTTCTATTGACATGAGTCCATTCAACCAAATATTAAGTCAAAGTTTAAATCAATAGGATAACAATTTGTGGATTAGGAATTTTGTATGATGGTTTGAATCAAAGTTTAAAGTTTAAATCAATGAGATGACAAAGTTGATTTATAGTAGATAAATTATTTCAATCAAACACCCAATATAATATAGATTTCAAATAAACAAAAAAGAACCATGGCACAACCGTCACACACAACAGAACTTATCACATGATGAATACATACGGTTATGGCTTTTATAGTAAAAAAAAAGTCATATCCACAAAGCACAACCAACATTAGACTATGAGGAGAGAACACCAAAGTTTGACTCACAAGAGACACATTTTCATATGCACAACATACTTACACATATTTACTCTGGCCATAAATATAAGCAAAATTTACTTTTTTGATTCATTTGATTGTTAATGTATCTGGCTCATAATATGTGTTAGATACATCAACATTCAAATGAACTAAAAAAGTCAAATTTATTTATATTTGTAGCCATAGAGAGAGTATAAATTAGCTAAAAACACTTAAATGCACAATTGTCGTGCATATACTTTCATATTAACAAAATGAATTTGAAGGGATGAGGGGATTGGCATATACTTTCATATTTTACTCGTTTCCTCTAATTTGATAGTCCGTTTGATATTTATTTTTATTCTAAATGGTTGAAAATGAGAAAATATCGAGATGACTTCTTGTGATTTATTAATACGTTCTTATATAATTTCAAAATTAGTAACTACAATTATTTTTTTGGTATAAAGGGGAGAAGAAAAGAGAAAAAATAAAATAAAACTAAAACAAACTATTTATAGAACCAAGTCCCACTTGCGTCAGCAAGAAGGAGCAAATTAATTCCAGCAAGTGCGCTGGCTATGATAGAAAAAACTTTGGTGTTGCGAGCTCTAAACTTAGCCAAGTAGTCTGTACAAGCATAGCTCTCCAAAGCACAGCTATCTTTGCATAGACTAGATATTCAAAATGTATCCAAGACTATTTAGCATAACTCTTTTAGAAACGTTGTTACTGTATAGAAACCCATAATAGGAAAGAGGTGGTTATATTTTCAATTGTAGCATACAAAATCTAGTCTAATCAATGCATATACATCGATTACAAAATCTAGTCTAATCAATGTGTGTATATATATATATATATTATATAATATGTATATCGATCACAAAACAAAACAGTTTGTTCAAAAAGAATCAAGTCATAAGCAATAACAAAAAAAAACATTTTAAAAATATCCATTATTCATCAAGTCAAGATTAAATCTTAATATTTCTTCCTCCATCATTATTTAAAAGAGTTGCCTCTAATTTAAGTTTATTGAGAATAAAGTTAGCAACTTTAAGAATATCAGCTCCATCAAATATATATATATATATATATATATATATATATAATTCATCTCCACCAATATCTTATATTTTTGTTGCTCCTTTACAGATGAAGAACTTGATTGTGAAAGGAGTTTCAATATAATGGATTGATGATTAGGGATTGAAGATCCATAAGTTACCCACCATTCCTCAGGTGTCAAGTTCCACCTATCTTTTTTTTTTGACAAAAAATTCCACTTATCTTGCAATGAATCAATTGGCCAATCTCTCCTTCATCATTTGATGAGAATTTGACAAATTCAATAGTTGTCTCTAGTCTTTCACTTGCATCGGCATTTGTTTCATTCATTACACATCTCATTGTCCCTATATATGTAGGGCCATTGTTTACGAATGTTTATTTTCCTTCTTATGAAAGACATAAATGAATTAGTTGTTATGTTTTCTATTTGCCTCCATATATCTATTATCATTACCTATCATTATTATTTCTATTTAATTCACAATATTATTATATCAATTGTTTTTCAATAGTAGTCTATCTATATTCTTTAATTCTTAGTATGAGAATTTCTATTTCTATTTGTTTAGCCATAGGGAATTTCTGTAATAACTCTATATATTTGTTCCTCAACACTACTTTTTTTAGAGGGAACAAGAACATTATTATTATTATTTTAATTTGACTATTTCTATATGCCTGTGATCCCACATACCATATTAAGGGAACAAATCAGAGCAAATTTCTTAACAAACTTACACCAATTATCTATGTAAATCTAAAATCTACTTATAAATGTATGAGGCAACAAAAATTGTTCACATGATACTTAGTGAAACCTCTAAATTAAGTTTACATTTTCCTAATTGTTCTAATGTCACCATTTCATATCTCTTTTGTTATTTTTTAGACAAACATATCTCTTCTGTTTTATTCCTTTGGAAACTCCAAATATCTGAGTTCACAATTATTTCCAAACTTGATTTACATACAATAGATTATCCAGAAAAATAAAAAGATATACAAATAATTAATGATGATATCAAACAAAATCATGACACACCAACTAATATATAATCAACATATCAAATTCTATAAATCTACAACAACTATAAACCCTTACTAAGTGAAGTGAAAGCACACACAAAATGAAACTATTACTTTGTTATTGCAAACTAGTTTCCTATTTACTTCTGACATATAATCACTTATTTTAGTATTCTTATTCACCATGGAAAAACCTACTACACTTTAACGGTCGCTTTGAACAAAATGCAATCGGTTTTCTTTTACACATCGATGATGTTCTTGTCGTCGTTATGCTCATAACTTTTACCTTCTAGACTTTTACTTACACAGCTAAGTATAGTATCTTCCATCAGTTCTGCTAGAATGGCATCGCTTAATTCAAAACCAACTGTTTCGGCTTCAAATCGAAGGTCCATCCACGCTCCACATTTTTCCATGTCTTTCCTAACAATTTTGTCCAACGTGTGCGGCGGGGGCATGCGAAGTAAATACCAACACACTCCTTCCGAGACCATGAGAATAACCGTTTTCATATTTGGAGTTGGCTTTATAATAGGACTTACAAATGAAACAAAAGGCGAGGCGCCAAAATAATCGCAACAAATCTCCATGAAAACTTCATTAATACATTCATGTAAGAGTTTCTGATCATGGAAAAGCCGGTTTGGTGATAACTCGACCTGATCAAATAAGGAAGGATCAAGTATCTTGTCGGAGGAAAGGCATTTCATCAGCAATTGGTCACTTTTCAATCCAGAGGCTTGTAGGACTGCTTCGATGCACTCATATATCAATTTATTTTCTTTGATACAATATTTTGCTCTGTTGATTTCATTTACAAGAGAAGAATCTTGCTCTTCAAATTGAACATGTATTGGTTGTACCAATACTTCAGCTGAAAATCATGAATTAACATAATGCCGGATTAAAATTAATATAGAAAACAAAACAAATGGTATGCTACTAAGCATAGTTATCAACTCGAGATTCATATTGTGAAATCAGAAAACCTATTTTTCAAATGATGAATCGATTCTTTTTATGAATCCTAAGATACATTATCAATAAAAGTTAAAGCAAGCGGCATAGAAAAGCTATAAACTAATACATCATCAAAATGATTCACGATACAAGTCTTTAATCAAATGACAAAAAAAAGTGATTTGCTATACAAAGTTGAGAAAAGGTGAGATTGGCTACACTAAGTTCAGCTAATGATTCATTAGAACAAATTGAGATTCATCATAGTGAATCAGAATTCAAGATGAGATCCATGTCCAATATAGATACATACTAAATATTTGTATTAGTTGAGTTCAGTTTTGTATCGAATCGTGTTACACTTTGCACGTATCGCACGATACTAATAACCATGCTACTTACTACTAAGTATTATGCGGATAAATACCTTGTAAACAATTCCAACTTTTGCTTATCTCAATGAAAAAAAGAAGCTAAAATACAATAATGTGCAACCAAACAAATATGTTGAAAACTATTTCTAGAACAAATCCATAAAGCCATAAAGGTATGGTTTTTACTGAACCTCACAGCCAGTATGCACAGTTTAAGAACATTTCTGAATTACCTACGCATAAGCACTTGTGACTGTTTGAGAGAGTTTATGGAAAACAACTTATGACATGTTCATAAGCTGTTTTTACCTTATTTCCACATACTCTTTAGGATAGATAGCTTACGAAAATATCTAATATAGCTTATATGAAAACAGTTTGACTTTATTTTATCATTTTTTAAGGAAATAGCTTATACATAAACACTTATATAATAAGCGTTAAGTGTTTATGCTATAAACACCTAATTAAGTTGTTTATCCAAATACGGCTGAGTGCATGAATGCTTACCAGGTTGAAGTCTAGAGTTTGCAGAGGTGGCATCATCCTCTAAGAATGGTGCATCAAGAACAGACACTGGACTTGGCCGCGCAGACACATCAGTGACAATCTCTTGTTCTTTAGTGTTCGCAGTGATTGAAGAGTGCGAGGGAGATGAAAGTGGAGATGATGATTGGTTTTCTTCTGTTACTACCTGCTCTAAACATTGAGAAAATTCCGCACAATCAGAACTTCCGGAGATTTTATGGCTTTGTTCCTCATTTTCTGCACTGAGACCAACTGGTTCTGATGTAGATTCTAAAATAGTGACCTCTTTTGTATATTCTACATCGCCTGCACAGAAATTAAGAAAATGATAAATAACAAAATATAAATAAAACGAACACACCAAATTTTAATATAGCGCCTATCACTTAAATAAGTATATTTGTTTGTGTACATGATACCTTCAGTAACTATCTCATCTCTAACAGGACAATAACTTTCCTCCTTATCGCCACAAATTATACCGTCTAAGAAATCCGAGTCTGATTTAATTTCTTGTGACTTACTTTTATAGCTTTCATCATGAAGTCTCGTCTTTGCGGTCACAAAACGATCCTCCCAATCCTTTCCAGGACTGTTAAGTGGAGAAAAGTTATAATCAGGAAAAGATATTATTCTTCCAAGGGTTTTGGAATTTTGCCTACTTGACAAGTCCATGTTCTCGTCTTCTTTACCTATCATCTCAAACAAATGTTTCTTAGCCTCAATATATAAATTAGACACCCCTTGTTTCGGATAAATACCCTTTTCACGATCCACATCTGCTTCCGAATCTTTATTCTTACCAGTCTTATTTCCTTTAGTAGTACCAGTTGAAGGTCTTGCAATTTTTTCGATGAAGAAATGATCTTTATTCGGAGATCTCATTCCAACATTGTCTTTACCAATATCTTTTCCATGTCTCTCCCTTCCTATAGCATGCTTTAATTTGTTCTTTATCTCGGTAAGCGAAAAATGTGAACTACCTCTCTCAGAAGGACTACTGTACTTGACAGTATCATGAGAATCTAGAGACAAGGCAAGGTTGTTTCTGATTTCAGAATTTTCCGATCCTTTTGATCCTGGCTTTAGAATAACAATTTTCTTTGAAATGCCGATATTTCCATTTTCATTTGTTGAACTTTTTGATTGAGACTTTGCCTTTTTCCTGAAAAATTTATGCTTCTTCTGGTTGACAATCTCACTAGTTTGTTCTTTATTGCCGTGATCTTGTTCCGAGAAGTTGCAGCCTGCAACACGACTATATTCGTTGTCGTTTGCCCGCTGAGAATTCTCAAACTCTTGAACACATTTCAATACAAGTGGATTTGGATTTTGTAGAAATGCAAGAAACAATTCATTATCTGAACTTATAAGCTGAAGTGCTTCCATTAGTTCATCCGAGAAAAGAACTTTTCTAGCTTCCACCGGATCTTTTCTGTTCAATATCATCTGATTCACAAATTCACGAATCGCATCTCTTGATTTTTTTCCGGAAACACCATGCTTCTGTTTCTGGTTTGGTTGTGCATGCCTTTTGACTTCTCCATCATTGCCATGTATCATGGAACGAACACCTTGTAGATTACAAAACTCTTCGATTATCGTATCCACATCAAGATTATCTTTAGATTGCTTCCTTGAATGCTGACGATGCGAAGTTTCAGATTTCGATGTTGCATCAAAATTTAAATCATCGGCGATATCGTGCTTTTTATCACATGATTTCTTTTTTCTTTTGGAGTCTAACTTCAGGAAGACTTCACGCCTTTCAGAATTATCTATATCCTTCATTGCATTTTGATCAGTGAACATCTCTTCCTCTATGAGTTTCTTCACACTCGGCTTATTAACAATAGCTCGCACTGTTGGTCTTTTACTCTCTCCACTTTCCTGAAAAATTCATATAATGCAGTGATATTAATAAATACACCAGCATCCCTAATTCTGTCCTAGTATCAATGTAGTTAAATAGCGATGCTATTGCCATAGCGGAATTTGAACAAATTGCTGTTGTTCTGCGATACGCTATTTAGCACAAAATATTGTCAAGTAACAACAGCTATAGTGGTGCTATATCTCTGTTGCATAGTGGAATTTGAACAAACCACAATTTTCCGCCATCCACGATTGACAACACTACCTAGGATTTTGTAAAATTTCAATTTGAGTTTGAAATTGATGAGTTGCATAAGCATATGGATTAAGAGACTTACAAAAGTGTCTTGACAAACTTCATCTATATTGTTTAACACCTCGAACTTATTCCTAGAATGTACAAGACCTGTAAGGGAAAAAAAGAATAAAAAAATTTCAACAATTAATATTGATTCAAACATGCTTCTATTAAGAAAGGGAAACATATTTTGACGAACGATTTAAATTTGAAAACTTTAAGAAGTCACTGCACAATTACTCAATTATTTTGCATACAGAAAGAAACACACGAGCATAGTTGTCGACTTCGTAAAAATCTAAAAATGTTGGCCCAATTCTTACCACCGGAGTGCTTGCTGCTTCGCTTCTTATCAGCAATCAATTTCCTAGTAGAATGACCATGGCGAAAATCTAACATACTAATAAATCCCCACATACATCCGGACTTATCTTTCTCATACCGCACAGCGCGCCTTTGGGACTTCTTTGCCATGATGATTGAGCACACTTGACTTCTTTCTATCCTCTTTCCCTAAGGTTTCTAAGGTAGCTTTGGCCTACACGTCAGGGGTAAGATTGCGAACCTGATAGATTGAAAAACGCATTCAGGGAATAAACGCGGTAAAATGTAAACAAAAAACATCATAAACCTCACTAATGCCTCTAAAAAACCATAGTCCATCATAACAAAGGAACAAATGCATCACACAAAAAACTAATCTCTTCATGATAACACATTTATTTAATCGATTCATTCAGATCCATGCTTCAAATCCTGAAAACTAACACAATACTAAGTACTAACTTATTAAAATTTTAGTCACATGCAGAGAAGCTTAAATCTTAGTCACACAAAACATCATCAAAATCATATCTCATTGCAGCACAAGAGACAAAAAAGAACAATCATGGAAAAATGAGATATAGTTTCTACTATGCATAATGCATCCAAATTGAGTCACTATTTAAGTCATCTAGTGAGGATTAAACAATCACAGACGGAAAAAATTCCGAGATTGCTTCAATTGTGCTCCTATTGTGATCCTTTTGGACTCAACTCAACATGGTGAAAGAATAAAAGACAAAGATGCAACCACATAAATAAACTCTTTAAGCATCTAAGAATTCCAATTTAAATCCCTCAAGTTACCCAATTTTGTAAAGCTCAAGACATTTTAGCTTCTTTTGGAGGAGAAGGTATCAATGTATGAATTATCCAATTCCACAGATAAAGCAGAAAATCCCAATAATCTTGTTATAAGAAAAGGATAATTAAAGATAATAGATTATTAACTATAAAGCTTCAACTTTTCTTAATTGGAAAGAATCAAAGACTCACACACAACTCATTGATTCTCCTTTTCTTTCAATAAATGTCAATGATCAAAACGTGATGAAGAAGTTTGAAAATCACTACTAAAGCTTATCCTAAAAATTCTCAAATAATTCAAAATCCAAATTTCCATAATCAATTTCCACAATCACCAATTCAAACAAAACTTCTTCACTAGTTCTGCATATTACTGATCAATCTCCAAACAATTCTTACCAAATTGTTGCAATTCAAAATTCTCTCATAAGTCACACCTTAAAAATCAAAATGAATTAAAAATTATATTTTTTTTCTCAATTTTCACTAAAAAAGCAAAATTCTTTATCATCTCAAAGAGAATATTGGCATCAAATTATTCATAACCCAAAAGAAAAAATCAAAACTTTATGAAATGGGCATCTAAAAAACAGCAAAAAAGTGAAGAAAAATGAAATTTAACACCGACCCATGATGATTTGCTAAAGCATAATTGAATAAAGGGTAGCTATAGAATGTTGAGAAAAAGTGGAAGAAAAGAAAAAGAAAGAAAAAGAGAGAGAGAAATTGTTGAATGGAAAGTGAAAGTTGGAGAGGTTTACAATGTTGTTGTTGGGTGACAACATAGTGAGTGAGTGTAGTACATGACAGACAGTTGAATGTGGGGACCACATAAAAAAGATTGTTTTTGTTGTAAGAGGAACAACATACAACAAAGGTTTGGGATCTGTCTATTTAGTATTTCCTTCTTCTTCTTCTTCTCTTGTTTTTTTGGTTTCATTTCATAGTTTAATAAAATTCATCATCACCAAACAAAATGAAATTCAAACAAATGAGAGAGAGAGAGAGAGAGAGAGAGAGAGAGTTAACGTGTACGCCACCTTTGAAGAGGAGACAAAAGTTTCTTAAAAATAATTTGATTTTTAGTATATTGAAAAAATTTGATATATTTCATTTATAATAGTAATTAGATAACAATATTCAATGTATCAAAAATTCAAATTCCAATTTGTTAAAAAAAAAAGAAGTCAAATTTGATCTTTTATATAGTATTTAATATTTATTGAGTTAAGATAAAGTTGCAGAAAATTTTATTTAGTATATTTTTTTTGACAGAAATTTTATTTAGTATCTAATAATTGCTATTTAGTGGTCAATTTTTCGTCAAAAAAAAAGTCAAATTTTATTTTTCTAATTGATTTTAATTTTGCATGAATTAAGATAAAGTTGGTGAAAAATGCGAGCAAAAAGTTCCATTGCCGGGAATCGAACCCGGGTCTCCTGGGTGAAAGCCAGATATCCTAACCGCTGGACGACAATGGATTTTGATATATAAAGCTTCAAACCGAAAGGTATTAAACGACATGTATTCCACAGTTGTTATGGTCATTCTTGTCCTGACAAAATGGTGGCCTGATTAAACTAATTAAAATAAAATAAAATGAGTGATTCAAAATATAACACTTATTTTTATTTATTTTTGTTGGAATGCCACTATTTAATTATCATCATGTTTATGAGAACTATTGATACCATCAACTTTTATTTATTTATTAAAAAGTTATATTAGTCAACTCAAATTAGTCTCGAAGACCATACCAAAAGAAATTAGTCCTGAAGAGAATCGGATATGAGATTTTAAAAAAATATATAATTTTAAATGTCAACCTAATATCACCATGTCAACCCAAATAAATTCATCAACTTCTATTTTTAAAAGATGATTTTGGGCTACAGTTATTTTCGGACAATCTAGAGAGTGTGTAAAGAGCAATAGCTCATATTTGAATTTGATACATATATTTATATAGTTATATGTTCATTCTACCAAAAAAAAAACAAATAATTCACACAATCACCCAAATTCTCATGAACAAAAAGATGAATATTTCAAGATTTAATTTTATAATGGAACCCACTAATAATTAGTTATTAAAAACTTTCTGGTAAAATATTATTATCATTTGCATTGAAGAGACAAAAAGAGATAGGTGCCTGGTTCTAGCAATTTTCGATTGAAATAGACAATGGACCCTCTCCATTTCATTTTCTCTAACTAGTGTAAGCAATATGTATATATATATTTGAGCATTGTCTTGAAAATATATTCAATATTATTAATGGTGAGTAGGCTGGATGCATGAGATGTTGAGGACCACCAGGAACTTAAGAGCCCATTACTTGTAATATAATGTAACCAATCACATACATCAACTTTCAAATATCACATTCAAATTAATTAATATTCTAAATTGAGACAATATAACATTAGTTGGACTATTTGTGATTGAACTTAAATTTAATAGAGAATACTACAGTTTGATCCTCACAACTTTATTAGTTAGCCCAATAAATTGAATACTGGTGGTGAAAACCAAAATAATAATAATAATTGAGACAATAAACCATATATTTTAGGATATTTATGGTAAAAAAATGAGTTAAAGAACAAATTAAAATTTTAATTAAAACTACCGGTAGATATTTTTGACCAAATTAACTTCAAAATCCTGTTTGTCCAACCAGCTAACTTTTTTCTTTTTTACTAATAATTGTAGGCAAGCAAGCCAACTCCAACTACTGACTTTTGAGCATAGGATGCCCCATTCATCATTTCTTTCTATCATCCTCTATCTCATATAGAAAGTGCTCTCTATCTAGAAAAATAAAGTAAAAGAAAGTTGTACTGCACTGTGTGTGTCTGTGGGGAATCGTTGGGGATAGATGATTCTCTTTTGCAAAGGAAAAATGGTTTGATATGCCAACTTAAGGAAGTACTACGTAGCAAAACTAAAATTATGTTCCTAAACTATTAATCTATCTAACCATTTAAATCCATCGGTTAATATTCATGTTAATTAAGTTGATATTTAATGATGCATAAACCATGAAAATATATTAACTAGTTGATAAAATATCATGAAAAAACCGATTAGTCCATAAACATTCATTCTCTATTGTAGAATACTTCTTCTCTAATTTACAACCAATATGAGTGATATTCATATTGTTTGAGTTTGTGCAAGAAAGACCACAACAATTCATCACTAAGTTTTCACGTGGTAGACACTTTGTGGAACAAATCTTTTATGAAATGATTATGAAGTATAGAGAAAAATCAATTATAAAGATGGTTATGAAAAAAATTAGAAGTTACATAATGAAAAATATGACCTCCTCAAATAAGCGGTCATTGAGTGAATAAATATGACCTCCTCAAATAAGCGGGAACTAAAATAATTTTTTCGTAGTTTAAGGAATAAGAACTATTAATGGTCAATTTAACATGATCAATGGTAACCAATGAAGTAAATGGATTGATAAAGGAATATTTTAAGAACCATTTAGTTAATTTTAATAGTTTAAATATAAAGTAGTTGCATGATAAGATAGTTTAAGGACCTTTTAGTTAATTTTAATAATTTATAGACTAAAAAATTAGTTAAGAGAATAATTTATAAATTTTTATTTAATTTTAGTAGTTTAAAGACTAAATTATAGTATCAGTGTCTCAGTGAGATGGTTATAGTTTAAAGAATAAATTAGGTGCTTATTCTTAAAATGCCTTATCTACAATTCTTTATAGGGAACATAGAGGAAGAGCAGAGGCAGTGAAATGAAATAGAAAGAAAGGAACAAACAAAGCCACCGGTATTATCAATTTTCAATATAATATTTATATTAAAAATTGTGCATTTAACATCTTAGAACTTTATAAATTGACTTTTCTGTATAAAATTGGTGAGATACTGAGATCTGAGTATTAATATAAGACAAGGTTACGAAGCAGTTGAGGCCAGTATTAGTGAGTACAAGAAGGCTTTACGTTAACTATATAGGCAAATTAGCTTGCTACTGAGCTTATACATACACTTGCAGTGCCGAAAGCGCAAAGCAGTGGGAATTTGAGTTTTTTTTCAAAAATTAAAATAAAATAAACTTTGATTTTGTTTTTCCTCTTAGCTTTGAACTGTGTTCGGATTTGGAGGAATGTGGGAATGATATTATCAGATAACTGATAAGCTTAACGATACAACTGAAAACTTTTGAATGAAAGAAGGAAAGAAGTTGCAGGTGGCTTGGCGCAGTGGTTTCCATCTGTTAGAGACTCCAATGAGACAAGGAAGCTGATCAATGGCAGAAGATACATCACTGATCGAACAAGAGGAATTCATCAAATGATTTAAGCTGAGAAAATTGTATGATGCAAGGAAATCGGAGTTTGAAGTGTTACCTTCAAAGAATGGTTATCATAGAATTACGATGCTTCCTCTTGCGCCTCCTTGCATTTCGCAAAATTCTCTCGGTTTCTTCCTCTTCTTCCTTGGTCATATTTCCGAACAAGTCTTCTCCATGGAAACATATACTTAATTAGAGCAGATTAATATATAATGTATCGTGCTTTGATAAATTGACAAAATATGTGATAACTAGACAATATACACAATCGGTATTACTTTTAAGCATAATTATACCGTCTTAGGATTGTTGGCATATTGCTATAAACACCTTTAAACAGAAGAAAATGTTAACTAAATGTAACAGACAGAGCACACACTCAAATAGAATCTCTGTGTTCAACATTGTAATAATTACAGAAATCTGCAGAATGCAGTTCTATGTATCCTATGAATTGCACTGGGCTTCTCAGAGAGAAATTAACAGAGAATAAGATGCAGAGAGAAAATGACTTTTAAATATCAAAGTCAAACATGCTTCTTTGTTTCCGATTCTTTTTCTTATACCCTTTGCACACAAAATTATCCATCATTTGGTTAGCGAGTCTCTTCCTTGCACTTCTCCTCACTGCTATCTGTTCATCTGTTGTAACCAACTTAGCTCCCTCCATTTGGCTGATATTATTTGCCTTGTTTGTAATTTTTGATTTGTTGTTCCTTTCCCTCTTTGCTGCTACTGGTGTAATAAGACTAAATAACTAAATATATTTCATAACCAAAAACTGCATCTAGAAATTGAATTCAGCCCTTATATTTGCCATTGCTCAGTAGCCACTATTACAGTCTACAGCAATCCAATTTCAAACTATTTTGAAAAAGCAAATCAAAAGATGAAACACGATGTTTCAGCGTTGTTATTGAATGAATTTGAAAATCTCCAATCTCTATGATAGTAAGTAAAGTAACTTCCTATCAAAAACAGTCAACTATTCGGTCTATACCCTATGAAATTCATTTGCACTGTATTTTGAAACATACGTGCCAAGGAGACAATATAAGCAATAAGAAAACAAAAGGAAGTCTTCTTATAATTTTGCCAATTACCTGTGTTTACTTCATAGCAGGAAAAACTTTCACCAGTCTCCTCGTCAGATTCAATGACAATTGCACAGTCTCGTCCTCCCCTTATAACCTGTCATTCAAAGTTTCAAACAGTATTTGGCATTAGAAATAGATAAAGCATGTATAAGATTTTTCAAATTGATCAGCATGGGTCTTTTGCATGAAATAAAATGACAAATGTAATTGGCAAGTGCATATCATATCAACAAATTATACAAAGGACGAAGAACATAATTAGATTGATTTAGAAGGCAGATAAATCATGAATGAGAAGAGACCAAAATCTTGAAAATACCTTCTCCACTTTTGGTTGATTTTGCTTCTGCACCTTCTCAGATATTCTATCCGAAAAAGTAACTCTTTCTCTTTCTCTTTTTACCGGCATCCAACCTCCTGTGTCTACTTTTGAAGCAGCAATAGCTGGAGTGTTCATCTTCGCTTCACTGAAGTCAAGAGCAAAATAACTGTGATCCTTGGCCATAACAAATGCTTTTGCAAGTGAAGACTAATATAACCAGTTGTATAAAGGATGTTCATAACATACTAAATTGATCAGAAAAATGGATGCGACGGTCATGATTGATATGAACAATATTTTTAGTGTTAGGAAAAGTTAGGAGATACACTTACATGGTAGGAAGCTGATGCATTTTTGGTTTGATAACTGGTTTGCTAACACACTGCAAGCTGACAATATATCAGGAAAGAACTATGCTTTTCACCACAGGAATTAATCCGGAGCAAGATGGGTGTGTTCTTGTGTCTCCGTGTGTGTGGAATGAAGTAATATTCTTTCAGCACAAAAATAAGATCAGGAAGTGTGTTAATAGCTTATTATTAGAGATAAAGCACCTTTGGAGATAGAAATATAGGCTGTGCCAGTTCCTTTTGGTTGGTCTGTTTTAAACTGCAAGAGATTTCCTGCAAATATTCGTCCATAAAGCATCATTTTGTTGACAGCCATCTAGGAGACTAAGATATAAACGAGAAGGAAAAGAAAGCTAAAGGGAAAATTCAAAGGCACTATACTATGTAGCAAAATAATTTAAGAGGGTTTTTAACTTTTAAGTAATCTGTACAATGTACATTGATTATCTATTATCTATAATCTTAAAAACAAATTGATGTTTATCATGTGTGCTGTGTGAACATTTTAATAATTATTCATTGTCATATCTTACTTACCTGCATTTCTTTGGTGGTGTTCTGGAGATCATTTTGCAAATTTCGCAGAGAGCCTTCAATTAGCTGAGGCATGGCTGAAACCAACATATATACTTCCTGTAACTTCTCTATGTTTGTAAAGTGGCTCATTTGTTCAGATAAAGATTTCAAGCTCCCGTTAATGCTTGCTTTAATTTCTTCTTGTCCTTTCATCTGATTAAAAACCATTGTCTCTCAGTCCACTGAACTTCAATATTCATTGATGTTAGAGAAATCGTGCAAGTCAAAACAGAAATCAGCTAGTTACCAATAACTGAAGTGAATTATCCTGAGCAATCAATTTCTGTCTTATGCAGTTCACTGAAATGCAAAGCAAGGAGTAAAAATTGTATACTAGCTTAAAAAAGTAATTTAGTAAGGACCGAACTACAAAATACGTTCAGATCATTATAAATTAACAAATGGAAGCGATGTAGCCATCAGTCACTTATGAACGGCAAGTCAAGCTAAATATCAGAAGTCTAGGTACAGAAAATGAGCCAGAACTATATTTCAAAAAAAAAACATTATTTTGGAAAATCCATCATAGGTAGAGAATCAAAGCAGGTGACAGCCATACAAATATTTGGTAGAATGTCCTGAGAAACGTGATGATACAAATTCAAATTCTCCATGAAGAATAATGCAAGAACTTTTTTCCAGAGAACCAATTATTTCAAAGTATGATGCACTTATTGTTGATTGGTATAAATAGTTTTAAATACAACTTGCATAAACTATTTTCAAAATATTTTTAATCGTAGAATGTTAGCCACTTACTCTCCAAACTAATTTCCTTCGTTCCTTTGTTTACTTGCATTACGTCACTTTGAATAGAATCCATGATCATTGCAAACCTGCTCAATGAGGTTTCCATTACACCAATTCGATTTTCGAGTCCTTCACTCAACTGATCTGTGGAGCAAATCAGCAAACAGAAGATTTATAACCTTTAGTAAATGACATGCTAAAATCAAATGACTTAATTGATTAGCTTCCTACTTTTGCATAGGTTCAAGAAAACCAGTTTATCCTTGGATGGATCAAATGTGGATGCTAGAAATACAAGTAACAAGCTATAGAAAGAAAACTAGCAGTTTCTTGAAATACTTACTTTTATTATATGCAGAGTTCCATTTGACCAGAAGATTGGATGAAGATCTTGAGTTATGTGGTTGACTCTCCTCCTTTGAATAAGTAAGTCGGGGCAAACTAGAAAACCTCCTTGAAGAGTTCTGATGTTCTTGAGAACCAACTCCCTGCAAGGAAAACTGAGTAGTCGAATCATGAATTGCATGTATTTATGCTTATCTACTAACATAAAGGAAATGAATAGCTCAAACAATTCATAAATGAAGGATCTTAGAAGATGTTCTCTATTTACCAGAAACTTAGTGATCTATTATGCATTTCATATGTCTAGAGATCTAAGCAGGGTATATGCGGTTTTTCCTTTTAAAATTTAGATTTAATTAGTGCACCAAGAAACTCTCTCTTCCATTTCCAATAGAGGATTGAAAGTAAATAAGTTCGAAGTTCACTCAAATGGGCAACAGGTGAACACTGAATATGTGTAAGAGACAAGCATTTAAAGCCAAATGTTCAGCATATCTGTAAAATAAGCAACCATAGTTTCAAAAAAAGTAAAATAAAATTAGTGAGTCTTCATTATCCTACTTCCTAACCCAAGAATTACCATTATCCTTACAATATACATATAGTACACTTAATTTCTCAGCGTAGCTTATAAGCAATACAAACTACAAGTGACGATAACACTTCGTGTCAATCATGCTGTATTCAGATCGAACAGTAGGTTTTTCCAAAGCCACAAATAATTGAAACGCAAATGTTAAACCTATGAAGTCCTAATTCTGATTGCCACTAGCTTCTAGCTCATAGAAGCATCTCATTTAAAATATGTTACCGATTCTTAATTCCCGAAGAAAATCCTTCTAAACTTATAGATACCATACAAATTTAAACAAATCACATAGCACAAAAAACACAGCAAACGTTTTTCACATCATTCATGAGAAACAAAAATTCCAGCATCTAAATCGTTTAGTTTTAACCTGATCATTTGCCGTGACAACTTCATCAAGAGAACTCTGAGAGAAATGAGACAAAATTCCTTGCTGAGATGAAATCCCCTGAGAAAACGACTGCTGAGACGGTTGCGATCGATGTTGCGACGCTTGCAATCCATTCGATACATTGCTTGTCCTCCTATCACATTAAATATTCATCAATATTCATCCAAAAACTAAAACTCAACAGCATCATAACAAGCTTAAATTTAAACTAACACATAATAATTAAACTAAATCACATTTCATCGAAGAATCGCAGTACTTAACTTCATTTCTAGATCTACAATTTCACACGATCTAAATTCTAAACACGAAATTGACGAATGAGAAGAAAAAATAAAAATCATCGTGGAACGGTTAGATTTACTGATTTACATATACGAAGTAAGTTCGAAATTGAATAAAGTAAATGCGCACTCTGAATCAGTTTGTATGTTTTGATCGGTAAGGAATCGGAAAAACGAAATTAAGAAATCAGAAAAAATCATCCTCGAACGGTTACATTTACACAAGCGCGCTCTGATTCAGTTTCTATAGTTTGAATCGGAAAAAGGAAAATAAGAAATCGGAAAAAATCATCATCCTCCGAAGACGGAAGGAATGAAAGGAATAGTGAAGTGATCGGTGAAGTAACCTTGAATAGATGTTCGGAGGAGGGAAGACGGAGATTGAAGAGAGATCGGCGGCTTTGTTGATCTTCATTTTCATTTCCAGATCTGTGTGATCAGTTTGTTGTTGTGAGAATTTGCAGAAACGGTTAGCTTAGAGAGAGAGAGAGAGAGAGAGAGAGAGAGAGAGAGAGTTTAGGAGGAAGAAGAAGTAGTTAGATTTGAAAAGGGGCGGGAATGGAACGGAATTTAAACGTTAGAGAACGGAGAGTATTTGTTGTTGTGTGTGGGTTTAACGGTTTTAAAGAGAGATGGGTTGGATCTCGGGTTCACTATTTTTTCTTTTACGATTTTTAAAATAAAATAAAATTCGTAATTTTATAAATGAATTTATAAAACTTAGAGGTGTGATTGAGCGGTTTGAACTCATTTTTCTTTAATCGATGACCGCATGATTCGATCATCGTCTCGGATACAGAACAACTTTAAATTTTGGATTACCTATTTCATTATTTAAGGTGCGTTCAATCAAACAAGAGAAACAATTTGATGGTGGATATCCTAATCTCGACAAAATAAAACTCATATAATACTTTTTTTTGTTGACAAAGAATTCATATTTTTTTTTTATTTACTCTAGAAATACTTTGAAAAGCTTCCTAGTATATTCATATCATTTATATATATATATATATATATATATATATATATATATATATATATATATATATATATATATATATTTCTACGAAGTCAATACATGATAAATACCGCTAACTGAATAACCTCCCAATGAATCATGCTGCCACTGCCACACATACGGTGATTGTACCTGCATCCAAAAACTAGAAAATAAAGTCTGACATTTCCCCCCAACATCTCTTCCTCCCACACCCACAATTGTATCCGCCACACCCAAGCCCCCTACTTACCTCCCACCCTAAAGAGAACATCTTGGCTCCTACATCTTATTAATATCAGGGGACTGAAAGTTAATTTCAACAAAAGTATGTTGGTTGGGGTCAACATTCCAGAATACCGGTTAAATGATGTTGCGTGTGCTATGAGTTTTAAAGTGGGCAAGATACGTTTTGTTTATCTTGGGCTTCTTATCTTTGGTGATCCAAGACTTTTGGGTTTTTGGGAACTAATATTGACTTGTATAAAACATATGTTGTTTGGGTAGCAGAGTTGTTTTATGTCTTTTGGTGGTCGTTTGATTTTGCTCAAATTTGTTGACTTATCTTTTTGTCTATGCGCTTTCATTCTTCAAAGCTCTTCTTCAAGTATCATTTTTTATTTTTTTCCATTAAATATTTGATTAAATATATTTTTTTTTGGGGGGGGGGGTAGGGGGTGAGGATTTAAGAAAATTTCTTGAAGACTATTTGCTTGCGTAGGGATGAAGACTATTTGTTTGTGTAGGAAGTATGGAGGTTTGGGCATTCGGCAGTTGAGGGCGTTTGTTTGATTTGACTGAAAACAAATTTAATACGGTCGTTGAGATGTCCTCTTTAGAGTGGGAGGTAGGCTATGAAGCTCAAATACTTCAAAATTGATCAAGAATCGTGTCAGATACCGTATCTGATATCGATATGTGATAGATACTTTCTGATACTTCCTTTTACGTATCTAGGAAGTATCCAATAATTAAATTTTATTCTTTAAATAAATAAAAACTGATACTTCTGTGATACTTGTCAGATATTTCCCGATACGTATCAGAGAAGTATCAAGTGTTTATATTTTATCTATTCTTTGAAAAGAAATAAAATGGATTTGAAAGGGCTAATGATTTGGTTAATGTGCATACAAATTTTCAACTTTTATAAAAAAAAGATGGAGAATATATGAAAGGAGCGACAAAATTATAGGACATTAGTGGAGATGCGCATAACTCGCTTTTTGGATAGTATTTAAGATATATAATTTATTTGTTTTGATAATTTTAATAATGCGAATATTTCTTTATTATCAATTTTAGTTATGTTTATATATTTTGGATTTATATATTTAATTTTTTATTGAAGTATCATACCTATATTGTATCTTAAATTTTAAAATTTTCTCGTATCGTCGTATCGTATCTGTGTCATATCAAGTAACTGGGCTTCATAGGAGGTAGGCAGGGTGCTTGCATTTAAAAATGAAATAGAGTTGTCATTTGCATGTAGAAAATAATCATAATTAATGTCAAATGATTGATTATTTCAAATAAATTGTTAAAAAATATCACATCAATAATTTTATATTATTTTTAACAATTAATAGCAAAAATAGATATAGAACACGACGTCAATTCAATTTCTTGACAAAGAAATTTAAAAAAGAATAATCTCAAGAATAATATTGATTCTGATCTGACTCACTTATTTTGCAACTCTTCTTCGAAACTTCATCATGTGAAAAAGTCAACTAGCCAATGAAAGGAAACAAAGCAGGAAAAAGATTAAGAACAAAAACTAGCCGCATAGTTAAGTGGGGCCCACAAAAACCCACAAGGTTGTTCATGTAATTTCCTAGAATATCATTTTCTTGTTAGTTCTTAATGGCCAGTGTCTCTTATATTTGTCTCTACCTTTCATTCTACTAGAAGAAGATAAAAATAATATCTCTTTACACATAAACACTTTTAGAAGAAAATCTAAAAAAGTCTTATCATTTTCACTTTTCATCCATGTTTATATTTTTGTTTTTTGTGATCAAGTGAATTTGAGGGAGACATATTTGAATTCCCATGTTGATTTTGTAGCTTCAAATTCAAGATATATATATATAGACATATATTTAACGTAATTTTCATTCAATTATTCTTTGGTGAGTTGTATGAACTCAACTATGAATACAAGGAGAGAAATTGTTGAAGAGGTTAATTATCCAAGTGGGGTTATTAGTGATACAATTTATGTTGCTGTAGCAAAAGATGTGAAAGATAGCAAATTAAATGTGATATGGGCTATACAAAATTCTGGAGGAAAGAATATTTGCATTCTTCATGTACATGTGCCAGCTCCTAAGATCCCTATGAGTAAGTGCTTTTTTTTCTTTTATTTTACTACAAATGTTTTAGAAAACTTAGTCATATTGAGAATATTTTTTAACTTTTTAGAAAATTCTATTGTTGTTCAAATATCATATAATATTTATATTAAGAAAAATGATTTTTAGTCACATATATATGGTAAAGATATTGCATATAATATACAGAGATCAAAGTTCGAACTCTCCTACTCTGGTACATCCATGGTAGAATTCTAGTCACCAGGTTATTAGACCCGACAAAAAATATTCTTTTTATAAAAATAAAATAAAATGATTCATCTCATGACTTTATTTTTATTAATAGTGTTGTTTAACTAGTGAAAATGCTTACAATGTTTTTCTCATAAATGAAGTGGGAGGTAAATTTCCAGCAAGTGCATTGACAAGGCAAGAAGTTAAAGCATACAGAGAAATTGGAAGTCAAGACATGCATAACACTCTTGATTCTTATATTCTTATCTGTCAAAGAATGGGGGTAATTAATTGTTGTCATAATTATAACTATTTTTGTGATTGCAACATTTATTTCAAAACTTACTTGAATAATTTTGTGATATATAGGTGAGGGCAAATAAATTGCACATTGAAATGGATTGCATTGAAAAAGGGATTATAGAACTCATATCTCAATATAACATACAGAACCTTGTAATGGGAGCAGCTTCTGATAAGTACCATTCTAGGTAAGAAGACCTCACAAGACCAAAATTTATGTCTATATAATGATAGAATATTATGGTGACATTTGATTTATGTTATTGACTTACGGATCGGGATCGGGATTATGTGTAGTCACGAACTGCATGCAGTCATACAATTAGTGATTATGAGACTAAATTGTTATTTCGTAAATTGACCGACCCTTACGACTTAAAGGACTAAAACACTTTTTTAGTCCTTTATTTCTTAAATTCTTATGTATTGCTTGAATATTGTCCAATCTCTTAACTATGCTATCAATATATTGTTTTGAATAAGTTTAGTTGCATGACATTGCAGGAGAACGACAGGTCTCAGATCTAAGAAAGCCATCTATGTATGTGAACAAGCTCCAGCTTCATGTCATATACAGTTTATCTGCAAAGGATATCTTATACAAACAAGGTATATATATACGAGAATAGATTTTCTCAAGTGTAATTTTCACTCGAGAGAATAAAGTGTAATTTTCACTACATTTAAATTTGTCATGTGGTTCTCTCACCTATTAAATGGTGAGAGATCAAACGTTATATTTTGAAGTGGAAACTACACTTGAGAATCTATTTCCATGTGCCTGTGTCCGAACCGATACAACACTGACACATGCGATTATGTTCAACTAATTCATTTTTCAAATTTTTACCTGAGCCAGTACCGTGTCCAGTGTTCGTGTATGTTTTAGATCTTCATAGATTTTCATAACTCTGCCATAGTACTGATGAAAGTACCAATTAATCAACACAGGGATTGCAGTTTGAATAAATTTATAGTAGATGACACATCTCCTTTGGCAAAGCAAATTCAAAACTCTGAAGTTGGTCACTCACCTCACTTGAGATCTAAATCAATTTCAAATGAGCAAGAATTACTTCATCATAGAGTAGGATCATACAGCTCCGCATCCGAAAGTGGAAGGAGCATAGCATCATCAGTTTCTTCTTCAGAATGGTTTTCAACTCAACAAATCAAGTTAGATAGAGAAGCGAGTAAGAGTCATTCACCTTCATCATCACTTGAAACTGCAACATTGACCTCAAATTTGATTAGTGATGGAAGTGATCAAAGTGTGTTGGACTTGAAAATTAGTTTCCTGTCTAGTATCAAAGAGGAAGTTCTTTATCATTCATCACCTCCTAGTGTGCTGGTACGCTTATACTCGGTTCCTTATTATAACAGACAAATGCACTGTTTAGATTCATTAAAAAATTGATGTGTCTGGTCTATATATATATATATATATATATATATATATATATATATATATATATATATATATATATATATATATTAAGAATGTTTGTGTTACTAGCATTATGATACTAACATTTTGTACATTGTGATTGAATACTAGCAGGATGGAGGAAGGGATGATAATTTGTATGATCAACTTGAACATGCTATGGCTGAGGCTGTTAAAGCTAGGTGGGATGTGTATCAAGAAACTGTTAGGCGTCGGAAAGCTGAAAAAGATGTCATTGATGCTATACGAAAGGTAACTAACCGTGGTCATTTTTTATAGAGTTTCATCTCTTGCGCGATGTACGCCATTTGGAGAAGGGAAGCGTGAAATCTCTCTCCAATTTTGTGACGAAGAAATTGGAAGGATATTTCATTTTTTTTCCATCACAAATGTCCTTTGCTAATTTTATTTTTTCTAATAGCGAAACTTATTTTTGAATGTTGCTGAAATAAACTTGATACACATGTTTGAAAATCGAATCAACAGACTAAAGACACCAAAATCTTATATGAAGAAGAGGTGAAACTAAGAAAAGAGTTAGAAGAAGCACTGCATAAAGCAAAAGAAGAAATTGACATCATGAGAAGCCAAATAGAAAAAGTCAATAAAGAACTTGAACTTACCTTAGATCACAAGTCATCAGCAGAGAATCAAATTGGTGAAGCCTCAAGATCACAATCTCTTCAACTATTGCCTGAGTTTTCATTTTCAGAGATTGAAGAAGCAACATGTAGCTTCAATCCGTCGTTAAAGATTGGTGAAGGCGGATACGGAAGTATATTTAAAGGAATCCTTCGTCACACTGAGGTGGCTATAAAAATATTGAAACCCGACAGCACTCAAGGACCATCGGAGTTTCAACAGGAGGTAAGATATGGTTTGAGTTTTTTTTTAATGTTTTTTTTTTGGTCAAGTAGCCTAGCGGCTAGTATGAGTTGCCTTGACTTTTTCCGCTAAAATAATAGGTTAAGAGGGTTTCCCCAATTGTGTTTCCGTATTTTCTCTATATTAATTATATATTTTGACACCCTTTTTGGTTCTGCATCAGGTTGCCGTATTGAGCAAGTTAAGGCATCCAAATCTTATCACACTTATAGGAACAAACCAAGAATCAATGACTCTTATCTATGAGTATTTACCAAATGGAAGCCTCGAAGATTGTCTCAGCCGCAACGATGGTAATACCTCTCCATTACCATGGCAGACTCGAATTCGCATTGCAACAGAATTATGTTCTGCTCTAATTTTTCTCCATTCCAATAAACCTCACAGCATAGTGCATGGTGATTTAAAACCTTCCAACATTCTTCTTGATGCAAACTTTGTAACCAAGCTAAGCGACTTCGGAATCTGTCGTATATTATCTCGCCAAGACGGTTCTTCAGGTAACAATAATAAAACACAGTTTTGGATCACTAGTTTTGCAAAAGGAACTTTTGCATACATGGATCCTGAATTCTTTGGAACAGGTGAACTTACTACAAAATCAGACGTTTATTCGTTCGGAATCGTGTTATTGAGATTGTTAACTGGAAAACCAGCCTTAGGAATCAAGAATGAAGTGTTATATGCATTAAACAATGCTAGTGAAGAGATGAAATCACTTTTGGATCCTTTAGCTGGAGATTGGCCTATTGTAGAAGCTGAAAAGTTGATTCATTTGGCTTTGAGATGTTGTGATATGAATAAAAAGAAAAGACCAGAACTTTGTTTGGATGTTTGGAGGGTATTGGAACCAATGAGAGCTTTTTATTGCGGCGCAACCGCAAACACTTTTGGACTTAAGTCGTGTTTGGATAAACAGCTTAATAGAACGACTTAAAAGTGGCCACGACACTTCACCGGACGAAAAATGCTATATTTTCACATCTCAATCTTGTTTCAAACCATGATCTCAGTTCTACAATCCATGATTGGCTTCAATTTTTTCTCTTCACATATATTGATTAAATTGTAGCAGCTAGCTTTGCATGTTTATATATTAAGTTTCTAGCAGAAGAAGTTGTCATTATAATTTATTTATTTTTATCATAGTTTATAGCTGTCATGGTAATGGTATATATTTTATTCCATGAGTTTTTAATACCATATTTTGTAGCATATGGTGTGTAAATGGAAAAACAGAATTTATGTATATATTTATATATAATAGTGGTCAATGCTATTAAAAAAATAGTATTTGATAATGTAATTTTTACTTAATAATATATATTTTTATTTCTTTTGGTAATGTATACTACATCTTATCAAAAAATATCTCTCAATAATACTACATATTTTTTCCAATGTAATCAATGTAGGGACGAATATCAACATTTTTTTAAGTTTTTATTATGGTGATTAGTATCAATTTCACATCACACATGGTCCATTGTTGTAGGACATGATAGACAACAACCTCCACACACACATTATTAATTATCTTATCCCCCTCTCTTAGACTAGACATCTCTACACCTCATTGGAAAGTGCATGTAGAAGATTTGGCGCCATGGTCCATTGAAGTCTTCTCTACTCTAGAATTGCCTAATTTTTCTATCTTTGTGATATGATTAATTATTTAATCTCACTTATTTTATAATTAAAAAATGTGAGAAAATCGTTCAGAAATTCTAACTCAACTCATAAAAAATCAAATTGTTAAATCAAATATCTATGACCATAATTCGAACTCTAAAACTATGTTATAATCTTAAGAAATTGTATACGCAGAAATTTAGAAGTCCATAAACAGAGTTAATTTTGTGTATGAAAAAATTGAAAGTTTGTGACTAGAGAGATGTCCACTTGACCAATTGGATGAAAAATGGTCCACAAAAACAAGTTTAAGGACCACTGTAATACGTATGTATGTGTACTATCAACAAAACAAAAGGACCACTGTACGGCACAACAATTTTTTCTTTTTCTATTTTTATATTCAGCATAATAATTAAGCCTTGATAATACCCTTGTTTTTTTTCCTGTCGATGATACTGATTTAATCTTGTTTATTCTATTATTTCTTGCAATTATTTTAATTGATCATAGTACATTATTTGTCCAAAATATACACCTATATGGATGATGATAGTGATACTAATTAGTAGTAGTTGATTAGATTACATTTGTGGTATGACTATTTAGTTCAATTTTTACCTATAAAAATATACTAGTAGTTGATAAAAACAAAGATATTATTCTTAGGTTAAAATAAAAAAGGTGATGTTTTGTAAAATATTTCATAATTCTTGTTTTCTATAGAAATAGTTGTATAGAAATGTTGCATGTCCAGCTTGGGAGGAAAACTTGCTTTATCCGTATATGAAGATATTTATGTGATGAGATTGTATTGTTAGAAAAATCAATCAATAAAAAATTTCTTTGGAGATGCAATTAAATGGTCTCTTCAGCACAATATCTGCCAAAAGAGATTATAAGAATTTAAATAATCAGTGATAATAAAATGAACATCAATCTAACAAAATTAGTCGACACTCAAACAAACTAAGAGATTCGATACTAACTATGAAAATTTGCAACTAAATTTATGTTCGTTGTCTTCAACCACCAATAAGAGTACCATTTGCTGAATTTACGACACTCATTTTAAAATAGAGGGAGTATATGATATAAACTTTTGATTTTGTATTAACTAGTCAGATAATCATATATATATATATGACAAAAAGATCTCAAACATTTACAAAATATTTATATTTACAATTTTTAAAAGATAGTACTAACATATCACAAATGCAAAATCCCTCAATTTAAAGATCTACCTTTTCATCATTAAACAAAATTTTTAATATATTTTATCATAATAGATCACATGATTAACTCAATCCTGAAAATACAACGATGTTCAATTCACTTGAAAGAGTTTTGTCACCTTTTACAATCCTATTTAACTCGAACAATTAAGTTTTGCACTTGTGCGCGTATGATATCCGATTCAAATAAATAAAAAACAAAACAAAAATCATATTATAAACTTTGTAGTAGTTTAATTTAAAAACCTGGAGTAGCGGCACAACTTGTTGCCCGTTTACCTTTGACACGTATGTAATTATCTTTTATATATATATATATATATAGTTGAATTGCTTAAATTTAGAAGCTATAAAAATGGAAATCCAAAAGCACTTAAGTTAGCCGTACATTAAGAAAAGTAACTATAGTTATTAATTATAGGGATAATTACACTCACCTCCCCTAAGTTTTCTTTAAATGTAAGAGACACCCCCTCTACTTTTATATAAAACAAAAACCTCCCCTGCAGTTTGTTTTCCATCCAACTTCCGTTTTCTTCAGCTTTCGTCTTCTTCTCTATTTTATTTTTATTCTTTTTCTTTAGAAAAAGGAACCGAGCACACTCTTTCTAAAAATAGCGTCTCCCATTTTGTTTGCTGCAAAGCAAGTTGTACCCAAAACCTTCACTGTTAAACTTTCACGAAAAAGAAATTGTGGGAAATCTTAAAAGGATGGAATTTTGGGGTGAAATTGTAGCGAGGTAGGGTGGTAGTTGGGACTTTACAATATTCAAAAGAAATTATGACAGTGAAAATTAATCATTTTGGAGTGCCATCAAACCATGTATTACAAAAATAGCTACAAAAATAACCTGGTAATTTGAAGCTAGATCAAGATATAAAGGGATTATGTTAGCTTCTCCTCCTGTACAATGCATATTTCATTTTCACATTCTTCTTTGCATTAGTTTTGGAAAACAAAACTTCTTTTAAAATTATAAGATAAATAAAACTACCAATCTTGGTCCATCGTTGCAGCAAGCCAGCAACAACAGATGTTGAAGTTTGATAAGCACTAAGCTATTTGTTCAGTGGAATAGAAAAGTTATTTGAATGGTGAAAGATGGTGTGGACTTAATTTCATGTTTTTGTATTTTAATTTTAACGGAAAGGTAACACCGTTAAGAGAGAAGGGAGGTATTGATATATTTAATTATAACTTAAGGGAGGTGAGTGTCTATTTTAAAACTAGAGGGGATGTCTCTTACATTAAAGAAAACTCTAAGGGAGGTGAGTGTAATTATCCCTTAATTATAGCAATGCAATGTGTGAAGACTCGACTGAACTGAAAGTAGGAATCACTCACATTCACAAATCACAAAACAGAACAAAACATGTGGCAGACACAACCAAGTGAGAGCAACTATCAGCATTGCATTACACACACTGCAACCAAATTCTTACACATTTTTAAGATTCACCACTAACTAACATGTTTTCTTACAAAGTCCTACAAACGACAAAACAAAAACATAGGAAACAATATTATTACAGTAATAATAACAGCAACAGTTATTAATTTCTGCTCTCATTTTCTCTCTCCACCGTCACTTCCTCTGCCTACTTCCTCTCTACCTTCCTTTGTTTCCTCTCCAAACAAATAAAAAAAAAACACTTTTTTTCTTTCTTTTTAGATACCCTTTTGATTTCTTCTATAATTTTTCATTCTAGAATCTTAGTTCTTAAAATGGTTTCATTTGGAGCTATATATAGTGTGGTTTATGTGTTCTTGTTTGGTTTCTCTTTGGTTTTGGGTGGTGATATAGTTCATCATGATGATGTTGCTCCTACAAGACCTGGTTGTGAGAATAACTTTGTTCTGGTATTAAATTCCTTATTCTTCATTTGAATTGTATTGTATCAACCTGTGAAGCTCCGACACTCCTTAGATTAGGCGTGTCCCGCCAACACTTACAATTGCATTGAATTATATCAACTTGTTCAAAAAATTGTGTTTTTTTTGTAGTTTTGATCTTGGTTTTATTTCTTGCTTGCTTAGAATATGTTGGAACAGTGAAGAGATTTGGAAAACTTAGAGAAAAAAAAGTTTCTTTTTTAGGAAAGAAAAATGGGAAAGTTGGTTGGGATTAATTATTTTACAAAAGACATTTTTGTTAGATTTAGTGGATGCTAAACAGACGGTATTAGCATCAGATAGGGGTTTTATGCTAAAATTTTGAAGCTAAATTGCAGTTTTCTTGTAGTGTGTTTGGATTTACTTATTTGATTTTATCTACTGGTGTAAGCATTTGTTAGACAGTTTGGAATAGTTTATTAAAATAGCTTGTGACATGTCAATTAGTTATTAAAAATAGCTTAATAAATTGCACTTTATTTTATCTTTTGTTATACAGAAATAGCTTGCTTACATGATAAGTACTTTGAGTTTATGCTATAAACGCCTAATTAAGTTATTTATCGAAGTAGGGTCTAAGATGATTTGCATCTTATGTGATGTATGCTTATTGGTCATTAAAAATTCTACTATTCCTGTTGTTGAAAATGATGTGTTTGCTTGAGTTTATAGTATTTATTAAGAAAATAGAGTGTAGCAAGAGAAGAGAAAACAATGCTAATTATTATCATAGATTCCATTAAGGTTGATTGTTTCCTTCAGATATGCTGTACTTCTATAGATTGGTTTCATTAAGGTTGATTACAACCATGAGTTTAGAGCTCTTTCGTTGCGATTTTTAGAAGCTCCAATATATAGCTTCTAGTCCGCCGAGATTTTCTATCCCGGTTTTGGTCTTTTCCAAACTTGTACCTTTGGCACTTGAGGTTGAAATGTAAACATATATACAAGCTTTATAGTTTCCTTTTTATATACAAAATTTAACTAAGAACAAGGCAATTGTTGCAAGTGATTGAAACAATATATTTCATGTGCTGACTCTGATAAACAGAATCTGCAAATGTATTGGCTTATGGTTTCTTGTTTTTGAAGTAAACCTTCTTTCAATGTGGTCTTTTGCTATTTTCTTAAATTGCATATAGCCAAATATACATATCTATTGGTGTTTTCCTTAACAGTTTCAAATGATTTATTCTTTTCTGTTAGGTCAAAGTCCCAACTTGGATTGACGGTGTGGAAAACGACGAATATGTTGGTGTTGGTGCAAGATTTGGTCCTACATTGGAATCAAAAGAAAAACATGCCAATCATACTAGAGTTGTCATTGCCGATCCTCCTGATTGTTGTAGCAAGCCTAAAAATAAGGTGCTAATTGAGTTCCTTTTTAAACCGTAGAACTTATTAAATGCAACTTTACCTGATTGTGAATCATAGTTGATCAGATCTAGAGCTTTATTATTTGAAAGTACTTATTTGTTTTGTTTTTCACTATTGTTAGCTCACCGATGAAATCATTTTGGTTCACCGAGGAAAATGTAGTTTCACAACCAAGGCAAATATAGCTGATGAAGCTGGTGCTTCAGCCATCCTCATTATAAACTATCGTACAGGTGTTTTATGCGTTTCTTTTCTTTTTCTTTCTGTTATTTTTTTAATGCTTTTTGTCAATTAGTGATCTTGAGGATACGCTAAATAATTTTTAGTCATTATTTGTTATTAGATCAAACAAAGAAATTTGTGATAATTGCAGTTAATATTTATTTTGTGCTGCAGCGCTTATTTTAAGAAAAGATTGTATGTCGTTTCTGTACAGAACTTTTCAAAATGGTTTGTGAGGAAAATGAAACGGATGTTGATATTGGAATACCTGCTGTTATGCTTCCACAAGATGCTGGTCTAAACATTGAAAGACACATAAAAAATAACTCCGTAGGTATGCTCCATTTTCTCTTAAGTGTATCTTATGTTGTAATTCGCTGCGGCTTTTCTTTGGCATAGAACAATTTAACTATTGAAATGACTACTTTATGTTTCGATACCTGATATGTAGTCTTTGTTCTACTCTTAAGTGTCAATACAGTTATACTCTCCACTGCGTCCATTGGTTGATGTTGCGGAAGTGTTTTTGTGGCTTATGGCTGTTGGTACCATTTTATGTGCTTCTTATTGGTCTGCTTGGACAGCCAGAGAAGCGGCTATTGAACAAGAGAAGCTTTTAAAGGTTCCCTATTTTATTTTCCTGCCAATTTTATTCAATCGCTTATGGATAAAAAGAAAAATGCTATAAGATAGAGTGAAGAAAGAATGAATACAATAATCTGAAGCATAAGATATTTTCTTTAGCCAAATAGATACAAACAAAAAATGCTGAAAGGACAAAAAGGTTATGTTTGGATTGGTTTATTTGAGTTTATCTACTGATATATGCATAACTTTTGTGCTTGCAGGACGCTTCAGATGACTATGTTGCAGAAAGTGTTGGTTCTCGTGGTTACGTGGAAATCAGTACCACAGCAGCAATTTTATTTGTTGTGCTTGCTTCATGTTTCTTGGTTATGCTATACAAATTAATGTCGTTCTGGTTTGTTGAAGTTCTAGTGGTTCTATTTTGCATTGGTGGGATAGAGGCAAGTTATTCTTGTTTTTCGGCTTTGTTTGTGTTGATTAGTGTTCGTCCTTCCCACTATGAAGCACTGACACAAACACGGATGCAGATGCCAAACACGACACTGGCACATACATCAGCACTTTGATTGGCATAATTATTTTTGTCATGTACATTAGCGCTTAAATATCTTTTCACCCATAATTATTTAGTAATCCTAGGGATATATAATAACTTGGCTGAAAACATTAGGGGGCAGCATGATTTTATTGTCACATGAAGCTGAATCTTTATATTTTCATATGCTTTCAGGGACTGCAAACTTGTTTGGTGGCTCTATTATCATGGTAAGTTTCTTATTCACGAAGGAAGCTTTTTATCCTCGAAATTTGCTGTTGTAGATTTCACGGTTTTTATCCACGAAGGAATCCTTTGTATCCATATGGAATTAAAAGCTACCTTGTTATAGTTTCAGATGGTTTCAACATCCTGCACAAACATTTGTGAAGATACCATTCTTTGGAGCTGTTCCATATCTGACACTTGCTGTTACTCCCTTCTGCATAGTATTTGCAGTTGTTTGGGCAGTTAAACGCCATGCGTCATATGCTTGGATTGGTCAAGATATTCTCGTAAGAATATTTTTATTAATGTCACTTTATATTTTAGTTAAAAAGTTTCCTAGACTTTAATACTATTTTCTATATTTCTTATGACTGTCATTCAGGGTATCGCGTTAATAATTACAGTTCTTCAGATTGTCCGCATACCAAATCTCAAGGTATGATTCCAATGACTCCCCTAGGGCACCATCTTTCATTTACTTGTTTTCATCACTCTTGGATTTAAGAACAAGTCCCGTGCATAGGGCATTTATAAACAGTTAAACCGGCAAAATGTTGAAGTGATAGCTTTGTTGGATACTACTCGGTTTTTATGACGAAAGACACTGACATATACTTCTTTCTCTGTGTCAGGTTGGGACTGTTCTTCTCAGTTGTGCTTTCCTATATGACATATTATGGGTGTTCGTCTCTAAATGGTGGTTCCATGAGAGTGTGATGATAGTGGTGAGTGTTTTGGAGCCCTCCTTTACTGTTCTCTACGATGCTCGATTTTGGCCTTAAACATGATGCTGCATTTCTGCTTCCTTCCCATTAAATTTTTTTGAAGAAAAGATTTTTATATTAAAATGTGAATACAATTCGTATTCCAATCCAAACTAAATACATGATTTTGGCCTTAAACTTTGTATTACGTTTTCTCTGTACAGGTTGCTCGAGGTGATAGGAGTGGAGAAGACGGTATTCCCATGCTTCTCAAGTTACCACGTTTGTTTGATCCTTGGGGTGGCTACAGCATCATCGGTTTTGGGGATATAATCTTACCGGGACTATTAGTAGCATTCTCTCTAAGGTTGTCATTTATTGATCAAACATAAGCTCATAAACTAATAAGCTCTTCCAAATGCCCATAAAATATATGTCCACATGCAATCTCCATATATGGAGAAAATAGTTGTATTGTATTATGTTAACAGTTCAGAAACTTAATTATTCTATCAACAACTACATTTTACAGGTATGATTGGTTGGCAAAGAAGAAGCTTCGAGCTGGATACTTTGTGTGGGCAATGACTGCTTATGGTTTAGGTATGATACGCTTAATCTCGGGATAGCTTTCATCACAAAATGTGAATGTCTATTGTTTCCTTATATTTCTATCTTCACTTAAGGAGGTGTCTAATAGAAAAAGTTGAAATAGTGACTGATATTTAATGACAGAATAATATGAAATCCGTCTCTAATTCTGTTATTTCAATTTTTTTGGTAGTTATTGGCTTTCTCTAATGTGCTATTCCTTAAACTTTAATCTTTAGGTCTCCTCGTCACGTATGTGGCTTTAAACTTGATGGATGGTCATGGCCAGCCAGCTTTGCTTTATATAGTCCCATTTACACTTGGTAAGTATAACCATCATACACATAAATTTGAAAGTGTAAACACCTACGATGGCATACTCATTTCCAATTTTTACACTTCATTCTTCATGCTTCATCCATGCAAAAAAAATGCTCTCCCATCTATTATTTGAATGTGCTTTATTAAGTGTTGATTTGCATAAATATGCAAAGCTTAAACCACTATTATCAGTTCAGATTTTGGTCCCAAAGAGACTTGTGTCGGACATACCGCAGAAGGCATAATGCTTTGTCAAATCATTCTATACTTGCTAATTATAGAAAGCTAGTCATTTTCGGTAACATTGGCGTGTAATCATAATTGCAGGAACGTTTTTGTCATTGGGAAAGAAGAGAGGTGATCTCAAGATTTTATGGACAAGAGGAGAACCAGAAAGACCTTGTCCTCATCATATTCAAGAAGATAATTAACCGATCAAATTAACCACCATTGATCTCAAACCGACTCGTATCTTTAGCTATTAGTCTATATAGGAGAGTGATAGAAACTATTAGGAGATTGTGTTAACATATGTAACATTATTGTAACAAAATTCCAGCCAAATGGTTCTACTGTGTGCTGTAAATTTTATATTTTCTTCTGAGATAGCAGATTTGAGAGGTCAGAACTCAGAAGATTATTTAAGAGAATCTATACTCTTGTTGATGGCTTTGCTTTAAAACCAAGTCTTGCAAAGCAAAATGACCTCACTGAAATTTCATTCAAAAGAGGGAGAAGACATAAAAGCTTGCTTACATAAACTCATAGAGAAGATACTGTTAAATATTGAGTCATAACTTGTATTGTAATGTAATGTAATATTATTGTGATGATTAATATTTAATATTACCATCATTCCTATAGTAAATGTTATGAATGTCCTTGAATGGCATATGTTCCATTAGTTCTGGATTTAATTTGAGTGGTTCAAATTCAACATGAAAAAGGAAGAATGAGACCCAACAAAAAATAGACTTGTAAGATGTGAAGCATTTCACCTTTATAAACCTTTTTAATTCATTTATCGAATGTTAGCTTTTCCTGCTTCCGCACGACAAAAATCTCATTAATTCATAAAATTTATAGAGTCTAATTTAACCTCACAAAATCAACCTAGGGTAAAAGATGTCTCATCCTGTTAAATATTTTAACATTTCAAGTATATGACTAGTTAAGGTGAGGGACATCTCACCCATATGAACATGTTTTCAGACTCTAAACACAAATAAATACCAACAAAAAATGCAAAAGTACTATGCAAAATTCACACATCCATGATCACTTATTCACATGATGCCAAGTCCAACTTTTACATGGAAACTTCTATTCATTGTGCAAATTAATACAAACGCATGAAGAAAGAAAAAAAGAATCTCATGTACAAGATAAGAAGCACATAAAAAAGAACTGCAAAAAACAAAAATAAAAGATGCCAAGGACACTTGTTAAAGAATAAGAAAAATAAAATATTTCACAATCCAAAAAGAAAAAACTCGAGGAGTTTTATTTTTCTTTAAATACTTTATTTTGAATCCTTAACAAGCGTCCTGAGGTTACTCATTAAAATTCCCCTGACGAAGTAAAAACAAAAAACAAAAACAAATGACACGCGACAATTTCTTTGTGCTTGCCAGCATCTCTCAAAATTTTGAAGCCAATGGCCCATATGGGGAGGATTCATTCCATTCTGAAAGCAAAGTCCTGAGCATGGTAAGAAAATAGTTGAATTATGTTAACAAATTTTATTACAGCACTATTCAATACAAATAAATCAGTCAGAAATTAGCAGATTCACAAAAAGTAAGGTAAGATCAAAATTGTGTCAAAAACAATACATTATGGTCTCTAAGTTAATAGGATATGGTCTGATGCAGATTTGACCTTGACAGCTTGAGTTGATGACAGACTAACATGCATCAGGTATATGAAAGCAGCAAATCCAAAATTGGAACCATGTGATAGGAACTTGGGTATTATGTCCCATATCAAGTAGTATGGGATGTTTCTGTGGAATATTTAAATGGCTTGGTTCTTCCTCCTTGACAGCTAGCTTTTAAGGGAGGGTTCCCGCAAGGCCGCAACTGCTTTGATATTTATCAATTCGTATCAGAACTGGCTGTCAGTGGCTCAAGCCTCAAAAAGGCAACCTACAGGGAGGCTAACCGGAAAGGCAGAGTAAATCGTTGTATGTACAGTGCAGTCGCCGGATGTTAGTTCTCATGGGGTGGTGCTATGATAGGGGCTTGGATGTTATGGGGTGCCCAACTCCCACATCTTATTAGCCCGTTAAAATGAACACGTTTTAGAAAATGAAAACAGAAAATGTTTTCACAACATAAATAGGGCCTAAGTTTCAGTTTTCCCGACAACAAAAAAAAGGGAAAAAAAGATGTTTTACGTTTTAACACGAATGATTAAGTTCAACTATAAAGCACATGATGGGTACGGTAAAATACTGAAACACATGGAAGAAGCATACAAGTATGTCGCCTTAGAAAACCATTCCCGTTGGTAGTAGAAAACATTGTCTTCCTTTCTTGCGCCGACGAGAAAAAATCTTTTATTCTCTCTGGCCAGTCACAATTTAATCTGCGGGCAAAATCTTCCACTTCCCTGCATCACAAGATAACATACACTATATACTTTAGCATGCATCATTTTAGAAGGACTTAATGTAACCACCCTGCAAACTTCTCTTTATATGATGAAAGAGAAATCTTTGTTTACTTATGGAAGGTAAATAGAGATAGTTTCGTGAACATTGCCACTAGGGCATTAGCGCAATATTGTAGACTTAGTATGTTCAATCCTCAAGAACCAAAAAAAAATTATAGTTTTAATCATTCTGGTGCCTTGTCCTCTGCATATTGTTATAATGCCGTAGTCCTTGAAAGATCTATTCAGCAATGATGCTGACTAGTCAGAGGAATATTTTTTCTTCTAATGGCCAAACAAAATAGTTACCAGTGAATCGACTTTATGCCAAAGATGATAACAGGCCACAATAAAAATACAATAAGAATTTGAAAAACAACACTGTGAACTTAATCACTAAATAGCCTCACCTGTCAATTTTTGCTTTTAATGCTGGATCAATCTCATCATCTGTATCATCATCATCAAACTCAACCATAAGATCATCGTCTGTATGGTGTAAATTCGAGGTCTCACACAGTCCATTAGCTTCCAAACTTTGGTGTCTGCTATTGTGGCCGTTTACCTCCTCCTATGAGAAGACAACAGTATACAGTTAATATTTCAGCGATTGACCATAACGATATGTTCATTCATCATTGACACTGTGCCAAATGATTTAACAGTGTATAAATAAAATAGCAGAATAGAACATTTGCAACAACCTTCTTATTTGGTAAGGATACTTCTTTCAAAGAAGAACTCTTTTGTTGGTCTTTTTTCCTCCGGTTCTTCTTTTTATTCTTGGAAGTTTTAATCCCCTTCGGATCTGTGACAAAATTCTTCACCTCCAGTTAGGAAGTCAAAAAGGAAACTGAAGAAAGATATAAGGCCTGGCTATGGCTCTAGGACAACTGTGACCCCAAAAGAATCTCAATCTTTTCAAAATGCAACTAGCAATGCTTTAGTATAATGTCCCAAAAACCATACCAAATTGCTTATCCAAAATGATGCGCATCATTAATGAACTTTAGCACCATAAAAGTAAAAAATCATATCGATAAATATATAAGTTTAATCCAGTTTGTGAATAACTTTTTTTTTATTTACTTGTCAGATCACCAATCATTTGAAACATTTTAATTATTAAAGCTCACAAATACGTAACAATTTATTGGTCTTAACCCTCCGGTTCTAGCTCTAATAATCCAGAATTCAGCATGTTAAAGATATTTCTTATATCAATTTATCTGAAACTAAGTTAAAGAAAAGTGAAATCAGAAATGCTTATCATATAAAAAAGGGGACAGATGTTTGCACTGTCCTTGCCCATGCTACTCTGTCTAGTCTTACATAAATTTTTTGAGACTGGTGAATAATTTATCATCTAAAAAAACTTCTACTAATCCTCTTAATTTTAGAATGTTGTCATTTATAGCTATAGAGCACCACGTTGGGCAGTTGTCTGTGTATGCCTTTACTCGAGACTTTTTCTTTACCTTTTTTGAGCAGTCCGCACTCAGACTATATTGTCAATAGGAACTTTGAGTAAATTCTGCTTAGCGTTTAGAAGGGATTTCTTAAGGCCAGTGTATAACGATAAATAGAAAGTACACAAATTAGGATCTCAGGAATGAGATCTTACACATTTAATTTAATCAATCTACAGAGTATAAACATGAAGTACACAAAGATGAGAACTGAAATGCTCAGAATACCTCTATCATTTCCATTAATAAAAGACAAAAGGTCATCAACTGAACGCTCATCTACATGTTCTTCTTCAACTTCAACATTCTGAAACATGAAAAGGATCAAAATCAATACTTATCAATAAACTAGAGCATGTAAAATGATGCAAGAATACATCTGCACCTGTGTTGTTAGGGACGACAATTGGACTTATACTCGTAAAAAAATCCGCAATGGGTAGTGTAAAAACCTACATTGTCGGTATGAGCACGGGATACAGGTAATTAGTACTCACAAAAGTGAGCAGAAACGGGTGCGGGTGTAGGTACTTTAGTACCCACCCGGTACCAATGGACAGCATTGATCTTTGCAGTTCTTGTTGGCAATAGTTGAAACAGAAATATCTAATTACACAACGGAATGAGGATTAAATTAGAAGGAACAATGTATAATTCAGTAGCACCTTTATTCTTTCACGCTCTTTAAGTTCTTTCCTCTTCTTGGCATACAAGCGGTTCAAAAGCCTAATTCTTGGGTCGTCGGTTATGTTTCTCAAGGGCTCCAATTTCTCTTCCTGCATCATAAGAATGTGTGAGAAATGAAAATTGAAAAACCAAGAAAACATAATTGGCATACAGAGTTCTCACAAGCACCAGACACCTCTGTAAGATCATCAGGCAAATGAAATATGTCACGTATCTCCTCTGGTGATCTTCCTTCAATTATTCGAGCTAGTGCACGACTGGTGAGATCAACCAATGGCTTTAACTGAAGGCTGTCTGCAGCAGACGTCAACTCGCATAGCTTCTCTGTGTCTATCCTAACAAATTTCTCATCATAAGCCTTCCGTTCCTATATAAAAGAAAATCACTAAGTGAAATAATCTGCAATATTTGTTGTTAAGACTAGAGACATCTTTTCTAGACTATAATTCACGACCACAAGACATGAGATAAGAGCATTAAAGAACCTTATTTGAGCGGCCTAGTACTTGATGAAATCGACAGTAATCAAGAATTAAGCTCAACATTGCAGGACTGACTTGTTGAGGAAGACATATTGCACAATTCTTGGAAGTTCCCATGCCTTTTTGTATTATTTCTTGACATATAAATGGGCAAAACATCGCAATCTCTTGTTCCACTTGTTGGATTGAATCATCGGACGTTTGAAGCCACACATAAGGCTTCATCATCTAAAAATACAAACAAATACCAAGATAGTGTCAGTTTCGGTGCCAAAAAATAACCAAAGCTAGATCTTGATTCAGTAAACATGTAAGCTTAAAAATATAAAAATTGACACTCTGGAATCTAGACAAGACAAGTACACAACCATATACAATACAGCAAGTCATAGAGAAAATGGAATCCAAAATCCATTAAGCGCTCGTTTGGTTTGGCGGTAGAAAATAGGAAACGCAAGTTTGGAGAGGCAAACGCGATTTTACCGAAAATTTGTGTGTTTGGATAATTGTAAAAGTGAGTTTGTTCACTGTGCTTCTAATTCCAAACTCACGTTAGTTAAAAGCAACAAATTGGAGCTTCCACGGTAACTAGAATTGAGTTGGGATATTTTTCTATGAGATGCTTTTTCTCTTTTTTTTTATTCCTTCTTTGCCCTTAACCCAGATCCACCGCTCAAATCACTCTAAAAACTAGAACCATACAATAAGCTTTCCCACTGTAGCAACTGGAAGATGAGGAAAATGAGAGATTAGATGTTGAAATGTTAGAGTGGGAGAAAAAATGTCATGGAGTTAGCGACCCTTTTTTCCTTCAAAGATACCCTGTGATTTTTTTTTTTACTTCTGGTTTTGAACAAGAAAGTAGGTCAGAGATGAAGAGAGAAATTGTTGGGCTCTATTACTTTTGCCTTTGGCCCATTTAATTTGATATTAATTTGGGTTATTAATTGTTGTTCATAAATCATAATGTATTTTTCAAAAAAAAAATCATTATATGAAACCCATTTTGGTAATTGCACATCTAAAAGTGATTTTGATTCAAATTATTCAAACAACTTTCATTCTATTTAATCAATTTTGCATCCAAACATAAATTAATCCTGTTAAACTCAATTCTGACAAAATCAATTCTATCAGAATCAATTCTGTTAAAATCAATTATGTTCACCGCAGAACCAAACACACACTAAAAGGATTATACTTCAAAGAGAATCTAAGTAATGACTTGTATGAGCCACAAGGCAAGATGACTTTGTATTTGCCCGAGCTAAAGAGAGGGGTTCAGACTTCAGCACTAAAACTCCCTGCTATTTAATTTGCAGACCATGCATGGATAGCTATGATTTTCAAATCAATCCCTCCCTATAATCACAACCTTAATAGATAAAGGTGAAAACTAGACCAGAGTTATTCAGCTTAAATTGATTCCTTGGAAACAAAAACACAATAACAATCTGTATTCACATAGTCATGACTCGCATCTAATAATCACAAGTTTGAAATGTCAACAAAAACACAACATAGAATAAAGACTTATTCATCCACAGTTTCAAAACCTCAGTGGTTTTTAAAAGAGGGATTTTGATTCAATTTTGTTGGAGAAAAATTGACACGAAATCTTTAAACAGGCACAAATGCATTTGGGTTCACGAGAAAACGAAACTATTGGAATTATTCTATATGGTGGAAATCCAATGATGTATGAAATATTATTGGAAAAGAAACCATATGGAACGACAAAGTAACAGGTAAACATAACCACCAAGCAGTACAGCTTAAACAAAATTTAACAACTAGGCTAGATAGTTTTACTTTAAAAAAGAAATACATATATTCACTTATACACAAAGATATCATACCTCAGGTTTAATAACTGCCATGTCAGTTTCTGACATTAGAGAGCAATTTGACTTGCGAAATATGTGGAGATCGGAATTTTCTTTATGATACAACAAATATAACCTCAACTATGTCCTCCCTTCAAAGCACTTCTGCAATCAGGATTATGTTACTCGAGCAATACTACTTAGATGCATTATTTCCCTGAGAGAATTTGTAGTGTCACACAAACCTATCACATTATACCATGCAGCAAGTTAAATAGGTGTGAACCTGTCAAATATCCGAATGAAAAACTATTTGGCACCTAGATAAGATGTCAATAAGTGCAACAAATGCACTACAGAAATGAAGAGCATGACAATATATACTTCTGCTATTAAATTATGGATGGCAAGCATTCTGTTCTGTGTTAATCAAAAATACTGGCCACAACATACGAGTCACAGACACTCCTCCAATTAGGTGTGTCCTGGTATTGAACATGTGTCGGTGCCCGTCCACGATGCATATAATTAGATTGAATTATGATATTTTTTAAATTTATTATTGGCGTACGTGTCACTGCCTGTGTCGGATCCAGTGTTCGTGATTCATAGGCCACAACAAGTTATTCTTTCATTGTAATCGTTACTTATACGGTTATAATGATTTCTACAGGGGGAACTATTGTTAAGTTTCCCACCAAACACCAGTGTATTATATATCAGTTGTTTTCTTTCTTTGTGAGTTTGGTTCTATAGAGTCGAAATTTGATTTGCATCATAACTTCAAACTCATTCACAAAAATAATTCTACTCGAGAACTCTCAAACATGACAAAATCAATGGCATGCTTCTACAATCACTAAAACCAAACATGCACTAAAATGGTATAGCTTCTTATCTCTCTTACATTCACCAAAAATTCTTTTTAGGATTCAATAAAATAACACAGCATAAAAAAAATCTACACCTATAATATTGCCCTAACTTTCAATGCAGAATCTCCCAAAATGCAACTAGCTACCGCCTACCACAATTCTCTAATAACAGCTATAGTTTTTTTCATCGGCGTAGTTATGAATATCTGACCAAAAATTAAATCAAAAGCTGTATATATCTATCCTCATAAATCCTAACTTTGCCACTTCAAACAGAGTTCACTAGTACTACTCAGTGCAGCATCTCACATCAATATCCTAATCCAAGAAGCAGCATCACAAACAAGGTTTTCAATTTTCAAAAAAGCCCTCACAATATTCGTATAATTAAATTCCTATTACTTCATTTCATTCAAGAATTCTACAAATATCACATCAACAATAAAAACATTTATTTACCTTATCCATAATCATACTTCACTACTAATCACAAGTACCAAACTAGCTATAGTAATTGGCATTATCAAATTACAATTTTTTCCATAAAAATCATAACCATAAACATACAAATCAACTTATATTATATTAATTATAGTTCCAAAACCAAATTAAAAACACCACTAAGCAAAAAAAATTCATTTTTTATAATAACTCTATTAAAATCACAAAACAAACATTCAAAATCAATTCTTTTTCTTTCATTCTGAACTAAAAAAATAATTAAATCCTCGTAATTATCACATCAATTTCCAGCTAGCAAAACAAAAAAAAAATACAAACTATATAAAAAATGGAAAAACAAAATCCCATTTTGAACACAACCCATAATTTATAAACAAGAACTAAGATGAATTAAATAATCAAAGTTAAAAATTGAGTCATTAAAATCAATGAAATGCAAAAATGAATCGGAGTTACCTTGAAGTGTAGAAAAATGGATTTGGAGAGTGAGAAAAGTGAAGAAAGAGAAAATGAGAGTTTGCAAATTTTTGTGACTGGGAAAAATTTTCAGTGAATTTGTATAGCTGCAATCGTTTTCAATGACATAGAATTGTAAAGGGTAAGGGAGATGAATATGAAGAGAAGGGTGTGTTAAACGGCGTCGTTTTGGTTGAAGTTGAACCCATTTAGGTTTATTGGTTAGGCCCTTCAAAATTAGGCCCAAGCCTGTTAAGGATTAAAACAGTTTAATTCATTTTTTTTTCCTTAAAAGATTTGTAAGTTCTTGTGTTTCGCGGTAACTATTTTACTCGTTAGATTAGAGACACCTTAAATAGTGAAATACTTGATTTAGAGATTTAAAGTTACTTCGTATTTATTAAGATTTTGTATGATATTTGTACAGTATTTTCTAATGATATAATTTATATTTACTGTTTTATACTAGTAACATTTTTTATAAGTTAGTACTATTTTTTTTGGTAATTGTTATTTTGGTCATTATTAACTAGTGCATCCTTATGTACTAGTTAAACATATAAAATGAATAATACTTGTATTGAAAACATTTTTTTATATATTTTATAAAAATTGATTACAAAAAATTCTAATATAATTTTGTTATATTAAGTTTCTTTGATTTGTGCACGAGATGCACTAATTAGTATTTTTTTATAAGTTTTTTTTTTGTCTGTAGTTTAGTGATTAAAATGTCTCCCATAAAAATAAATAAGCTAAGTAAACGTATTATAATTCGAACTCTAATCCCTTCACATTATATGCAAATATCAACCAACTAAATTAAACTCGATGAGACTTTTTATAAACTTCTTTAAATAGCTTATAAACATGATATATCTTAGAAAGAGTAGTAGGTACTTACTACATTAAGGTGACCAAATCTTTTGTTCATGGTGAAACATCAATGACTTTTCTTTCCATCTTATCTCTTATTCTTTTCTCAACAAACCACCATCACCAACAATTTTTTTTTCTCACTCTCTTTACAAACCACCATTAACCCACTTCCGGCCACTGTTACGCTTCCGTCCGACCTTCTTTGTTCACTCGACCATCATTTTTAAACTCATCTCTTTCTTCTCTGCAAATATCATCTTATTAGTTTTTAGATCTATTAAGTTGATATATATTTTGTTACCGCCACTTCACTATACTTTTCCGGCAACCATGAGTTTACTTTCACGAAAGTTGAAAAACATAACATCTTTGACTTTTTTTTCACAATGATTTCTTAGAAGTAGCCATTCGCATAAGGCTCACCAAGCATCAGGTAGTAAACATTTTTAAACATATACTACCATATATCTTTGTGGTTTTTGGTGTTTTTTACTCTATATTTTATGTTAACCTTGGATTTCTCGATATTAGCTTTAATGAGATATCTAACACGAGGTTTTATAGTAATTGAATTAGCCGTTTCAAAAAAAATAGTAATTGAATTAGTTCAATGGAGAATTAGACAATGGTTTCATCTTAAAGTAATTGAATTAGTTAAATATAGACCTTGTTTATTTATTTATTTTGATGTCATGCATATTTACGTTGTTGATCTCTTAAGTTCCTTCAAATGGAAGGGTAATGATTTATCTACAGTTGTGTGTAGAAAATACTTACTTACATATCTGTTACCAACTCACGACGTTGTTTCAAGAGTTGTCATACCCACTGAAAATACATTTTTTTCATAACTAAAATGTTAATGTTAATGTTAATGTTAATATATAGAAGAATGAAGTGAAACAAATTTTCTTATCACATGTCATGCAACATGCATGTACCACATTTTAGTTATGAAAAAAATGTTGGGGTTGATTGCAATGTAAGTCCCACATTGTTAATGAAGGAAAAAAAGGTTACGAAAATTGTATTGGAGAAGTCCCACATTGCTTAGAACAGTGAAGAGTGTGAGAGCTCAATACTATATAAAGAGATCTCAAGTTTTTTGTTTCAACACACCAAGATGTGATGCCATGGAGTAGAACCGGAAAACACTTTAAGTTTATATTTGTGTCTTTGTTTTTCTCTTATGTTCTTGTTTTAGAGTATTGTGAGATGTAGTTCAAATATTTACTTTGGAGAGTGTGGGTGTATTGGGGTCATGGGTGTGGTTGAGAGTGAGTCAATATGTTGTAACAATTTTCACATAGTGATTATTCTCTGGTTGCCGGTTTAGACAATGGCCGTGATTTTTTCTCTGGTTTTGGAGTTTCCACGTTATATTCTTATGCTGTTGATTGCGCTCCTTGTTTATTATTACTTCCCCGGCCCCTGTTTTACCCAACAAAAAATGCAAAGCACGACAAAATGCATTTCAAATATCTACAATAAATAGATTTTTGCTGATAAATAGTGATTAGTTCGACTCTTATAAAGTGAACTTGAAATTTAAATTGAATACATTGAAATATCTGCATTTTAAAGTTTTGCCTATATATTTTAAGTTTTACTTTTCATTTTCAATTTTGTGATTTGGCTAATGAAATTAGATAACTACTTTTTCCGCTCCCAGGAAAAATGTTGGGCCCCTGCGTTTTCAAATTTACCCTTTTCGGTTTTTGTTGTGTATTCAGCAAACTAAAAAGCAGTTTGTTGAATTCGTTATTTAGGATGTGAACGTCATATAAATCAAATTTTTTGTCCTTCTCACTATTTTCCCACTTTCATGTTCTTTTCGTTGAATAAAACATAGTTTGCAAAGTAAAGTGTGAATCATTCTTTCGCCTCCAAGTGTGATCGGTCAATACTATTGGATAATATGGAGCAAATCAAGAGATCATGCACATAATTATTTTTTTTGAATCAACAAATATATATTATAATACTCAACCATAAATATCGTTCATGCAATGCAATTATACGATATTTCAATTTATAGAACTATATTGTGTGTGTGATTAGTCGATACTATGTCACAATCACTCTAGTGTCAATCTAAATATATTTTTGAACAATGGTTAAATCTTGATAAATTCACTAATTAAAGTGCAAATATTAAACTGTTGTTGTCACTTAAAGCTACTTTAATTAGAGAACTGCAATTTTGTTCACACAATACTGTGTAAACGGTGTTTTTTTCATAAAACTTTTATCTAAGGGGTATTCTGATCATTTCAAGAGGTGCGTGCGATATGCTGGAGGCGCGAAAAGAATTTTTCATGAAAATATAGGGTAAGAAAATGAAATTGTTGAGCTTGAGTTGGTGAAGGAAAATTGAAGGACTATTTAATTCAAATCTGATAAATGTTTAGAGTACTCAATGAACTTTTTACATTATATCCCACTATAAAAACAAATATTATTATATACACTCTCAAGTCCCAACATAAAAAATGGGTTAATAGAGTTTTATTAATATAGGTGAATTTTGTTTTACACCACTTTAAAATTATATTTTTTGATTACGTTTTATAAAATTATTTTTTTGAATTACTTCTTCAGTTGATTTTTTTACTAATGTGACAAGCAAAAATTCAACTTTTTGCCGATGTGGTAATGCACTTTTTGAATGCCACATCAGCAAAATAATCAACAAAGAAGAGTAATCTAAAAAAAATTAATTGTATAAGAGATAATTCAAAAAAATAATTTTAAAGACGATAAAATAAAACTCGCCTATATTATAAAAAGGTAAATACCTATTAACCAAAAAAGGTTACGGACCCTCTTTATAGACATCGGCCTTAGATCATTGCACTCTAGAGTTGGCCCCGAAAATGTAGATAGAGTGGTAAGAGTAAGAGAATAATAATAGAGAGGAAAATTAAAAAAAATTAAATAATAGGGAGGATGTAAGAAGTGTGTTGAGAAAAGATAAAAGTAAGAAATTACTAGTTAAATGAGAAGATTGATGAATGAGTTTTTAATGACTTATTATATTGTTGTATCTATTTATTCAAAATGAATTACATGTAACATATTTATACAAATTAAAGGTCGAATTTGAACCCTACTACACTTATCTATTCACATTAAAAATGTAGATTTCTAGCATGCTATTTTATTTTTATATTTATTTTCTTAATATATACCCTTAAAAATTAAAATACATGTTTAACATTTTTCATTGGTTGATGAAATGAATTTAATATCTTTGCAGAAAAGAGAAAGAAAGAAGAAAATTGCAGACTCTATAGTCAAGTTTTTTGACTTCACAAGAACATAAATAGAACCCACCGCATTATTTTGTGTTCAGCAATTGATCAACCAAAAACAGCAAGCAATTAAGAATGGCAGCTGGTAACCGAACTTTAAACTCGTTCGTAGCTTATTATGGGAAACAGCTCAACCAACAACCAATCATATTCATATATAAGTTTTTTTTTTTGTTTAGATTAAAAATATTTACTATTGAAAGTGACTAATTCTCTCATTTAGATTGTAGTCTTGTAGGTATTTCAAAATATTAGATAACTGCTCTAAAAATTTAAAGTTGTTTTACAATAATAATGATCAAAATCTTGACACTTGGTTAAGAAAAAATGACACTCGATCGTTTAATAATTTTAGAGCAAAAAATCATATTTAGTTTAAACTGCACATACATTTTGGTAGTGTATGAGAGTGCATTTGTTGTATGTGAGAGTATATTTATTTTCGAAGAAATAAGAATATTAACTTGTGTTCTTAGAATATATATATATATATTAAAATTAAAAAATAAAAATAGAATTATTTTCTAAAGTTTAATTGTTGTGCACTGACAGTGTAAAACATTTTTACAAATGCATTCAATCAAAACACAACAAATTGCTACATTTATAAGTTAGTTCCTTAAATATCTCCATAAATATTTACATGGCGTGATTTGATTAGATGCATGTGTAAAAATGTTTTACACTGTCAATACATAACAATTAGACTCTATTTTCTATATCTGATTTTTTTTAAACACTAAATATTTTGTATTGTTAACTAATTTTGAAACTTTGGCATGAGTCGGTGAAAAAGAATGTTTTCTGTTTATAAAACCTAGTCCAAAGCTGGCCAGCTAATTAATTGTTTTGCCACCCATCCCTCATCCTCATGCTCATGCTCGTGTCTAGTGTCTACTTATAATTTATGTTATGTGTATCTAATTGACAAAAGGTTGGTATATTGATACTATCAATTTCTGTTCTTTTTCTTCCTAAAAGATAATTTATTTTAACTTTTAGATTTTTAAAGAATTGATATATTTAATTATAGATCAATAATGTTAGTTATTTTATTAAATGTTAGTTGATGGAGTAGTAATTGACGTTAGATTTAAGACTAAGACGTCAAAACTTGCTCTGAACTCTAAACTATTATAATCCCTTTCTCCTAAAAACTAACGGATAAAAATTAAAACATTAAAAATATATTAGTTATTTAATGAACCTAACAAGTAAATATTTTTATTAAAAAAAAGATATAGTAAATAAATAAAATAGTTTGATACAACTCCCTTAAAAATGTAGAGCTCACTTTGAGAGAAATACTACTATATGATGTTATAGAATAGAACAGAACATAAAGGAACTACATGCGATAGGTATCTGTAATTAGTTTAGTTCAATTAGTAGGAACATTTTATGTTTTTATTTTTAACAGCCAAATACAACATTTTTAATAGCTCACTAAGGCTTTGTTTGGGAGATGGGTTTTGGAGCGGAATGAGAGGCTTGTGGAGAGCTAATCCTTTGTTTGGGAGTTTTAAGAAAATAGGGAAAGGTTTTGGGGAGTTTCAAGGGACTTAATTTATCCAATTTCAAAGTTCCCCCAAATTGGAGGGTTAAACATATGAATTGACGATTTTACCCTCACAATAATTCAACTTTTTTTCTCGATATCGAAAAAAAATTCCGCAAACTTTTTTATTCGAAATCGGAAAATTTTCGATAATTTTTTTCCCGATATCGAAAAAAAGTCCGCGAAGTTTTTTTCTCGAAATTGGAAAAAATTTCGACAACTTTTTTTCTCGATATCGAAAAAAAATTCCGCAAACTTTTTTTATCGAAATCGGAAAAATTTCGATAATTTTTTTTCCCGATATCGAAAAAAATTCCGCGAAGTTTTTTTCTCGAAATTGGAAAAAATTTCAACAACTTTTTTTCTCGATATCGAAAAAAAATTCCACAAACTTTTTTTATCGAAATCGGAAAAATTTCGATAACTTTTTTTTCCCAATGTCGAAAAAAATTCCGCGAAGTTTTTTTCTCGAAATCTGAAAAAATTTCGACAACTTTTTTTCTCGATATTGAAAAAAAATTCCGCAAACTTTTTTCTCAAAATCATAAAATTTTCAATAACTTTTTTTCCCGATATCGAAAAAATTTCCGCGAACTTTTTTCTCGAAATCGTAAAATTTTCGATAACTTTTTTTCCCGATATCGAAAAAAAATTCCGCGAAGTTTTTTTCTCGATATCGCAAAAAAAATCCGCAAACTTTTTTTCTCAAAATCGGAAAATTTTCGATAACTTTTTTTCCCGATATCGAAAAAAATTCTGCGATTTTTTTCCCAAAATCGGAAAAAATTTCGACAACATTTTTTTCTCGACATTGAAAAAAATTTCCGCAAACTTTTTTCTCGAAATCGGATAATTTTCGATAACTTTTTTTTCCAGATATCGAAAAAAAGTCTACGAACTTTTTTTATCAAAATCGGAAAAAATTTCGACAACTTTTTTCTAGTCTTATTTTCCCGATATCGAAAAAAAGTCTACGAACTTTTTTTTCCCGATATCGAAAATATCAAATATGTTTTTTATACATAGAAAATTTAAGCTATTATTATTGTATCAAATTTTTAATAAAATTATCAAAAAAATTCAGATTTAGAAAAAAATAATTAAAAAAATGTTTTCATGATTTCAAGAATTTTTATAAAATTGGTAAAAAATTATAAGATAAATTACAAGGTATAACACAATGTATTGATTTTAAGAGAAAAAAAGGGTAAAATAGTAAAATTATTACATAAGCCCTTCATCTCCTTTCTTTGTTGACTTTTTAACTCCCAAATAAGGGGAATGTTTTCCCACCTTTATCCCTTCCCTCCATTTCCTTCCCTTCCCCTCCTTAGCCTTTCCTTTCCTTCCCGTCCAAACTCTCAAACAAAGCCTAAAGTGGCACAAGATGTGCGCGGTCTAAATGTGCACACTCCAGGACATGAAAAGAATAAAGGTACAACAATCATTAAGCCAGCCAAAAAATAACCACAAAACAACAATGAACTTGAGTATCTCCATTTATTCACCTAACATATTCATTTTTAAGGGTTGAAAATTTAATCACTAAACTACTTGACAAAAAAATTATATAGGAAAATAGTAAAATTATTCAACGATACACAAGGACAATGAAACCGAAATTTTATGAGGATATAATTAAAATATAAAGAAAAATGTCATATATTTTTTATGAATCTTATTTTAAGTTTTTTTTTGATAAAATTGTTTGAAAAAACCCTCAAATTCAAATTCTAAGTGAAACAATTCAGATTTTTTTTTGGTTACATTACAACTAGAAAACACAAATGTAATCATGTCATTCTCTTATTGAATATCAGTCTCAAATTACAATTCAACAAAAGAGAAAAAATTTAAAATTTGGACATGTACTTAAACCAAGAAGATGCTTTCTTAAAGGCTTAAAGCATTGCATATACAACTTAGAGAATAAATTTGAACTTGGCTTAAACTAAGATGTTTGCCATGATATACAAGTTAAGCATATATATATAGCATATGTAAATGATTAATTCTGTTATCAAGTAATTTCAGCATTTTTCAAATTATAATTATGATAGATTGAACCGTAATCCTTTCTACTAAGTTCAACGATAATCATTGCTGAACCAATAATAAAGAATTTATATTTAAAAACGGATGAATAATGTTTTTAGTAACTTTAAATCTAGTCATAAATCTAGTAGGTGCAACTACATTTTACTACACAATACGGAAAAAACTTCTCTAAGCAGCAAGAAAACAAAAATTGCATATCAAATTACAATAACAACAACCAACAACAACCAAAACCGCAAGAATTTCTAAGGCTAAATCCGTAATTAACCATTTCTGAACCAACATTTAAAACTGAACGTTCCCTCACCTTCCTCTCTCGCGCTCTCTCAAAAAACAGAATCCACCTGTCACTCTATCACCGCCGTAACTGAAAAATGTCACCGCCGAAACAGAAACGCAACTTCCCTCCGATAACGGAATGTAACGGAAATTCTTCGCCGCGTGATTCCGTCGCCGCTGATCTCGACGGAACTCTTCTCATTTCTCGAAGCTCTTTTCCTTACTTCATGCTTGTTGCTGTTGAAGCTGGAAGTCTCTTCCGTGGCTTCATTCTCCTCCTTTCACTTCCTTTCGTTATTATCGCTTATCTCTTTCTTTCTGAATCTCTCGGTATTCAGATTCTCATTTTCATCTCCTTCGCTGGTCTCAAAATCCGTGACATTGAACTCGCTTCACGCGCTGTTCTTCCAAGGTAGTGTAAATTTACTCTTTAGTGCACTCATTCGTGAATTCGTTTTCTGATTTTGTTCGATTAGATTCGATTTGATGTGATTTTGACATTTTGTGTAGATTTTATGCTGCGGATGTGAGGAGAGAGAGTTTCGAGGTGTTTGATCGGTGTAAGAGGAAGGTAGTTGTGACGGCGAATCCGACGGTGATGGTGGATGCGTTTGTGAAGGACTATCTCGGCGGCGATAAGGTTTTGGGAACGGAGATTGAGGTGAATCCGAAGACGAAGAAGGCGACTGGATTCGTGAAGAAACCTGGTGTGCTTGTTGGAGATTTGAAGCGTTTGGCTGTTGAGAAAGAGTTTGGTGATGAATCGCCTGATATTGGACTTGGAGATAGGAAAACTGATCATGATTTCATGTCAATTTGCAAGGTTTGGTTTCTATTACTAATTAATTATCAAGTTTCATATGTTTGATATTTTGCGTGAATTGCATCAAGTTTCTAAAACTGATTGGTTTGATCTCAGAACTCGCCTCGAATTATGGAGTATTAAAGTTAATTAAGCAGAAAAGTTAATTTCAACAGAAGTTAGAAAACTTGTTTCTGATATGGTTAATTAAGTGGTTGATTAAATATTCTAACCACTTCATTAATTAGTGATTGAGATTTCAATATGATGCAAATAAATATGGGAATTGACAGTAGTATGATTTTTTAAGGAATTTTAAGTTTTGATTAAGAAAATGACATATTAAATTTTTAAAAGAAACTTGTCAATGTCAATCTAACATAGAAGGTCCATTTTCTTGAATAGGTTTTTCTTTTAACTTTATATATGGAATAGTTCAATCAAAGGCACAATTGTGTTTTCTACTTTGTTTTTTGTTGATAATCTATTTTCTTCTTGATTAAGTGAAAGCAAGTGGGTGAAAATTGATTGTAAAGAATGATGTGTTTAAATAGAGGAGTATAAGTATGTATTATTTGAACACAATTGAAAATAGATGTGCATAATTTCTTTGATTTATCTTTGTTCATTTTTATAAGTGACAAATTGTTTTTTAGATTCATCGAATAACGATCTTTGATATACATTAATTATTTAATAAATCTAAAAAGAATGATATGTCTATTATAAAAAAAAAAATGGAGGTTCGTTTCAGCAAAAAAAAAAAATGGAGGTAGTATTTATTTTGAAAATAAGAGAGACTTATGATTTTTTTCTAACATTTTATTGACCTCAATTCATCACCAAATTATTAAACACTTCGTTTATTATACTTTAAAATGTGAACTGTCTAACATTTTTAATAATACTATCTAATAAACTCTAAATCCCCCAAAACTCATCACCTCTCAAAAAATTACTATTAAACATTAAACATGTTCTATAAATAACTGTATATCATTATGTTTTGACAACATTTATTTAGCAACTTCACTTCCACCATGTTCTATAAGATACCTATATGGTGCTTATGCTTATTGGACAAGCACTTACCATTATTGATCGAGTATTAAAAATATCAATATTTTACTATGGGTGTATGTGATAGGTTCAAATGTTCAATGCCGTGTCCGTAGGGCATGGGCCATGATGGGTTAAATTGAGATTTTAATTGGAGTAGCTGCATTAACTTATATGGTTGAGTGAATGGATTAATTTTCATTTGGCTTATTTTCCCAATTGTATGTCATGTGGGACCCACAGTATTAACCACCACAACTAACTGCCAGCATATATACTTTCCATGGTCCATTCATCTTTCATATTGTACACTGTAGTAGAGTTGAGCACGGTTAATTAATGCAGTCATGGTCCATATATACACTAGTAGTAGTACTTCTGTAGAAGAAATTTGCCAACTACATTTTTCTTCTCAATTAATTCACTCATATGGTTGCTGAATTCACACCCACCTTTACTACCTTATAATACATGAAGTTGACCCGAAAGGATAAAATTCAGGATATGTGCAAAGTGTAAGCAAACATAAGAATGAATGAATGAATGGACAAATTGACAACACCCTTTATCACAATTTTGGGTTTGGCTAAAGCAATCTTTGGCCTAACTTTCACTTCCTTTAACATAATGTTTTACATATTGACTTCACTACAGTCATCATATATATGTTTTATTTCATCCAATTTAATCTTCCTTTAACATGGTGCTAGCTTAGCTATCTTTGTTCACGTGAAACACATGTTGTTACACACTTTCACATTAAGTAATCATAGCAAACATATAGGAAACCCCATTTGTGTTTACTAAGATTGTCTTTGCATCAATATTCATTCAATTTAATCTCAACATTCAATATTGTTGGGACCTTGTAAATTTTGTCAGTAAAAAACTAGTGGTGTACATAAAATAATTTTATTTTGTGGGTCTTTTTATGTCACACTTTTGTGCTGCCCAAATTAAGGGCAACACTTGCTTTGGACTTGAGTTGGTCCAACCATGTGAGTGAGAGATTGGATAGTGTTTTTAAATAATATTAAGATTTTCTTAATGAATTTTATGTATATATTAACTAAATAGTATTTAATAAAATTTCTAAATACTACCTTTTAAAAAGGCCTCAGTTCATAAGTCCCTTAAGGCCTACATAAGTGTTTGGCAGCCCTGATGCTTGCTGTTAATTTATTACCCTGGCATGCTTGTATTGTTGAAAACCATAGCCATTGCAGGAAAGTAAAGTTTTACCTTTACTTTTTGCTTGGATGATCATTAGTTCTTTCTAATTATTCACAATGAGACTTCCACTGTATTTATCTTTGATAAATGAAATGATCAAATACTATTGTTATGCATTGATTATATATATTAGCAACAAAACTATATATGATATGGTGCAAAAATGCTATAAATTCTAATAAATGTCAATGTCAATGAATAACAGGAAGGGTACATGGTGCCTCCGAACAAATCAGCAAAACCAGTCCCACAAGAGCGTCTCAGGAGCCGAATCATCTTCCACGACGGCCGCTTTGTACAACGCCCAGACCCACTAAACGCCATCATCACCTTCGCCTGGCTCCCATTTGGCTTCATTCTCTCCATCATCAGAGTCTACTTCAACCTCCCTCTCCCTGAACGCATAGTTCGCTACACCTACGAAATACTTGGCATCAAGCTGGTAATCCGTGGCAACCGTCCTCCACCACCTTCTCCAGGAACCCTTGGAAACCTCTATGTTTGTAACCACCGTAGCGCCCTTGACCCCATTGTCATTGCCATTGCCCTCGGTCGCAAAGTCTCCTGTGTCACTTACAGTGTCAGCAAACTATCGCGCTTCCTCTCACCAATCCCTGCTGTTGCCCTCACCCGTGATCGCGCTGCTGATGCAGCCCGGATCACAGAGATTCTCCAGAAGGGTGACCTCGTTGTTTGTCCAGAAGGCACCACATGTCGCGAGCCTTTCTTGCTGCGGTTCAGTGCACTGTTTGCTGAGCTGAGTGATAGGATCGTTCCCGTAGCTGTTGATTGCAAGCAGAACATGTTCTACGGGACCACTGTTCGTGGAGTCAAATTCTGGGATCCTTATTTCTTTTTCATGAATCCTAGGCCTGTTTATGAGATTAATTTCCTTGACCGGTTACCAGAAGAGATGTCGGTTAAAGCTGGAGGGAAATCTTCGATTGAAGTTGCTAATCATGTGCAAAAGGTTTTAGGGGATGTGCTTGGATTTGAGTGTACCGGGTTGACAAGGAAAGATAAGTATTTGTTGCTTGGAGGAAATGATGGGAAGGTAGAGTCTATGTATGGCAAAAAGTGAACTGAAGGGAAAGAAAACCTCAAATCACTCCCTTTTACCATCTATCACTAAAAATTTGATGCAGTAGAGCCAGTAATCATATATATATATATATATATATGGTTAATTAGTAATTCAGATTGAAGAAGATTAAACCATTCGAATTTCTGAGTATGGGTTTTGAAGGTTGGCATTCGAGGAGTACTACGATTTTCATTCAACTTAATTGCATCATTTTTGTCCAGTGACAAATCCAGATTCCTTTTTAGTTTCATCTAGCATATTTTCTCCATCACATTATTCATCTTATTATCTCTGTTTCTTTCTCTTTTTCCTTGTAACTCCTCACTTATTTCCATAGTAGTAATACTTATACTACTACTGAATTGAGTGAAAATTAATGTGGAAGTTGAGGTTTCCAGAATAATAATAATAAGCAATTGGTAATGATTTAAGAATTTTGAATTTGAGGTACTGCTTTAAAACATTTGAATTTAGTTCTTTGGCAGTGGATTCAATTGACCATGATCATGATGGGTCATACCATTACATATACTCTAAAAATAACATAGAATCTTTTATAAATAGTAGAAGAGAAGTATATTCTTCTAATTGAAATCGCTAAAACTGTCCATCATAACTTCTCTCTCACTATTTTTGTTAACAAATAATGCATGTAAAAAATACTTATATTTCTGATCTCATTGCACTACCTGCATATTCTGTTTTGATCACCTAGAGGCAGGACTGCAACTACTGGTTTTACTTGTGTAACATATCTTTTAGTGTATTGTTGGTATATATCATAACGATAGCAGGGATCGGAGATTGATCAAAGAATAAATTCTTTACAAATTCAATCAATGGTTAAATCATAAATTTTGAGTCATTTTGCAATCAATGTTAGATGATGAGTGAAACAGTGGTTGAGTTGAGACATGATGCAGGGGATCCTTAGGTAAAACATAATAAAAATCTTCATTTTTTTTCATATGCTACTGTAATATTTTGTATAAACTTCTTCATAACCGCAAATTAAAACAACAAAATATCAAGACAAAATTAATGAATTAAAACACCAGCAAGACCATTAATTAGGGTCCAAATTGTAGGTTCGTCCCAGAGCCATCTCAGAAACAATCATGTATACACACACTAAAATAAATTGTATAGATTTATATTCATTTATTTATATATAAATAGATATATGATCCTAAGACCGTGTTCAATGGTTCCCATAATTCAACATCCACTTTTCCACTTTTTACACTTCATATCATCATTCAACACACATTCAATTTTTACTCTCTCCAATAGTTTTTTCATTCAACACCCTACCCCACCACTTTCTTTATCCCACCACTTTTTATTTTACATTCTTATTTAAATTTAAAATTTTGTTTTTATGATTAAATAAAATTACAATTATCGATTAACATTAAATTAAAATAACGGACACTTAACAAAAAAAAAAATAATTTTTTTTATTTTCTTAACATCGAACGCAATACATCACACAAATTTGAGAAGTGTTTGGATTTTGAGAAGTGTTGGAATTTTGGGTGTTGAAATAATTATTGGGATTCATTTTACTAAAAAAAACACTTAAACTTCAAAATTAACACTAATAAACACTAATAATATGATTAAGAGAATAAAAAATTTGAATTTTTTTCCTGTGTCCAAATGAAATGAACCAAGTCTCTATTTATAGAGAAATTTTTTTACGAATTTTGGTGAAAAAATAAAAAAATAAAAAATTAATTTGCAGTGAAATAATTGAGCTTAAAGATAAGAATACAATTAAAATTCGGGCAGCCAATGAGAATCCGCCACGCGTCCTTATCTTTCCCCCCTTGTCTTATCTCTCCGCTCCCAACCTGCTGTCACGCGCGCTGTCTGGGCATGTACCGCACGCGCCTGATAACAACCAACGAAAGCATTCCGCGTGTCCCTCTATGTCAGTCTCAAATGTGATGAATCTGATCAACTCTGAATCGGGTTTTTTGCATCTTTCTTCTGTTTTTTTCTGACTGCATAGTGATTCAACATGGCGAAAAACCTCCGTTGAACATGGTCTAAGGATTTGTGAATTCAAATACAAAAATTGAACCAACAAAATATAGGTGCTAAAAGATGAACCAACAAAAAAAACTTCATTCCAAATATCCTACTCTTCACATTTTGCATTTCATTTTGGAGCCAAATTAATCTTCCTCCATATCACTATCAACTTATTTTTCCTTTTCAGAGTGCTCTTGTGTCTTGAGGTTTATGGTAAAGTAACATCATACAATACAACTCAAGCAATTGTGGAACAAAATATAGGTACTAAAAAATGTCTTATGTAAACATTTGAGAATAAATAAATTGTAACAATGCCAATTGTGAATTTGGCATATCCGGGTTTATGGTAAAAGTAACTGTCGTACGACTATGTATTGTAATCTATGGAACAAGATCAAAGATTAGCCACTGCAGATTCAATTCTTTTGGATTGTAGAGCTTGAAGAACTCATCCAACTCATGGTGTACTAAGATAGAGATATTCTTACATGATTACATAACCAAGAAATTGAATTTAGTCACACTCACAAAAAAAAAATTAAATAATACTTACATTTCAAATTAAGAGATTGTATTTATCATTTATAACTCTTTTTTATGTGTGCGACCGAATTCAATTTCTCAGTCACATGACCACCTAAGAATATCTCACTAAGATAAGAGTTAAATTTGAATGCACAATTACCTTTTTTCATCGCCCTTGTTTAGATCAGTAAAAACTTCTTTTCTCTTATCATCTCCCTTGATTATCAACTATTCCTCTTGAGTATTTCGCTTGTTACATTACTATAGTGTATCAAAAATTGATATGAAGAATGTGTTACTATCATGTTTTGGTACACAACAACAGTATTGCGACCAAATACTCAAGACAAGAGGAAGAGTTAAACAAGGGAGATGAAAAGAGAAAACAAGTTATTATTGATCTAAACAAAGGAGATGAACAAAGTTAATTGTGCATTCAACTCTGTTCTTGTTCCATAGATTACATGAGTCGTATAACTTGACTTTTACCTTAAACCCGGATATGCCAAATTCATAATTGTTATTGTTATTACAAATTTATTCTCAAACGTTTACATAAAAGACATCTTTTAACTCCTATATTTTGTTTAAGAGTTACTTAATCATATGATGTTACTTTATCACAAACCTCAAGAGCACTATGAAAAGGGAAAAAAAGTTTTTAATGACGAGGAGGAAGATTAATTTGGCTTCAAAATGAAATGCAAAATCTGAAGATAAGTGGTATATTTGAAATGAAGTTTTTTTGTTGGTTTATCTTTTAGCACCTATATTCTTCTTGGTTCAATTTTGTATTTGAAAGAATACACAAATGCTTAGCTAGGATCATATATCTATTTACAAATGAATATATAAATCTATACAATATTTAGTGTGTGTATACATGATTGTTTTTGAGATGGCTCAAGGACGACGAACCTACAATTTAGACCCTAATTAATGGGTAGTATAAAAATTTGAATTCCAAAAAAAAATTATATTTTTTATTTAATATACTCATACAAAATAATTTTTATGACCATTTCTATATGCAAAGTCACTAATAGTTTTTTTTTTTTTTTTGACTAAGCAAAGTCACTAATAGTTATATCTACATCAATATATTCTATTATATTTTTCTCTATATAAAATGAGAAAATTGCACACCTTGAAGAAGAAGAAGAAGAAGAGATTGAAAATCGCATAAAAATAAAATTTGAGTCATATTCTTGAAGTTATAAAAGTTAATGTCATATATGATAGATCAAGTGGTAAGAGTTGATAGATATATGATTTAAGTGGGAAAATGTCTAGAGATTAATTTATGACTAGAACAATCATTTCAATGTACCAAAAAATATATAGAAGTCGCACTCATGCCACTAAATTACACTCTTTATTTTTTATTTTATTTTTGGTACAAAAATTACACTCCTTTATGTTGAATTAGATTAGTTTGAAAAAAATGTCACAATTGAATAAACATAATGGATGGTATGATTGATCTTCAATCAATTAAGGATTCAAGTTATGTAGGTAAATTACATTGTTTCACACAATTATAGATATTAGTCATTCATTTTTAAATAAAACAGTTTTAATTATTTAAAAGTAAAATAAACTATATAAAAATAAAAATAATCTCAGACATCCATTTTATATCGGACGGTCAAGACAAGTAACTGCGTATTACTGTGTTAAATCCAAATATAATTATTACTAGTATGTTAGCCTGTGCCGTGCACGAGATTATTTTCTTTTTAATATTATTTATTAATTCATTTTAAATTATTATTTTAAATTTATTTTAATATTTAATAGTGAATTTGAGATATTTTTTTGGTAAACCAAAGGTATCCTTCGCACGCAACTGCAGAGATTAATCCACTCGAGATATATGCAATCCATTTAAAGGGTTGACCTCTTCTAACAAATGTTTCTCCATACGCACCGGCTAGGGATCGAATTCAGGACAAAATGGTTAAGAGACTCAAATATCTACCACTTGTACCACACTATGTTGGTGTGAATTTGAGATATTATATTTTATGAGTTGTTTAAATATATATTGTTGAAGTAAATATATTGTTTTGACAAAAATTTAGAATAAATATATTCAGAATCGTATAAATGACATTGAATAAAAATAAAAGTTATATTAAAAAAATATTATTTACAAAGTTTTTTTTTGACAAAATATTATTTACGAAGTTAAAAGTTGAATGTTAATAAAACAATTTTTAATATTTAGAAAAATAGGAAGTACTAAAAACATATTTAATATATTAAAATAAAATTTTAGATTGGAAATTGACATTTTAATCTATATTAAAGAAAAATAATATAATTTAATATTTTGAAATTTCAGTAGTCTTGATTCAATATGGCCTAATTCCTATATATTATACAATAAAGATGCGTTTGTTTTAGATATATTTGGAAAATATTTTTGTAGTGTATTGTTTTTTTGTTAAAAAATTTTAGCAAATAATTTTTTTTAAAAAAGTTTCAAATGAATTTTTTTTTTATAACAGCTTCACATATAGTGATGTTCCTATGTTTATTGTATATTTATTCATCTAAATCCCATCAAACTGCATTTTTTTAAAATACTATGTAAATTAAGATATCTTTTTCCATCGTTGTCCCACTTTGTTTGAACTTTTTGCATGGTAATCCACGTGTAAATTTTAAAAACAAAGAAAATAGATTTCTTAATATGACAAAACTTTCTCCCCGTAACATAACTCAGGTGGTATGAGCTAAGGGACGTATGAGTTGGAGAGCTCCAGGGATCAATTTATGGGGAGCAATTTATCTTTTCGATCTACCAAAAAAAATATATCACAAAACTCCCACATTGTGATATATTTTTGGTCCCTATAATTATTCTCATAATTTATCTTTTTATGGTTAAATATGTTTTTGGTCCCTATAAATATACCAAATTTTGGTTTTAGTCCCTCTAAAAATTTTCTTCGACTTTTAGTCCCTATAAAATTTTTCATCTTCTCTTTTAATCCCTCATTTTAAGTAAACTCATAAGTAGAATTCATATTTTTGAATAAAAAATTTGCAGAAAAGTTTTTAAAATTATAATGATCTCTCTAAAAAAAATTAGAATTTTTTAACAATTTAGGAATTAAATATGAATTTTTAAACTTTTTGTGGTTTAAAATTCATATTTAATTTATGTTTGGTTAAAAAATTCCAATTTATTTAGGAAGAGATTATCGTAATATTTTTCACATTTGTGCACAACTTCATTAAAAAAATAGAAAGGCTATAAATGAGTTGATTCAAAAATTGGGAATGAAAGTGAAGATGAAAATTTTTATAAGGACTAAAAGTCGAAGAAAAATTTTATAAGGACTAAAATCAAAATTTGATATATTTATAGGGACCAAAAATATATTTAACCCAAAAAAATATCTAAAAAAAATCTTAGAGAAGCTTTAATTGAATGACACATAAGCAAATTTTCTTGAGAATGCATGAGAGAGCTCCGTGGAACTATCGCAATGTATATAATAGAGATAAGAACATCTCCCACAAAATAAGGACAAAAAATCATGATAGAAAATATTTGAGGGACCATAACCTGCTGAAAATTGTTTTAAGGACTAAAAATGAAATTTTGTATATTTATAGGGACTGCAAAGGTATTTATTCCCAAAAAAAAAACATGCTAAGAATGCAACTGAATTACGCTAAAAAAATATATAAAAAAATCTTAGAGAAGCTCTAATTGAATGACACATAAGCAAGTTTTCTTGAGAATGCATCAGAAAGCTCCGTGGAACTATCGTAATGTATATAATAGAGATATGAACCTCTCCCACAAAATAAGGATAAAAAATCATGATAGGAAATATTTGAAGGACCATAACCTGCTGAAAATTGTTTTAGGGACTAAAAATGAAATTTTGTATATTTATAGGGACTGCAAAAATATTTATTCCCAAAAAAAAATCTAAAAGAAAATATGCTAAGAATGCAACTGAATTACGCGAAAATAAATATTTAAAAAAAATATAAATTTTTTTTTTAGAGAAGCTCTAATTGAATGACACATAAGCAAATTTTCTTGAGAATGCATCAGAAAGCTCTGTGGAACTATCGTAATGTATATAATAGAGATATGAACCTCTCACACAAAGTAAGGACAAAAAATCATGATAGAAAATATTTGAAGGACCATAACCTGCTGAAAATTGTTTTAGGGACTAAAAATGAAATTTTGTATATTTATAGGGACTGCAAATGTATTTATTCCCAAAAAAAAAATCTAAAAAAAAAATGCTAAGAATGCAACTGAATTACCCTAAAAAATGAAATTTTGTATGTTTATAGGGACTGTAAAGGTATTTATTCCCAAAAAAAAATCTAAAAAAAACATGCTAAGAGTGCAACTGAATTACACTAAAAAAAAAATCTAAATAAAATATAAAAAAAAATTTTAGAGAAGCTCTAATTGAATGAACTATCGCAATGTATATAATATAATAGAGATTTTCACAATAATCCAAATCCATTAATTAAGAGCTTTGGATAATATATTGCCTCAAAAAAAAAAAGCTTTGGATAATATATATCTAATATTTAAATAACATTGCTCATTGCTTATTCAAACAAGTAAAATATAAAGACCAAAGTCCACAAATTACATTAACAAAAGACCAAAAACTATAACATTATAAATGAGCAAGAAAATGTAAATCGGCTAGCAGCAAGCCATAACAAAAAACTGAAAAAAGAACTTATTCTTCCTCCTCCTCAGCATCAGCTGGCTCGTTTAGATCAAAATCATAAACTTGTTTTCCCTTTGCTGCATTACTGTTGTATACCAAAATTTGAAATGAAAAATGTGTTAAAGGTATATAAAAAATAATACGAACATATTAACAACACAAACAAAATTCAAATAATTGTCGCTTAAAAAATACCTCGATTCTCCTTTTTCACCAATAGTTGCTTTTTTTTCTTTTTCTTCTTCTTCTTTTTTACAAAACGCCAATGCATTATTTCCAACTTGTAGCTTCTCCAAAGACAAAGCTAATTGTCTATTCAACTCGGATTCATAACCTAGTACACCGTCATTCGGATAATTTCTCCAAGCTCTACCTTCAAATAAAATGGAATTCGCGGTGGCTTGCCGTTGATTTTCGGCCACAGTTGACATCATTCTTATGACATTTCCTTTACCACTAATCTGTAAAAATTTATGAAAGTCAGCATTTCTATCGACAGGAAAGTACCTACCGAATTCACAATCTGCATTGTTGCAATTTGTTTTCACACGGTTGCATAGAAGACATTTAGCATTTTGTCGATTCATTGTTTGTATTTTTGATTCACAAATACTTAGGATTATATGTTATTTATAAATGAATATACATTGTAGAATTTAGGGGGTATTTATACATATACAAGCCATTCAAGTATATAGTAAGTAAATTAATTCATAAGCCATAACAAGTAAACATCTACTTTAAATTAAAGAAAATCGGATTTTTGTACCTCAAAAAGAAAGAAAATCGGATAGGAACAAAGGAATTGTAATTGTGCGCCTATAGTAAAAGTTAGTTGGTTTCAATCCCGTTACTGCATTTGCGAGGAGACTGAAACAATTTTATCTTAAAATTTGTTCCAAATTTTGAACTACGAGCCTCTTTTCTTAAAAACTAAAGGGTGAAAACAAAATAAAAATAAATTAGTTGATCTAGTGGTCATTAATGTTAGATTTGATAGGAAGAACTACGTTTCGAGTCTTGCAACTGCACTTGAGAGAGAATTGAAGCTATTTGATGTTAGAAATAGTCAAATCGGCTTGAGTCGAGTTATGAAATAGATTAGTCGGTATAATAAATTGGATACCGGGTATAAAAAAGAAGAAAAAAATGGATAATCATCAATTGACATATGTGATATGTCAACTAGCATATATTTGTATCATTTAAAAAATATCTATAAACAAATGTTTAAGTGAAATGTCAAATATCCTCTGAAATTTTAAAATTTGTTAAATACTCCATTAAAATTTGAAAATAGGTAAATATTCCTTGAAATTATAAAACATTAATTAAATTGCCTATGTCTCGTTTACTCCGTCGATTTTGATGATATATATAATTGTTAAATGCATGTGTGACTCTTGCTAATGTGGTGCCACATCACATGAGAAAGAAGGTAATTGATCATGATACACGTCACAGGTGGGACAATTGATTAAAATTTGCAAAATCAATGACTACATTTAACGTTTGATCAATTAACCCTTAATTTTGCAAATTTTAGCAAATTACCCTTCTCTAATGTGACGTGACGCCACGTTGACTTGTACCACGTGTACAGTTAATGATAATGTCTTCAGAAAAGAAGTAGAAAATAAAACAGAAACTATTTAATTGACGTTTTATAATTTTAAAAAAATATTTGTTTATTTTTAAATTTCAATAAGATATTTGACAAATTTTTAAATTTTAAGAAAGAATTATTAGAATCACATTTATTAAAAAAAACATAGTATTACACTATTACTCTTGTCATCTTGTGCAAATAACAATAGTAACACTCTTGAAAATTTCCAAGAGATAATTTTTTTCACTTTAATTAAATCTCATATACCAATTATAAACATATAACGACAAAACACTTTTAACGTTGGATAATAGCCATGGTCCAGAACCAGAATATTCCAGGCATGAATATGAAAATACCATCAATTCCTAAAGATTTTTCAAAGAAAAATAATAGTTCACCAAAAATTCAACAATAATACTAACTAATAACGACAATAAGAATTTTGATTATTTTGTTATTTTTTCCCTTCAATATACACTTTATCATGACGTTGACAAAACAAATGGTATTTTAATTAAGAAATGTAAAAGCACTTTTCAAGCCACTTCCACGTCTGGAGGAAGGGTATCTCAGCAAATTATAAATTACTCCCTACTTCTCATTATATAAGCACTCTTTTAACAAAAAGTCTAGTCCAAAAATATAAATCCATCTACAAATTATTAGGTGCATTTATAACTTTTTTCCCTACACATACCCCTAATTATTACTTCTAACTTGCATTGAAATACAAAAAAGTCAAATTTCTACACATACAAACAAAAGACAATTTGGTAAAATTTAAACACAAACTAGGCATAATAACTACAGTACTAACATTTTTTAATAAACGTGTTTTTAGTCAAGGGTGCTTATACTACCTCCGTCCCTAATTATAAGACCCTTTTTGACCATTGCACGTACGCCAATGAACAATTTTGATCACTAATATCTTTAATTGTCTAATAGTAAAAATTATAAAAATTTGATGTTTTGAAAGTACTCATCAAAACAAATCAAACAAGATCTTATATGCTAATATTTACATTTATGTATTATTAAAAAAATACGGTCAAAACAAAATAAGTGAACAGTGCAATTTTGTAAAAAATGGAAGGAATAATATTTTGTCAAATATGTTATACTACGTGTCTTACTCTTGATCGTTCCTAATTCTTGTTTATATCGCCACTAGGATTTCATCACCTTTTTTATATTTTTTTATTTCAATTTATGAATTTCATTATTTATTACTATTTTAATTAAACTTAATTATAATTTTAATCTTCTATTTTATCACACTTTAAAAATAGTCCTACCATTTTAAAATGAAACTATATTCTTCAATTTTTGCGAGTAAAATTGATATTTTTTATATACAATTGTAAAAATTAATTTTTTAAATCAGGTACGATTATAATTAGTAACAAAATTCTCTCTTAAAATCTTTTAACATTGTTGCATTTTCAAGATTTTTGAGTTTATATTATCATATTTTTCTTAATTTTAATTGAAACTAAAATTTGAAAATAAAAAACAAATATAAAAGAAAAGTGATTTTTTTTGGTACATTTTTTAAATTGGCAGTTAAATGACAAAACATAATTAGGACAAAAAAAATTCAGAACCGAAATTACAATTAAATAATTTGATTGAGCTCATTATTTTTAATCAAGAGTTGAAGTTTGATTTTCACTTAGTCAATTGTTTCACTGTTTGAAGTGTTTTTAATTTAACGAGAGATTAGTCATCGTGTTCAAGGTTGATACATTTGTCTCGATGAAAAAAAAAGGTAATTTGATTATTATAAATTTCTATTTCCAAGATAAAATAAAAATAGAATGTAAGAAATAAAAATTTAAATAAAAAGAAATAATAAAATAGTTTTTATTTTTTATCGTTTGGAAATTCTCCTACCAAACTAGAGAGTTTCTGTGCTTTGTTTACTTATCCTCTTCTTTCTTCTTCTTCTTCTTCTTCTTACACAGCAAAAACAGAGTAACACAATTTTCGCTAACAAACGACGTCGTTTTCTTCACTTTCAACACTCAATTCTCTTATAACTATTACCAATGGCTATCACTAGTTTGATTTCTAATCGCAATTTCGGTTCCTTCGTTGCTTCAGGTTCCACACTCAAATTCTTACTTACTTGCATTTTCTTAATTGTATGCATAATTTACTCATAAATAACCTATTCATATTGTTGATTTTTTTCTGTTATTCAGTTTTGATAGCAACTGTACACTAGAAATGGAAATAAACATCTACATTTAATTCTATTTCTTTATTTTATCACAATGTAAATAATTTCTAAAATTTATTATTATGTGGTTAGATAGGAAAATATGTATGGAAGATTATGTTTTAGATATTATTATTTATTAAACTGAAATGTAGTTATTTTAGTTTAACTATTCATTAAAAAAAATATACTGTCTGTCTCTGTGAGCTTGACTCAGTTGGCAGAGACATCACATTTTATCTATAGGGACTGAGGTTCAAATCCCGAACACCCTACTTATTCGCCTTATGGGTGGAATTTCTAACTACTACAAGGCTACTTGACAAAAAAAAATACTAATTTTTTTGTTTTTTTGGTTATTAAACACATGCATGCTCCGGTAACGAATGTATCTGACAGATACATCATTTATTTGATGAATGCTATATTTAAATTATGTATTGAGATAAGCTTAGATTTTAGCTACATTATTTATAAATTTGGCTCAAGGTTAGTTTTTTGAGTAACAATAAACAATGATTTTGGTAAGATGAAAGCCTTTAAGCTTGGATTATACTGATCAGTGATTACAAAATCGTAAAGTAAGGCTTTTTTTGCTATTGTTTGGTATTGGCAGGGAAATCGTATAGAACACAAAAGGATATGTCTCTTGAAAGAGGGGGAATTTCTGTTTCGTGTGCGTCAGTTACACAGTATGGGAAGGATCCTCTTTCAAGATGCCAGAATGCAAGGCATTCATATATTGGTTCTTCTTTCAAAGAGAGAGTTTCTAAACCAATACAAACATTCGATAACAAAGGGGAGATTTTTTCTCCATTAACCCGACGATCTAGCCACTGCTCAAACTTCAAATTAAAAGCTTGGAAACGAAGTCATTCTTACCTTTCTTCAGCTCCCTTTAGCACTATTGAGCAATTTGGTTTGAGAAAAAGAAAGCACCGACAGCCTGAGGTTGATAAAGCAAATATGTTTCGTGCTTGTTACAAGTCTGAGGAGTATGAATTTCTAGATCCAAATATAGATAACCTGCAACCAGCTGAAGGGACTGGTGAAGCCATTCTTTTGGAAGGAAATCTGCAGCAAATGTCTCCTTGGTGGCAGCAGTTTCCTAAGCGTTGGGTTATTGTACTGCTATGTTTTACAGCATTTCTTCTTTGTAATATGGATCGCGTGAGTAACGTTTTCTTTTGTTTATAGTTTCTGTTATTATGCTATTTGTATACTCCTGTTTACCTTCGACACAATTCAATAGGTACATCTGGTTATCATATTCAATGCTGCAGGGTGTTTAGTTACATGAATAAAGACAATGTGTTTGGTTGATCATTAACCCTAGTAGCCTAATTTGTTTAATTATTCTATCAACTAAGTAAACAAAAAAATAACACCTTTTGTAGGTGTAGGTGTTGGTTGTTAAAAAGAAATATGTCTGTCGAGATTGAAATACTGTTTTCAAAATTATACTTTTGTTTTATATAAGATATTATGCAGATTTTTTCTTGAACTATATCAGGCATTTATTTCTATTTAATTAATTGTTTCTAAATTTCCTTACTCTACTAACCTAGAGTTACTGAAATGCTGTACATTTCCAATTGTTTTATAGGTAAACATGAGCATAGCAATACTTCCAATGTCTCAAGAGTTCAACTGGAACAGTGCAACAGTTGGCCTCATTCAGTCCTCTTTTTTCTGGGGTTATCTACTTACGCAGGTATAACTGCTAGTTAACTTTATTATAAATTGGTTTTATATTTTCATATAACAATCTTCTAGTATTTTAAGTATCACTGCTGGTTGAACTTGTCATAACATGTACTGTTCTTAGAAGTATATGCTAGTAATCTAGTAAGTTCTAATCTTCAACGTTCCTTTTTATTTCGTCCACTGTACATAAAATGTTCGGGTTTTATTGCTTGAAAACTGACAGTATGATTTTTTGGGTTTAGATTGTTGGTGGCATTTGGGCAGACAAAGTTGGTGGGAAGCTAGTACTAGGTTTTGGAGTTATATGGTGGTCGATTGCAACAGTTTTAACTCCAGTTGCTGCAAAACTTGGGCTACCATATCTGCTTGTTATGCGTGCGTTTATGGGAATTGGCGAGGTTAGTCCATTCTATTGCTGTACTACATTTGTGATTTGTCTATCTGGTTCCTGTGATTGAACTGATTTTTGCTCTTATAATTAGGCAACAATTTTTTTCTGGATACTTTCTTTTCAGGGTGTTGCGATGCCAGCAATGAATAATATACTATCCAAGTGGATTCCAGTATCGGAGAGAAGCAGATCACTTGCGCTAGTATATAGTGGAATGTACCTTGGTTCTGTCACTGGCTTGGCATTCTCACCTTTTCTAATTCACAAATTTGGGTGGCCGTCTGTGTTTTACTCATTTGGATCACTTGGAAGTATCTGGTTTGCCTTGTGGTTGAGAAAAGTAAGTCAGCTTTCACAGTTTCAATGGTATACACTAATGTATGACACGTCTGTTTCTTATTGGAAAAACGTTTTAATAGGAAATCAATCATTTCTACATTGCCAAGCACATGAAGATATTATCATGTTTTGTGCTGATTTGCTAGGAACTGTCTCATGAAGTGTTTCATAACATATGATTGAATATATGACTAATAACCATTTATAAAAGTTATGTTTATGCGAGTTAGTGTTCACTCGACTGGATGTATGAGTAAATAGGTTATTTTGTACAATATGTTCGGCATTTTACCATTAAATGTATAAACGTGAGGGGCCATTTGTAATTCCTTATCTTGTTGGGCTCTTCCAGGCATATAGCACGCCAACAGAAGATCCGGATCTTGGGGTGGAAGAGAAAAGGCTCATACTTGGAGGCAACGAATCAAAAGAACCTGTGACAGTTATTCCTTGGAAATTGATTTTATCAAAAGCACCTGTTTGGGCTTTAATAGTCCCTCACTTCTGCCACAATTGGGGAACATTTATTCTATTAACCTGGATGCCTACATACTACAATCAGGTACTTACCTTTTCAATTTCATTTTAATATTATTTGTATGGTATTGATAAATGCATTTTAAAATGTGAATGTTCTTGTTGATTCTTTCTATAATATCTCAATTATTTTCAAGTAGAAATGAAATGACATTGATTGCATCCATATTTTAGGTTTTTATATGAAAGTCGCTAAAAATATTAAAATTTTTTCTACTTGTGAAATCACTGTCTATATAATTCTGCTCCTATTTGCATTAAACTTGTAAAATTTTGTACATTACATTTCCCAAATCTTTATGGGTTATTTTCTCAGGTTCTGAAGTTCAACCTCACGGAATCGGGGCTCCTATGTGTCCTTCCATGGTTAACCATGGCCATTTTTGCAAATATAGGTGGTTGGATTGCTGACACACTTGTGAGCAAAGGCCTTTCAATAACAACTGTTCGAAAGGCAAGCAAATCAATACTTTTGTTTCTAAAACTTTTTCATACATTACCAACTCCTGTAAAATTATTATCTGTGCTCAATAATTTACACTTTTTCCGCCCTAGACTGCAACTAACTGCTTAATGTGGAAGTTAACATTGATAAATTTATACTTTTTTCGCCCCAGACGACAACTAACTAAATTTCCTTTTTCACCTTTTGAAATAATTTTTCTTTTAAATATTTCTTTTATTCGGCAGATCATGCAATCAATAGGGTTTCTAGGTCCTGCGTTTTTTCTTACACAGCTAAGCCATGTCAGAACACCGGCCATGGCAGTATTGTGCATGGCTTGCAGTCAGGTTTGAACATATACATCTTCCCGAGTTTCAGATTCCTCACGTTTGATACAAACCGCATACACTTATACAACATGTTTGTATTCTTACACTATCTATTGTTTCTGATACAGGGATGTGACGCATTCTCACAATCTGGTCTATATTCCAATCACCAAGACATTGGACCACGCTATGCCGTGAGTTTCTATTTTAATTTTCATGTACAAAAAACAGCCACATAACAAATGTAGCTTCAGAGAGTTCTGTACTTTCTTTAAAAGAAAAAATATGTCAGAAAACCAGAAATAAAGCGATTGACCATGTTAAAGACACGGTGTCATGGTCTTCTAACTTCTTGCACAAGTTAAGTATGGTGGCCCTTTATTGTGAGCCAAACCTCCGAGGTTTTTGGCAACACTCAACACAGATGCCAATTGCCAAAATCATTTTACTATGCGTCTGTCCGAGTCAATCACTTAAAACATAAATTGTAGTTTTTATTTTTTATTTTTTTTGTACATGAAAGCTAACTATTTAAAATACCAGGGAGTTTTGTTGGGACTTTCAAATACAGCAGGTGTGCTTGCCGGTGTCTTTGGTACAGCTGCAACCGGATACATACTCCAACGAGGTGAGAATTCTTCACCTGTTGCATTCAAATCCTATTTTCTCATTGAGGTTGTTCGTTTAAAAGTGATTTCTTGTTGCAGGTTCATGGAATGATGTATTTAAAGTCTCTGTTATATTGTATTTAATCGGCACATTGGTCTGGAATGTCTTTTCAACTGGAGAAAAAATTCTAGACTAACGAATGTTATGGAAGGTCTAGGTTACAATATAGACCACAGAGATTTTCAGAAGAGGAAAATGAAAAGATGGAACAAAAATCACAGAACCAAATATGTCAAGCACTTGGAAGCATAAAAGCACCTTGCCAATATAGAAGAGAGGCTCTATCAATTTTTTGATTAAATAGCTAGCTAGGCCTTTATATTTTTGCCAGAAAGAAAGCTTGGATTAACATGCATTGTTCCATGATATAAATGCTTTCTGTATAGATAGTTTGCTTGTAGTTTCTACCCTTATAAAACTTCATTCAAGCATATTTATATTTATACGTAGAATAATACATGTTATTTTACTTACTAACTCTGCCTAATCATACTCGACTGAGAAAATAGGTCGCACGCAGACTCGCAGTTTATTTGATTCAATGCCTCTTACCATTGGTTCATGTTATGCATCCAAAGAACCAGAATTTTACTAAGAACTGTGATTTCTAAACTATATAGTTGAACTGTAGTCATTTCATAAAATAACAGAAGAAACAAAACCACAAACTTGTTAACATACTAGACAAGACATTGAAATTCAATCAAAACTTAAGGTGTTCTTTTTTGAACATTAACATTCAACATTGTTAAATGTGAGTTTAGCTCTTAAATAATAATGTCTTGAAAGCAATAAAATTAAAATATAAACTTGAAAATAGAGAAGAAATAAAGAATTACAATTGAATATTTGCAAGGATTCTACAAACGAGATGAATTGAGAGAAAGCATGCAACCACCCTAAGATAAAAGAAATCAATCCATTGACAATTCTCATATGAATTATAATAAATTTATATAACATACCATGAATAAAATATACCCTGTTATTTTTTATTGTTTTTCTCTTCTTTTTTTCCAACCTGTTCTCTCTTCTATAAATTCTCTTCTTTTGAAATACAACACTAAATTCCATTGCATTTCAAATCATTGGACACTTTCCCTTGAATCTCTCCCACTTTTTCATTTTGTATATTTGCAAAAACACCCTTCAAATCCCTATTGTAAACATTAACCTTGAGCCCATTTTTCATGAACAAGGTGAGTGACATCTTTTGCTCCACCCTATGGCCAGGAACCACCGCAAGACGGTGGCGGAGCAGAACAGCGGCCGCAATAGACTTCATCTGAAGATATGCCAAATCTTTCCCTAAACAAATTCTAGGACCAGCATTGAATGCAACAAACTTGAAAGAGTCATGCATGATGAACTTTGTTCCATCCAATGATAACCACCTCTCAGGTCTAAACTCCAAGCAGTCTTCACCCCATGTTGACTTCAATCTCCCGGCTGAATATATCGAGTATGTCACCGATGATCCTGCCGGAACAAAAGTTCCATCCGGCAACACATCGTCGTTCACAACATGCTTTGAATCCTCGGGCACCGAAGGGTACAACCTTAGTGTCTCCGACAAGGCAGCTTTAAGATAAATCAAACGGTCAACTTCTTCAAATCCTAACGGCTCATCCGTCCATTTTTCCATGTCAGCGCCACGTGTCTCCATCAAGACTGTGCAGATCTCGCGTAGGATCTTCTCTTCCACCTTTGGATTTTGAATCACCAACCAGAAAAACCAGCTCAATGCAACCGATGATGTGTCACGTCCAGCTAGGATGAAGTTCAATGCCACGTGTTGAAGAAACTTGTCTGAAAAGGATTCTTTCTTCTTCATAAACCTAGTCAGCAAGTCATCATGAAGAAGTGACCCATCTTTCTGCTGACTCAACAATTCGACCTTACGCTTGTCAATCACACTCGACAAATGCTCGTCCACAAAAGCAAGGCTTCGGCTCAAGCCGACTTCCATACCAAGCCCAAGCCATTTCTTCACCTTCCAAAACACCTCAGGTAAAATAAACCGCTGAAGCGTGGCTTCAGTGGCTTTGTCAAAAGCGGCTGCAAAGCCGTTTTCAGGCAGACCCGTGGCACATGTTTGCGGGTCTCTCCCGAAAGCCAAGCCACAAATATTGTCAAAAGTAAGCCGAAGCATCACATCTTGTAGATCCACCGGCTCACCCTGCACCTCAGCTTTCTTCAAAATCGTGCAAAGCCGATCCTTAATGGCTCGGCTAACCCATCGAGCCATGGCTTGGCGCAACGTTCGAGTAGTGAATTCTAGCGCGGCTGTCTTACGCTGAAACAACCACGTGTTACCATCAGAGTTAAAGATTCCATCACCCAACAAATCATGAAACACTGCCTGCCACGTCGGACCTTTCGGATAATTGTCGAACCGGGTCTTCAGTATATGCTCCAAGTTCCTTGGGTCGCACGTGACCGTCACGAGACCTTGCTTCTTAGCTAAAAAAGGGATTGCACAGATGCAGGTCTGGTACGTGCCACCGCACGCGCGGAGGTTGTCACAGATCCAATCATGCATACGTTCACAATTCTCGATTAGGCCCGGTAAACTGCCCAATAGTGGCCAGACACGTGGACCTCTCAATGACCGTGAGATGAAAGTGAACCACAATAAGTAAGCTGTTATAGCCGTTAAAAGTAATAGAGCCGTACAAGTTTCCATTTTGCTGACCAAAACCACCAAACACGGTCTTAAACTTGTTTCCTAGTACAATGTTGTCACAACCCAAGAATCAAAAGCTCAAACCTACAAGAAAAAACAATCAAAAGTTTAATCTTTTTACATAAATAATAAAAAATGTGGTAGTAATGTTGTCACAATCACAAGTTCACAACCCAATAACCAAAAGCTTAAATCTACATGAAAATTCAATCAAAAATTTAATCTTTTTTCATAAACAAAAAATTACCTATAGTATAATGTTGTTACAACCCAAGAATCAAAAGCTCATGTATACAAGAAAATTCAATAAAAAGTATAATTTTTTACTTTAACTAAAAAATGGGGTGGTAAGTGTATATATATATATAGCATTAATGTTGTCAACCACCCAATAATCAAAATCTCAAGTCTACTAAAAAATTTCATCAAAAACTTAATATTTTTCCATAAATACAAAATGGTGTAAAAATACTAATAATGTTGTCAACCCATGAATCATAAGCTTAAGCATACTAGAAAATTCAATAAAAAATTTAAATTTTTTAACTTAAACAAAAAATTGGTTGCTTTGCTTAGTAAAATGCATGAAAACAAAAAAAAAAATTACCTTCAAGAATCAATAGTTCAACAATGGTTGTGAATGAAGAGCACTTTGTTGATCAAGAAGGTTTGAGCTTGAGCTATATAGTTGTAAAGTAATAAAAATGGTGGAATGAAGAGAGAAAAATGTGAAGAAGAAAGAGAGAGTGAGAGTGTGTAATTATTATTATGATGAAATAGAAGTGTACAATGTGAGTGTGTTATGGAGAAAGAGATTTATAGGTGAAGAAGTAAATAAGGCCAGACTGGTTTTCTTCACATTACACCGTCTCTTCACAATGCATAAGATGTGTCACTATAAATGCTATCTCTGAAAAGTTGTTGAAAATCTTTAAAGTTGAAATCACCCCACCTATCTAGTGTGTATTTTTTACTCTAAAAGTTTTGAAAAATTATAAGCATATTGTAGTACAACTAAGTGTTAAGTTTCTAAGAAATTATTGTACAGAAATTAAAACAGGGTTTGTTTAAGTGTGGCAAGCAATGAATGAAGAGAAATAAATGAGAGTAGTTGAGGAACATGGTGAAGGGAAAGAGCTAGGAAAAAAACAAGCATAAAGTTTTAGGTTCACATACTCAAATATACACCTTTTTAAGCTATAATATAATGAAACATTTTTTTTAGAGTAAGAGTTGTCATCTACCAATATTACATTACTTGTAATATTTACATTTATATATACATATATATATAGTTGGAAAAAAAATAATTTAACATTGAAGGTTTTGCTATGTGAGGTTTGGTTATGGTTCTGGTGAGCAACCTACCAACAATTTATAACATTTATGTGGTTGAACTGTTTTCTTATCTATATGCATCCATTCCATTTTCCATTGCTTGTAAAATTGTATATAAAATGTAGTATGGTTTAGTTTTCATGCACCTTAAATTTGAATTTTTTTTCCAGAGTAGTTAGTATTGTTAAATGAACTTGAATCTCATTCTTAAAAGTCAATTCATAATTAGATGAGGTTTGTCCGACCACACACACACACACATATATATGTGTGTGTGTGTGTGTTTTCAACGGTTTAGAAACACTGATAAAGTTAGACTCTAATCATACAATTTTAGTAACTACACCACCAACAATAATATTATGTGATTTCAAAAGTGGTCGGTTTATAAGGGGTTTGGACTTTGGATCTCTTCAGCCACTAAATGATACTGCTCAATCTTGGCCTTTGATTTTATTAAATGTTAGCGGTCAATATCATAGTATAATTAATAGACGGTTCCAAACAATTCAAAACACAAAACTAGAGAAAAATGGCAGGAGATGATATGGATTCATATAAAAGTCAATTACTAACATTTTAAATTATCTAGCAATTGTGATTGATTGAAAATGTAAGATTTGTTTACACCATCGACAATGTATATGAATTGTTTTTGGGTCAAGTAATAGTGGCTAGAATTTTACCTTTTAAAATAATAAATAGTGCGTCTGAGGTTCGAACTCCGACTTCTACATACATAATTTGATATCTTATCAACTGAACTATACTTACAGGAACTCGATGTATATGAATTAAATTCTATATAAAATTACAGTTGAAAAACAAAAATCAGAACAGCAGCAAAACAATAATAACAACAATTCTAGGATTCATCACAGCCGCAGAGTTGACCTACCCTGCTCATTTATGGTAGGATTTCAATGACCATATGCCTATATGGTTGGTTTGTGATCAAAAGTCAAAGCTAAGATAACATAACAATTCAATACATACATTGGCTCAAATCTTTGCTCATTCCAATGCATTCTTCACGAGGAATGTAAATTTTATTTATATTTATTTTTTTGTTTTTGGCTTTCTCTTAATCTCATAGAAAATGAACCTTGACTGATTCAAACACTAAGAGAGTAAATAAGACAAGAAAGATATATAAGTGAGAAGCACACGCTAGAGAGAAAAAATAGTAATCTATAGAAAAATTTAAGTTCTATAAGTTAAGTATATATGTTTGTTTATGTTTTTTATACTATATATAATACAATTGGTTAGTGTTTTGATTACTCTATCATTTAAGAAATCAACTTAATTTATGGTAACTAAGCAAGGTAAAACCTCTAATCTAGAAAATGATTTGAGTGGTTTGAATAAAAGTTTAAGCTATTGAACTTTGAATATCACTATGAGTGAAAGTGATGAGGAAAATGACAAAGACATTGCTATATGAATATGAAATTAATACATTTAAAACAATATGATTCATTGATCAAGATAAAGTGACTTGTGAAAAATATATATACAATATCATATGTATTTGAAGTATTTTGATTTTAACATTGGAAAGCAATTTGGCGAAGTATCTATACAAAAATAAATAAAAATACTGTTCTTGTAAAAACTAAGTAAAATCTACCTATTAGACAATGATTGGTCTTAATTACACCACACCTATATAATATCCCAAATCACCCTTCTTAAATTGCTAATCTATCACCACATACACCTATATAATGTATGCATCATAACTCAATCTAATTTACTTTTAAACTTAAGCCTCCATTGATATCTCTTTTTCACACATCAGATATGTAAAATAGTCTGAACATTGGTTTATAAGTAGATTTAACTTTATAAGTCGGTTTTATATATTTGAATTAGACTCAACGGCTCAACCCAAATTCTAAGATAATATTAAAGTTTGATTCAAGATTTATTGGATTATTTACTATTAGAGTTTCCCTATTGAACCACAATAGATAACTCTCTTCTCATATAGATATCATCTTCATTCGGTGGTTGAGCCACCATAGGGGCTATGTCAAGGCATTAGCCCGGGCTCAGTCCAAAATTTTGGTATTTTAGAGTTAATTTAAGGTAAAATTGTAATGTTTAGGGATTAATTTAAAACAAAATTAATATTTTTTTTGATTTAAAATTGTGATGTTTCATTGCAAATCATTTAGTTTTACCTCTTACATCTATTTCAACGAGGATTAACTAGTTCCTAAGTTTCCTTCAAAGCTAAGTTTTCCATAAGCTTGCCTATAAACCAAAGTTTTCTTACTCTTCTTCGTATAAAATTGTACCATCCCAATCCAGTTTGACTTGAACCACTACTAGAAAAATCGTCTTTAGAGACCGATTTAGTGACCAAAATATTTTGGTTACTTTAGAGACCAAGTTAGAGTTAACTATGTTGGCCCAATCCATTTGGATACTTCGGCCCATTTCACTCGCCCAGTCCAAGTTCAACTCACTCGGTCACTCTCCCTCAACTGACAATTGAAATAACTAACTCCATAAAATTATGAGCACATGTTCAATAGTCACTCTCCCCTCAGCTGACAACTCTGTCAAATGATCCCAAAAAAAAGGGAAAACATGGTCAATAGCTGGCCTAAAAGTAAGGGACATGGGGAAAGAGGCTCCTATAATAGCTCAACTGAGACATGGTTTCGGAGATATATATAAATATTGGGAATTCAACCCCATAAGAACTTAGCTTCTCATAGACTACGGTCATTCACTTATTCTTCTTCTTCATACTACTGCTTTACAGGAGAACTACGTAGCTCTGATTCCCTAATGACTTAGGGATACGTAGGACCAAGGTCTCTTCCTGTCAAGCTATAACAAAAACTCTCTCAAAAACACATAAACTGATTAATCTCTACAAAATATTCTACTAGTGTTCTGTCACTCTCATTTTCAAACGAGAACAGATACCATAAACAGTTGAGAGCACACTTTATATAGATTTGGTCCTTTCACGACTTATGAGTCGATCATATGAATAAGATATTGAGATATTCAAATATTGCACACATAAAGTTCAACCCTCTTTTGGGGTTTCTCTTAATTTAAGTGGTTGTCTTTTTATTCATTTATCTAGTCATTTGGAGATCAACCATCTTTTGAGATGAATAACAAACATGATTTAATGATTACCTTTCTTAGTTCGAGTAACTACCTTTAACCGACTCACATTCACATATATTTTTGTTTTATTCAATAGATCATCACAAGTCACAACACAAAATTAATTAAGACTTAGAGTTATAAAAGTGCCAATAAATTCAAACATCTTTCATAATGCATTTCATTTATGGTTACAAATTAAGTTCTAGATATAACTTAGACTATCACTACTAGAAAATTATATTTTAGCTTGCAACTAGCGTAGTGTTTGCTTAGAGTCGGCTTGATGCACGCTAAACCACATTTGGTTTGTGAAAAGAGCATACGCGCTTATCATCATATTATGAAAGAAATATCAATGAAAAGAGTATAGACTATTAAAGTTCAATTTGTAAGTTCTTATAGTTAAAACTCAAATTCATAGATTGTAAAAAGCAAAAATAAAAAAATTGCTAACTTAATTTTTCTTCAAAAGAATTCTATGTCACTCCCCTCATCAAGCATATGGTATATGTTGTACAAAAAATAGGTAGATGTATTTTCTTCACAAAAAACAAAAATTTCATTTCATCTTTCCCGAATGGTACGATTAGTACCATTCAAATAAACCATCTTAATTTATATTTGTATTTAAGCCCCGGCCTAACCAATTGCTTTGATGTCACTTTGTTGGAAAATTAAAAACATTTATATGCAGCATAAATAAAAGTTTTCCAACTTGCAAGAACATCATTTCATGAGCAACAATAAAATGACAATAAACCATATATAGATAATCTTTGTAGTAAAGAATTGAATTTCTTACATAAGCACTTGCGAGTTCAATTTGTGACTCTAGTATTTGTATAAAAAAATTAGTTGAAATGAAAAAATTTACATTATCTTATATATATGTGCAATAAGTTCTCTGATGATAATAATTAATCACCAAACAAAACAATACAAGTTTTATACCTATACCTATACCTATAACATAATAACTCTATACATATGCAAAGTAATTTCATAATACATATTGGGAATTAATATATGATTCCAGTTGGTATAAACAGCAAGTGACTCTAGTCTAGTTTATGATGACTATGATTAAACAAATAAAGTAGATATGCAAAAATTCAATACCAGTACTTGATTATTTGACCGATTGATGCTAGTAGACAACACAACACATATGCAAATTAAAACATTGAATAAGGAATATACTTGGTTGATATATATTATAAATATGTGAGTAGCTTATTAGGTGAAAACTTGATGAATCGTAGTTGGGACAGGTTGTTAATTATATTACTTTCTTCTCATTGTTGTAACGATATTAAACACTTGTTGGACCATTGCATATTTGCATGTGCTTCACTTCACGATTTTCTCACCTATCAAAAAACCTAGTACGTATACACTTTTTGCCCTTTAAAAAAGAAACTACTCCTATATTTTTCTTGTCAAAAAAAAAAGTTATACTTTTGTGCAAAAAAAAAAGCAACCATATTTTATCATCCATTCACTAATTTACATGGAGATTTTTTTAATGCAAATCACAAATATTTTTGCTAGCTTATCTCCTAGAAATCTCAATTTTTTTTATTAAAGGGAAAATAAAAGAAAGTAAAAAACAAGACAAACTAACGAGGAAACGGACTTATGATAAAAATCAGAAAATATAGGGCTTATGACAAACTATCGAGGAAAAAATCTCAATTTAATGTACGAGTTATGATAAAAATCAGAAAATAATTGTTTACAATTTCTAATAATATTCAAATGAAGATATATATACATGCCAAAGCTTTCCATAAAGGAGAATTATAGTGTTATATATACATGTGTTCATAGACACACCATCAGCATTTTTACCATATTTAATTTACTGTAAAAAAATTTGCACCAAAGATCATCTAAACTATATTGATCATATTCCAAAACAATTTTATAAGGAAAGCACATTCATTTAATATGTACTTCGAACGTGAATTGCTCCGTCAACTTTAGGCAAACAAGTACACTTTGATAATTAAAATGTCATTAATTATTTGTTTGATACTTTGGTGATGCATAGTTATTAGACTAGCTTAATATAGATGGTGTAGATAGAAAATGCAATCAAACCTATGTTATTACGTTTTTAAAAATTTCAAAGCGGTTTTCCACCTAATTAAGCTCGATATCACTTTGAGTACAATTACAAAAGATAATGTGATTATAATTTTTTTAATGTTAAATGATTCAATTTTAGCAATTAGCAATACATTTCAACATCCCAAAAGTTATTATTGGGCATGCAACATAATATGCATTAAATTAGGTATGACAACATATAGCGATATATGGATGATTATTATTATAGTCATGAGATTTCAACATCATAGAACTTATTAAAAAAAAACATCATAGATCTAATTAAATAAATAAAATAAATGTAATTGAATATTAAGATTTAAGAGTGTATATACATGTGGTTTTTATTTGGTTAACTTGTCACATACCTATATAATCTTTTGTTTTATATGCATTTATGTCAATAGCAAGATTCATAGGAGTCAACACAAACACATGATGTTTGGTATGCATGTGGTTGAATTAGAGTTTTTCCTAGCCTCAACCTTATGAGCCAAGAATCCGTGATAGCATTCAACAATTATAATAGGACTTCAATTTAGATGAAGATCGAAAATCTTATGTGATCACATACAAGGTTTTGAACACAACTTAGACACTCACAAAAACGGGAAAAAATATAAAGAATTATTCATATTTTAAAAATATATTAATTAATGGTTATTGTGAATTCAAACCTCTTTCACAAATCAATAATCATAAATTAAGAGAAGAAAATAGTTCAATAACAATTAATACCAAACAAATAAAGTTCTATACAACCTTCATGCATGCAAATGTCGTACGTTCAACAATTCTGCCGGTTCACAAAAAAAATACCACCGATTATGAAAAGTGATAACAAAAGAAAAAGATAATATATGTTTCTTTCCTCATTATTTATCAAACTAGCAAATAAAATAAAAAAGTGATGATTCCATGTAAAGAACAATAAAATCATACCTTCTACTACTTTCTTGATTATATATTTCTCCATCGTTTTCTTTCATAAATCATTGCCTTGAAGGATATGTAGTGGAGGGTTCCATTAAGAAAGAAGTAAGATCAATGTGATAAAATAACATTTTTAATTTAAATATTTTATTACATTGATCTTTTTCTTTCCTAATGAAATCATCATTCATTTATATGAGAAGATCAACATGCACCTTTTTCACTTGTATATATTTGTTATCTAATTTATTTAATCTATTTATGAATATGATATATATACAACTTGAATGAGGTTAACACTCACTTGATAAATAAAAAAAAAAGGTTTACTTGACAAACAATCTTTTTCTCTACATGCACTTAGTTACTTGTTGAAAAGGTTAGATAAATATCTCATTCTATTTAAATAAAATATTAAAAAAATCTTTTCTTTTTTTAAAAAAAAAAATGAAATAGAAGATCTAATTTTTCTCTCACAATTTTCTTGTAGCCCAATTCAATCCATGACAAAGATAGTAGATAATAACAAATAAATTCCTAATAATTCTCTTTGTTTACGTGAAAGGCAAGTTGCTAAATTAAGGGAATTGTGGATTAAAATTTTCTGCCTTTAACCACCACTTAGTTCCTAATATTTCTGAATTTTAGTTAACATTTTTAATTGTGGATTAAAATTGTTGCTTAGTTTTTTTTTTAATTCTTTTAGGATGAGTTTGATTTGTTAAAACTATATTTTGCTTGAAGATATATATATATATATATATATATCAAAGTAGGAAAGGATAAAATACAAAAAATAATTAAGGTGTACTGCTTTTTTTTTTCTTGGACTAAAATTAAGGTGTACTACTTTGATTATACAGGCGAGGGGATATAGGCTAAAAGAAAGGGAAGAAAAAACGTACAACAACATTTTGTTGGTTTTATGAATAAAGTTTGAAGATGGCAAACAAATGAAGTTATTCAAATGAATGTTCTGATCAAAGTTTAAAAAAAAAAGGCTACAAGAGACCCAATTTTAAAGTATATTATATAGTATATACTCATACATGCTTAATTAAGCTATTACATATTAGTTGGATACATTTTAAGGTCAATAGTTTAGATCATTTTCTAGCTTATTATGTGAATCTCAGAAATATGTTTCCTAGTCCAAAACGGTTGTCCTCACAAATTAAAGGTATCTAATAAAATTGACCTCAAAATTAGAATATAGAGACAATCTATTAGTAACTAATTAACACCAATTGCAATTGGTGGCCTACAAATGCCCCAATGCCTAATACTGATACACTTATTTTTGTTTCTTTTAACCAACAATTCTCCAACATTGATAACAAACTATATATGGTGTACTATAACGATCAAGGTATACATCATGAACTTTTTTCATATACAATAGGCAAACAAAAATTGAACAAACAACCAAAGCCGGCACACGGCATAACTCCACTTCAAAACCATAATTTAAAGGAGCGAATTGTTCAATCCTATATAAACTCTCACATCATATTCATGATTTATAGTGTAGGACTTCAAGTTAGATCCATGATTTTTAATGTAAGACTTACATTGCAATCAACCTCAAACATGTTATCTTCGAAATGATGGATAAGACATAGAGTATTGTTATCCAGTGCCTCGAAAATAACATGTTTGATGTTAATTACAATGTAAATTTTTGTTATTTTATTAACAGATTCATAAATCCCAACTTACACATGAACATTCGTAACACATAAAGATATGACCAACTAGACGGTCAACTTAGACTTCCAAAAATATTGAAAGAAATTCTTAAATATGCATTAGGCCTTCTAATATGTTGGGTCGCACTTGCTCCTACATAATACAATAACATACTGCTGCAAAACAACCCAAAATAAAAGTGATCGACTCTATCCACATAAAGATCTAATCAAATACTATGAAAATATGGCATTCCTCATTAGATTAATCCACCACAATTGGAAAAAACTAAATTCTTATTGTTTTTCCTTTCTCCACAAATGAACTAAGACTACAACATCCTCTTAATGGTATCAACCGCTTATGTACCTTCTCATTAAAAAAAATGTCATTGTACTCCAACCAAATACCACATCAAAGCTAACCAAATTAGATGACATATACCACTTTTGTGATACACCACATTTTCACACAATGCATGTCTACATGTCTATAGTGTAGTATGCTTAAATTGTACAACTTCAATAACTATACCAAATAATATTTTGACTTAATTGTAGTTTTAATTTAATCCTCTATTTTTACTATTTTGCAGTTTTGTCTCCCTATTTTCATTTTTTAAAAGAGGGACTAAATCTAAAAAAACGAAATTGAACTCAAAAACATATTTTTCTTCTTATTTCCCTAATCTTATAAATTAACTCATATTTCTTTAAACAAAGAAATATGTGTTGAAGGTAATGAAACGATACTTTCCTTCTTTATCTTCATAATCTCTCTCTCTCTCCCCCATCTTATTTTTATTCTTCTTCTTCAACAGTTCTAGATTCAACATAAATCATTTTATTGTTATCAAATTCAATTTGTTATTTAGCTCGATTCATTAATCACTTGAAGTCATTATTTTAGCTACATTAAAGTAAATACTATGTCATCACATTCCATTCATTTTATCACACTAAATATTTATGGCAATTGTTTATAGCCAGTTATTCGCAATTACCGTCACTTATTCAGTTTTGTAATATATTTTAGACTTAAATAATCAATTTCTCAAGTAAGTTCAGGTGTCATTTATTTTAGTCGTCTTTGTATCCTTTTTTTGAAAATAGTCCCTACAACATCAATTTTTTGGTCCATGACATCAAAGTTTGTTAAAAAATGTATATGTGGAAAGCGAAGAATGACATGGTATATATTGAGGGATCAAATGAAATTGTAGAGAAAGACTAAATAAAATAAAAATGAAATTGAACTCATAAACATAATTTTCTTCTTGTTTCTCTAAACTTATAAATTAACTCATATTTCTTTAAACAAAGAAATATTGAAAGTACTAAAACGATTCTTTCGTTCTCTATTTTCATAATCTCTCTCTCTCTAGTCTTATTATTATTATTATTATTATTATTATTATTATTATTATTATTATTATTCAACCGTATTACATTCAACATAAATCATTTTATTGTTTACAAATTCAATTTGTTCTTTAGCTGGATTCATTGATCACTTGAAACCAATATTTTAGCTATATTCAAGTGAATATTATGTTATCACTTTCCATTCATTTTATCTTACTAAATATTTATGCCAATTGTTATAGCTCGTTATTCATTATTGTTTACCGCCACTTATTCATTTATGTAATATATTTTAGGCTTAATAATCAATTTATCTTTATAAGTCTGTGTGTTTTTTATTTTAGTTTATGTATCTATTTTTTTAAAAATAGTCCCTGCAAGATTTTTTTTTGGTCCCTAACGTCAAAGTTTGTTAAAAAAAATGTATATGTGGCAAGCGGAGGCTGACGTGGTATTGAGAGACCAAACCCAAAAATGAAATTGTAGAGAGGAACAAGGACTAAATCCAAAAAAAACGAAATTGATGGATGTTTTGAGAGAGGGAAACTTCTAAGAAGAAGGATTAAAAAAATAAAATAACTGTTTTAGTACTTCAACACATTGATGAGTATTGAGAAATATGAGTCAATTTCTGAATATAGAGAAACAAGAAAAATAAGATATTTATCAATTTTTTTTTTTTGAATTTGGTCTCTCCATATAAATTTTATTTTTGAATCTACTTCCTCTAAATGAAAGATTAAACATCATCTTAGACACGTCAACTTTCATTTACCACATCACACATTGTCACATCAGCCTCCGTTAATCACATATATATTTTTCTAACAAAATTTGATATCAAAGACTAAAACCCAAAAAATTAATCTTGTACTAACTATTTTCAACAAAAAAAATAAAGATACATGATTAAAATTAAAATAAAAATAAAAAATATGCAACAAATTGTTTTTTTTTTTGGTATGGTACAAATTGATTATTTGAATGACAATAAATCTATTATAATTGATTTTTCTTTTGATAGTAAAATAAAATTAGAAAAAAAAAAGGGATAAGTTGGTAATTTGAATGAGAAAACAAGGGCAAATCTCAAAGGATAACAACAACAAAAGGGTCCTCTAAATAAACACACTCTCAATTTCAAATCAATCAACTTTACCAACCTCAACCTTTTCTCTCTCCTCTCTCTACCAAACAAAAAAAAAACCATTTTCTTTATTAAAAAAAAAAAGAAAAAGAAAAAATAGTTAGGGTTTGACCAAAAATCGCACAATCGCGTAGTGGAATTTCCACACCGATTCGGACACAAATTTCCCTCTCTGTGTTACCCTTCGATTCTCAAGATCCATCTTCTCCCTATAATTCGCGGCTTTTTTAGAGAGAGAAAAATCGCAGATTCATCAAGAGAGAGAAACTCAAATGTTGTTGTAATCAAGCAAAGTTTTTTTTTAAATCAAAGGGAAATCCGAAAATTTTGGGTTTTTATTGGGATTTGAGGTTTTTAAATTTCTGGGGTTTGTTCGATTTTGACGAATTTTGAATTTTTTTTGTGTTGGGTTTGTAGTGAGTGATCTTAATTGTGGGTTTGTTAATTTGCTTGCCCAATTGAAAATTTGAGCTAGTTTGTATGCAATCCAGTGGTGGTGTACCTGCCCGGACGGCGGGGCGGGCGTCGACTTCGTCGGCAGCTGCTTCGCCGTCTTCTTCTTCTTCAGCATCACAGTTAGGGTTTGAATCTATGCAGCAGCAGCAGCAACAACAACAACAGCATCAACAACAGCAGCAACAGCAACAGCAGATAGGTTCTAGACAGGTGTGAAATTGATGTGTTTTAGCTGAATTTAGAAGTAATAGTAGTAGTGTTGTGTGTGTATAGTGTTGCTTTTTTGGTTTTGAAGTTTTATTTGGGAATTTGAGAGTGTACTATAGTAGTGTTGAGTGTTGGAATTTGGGTTATGGTGAAATTTCCTTTTTTTTTATATATATTTTTTATTTTATGTTTTGGTTTTTAATTATGACAACCTCGTACCTGTCTTTATTCTGTCCTAGATTGTCGGGTTTATGGTTTGTTTATTTCAAGATTAATTAATTTTGGGGTGTGTAAGATTAGTCAAACTAGGCATGAGTTAATGTGTTTAATTTTTTAGTACAATTGATTGAGTGATGTCATCAAGTGTTTCCTTTTCAATCAATATGAAGATGAACTCAGTTGTTTTTATTTATTTAATATTTTTTAACTATTTGATTGTTTCTGCATTTATTTTATGTTCATATGTGACATTTACTTAATTGGAAGTATAACTATTTTTTGTTATTTCTTTTCTGAATGTTTGTCTACGGACTAGAGTTTCCTTTTACAAAATGGTTAATTGATAAAACTCGATGTTTGTATTTTCGTTTAAATTCCTTTCTTCTTTTCGTCTCAATTTATCTCTTCTGGTGCTGTTATTGTATTTGTCTGGTTTAAACATGTTGATTGACTGTAGTTAACGATGAGAACAAGCTGAAGTTGCAAGTGTTAAAAGTGGTGTTTTGCCAGCTTATGCTTATTATAAATTATTAGTAGAAAAATCTGAGGGATGTCATTTATTTGAAATCTTCTGTTTCTTGTTAACTTTAGTTTTGCAACTAATGCAATCTTAATGGGAATGTCGTCGTGGTATCAACTTCTATCTTAGAATGCTGCGATCACTGATATAGGATTGGTTTTCTGTATGCTATGTTAATGTCATAACGGTGGTTGGTGGGGAGTTGGGAGTTTGTCACAGCTCATGATCTTGATCTTGTTTATACTTTCATGTTTTTTACTTTCTGCGGTGTTATGGAACCATGACTTAAATGTAAATGTATTCAACTGCAGTCATTTCCACAGCAACTGCTTAGAAAACCTGAAGGGAATGAAGCATTTTTAGCTTATCAAGCAGGGCGTCAAGGTGCATTTGGGAGTAACAACTTCTCACCTCCTAATGCTATGCAACTGCCCCAGCAGTCTCGAAAATTCAATGATTTAGCTCAACATGGTTCAAACCAAGATGCCCAGCTCAGAGGTCAAGGTAGCGAGCAGCAGCAAATGCTAAACCCTGTGCACCAAGCTTACCTTCAATATGCTTTCCAGGCTGCGCAACAAAAGCAGCCTGCTTTGGGAATTCATTCACAGCAGCAAACTAAGATGGGAATGTTAAACCCTGCATCTGTAAAAGATCAGGAAATGCGTATGGGGAATCTGAAAATGCAGGACATTATGTCAATGCAGGCAGTGAATCAAGCTCAAGGTTCGTCTTCTAGAAGTTCATCTGAACATGTTTCCCGTGGAGAAAAGCCGATGGAGCAAGGACAGCAGGTAAGACCTAATCAAGCACAGGAAGCTCAAAACGGCGTCCAAAATGTTATGAACAGCCAGATTGCCATCGCTGCTCAATTTCAGGCCATGCAGGCATGGGCACGTGAAAATAATATTGATTTGTCACATCCTACGAATGCAAATTTAATGGCAAAGCTCATTCCAGCGATGCAGTCAAGGATGGTCTTACAACCAAAGGCCCCCGAGAGCAACACTGTTGCGCAGTCGTCGCCTGTCCCTGTTTCGAAGCAGCAGGTTAATTCTCCAGCAGTTGCAAGTGAGAGCTCAGCACATGCTAATTCATCAAGCGACATGTCTGGGCAGTCAGGTTCTTCGAAAGCCAGGCACACTGTTCCTCCCAGCCATCTTGGCTCAACTACAAATGCTGGTCACTCCAGTGACATGGCCATGCAGCAATTCAATGTTCATGGTAGAGAGTCTCAAGCTCCTATGAGGCAACAAGTAAAAGCTGGAAGTGGAATGCCCTCGATGCATCCTCAGCAATCTTCTGCAGCCATGAACTTAGGTGCAGCAGACCATCCTTTGAATGCAAAAGGTTTATCTTCTGGTGCAGAACCTCCTCAAATGCAGCAGATAAGGCAGTTAAATCAATCTACTACTCAGGCCGGAGGTCCAAAAAAAGAAGGGGGTTCGGGAAATCATGCTAAATCTCAAGGGGCACCAGCTCAGATGCCTGAGCGGCAAAGTGCATTTACCAAACAACAGCTACATGTTCTTAAAGCACAGATATTAGCATTTAGGCGGATAAAGGTTATATCTATGATTATTTTCTCATTATCTGCATCTTTCTGATTCAGTCACCTTATGTGTGCCTGCGCTGTGTATGTGTGTACTGTACTCCCAGTAAAGATGTTCTATACTTAATTTTAATCCTGCTAATTTTCTTTCATATGTTGATTGACAGAAAGGAGAAGGTACCCTGCCTCAAGAACTTCTTCAAGCTATCACTCCACCGCCTCTTGAGATGCAGGCAAAACAACAAAACCATCCCGCAGGAGGACAAAATCAAGTTAAATCTGCTGGAAATATCGTTGCAGAACAACCACATCATGTTGAGGCCAAAGCCAAAGAACCACAATCTATTTCTGCTGTTAATGGACACAGTTCTGTAAAGCAGGAATCCTTTTCAAGAGATGAGAAATCTGCTCCTCCACCAGTTCATATTCAAGCTGTTGTGCCATCAATATCAAAGGAACCTGCTTCGACATCATCTGCAGGAAAGGAAGAGCTAAAAACAATTGGATCCTCTTTTAAGCCAAAGCAGGACAGTGGACATGGAAATGATAGTACTCCTGTTAGAAATGAGTTGGCATTAGATAGGGGAAAGGCTATTGTACCACAGACCTCTGTATCTGACACAATGCAGATTACAAAAGCTTCACAAGCAAACACGGTTTCTCAGCCAAAGGATGCGGGACCAGCCAGAAAATATCATGGACCCCTGTTTGATTTTCCTTTCTTCACTAGGAAACATGACTCTTTTGGGTCATCAATGATGGTAAACAACAGCAATAATTTATCTCTGGCATATGACGTCAAAGATCTTCTTTCTGAGGAAGGCACAGAAGTACTTAACAAGAAGCGGACAGAAAATTTAAAGAAAATTGAAGGTTTACTGTCTGTGAACTTGGAGAGGAAACGAATTAGGCCTGATCTTGTGTTGAGACTGCAAATTGAAGAGAAAAAGCTTCGCCTTTTAGATGTTCAGGCACGTTTGAGGGATGAGATTGATCAACAGCAACAAGAGATAATGGCAATGCCAGACAGGCCATATCGTAAGTTTGTTAGGCTGTGTGAACGTCAGCGTGTGGAACTTGTTAGACAAGTGCAGGCATCTCAGAGAGCTGCAAGGGAGAAGCAACTCAAATCAATATTCTTATGGCGTAAGAAACTTCTTGAGGCGCACTGGGCAATTCGTGATGCCCGTACTGCCCGCAACAGGGGGGTCGGTAAATATCATGAGAGGATGTTGCGGGAATTCTCAAAACGTAAAGATGACGACCGAAGCAAAAGGTTAGAAGCCTTAAAAAACAATGATGTTGACAGATATAGAGAGATGTTGCTGGAGCAGCAGACTAGCATTCCGGGTGATGCAGCAGAGAGATACGCTGTTCTTTCATCTTTCTTAAGTCAGACTGAAGAGTATCTACATAAATTAGGAAGCAAGATAACAGCTGCCAAAAATCAACAGGAAGTAGCAGAGGCAGCAAAAGCAGCTGCGGATGCTGCACAATTGCAGGTATGCTTCATTAACTTACTGATCCAATATTATGAAAAAGTCTTTATGTGAAATCCCATTTTTTCTTGTACAAATTAGTTTAGGATCTCATTTTGAAGGTTTCTAATGTTCTATAGGAACTTGTTATATAAGTTCGTTTACGTGTCTCTGATTCATTATTGTTTTTGACCAAAGGGTCTTTCTGAAGAAGAAGTCAGAGCTGCTGCTGCGTGTGCCGGTGAGGAAGTGATGATCAGGAATCGTTTTCTGGAGATGAATGCTCCTAGAGATAGTTCATCCGTCAACAAGTGAGTTTTTGTTAATTTAGTTTTAATATGTTTGTATGTTGTGAGTCTTGATGCAAAAATGCATGACGAAAGGTGTAAAATGAAATTTGTTGGCTTATCTATTTTTTTTTGTTTATTTTGATGTAAACAACTGTTTATATAACTCTTTTCTTAACATAATTTAATTTGCTACTTTCAAGGTATTACAACCTCGCACATGCGGTGAATGAAATGGTCATCAGACCACCATCCCTATTACGAGCTGGAACATTGAGAGACTATCAGCTTGTAGGTTGCTACGTTATTGAAATAGTTATTCTTTAAATGACCGCCTTATGTTGTATTCTTGAGCAAGTTTTCAAGGCTTTGCCACAATTTTTTTGAAGGTTGGATTGCAATGGATGCTTTCTTTGTACAACAACAAATTAAATGGAATTTTGGCAGATGAGATGGGTCTTGGCAAAACTGTACAGGTCAGCCTTATTATTTTGTTGCTCTTAACTTGGATCAGGAAGAACATTTATCATAATCTTTTTTGGCAGCTCAATGACTTCATATTTCATAATTAAATTTATTATGTCTCATATGAGAGATGTTAAATCTTCATTAATGTTTTCTTAAGGTTAATGTATAATATTGTACTGTAATAATTGTAAGTTCGATCTTTTTTATTTCCTCTATAGGTTATGGCATTGATTGCATACTTGATGGAATTCAAAGGAAACTATGGCCCACATCTCATAATAGTCCCAAATGCTGTTATGGTTAACTGGAAGGTGAGTTATTAAACTTATTCATTTGATTAATATTACTATTCTTTGTAATTGTTTTAACAAGAAAAATTGTCTTTATTGTGCAGAGTGAGTTATATAAATGGTTACCATCTGTGTCGTGCATTTTTTATGCTGGAGGGAAGGATTATCGAACAAAATTATTTCATCAAGTAAGTGTGCATTTTTTATTACCTCCGTCTAGGACTGTTTACATAGAAAAATTACAATCAATGTTGTCCCAATCATTAAGACTACTAATGAACTGAAATAAATCCAATTAGACTAAACAAGATAAAATAAACATGGAGGATAAAACCATATCTCTCCTGATTTTTTTACAGTTGGAGTACAATTTTGTTAATTACTGCCTAATTTTCTTTTCTACATTTACAATAGGTTTCTGCTCTGAAATTTAATGTCTTGGTGACTACTTATGAGTTCATCATGTATGACCGGGCAAAACTTTCAAAAATTGATTGGAAGTATATCGTGATTGATGAAGCACAAAGAATGAAGGATAGAGATTCAGTTTTAGCACGCGATCTTGATAGGTATCGTTGTCAACGACGCCTGCTTTTGACAGGAACACCATTGCAGGTATGCTCTCTTTTGATACAAAATACTACATACTAAATTATTCTAAAGTCTAAACAAACAGTGTCTGTTACTGCATTATGGTTTTGCTTATAAAAAAAGTATGCAGTTTTTTATCTTGTTCCGCTCGTGTTTCCCTTTATAACAAGTATTTCTTCGTTGGCATGTTAAATGTTTGTGCAGACACAAAAGGTCGAAAAAAGAAAACTAACTTGCTGAACTGAGTTAAGATTAAAAATGTGTGCGAAAATAACACTAACGCAAGAATGTGTGCAAATTGGAACTTTTATTTTGATAACCTCAAGATATGTTGTGTAACATTCCAAATGAGGATGAGGGGCTGTAAATTGCTGTTATCATTCTAGGCGATGCAGACACGTGAGAAGCAAAATATATACAAAACCGTTCAAAATTAAAAACCAAGGTTAAAATAGTCTTTACATGACACTTATTTTCAATTTAATCCTTATACATACAAGTTTTTTCAATATGTTCATCCTTATTTGTTAAAATTTAGACATCGAATTGCGTGGACAAACTGAAAAATGATTGAATTTTGATTTTTGCGACCCTATACACGACAGTCATTTTCAATCCGGACCCTATTAAAAGTAATTACATGCAAATGTCAGTGTCATCAACAGCGGCACAATGGAAATGAAGATTATAAGTGGGGCCAAAAATATTTTTAACCAAAAATAAAATTTGCTCCAAGTATTTGGCACCAATAAAGTATTTGGCAATCCTAGTTGTCATGCCTACCTGAAAGGCAGTGCAAAGTGTGGTGCTAACTGCCAGGTCAATTAACAGTTGTGCACTATTTTTTTTATTTCCTGTCACAAGTTACTATATATCAGTTAATATTCTTAGTTGGCCTGTATTTTAATCACAGATCAATGCTTGCATACATTGTCTTGTTACTGGTAGTATATTAAAAGTTATTTTACGAATAACTCTTAAATATAATGTGGTTTTGTGAACAAAATAAATGATCAATTTTAAGAGTGAAAAATAACTCCACTCACAAGCAAAGCCTTTCCACACTAGGTGAAGTTGGATACATGGATTAAACAATACCATAATATCTTAATGTAAATCAACAGACTGCCATTTAAATCCAAATCCTCTATAATGGCTTGACCTATAACTTTTCTTATTTGCTCTCTCTTCCCCAAATTATTAGAATATCTTAATGGAGTTAGTGTTAAAGTATGTTCTAATTGATAAGTCATATAGAGACTTGACACTATAAGTTTTGTTGATGGAATTGTTTGTGGTGTGATTTTATCCGCAGAATGATTTGAAGGAACTCTGGTCACTTTTAAATTTACTTCTTCCCGAGGTTTTTGATAATAAGAAAGCCTTTCATGATTGGTTCTCAAAACCATTCCAAAAAGAAGGTCCTACTCAAAATGCAGAGGATGATTGGCTTGAGACAGAGAAGAAAGTCATCACAATCCATCGACTTCATCAGATTCTTGAGCCTTTCATGCTCAGGCGTCGTGTTGAAGACGTTGAAGGCTCACTACCACCAAAGGTGTGATTATAGCCCCCTAACTTTACTTGACCACTTGTTCTATTTCTTGTGGCTCAGACCTAATATTATTACTGCATTGCAGGACTCCATAGTTTTACGATGCAAAATGTCATCTGTCCAGAGTGCTATTTATGATTGGGTTAAATCAACTGGTACCCTACGTCTTGATCCTGAGGATGAGGAACGTAAGCTTCAGAGGAATCCTAACTACAATGTGAAGCAATATAAGACTTTAAATAACAGATGCATGGAGCTGCGGAAAACTTGCAATCATCCCTTGCTTAATTACCCATTCTTCAGTGACTTATCTAAAGAATTCATTGTAAAATCTTGTGGAAAATTGTGGATCCTGGATAGGATCCTCATAAAACTTCAAAGAACTGGACATCGAGTTCTACTTTTTAGTACAATGACAAAACTTCTTGACATCTTGGAAGAATATCTGCAGTGGCGAAGACTTGTGTACAGAAGAATTGATGGGACAACTAGTTTGGAAGACCGTGAATCAGCCATAAATGACTTCAATGGCCCTGATTCAGACTGTTTCATCTTCTTGCTTAGCATTCGAGCTGCTGGGAGAGGCCTTAACCTTCAGTCTGCTGATACAGTTGTTATTTATGATCCTGATCCAAACCCTAAAAATGAGGAGCAGGCTGTTGCCAGAGCTCATCGTATTGGACAGAAAAGACCGGTCAAGGTTATCTACATGGAAGCAGTTGTGGACAAAATCCCTAGTCATCAGAAGGAGGATGAAATGAGAGGTGGAGGCACTGTTGATATGGAGGATGAACTTGTAGGCAAGGATCGCTACATAGGATCTATTGAGGGCCTCATAAGGAACAATATTCAGCAATATAAGATAGATATGGCTGACGAGGTAATTAATGCTGGACGTTTCGATCAAAGAACAACGCACGAAGAAAGGCGGTTGACTTTGGAGACATTATTACATGACGACGAGAGGTATCAAGAAACTGTCCATGATGTTCCATCATTGCAGGAGGTAAATCGTATGATTGCTAGGAGTGAAGAGGAAGTTGAACTGTTTGACCAAATGGACGATGAACTGGATTGGATTGAGGAGATGACACGTTACGATCATGTCCCTAAATGGATCCGTGCCAATACCAAAGAAGTTAATGCTGCTATTGCTGCTTTATCAAAAAGACCATTAAAGAAAAATTTATTGGGCGGTACTGTTGGTGTGGAATCAAGTGAACTTGGTTCAGAAAGGAAAAGAGGGCGACCCAAAAAACATACCAGTTATAAAGAGCTGGAAGATGAAGATTTGGAATACTCTGAAGCAAGCTCTGAAGAAAGAAATGGATATGCAAATGAAGAAGGGGAAATAGGAGATTTCGAAGATGATGGGTATAGCGGAGCTGATGGAGTTCAGCCCATTGCTAAAGATCAGCTGGAAGGTGGTGGATATGAATTTCCTCCATCTTTGGAAATTGCCAATAATCAGGTGGTTCAACAAGCTGGTTCCTCTGGGTCATCTGCAAACAGTCAAAAATTGAAACAAATAGCAACACCATCAATTTCCTCTCAGAAATTTGGTTCCCTGTCTGCATTAGATGCCCGGCCAGGTTCTATTTCAAAAAGGATGGTATGTGGCTTCACATTGTATTTTTATTCTTCTTTTTTTCGGTGGTTGTTTTCTATCTCATTCTGATAAAATTATGATAATTATTGGCAGACAGATGACTTAGAGGAAGGCGAAATTGCGGTATCCGTTGATTCCCACATGGAGCATCAGCAATCTGAAAGTTGGATTCATGACCGTGATGAAGGTGAGGATGAACAAGTTTTGCAGAAACCAAAGATTAAACGGAAACGTACTCTTCGTGTTCGACCCCGTCATGCCACTGAAAGACCTGAAGAAAAGTCTGGTAGTGAAATGACACCTCGTTTGTCAGTTCCAGCGGACCGTAAATACCAAGCACAGCTAAGGACTGACCTAGAAACAAAATCACACGTAGATTACAATGTCAGCAGGAATGATCAAAATTCAATAAAAAATAAGCGGACTTTACCTTCAAGGAAGGTTGCCAATACATCCAAATTACATGGCTCATCAAAGCCTACTCGTTTAAATAACATATCTGCTCCTTCTGAGGATGCGGGTGAATATTCCAGGGAAAGCTTGGAGGGGAAGCCTATCAATTCAAGTGGATCTTCTGCTCATGTCTCTAGGATGACAGAAATCATACAGAGAAGGGTATGCGTATTTAATTAGATGATCTTTATATTTTCTTCTACAGGGGTTTTGTGTTTTCCTGAATGGAGCAAGTCTCATTGCATTTCTTACAGTGACAAGAAGCAAAGATTCATATTATTTTTTCTTGATTTACAAGTGTTATAATGTGATTAAATAAGGTTGTTAGCCTGATAATATTTTTTACTGGTTCAAATCCTGAAAATATTTTTTACTTCACTCATTTCCATATTTCATGGAAACTCTCTGTTGGCTCTATTAATTTCATCACACTTGTTATGAGATGTTCCATTTCACATTCTTGTTTGCCTTTACTCTTAGCATTTGAACTTGTACAATTATTGTATTTGCAGTGCAAAAATGTAATTAGCAAGCTCCAAAGGAGAATAGACAAGGAAGGCCAACAAATTGTACCTCTGTTAACAGATTTGTGGAAGAGGATTGAGAACTCTGGCTACAGTGGTGGATCTGGGAATAGTCTGTTAGATTTACGGAAGATTGATCAAAGGATTGATAGATTGGAGTATAATGGAGCAACAGATCTCGTATTTGACGTGCAGTTCATGTTAAAGAGTGCAATGCATTATTATGGTTTTTCGCTTGAGGTGAGATTTCTTATCTGTATCGTCATACAAGTTCACTTTTGTTGCTATTTTGGTTTAGAAATCTAGGTGTTTGATCTTGAGTTACTTTGGGAAAATACAATTGAATCGTTTAATGAAAACTAAAACACAGATAGTAGTCCATGGCATCGTGCAACTTTTAGAAACCTCGCTTTTAGTTATGCGTATGAAAACTTAATTTTACCACTTCTGTTTGTCAATGAACTCGGTGAAGCACTTCTGCTAATTTCTAAACTGGCAAAAAAAGAGAGTTCACTGTACAAAGTGATTCTTCCCCTCCACACTTTCATAGTTGTTGCTCTTTGTATTCAAAGTGATTCTTCCCCAAATGTGGAACATTTTATCTGTCTTTTACTGTCTTAATGTGGAATGCCCGGAGGATCCACCAAATCACATATTTTATGAATGTTAACTGTATCATTATTTTCAGGTGAGGACTGAAGCAAGAAAGGTTCATGATCTCTTTTTCGATATATTGAAAATTGCATTTCCTGATACTGACTTCCGAGACGCAAGAAGTGCTCTCTCTTTCACTGGTCCAATTTCTGCCGCTACCACCGTATCGTCTCCAAGGCAAGTGGCTGTTGGCCAAGGCAAGCGACACAGGCTGATAAACGAGGTGGAAACCGATCCACACCCTCCACAGAGACCACTGCAACGTGGATCAGCTTCTAGCGGCGAAAACAGTAGGATCAGAGTCCGTGTGCCACCAAAAGAATCAAGATCTGGATATGGTAGCGGAAGCAACATGCGAGCACAACCTCAGGAGCAGGATGATTCTCCTCTGCTGCTCACTCATCCAGGTGAACTTGTTGTATGCAAGAAAAGAAGAAATGATCGGGAGAAATCATTAGCGAAACCTAGGACCGGTCCTGTTTCGCCATCTATGAGAAGTCCCGGGGCAGGTTCAGTCCCTAAAGATGTTAGATTATCTCAACAGACTCAAGGGTGGGTTGGCCAACCATCTTCTCAACAACAAAATGGGTCAGTTGGATGGGCTAATCCTGTAAAGAGACTAAGAACAGATTCTGGTAAGAGGAGACCAAGTCATATGTAAGGTGGTATATAATATAATAATAGACATATTGTTGCTAGTTTCAGCAAAGAGTTTTAGTGGCGCTTGGTATAGAATTTACCACCAATACTGTTAATATAGATTTAGGTTTATCTGAATGTGTTAAATGTAAGTTGTTCTTCATTATTTTTTAGTTATGATATCTGTATCTTGCAGGTGCTACTTTTCTTTTAGGTTGTTGAAACTGTTGTATTTGTATAGTTAACTCCTTGGTTCATGTTAGTCTGAAATATTCATCTTGCAAGTTGCAAGGTCCTCTTGTTGGAGTTCTTTCAATATGTTGGGGGACAAAAAGCTACATGTCTCTACTTTTGTCTCATAGTGAACCACTAAACCCCTATTCTTCCAACAATTACTAGATTTTGAAATGGTAAAAAAGAATGATTTTGAGACTATATTTATAAATTTATAATTATAGCAACAAATATGTTATATTATCTATGTCTGACTTATAAGAATCGTTTGAGAATTGAGATGATTTAAAATGACTTCTTTAGTTAAATAGACTTATACAATGACAGTTCCATAGTTTCCTAAGCCATATCTTATACCAATTACTCTACAACTAATTATTGGTAAGAAAATATTGTAAGAAAATATTTTATCAGAAACATTCAATTGAGATGTTATGTTGCCATACTTTTTTTAGTCTTGTAGAGGTGTTTTAGAAAAATAGTGAGTTTTTTTTCTTCTCATCAATTATTAATCGTAGATTGTTGTATTAATAAATGGAGAACAATTTTTTTTTATTATTATTAAAAAAATTATAATAACTTTAATAATTTTTTTTGAATTTGCATTCTTTATAATAGTCAATATTCAATTTGTTTATTGAAAAATGTTAAAATATTAGTGTAATGGTTATAAACTATGAAATTCTATTTTTTTCTTGTGCTATTATTATTATTATCTCTAAAATAAAATAATTAACTAATAATTCTTTTTGTTCATAAAAATAATTGTTAATTTATCAATTTAACGATTTCATGTACCGGTAAATTTTTTGAATAATCAACTATATGTATTGTGGAAGTTTCCAAACAAATATGCTAATAAAAAGGTACTACTTTTTTGCGGCTAGAAATTCACCCCTTAAAAGTGAATAAGTGGGCATACCGGGTTCGAACATTCGTCCCTGCACAAATGTGCAATGTCCTTTACCAATATAATCTTAAATGTCATTTATTGCATAATCGTTTATTTTTTAAAAATTATTGCATAATCTTAAATATACTACATCCGTACTAAAATATAAGTTATTTTAATTATTATAAAAATTAAGAAATGTAACTATTGTTGTATAGAAAAGAGAAATTATGAGTTAGTTTACAAAATTGTGCTTTATTAAATGATAAATTGAAGAAGTAAAAGAAAAGAGAGTAATAAATAGTTGAAATAATATTAGTTTTTCTTATCAAATGACTTATATTTTAGTACGGAGATAATATAAAGTTGTGATTGTTTTTTATTTTATGTGTTTTGTAGAACGATAGTGATTATTTTACTTATGGAATTAGTTTTTTTCATATTTAAAGGTTTAAGATATTCTTGGTTAATGAAAAGGTTAAGATATCAGAAGAAGCAAAACATAATAAGTAAAAACTACACACAGTAAAAATTAGAAACCAAAAACTCCAAAGATATATTTACACAAAAAAAAAAATCTTCAAAGATATTGATTGATCCACAATGCACACACAATGTATATAAACCGTCTTACCCCTTTTACACCGAGATTTTCTCCTTTCTTTTTATACGGTTTTTTTTATACGAAAAAATATACGGTTATACACATATTTATTTAGTGTCAAAATAAAATAAATACACATATTTCAAAGTTTGAGAGATTTGCTCCTTAATTATATCAAAATCAGCCGGTTATAAGATACACATGCTTGTCTTCCTTTAACCGTACCTCAAATTTTTGTCTCTCAAATTTGTCTCTAACTCTCATTATTTTTTCATAATTCATTCTTTCATTGATTATGGATGAATATCATTGTGATGCAAGTGAAAATTTTCCAGCTACTGATTTCAACACAAAAAATATTTCATCAAGTCCCAACGACAAATATTTCGATATTGACTTCGAGTGCACGAATATGTTCGTCACGAATGCTAGTACGTTTGATGCTATTAATAAAACAAAGTACTACAAATTTGCAAATGTCTCGAAGGATACAATAATGCAAGAAAGTACCATTGTATCATGGCTTTCTCAAATGGAAGTTCCACGTGATGCATTTAGGTATGTTGTGGGAAAAATCTTCGAATTTGCTCGTTATATGGTTAGGCAGTATAAGACTTTAAGAGTTCTTCCTATGCGGGTTAACCTTGTCGTGACAAGAGCCAGTGAAGATGAATGTGATGAAGATGAAGATGATAATGATAGAGAAGAATGTAGTGAAAGTCATGAATCAGAAAAGGGATCGGAGATGGGGAAAGATGAAAATGAGGAAAATTGTGCTATATGTTTTGAAGATTTTAAATGTAATGTTGGTATGCCTATGCCTTATTGTTCGCATCTGTTTCACATAAAATGTATTCGTGTTTGGGTAGAGAAAGATGATTCTTGTCCGTTGTGTAGGTCTCATTTGCCCCTTGAATGAAAGATGTCATTATAGTTTTAATAGGTCTCATTTGTTTATGTTATTTGTTTTTCTCTTTTGTTGAATTGTAGTTTGACATTGATTTTTAATAAGAGAGTATGATTACATTTGTGTTTTTATTTGTATCGTTTAATCACTTAGGGTTTAACACTCTTGTTTTTTGTTTTCTTTTTTTCATAATGGTTTTTAGATTCTTGTTAAACTCTACGCTGCCGATTAGGAATAATTTAGTGTTGTTAAAGAGTGTTAACCTTACGTTTTTTGGGTGGATTACCACTTACAAAAAAAAATATATAAAACTACTCCACACGTGTCAAAAAAAAAAAAACTACTCCACATATCTTCACCCTTTATTTGATATTAATAATCCAATGGATTAATATTAATGTTCATTAGTAATCATGTGACCTCAATTACTATTCGCACAATATTTTTTGTTTCCTTTTTTTTCTTCATGACATTAATTTACGATTACTCAATGAATGACTGCAATGAAAAGGTCTAGTTAATAATCATCTCTAAATAGAGTGTGGAAACATTGGTTACCAAAAAAAAAAAAGAATGTGGAAACTGGAAACATTGAGAAAATGACTCCAGGGAGGAGAAATATATGTTGGATATTTTCAGTATATTTCAAAAGTATAAATTACATTGTGTCTTATAATTATTTTTCTAAGTATTTTAAATTAATTTTTTTGGAAAATTTATTTAACTGATTTTGACTTAGTATTTATCTAATGAGCCATGATTTTACTATTTTAGGGACTATTGTTAAACGTGTTATTTTTATGAGAATCACGTCGCAATCCCTTATAATTCTCCCAGTTTGTTATTAGTGTGCCAATTAAAATTAATAGTGGAACGGTTTTGGGAATAATTCACACGTAACATACCTAAATGATCTTGCTCTGCAATCATGCTGTACTTTACAAAACAAATATGTCACGTTCCTTATTAAAAATAGTTTTATGGTGTGTTTGAGTTATCGACTTTTTTGACATTCTCATATCTTGATAGCTTCGATATGTTTATCAACAAAAAGAACCATTTGTATTATAAGAAAATTGCGCAAATTACAGATAATTTTTTAGTTCAGTAATTACACACTTCCAGTTATTTAATTTTTAATCATCCGCAACAACAATATATAGGATTCGGATATTCATATGAATGTGTTGCAAAGTGGGGGATTTGTTTGCAATTTTTAAAAATTTGTTGTTACAAACAATTGTATAATATAAAATAGTAGTAATAAATTTTTGCATAGTAAAGTAAACAACTAATAAAGAATATAATTCACTTTTACTCAAGTTTGCAATTATGTTTTTTTTTATAAGCAAATAAAATTCTATATAAGGGAGTACAAGAAAGAAAAAACAAAGAATTATTACACCATAATTGAAAAGGAATGCGGAACAGCCCCTTGAAAAACAACCTTTTTTTTTTTATTTGTTTCCTTTATCCTATTGACATAATAATTGACAAAATAATAGGAAAAATCTTGAGTTATCAACAAACCGTCCTTTCCTTGCCAAATATTGTGAGTATTAGACAAGGTTGCCCCTACCTGATACAATGTTAAATGGATTTCGCATGTTGTTTCACAATCACTCATGAGATGAATTCTTCAAATTTAATTCAGAGATTAGATGAAAGTAAATACTTGTCTATTAGAATTACTAATATATTTGATCCACACATCACAACCCTCTTATATTGTGGTTTGGTTTTATTTTTGAAATGAAAACCACAAGTCAAACCAAATTTTTTGAAATGAGCGTTTTACATCGTTCAACAAAAAAATGAACCCCACGGTTCAAATGAAATGCCGTTTTTTATAATTTTTAGTTTAAATTGATTCAATGTGTCGTTTAACTTTTGAATTAGTTCACATATGAACACCCACACTCGTCAACAAGAAAGAAAGAGTTCACATCACAATATAGATAACCACATTTAGAAGTTAAGGAAGATAAGAAATTAAAAAGATGTTGATATATGCAATCCGATATTTATGGAGAGTGGATGGTATTACTACTGTAAGGAAGAAAAAACAAGCCAGCTGTTACTTATTTTCAAGTCTCTACAACACTTGAATTGAATAAAGAGTTGTCGAAAATTTTACACCCTGTATATCTTCAGCTCTAGAAACCACTACAAATATTGATTTTTTTTTAAACAACTACAACTACAAATATTAATTTTATTCTTTTTTTTAATACAATATTAATTTTATTTTATTCTTTACAAAAATTCCAACATTTCAAAATGCTTAAAATCTTAACCTTTTCAAAAAACATTGATTAAACTTCTCCATAAACATAATTTGTCAAGTGAGAAAATCACACTAGTAAATGAGCACCCACTAAGTCAACACATGGAATACATTACACAATATAATTTTGTTAGAACACAGAAAATTGATCAAGATTCAATGCACACTAAACACTTGATCAACCTAAGCGTAGAGAAGCAATTGGGGATGAAAATTGGCACACACACGCAAACAAACACAAACTCTGTGAAGTAATGTTGCAGAACAACAATGGTAAAACACAAAAATATGGATGAATATGAAATAAATTTGTGAAGTTGTTGTAGATACATAAAAATATGAATTTATGATGTTTAATTTAATATAAGATGTTTTATTTAAATAAGTATGATTTCAATGTAACTGACAAATATGTTTATGGGACATAAAAGTGATATGGTAACGTTTACTAGATTTAAAATAATTTGTATGTAACTGACAAATTTTTTAAAATATATTTAAATAATTATGATTAACATGTAACTGAAAAATATATTTATAAAAAATGAAAAATGAATTCTCAAAACCTTTGTAATGTTTGATTTTTTGCAATACCCCATTCTATTGCGAAAAATCTAACATTACGAGAGGGATTCTTAAAAAAAAAATTACAGGAGATATTGCAAAATTTAAATATTTTACGAGCGGTATTAACCCATTAACCCTTAAAATAATTAAAATATAAACTTAAAAATAAAAAAAATATATATGGTAAAACAAAGTTCTAAATAATTAAAATATTATTCACAAATCTATTTGTGTTTAAATTAATGTAAATTAAAATATTAAAACAAACATAAATTAAAAGCTTTTAAAATATATTCAAATAAAAATAGTAAATTCATGATAAAATGCTAAATTAATAATGATCATGTAAAATTAATCTTTACATATGTATCGATCTCAATATATCAATATATTCTCTTAAGGTTTAATGTTTAAAATAAATAAAAGATATTCAAACAATCATTCATCTATTTTTTTTATCAATTGTTTAAATCAATAACAGATGTTTATCAATCGTGTTAATTCAAATCTAACAAATGTTTTTTATCCTATTTTTTCTTACAAAAGTCAATAATATTTATAAACTATGATCATTTCAATATATTTTTAATAGCCCTCAATGCCTCATTGTTGAGGAAGACCCTTAGTATGTTATTGTCTGGAGGAAAATCTTTAAACCAAACTTCTTTTTTGATCATCTGTTGATCCTTGAACTTACCACCTAGACAAGCTCATTGTTAATTTTGGGAATATCTTCACGAGCCATTTTAGTTATACAATCAGCTAATACATTTAATTCACGTGCTATGTATCTCATCTCTAAGTTTGGCACTGTTTGTTTGAATGCAAAAATTGCATTCAACCTAGCTCTCTCATCTGCATCATTATCAGTCACCCAGACATAATTGCTTGAGACTAATTATGTAATCAGACCATAAGCTCACATTTGTATATCCTTGCCCAACACAAAAGTTTAATATAACAAACATTGTTTGAGTCTCTGCGAAATGTGATCCTTTTTCAGTCTTTTTTTCAAATTTTAATCTGTCCTGATACCCACGTGTGAACTTCAATTTATGAGTCATAAGAATTCTTTCTAGAAAATCGATCTTTGACCCAAAACGTATCCTTTTAAGTTCAAATAAAAATAGTAAATTCATGATAAAATGCTAAATTAATAATGGTCATATAAAATTAATCTTTACATATGTATCAATCTCAATATAACAATATATTCTCTCAAGGTTTAATGTTTAAATTAAATAAAAGATATTCAAACAATCATTCATCTATTTTTTTTATCAATTGTTTAAATCAATAACAGATGTTTATCAATCGTGTTAATTCAAATCTAACAAATGTTTTTTATCCTATTTTTTCTTATAAAAGTCAATAATATTTATAAACTATGATCATTTCAATATATTTTTAATAGGCAAAGTCGAAAAGATTTCTTCTATATTTTCATTCCCTCAATGCCTCATTGTTGAGGACGTCCCTTAGTATGTTATTGTCTGGAGGAAAATCTTTAAACAAAACTTCTTTTTTGAGCATCTTTTGATTCTTGAACTTACCACCTTGACAAGTTCATTGTTAATTTTGGGAATATCTTCACGAGCCATTTTAGTTATATAATCAGCTAATACATTTAATTCACGTGCTATGTATCTCATCTCTAAGTTTGGCACTGTTTGTTTGAATGCAAGAATTGCATGCAAGAATTTCATTCAACCTAGCTCTCTCATCTGCATCATAATCAGTTATCCCAAACATAATTGCTTGAGACTAATTATGTAATCAGACCATAAGCTCACATTTGTATATCCTTCCCCAACACAAAAGTTTAGTATAACAAACATTGTTTGAGTCTCTGCGAATGTGATCCTTTTTCAGTCTTTTTTTCAAATTCAAATCTAGCCTGATACCCACATGTGAACTTCAACTCATGAGTCATAAGAATTCCTCCTAGAAAATCGTTCTTTGACCCATTAACGTATCCTTTTGAGGTTCAAATAAAAATAGTAAATTCATGATAAAATGCTAAATTAATAATGATCATGTAAAATTAATCTTTACATATGTATCGATCTCAATATAACAATATATTATTTTAAGGTTTAATATTTAAAATAAATAAAAGATATTCAAACAATCATTCATATGTTTTTTTTTTATCAATTGTTTAAATCAATAACAGATGTTTATCGATCGTGTTAACTCAAATCTAACAAATGTTTTTTATCCTTTTTTTTTCTTACAAAAGTCAATAATATTTATAAACTATGATCATTTCAATATATTTTTAATAGGCAAAGTCAAAATGATTTCTCTTATATTTTCATTCCCTCAATGCCTCATTGTTGAGGACGTCCCTTAGTATGTTATTGTCTGGAGGAAAATCTTTAAACCAAACTTCTTTTTTGAGCATCTTTTGATTCTTGAGCTTACCACCTTGACAAGCTCATTGTTAATTTTGGGAATATGTTCACGAGCCATTTTAGTTATACAATCAGCTAATACATTTAATTCACGTGCTATGTATCTCATCTCTAAGTTTGGTACTGTTTGTTTGAATGCAAGAATTGCATGCAAGAATTGCATTCAACCTAGCTCTCTCATCTGCATCATTATCAGTTATCACAGACATAATTGCTTGAGACTAATTATGTAATCAGACCATAAGCTCACATTTGTATATCCTTCCCCAACACAAAAGTTTAGTATAACAAACATTGTTTGAGTCTCTGCGAATGTGATCCTTTTTCAGTCTTTTTTTCAAGTTCTAATCTAGCCTGATACCCACATGTCAACTTCAACTCATGAGTCATAAGAATTCCTCCTAGAAAATCGTTCTTTGACCCATTAACGTATCCTTTTGAGGTTCAAATAAAAATAGTAAATTCATGATAAAATGCTAAATTAATAATGATCATGTAAAATTAATCTTTACATATGTATCGATCTCAATATAACAATATATTCTCTTAAGGTTTAATGTTTAAAATAAATAAAAGATATTCAAACAATCATTCATATGTTTTTTTTATCAATTGTTTAAATCAATAACAGATGTTTATCGATCGTGTTAATTCAAATCCAACAAATGTTTTTTATCCTATTTTTTCTTACAAAAGTCAATAATATTTATAAACTATGATCATTTCAATATATTTTTAATAGGCAAAGTCGAAAAGATTTCTTCTATATTTTCATTCCCTCAATGCCTCATTGTTGAGGACGTCCATTAGTATGTTATTGTCTGGAGGAGAATCATTAAATCAAACTTCTTTTTTGAGCATCTTTTGATTCTTGAAGTTACCACCTTGACAAGCTCATTGTTAATTTTGGGAATATCTTCACGAGCCATTTTAGTTATAAAATCAACTAATGCATTTAATTCGCGTGCTATGTATCTCATCTCGAAGTTTGACATTGTTTGTTTGAATGCAAGAATTGCATTCAACCTAGCTCTCTCATCTGCATCATTATCAGTTATCCCAAATATAATTGCTTGATACTAGTCATGTAATCAGAACATAAGCTCACATTTGTATATCCTTCCCCAACACAAAAGTTTAGTATAACAAACATTGTTTGAGTCTCTGCGAAGTGTGATCCTTTTTCAGTCTTTTTTTCAAATTCTAATCTAGCTTGATACCCACATGTGAACTTCAACTCATGAGTCATAAGAATTCCTCCTAGAAAATCGATATTTGACCCATTAACGTATCCTTTTGAGGTTGAAGCATTTTGACAAAAGTGTCAATCTACAATATATATATATATATATATATATATATATATATATATATAAGCCACCCTTTTCATAGAAAAATAGTACACCTGTACTATTTCATTTATAGGGTTGACGTGACATTTTAAATTCATAATATTTTTAACATTTAGTTTTTTTACATATGACATTTCGATTTTAAATTTATATTTTATAATTATTTTGTCGGTTACAAATGAATTAAATTAAATCAGATAAACGTTACGATATCAATTTTATGTCTCATAAACATATTAATCAATTTTGTAAAAATCATAATTATTTAAATAAAATGGTCAATATTAAATTAAATATAATAAATTTACTTTATCATTATGTTTCTAAAACTCACTATAAATATATTGTAGATTTTCACACCAACTTCATAATTTCATTTCATATCCATCTATATTTTTGTGTTTCTCATTTGCTTACGTCAATATAAAATGGCTTCCAAAATTAATCAACTATCTGAAATTAACCTAAGTAATGATGGTTTGAATGTTGTTGTTCATGTAATTCGGATGTGGTATGTTCAAGATTTGGCTCGCAACAACCAAATATTTTCATTAAACATGATATTATCAAATGTTGTGTTGAGAATCATCTTTTGTTGATTTAATGTAGGAATCATCTTTTGTTGTGTTGAAAACAATTAAATGTATCATTGATACAGATAGTTGGTGGTACACTACATATCAATGTAACAAAAATGTTATTTCAGACGATGACGTGTATGTGAAATAAACAAGTTGACAACGTTTATCAAAGGTAACATATGAATTTTACACAAGATATATGTGAAAATTATAAATGAATAAATTGTATAGCAGTTGTTATTAATTTTTTTTACACTTACATTATAAGGGTTCGTATAATTGATTCAACTGACTCTGCAACATTCGTGATATTTGATCGAGACGCAAACACTTTGTTCAATAAATCCATGTCGAAAATAATTGAGTCTATTGGGGTATTGTGTCTGATTTACTCAAAATTATATTACAAAAAATATTAATATTGATATATCATTTATATCTATATATCTAAATGAATATAATGTATTTGTATAGGATATATCATATAGAGTTATTCCAAACAAGATTTATGCATTGGTTGATTCAATATTTTTATTTAATGTTGAGTCAAAAATCAATAGTGATTCTAAGTTAGAATTATCTTATAAAGTGAAGAACATATACAGTACAAAAGAATGAGTTATGAAGTATAAAAAAACATAATTTGACAATAAAGTGATTATACTTTTCATATAATTTTTTAATGTCTATATATATATATATATATATTTGTTGTTTTTTTTTACTCAAATATATTTTAGTTGTTACAAACTAATAGGTAACGACTTTGATATTGATACTTTTACATTAATAACCTAGAAAAGAATTCATTTTACAAAATTTTAATCTAATAGTTTATTATAATTTAAAAAGTTATTTTAAATAATCATCCGTTACAAAGTAAACCGTTACATAATTATTTAATCCGTACAAAGAAACCATAAAAAAAGTTAAACCTTTCAGTGCGTCTCATAAAAATAAATTTCAAAAATATGCAATTATTGATCAATTAAGTTATTACAAAAGAATCACTTTTTCTGATGATATTTTCCAATTAATACATTATACTTAATTATTATCTTTATTAATAATTTATGTCGAAAAATATATAATTTTTTTTTATAAGCATATAACTTTTGTTCTTAATTCTACATCTATATCTACAATATACATAAAATTTACACTCCTCATAAAAAAAGTACAAGTGAACTTTTGCATTGATTATGATGACGTGTCAATTTTAAATTAATGATGATAATGTGTTGATTTGATATTCATGTGTTATAATTTTATTTTGGCACTTACAAACAAATCATTTTAAATCAAATAAACGTTACGATATCAATTTTTATCTCATAAACATATTTTTCAGTTACATGGTAATCATAATTATTTAAATAAATATTAAAAATTTGTCAGTTACAAACAAATTACTTTAAATCAAGTCAACGTTACCATATCACTTTTATGTTTCCTAAACATATTTGTCAGTTATATTTAAATCATACTTATTTAAATAAAACGTCTTATATTAAATTAAACATCATAAATTCATATTTTTATGTATTCACAACAACTTCACAAATTTATTTCATATTCATCCATATTTTTGTGTTTCTCATTTAGTAAGTCAATAAAAGATGGCTCTCAAAATTAATCAACAAAATTAATGTGAGTTTGAATAATGTTGTTGTTTGTGTAATTCATTTGTAATTTGTATAAGATATGTCTCGCAACAATCAACTATTTTCAATAGACATGTTACTAATTAATTCAACTGTAAAAATTGTTATATAAATTTACATTCTTATAATCACTAATATTATTGTTTTTATCATGTATTATATTTAAAAAATTCACTCTTTACTAATAAAAGTTTGAATTAGATTCATTATCTTATTTTTTAGATTTAGTAGTCCTTAACTTATTTTTTCAAAATTTGATTAGTTTCCTTGTCCCTAAACGGATTAATTTTGTCTCCAACTCGAATCCATATTTCTAAAATCTAATGGTGGACAACAAATTTTGTTTTATTTTTACTCAAATCATGTTAACTTTTATTATCAACCATATTTTTTTTACATATATAAAATGACAAAGCAATCATGAACTCCCATGCATAAAATAAAATGATCAAAAATCAAACTCCGATTATAGACGTTCGATTTAACAATTTCAATATTTTCTATTAAATGAGCTATGATTTCTAGACTTATTACCAAACATATTATAATTATTTTAGTAGTAGTATTAGCATATATGGAGGTTTTCAAAATTAAAACTAAAATTTGGGGTTTCAAGTTTCAACAATCAATCGATTCTTGTGATTTTATGGCTATTTACATCAATTTGATTATAGATTATTTTTAATCAATTTTGACATTTGATTTTCATCTTGACATGTTACTACGTTTGAAAAAAGGAAAAAAACTTAAAAGATTTGGTTGACGAATTTATTTATAAAAAATATTAGTAGAATGTTTTGTTTTATGTGAGTCAAAATCTATTATGTTGTTACTCCCTCCGTCCCGAAATATAAGGGAAAAAAAATAATCTCACTTATTAACAAAACATAATCATGAGAATTTAAAATATAGTTTTGTGCGATTTTTCTTGAAATAAGTTGCATAGAAAAGTGTAAAACTATTTTTTATTGGTTATTGTTTATTGAAAAAAGGAGAGAGAAAGAAAATTAAATGCAATTTGCATTTAATTTTATGAAAATAAAGAAAAATATTTTCTTGAAAATGGTTTTTCCCTTATATTTTGGGACAAAAAAAAATGATTTTTTTCCTTATATTTCAGGACGGAGGGAGTATTAATTATAACAAAAATCTTTTTGCTATTATTTATAATTTAAATTAAAACTAATTTTTCTTTAATTTTTTTTGCACTTTATAATTAAAGGTTTTTTTTTAATTTTGAACAAGACCCCGAAAACCTCCGAGATGGCTCTAAGAGTAATTGATAAAAATAATTCGATAAAATAATTATTTTCTTTTTTTAATACGTGTATTAAAGCTGTAAACTATAGAGTACTGAATAGCTTATTATGATCAGTTAAAAAGTCACATCACAAGGTTTGTGAGACTAATAAAAAATCTTCCGTATACATCACGTCTCCATTATTATTACAAACTCCAATGTGTTTCTTTCTTCTGCTTTCCCATGGTTTGTTTAAACTTTAAAGGGCTTTAGATTCTCCCACAATGACAATTCTATTGGAGAAATATGAATGCAAATCCTATTGTCTCCCTTTTCTCTAACCACAAATATAAACAAAATAATTTTTCTAATTTTATTTAATATACTATTTACATAATTTATTTTGACATATAGTTTTACTAATATGTAAATACAATTTTTTATTTTTTTTTATTTTCACCCACTGATTTTTAAGAAAAGAGGATTTTAGTAGTCCAAAGTTCAGAGCAATTTATGTTTGATTATTAGTATGGGAAATGGTTTCAATCCTCATTCAATCGTAGTTGCAGATAAGTTGTTTGATTTAGCATACAAGTTGTTTGATTTATCTCGATGAATATTTATAAAATATATAATTTTTAATGATAAATATTTAAAGATATTAACAATCAAAAGTGTGGATTGACAAACCTGAACTAATTAACTGTGTAAATTATTTTGGGATAGAGAGAATACTGATTAAAATTCTTAAAAGAGTGTTTGGGAAGCACTTGTTAGCATTTCTCTGAACTACTACTAAAAAAACAGCTTAATCTGTAGGACAATTATTATTATTACCACACTAGAATAACAGCTTAATCCACAAACTTAAAAGTAAGTTAACAATAAATAAGATTACATCATGAAATCAATGGTACATTATTTACAGTGAGAGAGTAATAATTAACATGAAGGGGAATTTTTCCCTTACTAACATCCAAGTTCATTCATTCGAATGAAGTGAAAACATAACTAAAACATCATGTACAGATAAAATACAGAAAGAACATAACTTGCATACATAAGGTTAAAGGTCTGCTTTACCAGCAACCTGTTCATCACTAGAATCATATTCATCTTCAGTTAACTCTTCATCTTCTTCATCACTGGATTTCTCTTCTGTCGCTGCTCCAATATCTTCTGGCTTCGCATATTTCTCACAGTACTCTGAAAATTTAAAATCAAAGAAGACATCAATAAATGTCGAGAAGTTATAGCCGGTATTCGTGCAAGACATTCAAGTTTTTTAGACAAACAGCACAAATTGATACTTGGTTAGAATATTGCATGTATCGAAGATCAAAGACATTAACACGCCACAAAGCAAATACGAGAAGATATAAAACTTGTGTGATTGGACACTTCTTATCTACATTCACATAAACGCTTCAAGAAAATTCTGACAATATATCTAAGATTCTCAAACAAGATTAGAAGTTCTACGCAAATATAAACAAATGCACTTTGAAGTAGCAAAATGCATTAATCATTCTTACTTAACGACCACCTCAGTTGTTGCATTAACCATTCTAACTTAACGACCACCTCAGTTGTTGCTAAGTATACATTATCATCGTCAAAGATGTTGACCACATTTGTTAAATTGACATTACTATTGTTTTGCATCTCTTGAGTTTTTTCAGTTCCTCAATCATTTGTGTACACACTGCTTATAGGTGGCCCGTTTCTGCTGTTAGTGCACGAACTTCATTAATTTTTTTGCTTCTCGTCAAGCTCTAAGTTTTCTCATGTTTTGTTTCTCAACCAGGTGTACTCCATGCCATAGCCATAGCTCAATTACTTGTGTAAGACCTAATCAATTAACTGTGCACCAAACGCACCTTGAAAACTTGCCAAACTCTAACCTATGGCTTGATACTAGAAGGACACATGATCCTTATACAAACAAAAAAAATCATTGTGTTCAACACACATTCCTTCCTAAAATCATTTAGCACGGCATTCCTTCCTCTGTGCATCCTTGACGTATGTACATATATAGTGGGAGTATCAATTGAAAATACATAAACAAAGATAGTTTTGACCACACAACCATACAAAAATGATCATGATCAACTCCCAAGTCCGACTAATATGTTCCATACATACGTGATATTACATATTGAATGATTATGTGAGAAAATATAATCCTAACCATATAGTCACACATGAAAGATTGATATTAAATCTCAACTAATATGCTCCAAACATACACATTTCGCTGTATGTATCATGTCTCGATGTCCTACGTTCGTTTTGGACACCGCCTATGTCAATAGTGTTAGTGTAAATGTCATACTTGGTGTGCGCACTTTTAGGTTGACACTAGACCCTGTTTTTTTTTGTGAAAAGATTTTTCTATTTTCATTTTCCAAAATTTGTGTTCATTTTAACTTACTAATAAGAACATGTAAGATTCTTGAAGTGAACCATTGTGAATGGAGAAGATAAAATGCTTGCTAGGGATGATACATTTCTTGAAATAATGAACAAAATTCTTTTGCATTTTCATTGTTTCCAAAAAAATGCACACAATTGTTCACTTAGAGAGTCTATTATCTTTTTGTTAGCAAGCAAAATTAACAAATGTTTAAAAAAAATGAACATATATAATGTTTTCACGAAGTAAACAGGGCCTTAAGTTTACGAGATCATAACATCTTATATTAAGCAAGACCCACAAATCAATAGTAGGTCTAGAAAGGATGAATACCTTTAACCCTTTGTTCATAAGTAGGTCTGTCACGCATCATTAAAGCAGCAGCTTCTCCATTCAAGGGATCCGACGGATTGGGATATAGAAGCAGTTGAGGCAGAAACACCTCAAATACATTAACAAGATCTGGAAGAATGCAGATTTTGACATATAACAACAATCAGAAATTATCAAAATGAAAAACTAGAATAAAATCAAGGGTTGTTAAGTGGCAGCCATAGCGGAAATGCATGGTGGATTTTTGACAGGCACCATAGGCACTTTGTTAAGGGATGGCGCTAGCAGCGCCATAGGCCGCAAACTAACGAAATCATATTTTGTCAAAAAGGCTTAAAGACGGATAATTACCAAACATTGGACTCCAGGTCTGATTGATAACATCAAGACAAACCGATCCTGACCTGAAATTATTGTCATCCAAAACGATCAAACATATTTGAAAAAATTAAATTAACATGTGAGGTAAACTATTCAAGTTCAACATATACACTTTAATTTAACTGCATTAAAACAAGATTCATACATCTCATCGACATTCGGGTGATAAATCTTATTGATGAAGCCTATAGAAGGCGATTTATAAGGATAAGCATCCGGTAGCTCAACCCTTACTTTCCACACACCACCTTGATAAGGACCTAACAAAAAACATCACATGGATGAGAAACAACCTTGAAAAATGCAAGGTGCATAAAACAGTAACAGCATCTTTCACATAATTAGACATACAACCTCAGTTTAACATCTAGGACCATGACAGAACAATAATTAAAAGTGAAAATCATCAACTTAGGTAAATTAAATAAGTATAATTAGAAATTAACAAAAATAGCTCATGCCAATTTTTTCATGCTAAAAAATTGTGCTTTATTTTCAGACTAAGAATTTTATTTTATTTATTTTATGAACTAGACTAAGATAACTATAACAAGCAAAAGGGAATTTCAATAAGAAAACTAACAAAAATTGCTTTATAAAATAAGAACCAATCATTTATTTTTAGACTATGAACAATCAAAACAATAAACAAAACAGGAATGAAAAAAACAAAATTAAACACAAATCTAAAACCAGTCATCAAAGTCAACATCTAGTCAATTACTCATATAATAGATGAAAAAAAAAATCCAAAAAAAAATTCACAAGATGATTGGAAAAAAAGTCAAAAAATGAAATTGAGAAAAAGGGAATTTAAGTTAATTACTTTCATTGGGTCCATGAAAATGAACATAAAATTCTTGCATGCCATCGTTAATCATCTCCACTTTGTAATCACTCATCATCCTAATTATTTATAGAAAAATGAAAAGCAGAAACAAGAGTCAAATTTAGATACCCAATTGGATAAAGATGAAAACTTGAATGAAAAAAAAAAAGTGAAATTGAAAAAGTTTAGGATTAACAGTTTCATCAAGTCCATCTCTCTTCTCTTGCTTGGAGAAGACATGTTTGGTTTTTTTCTCTTTCTGTTGCTTTGTTCCTTCTTTGGTGCTGTTTTAGATGAGAGAGAGAGAGAGAGAGAGAGAGAGAGGATTTTGTGGAAGAGCCTTTGCTTGTGCAACTGAAATAAGTAAAATTAGTTGAGAAAACAGCAAAGAGAAAAATTAGGGACTGATAATTCTTAGTTCTTAAGTTTTTTTTTTTTTTTTTTTTGGTCAGTAGTTCTTAAGTTTTAGTTTTACTGAAAATTATGATTGGTGTATAATACTGTGTATTTTGTCTATAATATAGTTCAAATACCTTAATCAATAAAATAATTTAAAAAAATAAAGTTTCTCTTATTTCATATGCGACAGATTCAATTTCTTTAACTAAATATCGAAGGTTATCTCACTTTTTGATGTGTCTTTGATCCAGCAAAAATAATATTCATTGTGTTCGACAATGAACCATAATCTCGAACCAAATAAAAATATGGAAAAAGATTGAAACAACCTACATTCAACTGTGGATTAGCCTCAAACTTTGAATTATTATCTCTATTCTCCTGATAAGCTTCCACAAAAATATTACGGAGTAGTATAATAATTGATGGAGAAGCAAATTTTCAATAAAATTTTGTAAGAATATTTTATTGCAACTTATATGAGGGACTGGATTTGGATTTCTACCCTAATAATTTAAGGTTATAATTTAAGATTGAAATATTGAGATTGAAAATTATATGACATGTTATTACATATTTACATTAAATTAAAATAAAAAATATATTGTTGGTCCAAAAAAAAATGATTGAGCGATTATATTTGACAATGATTTGAGTAATCATTTATTTGAAATATATTTGGCATTTAGGGTAATAGAGAAAAATTAGATAAAAGAGTAATTATTCATTTTGAATCTGTTACATTGAGGATATAACATATATAAAATTTAATTGATTTATTAGTGATAGCGTTAAATTTGATTGGAAGACACGGTTCGATTAAACAATTGTGTTTAGAAAAATACTGAAATTACTTAATATTGGAATTCGTTTCGAATTAGATTAAACTGATGGTAAAAACTACAAAAGATAAAAGTGTTGGTTGAAGAGTTAATATGATTTTGAGTTATGTTATTATGTATATTAATATTTCATTCACTTTGTAATAAAAAATAGGAACTTGTTTTTTTTTTCTCAATCATCACACACGCATGATTAGTGTTTTTCATTTTTTTTAACAGAAAACACACATGATATTCCCTCCGTTTCAATTTAAGTATCATCACTTTATACATTTTAGAAAAGTGTGTAAGTAAAGGAGAGAGAATAAGACTTTTATAGAAATACCCTCACTCTTTATTGGTAGTAGACATTGGAATACTAAAAAAGTAGATTTTTAGTTACTTTATTGTCTCCTTTAATCATTAGACTATAAAGTGATAAGTGTAAAATAGAAAAAAACAATGTTATAAGTATATGACAATTATTTTGGGACAAATAATTTTGGCAAATATGACACTTATTTTGGGACGAAGGGAGTAGTAATTTTAAGTACATGCATGAATGAGGACACATTTTTGAATTAAAACATAGGCTTAAATATATTTTTTGTCCCTTAATTTATTTTTTGGTTTTGTTTTGGTCCCTTAACTATTAAAAGTTTCGTTTTGGTCCTTTAACTTATTTTTTGGTTTCATTTTGGTCCCTTAATTATTAAAAGTTTCCTTTTGGTCCTTTAACTATTTTCTTGGTTTCATTTTGGTCCCTTAATTTTATTTTTATTTTTGTTTTGGTCCTTTGAAATGAAGACCAAAATAGTTGACGTAAGAAGAGTTAAGAGACCAAATCGAAACCAAAAAGTAAGTTAAGGGACCAAAATGAAACTTTTAATAATTAAGAGACCAAATCGAAACCAAAAATAAATTAAAGGATCAAAATGAAACTTTTAATAGTTAAGAGATCAAAACGAAATTAAAAAATAAATTAAAAGACCAAAAATATATTTAAGCCTAAAACATATATTGCCTAAAAAAACTCATGGACACGGGTACCAGTACCACCGTACTCTACCATAATTGTGCACTTCCAAGATTCCTTTCTATCCAAATTAAAGTACGATTAGTATCATGGTGGGAGTATTAGAAAGCATGATTTTGAAAAAGCTACAAATTATAATTTAGTTATGCAAAATTATGGAATATTATCGTGACTCTGACGACTGACATCTCCATTGTATTACTAGTACCAAACATGTACTATTTATAAATAAGATTTTATTATCATGTTAAAATTTATTCATATTACCAATGTTAAGAAGTTCAAAATAATATGTTTGTCAAAAATAAAATCAAAATAATAAATATATATTAAAATTTGTGTTTTTTTATATTATATTTATTTTTCAATAAAAAATTGTAATTTTTAGTTGGTTTAACATGTGCAATATTGTACCATACCAAAAAAAAAAACATGTGTGATATTGTAAATGCTACACAAACCCATATAAATAAAGACTCTATTTGGCAACACAATTTTTTGAACTTATGGCTTATAGTTTATAACTTATAAGCTCATTATGAACAAATAGTCTTGTTTGGTAACATTTTTCACATTATCTTATAGCTTATTTTTACTATTTAGCTTATTTTGATAAACTATTCAATTAACTTTTAATTTTTTTATTCTTCTAATTTTATCTCTATCATCTTATTTAAAAATATTTAAATATTAATTAAAATATATTTTTTTACGTCATTTGATATCTATAAATCAGTTCAACTACAAATTTTACCAAACACTTCAACTCACTTATCAACTATCAACTATAAGATATAAACTATCACCTATCAGCTATCAACATTTTTTCCCAAACAGAGCCAAACTATGGAAAATGGCCAAGTCGATGGTGCACAAGTTAAACTATGTTAATTAGTGCACCTCATGCACTAGTTAATGACCTTCTTTAATTTAATTTTCTCATATCATTAATGAAGACGAAGGATAATTTTGTAAAATTTCTCATAGTTTCTTTTTTGCATACAAAATTAATCACATTTCTTAATATGTGTTAAGTTGAATATGATTTATAATTTAAATCACATGTGATTTATTTTTTACTAAAAACTACAATATTCATTCATTCAAATTTGTAAAGTACATCAATCGACATCGTAACATATTCAAATTCACTATAAACTAAAAAGGGTGAATCGGCGAACAAGCTCACCGCACATAGTTAATAGCATAAATCAGTCAATGATAAAGTCTACCATTGATATGACGAAATATAAATGTTCACAGTAACCATGCTTCCGAATCTGCAATGTTGAAAACGTTAAAAAGTCATTGAATCTGCTTTGAAGTTGGATTGAAGTAAATATGTAAATCAGAAACAAAACAAACATCGTACGAAAGACGGGAAATCAAAACAAACACCGTAAAAAGACGGGAAATGAAAACAAACACCGTACAAAGATGGAAAATCAAACAACTCCACACTACGGAAATAAAACAACACCGGAAGAAGAAATCACGGTGAAGAAAACTCAAACGAAATCTAAAAGTAAACAAAAATCACTTACTTATATACTACATATATTATTTTTCAATGTATCAAAAAAGTCAAATTTCGTTATTTTTTAAATAGACAAATTTTATAAGATTCTTTACACAAAAAATGTAGAAGAAGCAAAGAGACAACAATTCAACATACAAGGCACACAATGTGCACAAAACAGGAGGAAGAAAAAAAAGAAACCCACCAAAATCAAAGACAGCGCCAACCACAAGAAGACAGCAGGAAACACCAATTGCTCCCTAACCCCAAGGCAAAAACGGTACAGCAAAAGACTACAAGGAACACCCAAGAGCTGGTCTAACGTTGGAGACAATATCTAGGGTCTCAATACCATTCATAGAATAAAAAGGTGGCATCTTCAATCTACCAAGACTTCATTTCCAACTCACCACCTTAATATTTTTCACTGTAGCATTTATATTCAACGCCATATTTTCAAAAATCAATCTATTTCGCGACTTCCAAATATACCAAATGGTCGAATGCCAAATCAACAACAAGTCTTTCCGGTTTATTTATTACCGATCCCACTCATGAACACCTCCAAAAGCAAGGACACCGACAGTGGCATAACAATATATATCCACACCAATCCAACAAAAAATATCGTACCAAATAGTTATTGCACCCGGACAATGTAGGAAAAGATGAAATGCCGATTATTCCACCACACCAACACAACCCATACAATTCCTTGAAGCCTCGAGACCAAGGACACCACGACGATCAAGATTCAACCGAGTGGGAATGGGAAGCCTATCATAGAGTAATTGCCAAGAAAATGCAATCGTCTTAGACGGAGCCGGGCTATCCCAAATAAGGTTAAACGCTCTAGCCAAATCATCCGTCGCCCCCTCCTCCACACTAAGTTCCTTATCAAGCAAACAATACGAAGATTTGACTGAAAAAGCCCCATTCAGATCCAGAATGCACCGCCAATAATCATCCTCCAAGGACTGCATAACCGCCGCCAATCTCTCTTCCAATTGGGCAACGAGATCAAGCTCCCATTGGAAGAGAGCCCTTCGCCAAGTAAAGGACCAAACCCAGCTTTCTCCCTCCCCCACCCAACACGAACCAACCAAACAATCATTTTGTCTTGCAAGAGAGAATAAACAGGGAAATAAAACCACAGAAGAAGCTTCACCCGCCCATCTATCCAACCAAAAGGACGTACTATACACTCATTTCCCACCACCCGGGTCAAGTTCTCAGAAAGCCAATTTTTTGATGTCACAACCCGATCCAAAGCGCAAATATCTTTCTACCAAGAGGATGATGACCGAGGGATCCAAAACTCCCCCCAATCAACACGGTGCCGGATATGATCGCCATAGATAGCCACCAGGACTCTCTTCCAAAGTGGCATCCCAGATTGAAGAAGATGCCACTGTCATTTCGATAGAAGACTAAGGTTAACAAGCACAACATCCTTCACCCCTAACCCTCCTTTAGAATTGTCTTTACACACTACCGACCACTTCACCCAACTAATTTTCCTCCCTCCCCTCACACCGCCCCATAAAAACTCCCTTTGAATTCTTCTAACTTTCTTCCTCACACCCACCAACATCTTAAAAAAAGAAAGATAAAAAATCAATATCGCATTCAACACCGAGTTAAGCAACACAGTCATTCCTCCAAAACTAATGTGCCTGTTGCGCCAAGAAAAAAGACGTAATCAAAAGGTAGGTTGTGGAGTGAGGTTTCAGTGAATTCCCTGCTGCCCACTACTGATCAGTTGTATTCATAAAACAATTGAATAATACAACTTGAACATAGTCCACTATCTTATTCGTTTTCAACTACTACCCACAACAAAACTGACATGTAAATACATTTAACAATCTACCACTTCATTTATATATTGTTATAACTCTTTAGAATGAACATTTCTAGTATATTAGTCACCACAATTACAAGTAGAAATACTTACTCTATGTCAAAGATTCTATAATGAATTGTGTTCAATAAGTAATAACCATTTAAATCTAAATATCTTTTATTAATTTAACTAATAATTTTCTTTGATGATCCTCCACATGTATCCAACTACTATATTCTATCTAGTCTATACTCTTGATATGTGCGCAATTACTCTTGATTTGAATGATAAGGACACAACATTAGAACAGAAAATTTAATACCACCACATTCACAGAAAGAAAAGAAACATCAAATAAAACAATGAACTCATCAAATTAAAAGTTCCAATTTGAATTGCAATGTGATGTATTTGTTCACAACCCTCTACAATAAAATCTCCCTATATGTAGCTGTTCAAATAACTATCTCTTTCTAATTCACCAAAAAACAAACAATCCTTTGAAATTCCAATCATTTACCCTTTAAAATCTATGATCTATGTCCTATAAAAGGAGAAAAATTCATTGACACTGAAAATTGCATGCGAAGAAGCACAAATTCTTCGATGCTCCTATGTTGAAAAATTGTTATTTTCCCTTCTTAGCACGCTTCTTGGGGGTCAATAAGATGGAGTCACGCAAATTCTGTGTCTGATGTCCAAAAACATTCCTCAAGGCAGACTGTGATTCATCATCGTCGCTATCAATGTTATCAGGTGTATGCCTATTATGGTATGCTCGGCGTTGCAAAAGATAAACATTGAAGTAGTAGCTAACCAAAGTTTCCCTGCTCTTATTAGGAAATGTTTGAAAAATATGATCCCAGAAATATCTTTCAGATGATGGAGGGTTTGACCGTACCACTTCCCTGAATTTTTTCTCATCATCATCGGTCCACAAACGCTGAACATCTTCACCGATCTTATCAAAATGCCAGTGGTAAAAAGCCACACCTAACTCCAGCTTAACTTTAGCTTTTCTCTCAGAAATGTGAAATTTTACACACTCAACAGAACCTGACACTGCGCAGCCGCATGAATCTTGTCTTCCCTTTCCTATAGGATCCCTTTCGATAAGAAATCGAGATGTAGCAGCCACCGATGGCCATACTTGGGTCCCGAGCCACTTAGGATCACTTTCAGGAATAGGACCAGTCCACTCTGGCACTTCCGCTTGATGATCAGGCCCCACAAGGATGCACTTTTTCTCATCATCTGGACTTGTGGTTCTGTCCGAATCTCCTCCTGCTAGCTGAGATGAATCTGATGAGCTTTGGGAAGCTGGTTTTTGGTTTTCAAATGAACATTTCTTGCCACGTTTCACCCTCTGCCTAAGATTGTAGGTTGTACTTGTCGGAGCTACATCATATATGTAAGGGTGCATCTTCTGACTCTGCAAAATTATACAGGGTTCTGGTGTTAATGCAAGCAATAATATCACAGGGAAAATAAATATATAAGTGACAGCAGTTAATAAAAACAAGGATTCTTGAGAACCAGCTAATAAAAATAAAAGACCTTTCCTACTCAAAAAACATGCAATTACTTATATCCTGCAATTCAATGTATACTTATTAGATCATAATTAATCTGCAATTCAATATATACTGTCACAAAAAGGGCCCATAAATGCATAAGTTAACCATGCTTTAAATGAGAATGGCATTATGATTGAATCTCAATAGCATGGCATTATATGTCAAAATGAAATATAAGAATCACATAGTCCAATAATGAAGATATGAAAATATAGTATTTAAGCTGGTCATAATTAACATAAGTTTGCAGTAGCAAGCAGCCAAAAAGAAAGATTCAACAATAAGAATGTTTCAGAAAAAAACAATGACAAGTGGCCCCATATCAAATTTAATAAGACATCAGTGGTCTACAAGACAAACAGAATTTGTTTTCTCCTCAGTGAAACCAAATTAAACAGTAACAGTTGACATTAAAACTTGAGAATAAAAATGAAACAGAAGTCCACACTCCACAGTAACAAGTGCATCACATTATCATTACACATGAAAGCACAGATACTTTGAGAAACAGAATAATTACATGTAGCATGTAAGTGCACACAACAAAAACAGAATGAATAATACATGCAAAATTCCATGTAAGTCTACTAAATTTCAAGCATGCATCAACAACATGTGCATTTATTAAAGCAATTTAATAACGTAGTTTTGTAAGATTACCTGCCAATTCTGCTGTTCATTGCTCGACTGTTTCTTGTGAAACACAGCCTCTCGATACAGCAATACTCGCTTCCAAGCCTCCTGATTATTGTAAGCCTTCCACTTCCATTTTTCAGGCAACGAACCAATTTCAGGGTCACAGGGGTTTTTCGCCGTACGCGTAAACCAACCCAGCAAATCGACCAAAGAGTCCCTCTTCCTCTTAAGACTCTCACCTACATTCACCAACCCCGGCTCATCACTCTTCACCGCGCCAGATACATTTGCAGCTGTTTCTGCAAGCGTTTTCCCCCCACCAACGTCTTCCGCTACCTTCACTGCATCACCATTTCCCTCACTCACCATCCCCCGGTTCGTCATTCCAGAATCAACACACCCTCCATTCTGAGCTCCTTTCTCAAGACTAGAATCTGAATTCAAACTCTTCACCACATTAGCCCCATCAACTCCACCCTTAACCTGTTCCGACGACAACAATCCTTTATCCTCAATCTCAAACCCCATCAAACCACTTTCATCAGACACCTTACAACCACCAGATTTTTTCACAAACGACTCCAACACACTCTTGTACTTGTCAAAAGCCAGTTTAACAGATGAACCAACACTAACACCTAACCCACATTCTTCCCCAACTAAATCCCATAACCCTCCATTACAAACAGCTTCAAAACCACCTTTCCCTTCAACCACAGTCAACAGCTTGTATAAATCAATGTTCTGTCCATAACCAAGCATTGTAAACAAAAATTAACAATCAAACACAACAATGAAAAGTCTCAAAATGACACAAATTTCTGTCGTACAACACAACACTTCAACAAAAAACAACTCAACCTTTTAAAACATCAATCACACTACCAAGGATTTCGAACTCAAACCCTAGAAACAAATAATCATGTTCGAAACCATCCATTTCTTTGCATAAAAAAAAGTTAAAATTTTTTATTAACCCTTTTTTTCGAACTTTATTTTTTACGAATAATCGATGAAAATGAGTTCATGGGTATGAATTTGGCACCGATTAAGAATCTGGGTTGAGCTCAAAAATCAAACTTGGCGGGAAAAAACAAAAGGGTAAGATCTGATACAAGTTAGGGCTTAGTTTGAATGAAGCTCTGTGTTTTTTGTTTGTTGTCACCTTTGTGTGTGGCCAAAAAAAACGTTTCATTTCACATCTGGCATTTACTTTCTCTCTCTAGAATATAGATTTTAATTGCAGAGAGAGAGAGAGAGGGGCCAAAAATCAAGTTTTCAACAAAAATAGACCCTAATTTTGAAAATCAGAAAAACTTTCATTGGAAGTAAAAAAAAATGAAAAGAAAATAAAAAGAAAAGAGAGAAAGACATACCAGAGATTTTTTTAGAGAGGAAAATAGATGGACCCCTAATGTGACTTGAAATTGAAAAAATGAAAATGAAACTTTGTGTTGTGAAGTGACTACCTTAACCTTTTGATCTTCCTATGTGTCTCTCTCTCTCTCTATAAACTAAATTCTTATTTTTGTTTACTCTAGGTTTATTTGATTTGGGGGAGTTTAGGAGAAAATTATTTTGATTTTGATAATAGTAAAAGAAAATGGAGATTTACAAATAAGGGTTTGTTTTGTTGATGGGAGATATGGATGTACAACCCCTCTTATATAATAGATGGGTTAGAGGGTTGGAGGGTTCATGAATTCATTAATCATGGTCAATAGTTTTTTTTTTTGACAAATCATGGTCAATAGTTAACTCTATGTATGGTTGTGTTAGAGAAGAATTATAAATTTTTTACTATTATTATTAATATTATGATTTTTTTATTATTTTTATAAAAGGTAATTCAATTTTTAGATTTATTTAACAAAATTATGTATTTGGTCTGTATTGTGACTATATACAACAATTTTTGAATGAGTCTATAAAGGTAATCGTATTTTTAAAAAAGGGAAAATATGATATTTCCTATAATGGATTTGATTTTGTTTGTGGATAGACACAAAATGACAGGTTTATTTAAAATACATAATAAAAATAAAGTGATTCGAGTTCGAACTCTGGTCATGAACTTTCGACCTAATAATTTTGATATTTTTTGACAATTAAAGTAAGATTTGTGGATGACTTTTTTTTTAATAGATGTGGGAGAAAATATAAAATTCAAATAAGCTTTTATGGGAAAGGAGAAATGAGGGGGACATGAGAGTTTTTCATCAACAAAGACATGGGGTACCCCTTTGGATGGCTATAAAAAAATCTCAAGGTTTATCATCTTTACTTTAGGAATATACACCATATTACACAAACAAAATATATGACATTTTTTACTATATTACACAAATAAAAATATGTAATTAATGTTATATGGAAAAAAGAAATTATAAGTTAGTCTATATAATTATCCTTAATTCATTAATGGTTTGAGAAAGATAAATTGTATAATCGAAAGAAGAAAAACAATTAAATAGTTAAGGATATATAATAAGGAAAAAAAACTTTAAATGTTTCATAAGTGACTTATATTTTAGCACAAATTTTTTCATTAGAAAAAAATATTTTGGTGCGGAGGGAGTGCTAAGAATAAACTGCAGTAAGAGATTTGAGTTTTTTTCATGATATACCTTAATAATTTAATCTATAATTTGTATATTTAGAGAACATTTAATTGGACGAAAAAAAATCGCTCTATATAAAAAACACTTTATGTGTCCCATGAGCTTAGCTCAATTGGTTGGACATATTGCACGGAAGTGCAGGGATCGGGGTTCGAACCCGGTATGCCTACTTATTCATTTTTATGGGAGGAATTTCTAGCCACTATGCTACCTGACTAACAAAAAAAACACTTTATGTTTCAATAATTTTTCTAACGAATATTAGTCATTATTAAAACGGTAGAAATTTTGTGCATAAAATAAAATATCGTAACTCAAACAAATACCAAATTAATTGAGAGCACCGAATAATAGACTAGTTTGAGATAAAATAAAATAAAATTATTTTTTCTTGAATTTTATTAATCATATTGAGAATTGTCCATATCTTCGAGAATTTATTAAATTTTTGTTGTTGTGGAGACCAAGATTTTCACCGCCAAACGCAGTAATTATTCCCTTCACTGTAACGAAGACACCTTAAAGTATGAGTTAGTTGATCCAATTATTTTTAAAAAATGAATTTATTAAAATTTTTGTAAATAATTTTATACACGTGTTTAAAAAAAATTAATTGGTAAATAATTTTGTACCTATGGCATCTATTCATAATGGAATATGTAGATATTTATAAATATGTTTTAGAAAGTATTATTAATAGTTGTACAAAAAAAAGAAGAAAAAAAAGTAATATTAAAAGTTTACATACTCCCTCTGTACTAAAATATAAAAGAAAAAAGTAAATTCATTTATGAAGAAAATATAATCATCATGAAAATTTGAAATATGATTTTGTGGGGTTTATCTTGAAATAAGTTGCATATGAAGGTGTTAAACCATTTTTTATTGATTATTGTTTATTGAGAAAATGAGAGAATGAGATAGAAGAAAAAATAAATGCAATTTAATTCTATGAGAATAAGGAAAAACACATTCTTGAAAACAGTTTTTCCCTATATTTTGAGACAAAAAAAGCTTTTTTCCATTTCGGGACGGAGGGAGTATAATATTATCGTTTTTTCTCTAAATAAGTCCCTAAATCAACTAATTTTTTTTTATTTTAGTCCCTAAAGTGAAAATCTGCAGGAAAATTCCCAAGTTTCCTGCATATTTTCCTACGAATTTTCATGCAGATTTTAGCTTTAGAGATTTAAATCAAAAAATTTGGTTGTTTCAAGGACTTATTTAGAACAAAAATCGATTCACGGACTAAAACCAAAAATTCATGTACATACAGGGACTAAAACGATGTTTAAGCCTAATGTATATAAGGAAAAATGTTATATTTCCATTTTTAAAAAGTAGAAATTAAAATTTTACAAATACAGAGTATTTGTTATATATTAAAAAAAATTACTAAAATTTAAAATAATGTAATTAATATAAAGATTATATCTATATTTGTTTGACATAAAATTTTAATATTTATTCCTGATATACTTACATAAAATTAAAATTTACTAATATTTTTATTTTATCAAAAAAAGAAAAAACAATGCCATTAGATAACTGCTTTGGGCTTCTAAGACTAGTAGTTTGGGCTAACATTAGAAAATCTCAAATTATCCTTTAGTTTATGACGTAGAATATAAAATTAGAAAAAAAATTTAACATTAACTGGAGATTAGAAAATTACTTTATGTGCCTATATGAGTCTTCTTTTTTTTTTTGGCACGTTAAAAAGATAATTGATTTGACCATGATTTGATCTCTAGACCTCCTTCTATCTAACTAAAATTTCTTAATTTTTACTACTGGAGCTATCCTACGGGAATGCGCCCCCTTACGAGTCTCATGTTTCTCCTATTTTTTTAAATTTATCTTTTTTATTGGTTAAACGGTGCATATATTAAATTGGAAAAAGACAAATAGTTTGCTATCTATTGACCCATTTGGTTCGGTTCAATTGATAAATTAAAAAAGTTTTTTTTTTCTTTTCAAAAAATGACATTCATCGTGTGTACTATTTACTAGTACTATTTTTGTTGTATATTAATATTTGCTATTAATTTTTTAATATTTTAATTTTTTATATAAACTACCATATGCTCTCTATTTTTCAAACAACTTCGAATGAAATAAAATCATGCAATACACTGAAAACCAAATAAACTAACATAATTTTGTTTTTTTATTTTATTAAGCAATATTTTATAATACAAAACCAAATAAACAAATATAATTTCATTTACTTGACAAAAAAAATCTATTTCCATATTTTGTTATATATTGAACTATATTATTTTATCTAATATTTGTAAAAATAGTCTTAGTAAAAGGTTCAGTTCAGTTCATCGATTCATCGGTTTTTAAAATTAAAATTTGAGATCCGAACCGAACTAGTTTGATTTTCTTCAGTTCAATTTAGTTTTTATTCCAAACCAAACTAGATCAAATAATTTTTTATTTGATTTGATTCGTCAGTTTAATCAATTTTTCTGATCCGATTATACGCCTAGTCTTGGTTATTCTTTTTTTAAGCCTTATTTTTTAGTGACTGTCTTTAACAACGTCAATAATTAAATAATTATCGAATAAACTTAATTTTGATCGTAAAATACTCTTTTACAATTCATAATTTTTACAACATTAAATAATAAAAGATAAGCTATTATGTTTGGTATAATGGTGAGGAGTTTGAGCAGTATGCATGAGGACTTGTTTTTTTTCTCATTGGCTATATTTGTAAATTAAAAAAAAATTAATTCAGTTGATTCATAGGTTCAGTAGGTACCTTTCATTACCCACATGTATTGACTAATTCATGCATTGACTAAAATTTTGGTAAAATATTTTGAAGGAGAAAGTTAAACAAGGAGTGTGTGTGAGACAGCTTAATAAGTTCTATTTCATATGGTGTCAATATTGATGTCCTAAAAGAGTTTTGGAATGATATTATAATGGATTGGAGGAAATTTGTACATGAATTTTATTTTAATCGCATATTAGTTAAAAGATTGAATTGCACTTTTATTGTTTGATTCCAAAGTAATGCTCAATTTCTTTGCGATCATCGTGCTGTCTCCTTAGTAAATTGCATATATAAAATGTTGTCAAGGATACTTGCTAAGTGCTAACTTATTGATAAAGTTTATTGGGCATGCATTTAAGAGTCCCAATCAAATTTTGTTAAAGAGGGATAGATTATAGATGGTATTTTAATTTTAATTACAGACAAAGAGGGTTTAATTATAAAGCTAAAGTTGAAGAATGAGTGAATTTTATTTATGGTTGATCTTGAGAAAGAGTAGTACTATTAAGTGGAGTGAGCTGGGGACATGAGTTGGGTAGAGAGAGGTCCAAAGTTCAAATTCTAGTGAGATCATTTATTTTTTTGATGTACAAAAAAAATTATTAAGTGGGGTGAAATTGAAATTATATATGGATTTAGGGATAGTTAAACTAAATTGTCTAGTACAATAGAGAATATATTTTCAAATGTGTTAGTTTAACTATAATTTTTGTTGATTTTGGTTCAGATTTTTCTGATGATGACATTCGTAATTTTTTATTCGGTGCATATAGTGTTTCTAAAATTTATCTTCTAAAGTGTTTGGAGAATTATTTATTTTTTTGTCAAGTAGCGGAAGCTAGAATTTTATCCCTTAAAAATGAATAAGTATATTAAAGTTTGAATTATCATCTCTACATATTTCGTGCAATATCTCTCACCAATTGAACTAAGTTCACGAGGATAATTTAAACTCTATTTAGTGTTGTAAATGGTTATACATGCATGAATAAAATTATGTTGATTTATTTACTACAAGAAAAAGAAGAAGAGAGCTATGAATTTTAGCAAAAAAGGAGAGAGCAACAAATCAATACTAATATACTTATATTACACAATAATAAACAACATATTATTTCAAAGGATTCATTCATATTTCTCATATATTTTTTCTTCAATATGAAGAAAGACTAGAAATTAACTAACAAATATAAGAAAAACTATGGTTAAGATTCATACCTGAGGAAGACCTTCCCCTTGCATATTCTTAGCTTCCATATCAGACATCAATCCTTTTCCTATTTCATAAAAAAAATTATTATTATATTAATTAATCATTAAAAAGAGAAAAAAAATTATAAAAAGAAAAAATTGGCTTCGAAAGATAAAAAAAATCTTTCAATTGTTTAGTTTGGTGCTGACATGTGTTGGCAAAATAGCGCACATAGTTGTGTTCATATTCAAACTAGTTCAGATAGAAATCTCGAATTGATCCAAAAAGAAAATAATCACACAAATCTTGATTTACATTTTTGGATTTTTTATGAAAACTATTCAAGTCAGATTTCAAACCAAGTCACAAATATTAAGTTTAATAGTTACTTGTATGAAATAATATAGAAATATATCGGTCAAATTGCACTTTTGACCTCCTAAGTAAAAATTGCGATTTTGACCTTTTTATTTTGAAAATAACATTTATGGCCATTGATCTATTTTTACCCCTTTTTGTAAAAGTAAATTTTGAGTTGACTAAGTTAATGTTCATGTGACACTAAATATAACTGCATTTCTCATTCATAATTTGAACTTTGGTTCATTACATTTAAAGAATATAACCCTTTACTACAAATCCAATCTTAATTGGCGATAATAATGCACTTAATATCTCATTTCATTACCACATTAGTGAAAAGTAAAAGAAAAATAGTAAAAAATTAAAAGGAAAATTTTTCTTACATATTTAAATGATTTGATAATTTGATCAGAAGAAAACCGTGTGAATGAAAATGTAATAAACGTAGAACTCTCCTATTTTGGAGGAAAATGTGCCAAGGAGTTGTAACAAGGGTAGAATTATACTGTGACGAGAAAAAAATTATGGATGATTTGTCAAATCTTTCCAAAAGTCAATTTTAAATTTCACACATATTTTTTATTACTATGTTATAGTATATGACGCATCTAAATAAATATACCTTTATCAGATATATGATGTTGGTCTTCAGGAAATTATCACAGCAGTCAATAGAAATATTTGGCTGAAAGAGATCTAGAGTGATTTGAAAATTTTCAATAATTAATTAATAAAGAATAATGAAACAAATTACATAACGAAGAATAAAATGCTAGTAATAAATCTATTTTGGAAAAACAAATATAAAATACTTACCTTTATCACACTAGGTTGTTGCATAGAGCTAGAGATTGTCGAGTTCTTCAATCTTAAAATATTATGATCTATAGATCAATGAAATTGATGGATAAGGCTTAGATACACAATTGATCATAACCTCATAAAACAAAGTGTATCGAAGTGTGATTATATGACAAAAAAGTTTGACTTTTAACAAAAAGTAGCGGCGGAAAAAGGGGAATGAAACCGTAATTTAAGCAATAAAGAAAGATAGAAATGTAAATTTATATTTGAAATTGAAATGTGAAAGATAAAAAGTACACAAAATTTAATACAACAACAAAGCTTTCTTTAAACGTTTCACTTGTCAGCATTGAGATTAATGAACTATTTTTTTGTTTCCTGTAGATTTTAACTACTAGATATTGATAATTCTAAATGAAACATATCGGACACTAAATATATACCTCTATAAAGAAGGAAACTTATGCAATAAAGAAGGATAGAAATGTAAATTTATATTTTAAATGTGAAAGATAAAAAGTACACAAAAAGTAATGCAAAAACAAACCTTTCTCTAAACGTTTCATTTGTCAAAGCATTGATTAAAAAGATCAACTTTTTTTTCTTCCACAAATTTCTTCTACAAGAGATAATTTTTAATTAGGATTGTCAGACATTAAATATAATTCATCTCTCATCCAAAATTTGAACTTTGGTTCATTAAATTTTAAGAATATAAGCCTTATGATAAATTCAAGCCTAATTGGCGATAATAATGCACTTAATATCTCATTTCATTACCACATAAGTGAAAAGTAAAAAAAAAAAAAATTTAAAGAAATTTTTTGCTTACATATTTAAATGAATTGATTATTCAATCAGAAGAAAACAGTGTGAATGAAGATGTGAGAGCAGAACTCTACTATTTTGGAGAAAATATGTGCCAAAGTTGTAACAAAGGTAGATTTTTAGTGTGGAGAGAAAAAAATCATGGATGACTTGTCAAATCTTTTCAAAAGTCAATTTTAAATTTCACTATTTTTTTATTACTATGCTATAGTATGTGCCACATCTAAATAAATATACATTGATCAGATTTATGATGTGGGTCTTCAAGAAATTCTCACAACAGTCAATAGCAATATTTGGCTGAAAGAGATCTGGGGTGATTTGAAAATTTTCAATAATTAAATAATGTAGAATAATGAAGCAAAGTACATAACGAAGAACAAAATGCTAGTAATAAATCTATTTTGGAAAAACAAATATAAAGTATTTACCTGGTACCCACACTAGGTTGTTGCATAGAGATTGTCGAGTTCTTCAATCTTAAAATAATATGATTTATATCAATGAAATTGATGGATAACACTTAGATACCTAATTGATCATAACCTCATAAAACAGAGTGTATCGAAGTGTGATTATATGACAAAAAAATTTGACTTTTAACAAAAAGTAGCGGCGAAAAAAGGGAATGAAACCGTAATTTAAGCAATAAAGAAAGATAGAAATGTAAATTTATATTTGAAATATGAAAGATAAAAAGTACACAAAATTTAATACAACAACAAAGCTTTCTCTAAACGTTTCACTTGTCAGCATTGAGATTAAGATGAACTATTTTTTTGTTTCCTATAAATTTTCTTTACTAGATATTTATAATTCTAAATAAAACATACCAGACACTAAATATATACCTCTATAAAGAAGGAAACTTATGCAATAAAGAAGGATAAAAATGTAAATTTATATGTAAAATGTGAAAGATAAAAAGTACACAAAAGTAATGCAAATACAAAGCTTTCTCTAAACGTTTCATTTTTCAAAGCATTGATTGAAAAGATCAACTTTTTTTTTCTTCCACAAATTTCTTCTACAAGAGATAATTTTTAATTAGGATTGTCAAACACTAAATATAACTCGTCTCTCATCCAAAATTTGAACTTTGGTTCATTACATTTTAGGAGTATAAGCCCTTATGACAAATTCAAGCCTAATTGGCGATAATAATGCACTTAATATCTCATTTCATTACCGTAAAAAGTAAAAAAAAAAAAGTAAAATTTTAAAGGAAAGTTTTGCTTACATATTTAAATGAATTGATTATTCGATCAGAAGAAAATAGTGTGAACTAAGATGTGATATGAGCAGAACTCTACTATTTTGGAGAAAAAATGTGCCAAAGAGTTGTAACAAAGGTAGATTTTTAGTGTGACGAGAAAAAAATCATGGATGACTTGTCAAATCTTTCCAAAAGTCAATTTTAAATTTCACACATTTTTTTTATTACTATGCTATAGTATGTGACACATCTAAATAAATATACCTTTATCAGATCTATGATGTGGGTCTTCAAGAAATTCTCACAGCAGTCAATAGCAATATTTGGCTGAAAGAGATATGGAGTGATTTGAAAATTTTCAATAATTAATTAATGTAGAATAATGAAACAAAGTACATAACGAAGAACAAAATGCTAGTAATAAATCTAATTTGGAAAAACAAATATAAAATACTTACCTTGTTCCCACACTAGGTTGTTGCATAGAGCTAGAGATTGTCGAGTTCTTCAATCTTAAAATAATATGATCTATATCAATGAAATTGATGGGTAACGCTTAGATACCCAATTGATCATAACCTCATAAAACAGAGTGCATCGAAGTGTGATTATATGACAAAAAAATTTGACTTTTAACAAAAAGTAGCGGCGGAAAAAGGGGAATGAAACCGTAATTTAAGCAATAAAGAAAGATAGAAATGTAAATTTATATTTGAAATGTAAAAGATAAAAAGTACACAAAATTTAATACAACAACAAAGCTTTCCCTAAACGTTTCACTTGTCAGCATTGAGATTAAGATGAACTATTTTTTTGTTTCCTGTAGATTTTCACTACTAGATATTGATAATTCTAAATGAAACATATCAGACACTAAATATATACCTCTATAAAGAAGGAAACTTATGCAATAAAGAAGGATAGAAATGTTAATTTATATTTAAAATGTGAAAGATAAAAAGTACACAAAAGTAATGCAAAAACAAAGTTTTCTCTAAACGTTTTATTTGTCAAAGCATTGATTGAAAAGATCAACTTTTTTTTCTTCCACAAATTTCTTCTACAAGAGATAATTTTAATTAGGATTGTCAGACACTAAATATAACTCATCTCTCATCCAAAATTTGAACTTTGGTTCATTACATTTTAAGAATATAAGCCCTTGTGACAAATTCAAGCCTAATTGGCGATAATAATGCACTTAATATCTCATTCCGTTACCACATTAGTGAAAAGTAAAAAAAAATTAGTAAAAATTTAAAGGAAATTTTTTCTTACATATTTAAATGAATTGATTATTCAATCAGAAGAAAACAGTGTGAATGAAGATGTGATAAAAGCAGAACTCTATTATTATGTAGAAAAAATGTGCCAAAGAGTTGTAACAAAGGTAGATTTTTAGTGTGACGAGAAAAAAATCATGGATGACTTGTCAAATCTTTCCAAAAGTCAATTTTAAATTTCACACATTTTTTTATTACTATGCTATAGTATGTGACACATCTAAATAAATATACCTTTATCAGATCTATGATGTGGGTCTTCAGGAAATTCTCATAGCAGTCAATAGCAATATTTGGCTGAAAGAGATCTGGAGTGATTTGAAAATTTTCAATAATTAATTAATGTAGAATAATGAAACAAAGTACATAATGAAGAACAAAATGCTAGTAATAAATCTATTTTGGAACAACAAATATAAAATACTTACCTTGTACCCACACTAGGTTGTTGCATAGAGCTAGAGATTGTTGAGTTCTTCAATCTTAAAATACTATGATCTATAGATCAATGAAATTGATGGATAACACTTAGATACACAATTGATCGTACCTCATAAAACAGAGTGTATTGAAGTGGGGTTAAATGACAAAAAAGTTTGACTTTTAAAAAAAGTAGTGGCGGAAAAGGGGGAATGAAACCGTAATTTAAACAATAAAAAAAGATAGAAATGTATATTTATATTTGAAATGTGAAAGATAAAAAGTACACAAAATTTAATACAACAAAGCTTTCTCTAAACGTTTCACTTGTCAGCATTGAGATTATGATGAACTATTTTTTTGTTTCTTGTAGATTTTCTCTACTAGATATTGATAATTCTAAGTGAAACATATCAGACACTAAATATATATTCCTCTATAAATCAATGAAATTGATAAATAACGCTTAGATACACAATGAATCATCAACCTAATAAAATAGAGTGTATCAAAGTGTGATTATTTGACAAAAATATTTGACTTTTAAAAAAAGTAGCGGAAAAAGAGGAATAAAACCGTAATTTAAGCAATAAAGAAAGATAAAAATGTAAATTTATATTTGAAATGTGAAAGATAAAAAGTACACAAAATTTAATACAACAACAAAGCTTTCTCTAAACGTTTCACTTGTCAACATTGTGATTAGGATGAACTATTTTTTTGTTTCTTGTAGATTTTCTCTACTAGATATTGATAATTCTAAATGAAACATATCAGACACTAAATATATATACCTCTATAGATTAATGAAATTGATAAATAACGCTTAGATACACAATGGATCATCAACCTCATAAAATAGAGTGTATCAAAATGTGATTATATGAAAAAATGTTTGACTTTTAAAAAACGTAGCAGAAAAAGAGAAATAAAACCGTAATTTAAGCAACAAAGAAAGATAGAAATATAAATTTATATTTGAAATGTGAATGATAAAAAGTACACAAAATTTAATACAACAACAAAGCTTTCTCTAAACGTTTTATTTGTCAGCATTGAGATTAAGATGAACTATTTTTTTGGTTTCCTATAAATTTTCTCAACTAAATATTGATAATTTTAAATGAAATATATCAGACACTAAATATATATAGCTCTATTATTAGTATTGTTAATTTTTATTGTAGACGAATTTGAACTTTTTGATCAATCCACTGTCTATCTCATTCACCACGGCTACCAATTCATCCTTATATATTTCCTTTTCTATCCTTCTTGTGTTTAACAAAATAGTAGAACTCCCAAGTAAAAATAATATTTTCACGACTTTGTCGGTGGACATTGTTTAGGGCCAACGATATTTTCTAAAGCCTTGAACCTCTATGATAACATTAGTGTAACAATTTTGTAATAATTTGGTAGTACACATTGTTGAGAGTCAAAGACTTTGTATCAAATTTTCATTTCCTTGATTTGATGCACCTTTGGAAAGAGTATGTGGCATTTATTTTGGTACTCTACCTTTATCTTTTGTGAACCAAGTTGATACAAGCAAATACAATTCCTACTCTTTTGTGTTTTCTTAATATTCTATCAAGTAATATTCTTGTCAAAAAAAATAAATATATTCTATCAAGTAATATTTATTATGCAAAAAGGCTAAAGAAATGAAAGGAAGAAAGTACAAACATCTCCACAACGTTGTAAACCCTACACCTTCGATCGAAATGCCTAGCTCTAACTAAATATCATTAAATAAAATAGAAGTTTGAGCGGACTAATGTCTAAAGACATAACACAAAGTATGCCCGTTACTAGGAAGAAATAATCGGATGACATTATGATCAAAGGTGCATAATGTTGTTTATCTCTAACAACAATTCTTTGAAATTTACTATTTGATGATAATAAAAAGTATACACAAAGTGTGTCCAACGAATTTATAATGCTTATTGGTATGTCTAGCTTTGATGATTTGGGAAACACCATTGAGCTTCTAACATTTGGTACAAAGAATCAAACAATCATCTGACCAATGATGAATCACTTCATTTGATACAAGATTTGCAATAATCAAGAGTTGCCATAGGAAATATATCGATGTACGAAGTTTGAGTGCGGAAAAAAATGATTATTCTAAATCTAATAGCTTCGTACATGATATTTGTCTAATAGTGGCCATACTAGACATACTAGGTTTTTGCCTAAAGCTAGAGATTGTCGAGTTCGTCAATCTTAAAATACAATGATCTATAGATTACTGAAATTCATGGATAACGCTTATACACACAATGGATTATAAACCCCATAAAATCAATTGTTGAGTGTCGAAATGTGTCTATATAGATAAGGAAAAAAAAATATAACCATATCAAAATTTGCCACCATCACATAATCTAAACCATTAGACAACTCAAGTTTCGACTATGTAAATAATTCAATACTATGGCGAAACATGAGTTTGGTCTAGATTGTTTGGCTGTGGTTTTGTGACAGAAAAACCAAATATACAAAGATTTATGGAATATTTGATCAATATACTACAAAGGACATGGACCCCATAATCTACCTAACTATACTGAAAATGCAAATGTACATGTGATTTACAAGGCTCTATCTCACTCTATGTTTCACCAAATGGAACATAAGAATTTAAACACTGATACATACATAAAAATACTAAAATAAAATAATTAAAAAAAACCATAAAAAACAACAAAATTGAAGACCATAACCAAAGCATGTTTTTTGCTTCTCGAAAAGATGCTACATGTTTTCACTAGTAACATTTAACATTGAAGAATTGTCCAATGAAACAACCAACATATATTGAATTATAAAAATGACTGTAGGATGTAGCTATAAGCATCTAACTAAACAGTTGTAAAACAATGTGCTTAAATCATCACTGTAATCATATTATCATATTATAATGATAAAACTAAGAAACAAAATCATTGGCTGGTCAAATCATACCTTGTAACATCAAAGGAAAAAAGAACCATTGAGTTGAGTTTTTGGTGAACAACTTTGGAAAGATTTCATCACACATGGTTGTCTGTTAGCAACTAGATACAGTCAAACCAACAATACAACAAGTATTTAAAATCAAATTGCAATTTTTAACCCTTAGGTGTGGTGATCAGCCAGTAGATAAGCGGGTCGGGATTCTCTCCCGTGAAATTTTACTATAGGTACTAGGTAGTCTAGCGTGAATCTGAACCGTTCAAATCCCCCTTAATCCCTACATTAGCACAGTAAATAATTATTACTGTAGTTTTGCTAGTTGCAAAAAACAACACTTACTTGACTTATTTCCAAGGAGAGTATCAAGTTAGAGTGTTTTATTATTGCAATTAGCAAAGCTGCAGTAAAAAGTTGGAACTTGGAATGATTGATTTTGAGAATCCATGGTTTATATAGAATCCAATGCCACAGAACTTACCAGCTTGCAAGCAGTCAAACTAATGCTATTTGCACAATTCCAAGGTTTGTAGAATTTTATAACATACTACTTTTTAGTGTTTAAGTAATGTTTTAAAAAAAATGAGGGAAGGTTGAGAAAAGGTATACTAACTTACAATGCTATAATATGGAACCTATAAAGCACACACAACTTCAAATTGAAGGTGTGTTCAGTGTCTGACATCAACGGATGTGGTAACATTTTAATATTTTGCATTCTCGAATTGCTATACCGGTGTCTTTGCTTCTTAGATCTGGACTACAATCAACATTTTGTTATCGAACATTGACAATGCAATCCAATGGCGGAAAAACATCTCCTATACATGATTCTGAATCAGCAGCCGACACTTCCATGTTGTCGTCACGAGATGAACTGCCAATGGTAGAAACTGCATTACTCGAATCAGCCTTGACACCATGAAAGGACTCACCGGCAACCAACGCTTGTAGCAACTTTGGTGGCGGTGGAAGAGCCACCTCCACTAACCCTTCTAACATTTTCACCACCATACTCATGGTAGGTCTCATTGTCTCATCATCCTGAATGCACCAAACTGCTACCAATGCAACCCTCTTAGCCTCCTCAATGTTATATTCATTTCCAAGCTTCTTATCAATCACAGCAGCCACATTATCGTCGATTATCAGCTGTGCTGCCCACGGAGGAAAGAACCATTTCTCTCCTGTCTCACAACCACTCTTTCTATCACCAGACGAAGGAGGTGCTTCCACATTCCGGCGACCACCTATGAGTTCTAACAATGTCATTCCATAGCTGTAAACATCAGCTTTAGTTGTAATTTCAACGCCAGAAATCCACTCAGGTGCTACATATCCCCAAGTACCCCTCATGGTGGCCAACACCCTACTGAAGTCCCTGCCAATGAGCTTTGCCAATCCAAAATCAGAAACCTTGGCAGTGAAATCACCATCCAAAAGAATGTTTTCAGGTTTGATATCACAATGTATAATGCAACTTCTACATCCCTCATGTAAATACGCTATACCTTTAGCAGTTCCAATAGCCACCCTGAACCTAACATCCCAGCTCAAACACGGCCCTTCCCTTCGCAGATAAGCACTAAGGGCACCATTCGGCATGTACTCATAAACCAAAAGTCTATGCGTATTCTCAGAGCAAAAACCTCTTAACCTCACAAGATTAACATGTTGTATGTTCCCAATCGTTGAAACCTCGGCCCTAAACTCCTTCTCCCCACCTCCCGGCCTCTCCAAACGCTTCACTGCAACAACAGTAGAATCACTCAACTCCCCTTGAAACACCGTCCCAAACCCACCATGCCCCACTTTCTCAGAAAACCCTCGAGTTGCCGATTGAAGCTCCTTGTAAGAAAACACCTTCAAATTCAAAACAGGGACAAACCCATCTTCATCCAATCCATTCTCCTTATTCTTCTTCAATCTCTTCCTCTTTATCAACACCACCAAAGTTGCGACCACCACACCCAAAACCAAAAACAAAATACACCCAATTATAATACCACTCAAAACCTTACCACTCAACCTCTTAATCTTCACCTCACCCTCATCGCCCGGAACCCTAACATACAACACATTCCCATCACCACCACCACCACCACCACTCTCCAAAGCAGTTAAATTCTGAAAATCATAAAGAGACCCAAAATAATTCCTACACAAACCACTCTTTTCATCAAAAGACAAACCAACACAATCACAATCACCCAAACAACCCTTCTCACACAAGCTTCTAGATTTCACCTTAAAAGAACTCACATTCCCAAAACCAAACCTAACACCACCCAAATCATCAAACCCATCATTTCCATCACAAACCCTCTCACCTCTCCAACAACCTTCGGAATAATCACCATCACCCCAACCGCCACCATCCACCGCCACAAAACCCTTAACACACTCACAAACCCTCCCCACCTCTCCAGTACAAACACCAAACCTCCCACAAACACCCCGAACCGAACAAATCGATTCAGGCCTCGACCAAAACATGTTCCACGAACCGGCCTGATTCGACCAAGTATACTGCCTCACCTGACCGAACGGCTCAACTCTAAACATAGTAGGCGGTCTAACACCGTTATCCATAGCTGTTTCAGAGAATCCAAACGACGCCGTTGGCGAAAAAGCATCTTCAAAATCAAACCGGTAAAGATAAGGAACAATCATTTCAGGAACATTACGAAATGAACCACCGGTCCAATTACCGGTTGACCAATACGAAACGGTGTCGTTGTAAACAAGCTCAAATTGACCGTAACTCGGTGGTTTTAACCGCAGTGAATAAAATCCATTACCAGGATTAGTTAACGTGCGCCATGAGTTAAGATTATGAACCCTAGTTAGATTCATACCTGGTAGCCACGTGTCTGTTGGTTCATCAAAGCTTTGCCATAAAACGACGCCGTTGTGGTTAACAAGAATGAAGTTACCGTTTTCTAGAAGCTTCGGTTGAATTTGTGTGTTGTTGTTAGTGTTGGTGGTTTTGGTTTGCCATAAAACGAGGGCGTTTTGAGTGAGGAGTAATTGACCGGTTTGGGTTAATTGAAGAGATGAACCGGTGAGAGATGAAATGGGTTTATTTCGGTTTGCGACCCAGATTATGTTTGGAGAAGGGAGAGAAGTGAAACGGATAACTAGATAATAACGAGGTTGTTGTTGTTGTTGTTGGTTTTGGTTTTGTTGTAAGTTGAAAAAACCGAGTTGGAAGGTTTGATTTGGGCTAAGGAGTGTTTGGTTTGGTGTTAAAAGAATGACATTGGGTGAAGAAGAAGAAGTGAAAAGAGTTAAGTTAGATAAGAGAAAGAAAAGGAGAAGAAAAAAAAGTGACATTATTTTGTTTTTGTTGAGGTTAGTTGGTTTTCATGGTTGAAGTGAGATTATAGTGGTTTTGTTTTTGTTGTTGTTGTTGTTTTTGTCGGAGGGAAGAAAGAAGTGTGTTGAAAAAATGGAAGAAAGATAGAGAGAGGTTGGTTTTCATGGCAATGGAGATTGCTTTTGGATTTTGCTACCTTTACTCAATTTTCAAACTAGTAGTCTAGCCTAGTACAGACATTCATACATTACTTTGTAATGTCCAAATTATCCTTATACTACTACTAGTACTTCTAATTCATGGAGCTAGCTAGTGACACTCTATAATAATACTATTTTGATTTAATGGAACAATCAGATTGAATTTATTCAATTTGGATGAAAGTTTGAGCATTCGATCCCAACAAATTTCATAGATAAATCAGATGGTTTAAATAGATCATAATTTATAATGAGTTAATTCAACTCAATTCGATTTACAATTTTTGATATGTCCAAAACCAAACTATTATTACATTTTTTTAATACATAAACAAAATCGCAAAATCATCTTAAACAATTTTCATTTATTACATTATTATTATTATTAATATGTTCCCAAACCAAACCCAAAATCCAAAATTTTATTCCCATCCCCACATAAAAACCAAACCCTGGCCCCTGTTTCTCTGCTCACCTCACAAAACTAACAAACATTATGATCATATATCCCAACCTCTAGCAAAGCAACCCTAGCAACATCGTTCGCCTCTAAATCTTAGTGGCAGCACTCACCGCCAAACTCTATTTATATGCTAATGAAATTTAAGCATGTGGTTTAAAAAGTCATTTAAGATTCTTTTGGGTGAAAAGTAATGCTAAAAAAATGAATTGTATTTATTATAAAGGATATGAAAATAACACTGTGTCTTTTAGATATTCACTTAAGATACTTTTTGGGCCAAATTAGTGTTAGAAAAAATCAACAATTATATAGTACTATTTAAGTATAAAAAAAAATTGTTGGCCCAGTAAAAAAAAATTGTTGACACCAAGAATAACTTTGAAATGAGTTGCTTTGATGAATTTTAATCTAACCGTCCAATTAAAAAAATTTATCGCATAGATTAATTTAAACTAACCACAAGTTGTTATTTTTTAAAAAATTTAATAAACTATTATACACGGGAAACAAGTTCTTGGTTGTGAACAATTTAACTAATTAGTGTACTTAAGACACTATTATACACGGGGAACAAGTTCTTGGTTGTTAATCATTTGTCTATTTTAAAGTTTTTTTCTTCTATTTTTTCAATTTCATCAAAAAATAATCAACATCTTAAAAAGTATCTTTTTAGTTATTTTTACCGTATCAAAAATAATTGATAATTTTATTTTTGAAAACAAACTATAACTATTGAACAAATGATTTTAATGTACAACCACAATCTACTCTCGATGCACTCACACCCCTACAACCCAACTCTCGACACACTCACGCCCCCCACGACCCAACTCTCGACGTCGAACCCGTGCGTACGCACGGGTATCTCGCTAGTATTCATAATGAATTTTAATCTAACCGTCCAATTAAAAAAATTTATTGAATAGATTAATTTTACAACTTTTTATGAAATTTTATAACAATTTAATATATTATTAAATAATTTCAAATGAACGTCGTATATTAAGCTTTTAAAAAACACAAATAAATATCAATGCGTATATTACATTAGCTACGAATTTTTGATTTATATAAAAATGTTTGTACTTGATTGTTGTTATATAATGATAATAATCAACAGTTAAATTAATAAAATTCATTATAAATATTGTGATATTAAACGAAATAATTGAAATATAACTTTATTATTTTATTTTTTTTAGTTACGCATAACTTTATCATCTAATCATACACATATATAGGATATGAAACCACTCAACGTTTTGAAAAAACATAACTTTATATATTAACTTGAGTTGGGGAAGAAAAAAAAAACCTAGAGGGTCCATTATGTCATCATGCAAAGAGATCGATAGCTATTTTCCACATATCAATATCCTCATAAAATAATATCATCACCATCTTTTTCACTCCTTGAAAGCTCAAAACTATTTGGTTTTGCCTTGTTTGACAACTATTAAATCTTGATTAAAAATTGAGCAGTTTTTTTAATACAATATTTTCAACTTAACAATTAAAAGTTGTTTGACAACTAATATTTTAGATGATTCGGCTTGTCCGTTAAATTAACTTGACAATTGACATGATAATATCTCTCTTAGTTTAATAGATATAATTAGGCCTATTAGGGGGACTTCATACAAACAACTTTACAAAGCCACTTTTAACTAATTTACGTGGCATATTTTGAGCTTTTAAATGTGTACTACAAAAAAAATTTATTTATAAATACTGCATGGTTGATTTAAGTGGTAATGAACTTACAATTTTAAACAAATGAAACAAGTAAGGGGTTTGGAATTAAGAGATATGAGTCTTGTAGTTATGTGTATTGGTACGTTTTTATATTATATTAATTTGTAGTACTAAAAAATATACTGAGTAAACCATCTGTTTTGGAGGTGTTGAGGCGGTTCATCATTTATTTTTTACATGTGACTTTTTTGACTCTCTATAATCGATGGTTAGATCTTGGATCAGTCTCTTATTGCCAAATGTTCGGACACCATCATCACACTTCTTCTATCAGTTCTTCTTTGCAGTAGGTAGTAGTCGAGATCGAAGGTTCTTCATGCAGCTTATCTGGTTTGTTACGTTTGTGTTAGGATAGTGTAGTTCAAAAGAAACAATGGCCTTTTCAAAATTCGGCAAAATCGGTTCTACATTTGATGGATTCAGTCAAACGATATTCCTTTTGGAGGTTGAAGACCAAGAAGGGTCTGGTCGCTAATTTTCATAGTTTTTTTTGAAAAAGCTAATTTTCATGGTTGATGGTTGAATCATTTGTTTTGTTTGGGAATCGACTAATGTTGATGTAAATTTTCATAGTCTATTTTGACACACCTTGCGCTGAGAAGGCTATTTGTTTTTGGTATATATATATATATATATATATGAGACTGCTAACTTTGACTATAAAAATTTGACCCACATGAAATTACTTAGCGCACCTCATTGTCTTCTTGTGCGTCCCCCACCACTCTGGGGGGCGAGAATGTCAACATTACTTAACTTTAACTCACAGGTCGAAGTTAGCAATCTGATATATATCATTTTGACATATTCGGAAAAAAAAACTGAGTCGCATTATAATTATAGTAAATTAAAAATGCGGAAGCTTGAGAGTTCCAGACAATGAGTCGTTTTTAATGGTGATAAATAATATTAGGCATATCAGAAATGTGGAAGTTGAGATTTATACAATCAACATGTTATCAATAATAATATTTGCACCTTGTGTGTTTATTGGATCAATTTAGAGTATCAAAGAAAAGAAGATAAGGAGCCACATTAGAGATAAGGAAAGGTACAATAGACTTTTTTTTTCCTATAGCAATAATTGCAAATTGGTAATACACTTGTAAAAATGTTTTAAAACTTGTATTGTTTATATTTTTCAAATTATAAATTGTTTTATTAAATGTAAACATTACTTTTTTTTTTTAATGACTTATAACTCCAACAAAGGGTAGGGTTATTTAAGTACAATACAAGTTGGAGAGAGTGAAATAGTGGTGGACTTGCGGCAGACAAATGTTCTCAAAGTCTACTCATCAAAGTATCTGTTTTCAACGTAGGAATGGAAAAAATAATTAAAATATAGGGTTCCATGGAAAAAAGTAATAATATTTCTTTAATAAAATAGAAAAACTTAAAAAAGAATGCATGCAAAGAAAAGGACCATCATAAACATTAAAAAAATAGGAAAAGAACAAGTGAAAGAAGGGACCCCAAAAGATCAATGAGGCCAAAGCAAAAACTTTTCACCAAGAAACGCGTAAATGACTGTGTATATGCTTTAAAAACCAACTGTTCATTTCATAAACACAAATATTTTACTAATTAGAGGAATTAGTTTACAAATCTTAGTTTAAATGACATGATAGAAAATATCGAATTTGTTAGGTTACACTTTCATGATTAAAGTTTGAACTTTAGTTCTTCTATTTTGTGTATGTAAGTAGATTTAATGACTTGTCATTTTGTGTGTAGAGTTTAATTGTTATGGACTGACGGTGTAAACTTTTTTTATACATACATCCAATCAAAATACAAGAAATTGCCACTTTTATAGGTTAGTTCCTAAAAAATCTCCATAAATGCTTACATGGCGTGATTTAATTGGATGCACGTGTAAAATAATTTTACACTGTCAGTGCATATAAATTAAATTCTTTGTGTGTATATTAAAAAAAATATATCATATAAATTGTGTTCTCATAATTTCATAAATTTAATTTAGTTGACAGAAATATTACATACAATATATAAGAACAATTTAAGTATCAATAATTGTTAGAGATATTAATTTGCACGAGTTTAAGTTTAGTTTTGGAATTTTCACTCTCAATGGAGTGAAAAATAGATGAAAACTTTTTGAATCTTTCAAGCTAATAGTGCAAAATAATAAATTTAAGAAGTTCAAAATACAGAATATATAAAAATATGTGTATTCTTTTATGTTGAAGGTTCGATTGAAACTCCCTCAACATACTCCTCCACAACCACACCACAACTGTCCGCACTTAAAAAATGAATTTAGATTATTTAAGTTAAATTATATTCTTGATTGGTAATATTGAGCCAAAAAATATGATTATTAAAGTCTGACCCTACTTGCATTTTTTCTAGAAATCCAAGGTCCCAAAATTGTGGGGTGTAGCATATGGAACTTTTCAAATCTGAGATATTCTCGTACAAAAATATTAATTGTACAATTGTTAATTAGGAAAGGGTGGTTGCATTGGTTAGGCTTAAGATGATTGATAGCTATAACAAAATTAATCAAATTGAATTGGAAGTGTGTTTAGTCAAAAAAAGAAAGGAGAGTACTCTTTGTTGTAGTGGCTAGCAACCTATCATGTGGAAACTGGAAAGGGTTATTGTTGAAATAAATTGCAAAAGTGTGGAAAGGGTTATTGATGTTACTACCTCCGTTCCTTTTTAATTGTCGTTTTAGAAAAAAAGACTAAAATGGAAGGGGTATATTTTTGCACCTTATTTTTCTAGTATGCCCTTTTTTTAAATATATCATATTTTTAATCCACCAATATATTTCTTCTTTTTCACAAACATTATCTATTTCCAAAAAAATTGTAACAAACTTTATTTAAAAACAAACAAAATTTGTATACAATAAAAAAGATTTTATTGTTTCAACAAAAACAATTATACAAAATTTAGTCAATAAAATAAAATAGGAAGGAGGATATAATAGGCAAAATATAGCCTAAATTGCTAAAACGACAAGTAAAAAGGAACAAATATTTTTTTCTAAAACGACAAGTAAAAAGGAACGTAGGTAGTACTAAATTAGTGTTTTTTTTTGACGAATAGAATTTTTTTTTGTTGATAAAATTAAATTGGGGAAATCTACGGTACAATGGAAAAATTGTCAGTACACTAAACAAATTGATCAATAACTATTTGACATGTGTCATATTATATTATTAATATATAAAATATAAATGATGATTTGGATAAAGTGTACATTTTTATTGGTTAAATACCAATACAATTGATTTTGACAAAAGTACCATAGAATTTCTCAACTAAATTAGGATGTTTTGTTGACGATTGTAAAAGAGTTCTTAGTAATAATCAAAACTTCTAGGTGAAATTTAGTTAGAGACAAGCAAATTAAGTTGCTTATCATTTAATGAGATCAATTGCAATTGTGTTTAAGATTAGTTTTTAATCTTCGTTAATACATTGCTCTTTTTTTCTTTTTTATCAGTCATTACTAATTTTTCGTTAGAATTGAGACATTTAAAAGGATAAGACAATTGACTCAATAATTTAAAATTGTTCTATACACAAAATGAAAATTGAATCATCGATCATTACTTAAGGGAGAATGAACTTCAACCGCTCAATCACACCCATTGAGTTTAATATATTACTTTTTTTTAGTGAACAATATATTACTCCTTTCATTATCGATAAAATTGACTTGAATTTCTTTCAAAAAGTGGGGATTGAATAAATTCGACTGAACATAGATAAATATGTTTGGTCTAGTCAACAAATTTAAAAATCTTATTTGATGTTTATTTCATTCTACTAATATTTGACAGCTAATTATTTTCACCAATTCCCATTGCTCATATAAAAAAAACACTATTAAAAGATATCTCTCAATCAAATTTGTACCATAAAATATCTTATGATAAAGTTTGCACCATCGAAATATATAGGAAAAATATGATCAATTTAAGAAGGACAAAGAACAACAATCGTAATATTTGTACATTAAATTAAATTTAATATCAATCAATTTTTTATTTTATTTTATAAGCTATGTTATCTAGTCAACCAAGGACTAGGAGTAGGGAAATCTCTTCCCTAGTAGAAAAATGAAACGTAAGGAAAACGTTTCCATGATTTCTTTGGCCAATAATTAAAAGGAATAAAAGAAATATTGTATGACTTTGATTTGATACAACATTAATTAACTATTTGAATAGAAAATTTTAGTAATAGGAACTAGGAAGATATTCATAGTACTAATGTATTTGTGGAACTTATAATAAGACTAGGAGTAGGGAAGATATTCACTTATTCACATGGAGTTTAACACCAACAATTAGAATGTTTAAGATATATATTGTGATCACTTTCAAACAGCAAACCAATAGAGTTATCTTACATTACCAATGTTCTTAATTACACTTTAACCTCAACATTTAGCTTTTCTTAAGTGGGAAGTTCACTTCAAGGATAAAGTAGTATTATATAGGCTAAATGTATTTAGAGGTCTTTTAAATTTTATGTTTTTAAGAAATAAGTCCTTTAAGTTTTTTAGGTAACAAATACTCTCTTTGACCTTTATTATAAGCAAATTTGACTTTTTTGATACATTTGACAATTAATGTATCTGGTTCATGTTATGATCAGATACATCAGTAGTTAAATATACCAAAAAAATCAAATTTGCTTATAGGTCGGAGGGAGTAAATGCTTTAAGTTTCTTATTTACTGCACTATTGCCCTTCAAGTTATTCTCCACTGTAAAAACACTGTAGTAACTTAGTGCGGTAAGCGTGTAGCTTCCAAATAATAAGAAGTAACTTCTAGTGCAAGTTAACGTTGATAAATGCTCATGGAAAATAAAGAGGTTAAGTTTCCAGCATATAATATATACATTGGCAATGTAGAAAATATAATAAATGTAAAGCAGAAATTATTTACAAGACCAGTAAACAATAATAAACATTGAAAACCAAATAAATATGAGCAATTTGTACAAGAAAATTGAGACCAGAAAAGCAACACAAGTAGAAAAAAAAGCCATTCTGTGAAAATGAATTTCTTTGTCTTGAGAAATGCTGCACTCTTTCACAGTTTCACTAATGAAAGGTAAATTCCAACATGAGTAATTGCAATCAATGAGACATGGAAAGTGGTGTAGCATTCTATCGAAAACCTCCTCATCTTTCTTATAAAATGTATACATAATGAATTTGAGCTACTAAAAGAGACCTTTTTTAGATATTTGTAGATTTGAAAGTCAATCAATACAATCATCGAACCAGTTATCGTTCACATGTTTTGCTAGCTTTTCTTTTGAATTAACCAAACTAGTCCAGTTCCTGATCAAATATCATCATCTCCTGAAACATAAGAGGAAGAAAAGTATGGTTTACGGTTAACAACAACTAATTGACATTTGGTTTGGTTCGGACCCAAGCATGGGGAAAAAAATCAAACCAATTTAATAATTGGTTTGTATTGAATTTTCGAGTTCATCGGTTATATGGTCTGATTCCTACATCCCTACTCTTTTTATGGTACAGTTAACAAGAAAATTAATGTAAAATGACAAACCTGATCACAAATAGGACAACAGTCACTTCTTTCCATCCACTCAAGAATGCAAGCTAGGTGAAAGTGGTGTTCACATTTTGTAAGAGTTTTAGGATTCTCAACATTATATTCTGCATTAAAAACAAATACAAATTTTAGTTTTCTGTCAGAATCCCTCATGAAATTGTGTTGCCGGTTGATGATTGCAGAAAATAACAGATTGTTCAAGTTCTACCATGCTACAGTGCTATAGCGCCTATATAGCTGCTATTTGACAACACTTTATACTAAAGAGCGTCTCACGGAATACCAACTTTGTTTAAATTCCGCTGGGCTATAGCCGTTATTTAACAACACGGATATAAAGCATGAAAATTAACTTCTACTCACCTTCAAGGCAAATTGGACAGCCGTCCTCTTCTTCTATCATCAACGCATGAGGTTCATTTGATTTCCATAGTTCTTCCTTGCTTGGAGATATTGGTACTGAATTAGCTTGAGCTTTAGGGTCAGATACTTCAATATCTTCAGATGTAATTAAAGTTTCAAAACTACTACCACTAAGAACAGTGTCTTTGCCCGACTCAGAGTCTGTTAATGTTGTACCTCCCAAAACGACATCATAAGGCAGAGGTGCAGGAGGAGACTGGTAAGTATCAGGTGTGGATTCTTCCACATTCAAGCCTACCAGCAATCCAGCAGTAAGTGAATCGGTCGCAACATCAGTAGAGGCTAAAGAGTCGCGTTCTTCTAAAATCGGGGGACACTGAAAAAAGAGTATTTTATACTTCATATTATGTGGAAAGAAATGTAGTAAGTTGCATAATATAAGACAATCCATCTATAAAAATAAAACAATTGTTTTAGCTTAGCTCCCAAAAAATCTTCGCAATTGCAACATGACAATGAGGTTACTCCCTTGTACTCATTCTTATCAGCGTAATATTGAAGAAAAAAAAATTATAAATTGGAAGCCAGTTTATTATGGTGAATTTGGTTTCCCTTGAGTTTATTATGTAAACTGATTTCTACTTGCTTTTGCTGAAGAGGGCAACTTACAAGATAAACACTCAAACTGAATTAACCTCCGACAATCAACAGTTTACATAATTAAATTTAAATCATTTTCTATGGACCGTTTTTTTTTTCATGGAGTTTATGAGCATGTTTTATGTATCTCTCAATCAAGTTTGACGGCTGAGCTCAATAACTATGAGTATGAGGTCAGTATTTGGTGCATTATGTAAGCTTAACATTCAGCAATTGCATTTTGGTTGTTTTTCACAAAACAATGAACCACGTCATTTTGTGCATGTCTAGGGAAATATAACCATTTTGTTTTGACTGGTTTATCGGCAAACTACAATTGTGTGCGAGTCTACCCAAGTTTACACAAAAAATGGTATGAGCAAGTTGACTCAATTGTGATACCTAGAGTCATAAACACATACAACTCTATGACTTAACCCTAGGATGTGACAATCATGAAAGTAGGAAAACTTAGTTTTATTTTTTGGGGTCATAAACAGACTCGTGAATTAAAAGATATATACAATAAGGGAACTTAACGAGAACACAGTACAAGCGATATTCACTTAGCATCAAGATATGGACTATCTTCCATTATAAATATATCTTCATTTGGAATGGTAAAAGGGTTTGTGACATAAAATATATCTTCATCAAGATATGCTCTATTTCACAACATTTTGTACTAAATAGCATATTGTGGAACCATAGTAATCTGTTCAAATACTACTATGCTCTAGCCACTATTTAACAATAGTGAGTGAAATTACTAGATAGATGCTTATTAGATACCGATATCTATTTTCATTGAGCATGGTCAAAGGGTTCATGAATCATGAGTACGTAGCACCAACACTTCAGATCCAAGGTGTACCCGGTGTTCAACAGGTTTCGGTGTATCCCACACATGCAGTTACATTCAATAAATTTGATCTACTCAAACTACTACTGGTGACTGTGTCAGTATCGTGGATGGTGTTCATGTTTGTGTCTTTGTCAGTGCTTCACCATGACATATACTAATGGTGAGATTACTAGATAGATTCTTATTAGCTACCATATACAAGCTACATAAGCTACACATCAGATAAGAGAAGATATGAAATTACTAACATAGTAATACACTGGAGTTCCATGCAGATGACTGAGATGCGGTTTTCTGGCAGAACAACAACAACCTCCCATTTTATAGCACTTCTTTTCAGTTATTTAATCAAACCTACCAGCAACATTTTCACTCTCTTCAGTTATGTAGGATCAAACAAGGATCAGAAACCACCCGACTTTACACATCTATTCTGCAATCACAAATATAAAAACGAGTATTTACCAACATATTTCAGATTACAATGGACTTAAAATATATCCCATAAAGCCATTGCATCAAAGACAATTTTAAAATTTTAATAGTGCAAATAAACACAAGCAAAATCATTAATCACACAATTAAGGAAGCCACCTACGAAGCACCGAAAAAGACACCGAACACACATGTGTCTGTGTCACACACGCCAACAATCTGAAATGTAGGTGCTACTGCTACATAGGCAGCAAAAGCTAACAAGTTGCATATATTAGTCTTATAGATTACTCCCTCTAGTCTTTATTATAAGAGTAAATTTACTTTTTAGATTCATCGAATGATTGATGTATCTGGTCTATAATATAGACTAGATACATCAATTATTCATTGAACCAAACTCAGTCACATAAGTCACAAGTCAATAATCAATAATCCAAATTCATGATCATCCCGATTACACAAAAGAAACAAAAATGATACACCAAACAATCCACATAATCAATAAAAGCAGAGTATTTTCATCTATGAAACAAACTATACCAACCCAGATAAAATTTTCTTCACAAGACACAACAAACACCTTAATCAACAAAACCCAAATGATCAATACAAGAAAAGGGTAAGAATTGAAATAAAAATTCAAAGTATAAACCCTAACCTTTGTAGTGAAAAAGGGTTAAACTTGATTATTGCAACAAAACAAAAACAAAAATTGCACCTTTTTATGAAAGGAAGAAATGGGAAATGGGTATGATGAAAAGGGGTAGTGAAAATGTAAAGAATGAAAGTTTTGATTGCAAAACCACCCACTCGTGTTGTTTTGTCGTTTTGTTGGCTTTTGAGAGTGTAAAGAAGTCAACTAGAATGTTAGCCTTGTTTTTGTTCACTGAGTCAGGTGAATATGTATGTAACGTTTGGTAGAGAGCAACAACAACAAGAATGTACTGTCTGTAATAATTGTTATGTAATTAAGACAAGATGCGGTAACTCTTTGTGTGAACTACCAAACACAATTTTATTTTATTTTATTTTGATTTTCAATGATCCAGTCTATTTGGTCGATTAATTCAGTTTGAGGCGAGTTCTTGTTGGATTATATTTTTTATTTGGAGTGACTCAAATGAATGTGGGCTAGTGGCCCATGCGCGTACCCCTTTGTTATTATCAAACAAAGAGGAATAAAGTTAACATGTGTGAAAAACAACAAAAGAAAATAAGAGAGGAAGGTGAAACATACCGTCATTTTATAGATCAGTCCCACGAAATCGAAGATATCTCACAATTCAACTGTTGGATTGTCTCGAAACTTTTGTCACAATGTTCATCATTCATAGGAGCACATTTTGATCAGATGAATTTAGATTATGAACTCTCTAAGTCTGTCTGTCGAGTCCAATTTTGAGGTGCAGGTTTTTTTAGTAGTTTAGATTGTTTGTCTCTCTTTATTCTTGTTGTATTCCAAGATTGATCGTAAGTCTTGATGGTGTTTCTGTATGCCTCTAACAAGTGTTAGAGAGAACTTTACTTGTACCCATTGTAGATTATAGTGGAGATATTAAGTGACATACGAGTCTCGTAGTTTTTACTCCTAATTAGTTGAAGTTTTTATACACTAAAATTGTATTGTGTTGTTTAGTGTGTTTTATTGAATGCCGTAGCATTTGGTATTTGGAAGAAATTGCGTTGTTGAATTATTCCGATGCGTTGGTTGGTTTCTCCCAACAGTTCTGACATGAAGTAGTTCTAGTTCTCTCCTAGATTGAGTGTGTCTATGTGTTAGACACAAGCCATATAACGTTATACTCTCAAATAATATATCAAATGATTTATGAATTTTTATTGAATACCGTTAATTTTGATGAGTATCAATAATATATCAAATATTTTCAATTTTTAACAATTTTCGTAGAAGATCATCTGGTATAAACTTTCAATCCAAAGATAAATTATGTAAATTTCATATATGTTATAATGTTATAAATGATTTGTGTATCACACAATTTATATCATTCTGCATGTTAGGACCGGCATGTTTATAACATTATAAACATTATAACAGATACGATATAAATTAGGACCGGCATGAGTCTCAAAGAGCAATTATTTACTCTCTCATGTAACTGATTCAATCATTAAATACAACAAAACAAAAAAAGATTTAAATCATCTTATGCTCAACAAGCTCCATTTCAAAACCCAACTACCTTTCCCTCCATTCCCTTTCTCATTCTTCAAAGAATGCTTCTTTTTCTCTTCACACAAACCCCATTCATTTTGCTCCTTAAGCAGAGTCAAAGCTTCTATGCCAATTCCTCATCAAACCCATTTCAATGACCCTAACACTGTTCATTTGTTTTCTTCCAAAGTCCTCAAAATTGCAGCCAAAAAGAGCTATCTTCCTGAAGGAAAACAGTTACATGCCCATTTGATAAAGTTTGGATTTTGTCAAGTTCTTTCATTACAAAATCAGATTTTGAGTGTTTATCTTAAGTGTAAAGAAACTGAAGATGCAGAGAAACTGTTTGATGAATTGTCTGTTAGAAATGTTGTGTCGTGGAATATTATGATTCGCGGTATTGTTGGATCATGTGACAATGAAAAAGGATTGAATTGTATGGAACTTTGTTTTTCTTATTTTAGAAGGATGTTGTTGGAAAGGGTGGTTCCTGATTTTATAACATTTAATGGTTTGATTTGTTTATGTGCTCAGTTTTATGATATTGAGATGGGAATTCAGTTGCATTGTTTTACGGTGAAAGTTGGATTCGATTTGGATTGTTTTGTTGGTTGTGCTCTTGTTGATTTTTATGCAAAATGTGGTTTTGTTGAGAATGCAAGGAGGGTTTTTTGTGTTGCTCCGTTTAGAGATTTGGTTATGTGGAATGTGATGATTTCTTGCTATGCCTTAAATTGTTTACCAGAAGAGGCTTTTAGAATTTTCAATTCGATGCGGTTGGATGTTGAGAACGGGGACGAGTTCACTTTTAGTAGCTTGCTTAGTGCAATAAGTGATGATGATGCTTTGGAATATTATGATTTTGGAAAACAGGTTCACAGTCTTGTTCTGAGGCAATCATTTGATTCAGATGTTTTAGTGGCTAGTGCATTGATCAATATGTACACCAAAAACGATAATATAATTGATGCGCGAAGAGTATTTGATGAGATGTCGATTCGAAATGTTGTGGCTTGGAACACCATGATTGTTGGGTGTGGGAATCATGGTGATAGCAATGGGGTTATGAAGCTTCTAAAAGAGATGCTTCACGAAGGATTTCTTCCCGATGAACTGACTATTTCCAGCATTATTAGTTCGTGCGGCTATGCTTCTGCCATTACCGAAACACTACAAATGCATGCCTTTGGGATTAAGTTATCGTGTCAAGGTTTTTTATCCGTTGCAAATTCGTTAATAAGTGCTTACTCCAAGTGTGGTAGTATTTCTGGTGCATTTAAATGTTTTGAATTAACTTCAAAGCCTGATCTAATTACATGGACTTCATTGATATATGCATATGCATTCCATGGGCTTGTAGAAGAAGCAACTGAGATGTTTGAGAAGATGCTATCTCATGGCATAGTACCAGATCGAATTGCTTTTCTCGGTATTCTCTCGGCTTGTGCTCATCGCGGACTAGTGACAAAGGGACTTCACTACTTCAAATTAATGACCAATGTGTATCAAATTGTTCCTAATTCAGAACATTACACTGGTCTTGTTGACCTTCTAGGAAGATACGGTCTTATAAATGAAGCTTTTGAAATCTTGAAATCAATGCCAATCGAAGCTAAATCAGATACGTTAGGAGCATTTATAGGATCTTGCAAACTGCACTCAAATACTGAATTGGCTAAATTGGCTGCCAAAAAACTCTTCATCATTGAACCAGAAAAGAGTGTAAACTATGCAGTTATGTCTAACATTTATGCTTCTCAGAAACACTGGTGCGACGTGGAAAGAGTTCGAAAAACGATGGAAGAAAAACATGATGCAAAAGTTCCAGGTTGTAGTTGGATAGAGATTGGTAAACAAGTTCATTCATTTGTGTCCAATGATAAATCACACCGTAATGCTTTAGAAATGTATATTACATTAAACATGTTGCTTAGGCCAATGAAGGAACAAAATGGTATGAATTTATAAATGTTAACATCATATTCACATCTTGATCTATATCATGTGTACTAACATGGATTATTAACCAATGCTTTGCTTCAAAGATTGCACACTTAAACTTGCAAGTGATGATTTGGCTATCAATTATTATGTTTGAACTAACATGCTAAAACAATCACTACCTTAAGTTATTGAGCAAAAACCATAGATACATATTATTTGTTATTATGTAGTGAAGTAATAATACAGTATATCTTAAGTTTCTTGTAGGTGTTGTTTTTCCTAAGCTACAATTAAATCTATGGTATTTGACATCTAACAGGCAACAGTTAATTAACTTCTAATTAAAGGTACACTGATTGATCTTTCCATTTTAATTTTTCTTCTTCAATAGGTGCAATTGACAGGCCACCTTGCATGATACTAAGTATTATATGAATAATCACAGTCATATATCTCTAGGATGAAAACAAGAAAAAACAATTAAGGGTCTTGCTAATTTGTGCTCTAATGAAATATGTTAAGAAATTCAAAAGTAGATACATAATTTTTGAGAAGAACATTTTTATATTAATTTGAATGCACAACTTTTTGAGAGGAATATTTCGTCAACAAGTAGAAGTTATTTATTTCTCCTATTGGAAGGGGGTGTTCATTGTAAATTATCATTCGATCACAATACTTTGGTACCTTAAATGGTGTTAGTTCTCTCAAAATTATCATTTGATCCACATGTGTAGCAAGTGTGAGGTTGGAGTTGAGAGTTCTATGTTGTTACTCTCTACTTAATGTGGATGATCCGTGATTATTACTCCCTTCGAGTCGACTCAATCTAGATTTATAATTTAATACAAAATTTTTCTTTTCAAAATGACTTATAATTTAATACAAAAATAGTATATAACAAATATGAAAATTTCAGATATTACATTTTAGCAAGGGTCATCCGTCATTCACAAAATATAACTAATTTCAAAAATATTTTGCGAAGAGAATCAATTTTTGATTGAATAAAATTAGGGATGATTTTGATAGTTTACTCTTTAACCAATAGTGAAGAGACTTATTCAAATTCAAAATGTACTAATACACACACCGACACACGCACTCCTTTGTTTGAAAAGTCTTCTACTACTATTTCTCTATACAGTACATGGAAGGAAAAACACTCCTATTGTATTGTCTTGTAAATGCAATAGAAAATGATTAGTCAATCATTCTAAATCATACTATTCCGTCATAAAATCTAACAAAAAATCAACTAAATAAAATTAATACTATTTGAACTAAATTCTTATAGAGGATTGTTAACTTTAATTTATGTATGACTCATATATAATTATGGAAAATGCTAAACAGTGCCCCCGGGACATTGGTTAAGCTCATTAAAAAGGAAATGCTGTCTCAGAACTTGTGCATTCAATATCCCTATTTTGGAACTTGTGCATTACTTTTATCTTTTAATTTCTTTTTTAATATGCTTAACAAGTGTCCTGAGGCACTGTTCAGCATAACCCTATAATTTTTTAGTACACTCACATTGTTTTCACGCACTCCTCATTTACTTATAAATCCCCACATGCATCTCTTATAATTTATACATGAGTCGTACTTTGTTAACTTTGATCCATACAGTTAAAATTAGCAACTCTATTCTTATACATCAACTTTTGTCCGATTACATTTTTTATATTTTAAAACGGAAATAATATTTTTTGAAGCAAAATTGAAGATTCAACTTGCGAAGCTTAGCTTCCACGGCGCATAATAGCGTCACCTACTTTTTTTATTACCAAAACTAAAAAGTCAAGTCGTTGTACTTACATATTTCAGTTTGACGCATACACTTTCTCTCTCTAACTTCTAACCGCCATTTTCTCTCTCTCTCTCTAAAAACAACAACATGACTACTACTTTTGTTCATAACCGGAACCAACTCTCCGATCACCGGAGCACGCCGGATAACATGTCCCGTTCTTCCGACTTCAGCACATCTCTTCAGTCAACAACTTCCTCCTCCTCCGGCAGCCGGAATCCAGTTGTTGCTGCTGCCATGTCGGTTGCTGGATTGTTTGCTGCTTGTTTCATGCCACCACCAGATGCTAATAATAACTCCAAGAGCGTTGTAGATTCTGAGGAATTCAAATCTTCTTCTGCTTCTGGTATTGTTTTAATCTCTTTTCTTTTCTTTTTTTTAATTTTGTGCGTGAATGATAATAATTGGGTGAAACTCAGTTACTACAATTTTTTACCATCGGTTTAATCTGTTTCGGAGTCAGTTCTGGTATCGAGTGGTTCCAGCTCATTAGGAACGCTACTAGTATTTACTTGTTGGAGAATGTGTGTGTATATTGATTCTTGTTATTTGGATCTAGGATATTTTGGTTTAGTGAATCCAAAAGTTTCTATTTTAGGATTTGTGAACTATTGGATTTGGAAAACAAAACAATAAGCAGTTTTGAAGTGTGGTAGTAAGTAAATTAATCTTAAGCTTATCTAAGACCAGGGTGTGGAATGAATTACAATAAGCTGTTTTATTTGTTTTTTTAGTTGCATCAAATGCTTCAAGAGCTGGTAGTCAGAGAGGTCGTGGTTCAAGTCGAGGTACCAACATCGGCTTATACAACACAATCCAAGGGAAGGAGCCTGGCATTGTAAAGTACACCATGGAGGAAATCATCCAAGTCACAAGAAACTTCTCTCCTTCGTTTAAGATTGGTCAAGGCGGTTTTGGGGCAGTCTACAAGACCAAACTCCTGGATGGAACTATTGTTGCAGTCAAGCGAGCTAAGAAGGTTTTTAAAATTGTTTTTACCCTGTTTCTTTCCTTTGGTCATTTGTGTCACATTTATGTGGAATGAAACTGACACATTTAATTACATTCAATTAAATCATTTTCTCAAATTAGTACGAGTCTCAATGTGTCTGTTGTTTTGGTCCGGGTCAGTGCAAATGTTAGTCAACAAGCATCCAAATGATGGTGTTGTGGTTAATTTCTTTTACAGAGTGTGCAAGAGAAAAATTTAGGTTCGGAGTTCCAGAGCGAGGTTCAAACACTATCAAGGGTCGAACATTTGAACTTGGTAAAGTTCTATGGATATTTGGAGCAAGGGGATGAAAGAATCATTGTTGTGGAATATGTTCCTAATGGAACACTCAGAGAACATTTAGACTGTGAGTTTTTCTGGCCTTTCAACTATTTTAATCCTTTGTGGTTAGCCCTTGCCTTTTGGCTTTTTGTGCTTACAACTTAATCAAAGAATCATCACAGGCATTCATGGAAACATTCTCGACCTCGCTGCTCGTCTAGACATTGCAATTGATGTATCCCATGCTCTCACCTATCTTCATGTGTATATGGGTATATAACTCTTTTTGCCATTATGGCAAAGTTCACATTTGTTTGAATTGTTTGTCCCTAATGACATATAGAATGCTGAACATAATCTTATAGTTGCTGCTGCATTTTCTTTGTAGATCATCCTATCATTCATAGAGACATAAAATCTTCCAATATTCTCCTCACCGAGAATTTTCGGGCTAAGGTAGCAGACTTTGGGTTTGCTAGACAAGCACCAGACAGTGACTCTGGAATGACACACGTCTCTACTCAAGTCAAGGGAACAGCAGGCTACTTGGACCCTGAATACTTGAAAACCTATCAACTAACCGAAAAGAGTGACGTCTATTCATTCGGTGTTTTGCTTGTCGAACTTGTCACAGGAAGACGCCCCATTGAACCAAAATTTGAACTCAAAGAGAGAATAACAGTAAAATGGGTGAGTACTGTTTTCCTTCATTTTATTCCTCTTTCCATCTTTGCAGTTATTTTTCATATGTTATTCTATTTTGTTCTGAAGTTTGGGTCCTCCTCTACTTGAATGTGCCTTACCAGTTACCAATCCATTGGGTTCAAAGCTTTAGTTAAGGAAGGATTGTTTTCTTATTGATTTGTTTTTTCAGCTATTCGGTTGTTGTAGTATTTGCAAGGTGACCCGTTTCTGAATAATAAGAAAAAGCTAGCTGTTCTGCTACCAGGGACGTAGGCACAGTGTCGAACCTCATTAAATTTGTCTTGTGGATTGTTTGTGTTTATTCTATTTACTTTAGATTCGGGTTTGCTATTGATAACAATTGCTTTTACATAACATGATATTCCATTTTGATCTGAAGTTTAACAGTTCCTCTTTGTCATTTCACCTTCCCAATCCATTGTGTTCACTCAATTTTCAGCTAATCAGAAGTTTTTCATAATATGATATTCCATTTTGTTCTGAAGTTTAGCACTTCCTCTTCATGATTGCAACTTTCCAACCCATTGTGTTCACTTATTTTTTTCGCTATTCAATTGTTTTTCATAATATCAAATAAAGTTTATCATCTCCTCGTCATAATTACACTTTACCAATCCATTGTATTCAAAACTTTTGTTAAGAAGGATTGATTCTTGAATGTGACTCATTTGATACAAGTGCAGGCTATGAAGAGGTTTATAGAGGGAAAAACGATCTCAGTCTTGGACCCAAGACTAGATCAAACTTCTGCAAATAGTTTGGCCTTAGAAAAGATACTTGAACTAGCTTTACAATGCTTGGCTCCTCACAGACAAAGCAGGCCTAACATGAAGAGATGTGCCGAGATCCTTTGGGCCATTCGCAAGGATCACAGAGAACTATCAGCTTCAAACTTTCGATCATATTCAAGTACTTCCCAAAGGAGCGCCTCATTGCGAGAGTGACAAGCATAGAGTTCATCTCAGGCAACAACATTTGCATCAAATAGGAATGTGCAAGGAAAAAATAAGCAAAAAAAGGATCAAGCATCAAAAAAGAAGTTAGGACAAAATATGGCTATAGGACTAAACAATTCTTCAATAAAATTATCAAGTAACTCTGGCATATGCTGATAGTGATAGGTAGAATTCATATTTTGTGGCAATTGTTCATAAGAGTTTTGGCTTGTATATATGAATTGGGGGGAGAATACTTCCATAATGTATATTTCTTTTTCTTGTGATGTAATTCACATAAAAGCAAAACTTGTATTATATTGATTGGAATTTTGATTGTTGTATTGTCACCTTGGTTATGATGATTCATTTATGTAAATTGTGTGTTTAAGGGCTGATAATAAGAAAACAAAATTGTACTTTTTTAGAGGAAAATGCTAATCGGTGCCCCTGGGGCACTGGTTAAGGAACCAAATATAGAAATCTAACATTGAAAATTGTGCAGTTATCTCTTCAAAAGTATAAAAAATGATATTTTTATTTTAAAACTTTTTTTATTTAGGTTCTTTAACCAATGTCCCGGGAGAGCCGGTTAACATGATCTTTTTTTAATTGAGGAAACAAATATTTGAAAGAAATGACTAAATGTATGAACATAATAGTTTTGAGGACTAAAAGTTGAACACCAATTTTAGGGGAGCTAAAACGATAAATTAATGCGTTTATAGATACTAAAAATATATTTAACCTTTTAATAAAACAATCATAAACGTCTAAAATCCTTAATGTCTAAATTATTACATTATGATATGTTTTCTGAATCAAGTGAAAAAGACTATCTATTAGATGCGGCCACTGCTAAGAGCAAGGCAGGTCTAAGGATTAAGCAACACAAACAAAAGGCATTTTAAAAGAGAGGTATTTTGAAATACCTCATTGATAGTAAGAAAATTACTCCCTCCGTCCCCCTCCCTTACGCCAGTTTCGATCCGAGTACCCTAAGGATTAGAGGCGTGGCCTTAAACCAACTGTCCACGAGATGAAACTGGCACAGGTTGTTCTTAGAAGTCAATTATATTTCTTGTACACTACGCGTTTATTTCGAAGCAAAAAATAATGAGGCCACGTGCTTAAGACTAGGGGTGGCAAAATAATTCATTAAGGAAAAATCTATCCAATCCATCCATTAATTTATTCATCCAATCCATATTATTTTGTAATTGGATTGGATTGGATCCATCCACTAATTGATTGGATGGATTCAATTAGTGGATGGATCCAATCCAATCCACCTTAGTTTCAAAATCTAATCAGATCATTAATTATAAATTATTTTCTTTTACCTTCTCAAATTTTTTATTTTATTTTAATCTAAAGAATATTGTTGTTTTTTTTTTTTTGATCAAGTAGCCTAGCGGCTAGGAATTCCACTTTTAAAGTGGTGAAGTGGGATGACCGGGGTTCGAACCCTCGCCCCCTGCATATATAATGCGATGTCCAACCAATTGAGCTAAGCTCATGGGATATTGTTGTTTTATTGTTTATAATTCGAAATTAAATATTTTGAGAAAGGTTTTATTGTTTTTTGGTTATGCTAATTGTTGGTGGTTATCGTACAACATCATTCAAGATATATATATATATACACACACTACCTCCGTTCCTTTTCACAAACATTATCTATTTTCAAAAAAATTGTAACAAACTTTATTTAAAAGTGTCTGGGCAGTGTCGAGCAGCTTTAGAAGTGTCCGGGCAGATGTCGGTCAATGTCAAGCAGGTGTTGGGCAACATTACAAGGGTTCCGGGCAGCTTCGGGCAGTCTTAGAAGGGTTCGGGCAGCGTCGGGCAAACTTGGTTCGACTAATTATTGCAAATTACAATTAATTATAATTTTTCATGAAATTATAAAATAACAATTATAATATTTAAATTAATGGATGGATTGGATATCCATCCATTAAAATGTTGATAATGGATGAATTGGATGGATTTAATTTTGAACGGATGAATTGGATTGGATTTTATTTTAAGAATTTTAATGGATTGATAATGAACTAATGGATTATTATAATCCATCCATTATAAATCCAAGTCCAAATCCATCCATCCATTTTGTCACCCCTACTTAAGACGGTGCACCATTATGATTAAGGACCCGTTTGTGAGATTTTTAAATTAGAAAATATTCTTTCAACTCATTTTTAACGTCACAATTAATATATGTTGATGTATATTTTTTATTACTAATATCTTTAAATATGTATTATAAAAAATAATATTTTGAAAATATTCATCGAGATAAATTAAATATCTTATATTTTTATATATTAATCAAAATATATGGTTAAAATAGGTTATATGAATAATGCGCAGAATTTTTGAACGACGGTTAAAAAGAAACGGAGTGAGTATTATTTTAGCAGTGTTTGTTAAAAAAAATTAAAAATTATTTTGAAAAAACATCATACCTCAAAATGAAATGATAATCCTAATAGCTTTTCTTGAATTTATTTTTTTTAAATTGAATAACTTAAATGTATGAACTTGACATTTAAAAAAAAAAATATATGATAGTAAACAATCCAAAAATAACTTTAAATTTTTTTTAAAATTTCTAAGTTTTTTTCAAAACAAAATCATTTTTTAAAATATTAAACAAACGCACCCCTAAACTATGGCACTGAGACTTACCAAAAAAAAAAAAAACCATGGCACTGAGTTTTATCAATATATGGCGCTTGTATTGAATAGTTTAACTAGTTTATTAAAAAAACCAGCATGATTGAGAGGATTATAATCTCAACAAATTAAATAACAAGTCCAATAAATAAATAAATAAATAACAATATACTTTGAACAATTGATCTCTTCATATAATTCAATTCTCACTCTTTCACATGACAAAAAAAAACAAATGCAAATATGTGATCATAACCTTTACCTCTCCATTTTCTTCTTATCTCTTATCTTATATTAATACACTATGCTTTGTAAGCCTTTGTTTCATTCATTCTCCTATCTTATACCATAGAGAAAAATAATTTACAAGAGACTCCTTTGTTGATTTCTAATTTTGGTAATCAACCAACAAGCAGCCTAGCTAACATTATAAAGTTAATTTAAAGAAAGTACAAAATCCAAAAAAATAAACCCAAACTAGAGTTTAATTTTGATACTATCACTATAAAAATTTTACACTGTCAACGAATCATAATCAATCATGTGATGTGACTTTAGAAATATTGTTATGACTAAAGTCGAAAGTTTTTAATGATCTGACGATTACGATTGTTTGCCACTATAAAATAATCTTTACACTAAAACTATACCTTCAATTCTCTTTTGCTATTTGCACCTACCAATTCCATATCGTTCTTTTAACTATTCTCTTGAAAATGAATTCTGACGAGTTAGAGCATAATTTTCACTTCTAGGTAACTGATTCTCATCATCAACAATATTTGCTTTTGAACAAAGGAAGAAGAAAGAAGATGTGTATATTGTAGCATGCCAAAAGCTGTAACCATTTTAAAAGAGTGAAAAAAATGAGTCACAAATGGTATAAACAAAAGAGATAGAAGAAAAAGTAGTGTTATTGTTTGTAATACCTATGCCAAATCCAGTAGGTGTCACTTGTTTCAAGCATCCAACTTGCTCCTGCCATGAATAATGTCGCGAATCCGGCCAATATAAAACCCCAACGGAACCGTCTCAAAAATGTCTTCACAAGATTATACAACCATTGCTTTATATTTAACAAACTGCATGGGAGTTCACCATTATTAATATTTTTGAATATATTTAAGCTCTCTCAATGCTTTGTTTTCTTCGTTTAATAGACTCGAACTTAAGATCTAGCTTAAGGAAAAATGTTTCTAGTCACTAGACCACCAGACTTTGATATGCACACACAAAAACTTTTCAAAGTTCAAAGATAAAAGTATTGTGCACAAACTGCAGAGCTGATTACTATAATGTTGTCTCTAAGTGGAGTGACATTGTGCTCAAACAAATTTAGCAGGTACAAGAATATACCTTTGAAGGAAATTTGGCGAGAATCCAAACGAAAATGAAAGGGATCGATATTTTGTTGACATTTCTATCAACCATCCAATAAGAAGACCAAAAGCCCCAATCACAATCACGAGAACAATATTTGTAGACCTGCGCATTTTAGTATACATAAGCGTGAACAAAACATAAACATCTTCAAAATAAATGTGTATTATATATATGCTTATATAAAAGCTATTTCTATAACAAACGATAAAGTTGAAAAGCTTATGTAAATAAGTTGAAAATAACTTATGGCCATGTCATAAGTTGTTTCCATAACTCTCCTAAAGAGTCTCACAAGTGCTTATACCAGTGGATAATCTCAAATAAGTCAATCCAAACATGTCTTAGTTCGACTTACCTGGTTGCATTAGTTATCGACATGAGAGCAGTAAAGATAAAAACAGTTGTGTGGATTGCCCTCTTATATACTTCGTCGATGGTAGCTAGGTATACAAAAGTGCTAATCACAGCCATGAAAGAGAGCCAGAAGTCCATAAACTGAAATGTTGATAAGTAAAGTCAATGTTTTTTTGGAATAAAGATCTAAATATTTTTATTGAAATCATTTTAGCAATCGATAATGTAAATATTTGTAACCTGCAGAACGTTGAAGTTCAATGCACACCAGGTGCCTACGTCACATGCATGATATATTGCGCTTGAAATTCCACTGGCTGTGAATATAACCCATTCCGCAAACGCCTGCATATCGAGAATCGTTGTCAACAATATATATATATATATATATATATATATATAGAATGACTTAATTAAATCATGAATCATGATAAGACCAAATAATTCAAGAAGAAAAATGCATAACTAAAGGAAAAGAGCTACCTTCTGTCGAAGCGCCCAAAAGGCAGGAAGTATGGCTGCAGCATTTGATCCTATCAAAAATATCGACTGAAGTATGTGCCCTACAAAAAATTTTGAAAAAAAAAGCGATTGAAGAATCTAAATAGTAGCCTAGAAATCGAATAAAAATAACTTAAGAAAGAAATGGAGGGGATGCAGATAATCATAATACTTTCAATAGAACAATCAAGTTCATAAATTTTTCTAAAATTGACAATCACCTTGATGTGATACAATTTCAATGCTACAGTCAAAGCCACCATGGTTTCGATCACAAGAACAGAAGCTGAATCGAAAAAGTAAACAATAAAAATTGTTAATATTCTTAGGATGTTGCAAAACAACCAGAATTAATGCAAAACTCTGGGGCATACTATCTGATTATTATTTTACGCAATGCTTGTAATCTGAAGAAAACAAAAGGGCTTAACATAAACCTGTATGACGTCAATCCGGAAGCATCAAAAGAAAATTTACAGCTTCCATGAGAGGAGCATTGTTTCGGGCATCCTTCAAGTGAAATAGACATGATAGTTTTCTGTTTCAAAGAATCACTGCTAGTATTGACATGTCTTAGACCAAAATTCCAAGTTCCTTCTCTAGCATAAATAATGTAAAAATCAATATTCTCGTCATTCGATTCATATAGCATGAAAAACATTGATTCATCGCTTTTCCTTGTCTTGTTAGCATAATAATAGTTCCATATATCAACAGAAGGCAATCCCCCAAATCTCGCATAAACTTCGTAATTGATCTTCATATCTGAGGATAACCGTACGTGAATGTTTCGGCCAGCTGCACCACGAGGAATGTCGAAAGTGAAATAAGTCCAAATGTCATTGGCTTCTCCGAAGTTTGATGAGTTGTTTAAAAGTGGCTCAAGAGGAAAATTTGCAGAAGAAGATGCTCCTTCGCCAATTGGCAAATAATATGTTTCAAACGGGGTTGAACCTCTTCTTAGAACTGTCTGCAGTAAACAAACATTTGTGTCAGTAACTTATTCCGGTGAATAAATATCTTTAACCATCAAGATATAGAGCAGATTCTACCACAGGGTGTTGTTAAACTTGAATATATGAAAAACGCTACAAAATTCCCAATAGGTATTAATATGTTTGAACAAGTTCTTGAATCCTTATATTTCAGCACTCAATAAGCCTGACTTAAAGATTAAAAAGTTAACTTATTATGATAATGATACTTTAAGATATATCAGAAAAAGCATCAGCACCACCAAAAAGAATAAAAAGTGATGTATCTAGCAATCAATACTACCTGAAGCACGTAGCTACTTGTTGTACAATTTGGTCCAGCTTTTCCAAATGGACACTGATTCATTTGTGATTCAAGGGAATAGCAAACTTTTACATCACCGTCATGAGTCTCTCCAAACTTTTTTGTAAGATTAACCGATAATACACTAATGTACCAACGACCGATCAATGGAGAACGAATAACCAGAGGGGCTTTATTTAAATCACTGGAATAATCATACAAACTATTTGCAGGTATTGCACCGTGGCGAGCAAAACACAATAAATTAACATCACTTGCACCAGAAGCGTTACTTGAAAGTGTATTATTGAATCTGATATTTCCAGCCGAAATGGTCAATTCTTCGACCACATTAGTTATATCCAAGGAATATAAGTTTGGTATGCCTTCCTGAACGCATAAAGTTTTGAAGTTACTTTTGCAGGTCATCGCATTTTCAATTGTTGGCTTCTTCAATGTAGTCGCCTTTGTAGAATTATAGACATCAGACGCTGTACATGAAAGTTGATTGACAGTACTGTTACAGAACTCCCCCCTCATCATCGAATTTGTGCAAGCTTCCACACTTATATTGGCACTAAAGGAGTACGATTTGCCTCGAATAATCTGCAGAAGTAGAGAAGTTTATTAAGAGATTGAATGAGCAAAGTGGAAATCAGTTGAAGAATATTTGTTTTGAGATGGGATGCAATACAATACTTGAGTTTGTTTTCAGAGCCTATATGGATTGGATTATTTGAGCTTATCTATTAGAATAAGCACTTGTGACTTGTGAGACTGTTTGGAAGAGCTTATGGAAACATCTTATAAAATGTTCATAAATTGTTTTCAGCTTAATTCCATTAGCTCTCCATTATAGCTAATGAAAAAACTTATAATTTATGTGAAAATAATTTGACTTTATTATAGAAAATAGAAATAGCTTATACAGAAGAAGTTATATGATAAACGTGTAAGCTATTAGCACTTAATTAAACTGTTTATCAGACTTTCAATTGCATTCTATTGAAATGAAAAATATGTAGTATGTATATTCTTTATGATATTGTAAGAGTAATAAATACTTGGATAATTATAAACCATACCATCCTTGATTGTGTTCTTGCTGCTCCAATCCCGTTGAAAAGACCAATGTACCAAGAACCTGGAGATATCTGAACAATAGTTCATAGGTTTATATATTATGACGTTATAAAAATAACACTTTGGACGCATTAATAATGTAGGAATTTCGATTTGAAACAAAGGTAGGTATTGCTATTTCATTATCACTAATGTGATACTGCAAATCAATATTAAACATTCTTGCTGCTCAATAATTAAACACAAATTTTAAATCATAACTAGTTTTGATACAAATTTTAAAACGTAGGTTATTTCGAAGATTTCCTCGTCGTGTGTTCATGGGTTCTCCATACTAGTTTTGATACAAAGTCATGTGTAGCTAGTTTTGATACAAAGGAAAGAAGAAACTGAGCTTAAGTTACAACAAAATCACACACAAATAAATATATTGTGAAAAGTAAAAGGACTTATATACCAGCTCATTAGTCAATTTCATAGTGATGTTTTTCTCCATAGGAAAGCACTGCTCCATATCAAGACCATTTATTCCTAAAAAAAGAGGGGAAACGGTAGTAATTATAAGCTGAGAAAGAAAACAAGATGAATAACAAGTGAATGAGTAATGTCACGACGCATCATAAGCTGTGAAGCACTAGGCAATGCAGAAACCATTATGTTTTCATGAGCTAATTATTTAGTCATTTATAATTTACCATTATGTAGGTATTTGTATGATAAGTGCTTATGCTATAAGCGTTTAATTAAACTTTTTTATCCAAACAAAACCTGATTTCATTTAGATGGAGCTTTCTACCTGAGATAGCTGAATATTTCAGAGATGTGTTTAAAGCATCTGGTAGAGGGAGACTTCCATCTCTAAAACATATTATAGGCAGTGACCTTTTTGGAACCTTTTCGATTCTTGAAACGTCCTGAAAACAATATATGAATGGCTCAACGAAGGAATCAAACATCATTACAGATGCTAGTAGTATTCTAGGTTGCTCCAATCCGAAAAGAATTACAGATATTAACATACTTACAAGGTCTACATCTGAGTTCAGTGCTATGGATACTGCAGAAAACCATGGCGGTATATCAACTGGTGCATGGCAAAACATCAAGAGACAATGTAAGATCATCAATCTGAAACAGCTGATTATGATGCATTTTTTTTACTAATATGAGGATTCGATGCATAATAGTTAGACACAAACACAACGTAAAATGTTTCAATGGTTTGAATCTATAGGCACATTAGCAACAAAGTACATTTGAATAATCAAGCACTGCAGGGAAAGAATTAGGCATGAAATGAGACAGAAGAAAAGTTCATAAATCAATTACCTCAACTAAAAACAGAACAGTAGCAATAAAATTAGTGAACTAATGACAACTAGCTATTATCATAAGATTGTATCATGTTCTTCATATCAAGTCATGGTGGGTGTTCCTGTGCTAAAATTACAATAGTATTTACATATATAGGTCATTACCTGTGTAGCGCTGACGCAGACATAGATTCCGGACACGACACTTACACATTGACATATCACTATCATCATAAGATTGTATCATGTTCTTCACATCAAGTTCTTACTGTTCTAGTGCTAAAGTTACAATAGTATCCACATATGAAGGTCATTACCTATGTAGCACGATACTGGACACGACACTGACACGCTGACGCCGGTAATAAATTAAGAAGGTGAAATATATGAACATAACTACATGTGTCGGTGTCAGACACCTGACAAGTTTTTAGTTTGAAGTGTTGGTGCTAGTTATTATCAATAACATATCTTTAATATAACAGACCTGTCTATTAGTACCAGAAAACACAGTACTCAAAGATCAACACAACTAAATTACTGTAATTCTTTATACAAATTCCTTCAATAGGGTTTAATTCTGACCTTTTCCATGTACTGATAGTCAGATAGAGAATACTAGAGCAATTGCATATAACAATTTAAATGGAACACTTCAAACCAATAACAATAACAATTTAAAAACAAGGGACCATAAAATCATAATAAGCTACGAAACACAGACACTCTTTGGATTAGGCGTGTAATAGCGCCAGGCATGTGCCTTCGACACCGACACATATAACTACACTCAATTATATCATTTTCTCAAATTATTATCGGTGTCGTGTCTGTGTTTGGTGTCTGTGCTTCATAGATGATAAGTCAATTGACTCAATTCTATACTAATCAAAAGTCCAAAAAGAAACTACTATCACAAAAAACAAAAATTCAGCTAAATAATACCAAATTCAATCTAAACCCATTAAAATTCACACTAAGAAAACCATCATGAACATAAAAAAAAAAAAAACAAAAAAAAAAAACAGAATATTTAGAACATATAGAGAAAAGGGTGAATGAGAATTTGAACACAAACCTCTAATATAATGAAAATCAAAGGGTTTAAGAGTAGTTTGAGGGTAACTGAAACTGGAAACAGTGAAGAAACCATCATCAGTAGTACTGTTTAGTTCATCATTTGCAGAGCAGAGATTATTAATATATGATGAAGAAGTGAAAAGTAACAAAACACTGAGAAGAATCAGTGTACTATGATGACAACACCACATAATCGAATTGAAAGACATGTTTTTTTGTAATTTCGAGGTTGTTCTGAGAACATGAATATACAATTCAATAAGGGTGTAAGTGTGAGTGATGAATCGTGTGTTACTGAATTTTTTTCTATATTAAAAGCTTAATAAAGCTAATCTAAATAAGTAAAAATCAATTCAAAATCAGCAAAGAGGGATAGACATAATTAAAGATTAGTGGTCAAAAGTTCGATTCCTCGTGTCTAAAAATTTCGGTTGAAAAAAGAGATTTGTGTGTCTTACAGATTTATCGACAGAAATTAATTATCATTAATAATGATGAAACTTCGTACCAATGTAATAGTAACTTAAAAAAAACAGATTAATCTCTTTTTTTTTTCTGACAATTAAAACCTAAAAAATGGAACAATTGAACTTGTAATTTTTAGTTACTCCTAATTTGTTAGTAAAAAAAAGAATTTACAAGCAAATTTATGGTGAGATTGTAAGGTGTTATCATTATTTGTTTAATTCCTTAATTTGTCATTTTTATTATAAAAGAAAGAAAACAATTATTTTACATTGAAAATTAGCCTTGCAAATTAAAGAAAATTATGTTTTAAACAAAATATTAGTTTTTAGAATTTTTTTCGGTTATGTATGTATATATATATTATATATACACAAATAATAATTTTTATAACTGTTTTAATGTTATTTTCTTTTTATTTTGTTTAAAAGTGATTTTGATTATGTAAATAAACACAATCAATTGTCGTATTTGGCTATTTTTTTCTCCAAATAATAATTTTCTTTTAATTAAACACATTTTGGAGTTGACTATGACTTGTGTCTCGTAGTCAATTTTGGAGACGACGAATACCCATATGCTATCTGTGTATATCTTCATCATGCTCACTCTAACACAAAATAAAGCCTAAAATTAGTGAGATTTTTTTGTCTTGAGACCTAAAAATATTTTAATCTCAAACGTTTATTTTAAGTTTTAATTTGGTTCTAAACATTTTAAAGTTTTATATTAGTCCAGAATGTTTATTTTAAGTTTTAATTTGATCATTTTCGTCAATTTTGTCTACGTGTCTAAGTTTCCAAGTATTTACATGTACAAACTATCTCATTTACAATTTATATGTCTCATTTACAAGTGTCACATAGAACAAAATTGACAAAAATGACCATTCACAATTTATAAGTCTCATTTACAAGTGTCTAATTAAATATTGGACATAGTTCACTCATTTAGAAAGTATTTTTTTGTGTTTTTTTAGCCAGCCCTATATTTTTCTAAGAGAGTTTCATCTTCTTCATCATCTAAAAGGGGTGGTTTTAGGTCATTTTTTGATCCGAGATCACCCATGTGCATCACTTTTTCATCTTCTTTGATTCTAATAAGTGGTTTCCACATTGTTTAAGCTTTTTTTTGTGTTATTTGCGATTTAGTCATTTTATTGCGGCGTTTGTGATTTTCCGTCTTGGTGCGGCGTTTGTGATTTGCCGTATTGGTGCGGTGTTTGGTATTTCCGTCTTGTTACGATGTTCTTTTGGTTCAGATTGTTAGATCAACTTCAATCAACTACAAATTCAGTCAATGACCAGATCCTCAACGATGCAGATCCGGAGTCATGAATATTCCGGTTACTTTTATTTTGTCACTTTATTTGTAGGCTTGAGTATGCCGTTTTATATTAATAACTTGGATACTGTGAGTTTGTTTCCAGATTTATCATTTTTGCTTTTAGCAATATTGAATTTGTACTTGTATTCAATATACTCCCTCAATTTGAATAAATGAATATTTTCGTTTGTCAAAAAAAAATTTAAATATTGGACATACTAGGTTTTTTCCATCATGATTAATATTTGGTGTTGAGGTTTGTATATCTTCTTATTTGTGGCACCCTATACATTTTTTTGGCCTTACCCAATATAGTCTCTATAAACCAACAAACAAATATTTTTTTTCATTTACAATTGTCTCTGTATTCATGTTTTATGAGAAATTTGTTATAAGGCCATTCATCCCAAAATTTGGCTTAATTTAAACACGTACATCGGTACATGTATGTAACTATGAATGTTTTATGTAAAAAACAAGTATACAAATCTTGTTTGTATATGTTTTGTCACTCAATTCTTATAAGTTATACTTCAATTATACAATTTTAAATTTGCACGGTCTTAGGATATCTAAGAAGCTTACAAGAGTCGTTAATTAACCATGTCTTGTGTATGGACGATCACTTATCTAGGGTAGCATTGGTCTGATGATGGTTCAGTTTTCTTCCTTGCCACTTTAGGATGTTTTAGTGATTCAATATGATGAAATTGTAAGAATAATATTACACATAAAAGTATAAGTTATATTCATGGTCACTTCTAATGTTGAAAGACTTACTAAGGTTCTAATGGTAAGATAAAGAGATGGCAAAAGCACCCAAATCAGCGGGCCATGCCCGAATCCGAGTCAATGGGTGTAAAACCCGAATTGATTGGGTTTGAGTTTGGATTCGAGTGACACTTGATATTTTGGGTTCGGGTTTGGATAGTGTCAAACCTACAACCAAAATCACACCCATTATATATTAAATTATATAATTATTTATCTTACATTAGCATATTGTAGTCTATTTGAATGTTGTAGACAATTTTTAATCCTTATTTTGATGTTGAAAACAATGTTAGCATATTGTAAACTCTAATTTCGTTAAATTTTCCGTAATTTTTTTACTTTTGTTAATGTAAGTTAGGGTTTGGGTTCGGGTGGGAAAAACTTGAACCCAACGGGTTCGGGTTTGCGTGCTATTTTGCCATCCAAAAGCCCCTTTGGGTTTGGGCAGTGCCAAACATGCGTCCGGCTCTACCCGTTGTCATCCCTAATAATATTATAACGAATACGAATTTTATAAAATTCACTGTTGAGTTAAAAATTTATATAGATCATTCATGTCAAATTTTAAAGAAATTGAAAATTATTTGAAATATTTTTTTTCTTACCCTCTATAGCATGTATATTTGACAATTTCAGATGTATCGGTACTTGAGATATTAAAATAATATATAAAATGAATATTTTTTTATCATTAAAAGCATTATAATAATCAAATTCTATTAATCAAAATTGTCAAAAATATAAATTTTGATAATTTCTGAATTTTCATTCTTCATAATAGTCAATATTCATTTTTTTATTAAAAAATGTTAAAATATTAGTGTGAGAGTTGTAAACAATAAAATTGTCTTTTTTCTTGTACTATTATTATTTCTAAAATATAATAATCAACTAATAGTTCTTTTAATTCATAAAAATAATCTGTAATTTATCAATTTACGATTTCATGTACCGGTACATTTGAGTTATTCAAATATACCGTACCGTAGAAGCTCTTTTAAATTAAAGTGATTGACTCTTATTATCATATAGCATGTTTGACTAAGTGAGAATAAAATGGTCATTATTTTATCTTTTTTTGGACATGAAAATGAATGACCGGTTCTATTGAAAAAAAAAATCTACAATAGGAAAATTATTACTACTATAAATTAAATTTTTGACTATTTGACTATTATATCCCAAACTGTATATTAATTAAATGTTTGACTTTGACTTTGACTTTCATTAATGTTATTTTTTTTAACCATTATACCTTTGAATGCGTATTAACTAATATAAAACATACTAGTAAATATATTAAATGATATTGACTAGATTATTTGGAGTACTATAAATTAAGATTGATGTATGCCTCGAAGGTATTGTTCATCTAGCTATGGCAGATCAAAATTCAATTACCTTAAAGTTCTCTATACTACTAATTATAATATTTGCATTTGGGGCTAGAGAAACGGTTGCTTTTTTCCGTAAAGTAAATGTTACAATTATCAACAATGTAGTGATAGATTCAACTCACAAAAGTTTGACTCTACATTGTAAATCTAAAGATGATGATCTTGGATTACACACAATTAATTTTGGAGAAAGTTATATGTTTTTATTCAGGCCAAATTATAATCCATGGAAGGTTACGTTATTCTTTTGCAGCTTTACATGGCCAGGAAACTCCGATCTTCATTATATTGACATTTATGAATACAACCGAGATCGCTGCAAACATTGTACATGGAAAATGGATAAAGATGGTGGTTGCAAGTATCATACTGAAACAAGATCTTTTACTGAGTGCTACAAGTGGAATAAAAAGTTGAATTGATGAAGTAAAAATAATAATAATAATAATAATAATAAATAATAATAATAATAATAATAATAATCCAAGATGTAATATATATTCTTGTGTTTCTTGACTTTGAAATAAATCAATTCAACTTATCTTTTCTGGTCTACTATTTTTTTTTTTTACTATCTATATCAATATCTATATGTCCATTAGTTTACGTTTGATCGGGAAAATGTGAAGTGTCAATTAATATCCATATGCGAAGTTGTTGAAAATGTTCCTAGATAATTCATATTAGTAGATGTTTCACCTATTTATCATCATGCTAAAATTCAAGTGTCTGTGTAACTTTGTGTTAAATTTGGAGTTTAATTCATGTAATCATGTTATGTGTATTGTTCGTCATTTCTGTTTTGATTTCGTTATTTTATGAAATTGATTTTATTCCCGTGGCAATTGTAGTCTTAATCAGTTAATTAATATCTCTTATCTCAAATCTCTCTTAGAAGAGATTCTTAAATTACTACACTTTTAAAAAAAAATTCTGCCATTGTTCAATATTGATTCAGAGAGGTCAAACATTGTCCAGATTTACAATCAAAACAAAGGCATTTGATGTTCCTTTTCTTCTTATTTTAGTTACCCCCGATTGTACTTTTTTACGAGCAATATTAGTGTTACATTGTAAGGGTGTTTCTATCACTCATTTAATTCACTAATTTATTCTCCTTGTTATAAAAAAATAATAATAAGTGAATCAATCACGATTACGGAAATGGCTATTAGGTAGACATAGGAATTTCGGAGATATTTCTTTCAATGATTGGTGTTTAACACCTTTAGCATGTATTCAAAGGTCTTAAGTTGTATATTTGAATTGTAAGGGTTGAATACCCCTTGTACTCCTTATAATTCGATCAGTGCTTATCAAAAAAAAAATCACGATTACGGATGATTTAATGTGTTTCAGGGCTAGAAACTTAATTAGAAAACTATTCATTAATTTTTTCTTCCTAATATAAAAATTTAAATTTGGTGCCACATCTTCTCATAATTAAAATACATTTTTTTACATAAATAAAATAATAAAATAATTATTAACTCACATAAATCAAATGGAGAGATCGGGGATTGAACTCCGGTTATAGTCTTCAGCTTCTCTATGTTAAAATACATTTTTTTACATAAATAAAATGATAAAGTCATTATAAACTCACATAAATCAAGTGGAGTGGTCAGGAATCGTAGACTTTCGGCCTAGTAAATATTCCTAAAAACATAGTGTTAAAAGAAACTATGGGTGATAATTTGATACACCAATTCATCCACTTCTTTATCCATCCAATTCATCCACTAAACAAATATTTGATAATGGGTTGAAATATTGGATTCAATCAATCAATTTAAATAATATGGATGGCATATCCATCCATCTTATTTTCAAAATTCAATGGATTACCTTAAATATTTTTACAAAGATACAGTGGATTTTATCCATCTATTTTGTTTTAAAAATTAATTAATACAAATAAAAGAAAAACAAACCTAAAAGAAATAAACACAATTTTTTAAATGATTTTATATATTATTCTAATATTTATAGGGTAGTAGTCAATGCCAGAGCACCACCGGTCAATATCAGAGCTCTGCCGCCGACCACAGTGGTTCACCAAAAATTCTTCAGAACACCACCATTTAATACCGATCAACCGTGGTCAACACCAAGTCAATGATGGTCAATGGTGGTCAACACCACAACCCTATCAAATTAGTAACATTTTTTTAATTAATTATAATAAATATTTAAATAAATTTATAATAAAAAAATAATTTGGATTTAATATAATTGGGCCTGTTAAAAAAAAGATGTTTTGGCTATTAACAATATATTGATTACATCAAAAAAAAAATTATTGATAAAAAAGTTTATTAATATACTCATCAATAGTATTAATAATTATATTTTAAATGTTCCAAAAAAAAGTAATTATTTTTTATAAAAATAAAATAACTTAAATTAGCTTGTGTCAAAAAAAAATTAATTATCATTTAAATTATTTTTTTGGATGGATCGAATATCCATCTATTTAAAAATTAATAATGGATGAATTGGATTATTTTCCATAAAATTTTGATGGTTTTAATAAATTAATAGATCGTTTTAATTCACCTATTAAAATCTAAATCCATTCAACTAATCTATTTTGTCATCTAAAAGAAACTGTACAAATTTTTTTGATATATCAGAAGAAAAAAAAAAGTACAAATGATATTGTTAACACTAAAATAGTAAGATTTACGATGTTGCTCAAGTATTGATGTTATAGTTGAAAAAGAAGGAAAACTCCTTTTGACTAGCCATGTGAGTATTTCGACAATGATTTGTTGAAATTGGTAATATTAGTCAAATTGACTAAAAATATTGTGTCAAATAAGTCATTAGAAAATATTCATTCAAGGAGACATGTGTCGATATTTCAACATGTTGCAAAGTGCAAAGAAGATTTCGACAAAGAGTATACAGACTTCGACATACCGTATTTTTGACCAAATGATTATATTGTTTTTGATCAAATACAAGGAGAAATAATATGAAGTTACAATTAGTGTGCAATAAGAAAAGTGGAACACGTGGCAACAAGAAGTGCATGGAAGTTATTTTTCTAGTGTCTTGTAAATCATGCCAAGTGTATGGCTTTATTAGGGTAGTTATTTACTAGTTTTATTTCCAACCGTAGGATCTAGTGGTAGTTTTGCTACAAGGTCTATATATATGTGTTTGTAATAAGAAATAGGTGGTTGGATCCTAATTCATGCAAACTCTACAACGCCCACGTCACGGTGCAAACGAGTTCAAAGAGTGGACGAAGATGGATACCAACCCACCTTTTACTTTTCAGTCCAATTTCTTTTCCTTTTTATTTTGCATTTCATCTTCTTTATTTTTCTTTCTTTTCGATACTCACTTGAGTATCTTTCTTTGATGTTGTCGTGAGACAACATGTTAACAAAAAGTGTTGGATGTGATTCTAACACTAAAAGAACAACGATTTTGTTCTTAAAGACGCATGAAGTACATCGTAAAATCCCGAGGCTTGGAGAACCCTACAAAAATATTTAAAATGGACTTTTATCCATGTATTGAAGAAACAATGGATAACTGTGTTTACGTTACCAAAAATCACCGTAAACAGATACAAAGCATACTTTTTTTAGACTGAAATCGCGTCATATCATATTATCATTCACACTATTGTAATGATTTTTAAGAGTATTGGATTAAACTGCTTAAAAAAAAGAAGTATTGGATTCAAATATGTCCCGTAAAACGCACCCAAAAAAATGTGCCACGTAAAACAATACTGTGTTATTTTTTTATTTTTTTAATTCCACAACTAACATATATTCACAAATCACAATCTTTTGGCTCTTGCGAGTTTTTATTAAGTATTATTGCAACTAAATAAATTGAAGATATTTCATTTTTAACTATTACCTTGTAGTTATTTTTTAATAATTGTTGAATTTGAAAGTTAGTTAAGATATCGGTTAATAACTCTTAACAATGATATTTTTTTTTCTTCTTCTTCTTCTTCAAGTGGTTAACGTTGAGGATTAAATTTTATCTCTTAACCATGGATAATCTTAACTACTCCAAAGAATATAAAATACTATGGTATTTTTGTGGTTTTGAGCTAATGAGTTAATTAAATAGATTGATTGATTATGTGTTTCAAAAAATTTACAAAGTCCAGTATTTATAGGCAAATACTAATACTGTTGGATATATAAAACAAAGTTATTTACAAAAAAGTTGTTTTGCTTGGGGGTATTTACACTAGTAGTGTGTGATATTTTCCTATCCTAACACCCCACAATTAAGCTTAAGCTTTCAATTTTGTGCAACTATTCTTAGAATGTGGCTCTATGATTTCAATTCTTTCGATTAGTGGAGCTATAACTATAAGTATGCAATATACGAGTAAATAACCTAGTTGTGAAGTTCTTATGGCTCGTGACCAAGTAAGGAGCTTCGTGTTTTAGAAGACCTCGTTAAATTTAAGAAAGACTTGACTAAACTCGCAATTCACCACATTTGTATTAGTCTCATCTATTATTGTTAGGGAGAACCTCACATAACTCTTAATCTAGCCAATTTCAACTAATAAATAATTTATTTCTAGCCAAAAACAATAATATTACACTTTGTAAGTTGTAACTTTGTTATCATTAAATTAGTTTCATCAAGCTTCAAAAAAGAAGTAATTTTCAAAATATGCTTCTACGGTGGCCCACAGTATATTTATGCATGCATATAACTGTTAATTTAAAAAGTTCAATCATCTATTTCTAAAAAAAGTATTGGAATATTGAAGAAATCACCCAAAATGAACCCAAAAAATATCCCCATCTTAAATGGGACAATACGATAGTCGATAGATAGACTTGAGTGAAATTACCAATCTACCCTTTTAAATATCCACACAGTAGTTATGGTCCACCTCATCACACTCGAAAAAAACCCTCTATTATATTCCCTTGAAAAGACAAAACTAACCTCAACCACGAATATACACGACATAATCTTGAATGAAACAAGATTTTTTGCATTTCATTCATACACAACCCTAAATATCCGAAAGGGGAGAAAGATTTTCATTTCATACATAACCCTAAATATCCGAAGGAACAAAATTTTCATACATAATAATAATAACCATAATCCTCATCCAAAATTAATTAAACCAACAACAATAATAATCATAATCCAAAATACAACAACATTAAACCCTATGTTAATGTCACATTTCACATTAACGATTTTAATGACCTTTCTTTCACTGGCTTCCTCATTCTCCTCTTCCCATTATCACAATAATCATCATAATAATCCTCTTCTTCTTCATAGTCCATTTCTTCATAGTCCATCTCAGAAATACAAGGAACAACATTAACATCAACACCGCAACCAAACTCAATAACAACATTATTCTTATTGTCACCAACATTGTAATCTTCACCTTCATTCTTATCACCTCTTCTTTTCCCCCACAATGGACCAAACCCAGAATAATAATAAAATTCATTATTATTATTATTATTACTACTATTCGAACCCGACGAACCCACCGCCGTTGCCACCGACTTCCTAGGTCGGCCTCTACGTCGCGGCCCTGGCCCCGCAATGCCGCCGCCATTCGAGCTTCTCTTCACACCCACCTTCTTACTACCACCACCACCATGTTGATTATTATTATCGTCAAACATCATCGTATCAAAATTTTCTATCGCGGGTTGATTATTATTATCAACATCTTCAGTTTCCATCATGGAAGCAACAACGTTAACACTGTTTTTATTTTTTAACAAAACAAAATTCATTCATTTCAAGACAGAACGAAACAAACATAGAAAAATTTCATAGAATCAAAAAACCCTAATGGGTTTTACAAGCTAAATAAATAAATAAAAAGTTAACGAATTGGGATTAAGATTAAGATTTTGATTTACGTTTACCTTTCACCAACAGCTCGAAAAGAATCCCCATTTTTTAATCTATCTTCATCATCTTGTAACTAAGCAAAAAAAAAAAAATTAAGAACAGTGAGAAATGAGAGAGAAAATAGATATACCCATTAACCTAATTTGAAGAAAAAAGGGAAAAAGAAGGTGTGAAGAGAAAAATATTGAGGTGAAGAAGAACACTAATGAAAATGAAAATGAAAAAAACCCTAATAGATCTGAGAAGAAAAGAGGAAGAAGAAGAACCTGGATTGAGTTGTTGATGGAGGAGTGAAAGGGGATCACATCCCATGGAGATTGATTAAGCTGACAAACATGGGTTTGAAAAGTTTGAAGAGGAAATGAAGGATTTTGGAGCAATGAAGAAGAACAGGTGAATAAAAGAGGGGAAAGCTTTGCGTTTTTACGAATTCTCATAGTTTCGACAATGAAATGTTTTTTCTGATTTTTTTAGCAAATGGAAAATGGGTTTTATACTGTGTCACTGTGTTTTTTTTATCTTTTCTGTATTTTTTTTTTGACAGATCTTATTAACTTTGTCTTTTACTTTTCTTTTATTTTTCTCTTACACAAATACACACCTCGAGATACTATCTCACCTGGAGTTTGGTCCAAAGTAAAAGAAATTCGATGGATAAGTTAAGAGTATTTCCCGTCAAATAAAAGTTAAGAGTATTTCATGTATCAATTCAATTTGAGATGAGTTTTGACATAAAGTATTTCAATTTTTTTAAATGAAATTGTAGAGATTAAAATGCAATTCTCATTATCAAATTTATTGTCATTTATTGTGTATCGACAAATGTTTAAATATTCGCTTTTTTTTTTTGACTAAAAATATTCGCTTTTTTAATATAAGAGAAAGTCTTTTTTTAGATATGTATAATGAGTAATTAATTTAGGTCAAATATATTAAAGATATTTTGTTTAGAAATTGAGCACGGAGTTTCAACTCCTCATAAGTGTAGCTTAATTGATAAAAGACATTGTACATTTGTGCAAGGATTGAAGTTCAAATTTAGTATACTCATTTATTCATTTTTAAGAAGTAAATTTTTAATCACTAAATTATTTGACCAAAAAATAAAAAGAAATTGAGCTAGGATGATTTATTAAGTCATCCTAACTAATATCGGTAAGACATTAATTAAAATAACTAAAAGTAAGAAAAAAATGTATACAAAAAGATCTTTTTTACATTTTTTATAATTGTTAATTTTTTGTAATTATAATTTTTTTTGACTAATTGTTATTATAATAAAAAAAATAAGTTGCTTTAAGAGGTCCTTCTTTCCTCATTGAGTTTAATTATTGTGCACTGACAGTGTAAAACATTTTTACACATGCATCCAATCAAAACACAAAAAATTGCCACATTTATAAGTTAGTTCTTTAATTATCTCTATAAATACTTACATGGCGTGATTTGATTGGATGCATGTGTAAAAATGTTTTACACTATCAGTGCATAACAATTAAACTCTTCTTCATTAACTCATGTGTTTTTAATTTGTTATTTTAAATATGACAATTTTACCCTTAGGTTTACTGATTATTTACAATTTACAACAATTTCGGCTGCGAGAAACCTGTACCAAATCTACAACCACGTCACACTCGATCTATAGTTTTACTTGGTTGTCCAAATCCAAAAGTGATTTTTTATTTTAATTTTTTTTATGAAAAAGGAAATGATCACGTCGTGACAAGCCCACAGTGTATCCACCCAAAGCAATGCTAGATTCCGTTTCAACATTAATTTAACCATAGTTTTTTATTTAATTCTTTTTGTTGTTCTCATCTAAAAATATCAATCAAGGGTAATTATGTCATAACAATTTTTCTAGTTGAAACTTTTTATAAGAAAAACTACCTTTCTTATTTATAAATAAAGTAATTATTACTAAAAATTCGCACAAGTAACTGTGAGCTAGAATTTCAACTTGATAAATATGTAAATTTAGCTGCGTTGGTATTTGTCAGTTGAATCATGTTATACAAATAAATCTTTTTTTTATAATAATTTAACCATCTATGTTAGACCTAATTTGTAATATTTTGTTTTTTAGACTATTTTTGTTTAATTTTCTTAAAATAATATTTTTTTGTTTATTTTTTTTGTAAAAAGGTGTGTGTGGAGTTCAATTTGGTTCAGTTGACAAAATAATCATTTTATATAAAAAAATGGGGATTCGAATTTTAAACATTTAATTTATTCATTTTGAAACGAAATTTCAAAGCGTGTAATTTTGAAATGAATTGGACCATTGTGTACTTGATTGGGTCCCATTTGGAGCCTAAAAGGATGAACGATTGTGATGAACTGATGATCATTATGAAGGAAATGGAAGAAAATATTTGATTTGCACGATGAAAAGTTTAGAAAACTTTGGGGTATCACCTTATGAAAGACCTAAATATTTGAGGTTTTGTAAGGCCAACATATACGTGGCAACAAACGGGTTGATTCATTTTTCCAACAACATCAAGATTGCTCCTAACATCATTGACAATTGTTTGCCAAGGCATTTTTAAATTGGGAAACTAAACTACACATTTCAATTATGGGAGATTTCTTTTATTACATTCTTGTAAAGAAAAATTCAAATTTTCTTTATATATATGTTGGTCTTCTATGTATATGGATTAGACTTTCTTTTAATATTCATCGAAGTAAAAGGACAATGAATTTGACACAATAACTGCGTCAGTTATTCATCTTGACAATTCAATCTAAAATCGATGTTCGAAATTGTTTATAGTTAATTTTATTTTATTTTTATAATATGATTTTTGATAATAAATTTATTTTGCTTTCAATTAATCAGAATTTTCTGATTTTAAAATGAATAACTAATTAAGATTTAAAATTGTGTGAAATAGTGTGATTTAGCTACTGCAGTTAATCTATATCTTAAATAAAAGAGGTCAATTAATGCAAAACTCTAATCATCATATCATATCATATTGTTGAATATCATATTATTGAAGTTTGTTTGAAGTCTCACATTGTTTAGGTTCCCGGGTTGAGATCCAAGTATATTTATAAATATGTGAGGGCAAACTAACCTTTTCAACTAGTTTTTGGGGTTGTCAAAGTATATTTAACATGGTATCAGAGTCGGGTTAAAGACTACAATGGTGGACATTTGACTCAGGCCCACGCGTGGTGTGAGGATGGGTGTTGAATCTGTAGTTGTTGACCCAGGCACACGCTAGGCGTGAGAGTGGGTGTTGAATATGATGTTGTTGAAGTTTGTCTAAAGTCCCACATTGCTTAGGTTCCTGGGTTGTTGGGTGTATAACTATGTGAGGGCAACCTCACCCTTTAAGCTAGCTTTTGGGGTTGAGATCGAAACATATTTAACACATATATTAATAAAAGAAAAAATATGCATAGAGAGGATGAACATAGAAACTCTCAAGGAAAAAACTCTTCACAGAAAATGATCAACTCGGATTTACTAGCTTAGTCATGTACTCGAGACTTGAGTTCAACATTGAAAGTATGAGATTCTACTATGGGGTTTATAAGGTTTTGGACTCTTCAATTACAATAATAAGCTTTTGTGGTGTGATTCAAAGCATGAGACTTGAGTCCCACATTCGAAGTATGAGTTTTCAGTGTCGGGTTATAAATCTAACTACGATAGCTAGTTTTAATTTTATGAAGTGATTATTCTAAGACTCTTATCAATTGGTTTCAGAGGCAATCCATGTCTCTCAGTTGCAAACATGTGGATCGAGCGGTGTGATGGGGGTTTGGTTGTTTAGCTAGTCAATGGAGTAGGAGAGGTGTTATTATTGATCTTTATATTTTATTGTTCTTTTGTAATACTTGTTATCGCCATATATATGTCTTATACTTAAAGTTATATATATATGCCGTTTAAAAAAAAATACTTAGACATTTAATTTTTTGCTAGTTTTTATTTTTCTTTGATACCATCAATTGAAATTATTGGTTTAAATTCAAACATTATCAAATAGATCAATTTCAACCTTGTTATCTCAAGAACATCTAAAAAAATTATATATCTTTGTGGGAACACATTAGGAATAGGTAGAACTATAATAACAAATTGTTGGAAAATGTTGGTTTCCCCTATCAGTCTCCAATTTCTACTCATTTTTCATTTGCATTATATATATATAATCGAAGATGGCATACCAAGAATGCTCTATTGGGTTCTCACTATGTTTGTCAACCATATCATTATCATAGTATATACTTATTTTCATCTCTTTAATTAGACCTTATTAAATCAATTGAAAATTAAAGTGACATAATTCTCATCTCCTTAAACCTTATTACATCAATTGATTCTCCTTAGCTTAGACCTTATTATATCAATTGAATGGTAGCTCTCATCCCTTTAAAAATTAAAGTGACATTATAATGTGATCAGAATAAATATTTGTGTAACAATTGAAAATACAGGTGGTGCAAACCGAAAATAAGAAAAACAGGACAATTATATATATGCTATGTGTCACTGAAATAGAATTTAGTGTCCGTTTGGTCAAGATTAACTTTTACTTTTCTATTTTTTTAAAATGAAATAGAGAAATATACAATTGAATTTAACTATATTTTTCCTTAAAAGTATTAGAGAAATGAAGTAAAGAAGTAAAAAATAAAGAGAAGTAAAGTCAAACACAATTTTTTTCTTCTTTACTATTTTTAAAGAGAAAAAAATAAGTAGAAGTTAAGTCAGACCAAACGAGCAATTATTATATGTAAGGTGGTGTGATTCGAGTCCTTGCAAGTGTAAGACACTATATATACCTGACCATACACAAACACTAGTTTTGTGGGGCATACATGATACATACATGAGTAAAAGGAGTTGCACTAAGCAGTGGCTACTAAAAAGAGTAACATAATTGAAAGCATACAAACCTTTATTTTGCACTATCTTAATTTCCTCTTTCTCTAATATATATTTCTTCTTGAATAATGTACTACGTGTCTTCACCGTATCATTACATATATTAATTTTCACAATTTTGGGAAAATATATCCTTTTTATATTGACACACTAGTAGCAGCTGGTGGTGGCAAAGCAGATCTTCTCATTTAAAAGGTCTATTTACTGTAGTGAGATATTATACTTATTTTATATTTTTTATTAGATATATATCAGCTTTTATTTTTAATCCCTCTAAAAATATTTTTCAAAATTATCCTTTTAATTTTGTTTGCTTTTATTGTTAGTCATTGATTTTTTTTTTTTGTTTTATAAATGTTTATGTAGCATATTCCAACTGAATTATTTTGTTCATTTGATGAAATATCAATGACAATACTTTAAACTATCATCAGTTTAGTAATTTAACTATTTAATCTTTAATATAACTTCAAGAGATAATGGTTAGTAGATATACATTCAATTCTCTCCATTTGTCTCTCTAGATCTAACTTTTCCATTCATCTCTCTCTGCATCTCTTTCCTGACTATCTTCTCTAATTTTTTGTCTTGTGCAGATCTAAACCGTCCACCAATTATACTAGAATGTTGACTGAAAACATTTAATGAAAATTAATAACCGAAATCAAGCATGATCAAATTGCCGGTAACCAATTTGAATCTCAAATTATTAGTGAGACTAAATAACATATAAAATAATTTTATATTTTTCAAAAAATTTATATAAATGATTTATATAATATTAAATTTTAAATTTAATAACGATAAATTTTATAAAATTTATATTCATTATAAAATGTGTAACATTGTTCAGTTTTAAACTATTCATCAATAAAATGCACAAAATTTAAGACATAGTAGGCAGATGTTAGCATCACCTTACTATAAATATGAACTTGAAGAAGCATATACAGTATTGTAGTCAACTAGTAGTATTATTCAGGTAAAGAAACAGGGTTTCTTCTCTGTTTTTGTCATTTAAATTTTGACAACAATTTTATGTACACTGATGAGGAAAATAAATCATAGTGGTATACTGTACAAATTAGAGAGAGTTCCACAAATTTTAAGGCACAGTAATGTTTCATTTTCTATTTCAAATTTTCTTTCTCCTGTTAATAATTTTCTACAGAAAACAAGAAAACTGTTCAGCACTGTTTCTAGGATCCGAAGAAGTTAGTTGAAACATGATGAAATATACACAAATCAACAATATGAGTAGTTTAATTTTAATTTCAAACATTTCTTATGCATGAAAAGAAGAAAAAATAGAGAAGGTCTTTCTAGTTTAACACTAAACCTAACTAGCTAATAACAATATATTAAGTTTATGTTTGGTATCACGGTTGAAATGTCATAATCATAGCAATCCACCGTGATTTTTCAAAAGCTACACTTTGTAGCTTCTGCAAAATCACGGTGGGTAACTATAATTTTGACATATTCACCGTGATACAAAACATACACTAAGCGGGTGAAAAGAAGCCTTGTATTTTCATCTTTTTTGTGATAATTTGTACTACTATCCAATATCTCAGCACAACCTTGTCATTTTTTTAGTATTAACTAATTCACTTTCCAAATGAGTGCAAAAGTAAATAGCTATGGCAGATGATACTGACTTTCATCGACTGATATTCACATGTGCTTACCATTTGGGCCCCTTCTCTTCTTATATTATCTTCTGTACCAAAATATTCTTCTTCTTTTACCCTTTCATTTTCTCCATTTGTTTGTAGAAAATTCTCAATTAATCCTATATAAACCAAATAGACAAGGCGATAAGTTCTTTCTAAGAGTTTTAAATCGGATATTCTCCACGTGTAACTGTTGAAACTAATCTTTTAAGTCTTATGAAATTAAATAGGCGAGGTGACAAACTCTTCCTAAGAGATTTAATCCTATTAAACATAAAGGTGTTAATGTCGTCGATACATCTTTTTTTGTCTTAACTCTATTGTTCGATCTCTACATAAAGGATCATAAATAATTTGAAGTTCGGTTACAAGATCAAGATATAAAAAGTCTAACAAAAAATTGTTTCAGATATGAGTTGAACTCGATACTTAAGATTGATCAGATTTTACCTGAAACTCATTAATCAATTAAATGATATCACAAGTGACAAACAAGTGTGTTTGATAATCTCCTTGTTTGCATGCCAGAGTTTGTATGATTCAGAGAAAGACCCACTCACTCATCCGTTCTGGCATTTCTATATATCTTACTCTCGTCTGAGACAAATATTGAGTCAGTGTATTCTCAGAGCAAAGTACATGATGACTCAATATCACAGAATGATTACTGAGATTTCTTGTTTATGCACTATAAAGTGTAGCTACCTAGCTAGCTTGTACCTATGTTGGTCAAATAATAAACCATAAAAATCATTGCTTGGTTTCGTGGATGATGTGGATATATATTCCACAAGCTGCTCTTTGGTAATATGGGATGTGTGGTGAATATCAAAGTGATAAATATTACTCTGACTGAAACGCATCCACAACTTTTAAAGTTGTGAGTTTCCATCTGAATAAATGTGTTTGGTCTTATAATATTGATATTTTATCAAAATTATTTGGTCCAGTGATTATTAATGTTGAATTTAGTAGGAACGATTATAGTTCAATCATCTACAAATTATTAATGTATTTGGAAGGACTCTAAAGACATGTTATAATTTGCTCCAGACACTAAATTACTAGGCTTATTTTCTTTAAAAACCAAAAAACAAAATAGTTACGAATTGATAAGTAAATGTTATGAGTATGAGTATTATAACAAGACTAATTCTAACATGTACAAACTCATCAAATGATTCATGGTACACAATATCTAGAAATTTTTTTGAAGAAATTACATAGCTACACTATGAATTTTGTAAAATAACCGTTGAATTAAAAACTTATACTATAACATGTAGACCATTTATGAAAAATAAAAATAAAAATAAAAAATAAAATGAAATGAAAATCATGTGATATATTATTAAGACCCATTAAAATTAACGTATTTTATGAACTTTTTTTTGCTCTAAAAATTAATATTTGAACTAAAAAATTTGGAAAATACATTCCAACTCATATTAGTCAATTTTATTTGCCGATTTGAGAGGAATTTCAACTCATCGTGTGATTAAGTTGTATATTTTTTTTGGGCTTAGGGCTTCTATTTATTCAAAAAACATAATGGGCCGGCCCAGAAAATGATCTGTGTTTGGATCATATATAAACATCAAAATTAGGATTTAGCACAGTCTCACACCTCTTTCGAATTTTCTCTCTACAGCCATGTCTGAAGTTGTTGAAGAACCTGTTGCAATTGTTTCAGATCCCTCCCATATCGAAGTCAAGCTCTTCAACCGCTGGAGCTTCGACGACGTTCAGGTTGATTCTTCATTTCACTTCAATTTTAGCTTAATTACTTTTCTGTTTAGGGTTTAACTACTTGTTTATCACATTTTGAATGTATAATAATATCAACAATTTGAGATGCATTTGTTTTCTGTTTAGGGTTGAGATTTTTATTAGTTTAAATTATTCATTAATTATAGGCTTAATTACATATTTGGTCCCTTACGTTTATTTTAGGTTTTAATTTGGTTGTGCCTTAGTTTAAAAAGTTTCAAGTTAGTCCTCTTAGTGAAATTTCTGTTTAAATTGCGCATCTAGATAACAAATTTTCATACGTGGACAACTCAGGAGGGTGTCATGTCATGTGTAAGTTTTAGACGAAATTAACTCAAAATTTTGTAATAAAAAAAGACAAACTTAAGTTGAAATTAGTAACGTAAGGGACCAAATATGCAATTAAGCCTTAATTATATTATTATATTTTGTCAAAATATTTATAAAAATTTCTCATTTGTTTTTTAATAAAACTAAATTTTGTTGTTTTTGGTTTGTTAGCTTTCTGATGTGTCTCTGAGTGATTATATTGGAGTTGTGGCATCTAAACATGCAACATATGTTCCCCACACTGCTGGAAGATACTCAAAGAAGAGATTCAGGAAAGCTCAGTGTCCCATTGTTGAGAGGCTCACAAACTCTCTCATGATGCATGGGAGGAACAACGGAAAGAAGATTAAAGCCGTTGGAATCATCAAGCACGCTATGGAGATTATCCATTTGTTAACTGATCAGAACCCAATTCAGGTTATCGTTGATGCTGTCGTCAACAGGTATGATTTCGTTGCTGGGAAATAAAAGATTTTGATATTGGGAAATTTGTCACTGTTTTTCAAATATTGGAATGAATTTTTTTTATATTTTCTTGTTTGATTTGGAGGATGGAGTGATGAATATTTGTTTCCCTATTGGTTTGACTGCCAGAATGATGCAATTTGTATTAGAACTATCTGACCATTCTCCTAATCTGCCAGATCATGTTTTTCCTTCAATTTATAGTATCATGTTTAGTTTTTATCGCTGTTTTCATTTGATGTTAAATCTACTTTGGTTTAAACGCGTAGGTCAATAATAGTCATAGTTGGAGAATGATATGATGATTGGTTATTTCCCTATTGGTTTGATTGCCTTGATGATGGCATTTATGTATTAGCTCTATCTGATCATTCTCCTTAATATATACTAAACGGTTGTATTGTTGCTCATTGTCGAAAAGCTTAATATGGACATGTTATGATGTCCCAAAAGTGTTATGCTCAAGTGTTGCAAGTTATGCTGAGTTCTTGTTTCGTAATAATATGCCACATTTTGTTCTTGATTTGTATGCTTTCAAATGAAATATGGTACTGATTTTTGTGTATGTACTTGTTTGTTTTGTTCAGTGGTCCTCGTGAAGATGCAACTCGTATTGGTTCCGCTGGAGTTGTGAGAAGACAGGCTGTGGATATCTCACCCTTGCGCCGTGTTAATCAAGCCATCTATCTTTTAACTACTGGTGCACGTGATGCTTCCTTCAGAAATATCAAGACAGTTGCTGAATGTTTGGCTGATGAGCTCATTAATGCAGCAAAAGGGTCATCCAACAGGTATATGCTTTTGCAATTCTATGCTTTGGTAATGCATGCTTTTGATGAATTTAATCTTCATCTATTTCATTTGATTATTTTTTGTTGTCTTGCTGAGAATCTGAGATATAAATACTGCGCTTTGTTTCAGTTATGCGATCAAGAAGAAAGATGAAATTGAAAGAGTTGCCAAGGCAAATCGTTAAGCAGCTTCTTGCAGCGTAGCATCATTGTACTTTATTTAATGATATTTATATGGCTTTAGGTTCTTAGCTTTTTTCTTGCGTACACTGAATGATTTTGCTCCTCAAACATGAAATGTGTTCCAAGACTTGATTTTGATTACCAATCTTCATAAAGTATAATTTGATAATTTGAATAATGGTTTAGGGATTTTTGGCTACTCATTTTTTGTTGTGAAAATTTTGCTTACAAATATTTCTTTATTTTTTCTTCTGCGCACGAATGACTACATAAACTGAATTTCAAGATTGCATGTTACACAAACTTCTATTAAAAAAATGAATTTAACGTCATACTCCATGTAGTAGAACTCAAATTAGAAACAAATACAGTACTTGAAAATTATATCCATTCATTAATTAATACTCCAGTAGTACTAGTATTTGTGCAGACATTTATTTTTATTAGAATAATGCGCAGACATGGTTGTTGTTGCTGCTTATCAATATTCTCTTTGGTGGAATAAAATATTCTCTTTAATCTTTAATTGATACAGGTAAAGAAAAAATCAAATTTGTCGAATAAATAAAACTTATAACTAGTCTTTTACTCCATCCGTTTTAAAACAAGGTTCATTTTATTAACAAAAATTTGAATTTACATGCCAAAACAATTCCTCCATATAGAGATCATTTTCAAGGTTAACTTGAGCTGACTTTTCTTCTTCATGGATAGAATCAGTGGGGCCATTGGAGTCTAACAAAGCTTGAATATTATCTATTTAACTTCTAGCCTCTTAAAATGATTAAATTCTATAATAATAAATATATATATTTTTAATGTTCATAAAATATCATATATGCATCAAATTTAAAGCCGATTAATTCAAATGACACTAATTTTATAGTCAACTAGTGAAAAATCCATTTAAAATCAAATATTTGTTCTGTATAATGGATTTAACACAAAAGAAGATGCTAGGAAGATTTTATAAATTTATAAATAAGATAATTACACTTGAATCGAAGACAAACGGCTAACAAGAAAAATCCACGCTAGGAGGATTTGAATAGAAATTTTGAGAGATGCACGGTTAACTTTGTTTGTCAATCTATTTGTTGTATTAGATAATTTTTTACCCTAGCTATATTAGAAACAATAAAAAAAAATACTATTACTCGTATTTATTAGACAATCTCCTTTTATCTTGCCAAATTGTCTAAGGGTCAAAATTTCCTTCTTTTTTTATTGTCAAAAAAATTTCCTTTTTTTTAAAGATAAATAAATAGAAAATTCTAAATTCAAATTTTTATATATTATAATATCATATTTAGTGAACTATGCTCACATACAAATTAATCAATCCCTATAATTCTATTTTAAATGCAACAATTTGGATTAAAATGAATGAATGAAATCTAAATATTATAGTTATGGTGTTGGATGCAATGATACATGACCCTGAATATATCACACGTGCTTAATAAACAACAACCCTTGTTTTTTATAATTTAAACCATAATAGGATTTGATTTATTAAAATAAAACTATAATTCAACTTGATTAGGTAGCTTCTAAGACATAACTTCTGGGCAATATGATATTTATCTATAATATTTATGTTAGGTGGATGCAACTTAGGATAAAGTAGCTCATATTTCACCATAAAAGGTCTGTGTAGATTGATGATATAGAATGGAGCGGAGTGGAGCGGAATGGAACGGAATGGAACATAGATTTCATTCTATTGTTTGGATATTTTATGATGGAGCGGAACGAATTTCTCACACCATCGTTTGGAAAGTGAACGGAATAGAATGCGTTATAACTTTTTTATTCCAATTATATCCTTTATTTATAAAATATTAATATATTAAATTTTATATTCAATCCAACTAATATGTTTCACATATCATTAATAATTTTTTAATTTAATGTTTATCCTTGTTTAAAAAGACTAATTTTTTTGGTACGATAAAAAAACTATTTATTACTACCTTATATGAGATTCATTAAAAACTAAAAAAACATAGGATAATGTTAAAATGATGTGAATTTTTTTACCTTAAATCCTTAAATATGATGTGAATTTTTCATAGGTTAATACAATAACAAGAATAATAAAATTTGTTTGTAAAAAGAAAATTGGTTGTTGAAGAAGAGAAGATTAGGGAGGGAAGATACAAAAAATAAAAAATTGTTACAGGAGAAGAGAAGACGAGGCAGAGGGAAGAAAGAAAGTTAATAACAAACTTTTTTTTATTTGCCTTTTCAAAAAAAGAGTAAAATAAATAGAGATGAAATTGTATTTACGTTATTAATTTATTCCATTCTGTTACATACATCCCAAATTAGGCAGAATAGAAAATTGGATGAATGAATGACATTGGATGGAATGAGTTTCATCCCACTCCATTTCATTGCGTTCATATTTTATAAAATCAAACAATGGAATAACAATCCATCCCATCGCATTCCATCAACCCAAACAAACCCTAAAGTAAATTTGTTACATAAATTATTTTAATTCATTTTCTTATATATAAAATTATTTGAAGGTGAAAATTTCAATTAATTAAACAGTGAAAAATATATGAACACAATTTGTGTGTATGCAGATTTCCTCGTAAAAATTAATCATCATTAAAGTAAAGGTGGTGAAAACTTCATACTAAACTATATCTATCATGGTAAAAAAAAGAAAGTATGAAAACAGCTTCAACTTGGACATTTTTCAAGTGGAAACAGTATGGGTCCCACAACCAATTACCGAAAATTTCCAAATGAGGAAAATAACAGTTATCTCCCAACTAAAGTTATACTAAATTACTAATAGTAATGCGAAAAATACAAAAGTTATACTAATAGAATCATTTTAAAACAACTTTAAAAAAAAATCTTTTTAAAAACAAAATTATTATTTCGAATATTCTATAATGAATTACAAATAAATAAAATAAATAACTACTAATACATTTTCGCCCGCTCGAAAATTAAACTGCATATTCAAATTTATATAGTTGGATATCAACGTTTTTACAACTAAATATTAGATTGTATTTACGGGTTGAGATAAGTCTATTTTACTTTCTTTTACCTACCACAAATAGTTCTTTTCGAAAAATCATTGATTAGTTTGTTGCCTTTGGTGGCCCCAAAACACATAATAGTACTACACAATCATTGAACGGAGCACATCATTTTCTAGATTTGAATTTTCCTTACCAACTTTTAGACAGTTGCACGATATAATAAACTTAAATTGTTAATTTAAAATTAAACAATTTAAATTCCACACAGTTGATTTATTTAATAAAATAATTTCGGCTGTAAATCTCTAATATATTAAATAATTGAGAGTTGTATTTGATAATGATTAAAATATAGGGTTAAATATGTTTTTAGTCCTTATAAATATCTGACTCTTCTACTTTTAGTCTCTCTAAAAAATTTTCCCACTTTTTGGTCCTCCAAATATTTCCGATCATGATTTTTGGTCCCTGTTTTTCACTCAACTATGTGTACGATTCAAATTTTTTAACGAGTTTTTGTGATCATGTTTATAATATTATAAAAATTACTCAAACCAAAATTCATAATTTTTTAACAAATGATGAATTAACTATGAATTTTTAAGCGCAAACACTTCAAAAATTCATATTTAATTCATCACTAATTAAAAAAATTTAAATTTTGCAAATCAATTCAATTTTTAATATACTAAACATTACTGCAATACATAATTCCAAATTTTAGTTAGTATACATGAGTTGACTTAAAAGTAGGGACCAAAATTCATGTTAGAAAATTTTGTAGGGACCAAAAAGTGAGAAATTTTTTTAGAGGGACTAAAAATAGAAGAGTCAGATGTTTATAGGAACTAAAAACATATTTAACCCTAAAATATATTAGTGTACACACAAATACATAGTGTACAATGTACTTGTGTATTTGGTTCTTTAATGATAAAAATTGATTTTATCTCGGTCTATTTTATAAAATTGATTCTGACTATAATTAAATTATAGATCAAGTGTCCCATGAATTTAAACTGTTGAATATATTGCACGAAAGTGCAGGGACCGGAGCTCGAATTCAGTATGCCTATTTATTCATCTTTAAGGGTCAATATCTAGTCACTAGGCTATTTAACCAAATAAAAAAAAAATATAGATCAAGTTTATATATTTCAATATATTCATATAAGCCTTTCAAAAAAAATATATATTCATATAAAAATCAGCAGAACGAAAAAAAAAAACTTTGTGTAAAAAAAATATTAATTCTAAAATAAAAAATTCCAACTTTCAACTTAAAATCAATTATTGAACTAAATCAATTATATTATATACTATAAATCTAGAAACTAACACGCGATCGAAAAGACCACAATTCGATCCTGACAACCATAATTGGAAGAAAGCTGAAACTATTTGATATTAAAATTGAACTCTGAATCAAATTAAATTGGCACCAAAAATAAAAAATGAAACCAAACATTAACACATGGAACCAAACACACTCAATGACTTAATAATACACAAGACAATGCATGTGGAGATGAACATATCAAACAACAATATCCATAAAAATAGTGTGTATAGTGGCGCAAAATTTTCTTTTTCTTTTTGGTTTTGTTATATACATTTTCCATCTTCATAATAATTCTACTTCTACAAAATCCCCACCCAAAAAGAAGAAGAAAAAAAGTGAAAAAAAAAAACTATTTAATAATGAGAGAAAGAAGAAGTGTAATCTGCATAACTATAAAACTCACTAACACCAGAAGCAACCCATAGACGTTGATTATAATCATCAATCATATCATTAGGTACAAAATCTGTTCTACAAAGAGGACATGTTTTCTGATCAAGATCAATCCAACGGTCCACGCAATTTCGATGAAAGATATGTCGACAGTTTCTCAAACACCGGATCTCTTCTTCCTCGGAGAATTCGAACAAACAAACAGCACAGCAACAACCTTCTTCAACGCCGGAAAAGTCGCCGTACTTTGTCGCCGGTAAAAGCTCCCGGATGAGAACCGCCGATGCAGAGGGAGTCTTGGACGAAGATTCCGGTGTTTGAGTAGTTTCTCCGGCGTTGTGGGGCCAGACAGTTTCGGTTTCGAGGAAGTCGGAGAGGCCGAGGAAGTGGAAGAGGAGGAAGACGAGGTTTCGGAGGTGTCCGAGGAGAGTTAAAGTGTGAAGGAATAGGTTTGGGAAGAATAGCTCGGCGTATCCCACCGGAAAACCCATCGGAAAGTTAGAGTGAGAAAGTGAGAGGAAATGAGAAGGTTCGGTTTTAGTTAGTAAGCTTGGAATATATAGCTCTTTGCTTTTAGATTTGGTGGGAATTTATTATAGGAAAATCGTATTTTATACACTCATATTATTACTTTATTAATTTTTTCATCTTAAAATAATTAATTTATTGTTCAGAAAATTTTAATTAAATTGATAAAAAATATCAAAATTATTAGTTTAAACATCTATATATGCATGGCTGAAGTTTGATCATTAGTTTTTTTACTTTGTGTGTGATAGAGATTATAATAATTTTGCATTTCATGTATATGTATAAAAAAATTGATTTGCTTCATCATTTAACATATATTACAAAATAAATGAGATGGATTAAATGGCTCAAATTAATTTAGAAGAATTTTAAAAATTAGCTTAGATAAATCAGAGAAAAAAATATTTTAGAAATTAGAGAAAAAAACAATAGATGAAAGACTCAAATGAGTCAATTATTCATAGGCATGAGAGATGAGAAGGAGATAAAACAAAAGCAAAAAATTTATTTGCATATTTATTTTAAATTTTGAAAGAGTTAAAAATAATTTTAGATGTTCACGTTCGGTTTCTATTATTTTTAATTTAAATTTAAGGTGATTTTTTCACTCCATTTTTTTCTTGTTGAGCTTCTTTTTCTCTCTTACTTATTAGAGAGGGGTGATTTTAGATCTCTTTTGACCTAGAATCACCCCTCTACATTTGTTTTTTTCTTTCTTTTTATATAAATAAGTGATTCTCACATAGATCAAGTTTTTCTTTTGTATTTTGTGTGATTTCGTCGATTGAGTGCGGCGTTGTGTTGTTCGTCGTCTTGTGCGGCGTATTGTTTTCTCGTATTAGTGCAGTGTTCATTTGGTTCTTATTGAAAGATCAGCTTCAGTCAACTATAGATTCAATCAATGATTTTATCATCAACGTTGCAGATCCGGAGACATGAATATTCCGGTGACTTTAAGTTTATCGTATTATTTGTAGTAGGCATTTTGCCGTTGTATGCTATTAACTTAGATGCTGTGAGTTTGTTTGCAGATTCATCCTTTACGTTTTTAGGTATATTGATTATGTGGTTGTATTTGATGTATTCTTTCAATTTGAATGAATGAATATCATTTTGTTTTTGTCAAATATATATATATATATATATATATATATATATATATATATATATATATATATATATAAAATTTTAGATGTATAGAATTAATTCTAGAGTAATTTTAAAATGTTTGATATTTCTTATAAATTTTACATTTAAATTTATTATTCAACTCAACTTTACACAAATATATTTAAATATAAATTAATTCTATTAAATTCAATTATGTTAAAACCAATTCTATACGATTCAATTCTATTAAAATCAATTTTATCTTTCTAGAAATCGTCAAAAATGTAAACTATTAAGATCCCCTTTTCCAAAAAACCAAAAAGTAAAAATATAAAAAATATATTTTACCCACCACCAAACCAAAAACACACTTATTTATACCAAAAAATTATAAGCAAAATCACACATGTAAAATATACTCAATTTTTCTTTTGGGTACATAATATACTCAATTTTAATACAAGTAGATTAGATTCTATGTTTATTAGTAACAATATTTTATTGAAGTGGTTGAACTTAATTAATCAGTTAATAAACTTTAGTTCTACTTCATGAGGTTGGTTATCTTTTGAAAAATCAATGAATTTAAATTTTAAATTCCGAGTGGAAGAATCATTTGTCAAATCTACTTATCTTTTGATCAAAATTTTCAAATTATGAAAGTTACTTATATCAGCGGCCCCACAAAGTATGTGGAGGGTGAGTGATATGGCATCAACCTCAATATTGCTAAAACATTTTTTTTTTGTGTGTATAAATTTAATTCTAAAATCAATATAAATTTTTTAGAAAACATATGAATTGAAACCATTAAATGTATAACATATTCACAATCTCAACCTAAGTCATTTTAATTTTTGCAACAAATTTAATCACTTATTAGAATATGTCTCTTTTAATATAATTTCATTTACAATGATAATATATATTTTTTATGTTATAAATCCATTTTTAATATTTGAGAATATTGAAATAGTCGGAGTAAGGTCCTACTATACCTCTAAAAACAAAAAGATTAAAGAGGAATTTTTTTATCATTTCATTGAGAAAATTATAATAAAGTCGCATGAACTTTAAATAGTGATAACAACAATGTCATAACATTGCCTGACTTTAACAATAATTGAGTGTACACAAATCAAACCACAAATTTTTAATGACATGATAGAAAAAAGAGAGGAGGGTAGGGGGGACATAATTTCCATGCAGATGTTATTTTGATATTGAAATTTAACCTACCAAATTTTTGCCAAATATCCACTAAGAAAATGACATCAATTTTAATACCCTCCACATTTATTTTAATAAACCTTTACCTATTTTAAAATTTTACTTTTGGATCATATAATTTGTTCAAAATAAAATTATTTTCTTGTTCTAAATTAAATAACGAATTTTAACTTTTAATGTCTTTAAAAATTTATTGTAAACTTTATGTTACTAATTTCACACTTTCTTACAAATTCACACCACATATTCCAAATGATTTTTTTAATCACATGTATTCAATGGAAATAAATTTTTTCATTAAAAATACTCAAATATCAAGTGATTACTAATTTTCGTCGGAGAACCTGTGGGATATGAGTTCTCATTTCTCAATCAAATTTTTTGCATGAGTCATGAATCAAACCTCTAATAACATGTTTAAAAAACTAAACCTCTTATTACCATCAAATCAAACCAATAGTTAATTTCCAACACCCTTCAGCTAATAAGCACCACAAAATATAATAATATACTCCATTCCGTTTCACATCGGAAACAAATAATTTTTTAGATTTATTCAAAAAATAATGTATCTAAACTATAATATGAACTAAATACATTACTTTTTTTAATGAATTTAAAAAATCAACTTTATTTATATATGAAATTGAAAGAGTAATTAAATGGAATGGACCCAATGTGAAGCAAGGTGGGGCATGTCCACTAAAAGTTCCATGTATAAGCGTAGGAGAAGATACATACGACAAATATGGTTCGTCGGTGATAAGAACCCTGGCCAACCAGCATGGAATCATGACTTGGTTAAGGGTTGGGACCATAACTGTCTAAGTCATTTTTTTACACATTCACACATTGTTTGATGAAGAAGATTGAATTGTCTAAATTTAAAGTTTGATGTCTTTTTTTAAGAAAGAATTGATTTGTATAAATTTTTTTAAATGGTTTAATTTTGATTGAACGATTAAATATATGACTGTCTATAAAAAATTCAATTTATTTGATAAATAAATCGATCTATAGTGGCTAACATATGAGGTTTGATTGGAGTGCCACGTTTTGGATGTGCTTGGCCAAATAGAGACATCAATGACCCAAGTATCAGTATCACACCAATAATTTATGGAATCTACGTAATTGAAAAAAAAAATTATATGAAAATTACATGATATTCATTCATCAAATACAATCATATATTTAAAATTGTTGAAAAGGTTGATGTCCAAATTATTGATTGAATTAGTAGTTGACTGAATCGATTTTCTAATAAGAACAAGATGAACACCGTAACGATATGGAAAATCAAGTAACGCCAAACAAGACGACGAACAACACAACGCCATACAAGATAATGAAATTACAAAAGAAAAATTTGATGTAAGTGAGAACTAATTATTTATGTTAAAAAAATGTTTTGCATAAAATAATTTATATATTTTATTTTATTTTATATAATTAATGTATTTGCAATAAAATTTGTGAGGAAATTTGAAGTTATATAAAAGATTTAGCACAAAAAAAAATCAAAATTAGTGAGAGAATTTCAAATATTAGTCACAAATATTAGTGAGGAAAATTCAAATTTGTCAAATCCATCATTAATTAGCGACGGAAATCAAAGAGTAAAGAATGTATCTTTGGTTAGCCATTAGACACAGGTGTATTACCTCTGTGACGCTGAAATTAAATACATAATGCGAATCATCGCTAATTCTGTGACTATTTGTGTTTGTGACGAAAATCAAACAATTTAGCGACGGATTTCACACCTCTCTAAATTTAATTTTTTTAGCAATGAATGTAGGATGGTGATTTAGGCAAAAAATAACCTAAAATCACCCCCTCCCTAATAAACAAGAGAGAAGAAAAAGCTCAAAGAGAAGATTTTTTTTTTCTCAAAGACTAGGGCCGGCTAACGAAGATAGTTTTTAAGAACCATAAAAAGAATATACTAAATAATTAACTATTTGAAATAATAAAGTACTTCTTTTTCTTTAAAAGGAATGAACTGAGTTATGTTTGATTTCAGAGATTAAAGTTGGATGTAAAATTATTTGTACACTAACAAATATTTATGTAAAATTAAGTTAAATAATAAACTTGACCTTAAAAATCAATTTTCAAGCTAAAAATTATAAATTTCACCTTTAAGTTTGAATTAAATATATAAGACAAAAAATACATAATTTATGACATGTTTTTCTACTACATATTGATGAATCGTTAAATGTTGATCCAACGGTTTAAATTCTTGATTCTTGATTTAAACTACATGAAATTCTTGATTCCTCACATAATACTCTAGATCCATCTCATGTTTTTCTTAAATTTATACAAAATTTTATTAAATTTGGCCTATTTATATTTTTGAAAAGGCAATTAAATTTGTATATGTTGATATTAAATTTTCAATTTTTTTTACCATCTCCTGTCTTCCAAATACAAATTATGTCTTAGAATGGTACCCCTAATGTGGAGCTAAATGATATGACAGAGCCTTTGAGATTAAAGTCATGATTTGAAAGGGGAATATTTCTTTATTATATATAATAATGTGAATTATTTTGAAGGGACTAATGTTGAACACAAACGAAATTGAATGGACCCAATGCAAGAACAATATGTTTAATCTTTGTCTCCGGATCTTAATTCACATCAAGCATATTTGGTCACTAACATGCTAAGATAAGTGAGTTTCTATTTTCTTTGACTCTTGATTTGGATCTTCTAATCACATTTCTTCTTTTATTCTAATGATATGTGTAGTCCCCTTCTTAACTCTCTCTCTCTCCCTCCCTCTCTACTCTAGCTCCCAATTGTTCCTTTTGTGTCATCTTTCTTTATAATGTGGTTTTTGATGCAAACATACCTTTGTTTCACATCCATTCAAATTCTTTTTAAAAAAAAAAATCTCGTATCTTCAAAGTAACTCATATAAATTAATAAATATTGTTAAGAAAAAAGTTTAATTGCGAGATAGTTTAAATATGTGTTTATAACTGAGGAACATCACTTACCTTACGAGCCGATTTTGTGAGATTGAGTTAGATTCAACTCTCAATTTTAAGAAATATATTAAGATAAAGATATTACAAAGTGAACATTTAGACACAGTTTAGTAAAGAGATGGTTGAATTTGTAATATTTTGTTTAAATAGTGATTGATCTGACAAATAAATATAAAATAATATAAAAAATACTTTTAACTAGTATATTGATACATTAGTTATCATTTTCCATAAAAAATACTACTATAATATTTTTGGCAGGAATCAAAGATGACTTTAATTTAGTGAACAAATTTATTATAACTAGTTATCCCACCTGCATTCAATCTAGCGAAGAAAATAGTCACTGTGTTTGGTGGTGGGTACTCTATTTTCAATTGAAAAAGTAAATTTATTATAAACTTATAGTGACATATTTATTTCCGTCACTTTATGTTGTCCGCCACTTGTTGGGTTTAACAAGATTGAGTTTTTGTCAAAAAAAAAAAACTAGATTTTGGGTTGGGCTCAGTATGTAATGAAATTGAAGTAACAAAGGGAACAGCTATTCGCACTTCTCCTTTTTGCTATTACATCTTAGATTTCACCTAATAATAAAACGAATGTTAGAAATAAAATGTTAAAGTGAATGTTTCTAACATCATTGTCATCTACTGGATTTTAATGTTTCCTACATAGATTAAAAACTTGTTCAGTCATCGTGATTTTAGCTCATTTGGTAAGAACATTGCACGTTACGTGCAGAGATTGAGGTTCGAATCCTGGTAGGTTGGCACGCCCACTTATTCACATTTAAGGGATGAAATTCTACTCACTGGACTACTTAAACAACATAAAAAACTTGTTCTGTTGAGTTTGAAAGGTTGCAAAAGGCTTAAAACTCTTCCAGAGCTTCAATCAAGTATGAGGATATTGGATGGAAGTAATTGCGCTTCATTTGAAACTTCCAAATCCAATCTATCTAGACCATGCAGTCTCTAAGCGTTGCATTCACAAAGACATGTTGAGGTTTGCACCCTTACTTCCCTAACCTAGTCAAAATAATGTAATTCAATTGTGCGCAGCTGCGCGCATTTACGTGTGTGTGTGTGACATAATGCCCCTTTCTTGTCACATGACCTGTTTAGATTGATTTATTTTAGTTTGTGCACTGAACATAAACACTTGTAAGATTATTTGAAATTTTTTATGAAAATAGTTTGTGACATGTGCATAAGCTGTTTTCAGCTTATTTTCATAAGCTCTCTACCATAGTTTATGAAAACAGTTTATAGTTTATATAAAAACAATTCAACTTTAGTTTGTAATTAACGTTTATTTTGCATTACATAAGCTCATAATTCTTGAATTTGTATTCGTTTTATTTTGTCTTGTTGAGAAGATTGATACTTTATGAGAACCAAGATATTATCAAACTTCACTCATACCATATAATGCTACACAAACTTCACTCATATCATATAATGCTACACAATAAGGACAAATTATTGTTGACAAACAAATTTTACAGATTTTTGAATCAAAACAATTAAAATGAAGCTCTACTATAGAGATTGATCATGAACTATTTCTGGACCCTTTGAATTAGAAAGAGTAAAATCACCATGTAAAACTTATAGACTCAAAATGCAGATTTTCGACTAAACCAGATGAACAAATGGCTGCTATCTCCTGCCTCATATTTTTAGGTCCCGAAACAAGAACGCCCACACTTGACCCTTTGATTTCAAATAGAAGTCCTGTAAAAAATTGGAGATTTATCAGACTCATTCAGATGATATTTGGACTAATTAGATTTAGAATAAGATAGATGACTTACTTCTCAAGTTAGGTCTTGCACCATAATGCACATTGGTAGCTTGAACAAGAGACTGATATGGAACACTTTCCAATTCTCTATCTGCATTGTAAATCATTGAATTTGGCGACACTGTTGGCGATGACCCTTCTAAGTTCTGAATCTGTTTTACTTCTTTAGCATTTTGTTTCTTGTTCCACAGGACTGCTACACTAGCAGCAATAGCTATTGACACACATATTACTAGCATGTTAAGGAACGCCCTTAATGGATACGCGGATATTTTATTCGTGTTATGATCGATAGGGAAAATATAGTAACGGGTAATGATCCCGAGTATGATAAGGAAGATTATGAAAGAGGATGAGATTATAGCACCAAGCCAAAGCCATGTGTTTGGACCTAACATAGCATGTATTGGTACATCTGTTGGATTTGGTTTGAACCATAAAGTTTGTGGATGAATTGGAATATCTGAGTTAAACTCTTTGTCTCTTGTGATGTAGGCTTCAATTTGTAGTTGAAGATTAGAAATTTCAGATGGTGTGCCAGAAATTGGTAGGATCAAATCCAGCATTGATAGAGATGAAGTGTTTTTGAATGAACAAATTAGGACAATGTTTGGTGTTTTGCATTTGAATGTGGTGCTAAGATATATTAGCTCTCTAATGATTGAGATAAATGGTGTGATACCACTTCCTCCACTCACCATTACAAGTGTGTCATGCCTGATAGAAGAATAAACATAAGTTATTATATGTGAAAATCAATTAACTTATTTCTAACACACAAAGTAAAAGGAAATCTTATAGGAGAAATGATATTTTGACGTACAAATTTGATATCAAATTTCGATAAGAAATTAGATGGTTAATGCAGTTTAAATATGTAGTTAATTACATTCAATTGATAGTTAATGAATATAACAATGTGTTGCAACTTGCAACACATTGATCGTTCACCGAACGCAATTAACCACGATTTTGAATGTCATTAACCACAATTTTCGTGGCTTATAAAACCAACCACAATTTTTCATGTGTATACTTAACACATGAAAGAAAATCTAACACTTTGATAGAAAAATGCAATTGTATATAAGATGTAGAGACCTTAGATAATTGGTTGAAGCCGGTCCATAAGGACCTTCAACGGATATAGCAAGGCGATCGATTGGTGAAGGGTTTGAAAGCAACTGATAGAGCTTTTGAGTCCAAGCTCCTTCACTTTTGATGACAACACTTAGTTTTTCTGGCTCTAATTTACCATTAGAAGTAATGGTAAATGGATGCCATTGTAATTTTGAAATGCTTGGTACATTTATGAACATCACACTTGTTGGATTATAACTCAACCCTGCCAAAAGCATATCAGATTCTCATTAGCTCTCTAATATGGTTAGTAGATAAGTTCAAATAAAGTCGATTATAGTAAGACCATATAAGAGTCTAATTTATGATATTGTTAATTACCATGTCCTTTGGAAAAGTTGAGTTCTACGGCTTCACATGGCAAAATTCGAGATGAAACCAAACGAACTCCGCGCCTAGATTGTAAGAATCGTAGGAAACGATCAACTAAGAAGAGGTAGAAACCGGGGAGCATAATGTATCCAAAAGAAATGCCGACATGAAAGATGAAGAACATTACGAAGACGATGTAGAGGTTATGAGTGTAATAAAAGAGCTCAAAGAATTTTCTCCTAATTTTAGGAATGGTTGCAACCCATAGGAACAAACCAGCAAGCAAAGATATCTCTCCAGCTACATTTGACACTCCAATTTTGTCCCATTTTAGCATCTGCAATGAAACAAAGCCATAGCTCCATGAAATAAATACAATACTATACTATAAAATAAAAATAATGTAAAATACCAATAATATTCTATAAAAAAATATTAAGCAATGTTCACTTTAAAGTTTAAACAAGGCCATTGTTAATTGTAAAAATACTTATTAACTTATATAATAACATCAACCTCTGTTTTAAAATAAATTGTTTGCATATTTCATCTATCTCATAATAGGTGGTGTCCTTTAAATTTTTCACATTTTGTAAAAAAATAATTAGTTTTGTTGATTGAATAATACAATGAGTTTGTTTATTAAAATGTCCTTATTAATGTTTGTTAGTGAAATTTAATGAGCTGAAATGTAATAAATAAGTATTTTTTATTGATAAAACAATAATAAATGTTGTCTTGATATTATGTCCACAAATCATAACTCATCTGATAGAGATACATTAGATGCATATGATCGGGGTTCAAATTAAAATATTGGCCCTCCACTTTATGTGTTTAAGTTTTAATAATTTACCATTTCATCTACGTACCAAAATAATATTGTGATGATATTTTAAATAAACAAATAATTTAAGATATATAACTCAAACAAAACACTTATTATAAGATGGAAGGGTCCCAAATAATAAAATGGTCAAATTAATTTATTTTTTTTGAAAGAATGGTCAAATTATTTTTAAATATAAGTGATTCTTGTTAATTTTGCATGAATAATAAATTTTAATACAAATCCCTCTTGCGTCAAAAATAAAAATTCACACCCCTCTTGTTTTTTTAAATCCACACACACTTTATCATCACACGTAACTGCAGGGTTGTCATAATCTTAAATTATATTAGTACTAATATTGATGACTAACCTGAGAAATTTGATTTGTAGATGCCCAATAGATTATGTAACAAATTCCATGAGCTGTGAAAATTGTCATTAGCACGTGTCCAACCCAAATATGATATTTGATGCTACCCTCAGAAGTGAGCCCAAATAGTGGTAGCACGGATGAACCACGAGTCACAGGAAAAAATAACAATGTCAAACATATGTTCCCAACAAGACCTAACCTTAGTGCCAAACTTTCCAATTTCTCTTGCCATCTGTCAAATATGAAATATCACCACCGATATAATACAGACTAGATACATTAGAAATACAATAAATCTAAAATGCAAATTTTTTCTTATATATTAAGGACTGAAGAGAGTAAGTAGCTTAGCTTAAAATATTGAAAATAAATTCAACTGTTGAGCTCGAGTATTTAAAAGTTTCAAATTTCAGATAAAGAATGAATCTGATTTCGAATCTTAAAATTGAACTATTGTTAATCAAATTTTATTCATTGATGGAAAGAAATAATTACATTTTTTGGCCTTCCTCTGGTGGTGATGATGTGATTTTTGAAAAGTCTTTGTGTAACCAAGTTGCTAAGGACCAAACAAGAAGTCCAATGAACATAAGCAAGAATGCAATCTCTGTGCTAGAAACAATTCCAAGTGGACCTTTTACAAGCATTGGACGCTTCCATATTGTTGTTTCATGGTTCTTGTCATTGCTACTATATGATTCAAAAACACATAAATATTAGATTCAAATTAGCATATAACAAAAAAAATTAAAATATTGTTGGAAAAAAAAAGATGTTACATTTCAATGTTGGACTCATTTGATTTTTTGGCTATGTGAAGATAGACACAACCCAAAGTGGCTATTAACAAGACTGGAAAAGTGTACATAAGAATCCTTGAACCTGAAAATAATGAACAACATAATAGGATTAATAATATTGTATATTTTTAATTAATGGTACAAAATCAAAATAATTGAATACAAGCAAATCATGCATGTAATTGAATAAAAAAAAGTGACCTTGTGAACCAAAATAGGTAGAGCTAGTCTTTGCTTGAAATTGAGGACTCCATTTTTGTTTGAAAGTTGCTGTTGGCATCATAATGAAAATGAAAATTAAACCCAAAAACACTAACACCGCCAATAACCTTATGATAATTTGAATCATGTCATATTTTATTTGAGAAGGTGACTTTTTCACTTTTTCTTGAGCCATTTTTTTCTTCTCTTTTCAGTTGTGTGTAATTTTAATTGTTTGGAGAGAAGAAGAGACACTTATTGATATTGATGAGAGTTTAAAGTTGGACTACCTATTTATAGGAAATATTTAGAATTAGACATATTATAATTAATTAATTATAAGGGACAATTAGCAAACAAATACTACCTTATTTTCAAGTAGAGGTAGAATATAGACAAAATATGTAAATTATTAATTTGATTTGATAGATCCATATCACTCATTTCTTTAGAGTGAGATTAAATTAAAATAGTTTGAAAGTGGATTTAAAAATTTGGAGGTATTTTTTTGTCTTGATCAACTAAGATGAGACACTGTTTAACTTTTCTTTCATAAAATTATAATAAAAAATAAAATCATTTATTATAGTCTATATTATAAATTAAAATTAGTATATTAGTTATTATTCAATGAATATAAGAAAAAAATCAGTTGTGGTTTATAGAAAACATCAGAGTGAGTAATTAGTATAAGTTCCACACACAAAAAAAATCCATATAATCCAATCCACGGAAGGATTTAGATGAAACACTTCAACTGGACAAAATATTTTTTCGAAAGTATGTTCCGTTCTTTTCAAAGAAGATTTGTTTTTTTATCAGATAGTTTAGTGACTATAATTTTACCATTTAAAATGAATTAGTTTTTTTTTTGATAGAAAAAATGAATAAGTTGATATGCTAAAGTTTGAATTTGGTCTTACATAATATCTCTATCACCTGAATTAAATTCACATGACATGAAATTTCATTTTTACCTGACATACATGTAAATGTAACATACTCCGTACGGTATATACATAGAGATAGAGTATGAGGGAGAAAATACGTATTAGTAACAAACAAACGAAAAGAACAAAAACGTACGTAATTGTTAAATTAGTAAAAAGAGAAAGAAGTAAAATATCAAACTTACAAATTTGAAATATAAAATTTTTCACCAATAAAGTGAGTGTAAATTAGTAAAATATGTGTGAATAATTTAATAAAATTTATAAAATTAACTCTAAATTTATTAATTTTAAATAATAAATATTAGGTTTTTTTTGTGTACCCCCACAAGATTTGGAGGTATTTACCCCCAACGACTTTTTTTTAACTGATATAAATTTTTGTAAAATACACCGTTGGATTAAAAGTTTATATCATATAGATCATTTGTGTAAAATTTCAGACAAATCTAAAATAATTTGATATGTTATTTAGATGCATCAAAATTAACAGTTTTTGTGATTTCTTAAACACCGTTAATCTTTATGTGTCTAAATAACATATCAAATGATTTTAAATTTGTCTGAAATTTTACACAAATGATCTATATGATATAATCTTTCAATCCAATGGTGTATTTTATAAAAAAATTGTATGACTCAAAACTTTTTATAGTAGATAAGGGTAAATACCCCTAAATCTTGTGGGGGAACACAAGTTGACACTTAAATATTAATAGTTTTTTGTCCTAATTAATTGAAAATTGTGCATAAAATTGAGATATACTCAATATAAATTTTAATATTGTATAAAATCTCTTCAAGCTATTGTCAAAAAAAAAAAATCTCTTCATCAAAATATGTTTGAACGTGAAAGGGCCACCGTTTATATCAATGCAACAAGTTTAATGTTAAAGCTTAAACATTATAGTGTGCGAATTTATGATTTTATGTGTGCGAATTTTATTATAGTGTATCATTTTTATCTAATTAAAAATAATATCCGTGGGAGGTCTACCCTATTCCCTTCTAAATATTGCTGAGGTAAAATTGCTCTCAAGAGATGATTTAAATTATGAAGGAAACATATCTAAAAAAGAAAAGCATGGTTCACGTCCTTCTGCTATGTACAAAAATTTGGAATGTAGAAATTAATATTTAATTTTTATCTTGATATGATTACGTGTGACACAGAAAATATTAATTATTAATGTGGGTCACAGAGACATTACAGTTGACAATATATACAAGAAGGGAAGGTAACCGTTTGAATGTTGTGATAAATGCCATATGATTATGAAATCATCAAGTTGAAGGTCACGCAATGCATTGGAGTATTATGTCATGTACTTCGAACATAAATGTAAGATTGTATCGACTAAATTATGAAAATTAATAAAATTGTAAAGTTGAAGTTCACTATTCTAAAAATTTCAATTTGCTATCAACAATTGATGTCTTTTTCTATTTTACTCACACAAAAGAATGATGTGTCTCTATTATTTTTCTCAAATACAGCATAATTGAAGCCACAAACCATGCCTGTATGTGTAGCAAATTCTCCTATGCTTTCTTTTTCGGTGTTGTTTTTTTTGCTTACTTCACCTTCATTCCAGAACCAATATTTTGAAGTGGAAAACTATTTATTAGAAACACTAGAGTCTAGATAATTATCAAGATAATCAAAGTTAATAGTATAATAAAAATAAAAGTTGTCTTAAAAATATCTTAAGAGAAGGTGACAATGCATCTCCACTCAAAATTATATTTTTAATCTAATTTTATGTCAATCTCTCTCAATCAACAAAATTTAACTCTTAGATTAATCTAATGACTGTAAAATCTAAAAATATAATTTATTAGAATAAAATTTAATATACAAAACAAAAAATAGTCTTGAACAATGAATAGTAATATCTTGGGAGCTATACAACTTTATTCGTAATTTGTTGTCATAGTAACATGTCTATTTGATTAGTTGTTGTCATGGTATTTTTTTAAGGGTGCTATAATCAATATTAACTTGTGTTGAATAATTTGGTTCGTTATGGGTGTGGTATGGTACTATGGTTGTCTTCAGCTTTAATTGCGTGTATTCATCATTTTTGACAGAAGTGCTGGTTGGGTCTGATGTTTTAAGTGTATGAAAGACTGAAAGTTGTGATGTGAGTATGCAGTTGTTAAGATTGAAATGTTGCAAGTCATTATACGGTCCGTGAGTATAAATGTTGTATATGTGAAGAACCTGACTGTTAAACTTAATAATGGAAGTCTTTGTTTGATAACCTGTGTGATTTGATTACGATATGATGAAAAAAAGGATGTTATCAGTTTTTTTCTGTTAAACAACGTGATGGGACATTTTTAATGGAATACAAAGCTATGATTAAAGGACATTATAACGAAAAAAACTTTATAACGAAAACAAATTTGACAAAATTCATTGTTGAATTTAAAGTTTATATCATATAAATCATCTTTTAAAAAAGTTTTCGACGTTTTTTCGATTTCAAAAAAAAGTTTCTCGATTTTGAGAAAAAAAGTTTTCGGCGTTTTTTCAATTTCAAAAAAAAAGTTCGTGGATTTTTTTTCAATTTTGAGAAAAAATATTCTCGGTAATTTTTCCGATACGAGAAAAAAAGTTTGTGGAATTTTTCTCCATTTTGAGAAAAAAAATCTCGCCATTTTTTCAATTTCAAAAAACAAATTTCGCGGAATTTTTCAATTTCAAGAAAAAAAATTCTCGGAATTTTTTTTCGACTTCGAAGCGTGAATTGAAGAACAACATGAAAAATTAATGTGGAGGGAATTTTAAAATTCTCACTAATCATAGGGTATTTCAAATTCCCTCATTTTGAGAAGAGTATAATGACTTACAAAATACTTGAAATTTGAAAATCTTGTAAATATTTTATCCAAACATTGTAATTTAGTGCAAGTCATTTAAATTCAGTCAAAAATTTACTTTCCCTCAAAAAATTTCTTCATCCAAACACACTATTAAGAGTACAGTTGATATTAGAGTCTGAAAAGTCTTCTTAGAATTAAAATGAGTAGTTATACAACATAATTTTAAATTCTCGCGTCAAGTTCAAATAATTGTATTTCATATCAGTGAGCAGGACAACCAATAAGGCAGCAGACAGATTAGTACAGATACCAAAATACTCATCCTTCTAATTTTGACACATCATCATTTTTATCATTTTACCGTCTTTTTACACTTAAATACAATAGTACTTTATATACTTATTTTTATTCAGAACTTCTTTAAAACATTGTGCGATAACAAAATACTACTTTATTTTATAACACTTCCTATTGTCCTTTGGTTATTTATGAAAAGATTTGAAAACTTTTGGTGATCAAATGTCTTTCTTCTACCAACTCTTTTCATCACTTTTTATATTGAACAAGAAACAATTTTTCCTTTCATCAGATTTATTTTTCTATCACTATTGTTTTTTTCCTCTCTTCACAAATCTCAAATTTCACTTTAATTCAAATATCATTTGATCTCTACTTCTTCATTTCAACCATGTTCTCCATTTATTTTCTTCTTATCTTCATCTTCAAATCTATTTTTCTAACAAATCATTTGTTTTTATTGTGCAAAAAAAATGAAAAAAAGTTTTGTCTTATGCGAACAAAAATGAAGAAAACGGGTAATCAATGATTCTAATGTGTTTCTAATGGACTGATTCTTCTTTAAACAAAAATTGGAGAAATATTTTCAAAAAATTTAAAAAGAAATAATAGTAAGGGTAGATTAGTAAAGTTAATATGTTTGTTGACTTTTTTAATGTTTTTCCTAATATGTGTGTTAAAATTTTAAAAGATAATTATTTTAAAATGAAGGGAGTAATTGTTTCCTATTGAGTAGGGTAGATGATACATAGTATTGAAGATTAAAATAAGGCACTTCATCTAATAAGGTTGAATTGGGTAGATGATACATAGTATTACGAAGCAACCAAAAACAAAATGCACAAAGTGCAATTTGATACATAGAGTTAACCTAAACAGGCGCGCAATTTCTATCAAAGACAAATATAATAGATTCTTGGGAGGGTTATTGAATTAGGATTTTGAGAGATTATTTTGATAAAAAAAAGTCTTGAAGATTTTAAAAGATTTCGTGGGATTATATTGATTTTGTGAGATTTTGAGAGACTTTTTTTATAAAAGTCTTGAATGTTTTTAACAAAATTTGCTTACATTTTATAAAAGTCTTGATTGAATAACACAAGAATTTTTTATCATAAAAAAGTCTTTTAAAATCTCTCAAAATCTCAATTCAATACCCCCTTATTGTATAACTCACTGAGACACATTATTTTATCTAAAACAAGAAGCATATAACTTTTTATATTCTTATGAAACTACTCTTGCACTATTTAGCAATACCATTAAATTCATCATTGTTAGCATGTATCTTGTATTGGCAAAATACACATAGTTGACACTCTTGCCGCTCTTTCTAGTGTTAGTGTGTAGTCGGAGTCAATTAATAATGTTGCGTTTCTGAACATGCGGTTAGAAAAAAAAATTGTTAGGTGAAAATGTGGTTAAAAAATCTATATACAGTATTAGTAGAAGATCGTCCTAAAATTTTTGAACCTCAATAATGCTATAAAATCTCTCTTAGAAACTATTTGAAATTTTTGCATGTAATATGGTCCTACCAACTCAGCTATGCTCATAGGGCAAAATTTACTCAGCTTTATCCATCATCCCTTATTTTCCTACCTCTTCTAATCAATCAACTAAACATAAACATTTACCATCATCATCAAAAAGAACAAAAGAGAGAAAATTCAAGAATCATAAAAACACCAAAATTGTAATTTTTTCATAATAAAGTATAAGTTATGAGCTATAAATCTTAAGCTCAAAACAGTGCATGGTGAAACAGAGTCTAAATATAATACTAACCTGATAAAACCCTTTTTTTCTCAACAAAAAAAAAACATACAGGAATTATATAAAAAATGCGCCAATTAGTACTAAACATAACAATCATTGTCTGCCGCCGCAAGAGTTTAGTTCTGTAAAATGAATCTCCGCCTAATTCCTGTTGTTTCATTCACCTCCGCCACCCACAAAACCTTTCGCCACAATCTCCGTAACCGCGTGTCGTCGAACGTTAACATCACGATCCGCGGCTTTGCCACCGCCGCCGGGAACTCGGAATCAGAACAGATGAACCCGAGTCTTGCTGTTGTTCATCGGAAGGGGTTGAGTCCCAACGAGACGACTTATACGTCTCTGATTGATTCCTTATGCAAACAAGATAGGGTTTTGAATGAAATGATTCTTAGTGGGTTTTCCCCTCCGGATGATACTTTGACACAAACTACTCTCAAGCAAATGTCGGAAACTAAATCAGGACATGTCTTAACCATTACCTTTTCAAGATTTGAAGCTCACCGTGATGTTGGTTGCATTCTGCAACTACTTGGTTAAGCAAGTCATTCTACAAGATTATAGGAAAAATATGAAGCCAAAGCAAGAACATAATGACAATAATATAAATTGAGGGATGCTGATATGTGTTGTGCGATCTCTATTTGAACTTGTTGAAATAGAGATAATATAGATAAGATGTCTTTGAAGATAGGTTTTTGTGGTTCTAGTTAATGCTAATTGGATTTGATTGATTGATAATTGGTGTTTTTCTCAAAAGTCACAATCAATTTTGGCCGATTGGATTTGGATTGTTCCTTTTTCCATTTACTTGTGGTAGTTCATTTGATTCTTGATGCATTATTTGAAGTTTTGGTGTTAGAGAGGGTAGCAGAGTTCTATTTGAGCAACTCAGAAGTTGTTGATTAAAACTGCTCTAGATATTCATACGTTGCTCGAGTCTGGCTGTTGCTGTCATGAGAGCACCTCAGCCTCTTTTTTGCTTCTTACAAGTGCAATCGGCTTCCTACAAGTGTTAAAATTTAGTCTTGTTTGAAGACCTTTTGGGCTTGCTACTGCTCTTTTCTTCGTTTGTGAAGATTGAAGATTAGTTTGGGTTCTTTGATCTACTCTTTGTTGCCCTGTTTCGTACAGGTTGCATTTGATTGATTTTGGATTGACTAGTTGGTTTTTGATGTGCTAATTACATTGAGCACAACTTGAGTTTGTTGCTTCACTTCGTAGCCATTAACCATGCTACTTGGTCATCTTTCTCATTGTTTTGTTGGTCCTTTGATTTGCTAATTACATTGAGCACAACTTGAGTTTGTGGTTTCACTTCGTAGCAATCAGACCTTCCGACATTCCTTATTGTGCTTCCGTCTTGAGTAATTGAGTGCTCTTGATGGTTAAGCTATGTGCCTTAATAGGCTTTGTTGATTTGCTTCTTATGGTGGTTAAGCGTTGATTTGTTGCTGTCTCTGAATAGTTTAGCCTTCAATTGTGGTTTCAACTTGACGGTTAAGCATTTGCCCTTAGTTGACTTTGATGGGTTGTGTTTCTTCCTTATGATGGTTAAGCACTACTAGTTGTATTTTGAGTTGTCTTTTTAGCTTACATATTCCGGAAAATCTCATTGTGTTTTCTTTATCATGATGTACTTTTGTATTAGTCATTCCAAGTTGGAAGTGTGTTGTGAACACGTTCTAGCAGGAGGTTATTAGAGATATAGTTAGTTGCTCTAGTTACTAGTTAGTTAGTTTATAAGGGTGCGTTTGATCTGCTAAAAAATAAGGGACCGGACATGACAACATTTGTTGTACGTTGTTTGATTTTAAAAGTGGTTTGGGACTGGACAAAATAGGTAGCAAGAGACATAAATCAAGAATATTTGTCCTTCACTAAACCACAAAAAACTTTTTATCCACAGTACAACTATAAAAATTTCGAAAAGTACCATTTTTATTTTCAAATATAAAAAATATTATCTCTATGTCTCTTCGATACAATTTTGTCTAATCCCGTACTATCCTATTCTGTCATATATTGTTCTATCAAATACTTACTATTTTGCAAATCAAACGCACGTTAAGTAAGCTTTACACTAGTATTTTGTATTTAACTTTTCATTATCATTAGGTGTCAAGTTATTGTAATTCCACTCATTACCATTAATACAAAGTTCTCTCTACTTTTCCATGGCTGCCATATTTCATAACAAGGACTTCTGATGCACTTGATGTTAGACCTTGTTATTAGACCATGTTAATGTTTCATGGAAAATAGAAATTATAAGTTAGTTTATAAAATTATTCTTTATTAATAGTATGAGAAAGATAAATTGTAGAATTAAAGGAAGAAAGAGAAACAAATAGTTAAGGAGGAGCTTCTACAAAATGTACCAGTACGTGAGGTCATAAAATTGATAAATTAATGATTATTTTTTTGAATTAAAACAACTAGTAGTTGATTATTGTATTTTAGAAATAATAATAGTACAAGAAAAATTACAATTTCATTGTTTATAATGATTATACTAATATTGACTAATTATTTTGAGACGGAGGGAGTAATTGCTTCCTATTGAGTAGGGTAGATGATACATATTGAAGATTCAAATAAGGCAGTTCATCTAATAAGGTTGAATTGGGTGTAAAATTGTACTCCCTCCGGCCTTAATTATAAGCAACTTTTCACTTTTTAAATTCATTGAAAAACTAATGTATTCAACCTTAATTATAGACCAAATACATTAGTTTTCCAATGAATCTAAAAAGTGGAAAGTTGCTTATAAATAAGGCCGGAGAGAGTATACTGCTTATTACTACTTACGAAGCAACCAAAAACACAATGCACAAAGTGCAATTTGATACGTAGATTTAACCGAGAAATTGACACATGCGCAATTTCCATCGAAGACATATATAGTAGATTTTAGTTTATCTAAAACAAGAAGCATATAAATTTTTATATTCTTATGAAACTACTCTTGCACTATTTAGCAATACCGTTAAATTCATCATTGTTAGCATGTATCTGGTATTGGCAAAATTCACATAATCGTCACTCTTGCGGCTCTTTCGAGTGTTAGTGTGTAGTCAGAGTCAATTAATAGTGTTGCGTTTCCGAACATGCGATTAGAAAAAAAATTGTTAGGTGAAAATGTGGTTAAAAAATCTATAAACAGTATTAGTAGAAGATCGTCCTAAAAATTGTGAACCTCAATGTTGCTATAAAAATCCCTCTTAGAAACTTTCTGAAATTTTGGTCAAAATTAAAAAACTTCTAACTAGAGAGTAAAATGATTTGGACTTCTAAGTTCTAACACTCGTCCTTGTCTGCATTTGTTGCAAAGAAATAAATGATTTTTTAAAGAAGCATATAAATATATTTATATTTAAACGATTGACTCAAGAATTGTCAAAAACCATGATGAAGCTTTAACTACAATTCAACAACTTCATCTTCTCTGCATTCTCCCACATCAATCACCATAGTTCCTTTCCTCTTTGTATTTTGAACCCTGCAACAATTTCTTCTTGGAGACTGCTCAAAAACACCAAAATCATATCCATTTCAGTAAGCAACTCTCACATTCTTTCACTTTTATGTAAAAAAAAAAACACACGCGCCAGCGCATAATGTACAATAGAAAGCGACAACATATAGGTTTTTGAATTAGAGAAATTAGAAAATACCTTGTCCCACAAATGTGGGTTGGGTTTTTTATAAACCACTACCACTTTGATTTGAGATGGATCCTCCATTTTCCACTTGCAATCTGGATTCGATTGAACCCGAACATATCGACTTGCAATCTCGTCTGTATCGTCATCATATACCGCATTAGACATGTAATAAATAAATGGATTCTGACAAACATTTCGGCTAACGGGGCGCGCGTTGAACGGATAGGCGGTGTAATCGGCTCGCTTGTACCAATTTAGGAAGGTCCTCGCCGGCATCTCCATCTCCCGGGCAGAGAAAGTGCCCCTAATATTTGAACCGCATAGCCCCAAGACACAGATATGGTCCAAGTTCGTGTTCTGTCATAGCAAATGGATTGTTGGATGAGTCCAGCCGGGTCCAAATTCATGGGCATAGTAAGTCGCTTTATGGCTTGGACCCGGCTAACATTCGGAAATATGGGCTCCACTACGTCCAAATGATGGAGGGATACCAATGGTGTCACGGGATGGGCTGCCAGAAGCCCAAAGAGATTCCCATACACATCAAACTAGCAAAATTCAACACAAAATATAGCATATTAGTGCCAAATTATGTGCAAATTTAGTATTACCGCTGTTCTTTAGATCAGATAGTGAATCTAAAAAATATATTTATTTTTATAATACTGTAAGAAACAGAGGTAGTAATAATAGTCTAATAGATAGTAGTAATGAGTAAACTAGAAAATGTGTGATAACATTAGTAATGAGTTAAACCAACCAAACCAATACTCAAAAGAAAACAAAGTAATGGTGTGTGACAAGTTGATTAAATTAAGTTGACAACAGTAGTAACATATTAGGTGAAGTGGAAAAGGGACAAAGGGTCCTATAATAATATATTACCGACAATTGACAAGAGTGAACCAATCATGGAGATGATTGTGGCTTAGATATTCATGGTGGGATTAGGACGTGCTATATGGTGTGACTAGTGTTACTATTATTGTATTATTAAATTATATATTCAAACACAAAAATGTGTTACTATTAAATTTGTCTTTTGTGTGATTTATAATTTGAATGGTGTTAGTTCAACTACACCAAAACACAAATCACATGAAAGTTAGCATAGAGTGACACGTAAATGTTTGTACATTATACTATTAGATATTCCCCACACAATGAACCTTCTTTTATTTTTAAAATAAAGTATACAAAACACAAAATGTAAATGAGAATCTTAAAACCGACTCTGCTCTAGTTGTGCGAGGCCTTAACTTTAAGAACCTACCCTTCAAGAATTCACCATTTAAACATTATAAGCTAATAGAATTAACTTATCACTAGTAAGAGTATTAAACTACCCTTAAACTATTTGTTGGATTTGATTGTAAAGTTCCATATTACCAAGTCTCTCAAGTAAAGAGGGAAGTAAAAAATTAACTATTGAAAAAGTGTCACATTGTTTAGTGTGGTGGTTGGGAGTAATCTATCTGTTAACAATTTTCACAGTGTTATTCTCTAGTTGTCATTGACAACAGACATTTTTTCTCCAATTTTAAAGTTTCCACGTTTTTTTTTGTATCAAACTCGTGTTCGGAATCTTAAGAAACATGTTGTTTCTTAATGAGCTTATAAGCTATAAGCAATAAACCATAAGCTCAAAATTTGACATTACTTAAACCTTTTTTTTTGGGGTATTAAATTGATTTTGATATTCTAAAATTCATCCATTGGTGAAGCTCTTTAACCACTTGAATCTAATTAACTTTTTTTTTACTTCAAATGACTTAACTCATTTCATCAAGAATAATAGTCTGGATAGTGGATACATGTTAGAATATCGATAAACTAGCTAATGATAGAGCCACCCTAACAAAACTATGGCCAACTTCATTGACTTGTTGTCTCCTAATGAACTTAACGTGAGAGTTCACTAGACTAGTAGATAACAAATTTCTACAATCATCATTAATAATAGCACCAAACTCAAAGGTATATGTATTTTTTCTATATAGGATATCCACCACACACTTTTACAATCCATCTCAAAATACATATTGAAAAGTTGAAGATCAATTACCCACTTAACAGCACTCAACAAGCCAATAACTTCACTTACCTCTGCATCAAGAACTACTACTAGTTTTTCCAATTCAACTATGTAAATACTAAATAGCAATAAATGAGACCATATACTATTTACCAGAAACAATTATTTGAACGTTCTCAGCCTCAGGGCATCTAAGAGAAAAACGTTTCAATTAATGTTACTCATCTACTTCAAACATCTAGCATCTACTTTTGTGTCCTTTTCTGCTATTACTTCATCTAATCTAACGGTTGTGACTTTTTTCTATTTTTCACATCTTGTTGCATCCATTGCCACGTAGCATAATTTTTACTAATATCATTGACAACAATATTATATCATATCTGCCTCTCAAATTTTTACATGTCACAGAAATTATCCTAGGAAAGTTCATTGCATAAAAAAAATACTATAAAAATTCTTCACAAATTGACCATTTTATTATTAAATAAATATAAAAATATTGAACAGTTTTTTTCAAATAATATTTTACTACTGTGATTAATTAATTAATGATATACTACTATCTAACAAGTTTATAATAGTAAAAATGTAAAACTTGTAGTAATTTTTTTAATTAAGTTATAAGTTAACAGTCAACCAATTTTGTCAAAAACAGTCAACTTAATTATGTCAACAAAAAACTGAACCTAATTTTTTCAATTCTAATTCTGGTTATTTTCCAATCAATGATATAAAAAAAATCATCCACTTTATTTTTCCTCTTCATTGAATTCAATTTTTTCCACATCTTCCAATAACTAATTTTCCCAATTCCACTCATACCAAAAATACTTGACCAAATCAATTATCAATATGTAAAGTCACAAAACAACCTAAAAAAAATCATCTTGGCCTCAAGTGGATCAATGAACTACAATTACGAACAAATTATTTAGGAGAATTGAGCTCGAATTCTAGCTGAAACAATCATCGACCCTAACTCTAATTTATCATAATCTCTTTCCGAGACACCACCAAACAAGTCACAGCCTAATACTTACTCAACTTTCGGCCTCTGCGTGTAATATGATCCTCGGGGCAAAATTTACTCGAATTTATCTATCATACCCTATTTTCCTACCTCTTCTAATCAATGAACTAAGCATAAACATTATCATCATCGTCACAAAATCACAAAAGAGAGAAAATTCAAGAAACTAAAAAACACAAAAATAGTAATTTTTTCATAATGAACATATAAGCTATAAGTGATAAGCTCAAAAAAGTGCATTGCCAAAGAGAGGCTAAATATAGTACTAACCTGATGAAACCCTTTTTCCTTGGTAAGTGGAACACCAAGCTCAGCCATACAAGCTTGAATCCTATCATCAGAACCATACAAACCAGGATACCTTTGAATACACCTATCTTGCATTTTCTCCAAAGCTAAAGCCAAAGGATAACTAATAGCAAATCCACCACCACCATAAGCCATATTATAAGAAAAATAAATATTCTGCAAATGACTTTCTGAACTACTACCAATATAATAAAATTGATTATGATCATATTTCTTCAAAACATTAACTAAATTCTCAGCAACAAAAAATGTATCATCATCTCCCATAACAAACCATCTCACATTTTCCATACCAAGTCTCACTGTCTCTGACACTATCCTTGAAATCCTTATAGCTGACCTATGACCCTTTGGGTTTTTGTACTTGAAATTTGTTGTTTCTTCAGAGATCTTCAAAAGGGGTAAGAGATTCTCATCATTAGAATCAATTTTTACTTTTTGTTCTAACCAAACAATGCCCCGCATTTCATTTGGTTTCCACCAAAGTTTGATGTATTCTTTCCTCTTTTTCCATAGTTTTGCTGATGCACCAATTCCAAACACTATGTGAGAAATGTTGGTTGATATTGATTTTGATGATGATGATGAAGAAGATGATGATTGTAAATTATTTGTGTGGCTATGAATGATGGGATTTTGATTAATATTATTATTACAGTCATAATTATGAGTAACAAATCTAAGGGAATAAAAAAGGTAAGAAACAGTGATTAAGAGGAAAAAGAAAGATAAAAGCTTTGAGAAAGTGAATGAAGAGTTGTGATCTGGGTCTTTGAAATGGTTTTTCATAGTTTAGAAGAAAAGGGTTTGTTTTTGTGAGATTTGGTAAAGTTTGAAGGTTGAATAAAGGGACATGGGTTATGAGAAAGTCTTTGAAATTAACAAGAAAAATGTTGGAAAGTGAAAAGGAACCTGTGTGTGTGTGTGGCGGTAGTACAATACAACTATGACTATGTATGTGTTAACTAAGGAAACATTGCCGTATGTAAATTCCTTTCCATTTCTACAAATACATACATTATCTAGTACTCCCTCCAGACTTAAATATAAGCAACTTTCATTTTTTATTATGTCCGGAGAAAGTATATTTAGATGTCAATATATGTCTATATGGATGCGTTTGAAGGTCAGCTAAACTTAATTTAGTTGGCAGCACATATGTTATGTGTAGTAACTAAGGATTATGTTTCAATTTTTGATACATTCATTTATTTATCTTGAGTCAAAAATAAAATAAAATTATTCATCTTAAAATTATGAAATTACAGCAATTAAATCATCTTGTGAAAAAACATTTTTTTTGTTTGACATGTTAGATCAATAATCACTTTTGACATCCACAAATAAGTGAGTGAGATAGGAAATAAGAACTAGGTGGAAAACAATTTAAGTAGAGGGTAGGATGTGGTTGAACGGTTACGATTTTCCTCTCTTAATTAAATATCGATGATTCAAATTCGATCCTCGTTTTGGTATAGAGCTGCTTTAAATCTATGGATCAGTTATCTCTCTATTTGACGTGTCTCCAATTTAGCAAAGAGAATAATCACTGTGTTTGGCGGTAGATATTCTGATTTCGACAAAAAAAACATTAAGACAATAAATAAAAGAGTGAAAAAAAGCAATGCTGATCTGACATTCCTACTTGTATAAGTTATAGTTTATATTAGGGTTCATATTATAATGGTAATGTTGTTTAATTTTTTTTTGTATTTAGTAAATGAGTATGGTAGTTTTTTTAATTTCTTATAAATTTTTCTACACAAGATCATTCTTTTAAAAACATATTAGATATTAGGCTTAAACAGTCTTTTGGACCCTATAAATTGGTGTTTTATTGTTTTTAGTCAATGAATCTTTATTTTTTTTTGAATTCATTCTTTAATGTTGAAATCATTTTAATTTTAGTCTTTAAAATTAAAATTCGCAAAAATATTTGAAGGAAAATTCGAAGAAAACCTGCGGATTTTCATATGGATTTTTATTTTAGAAACTAAAATCAAAATTATTTCAACACTCCTATTTATTTTATCATGTATTTGTTGTGTACTTAATTAAAAAAAGATAATCAATTGATTTTAGTTGATTTAGTCGCGATTGACGTTGAATTTGATACAAAGTACCATGGTTCAATCTTCGTAACTATTTGAAAATAACTTGAGTCACTTAATGTCAAAATTGACTCTCAAACTAGATTAAACTGTTGGTAAAAACTAAAAAAATATAAAAAAAATCCTTATTTTTTTTTTTACTAATATTTCATCATATCTTCTCCTTTTTTTTATTGAGGAAATTTCATCATTTTTTTTTTTTTTGAGGTGAATTGTGTGAACTTCAAGCTAATGAGTGATTGAAACACAAGGCGATTTATAATTGTAAAGAAAATCTCAGGCTAATTGAGAAAGAAAAATATATACAAAAAATATATAAAGGTAAAATAAAGAATATAATAAAAAAAATAAAGAAGAAAAAAAACTACATTTTTTTGCTGCAGTCTTGTCTTGCTCTATAAGACAAAAAAGACCTCTTCTTCAAAGCAAAAAACATAATCCAACGAAAATCAACTTAATACGAAACAAAATGTAAGACCAATCTTTCTCTTTTCTTCGATTCAATCATTCATTCATTCTAAGTTTATATATTTTGTCTTTAAGCTTTTAAATTTAATTAATCATTCTGATTAGTGTTCCTATTTTGCAGATTGAACTGTTACTCAACTTAAATTGAAACCGTATCAAACAATGTCATTACTGTTTTCTTTCAATTGCTGAGTTTCTTTTGTTTCTTGTTTAACAATGGCTGCTATTAGGTTTTCTCATGTAAAATCTCTAAATACTTCAATCAAGGGTTATTTCAATGTTCAAAATTACCACTCTTACCCTAATAGGGCTTTCAATCTTGCAAGAATTTCAAGTTCTTGTAACGATTTTTGGAGCCGGGGTTATTCAAAAGGAGAGTTGTTGAAGTCATCTAAGATGTTTGCTCAAAAGGAGGGTTGTAGGGGTTTCAATGCTGCATTTGATTCTAGATTTTCTAGGGTATGTTTTCAGAGGAGTGTTGTTAATGTTAATGTTCCTTTTGCTTTGATGAGTCCTGTGTTGAGTTCTAGAATGTATTCGTCGTCTTTGGGTGGGAAAGGAAGTAAGGATGGTGAAACAGAAGTGGTTGCTGCTGGGTCTGGTGTGAGTGATATGAATGATGGTGGTGATTCGGTTGTTTCGGGTGATTTGGTTGAGAGGATGAAAGATACGTGGAAGAGTGTTGTTGAGGCAGCTTCATACGCTGGGGAAAAGGTTAAAGAAGGTTCTGATGGTCTTACTCCATATGCTCAACAGTTTCTTGATTCACATCCGTATCTTAATACGGTGGTTGTTCCTGTGGGTGGTACTTTAACTGCTACTCTAGTAGGTTGGTTCATCTTGCCGAGGTTTTTAAGGAAATTTCACAAATATGGAATGCAAAGTCCTGTTAATCTATTTCAAGGAAGCTTATCTGGGGAGACAGTTCCGTATGAGAAAAGCTTTTGGGGTGCTATGGAAGACCCAGTGCGATATCTACTTACCTTCATGGCATTCTCACAAATGTTAGTGGGTTATTTACAAATTTAAGGAAATTAGTTAGTCTGTTTTTTTCTCTCGTTTTTATAGTATGTGTCCAGGGTTTTAAGTAGCTGTCATGGTAACAATTGTGGCCTTGTTGGAATATTTGATGTGGAGGAAAACTGCAGCCAATGCTGCCTCAATCATAGCCACATTGTGGTTTTGGCAACACAAAGAAATTGTTATGTTGCGGCCCATATTGTGGTTGCAGACCTTTATTTAAAACTTTGTATGTGTCATTTTTTGATTATGTGTTTGGTTGTATGACATTTGACTTTGATTTACTGCAGTGCTGTAATGGTAGCTCCAACAGCTATTGCCTCACAATATCTTGCACCTGCTTGGAGGGGTGCAGTGATACTTTCATTTGTATGGTTTTTGCATAGATGGAAAACAAATGTTTTTGTACGGACACTGTCTAGTCAAAGTGTACTTGGACTTGATAGGGAGAAAATGCTTGCTCTTGACAAAATATCATCAATTGGTCTATTTGTGATTGGTATAATGGCTTTGGCTGAGGCTTGTGGTGTGGCTGTTCAATCTATTGTAACTGTTGGTGGTGTTGGAGGCGAGTATTAAATTTATTGAATCTTTTTTTTTTGACAATAAATTTATTGAATCTTGTCTGTTTGATTTTGTGGAATATATTGGTATATGCTGTTAATGCTTTGATTCACAAAATGAATTGAATTGAGAGTAAATACTGTATAGTATAACTTGGTTACATGAAAATAATACATCAATCTTTGAAGAGATAGATAGTTTAAGAGCTGTAAAAGAAGTAATGATAAAAAGAAATTAGAATAGAACATTGTATTTATTTGTGTTCCTATTGGTGAACTTTTTCATGGTTCTGAATTTCTCGCTTTATCTTTATACAGGAGTTGCTACTGCATTTGCTGCTAGAGATGTACTTGGCAATGTATTCAGTGGCTTATCTATGCAGTTTTCAAAGCCTTTTTCAATTGGAGATACAATAAAAGTATGTGACTTTAATAGAGATGCAACTTAGTGATCATTCCCAAATTACTTTTTATGGGAATTACAATTTTATGAATGACAAACTTGCTATCTGTTTTACACTTTTATGCCCTATTTGCAATTATGTTTTTTGGTGAAGAATGACAATCATTTTTTGCATCCATGGTAAACAATATTATACTCAATACTGGTGCCTTGTTCTAATTTTGCACGATGTATATGTAAGTAGTTCTACTGTTCTAGTATGTTGTGCATATATAGATGTTGCATTGTATATCCAAGGGTAGAGTTAAGGTTAAAACATTCGAGGGGCCAAAATTAGAACAAAATTAGGTAATGATTTCTAAGAAAAAATAAAATGCAATTCGGAGGCTCTCATATTTTTTACCAGATAAGATTTATCAGTGAATTGCAAAGAGAATTTCATGAAATCTGGACTATTTGGAAAGCTCTATGCTTCAATGAAGGTGTGGTATTTCTTGAATGTGTCTAAGAAATTGTGCGAACTGCAGGCTGGATCGATAGAGGGTCAAGTGGTGGACATTGGTCTTACTAGCACTTCTTTGCTGAGTCCGGAGAAGTTCCCAGTCATTGTGCCGAACTCATTTTTTTCTAGTCAGGTAAGCCTTCCTTTTTCCCTCTTTTTTGGGTAAAATTCTGAATAGGCCGACTTTCCATCAGAGAAGTTGGTCCTACTTTTTTGCTTCTTTGACTGCATTCATGCATTGGACTTTGAAAGAGCTTAGTCTGTTCTGAACGCCCAAACATCCCTAATCAATCATACAAAGATATACAACTCTGCGAAATTCCCACTGCATTAGTGTTGTGCGTAGTTGAATCTTAGTATTTTATCCCAGAGTAATCTCTATTCTCGATGCCTCATCAAGCAATAGTTTGAGCAGGCTTCTTCTGAACTTAAATTGATGTATAAATCTGTTGTTCCAACTTGTTAGAAAGATTGCAGGAATTCTTCTTCTCCTTAGTGCTATTCAAATCATAATTTTGTATGTTAGGAAATAGATAAATATGAATACATCATGGAGGAAAGAAGTGCTGGTATGTGCATGTTTTTCAAACAATATACGTCTTTACTTAATATGTAGAGGAATAAAATTGGTCAAACGATTCAACAATGTATTACCATGTTCTGCTCCTTCGGGGTTTGACTTTGATGTTGTCTTTACATTTGTCTGACCAATTTCATCAGACCGAGTTATCTGTTTGACTTTGACTTGCTTGATTGTACAGACCCGGATTCCTTGCGGCAGCAAAACCATGTGTCTACACAGTAAATAATCTCGGTCATTAATTTTGAGACTGAACTGCTCATATTACACGATAATAAAATCTGTTTAAAACGATCTTGGCCTCTAATTTGATATCAGACGTTTGAGATTTAAATCTCTGTGATGCAATTACTTCACCAAAGCCAAATCCAACCTGTATTTTAAATTCATTGTATAACTCATTTATTTTAGGGTTGAATATATATGTGAGGAAATTTCTCTAGATGATATGTAAATTTTGAAGATTACACCTCACATATACACATCTGTGCGCACAAATTGATGCATAACCTGTTACTTTATAATCTGAATAAAAAATTTCTTGCTCAAGATTTTTATCTTAAGATTATGACAACTTACTGCTTCAGTCATCATAGTTACGATCCTCTTAATTTTCCATGCTAACTTTGCAGGTAATTGTGAACAAGTCTCGTGCTGATTATCGTGCCATTATTACCAAAATTCCTCTGCAAACTGAGGATTTAAGTAAGATTCCACAAATATCAGATGATGTGAAAAACATGTTAACATCAAATGCGAAAGTTTTCTTAGGAAAAGATGTTCCCTACTGTTTCTTGTCCCGTATAGAAAGTTCATTTGCAGAACTCACTCTTGGATACAACCTCAAGAACATGGTACATCACTCATCTTAATCTCAGAATTAAAAAATTTATCCACAATTTGATATTATGCTTGCTTTACACTAAATGACGTGTGACTGACACACAAGCATATTGAACTATGGAACACCAATCTATCACCTCCGGGGAATGTTAGGCAGGAAGTAAACAACAGAGATATTATTATCTTTGATTTTCTTTATCTCATCTTTTACTGCATTTGTTTTGTTTTATACTGCATTTCTTATGATTTCTAGCTTGTTATGCTTTTTTTTCGTTCTGTATTGAACATGGAGCATGCAAAAGATGTCTCACTGTACCATGATTGCAATCATCAATTTTAGATAATATGTATAATATATAAATGAAAATCAGCATCATGTAAAAGTAATGGCATTAGTAACTGGCCAAGAAGGTATAGAAGCACAGTTGGTTAGACATGTATAGAAACAACTATTAGCACGGTACGTAGGGTTGACTAGATGGAACATAGTCTAATAGTTAGAGGTTGAGTGTGACTAAATTCCACCAATTGCATTATTAAAAGAACATATTGCATTATTTTGGTAATGTGATGCATCTTTATGCTCAAAATCTACCACCATATTTGGTTGTACATCTTTTTAATACTCTTGTTTATCTCATTGATATTACTCTTTCTTGCAGCGCAAACACGAGTTCTACTCTGCAGAACAAGATATTATTCTGCAAGCAGTTCAGATCATTAAGAATCATGGTGTAGCTCTTGGAAGCACATGGAATGATGCTAAGTAGCTTACTCGAGGCGATGACAATTTTTTGACGCTCAATTTCAAGAAGCGATAAACTTTACTGTTAACAAGTACAGAGTTTTCAGCTATACTAAGTAGTCATCATTTGCAACCAAAGCAAGTTTATAACATTAGTTGGATACGAATAGTAAGATCATTTGGCTTCAATTTATTTATTTATTTTGATTTACTACATGATATAAAAAGTTTTACATTTATGAGCTGAGTTATGTGTGAGCCACAGGATATACCAAATGAGTTAAAGTTGAAGTTGAGAAAGCCTTTGATTTCTAACATGGAATCTTCTTTCGTTCGAATTTTTCCATTCGGACGGGAAAAAATATTGTTTTTCCTCGCATTCAGATGAGAAATTTAAACAAAGTAGTGTGTTTTCTGTGGATGAAACCGGAAGGGTGTGGTTTCAAAGAAATCATTAAGAGTAAAAGAGTTCATTTGTAACAATGTCCTTAGGTAAGGCTCCGTTTTAATACGTTCACATCAAATTTCTTAATTTTGTTAGTTAAAAAGCATAGTCTAAAATATTTTATGATGGTTGGATAAGTATTTGAAAAAAAAAAGTTGACTTTATTCTTTAAGAGACCAATGCTATTTTTTAGGGTTATATTTTTAGTCCTTATAAATATCTCAATTTGGTGGAATTTACCCCTCAACTTTATGTTGATTTTCTATGTAAAAAATTAGTATTTCTTAAATTAGATTCTCTAAGAGTGTATTTGGATCGGGTGATTAAATTTTTTAGAGGATTTTACAATTCTAAGCAATTCAAATGCTTCAATAGAATTACCTTCATTTATAAATGTGTTTGGATAGAGTAATAGAGAATTTCACTGTGAAGATTGTCGGGCCACTTTTATAAATTTCAAAAGTTTTAAGTTAAATTTAAAAAAAAGATATCAATTTGCAAATTCCAAAAATTTAAAGGATCAGTTAGAACAAAAAATTAGTGACTAATTTGCAATTTTAGGGGATCAATTTGCAATTTTAAAAAACATATAAGGACAAGTTGAAAATTTTGAATAATGCTGGAAGATAGAATTTTCAAATTCTTTTTTAGGTGTCATTTAAAGTCCTTAAATTTATCTCATCATTATGAAAATTCTCCAAAAAAATTTTCCATCCAAACACATTGTTCTTATAATGTCTCTATGTAAATATATTCTTGCATCATCCAAACTCTTTTGAGGGTTTAGACTTTGGGCCCGTTTGTTACAGATTAAAAAATAAGTGATTTTGACACTAAATAATTTAGAGATTATATTTTAGAGATTTTACAAAAAATCAGAAGCTATTTTGTGTTTGTTTACCTATAAAAAAATAATCTTTAACTTGTTTGAATACAACTATATAAAAGTGATTTTGTATCATAAAATTACTATAAAGGACAAATATTAGAATAAAGTGATTTTTAAATATGTTGTTATATGAATAATACTCAAGTTATTGTTTTTCATTATAACCATATAACTTTATATATAGAGCTACAAAGAAAACAAATTTTTAAATCTTATCTTCTTTTTCTTTTTGGTAAAGAAACTAATCCTATAAATCTTATCTTTTATAATTAACAAATTAATCCTATAAATTTTAAACTAGATATTATTGGAATATTAGAATAAATTTAGGGATATTTTTGTCTAAAATTTTTTGACACTTGTTTTCTCTTTCCTCTAAAAAAAATCTATAAAAATAAGCTACTAATATCAGCTTTAGATTTTTAGCAGTTTTTAGATTATTTTTAGATTCTGATTATTTTTAGCAGTTTTTAAAAGCTATAACAAACGAATGTTATTTTCTTAAAAGTGATTATTTTTTTAAAATAAGTGATTATTTTTAAAAAAAAGCTATAACAAACGGGCACTTTGTTTCCGTTCATTTTGTAATATTTCTCTTTCAATATATTTGGATGACGCAAGTTTTTCTACACCTTAGTTAATAATAAATGACATCAATTTTTTTTTACACAGTCAACAAATTACAATTAATAATTCTTTCAATTTTTTAAATAATGTTTGTGTTTTCCAAAAACTTATTATCAAAGTCAAATATCTTTAATGATCCTATAATTATAATTGTTTGACTGTTTGAATTTTTTACATTGACTGTATATAAACTAAGTATATTTTAAATAATATACAAATTTAGACATTTGTAAAATATAGAAATAATATATCCTTTATCAAAACAAGGTTTTGACGAAATTTCAAAAAAGATACGTGACACAACTCTTTATAATTTTCGTTTCTCGTAATTTCTTTACAATTGTGTTGTAACAATGACGAGAAAGAAGGTGAAACTTGCCTTTATCACCGATTACTCAGCAAAGAGGGCATGCTACAATAAAAGAAAGAAGGGTCTCATAAAGAAGGCGGATGAACTCACAATTCTTTGTGGTATTCCGGTTTGTGCTATAATTTCCAATCCTTTTGATTCTCAAGCAGAAGTTTGGCCAAATCTAGAGGAAGCCAAGAAGTTGATTGAGAGGTATCAAAATTCATCACGGATAGACGAAGCCAAGAATGTTAACCAAGAGAGATTCATCATGCAAAGGATTGCTAAAATCAAGGATCAGGTGAAAAAGGTAAAACTCGACAACCGTGAGAAAGTGTTGAATATTCTTATGTTCGAGTGCATGCAAAACAAAAATCTATCAGACAATTTGACTACTCAAGAATTGGAAGATTTAGATAAGCTCGTTGAGAAGAAACTGGAGGAGGTTGACACTTGACAGCAAGATTGTTACATTTGATTAATGAAAATGCATTTTGAACTGTCTAATGTGATTTTGATGTTATTTGAATTGTCTGTTGTGATTTTGATTTTATTTGAATTTTAATTCTGATTGTTGCTCTGAGAGTATTGTGATGTCTTTATCATTATACCATCTAAATAAATTAGTGTCTTCAATAAATTTTTCTATAAACGTTGTCTTTGTAATTCTTATATCATGAAATGCTACTTTTTAGCAGTACATTTAAGTGTGTCATGTTTCCTTCAATAAAAATTCAATGTAACCAAAACCTAACATACTCATGATATTTTCATTTGATTACCTCCCATTCATCATATATAAATCAATGTTAGATTTCAATGTTCAAATACCGTAAGCTTCATGAGAAGAATCACATCATCCAAAACAAACATGTTCATCTAACTAATTATCTTTCTCCTCTTCACCACACCCTTTACATCTTCAAACAAAGCAAAACAAGACATAAACAATTTCGTGCATTCGTCAGACCTCAAAGAATTAAACTTGGAGTTGGAGTATCATGAGTCAGTTGAGTATCACTATCATGCGTAGACTCCAACAGCGTAACACGGTCATTTAGAAGCTGAATTTCCAACTCGGCTTCTATCTGAATGGAAAACAAAAACAGGCCAACAATGACATGAGAAAAGGAATATTCACATATGACACCATGTATTAAGACTTTTAACTGATGTTGCCCTCAGTTTACTTCCTAAAGACCATTTGTATATTAAAAAGTTAGTTTCATCATCGAAAATAAGAGCCAAGAACTCTAGAATCTGGATCTGCAGCGGTCACTGCATAGATGCAATGAGTAACAAGCATACTTCCAAGTGATCAGAATCTTTGCGAACTTCAAACAGATGCAAAAATTTGAAACCAGCACAGGAATAATTGCTTAACAAGAATCTAAAAATATGATTAGATGATTTAGATTTGTGTCCTTTAACAATTTATTTGACGACCTTATACAATTTAATGCATACAGTCGAGTAATATACAAAAAATGGTACAAGCAGAAAAATGATTGACAAATATAATAAATTCTAGATATTTTACCAGCTTCTGCTCCATGTAGTTAGTCCTTTCAGCTTCGGTTTTTTGGAAATCTAACAGTTCTTTCAGCTTCTGCACCAACTATAGAACATAGATAGATTAGAAGTTAGTGATTTGTAAAAATAATTAATATACTACGTATAATGACAGATATCGAACATTCTCAATCACCTGAGCTATGTTGTACTGATGCTCTAATGGAGAACTAGAATTCTCTTCCTCAAATGGTGAATTAGGACTTGCCTCCTTCTCCTCTGAATGCTTTTCTTCGGAACAAATACCATTCACATAAGGAGTATCAATTGGCCGGTTTTCCAAAGATAGATTGTAATTTTCATGAGCAACATCCAATTTCTCTAGTTTCATACATATGTCCTTCTCAATGGAACTTGGTATCATACTTGTGTAGGGAGAATGATGCTCCTCTAACTCTGGTTCAGGCATTTTAACTGTCTTAGCTTTCAAAGAAGGATCAGGACATGGAAGAAATCGGGATACAGTTGGTCGATTTGTATTCTGTGGAACAGAATTGGCAGGGGCAATTGCCAAGGGTTTCAGTAAGGCAATCAATTGGCTCGTTTGTCCATGGTCGAGTTCAAACCAGAATTTGTTATGATGATAGTAGTTATCAGCAATTACATGTTTAAACATATCTTCCGACAGTGGCCGGCACTGTAACTGAACTCGGGTTTGCACCTTGAACATTAAAATCAGAAGCATATACACATAAGTTCCTTTTCATGAATAATAATTCATAATTGTCTTAAATAGTACTATATCCCAAGGAAGAAAAAGAAAGTTTTACCTGAGCTGGAAACTGTGTCACCAGTGAACCGTCAGCAGTCCATGCATGCCTGTCTATCAACATTCTCCCGGCACCAGCCGCCTCAAAAATTCCACGAAGCGTTCGGTCACTATAGTTAAACAAGAAAAGAGGCATCCCAGGTCTGATATACTTCACATATGAGAAATGTGCAGCAGGTAAGCCTATCGAAACAGATAAAAGTTCCTTGAGTTAGAGTTCACAACCCACACCAAAATGCCTAGTAAAAAGTGAAAACTTGTTACCAGTTACCGATACCGATAATTTTGTGGTATCAACAACAAAATGCAAGCATCATGTGATCATGTTAAGGTAAAGATTCTAACTTTATAAGTGTTTCCATGTTATTTAGAGTGAATAACACTAACACGTTCAATTTCAATATGATTTGTAATGTAAGTGTTCTTAGATTCATACTAACAAAAACCACACATGCTATTAATCAAAAGAAACACAATCACATATAAATGATTTACCAAATAGTTGTTTGGTTAAACATTCTTTCATGGTAGCATTCTTGCACCCAAATATGACACCACCAAGCTGTTCCTCAGTCAAATTTCTTCCAAATACCGATTGATCTTGACTAGGAGAGTGAACTTGATTCCAACTTGAAGAATAAACTTGTTGTGTCTTCTTCCAATTCACCATCCTAGCATAAGAAGAAAAAGGTTAGTATTTCATTGACACAATCTATGGCAAAAACTGATATCACAAACAAAACTAACTTATCAATACTCTGATTATGCTTCATCAAAATCAGAAAATAAAAAACTGAGCTTAGCTTAACAAAATATAACTTTCTTGATGAAGCATGGACACAGAAAGGACATGGACACATTCACGGACACGTCAACACATATAAGAATTTGATAAAATGATATAATTCAATTTAATCTAAAGTGTCGGTGTCAGACAACAAGCGTGTCTGACACAGGGACGTGCCTAATCCGAGGAGTGTATGTGCTTCATAACTCTTCCTATCTGAAAACACTCTACTTAGCTAGTTAGCTAGAAAATGGCAATGCTACTATAAAAACCTAAAAGCAATCATTTTTCAAGAACAAGAAAAATTATCATGACCACATTTCAAAGAGAAACAATAAACACAGTAACAACACGGATACATAAAAAACACAGACACCAGACACAATATGAACACGTCGACACAGATAAAAATTTGAGAAAATGATATAATTCATTTTAATCTAAAGTGTCGGTGTTGGACAACATGCGTGTCTGACACTGTGACACACGCCTAATATGAGGAGTGTGAAAAGTGAAAACACTCTGCTTAGCTAGTTAGCTAGAAAATGGCGATGCTACTATAAAAACCTAAAAGCAATCATTTTTCAAGAACAGAAAAAATTATCATGACCACATTTCAAAGAGAAACATTAAACAGTGTAACAAAGTGAAAAACTTTGCAAAAATATCAAAAGATTGTAACTGGCAAAGCACTAAATGATGAGTAACAAATAAGATGAAGATGGAAAAATAAAAGTAAACATCAGAGTTTGAAACTTTATTGAAAAGGGTTTAGATTAATAGCCTAAAATCTATGAAATGACATGCAAATATCAAAACTTAACGGAAAAAAGTTCATTTTTTATGCTTATGAATGATGAACAGTGTTTTGGGTTGATACCTTATAATGTGAAATGTGAACTGAAGAAAATGAAACGAGAGAACGAAAGGGTTACCACTCAGTCACCAACGGCAACAAAGAGAGAGAGAGAGAGTCAGAGAGATACTTATAGTACAATGAAAAGGAGGGAGCGGTTTTATTTTTTGGGTCAAGCATTCATTCTAAGTTCAAGTTTGTATTTTTTTTTGTTTCTTAAATATCATTTTTTTTTTGACTAAAGTTAAATATCATTTTTGTCCTTGACCAAAAAAAAATAAATATTTTTGTCTCTTATATATGCGCGAAATTTTAGTTTTAATTCAAGAAAAACAGTTACTCATTCTAAATATGTACTACTTTTTTTGGTAAGAAAATATGTACTACTTTATTCATATTTTGGAATTCATATTTATTTAATATACTAATTAAATATAAATTTTATATTTTGCATAAAATGATTCAATAATATAAAAATACAATAAGATCTGTTAAACAACAACTTCATTTTGATAAAAGTATAAAACAGTTTGAACACTTAATCAATTTATTTACATATATTAATATTACTCTCTTTGGTTTTAAATATAAGAGAACTTTTACTTTTTAGATTCATAGATGATTGATGTATTTGATTTATATTATAGTCCGAATACATTAATCATTCTATGAATCTAAAAAACAAAAAATTTCTAATTTTTTTAATATTCAAGACAGGTAGTGCAATGGTAAAGTAAGCGAGTGTAAACACAATGTTAATAAATTTTTACATATATCATTAATGAGAAATGCTAAGTGTACCGAAAAATAGAACCCCGAAAGCATCCCGAATGATGTGGCATGTTCTCACCCACTTGCATTTATTTTATTTTATTTAATTAATTCATTTTATCTCTTTTCTTAGTTTCTATAGTCCTCTTTGTCCTCCTCTTTCTCCTTTCAACCACAATCTCACTTTTCTTCTCTGTAATTTCCTTTACTTCTTCTTCCAAATTTCTCTCTCCCAAATTTTTGGCCTATCATGTACCCAATTAAAATTTCTTCTTATAACTCATTCAAGACATGGTTTTCAATTGGGTTTGTTTTCTTTGATGTTTGAAAGAATTATCAATTGTATAAGAGAACTTTTACTTTTTAGATTCATAGATGATTGATGTATTTGATTTATATTATAGTCCGAATACATTAATCATTCTATGAATCTAAAAAACAAAAAATTTCTAATTTTTTTAATATTCAAGACAGGTAGTGCAATGGTAAAGTAAGCGAGTGTAAACACAATGTTAATAAATTTTTACATATATCATTAATGAGAAATGCTAAGTGTACCGAAAAATAGAACCCCGAAAGCATCCCGAATGATGTGGCATGTTCTCACCCACTTGCATTTATTTTATTTTATTTAATTAATTCATTTTATCTCTTTTCTTAGTTTCTATAGTCCTCTTTGTCCTCCTCTTTCTCCTTTCAACCACAATCTCACTTTTCTTCTCTGTAATTTCCTTTACTTCTTCTTCCAAATTTCTCTCTCCCAAATTTTTGGCCTATCATGTACCCAATTAAAATTTCTTCTTATAACTCATTCAAGACATGGTTTTCAATTGGGTTTGTTTTCTTTGATGTTTGAAAGAATTATCAATTGTATAACGTAACCAATATAATGTTGTCACTAAGCAATTTGTTTTTGTCTTCAATGAAAAACACCAACTGAACTTCTAGAGTTCTAGGTACTTTGAAAATTACATAAAATTCACTCAATGTTTGGTATAACAGAGTACATGAAACTAAGTTTTTGGAATAGACATGTTGTGTTGTTGTGATGATATCTAATTAATTAGTTACAATGTTCCAATCATAAGGGTAGTGGTGATGGCGGTGATTGAAAAAGTATTTGGAATGATTATATTTTAGGCTTATTGTATTCTTGTTTTGGAGAAATAAGAAGAATAAAAATGTATAAAAATGAGCTTTCGGGAAATTTCGGGAATACATTTTTCGGTACATATAGCAATGCTCATCATTAATATTAATGAAATGAAGAAAATAGAAACAAGAAAAATTAAGGCACGGGTTATTGGGTTAGTTACTAAACCAGCAATTTTTGTGCCTCTAGTATAAATTAGTAGCATCAATATGAGGAAAAACACCATTTTCAAAGACATTTTTGCAGAGGTCCAAATAATATCTGCAATGTATGACCATTTTATAGAAGTTACCGAGATTCTAGAGAGAAAAAAATTCAATAAAACAAGGATGTATAAAACAATGGGAAAGAATCATGTCAAAAGAGGAGAGTATATCAAGCAAATAGTGGAGATGGGGAACTTACTTTGTGTCAACCTTTGAGGAACGTGTGTTATCATTTGAGGGAGTCACCTGAAAGTATCCAACTTCAGTGCAAACTTGAAACCACCATAGTCGAGAACAAATTCATGTGCAAGGCAAATTAAATGTTAAACCAAACACAGGACATTAGAAAAGTTTATTATTGTTAGTGTGTTCAATTAACTGAAAGTAATATTCTCATATAAATAGTCATTTCACAAATTGACATAGGTGCATGACATGGACAGGGAAAGGAATACACTTCATCTGAAGTTAGATATTCAAATTTATGTTATTGATCGATGCACAATTCCTTAATTTAGGTTGAACCTTATTCAGAAAATGAACTAGTCATAGTTTTATTTTTTATTACAGTAAAAATTAACTTCATTAAGTAATAAAATAGATAGGAGAACAAACACTAAGTAGTGTAAATATTGAAGAGGCATTCCCCAACAATTTAGAAGGGCTAATTCTAGTGAATAAGTCTATCAATACATGAGTTGAAAATAAAAAACACATAAAAATTGCAGAAAAATAAAGAGTGTCAAACTAAATTCTATATCCTAACAACCGGCTCATCAACTTCGTCCATCCACGGAAAGTAGTAAATAAGATGTGAGAATCCACAGTCTTGGAATTTATCCAGTTACAAATCATTTTTTTTTACTATCATTGGTCTCAAATATGTCCACTTTAACACGCAGAAAAGCAATCAGTTGATAAACAGTGGGGATATTGAGCTTGGGGTCAACCTCATAAATAACTACAAGTCCAATATGTTTTTAAAATTCATTACTCACTTGAGGTATTTTATCAAACCGCTTAAGTGCATATTTTATCCATCCCAAAAAAGAACAATAGCAAGCTAAAATGCATAGAACATACCTAGCAACAAGCCCACTCCCAAAATACAAAAGTGTAGATTCATCTGGTGGTTTTAGAGGAGGACGGGAGGAAAACTAGTCAGAGTTTTATTGATCATAAATTAAGTCTCAATATAGTTCATCTGATCTAGATAAAAGGTATCGATCGTTTTTTGAAATATGAACTACCCAAAGTTCAATCCATCACAAAGTTAAGGTTCATTAGTTCATATCTGATTCAAAAGATAGAAAGATAAAATATTTGTTGTGAAATGAACTCATTATATTGGCTTTATCATATTCACGTAGTCATTACTCCTTCAATAATTTTGTTTAGAGTTATGTACGTGGATTAAAAAATGACAAAAAATGTTAAGTCTTTTTTATTCTTATTTTTTTGTAGAAATTTTTAATCCTTATTTTATTAAGAAAGAAAAAATATATTTAATTATTGTTTTAACTTTTGTAAGAGTATAAATAATAAACTATCATTAATTTTACATTAATTTCTAAAAAGAACAATAATTTTAGAATAAAATCAAAAAGCTAAAAGGATAATAATTTTAAGATGGAGAGAGTAACACAATAATATGTTAGTAGATTTTATAAAAAAAGCCAACCCATTAATACTATTCCTCAAAAAAATTATGTAGTGTCTCCTTACTTGTGATTAATTAGAGTTGTCAAATAGGTCGGCCCTGCCTGGTTTGTTCTACATGGCTTTGTACCATACATGAGCCAGATTGGCCCGGTCCATTTTTTATTGGGCTATTATTTAACAAACCTGGCTTTGCATGAGCCTGGTATGACCAGATGGGCTAATGGGCTTTGCCGCCTAATTTATTTTATATTTTTTAGTTTTTTCAATCTTTTTTAAAGTGACAATGATATATTAGTTCTTCATAATTATTAATATTATTGAGATATAATTGCATGCAAGTGTAAATAATTTTTACATCATCAATAAATATGCAATAATAAATTATAAAATATTTTTTATTAAAGATTTAGGTAAATATAACCATTTTTATTGAATTTACACATTAAACTATATTTTTTATAATAATTTTTTAATTAGATAACAATATTTTATATAGTTATTGATATAATTTTTACAAAAATGACATAACTTATCGCATAATATGCCGGCCCGAAGCCAGATGGGCTATCCTGTCCCAATTCTCTGTAGGACTTTGTGGATTTGGACTAAAAAATTCAAATGTATTTGAAATTTGCTTTTTAAGCCCTTAAAATGCTTCCAGGCCTCCCAAAAACCCCAAAAAAATACCCTCAATTTAGGGAAATAAAATTTTCAGATTGTATAATCTGTAAAATGCATTTTTTTCGGATTTTATCTACCAAAATAATATACATTTCAGATCGTAACTACCAAACTGGGAGAAAATTCGGAAGATATCTACCAATCTGGTTTCGGAAGTCATCTTCCATATTTTATGTATACATAATTTCTTAAAATAATCAAAGACTAATCATTTAAAACAAAGATTTCCTGTTTTAAGCCTTCAAATGAGTGTGTGATGCTCTAAATGAGCGAATAAATGATGATTTATAGCTTGAAAACGTGAAAAATCTAAAAGATTACCTGTTTCGACTGATTATGTTTTCTCCTATTTTTTCGGATTTTATCTACCAAAATTATATACATTTCAGATCGTAACTACCAAACTGGGAGAAAATTCTTATAATTTGATATTTTCGGTTTGTAACTTCCGAAAAATATGATATTTCAGATCGTAACCACCAAAATTTGTGTTTCCAATCGTATCTACCAAAAATTATGAATTTTCGTATTATATCTTTCGAAATTTTTTGGTCTTACCATGTTTCGGAAGATATCTTCCGAAAATTTTTAGTCTTACCATGTTTCAGAAGATATCTTCCGAAGGGTAATTTAGGTATTTTGGGGGGCGTGGGAGTAATTCAAGAGGCGAATAAAGCAATTTTCAATGTATTTGGTTTAACTTTTTTTGAAGCCCAATTCACCTAAATTTATAAGTTAATGGGTCTGTCCATCAGTCCGACCCACTTTTTACAGCTCTACTTGTGATCATGCTCTACCCTACTGATATTCTTTGAGAAAAATATTTCTAATCTTAAATTGGAGCAATATCTCATCGTCTAAATTTATTAGAAAATAGACAAATTAGTGATTAAATTTTTTAATTGTAATTAAACAATTCACATGTAAGATAGTGAGACCACGACAAACGGTCTGTGAATGTGAAGTGGGTCGGCAATGGTGCGGTAATGCGTGAACGTGAAGGGTAATAGATATTCACAACACCACCCAATATAGAGAGAAGTGGAAACTCCAATAAAGGTTCATTGTGTAGGGTAGGTTCCCTTTAACTATATTCCAACACAACAATAGTCCAAAGTAGCAACCACACTAACCCAATTACCTACCATTATCAACTTTTTCACTAACTTACATTCATAAAACAACAAAAATATATGATTAGTTTTCCATTCACACTTTGAAAATGGATTTTATAAGGTTAAAAATTGTTGCAATGTTGGACTTTAAATAAAAATTAATGTACTCACATCATCACATGCATGGATTGATGTACTTATAACTTAATAGACTTTGGTTTTTTGGATTGGATTATTTGGTTTTTAAATTCATTTAATGCAACTCTTGAGTGAGTACTCAATGATGATCAAATGGTTTATATTCAATGATTCCATGAATGCAACGACTATATGGAGATTTGAGAAGGTTTTTTTTTTTAAGGAAGGAAGATTTTGAGAAACTATTGAGTGAATTTTCATATGATTTTGAAAATATAGAATTTTGACACACTCACAAAAATAAAAATATTAAATAATATGTATTAGTTTTCAAATAATGAAATGAAATGTATTTTTATATGTGTGTGCTCTCCATATTATGCAAAAGACATATGTTGTATATTTAAAAATGTGACATAGCAATTCTTTACAATTGGCATATGTGTCATGTGTACTCAATAAGGTTAAGAAAATGACATTTGAAAATTGAAATAGTAGTTCGGTGGTCATGCATGTAAGTCATGTGACAGATGCTATGACGAAAATTACCAACATAGAATTTTAACTTATAAATTGACTGTTGATATGTGACTATAACTATCAAATATCAATGTTTGTCAAGTATTCCAAGTTATAACTTGAAACAATTTTAGTTTTCTTTCTATGATTTTGAGTAAAAATTAAAGGTTTAATATATCTAACTCAATCCTATGAATAAAAAAAAAATCGGTAGAAAATTCACTTTTTGTGTCTTATTTATAGATTCTTTGAGAGAAATTAATCAATTTTAGATGACGAGGGAAACTTATTATCTACAACATGTTAAGAAAAATTAAAAAACATAAATTTAATTTTAGTTTATTTAGATGTTTTAGAGTAGAAATATTTTTATTTCTTATGTAAATTTAACTAAAATTGAGATTATAAGCTTTGTTTTTTCTATAAACATGATTTTAAATTTATGTCTTAACTAATTTAAGGGTCCGTTTGGTGCGCCGGATTGATAAGAGACAAGATATGATAAGAAAATAGAAAATAATACGATAAAAGTATTTGGTGTACACATGGTAAAAAATAAGTAAGCATTAATTTTTCATATCACTTGTTTGATGCACACTTCATATTAACATGATAAGATATATATTATATTTAAATAATCAAATTATCCTCAAAGAATAAATGTGTTATTAAAAAAACATATATTTAATTGAGTTTTTTTATTGATTAATTGATATTAATTAAAAAATACTCATAATTAACTAATTTCATATAATTGTGGAGAGATGAGAATGAATAGTGTACTGAATAATTATGCTATCAAATTGGTAAACTAACTTAAAATAAAGATTAAAATAACAAAGAGTCAATGATATATGATTAACTATATGTTTAATTTATCATATCATGTTGGTGCACCAAACAACATATTTAAATAGGATACAATAATTTTAACATATCTCGTCTCTCTATCATGCGCACCAAACGGGCCTTAAGTGTGACAAAAACAATTCTATTCAATAGCCAAACTAGATCTTTATATGTGAATATAGAAATTTTAACATCGTTTATTGATCCGTAACTTCCAATCAATTATGTCTCTTTATTTTAGTTCTTATTATTAATTTAGCCTCCATATTTATCCATTTACTAACAATTTTGTCTCTAGTATACTCTGAAGATAACTAAATTAATAAAATTTGATAAAATTAGTGACCTTTTTGAAATATTTATAAAGTCAAAAATTTATTTAAGAGGACAGTACAATTTCCTGACTAATTTGTTGTTTCGCTCCTTAAATGCTTGTACCCATAAACTCCAATACAAAACACCCAATCATGGATTTGAAGAAAAAATAAATAACTTATACTCAAAGTTGCATCTAAATTTTAATTAAGCCTTGTAAGCAACAAACATACTTTCATTCTTTTGGTATATCATGGCTCCTAGAGATAAGCAAAACAATCTTGGACTTATATGTTTTATGTCCGAGACAAGATATTGTACTTCTTTATGACACTATTATAAATAAATTTAATTTTTTTAATACATTTGACTATTGATGTATTTGATATAGGGTGCGTTTATTTGATATTAAAATAAATTTGATTTTTTTAAAAAAAATCTATTTTTAAAAAATAGATTTATTTTGTAGAGATTTTGAAAAAAATCTAAAGTTGTTTTGTGTTTGTTTACAATTATAAAAATCATTTTTGAGAACAAATACATGGTCCTTGTTTTTAAAAAAATAGATTTTGAGAGAATCAATTAGAAATAGCTTTTCATTTTGGACTCTAAAATGATTTTTATGAAAATCTGAAATAAACACATCAAAAATAAAAAAAGTGATTTTTTTCAAAAAAAAATAGATTTTTTCTTGAAAAAATCGTAAGCAAACGGAGCCATAATGGATCAGATACATCAATTGTCAAATGTACCAAAAAAGTCAAATTTACTTATAATATTGTCCGGAGAGAGTATATATTTACAATATATTCCCCCCTAAAGGACTTTAAAGTATAGACTATATTTAGTATTTACCAATTTTTTTATACAAAGATATTAAATAATCACTTAGATTGCTTATTTTGTTAAACAATCCTTAAACATTCACCTTTTTAAATTTAGAGAACTCTTAAACCTATTATCCATTACATACCTTCCCCTATAAATACTTTACATTACCTCATTCTCCACATATACCTTAAACAAATACCAAAGTACCTTTTTTCTTAGGATGGAACTCTTCTGGAAATCTCAAATGAAGATACATGTAAGACCCTTTTCCTTCTTTGTGATTCTAGCTTTTCTAAGAAGCATTCTTGTCTTATACATGCAAATCTTTCATGTTTGGATTAATATAAGATTTAACATAATCACGACTATGATTTTGGCAAAAACTACACTTTTTTAGAACTTAAACGGAATTACAATGCCACGTTGATTTAGTATGGTCACGATGTGGCACCGTGATTTTTGCAGAAGTTACACTTTGAAATTTCATCAACTTTACTATGATTTTGTAAAATTTTAGAATTACATTACATATACCTTAATTTTTGACAATTTTTTTTTTGTTTTGCAGGTAATTAAATTGGTTTATGTTCTTGTTTTGGTGACAGGGATGAATAATTCTAAGGTAGCTGAGAGCAGAAAAGACAAAATTATAGGGACTTCATTTGAGTACAATGCAATAAATTGCAGGGCACATAGTGTTTCATTAAAGGACTTTGGTGGTGTTGGAGATGGAAAAACATCAAACACAAAAGCTTTTGAAGCTGCAATAAGTCATTTGAGTCAATATGCTTCTGAAGAAGGTTCTCAGTTGTATGTTCCTGCTGGAAAATGGCTTACTGGAAGCTTTAGTCTTATAAGTCATTTCACACTTTATCTAAACAAAGATGCTGTTCTTCTTGCTTCACAGGTAATTTTTTTTCATTTGTATTTATTGTTTAATGACTAATTAACCACAATTTGAGATCTAATAAGTGATTAAGAATTCATTTTATTAATTCTCTTTCAATATTGATTACTGTGTTACCAAATATATTAGTTATCATTTTCACTCAAGTAGAGTCCCATTTCCTCTGCATACCCAAAAAAATTCACCTTACATTTTACATATGTTAGGATCTAAACTTTCATCTTGATCTTGATTGTGTTTAGAATAATTTAAGTTTACATCTTGTCTGAATAATTTTTAACCAGATTTTACTTATTTCTAGACCAAACGTTGAATAACGAATATTAAGGTCCCTTTTTATGAGAACCAAAGACACGAAAAATTAGAACCTTTCATCCTCGATTATTTTTCATTTTATGAAGACTAAATTGAAAATAGTTAAATATATTTTTTTAAAAAATTTGAGTTTCAGAAGAATTTTTTTTATTATTCTTCAGTCCATACATTTAACAATTTTTTTTCTGTCACTCTTAGGTTTCTTATCAAGAGTAACATACAAATTGTTTGTATATTTTAGACTTTAAAATGAATTAATTTTTCAAGAAAGCAAAATGATTTTCTTTTCAATTTTTTCATAATAATTTCCTACATAACTATCCTGGTTTTAATTTTTGAAGTGATGTTCTTGTTTCTCCACAACCATTAAAACTATTGGAAAAAGATAATCCATTGATTGTGGAGTTTGAACTATAATGTTTGTTGTCCTAATCAATTGGACTCATATACCCTTTTTGGCACAGTTCCTAACTAATGTAAAGTTAATAATTTATTCTTGGATTAGTACTCTACCTAGAATTACACTAATATGTCAATATACAAAGTAAAATAAAAGTTTCATGTAATTTATTACTTGGTCGTTTAGTACTCTATCTAGAATTCATGAAAGTGGAAATGAACTTGTTTAAAGGGATTCATTCACTTGAGTTAAAATTGAGGTAACATGTCCAATAAATTATATGCAAATTTGTCACAAGGTTCATTGCTTCATTCTACTACAAGAATAGAAAACTAAGCTATCAAAGGAAAAATGTTGATTAAATCCAGAAAGCGATATACAAACTCCTAAACATTTGATCAACTATAAATTGTTTACATCGTGACTTTGAATATACAGCATCGTTACAATTTTTAAGAAAATTGTGCCGTCTATTTGAATCTCACAATATTCGAGTAATTAATCTATACAGTTGTGTGCAGAGAATATCCAATTTACACAAATAAAAACTATAAAATGATTACATACGTGAGACGTCCAATGACTAAAGTGATAAAAATTACTTTTGTGTTACACTTACAAGTTACATCACATTTATTTTAAGAGTAAAACGATACAAGTATGAATCACTTTATTTTAAACTTAATCTCAACCATATAAATTTTAAAAAATCTCATTTATTCAAAAACAAGTTTGACAAATATTCACCAAACAACACACTAACTTTGTGAATAGTAATCATAGTGTGGTCCAATAAGCTTTTGATTAAGGGGTGTGACACATCTTTGGCACTTTTATGTGTGTGTAACATAGTATTTCTTTGTATTATTAACAAAAAATATAATTGTTTAGGATGTAAATGAATGGCCTGTGATCAAACCACTACCATCCTATGGTAGAGGAAGAGATGCTGCAGCTGCAAGGTACACCAGCCTCATTTTTGGAACAAACCTCACTGATGTGATTGTCACAGGTATGGAAAAATTATTGCATGAAAAAATTATCAAAACTGGTAGTTTAGGGTTGGTGTAACATTTTCAGCAAACATGTGCTACCCATCAAAAGTTTGAATTTAACTTCCCAAAGTTTACTAACTTTGTTGAATATATTATGCACCTGTTTGTCAGGACCTAAATTTCCTGTTGTAACTACTTCACGCAGTTACTAAGTAACAGGCGATCTTGATTGTTAAAAAAATAATTGGACGACTCTAATTTATCTTGTCAAGTTTCTCACAGTTTTAATTTCAAGTGTTATTTTTTATTCGAGAGTCTGCGACAGTTTATTCAACTGTTATTTTTGACTTATCTACTATGAGCTAATTTTTGTGTCCTCAAAGCCTTAATTAATTTTTTCCATGATTACATTTGATTGTGCATCTATAAATATAGTTAGTTATTTTGTGACTAATGATTGATGATTTGAATATTGTTAGTGTTTGTGGATTAACTTTATATGAAAAAAATTATGACATTGTGGTAATGGCAACAGGGGATAATGGCACTATAGATGGTCAAGGATCATTTTGGTGGCAACAATTTCATAACAAAAAATTGAAATACACTAGACCTTACTTGATTGAATTAATGTTCTCAGACAACATTCAAATCTCAAACTTAACACTCCTTAATTCTCCATCATGGAATATTCATCCTGTTTATAGCAGGTAATCATGATTTTATTACATGTCATTTTCATGTTTTAAATTTTAAATGCCTTCATAAATCATAATCATATTTGACCTATGAAATTTTATTTCAATTTTAAGGATTATAACAAAATTTTGAACACCATGCAGTAATATTATAATTAAAGGCATAACCATCATTGCTCCTATAAGATCTCCAAACACAGATGGAATCAATCCAGGTTAGTATTTGAAGATTAATTTTAGAATAATGTATTCGATGTTATAAAAATTACTTAGCACAAACAAGGAATTATAGAATATGGACTACTACGTTATAAGTGGTACATTAAGGATCAATATTTAAAATTTCAACGACCACATATGTCTTTGTTTGAAATTATATGTTAATGATTATATTTATTTTTACAATTGAAATAATGATTTAATTGATATTGGTTCGATAAAAATAACAGAAAATAAAAATATAACTTGTATTGAACTGACACCAATATGAAGAGAGTCATGAATTTTTATTTTCAAAGAGTATTGTCGAATGTCATTAAAACTTTTGATAATTTTAAACACAAGCCCACTCTGGACCAGTTATGAAGGTGGTCCACCGTAACACTTACCTTTTAGGAGATGTGTACCGAAACCAGTTTTCGCTGGTCGTTATTGTTGGTAATCTTTGACCATTAATCAAAATTAGACAATTCATATTTCGAGTTCTAGATTTTTCAAAGTTATGATGTAATCATTTGATTTCTATCAAACAACTTAGATAAGCTGACTTTCATGACTTGCTTTTCAATGAACACAAGTTGATGAAAGGACAAAAGTTGTTGCTTCAAAAAAAGTTGCTTTGGAAAGCTAAATTTTATTTTTGCTTCCACCAAAAGAAACAAACAAGCATTTATGCACATGTTGTCATTGAGTGGTTTACAACAATTTATCTTTGTTTTCTTGCATTAGATTCATGTACAAACACAAAAATTGAAGACTGCTACATAGTTTCTGGAGATGACTGTGTAGCTGTGAAGAGTGGATGGGATGAATATGGCATAAAATTTGGATGGCCAACAAAACAACTAGTGATCAGAAGGTTAACATGCATTTCACCATACAGTGCAACCATTGCCTTAGGAAGCGAGATGTCTGGTGGAATACAAGACGTCAGAGCCGAGGACATCACAGCCGTCAATACCGAATCAGGAATCAGAATCAAAACGGCTGTAGGTAGAGGAGGGTATGTGAAAGACATATATGTGAAAAGAATGACTATGCATACAATGAAATGGGCATTTTGGATAACAGGTAACTATGGTTCACATGCTGATAAAAAATATGATCATAATGCTTTACCTGAGATCAGAAACATAAACTATAGAGACATGGTAGCTGAAGATGTAAGCATGGCTGGTAATTTGGAAGGAATTTCTAATGACCCTTTTACTGGAATATGTATTTCCAATGTGACAATTGGTATTGCTGCTAAGGCTAAGAAACAACCATGGACATGTAATGATATTCAAGGGATCACAAGTGGTGTTACTCCTAAGCCTTGTGATTTGTTACCTGATCAAGGACCAGAGAATATCAAAACATGTGATTTTCCATCAGATTATCTACCTATTGATATGTTGGAGCTTAAGAAATGTACTTACAGCATTTAAAGATGCATATAAGTTAATTGTTAAGATGTACCATTTTAGTTATTTATTTACTTTTAGTGTTTTATCATGTTATTCACAATTCATTTCTCAAGTTGAGAAAGGTATTGTATGTCAATGTCAATGTCAATGTTAAAGTTAAATTATAGCTATGAAATGAAACAACTTTCTTTTTCTATACAAGTTGATTATAATTTATATGGCTTGATATTGTGGTGCTAAAGGATGGTCTACCATCATATTTATTATGCCATCTCTTTTGCGCCTATCTAACGTATATTAGCGCAGGACAAACTGCAGCAGACAACAAACATAAGGCGATCCGGATCCTTAATTAGGGCCTTTGGCACTCTATTGACTCCACCAGGGCATTCCCACAACTTTGACTCTTTGGGTCAGCTACGAGGCTAATCCCCGATTCAGCTGATTGAGTAAGCCTTTCCTTGGTTCTCGTCCTCGACCTTCTGATGTGGGTGACTCCACTGATCAAAACTGTCATTTAATGTGATACAATGGATGTCTCTCACCACAAATGAAAACCTTTCTTGTGTATTTTCCTATATTTAAGCTGAAGGATGAAAGTACACCAACAAGGAGTAAAAGTTCTTGGATATTATGATAAGTGCCGAAGCCTTTAAGAAATTATGTTCATCATAAGATAATATAAGAATCATAGATGACATTAAAATGAAAGACACCTTACAACAATCTCAGTATTTCCAATAAGTTATATAATCTTCTCTTATGGAGAACTACAACTTCTCGAGTACCGTCATAACTCATAAACTAGTCATCAAATATTTCGCTAATCATATACAAAGAGTAAATACAAAAATCTCAGTTAATTGGTGGATCAGGATTGAACCTCACAGACTCTTTCCAGATGAGTTCCTTGATATCTTCTTCAGTGAACATTGGTTCCTCAAAGTCAAAACTGAAAGGCCTGACACATACAGGTTCCTCGTTGATATCATGAAGAGGTGCCATGTATGGATGGCACAACGCCTCGTCAACTGCAAAGCATCATGATGTAAGGCACAATTAATCAACATAAGATAAAGAATCTTCTCATTATATTATTGACAAAACAAATAGAAAAAAAAGTTTACAAGTTTATAACAGTGTTTTCAGAACAGGACCAAATCAGTCGTTCAAGTTGAACCAGAAGCTGTCTGTTTTTCAGTCTGTTAAAACAGGATCGAACCGGGTTGAACCATGGTTGGTTCAGTTCAACCGTTCGTTTTTTCTTCAATTTGCTTTTTATAAATACTTTTTTTAATTATTCATTAGTCATCTGGCCTAAATGGAATAAATACTTATTCATTATTCACAGTTGTTTTTAAAACATTGCTTTATAGCGTACAGTAACATTATTACACAATGGCCTAAATGGTGAAGGATTAAAGTATAAGCTAGTTTACCTCTAATGCGCTTGCTTGGATCAAAAACAAGCATCTTCTCTAGCAAATCAACAGCACCTGGAGACATGTTGGGAAATCTAGCAGAAAAATCTTGTTTTGGATATTGTGGAAGCTGTCTTACGTATCTACGAGCATTTTCGCTGCGTAGGAATCCAAGGCTGGCATCATCAGGTGAACCTATAAGCTTTTAGACAGAAAGAACAATTGTCACACTTGAGCTAATTTTGAATAAAAAAAAGAGAAGGCATGAAAAGGATCAAAGAGTGAGAGAATTTCTATAAGCATTCTTAATTTACTCATAGTAATTTATAAAGTATTTGACACCAAAAATTCACAATAACATAAAGGTATAGAAACTAGAACTCTAATTTAGAAGTAGATACACTCGAACAGTCTTACAAGTGAATACCTCTGTGACAAGTCTCAGCTGATGAACATAATCTCTTCCAGGAAAGAGGGGTTGTCTTGTTACGATTTCACCAAGTATGCAACCAACAGACCAAATATCAATGGCTGCCGTATATTCAGAACAGTTAAGAAGCAGTTCAGGAGCTCGGTACCACCGAGTAACCACGTACTCAGTCATGAAATCTGTTTCCGATGTAGTTCTAGCGAGACCAAAGTCTCCAATCTTAAGGTCACAGTTGGCATTCAGTAGCAAATTGCTAGGCTTGAGGTCTCGGTGCAAAACATTTGCTGAATGAACATATTTGAGCCCTCGTAACAGCTGATACACAAAATACTGGGGGAAAAAAGAAAAAAGAGGATATTATTAGTGGCTTTAAGACAAAGTACTATAAGAATTATGCTATAGGGCCTAAAGCCTTGGATACCACATGGAGCCGATACAGTGTAATAGGAGGTGTGAGCCCACCAGTGAGAGTGTGAAAACCATGTACATATGTATTATGTCATGCAAGTTGGTTTTGTAGGGTTGAGCCCTTGAGACAGGCTCAACCTAAATTCTAAGATTGTATCGGAGCCTGTCTAAGAACCCTGGGCCACATGCTATCGAGTCACACTTTAGAGGTGCTAAGAGTGTCACGTTGAATGTAATATGACCTAAAAAGTGCTTGTAAGTGGGAAGCATTCCTCACTTTTACGAATCGGTTTTATGGGATTGAGATAGGCCAACCCAAATTAAAATAAAAGCATTTGGAGGAGTTTTATTTGCACCATTGGAATGCTTTTGGACATTAAAACTTCATAGAAAATAATAGTAGTGCTACTACAAATCTTCAATAGTTTTAATATCACCACATTGCACAACTAGAAACACAGCACTAAGTTTGACAAGAAAAAGTTAAATGAGGATGAAGCCGCAGACCCGAGTCAACATAGACCCAAGGTTTAGAGGTCCTATTCTAGGAAACCTATAACTTAGTTTTAAAAAGGATAAAACTTGGGTGCATTTACTTATGTGTTGTGGTGGTGTTCTTCGCTAAAAATACAATTTTTGTGGACATGAATTTTTAGACGTTTGTGGATTTGACAAGAAAAAGCATGACAAACTATGATGCTTTGGTCTTTATCACCAGTTTGTGCTTCAAAAAAACCAAAAGAAAATACCTTTATCAACAAGGTAGATTAAAATTCATATGCTAAATAAATGGTTCATGTTCTAACCCGACAATGATCATCTGTCATTGGTTGATTGGAACGTATTATTTGATGTAGATCTGTATCCATCAACTCAGAAACAATGTACACATCATTGAAGTTCTCCTTCTGTGGAGGTCGAATAATATCTTTAATGGACATCACCTGCATTGGAGAAAAAACTTATACATGAGCACTAAAAGTCTACATATTTGCAAATTGAACACCAACAAAGATATTAGAATCAAAATCCAAGCCTGGAATTGTATAAAAAATTACATTTTCATGATCCATGTGGCGAAGAAGTTTGATTTCCCGTAAGGTCCTTTTAGCATCTATTCTGTTGTCAAATGCATTGCCAATCTTCTTAATGGCGACTTCCTCACGCGTCTCGGCATTTACAGCAGCACTGAAGGAAATGAAAAACTAATAGTTTGTCAAGTTGTTGATAACATAAATGTATGTCGCATTACATGGATGAGAAAACTGAACTTCCTTTCAAACCCTAAATAATAAGAAACCAACCGCAACATACACATAGCGCTTAGATTAATGAGTCTAAAAATACAAAGAAATGTGCTGTCTACAGATTAAAAGTATCAATATCACTAATCAATCACACATAGAGACCAGAAGATTGACTCAACGTTGACTTGAGAAGAATCATAGCATCACCGCTTCCAATTGGATAACAACAACAAAAATTGAACTGAAATATGAATGTGTGAGACAATTGGCTAAGAACTTATGCCTATGAACTTTTTTATGACAAGTCTTATGGCTATGAACTTGGCTGGCACCGACAGTAGAAGATCTATAACAAGACTAAATGAAAACATGTTTAGAGTCAAAAATTGCGATAATAAGCTTAGCAAAATAACCACACAATGATTCAGCTGAATACCGGCAAAAAAATGTCTTCATTATCACACAAAACATCCAATTCAATCGTCATTCACTCAAAAAACAGATGTCACCAATCAAGCTAAACATCTTCTTCACAAAAAGGCAAAAGACAAATGGACAATTTTTTTCAAGCACAAAATATAAAAAATTAACCACAAAAGGCCCTTTTTAGATAAACATGTTTATTTAGTGCTTATATACTCTTACCGCATAAGCGATCAAACTATTTTCATATAAGTTATAACTTTTAAATTGTTTTCATAAGCTATCGTGAAAAGCTTATCGAAATAAGCTGAAATCCGCCTATATTATAGTCATGTCATAAGCTCTCTCAAACAATCTAACAAGTGCTTATGCCAGATAATCTCAAATAAGTAAATCTAATCAAGACCTAAATGAAGCATCAACCCCACTTCACATCTAAATCCAAAGTAACAAAAAGAACATAATTTGTACAAAAACTACAACTTCCATACATTAAAATCCACATAATCAAAAAGTACCAAAAATTGAAAAGAACAACAACATAGTTGAATTAAGAACTACCCCTTTACATAAAAATGCAAAAACAAAAGAAACTAATAAAGCAAAACTTAAAAGAAACAATTTTTACTTACCAAACAATACCATAAGCACCTCTACCGACAGGACGAATAGGAGGGACATATTTTCTAGAAACCTCAAAGAGATTACCATAGATATTGTATTGTAAATAGCGTCCACCATGTGTTGGTATTCCTCTGATGTTATTCTCAGCTGATTCAACAGACATGTTGTTGTTGTTGTTGTTTTCAAAGTTGAATCAAGTTTTTTTCTCAAATACAGAATGACCCAATATTAGAAAGATTGTTTTAGAGTAGAAAAGGATCTAAATTTAAGGTTGTTGTTGTTGTTGTTGTTGTTGACATTTCAACTATGAATGAGGGTTTTGTTGTTCAAGGTCGTGTCAACTCGTGATAAAAATTCACTTTTCTCTATCACTTGTTTTGTTTTGTTTTGTTTACTTTTTATTATTCAACTTTGGTGTGCTGTGTCTTTGAATTTCTTCTTTCAATGAGTTTTTATCTTTCTTTTACCATTAGTTTTTCATCAAATTTAGAACTAGATTGAATGCACTTAAATTTAAACAGTTTATTGTAAAATCTTACGGTCAGATTTAAAATATAATTTTTTATTTAAAAACTAAATTTAAATTTAAAATTATCATTGTCCGATCTTTTAAGTATTTTTATTTTTTTTGGTTTTGCTAATGAGTGCATCTGGTACATTCTTTAAGTATACTATTATTTAGAAATTATTTATTCAAAAAATTAAACAACACAATTTCCAATACGTTTTATACATTTTTTAAAAATTCTATTAAAACTTACTATTTAAATTAGTTAAAGAGTACATCGAATACACTTTTTAACATTTTCCATAAATAAATAATCACTTTTAATTTAGAACGATATATAAATTATTTAAACCTATGAAAGTTAATCCTCTAAAGTCCAAATGAATTATTCTCTATTGAGACTTGATGAAGGCAAAACTTGCCTTCAAGCTTGAAATTGATTCTGAACTGTTGTAAATTTATTCTCAACCGTTGGAAGTTTATCTTCTAAAATTCTAATGATTTATCCTCTAAAATTTTCTCTCAATTTCAAAACAAATGACTCAGTAGAATATCTCAAGTGTCAAGTGATATGAGTTGGGGGACATATAAATTGGATAAGGGAAGATCCATGATTCGATCATTGACGGCGGAAGCAATTTATATTTCCAATATACTAAAAAAATATAGAGACGAATGAAAATAGTGTACAAGATACAAGTGATAGTCATTTCATATTTACTTTTAGTTGAAAGTTAAACACTTATATTCTTCTATAGAAAAATCATGTTTTCCTTACATCAGTTAAATAATTTTGAGCAGTTATAGAATTGTAAAAAGACACCCTAAAATACTTATAATTATTATATGTCTCTTAATCATTATTTTTTAGGACCTTTCATGATAGAAAAGGAAAAATCACAAAATAAAAAAAAAAACTAATATTGCTTTTTTATATATTTATAAAAAGATGCCTACAAATATATTAAAACTCTTTTTAGTATATCGAAAAAATAAATATTCTCACCATAATTTAAACCTTAAATCTCCCACTATCCAACCTATGTCCTTCAACTCTTACTATCCCACATAAACTTACAAATATATTAAATAAGAAATGGAATAACTATATTTTTTTTTGACAAAAATGGAATAACTATTACAACCCAATATGTGATGTTTATTTAATTTTAGGATGCATGCATGGAGTAGTATAATGCGCCGATTTTCTATAGGGTAAAGGAGGTTTGACCATTCCAACGCGTAAATAAACAAACCATGAGTCAGTTCTACCACTTTTCTGGTAAATTTCTACACTGCATGTTCTTGGAAATGTCCGATTAAATGCGCATAAACCCAACTTTCCTCTCTATTTTTCTTTCTATATGAGTAACAACTTTAGTGTTTGGATTCTCTTTTCCATTTTGTTTTCCTTTGTAAATTGCACGTGCATTGATTGGTCATAGTATTCCAAGAGAAAATATTTTCTCATCTCAAAATTATAAAAGAAAATTGATTACTCAAATTAAATGTATTTAATCTAAATTTGGAATCAAATACATTAACTTTTTTTGATCATTTTTCAATTATATTTTGGGACGGACTATTATATTGAAATATTCTATTAGATTTTTTAAGATAATAATATACGACCATTGTTATTTTTAAAAAACCATTACAAAATTGAGGGTAAATTAAAAAAAAAAGATTATTTTTTGCACTCCTAGTATTCTTACACGCCCTCTATGTTTCCAAATTTACCCCATTGTCGATTAGTTAGTGAGTGTGTTAAATTGAAACTGAAGAAAAAAAATTGTTTGCTATATAGATGATAAATTGCGTTTGAGTTCGTTATGTAGATAAATTATTTTTAGATTTGTTAACTAGATAACGAACTATGTTTTTTCATAATATTTTCACTCGTGGGGGAGGAGGGAGGTGCAAAGGTCTATTGGTCTTAAAAAATATTGTTCGCTACTTAAGGTGGGAACTAAGTTCACCACCTGCATAGCATGGGAATATTCTGGTCATTTTTGGGGCACACAAGAAATGGCAAGAGCACGAAAAACAGTTTTCATTAAAAAAAAAAACCTAATCCAATAAAGCTCAAGGCAAATTTGGACCGGGCATGGATGTTAAGTTTTTGAAAACCAAGTGACTTGGTGTATAGAACATGTGCTAATTAGCATTTTCTACAACTAGTCCAACAGTTTGCTTATTTATAAGCAATAGAAATTAGAAGCTACAGTAGGCATAATAAAACTTATATATTTTGCATTGTTCGACATCACATAGTACACCGCACTCACACATTTACATTTAACCTTGACCACGCCATAACCATAAAACCTACCAACCATGCTACCCTTAAATGTAACAAACCAAGTAAGACCAAATACTAATAATACAAACAGAAAATCCCACAACACAATAGCATCTACCAGACACAGAATTAGACTAGTGTATAGTCAGTAGACTACTTGCTGATCTATGTTACGGCCAACAAAACGATCATTTACAGTTTTGTCGAACCTCAGAGAGGATAGTAAAGTATCACGACTAGTCATAACTGCTTGGAAGAAACCATCTACGCCCTTTGCAAGGAGATCCATTCCTTGGGAAAGCTTCTCTGCAGCCGCGCCCAATTCTTCAACAGTCTTCAGCTGCGATTCTTGCTCAACTTTGTCTTCAGTATTTACACCACCTTGGATAGTAGGATATAATTTCTTCACAGCAGCACCAACTGCTTCCAACTCGCTCAATACAGAAAATTTCCCACTGGAAAACCTAACCCTAATTTCCTCATTTACAAGATTCTGTAAACTTTTATAAGCTGGAGCCCATGCATACGCGTCAGCCACATCCAAGTCTAACAACTTCTTTGAGCAACCAGAGAACGCTGCAGAAAACACGCTGCAAACAAATGCAGTCTCCACCTTGACTCCATACATAGCTTGCATCAAAACCTTTCCTTTAGCAGAATTTTTAACCTTAGGAAGATCAAGTGATCCCACAAGACCATCTAAAATGGTGCTACATTTTTCAATTCTAGGATTCTTAGCATTAATGTGTTGCTTCCAATCATCAAGAAAAGAACAGGCGCGAAGAAACGACTTTGATGAGGCTGAACCTAAAGTGTGCAGGGCACACTTAAGCGGAAGGTTGCCTTGATTCAGACGCGAAAGCTCAGAACTAAATGCGTTGCAAATGTCTAGTAACTTTGTACTTATGTCAAAGTAGACATCAACCCATTTGTCATCCCAAACACTCACAGGCAGCTCAAGTTCTGTTATAAGTGTTCGGATGTCGTTATGAGATTCACAAAGTGACTTCATAGCAAAAGTCATCCAAGGCAAGCTGAGGATTTCATCCTTGCTTTTGGGCATAAGGTTCTTTGTCCTCTCTGTTAATGTTGTCTCGAAACCTTGTAGTACTCCAAGTAATTGTGGAGACAATTGAGAGCCTTTATGTGACTTCATCCGAAAAGGATTTCCAAAAGGGAAGATAGATCGGGATGGGTGTGGATCCTGTGAACGACTCATTTACTGCATCAATAAGATCAGAACGTAAGATATCTTTTAATTACAATGAAAGCTGTAACAATGAACATAAGTTATAAACCTTACAAATTCAAACATCTAAACCAAACAAAACTTCAAACCAAATTTATTGAAAATGGTTCTTTAAAACAGCTTCTTAATAATCTAGATAAACAAAAATTAAATCTAACACAACTTAATTGATAGCATATTAGCATGTTTGTTTAATCATCCATAATCGGTTCACTAGCAAGAGCATACAAACACCCCCTATTCCGTTTGAGAGCGTAACAAAGAGTGCAAACAGGTTGCTAAAAACACAATTAATCGTTCTACTCGGTAAATGCTAATTTCCAGTTCCAAACCAAAAACCTTGTCTAGGTAGATTGGTTATTATCATAAGATTGAAACAGGTTCATATTGGTTTTTGACATATTCTCGTCCATCCATTTCAATTTCGTTCTTTGAAAAAACTGAAACACATAACCCAAATGAAAGTTCACAAAGGAATTATAAACAAACCACATCAAGGACCAGAGACCAAAATCTACCTTAATTTCAATACTACAACAACAACAACAACAATAATAATAACACAACAGCAACAGCAACAGCAACAGCAACAACAAGATCAGCATAATTAGATGTAAAACAAAAAGATTCAGAATAAATAAAACCGTTGACCTTAAATTTTACCATAATCATATTCAGATCTAAAACAAAAACATCAAAACATGAAACAAAAACACTCAAATTCAAACATAGAATCATCAAAATTACAAGAAACATAAAAATTCATTAAAAATTACTCTAACTTAACAAAATTAAAACACAAAAAAAAAGTCAAACCCTCTAAATTTCATGAACTGTAGTTAGATCGTCGAATAATTAACCAATTAAACCAAACATAATCACCAATCATCAAATTAATTCACAAAAAGACATAAAAAAATTAAATTAAAAAAAACAAAAAAAAAACCCAAAAATTCAAATTATTATTTTCCATAAACAAAAACATAGAATCAAATAATAGAAGATGTTTACCTGAGAAGAGAAAATGAAAAGGGAAAAAATTTGAGAGAATTTGTGGCTAAAGAAATTTTCTTTCTATGAAAGCGTTTAGATTATGTGATGATAATTCAACGGTGGTAGTTGGATATTTAGGTTATGGGAAGACACGTGTCGATGTATTATTCGTCTGTTATGAAGTTATGTGCCACTAGTTATAACTAAACTTTATTTCTACTCGTTTATTATATGAAGTCGTTCACTTCCCATTCCGAGAAACTTCATGCTCTCTGTTCTAAAATATAAAAAAGAAAAAAAAACATATTTTCTTTGTCCTAAAATATAAAAGAAAAAATAAATATTTATTTTTGCAAGTATTAATTTTAAAACTTAAATATATTTTTGGTCTCTTAATTTATTTTTTGGTTTCGTTTTAATCCCTTAACTATTAAAAGTTTTGTTTTGGTTCCTTAACTTATTTTTTGGTTTCATTTTGGTCCCTTAATTATTAAAAGTTTCATTTTGGTCTCTTAATTATTTTCTTGGTTTCATTTTAGTCCTTTAATTATTTTTTTGGTTTTGTTTTGGTCCTTTGAAATGAAGATCAAAGTAGTTGACGTAGGAAGAGTTAAGGGACCAAATCGAAACCAAAAAGTAAGTTAAGGGATCAAAATGAAACTTTTAATAGTTAAGGGACCAAAACGAAACCAAAAAATAAATTAAAGGACCAAAACGAAACTTTTAAAAGTTAAGGGACCAAAACGAAACTAAAAAATAAATTAAGGGACCAAAAGTGTATTTAAGCCTAATTTTAAACTTATTCTCATAAAATTAAATACAAATTGCATTTAATTTTCTTTCTCTCTCTTTTTATCAATAAACAACAACCAATAAAAAATGTTTTTACATCTTCCTATATAATTTATTTTAAGAAAAATCACACAAAATCATGTTTCAAATTTTCATGTTTTGGTTTTCTTAATAAGTGTGATTTTTTTATTTTCCCTTATAATTTGGAACGGAGGGAGTATTTTTTGTTCTGATTTAATTTTTCTCGTTAATAAATAATAATTTAATTTTTTATTGAGAAAATATCTTAAAATTTGAAAATGGATTGAGTTGTGTCAGAATAAAAACAAGATTCTATTTGTTTTTAAACTATTTTTTTTTTGAAATTAAATGATATTTTATTTTATTTGTGTTTACTCCCCCTTTGTATTCTGTATTGATATATAAATTGTTTTAATTATATTACACAAAGAGAGATGTTATATATATATATATATATATATATATATATATATATATATATATATATATATATATATATATATATATATATATATTACCACAAGATTTTCACAATATTGTTACGAATGTTGATCTATAGTTAAAATAGGATAAGTATAATGTATAAGTACAAATGGTAAGAGATAACACCGACAAAGAAAGGAAAAAATGAAGATAAATAAAAAATAAGTATTTTCTATAATGTGTACCAAAAAAAAAGTATTTTCTATAATATATGATGATGGAGGATTAAGACAGTCTTGACATTTTGAAGGTCTAGGATAAATAATTAAAATGAACCTATTTTATTGACAACATCAATATTTTTAAAAATAGTCATTTATTCGTGTAATTAAAATAAAGAAAATGTCAAAAAAAATAAAATAAAGAAAATGTCATTAATTAATCAATATCATCAAAATACTTTCTAACTACTTTAAAAATCTTCCTCTTAACTTTTTTTGAAAAGTAAATTGTTCAATCAAATCTTCATATTATATTGAAAAATGCTTAATGATACCAAACACCTTTCCACAAAAACATACGAACATGGAAAGAAGTCATATATTCAATCCTCTCGTTAATATATTCCATTTTACCTTCTTTAACATTTAACAAAGAAAGGATAAAGCCAAGCTCAACAATGAATTCTTATGGTTTATAATTTTTTCAAAGGGCAAATTAACACATTATTGTACTTTAAGAGACATATATTAATTATAAAAAATTTAGGATGTCCTTTTACAATTTTATAAGTGCTAAAAACTATTTAATTAGTGTAAGGAAACATGATCTTTATAAATCAAAAAAAATGATAAAATTGTATTACATTTGATACTTGCAAAAATGAAAAATATGGCTAAAATTGTTAAGTTTATTTATGTTATGATTATACTTCTTTCTCAATTTAATGCAACAAACGCTTCTCGTAATAATTTTTATCTCTTCAAATTTTCTTCTTTTTCTTCCTATCAATATTTATCCCATTTTAATAACTTATCCCATTTTAATAACATTTTTTCTTATTCTCTTTTTATATTAGGGGAACGTCCATGTGTTCGAGCTGGTGATTGTCCAAACTTTCTTTGTCCATATCCTGGACGAATTAGGTGTGTGTCAAGTGTTTGTGTATGTCGTTAATTATAAAACTCAATAAATTATGAGTGGCAAATCCAAGAGAATATATACAGAGACACACTACTGTTCAAATATTTCATTAGTTTTTTTTTTTTTGAGTAATTTTGATAGCACCCAATGATATAATTTTCTTTTAACTTTTGAAATTTTACGAACCTTATCGGTTTTATATTTTAATATGATACCATTGAAATGAAATAAAAAATCAAAGTATATTATCTATATTATATTATTCTCTTTTAATTTTGAGATATCACCATGGCCACTCAATTCAGGCCTACCACATTTTCTTTCATATCATACATATCAAAATATGTTTAATATTAGTTAAGGTGAAAATTAGTATTGATGTTATAGTTTTCGGTCTATATTTTATTATTTAAAATACTAGTTTTTTAAGCAATTTAAAATACTAGTTTTCGGTCTATACTTTATTATTTTTGTATTTATGTCAAAATTGATATTTTTTTTAAGAAAAATGGCAACTAATACATCTCGTGCACTAATTAAAGAAATGCAATAATATTATAATAGAGTTTGTTCCGTCAATATTTATAAAGTAAAAAAAATATTGTTTCCAATACAAAATTTAATCATTAATATCTTTAATTATCTATCATAAAAGTTATAAAAAATTAATAATGTGAAAGTATTCGTTAAGACATTATCAAACTAAATTTTATATACTAATATTTTTCTTTGTATATTAATAGAAAAATATGATCAAAATAAATATACACAATTAAAATTATTTTAAGACGGACATGTAGAATTGATTCTAGAATCTAGCATTGATTCTAGAGATATAGAATTGATTCTGACATGTTTGATTTTTTGAAGTAAAGTTGATTCTGCCTCAAAAATTAATTCTAGTTTAAGGTAAAAATTATAACTTTTGGTTTTAGAATCGACTTTTATATTTAAATTTAATGTTCAATTCAATTTTAGTTAAATATATCAAATCATAAATTACTTTATATTTAAATCAATTTTTGATCAGAACCAATTTTACACAATCAATTTTTTCAAAATCAATTTATCTCATCACCGCAAAATTAAATATACACGTACACTTTTTTACAGTTTCTTATCTCTTATCTAGTCTTTCTTAAGTTTCCTTCAGTGCAGTAATTATGTTCTGTCTCCTTCTACTCACTAGTTTTAATGATTTTAATAAATTAAACTTAATAAAAAGCTTATTTAATTTATTTAAAATACTAATAGATGTATTTTAATTGCTTCAAAAAAAAAAAATAGATGTATTTTAATTTAGTGTTATCAAACTCTCGTATGGTTATGATTTATAAATTTTTATGTGACCTCTTACTAAATGTCCTAAAGGGGCAGTTTAATAATTTTAAAAATTATAGGATGTCTTTTTACAATTCTATAAGTGCTAAAAACTTATTTAATTAATTTTGTAAAAAAAAAACTATTTAATTGAGGTATGGAGCACGTGATCTTTATAAATTAAGAAAATGATAAAATTCTATTATACATGCAAAGATAGAAAATATGGCTATAATTGTCAAGTTTGTCTATGTTATAATTATCTTTCTTTTCCTAGTTTATGTTGCAACATGCTGTTTTCGTAATAACTTTTATTATCATCTTTTCAAATTTTCTTCTTTACTTCATTCACAATATTTTATCCCATTTTACTAACATTTTTTTCTTCTCTTTTAACATTAACGTCCTTGTGTTCGCGTTCTAGTGATTGTATAAGCATATTTTGCCCATATCTTAAATGAATAATGAAGTGTGTGTCAGATATTTGTAGATGTCGTTAATCATAAAGTTCTATAGATTATGAGTGGGAGATCCAAGAGAATATACAAATTAAATACTGCTAGAATATTCCATGAGTTATTATTTACTTAGCACCCAGTAATATAACTTTCGTTTAGCTTTTGAAATTTCACAAACCCGCTAGCGTTGGTTTTTAGGTTATGTACTTAAATATATACTCTCTTCGGACATATTTATAAGCAAAAAAAACTACTTGTATGGTGTTTAAGAAATTTAGTTAAATGTAATTAATTTTCTTGATTTAATGTAAAATATAGTTAAGTTTACTATATTGCCCATTTGATTCTTCTTGGAAATCACATAATTTTGTAAAAGTAAAATAAATGCATTAAAAAAGGTAAAATTAAATAAGAGTATATTTGGAATAGTAGTATTAATTAATTTCAAAGGTAGTTAAATTTGCTTATAATAGTGTCTAAAATTTTAAGGAGTTTTTTGTTTATATTTGTGTCCAGAGGGAGTATATGATGCAAATGAAATTAAATAAAATATAAAAGAATGTGATCTAAATGATCTTCTTCTCTCTTAATTCAGGCATACACATTTTCTTTCATACCCTCACACCCATCAAAATGTTTAATAGTTAAAGGTGAAAATTAGTATTTCTGTTGTTTTTCTTTATGGATAATTTTTTTCTTTAATGTATTTATGTTAGTAGTAGGTCTACAATTGAATATTTATGGCATCATATATATATATATATATATATATATATATATACCGTTTAAATGCATTATTGATCCCAGCAAATTTAACTGTTTTCGGTTCTAGTCCCTATACTACTTTTGTTTTGATTATATCCCTCCAAAATCTAAAATATTTGATTTTAGTCCCTAGTCAGTAGAAGATTTAAAATAATTCAAAAACAAATGGAGGCACATGTGAACTAATAAAAATGTGTCGTGTGAACCAATCAATTTTTAATTAATTAACTATTGTAAAAATTATTAATTAATATTGGCACGTATCATTTAAATAAATAGTTTTATTAATCAATACAAATAAATTAGATCTACATTGTACCCAAAAAAGAAAATCGATCTAAAATTTGAAAGAAGATGTTCCTTATAAAAAAAGAGAGAAGGGATATGTTGACACAAGTAGTAACTTTTAGATAAGTTGTTGTGCTTAATATCTCATTTTTCACGATGAATTTCATCAATTTAACCGTTGATTATTATTATTATTATTATAATTATATATTAATCATCAAGTGCACATATTTTTATATAAATCTAAAATTTGTAGCCATGTAATCTAAACATTGATATTTACTTGTGTTTTTTTAAAACTTTATTATACATTCATTTGAAATTATTTAATGATGTATCAAATGGTTATAAAATTTCATAAAAAATTGTAGAGTCGGTCTATTCAATAAGAATTTTTAATTGCGCGATTGAATTGGTAAAATTCATCGTGAATAATGAAAAATAAACGAAATAACTCATCTCAAAGTTACTCCCGTAATCAACAGATCCCTCCTTTAAAACAAGAAGATGTTCCTTTTTTTCTTGAATGAATTGGGGATAGATTTTTTCTTCCCACACCCCAACAAATCGTTGTTACACCCAAAATGACCAAATTACCTTAAAGTAAATAAAATTTCCACATCAATCCAACCTCCGTTAAATTCCCAATTGCGTTCATCCGCCGTTCATCCTTCACCATCACCATCGTCCACTGTCGTTCACATCGTTCACCGTCTGGGCAATCGTCCTAAAGGTACGTTTCATCTCCGTGAACTGAGATTGCGTTCACCGTTTGTAAAGTGAGATTGCGTTTTCCATTTGATGAATACGTAGATTGAGATTGCGTTTAGTATTTGTAATGGTCTATACGCAAACTGTAATTACTGAATAAGTGTAGAAGAAGAAGAAGAAGAAGAAGCAAAATCAATAAATTTGTGATAAGATACTGAAAAGCAGTAAAATCTTCTCTTTTTGTATCAGTTGATTTAAATTGAACGACTAAGTTTGTTAGTATTGAGCGCAAGAACACCTCTCAAAATTTGGAAAAATAGCAATTCTGTCTTTGTTTGGAATGAAAATTCACAGCTTTACTTCCATGCCAGGTTGATTCAAAGCAAAATCAATAAATTTGTGACAAGATATTGAAAAGCAGCAAAATCTTCTCTTTAACAATGGAACTATGTGTTCGCTGCAAAGAAGATGAGGAGAATGAATGGAACCACCAAAAGCCATTGAATTGAGCTTCTTCTTCTTTACGGGAAGAAATTTGGTGAAATTTGGGTGTAACTAGGTTTTCTTAGAGTGTGGGAAGAAATTTTCTTGGGGATAAAGTCCTTTTTAAACAAAATCAGCATAGTTTTAACTTCTAAGTAAACACTCACTTTATTTGAAAATGTCATAATAATCCCTAAAATAGCAAAAAGTATTTTAAACTCCCTGAATCGAATCATCATTGTTTGCCTAAATGTTCCCTTACCTTATCTTTTGGAACATTTGACCCGTTGGACCATATTATGCAATTTTTTATTCAAACTTCTAAATAAATACTACAAATACAGTAAAATATAGTTAAAATTCTATAAATTCATTCAAAACTCAAACGTCTCATCATCTCGAACCACATTCCCTTACCCAGAATTCATCCATTCACAATATTAATATTGATTAAAATTACAAAACCACTCAGTGCTTTTGCATCTTTTTTTGGTATCTTGGTGTGTTTTTGTGGTTCCTAGTGTTTAGTTTATTGGTTCTTGCTTAGTTTTTGACTTTTTGCTATTTTTTTTTTTATACAGTACTATTTACATGCATTGTTTTCTTATTTGGTTGTATCTCGTTCTGTTGGGTTACTTCCTTTCTTGTGCATGAAACTTTTTTATATTATTATTGGTTAAAATCCGCATGAAAATTCTCAAGTTTTCTGCTGATTTTCCTACGAATTTTCCTGCAGATTTTTGGTTTAGGGACCACAAGCAAAAAGTTTGGTCGATACGAGGACTATTTTGGAATAAAATCACATACAAGGAGTAAAACCAAAATTTCACATACATACAACGACTAAAATGACATTTAAGCCTTTTTTTTTCCGTCTTAATTATGTTCTTGCTTTATTATCATCAAAACACTATAATAATAAGTTTTTTAATAAACTGAAATGATTCTTGTAATTATATTTATAAGTTTAGTGTGTCACAAAACAATATTTTTTTCGAAAGGACAGAATGATTAAATTTTTGTTTTGTGAATTTTCTTTTCTATTATAAAAGATAATAAATAATAAAAATTTGGTATAAAAAGAAATTCTTATAATTTGTTACTAAAGATGCTAAAGAGGCAAGTTAACAGTTGTTGTTCTTAAAAGATATTTAATAATTATAAAACATGTAAGATGTCTTTTTACAATTATTGCAAAAAAACTATTTAATTGATGTAAAGAGAACACAATCTTTATAGATCAAAAACTAAAAGTGATACACGTAAGAGTGGAAAATATGGCTAAAATTGTTAAGTTTGTTTATATTATGATTATTCTTTTTTCTCTATTTCTTGTTGCAACAAATGTTTATGGTAAGAATTTTTATTTCCTTTTGAAATTTTCTTCTTTACTTCGTACTCAATATTTTTATCCCATTTTAGTAACATTTTTATTTTCTCTTTTACATTATAGTGCAAAAGCCATGTTTTCATGACGGTGATTGTTCAAAAAAATATTGCCCATATCCTTTACGAATGAAGTGTGTTTCAGGTTTTTGTGCATGTCGTTAATTATAAAGCTCTATAGATTATGAGTGACAGACATCAAGAGAACACACAAATGCACTGCTAAAATATACCATGAATTTGAGCTTTTTCCCTCTTCACGTACAAAAAAAAAAGAATATTCCATGAGTTATTACGTAGTTATTGTGATGACACCAATAATTTAATTTTCTTTTAGCCTTTAAAATTTCACGAACTCGGTTGTTTTTTGTACTTCAAAAGAATGCAATTGAAATAAAATAAAGCATTAAAAAATATTATCTATATTGCTTGCTATCTTTTCTCTTAATTTTTAAGATATCACAATGACCTCAGACATATCATATTTTATTTTCTACAACAAGAAGAAATTTTGGTTGTCTCATGAGTTTAGCTCAATTAATTGGACATCACATTACATACAGAGAACCAGATTTCGAACCCCTATCATCCTATTTCTTCACTTTAAAAGTAGAATTTCTAACTTTTTTAACATTTATTACCTACGATATTGTCGTGAATAAGCATCATTTACTCACAAGTTACCCACGGTTTCGACCCACAAAAGTTGTGGGTAATGTTCTCCATAACTACCCAACCCACCCACGTCCCACAGTTTTGTCCTAAATTTTTTGGTACCCACGTAAACATGATTTTAATACGTAAAACTTGAGAGAAGGAAGATTTGGATATTGATTTTACAATGATTTTAATAAGTCAAAGTCCATGTTTTTTATTTTTCCTATTAACGAATTCTCATGAGTTCTTGCCATTTCTCATAAAACACTGACTACATCACTTATCACTTTTCAAGCAAAAACAAATATTTTTAGGAACCAAAAGATAGGAACAAACTTATTTAAAATTCATTTCGAGGCCTAGTTAAATTAACGTGGAGAGTGGGTTTAGAATTTAGATGTTACCGTATATATTAAGGCTCACATATATCATTATGGTTTTATAATTTTATTGAGAAACAAAAGCAACCAGACTATCATCTAACAAAGATCATGATGATAATTATTAAAAAAAAAAAGAAAAAGGATTTTGTCCAAAAAAAAAACACGAGGATAGTTTGTGTTTGATTGAATCACTGAATTAAATGTCTCTGATTTTTAAAATCGGTTAAGTAAAGATAATTAAGCACTTGAATATAAAACAAGACATGAGAGTGACTCAAAAATCTTGATCGACATGATCAAGAAGAATATCCAAATCAATGAGAAACTGCTTACTTAGGTGTTACATCCAAGAGCTTTTGGAGTTGAATTGACAGGTGCAGTTCAACCGCACATGAAAAAGAAATGTCTCGGATTTGGCGGCCCGGTCCATACGGTCCAACTCATTTTGACGGCTCTCACTACTAGAAAAGTTATATTTAGAGAAGGAAGTAATTCGTCGCTAATGGGACTAATTTCCGTCACAGACACTTTTAGTGACAGATTTAGCGATGACCCAAAATTCGTACCCAATTTCAACGTCGCAAAATATTAGAGAGGGGTTTATCATCCGTCACTAATGACTTACCAACAACGCACTATTAATACTTAGAATTTCATCGTCGCTAATTAGTGACGGATTTCAGTTTCATCTCTAATTTATGACCGATTTCAAATTTCCTCACTAAAATTTGTGACATATTTGAAATTCCCTCACTAACTTTGATATAATTCAAATACCTTCACATTTGTGATAGATTTCAAATTCCCTCACTAATTTATGATGATTTAATTTTCATATAAACCATTTTTTTATATACGAAACATTTTTTAAAATAAAATCCACAAGTATATATGATGCATTAAAATGAACAAAATTTGTATAGAACAAGGCAAAATAATTGTAAATATATCATTAATATAGTTAGCAAAGAACAGTGAAATATACTAAACAAAAAATGAAAGAAGAAAATAATCTACTAATAGATTTAGATATACAAATAAGCCTACCCTACATCATAAATTCATTATAATATCATTAAAATGTGTTTAAGGGCATTATAAAAAAAAAGTGTTTAAGGAAGGGATGATCGAGTGCTTGGGATGATCCAAATTATTGCTTTGGTTATCACAAGATCCACATCAATTGGTTCCTTCTTTGACTATCTTCTCTGAAAAAAATAGCCAACATCAATCCATAAATTAAATCCAAAAAATATTGGGTATTCCAAATTGATAAGTTAAAACTTCTCTCCATTCTAAGAACAATAAAAAATAAAAATTGCTATTCAAATTTTAAATCTCTAAAAAAATTCACAAGCTAACAAAACTAAAACTGAATAAGTTACCTGACCAGTTCTATATATAGAATCAATTATGTAGAAGAAAAAATTGATCAAATTTCACTAAGGTTGAATTGGAAATAAATATAACAGTTAGTAAATTTATTAATGAACTTTAATTTACCTGCAAATTCTTACGTTCATCTCAATGGTATTGTTGCGTTGCAATCTAAAAGATTCAACAAACACTACCAGAAAATTCGCCTTTTGCTACGAAACATTTCATAGCTAATTCGTAGCTAATTCCAAGCAAAACAGAGTCATCTACGATTTAGTTGTGATTTAGCTCCCATAGTAGTCGTAGCATGGATTGGGCGGCAAATTATCTATGCAAATATTTCCTAGCTAATTTGCAACTAATATAATGTAAATCCTAGTTAGTTCTCAACTAATACATAGTTAAATAATGTTATAAAATTTATATTTCCTAACTAAATCGCTAGGATATTTTCATAACATTTTCGCAATAAATCTCTAGCTATATATTCCTAGCTATTTTGCAGCTAAATCCAAGTTATTCAAAGCAAACTACTATAATTTTATATGTACAATATTTAATACTCACTACTAAAATTTCTTGATTTAAGCCATTCAATTGGACCTAGTGATCATCCACCAAAATATATTTTAAAATATGATCAAAATGGAACCAATATATACTTTAAGAAACAAAAGACTTCTACTATTACTAGAAATAGAGCCTACTATATCTAGCTAATAGAAACCAAATCTGAAAATGCAACAAGTCTAATTTTATAACTACAACAATGAAGTAGATGAACTAACTCATTTGATTAACTAAATTAATGCAGCAATGCTCTCACTTGAGCCAATTCATTTGATCTTCTGTAATTGGACAAGAGAAGTCATTGCTCTATGATTGGCACTGACCTTTCTATCCACATAAATTGCATCTAAACTAACTATTTCTTAGTTCATAAAACTTAAACCAAATAATATCAAATTACTTGTATACATAATTCACAACAAGGGTACATGCATACTAAGACAAACTTTACTTCCCCCATTATGAAATTTAAAAATAATAGGCATTGAATCTTACTCATATGCTTCTTCTGGTTCAACAAAAACTGGTTCAACCCCTTCCAACATGTACGGATGACAACATAGCTTACGCAGTTCCATTACAACATTGTTAAGACAAATCTGATTCATAAAACACAATAAACACTTAAACTACTTTTGACATTTTTTGCTTCTTTCCTTATGAAGCTACATTTAATAATAGACACCAAAAGGCTCAGTTTGCTAAAGCATGAATCTTACTTGTGCTCCACCATGGCCAATTAATACACTATAATTACGAGTCAAAATTGCCTTATAATATTCTCTCTGTTTGCTGCTCAATTCAACGCGTAGAATAAGCTCCTTTTTAGGAGGCAATTAGTCAGGACATCTTTCTTCACTCCTGCAGGGGTATAAAACATTTGACAGTGATCGCGAAGACTCGAGTTTCTATAAGAACAAAATTATTTAAGAGTGCACAAATTGAGAACATAAAAAGCACAAAAACAGATGTATACTTCGCAGGAGATGTGGCGCCAACAGTTTATGAAGCTTCGAAATCTGTTGCTCTTTATTGATATCCTCAAACTCTTCTTGGAACTCCTCTAAACTTCCAAACTACCAGAAGGCAAATTAATGTCCATAAGATAGTTAGACCGTTATGGACTTATGGTTATATCACATAACATAATAATCATACATTTTTATATAATATAGTTCTCATACTAACCTTCCCAGCATCAAGGAAGTGCATGAGCATAAAGAGTTCATCCAGGTTATTCTGAAAGGCATCAGACATATTGTCAAGTAAGTTCCGACTTCCAACATAAAACTCAACGCATGCACCACGATGTAAAAATCAATAATACACGCTTTAGCTAAGAAAAATTCCTAGTCAGATATCAACATACAGTAAATCTGGTATGGCACAGTGGCATAATTTTCTATTTAATAAAACATTGGTAGAAAAAATCAGTTTCAAATTACAGTCAATGGTATTAACACAATTGTGTGTTATCTATCCGGTAATCTTTTGGTATAATTGATAGGAAGACTACCAAACCTCACCTACCTATTGAAATTTGGAGAACACACACATGTCAATATAAAGAGAGGCATCTACAGCAATGTACACTACAGATGACAAAGCCTACTGCAGAATGAAACTATAATTCTAAAAGCACTTTGACAAAAATGCAAAATAATATGATTTGTTTGGATTGACTTATTTGAACTTATCTACTAGCATAAACACTTGTGACACTATTCAGGAGAACTTACGAAAAGCAGCTTATGACACTTCATAAGCCGTTTTCAGCTTATTTCCACATGTTCTCCAAAGCATACGAAAACAACGTATAGATTATACACAAACAGCTCGACTTTATTTTATTTTGTATTATCATAATCACTTATTCATAAGCACTTATACAGTAAGCACTTATGCTATATGCTGCAAAATAAGTTGTTTATCCAAACAGGGCCATACTTTGTATAATGCAATACATATAACAATAGTTACATGTTATATTAAAACAGGTGATAAGGGTATAACTATCAAGTAGCAAGTAGTATCATTCCAATTACTCTTAGGATTATCCAAACTAAAGAGTATACACTCCCAGCATACAAATATGGTAACTACAAAGAATATACAACTAGCATTTGAAGCAGTGGGCAAGAACATCAAATAATGCAGCGAAAAGGAGTTAACAGTAAGTACCTATGCAGAGCACAATCCTGACACTTGTTGCAAAGAACTATCGCCTCTATAAAACCTACAACGCCACACTTGAGACAAACACTTTCCTATAAAAAGCAATAAAAAAATTGTTGTAAAACATTCATAGTAGAGAGTCACCTGCTTCCTATAAAAAAAATCACTGTCTATCAAATGCAAGGCAAATGAATGGCTATCATCCCATCCAAATTCAATTGACACTCTACACAAGAAAAGAAACAAAAAACTCGATGAACATGGTTATGGCCTCAGCCTTAGATTTAATACTGAGCTATCCCAACATGAATGCAACCAACATTTCAGTTTCCAAGTTCCATATTGTACAAGATTTTACATTGATGCCTCCAAAAGTGATTTTTAACATCAAATTCATTGTTCGACACTTTGACTCACTTTTACATCATTGTATCCCAAAATAAATCACATTACATTAACATTACTTATAACCAAATCCATTCTCTCCACCAATGAACCAAACTTGCACTAAGTGCGTGTGTTTGATTTCACGTAGGGAGAGTCAAAATCGATTTTAACATGATAGGGTGATGTCGGTTGAAACTTGAAATTACTAATTTTGCCTCTGAAATTAATTCTAACTTAAAGCTAGAAGCTAGAATTTGCATCTTTTGACTCCAAACATAATATTATGTTCAGTGGTGGTGATATTAATTGCTTTTGTATAATTGATTTTAGTTAAAATTAAGTTAAATATAAAGTAGTTTAATTTTGGATACACATATGTTCAAGTGAGTTTTTAATTTGTGTTGGAAGTTACAAATACTAGTTTCCAGTTAGAATCAATTCTAGAGGCAAAAAAATCCAATCATGTCAAAATCAATTCTAGAAGTGGAACCAAACGTACACTCAAATTTCTTGTTCAGCTCACTTTTATACTTAAATAAATGTATCCAAACAGAAACCACTTCACATTCAACTAATCTTTATCTAAAATCAGTTTTACAAAATCACTTCATATATCAACATATGCGCACACACGCTTGCATCAAACACGCAACACAAGCAATAATGAAAATTCATCAAAACCAAAAAAGGAAAATACCTCTCGCTGTCTGAAATGCAAATGCCGCAGAACTCCTCCCTCCTTAAAACTACATCAAACACCGCCTCATTCTCAATTCGCCACCAATTCAATCAAAACTGATCCAACACAGCCAAACATCACAATCGTGTAACAGAATTCAGATCTTTTGAAAGAAACAGAATCACGAAGAACAGATCAACGAAAAACAGAATTCCCATCTTTCTGCAAAAGGAACTAGCAAAAATCACACCTTGTTTCTACCATCCCTGAATTTGTTTCAAGTAGAAGATGCAATGGAGGATCAATGTTATCCACTCTGCATAAGCCACACTTTCCATCAGTATTCAGTACCATTCAATTCAAATCTGTGGAGTTAAGGAACGCTAGTATTGAATGTAAATTTCAGAAACAAGCAACATCAAACCTATTTAACATTCATTATACTTGTTCAAATCAATAAACAATTTCTCAAATCTAAACCAAATCTAAACCTGCAAGCATCAAATTTATTGGAAATAGACAACTATATACACACTTATATACATACACACATACATGCATCTAATCATGCTCAAAATTGAAAACAAGAATTCAAGTTGATTAATCACAAAAGCCATAAACTAGAGGAAATCAATTACCTTAGATCGAAGAAAATGCGGCGAAGTAGCAAAATCGGTTGAAAATCAATCAGAGAAGCACTAAATTAGCGATTCAGACGTGAGATTGAATGAGCAATTAGGTTTTGCGCGGAAGCGATTCAGATGCGAGATAAATGTGAGATCGATTCAGATTAATTCGTTTATGATTTTGAGAGCTTCAGATATGAGATCGATTCTGCTTCATGATTTTGACAGAGGAAGAAGATGCGATGAAGATGAAGAACTTGCGTTTTTGAGATGAAGAACTTCGATGAAGATGCTTCATGATTTTACATTTCTGGATGTGATTTTGCGTTTATGAGATGAAGAATATGATTTTGAGTTATTACAAATAATTTTTTAAGTTATTAAAAATAGTAATAAAAAGTAACTGAAGAAGAAGTTAATAAAAAAAGAAAAATAAACACAGAAAAAGTAAATAAGTTGAAAAAAGATTTGACCGGTTGAATGGAAGGCTTTTTAACAGAGACTAACTACAAACTCAGTTTGTAGCTAATTTTTTGTAGCTAATCTGACATTCTCTTGTAGTGAAATTTATCAAGTCACAACTTCTTACGTTCCTATAACGGTTCTGTACAAAAGTTTACTTGTTTTTGGAATTTTGTTATTTCACACTTAAATTACGTGCTAGTTAGTGGACAATTATTTTCTTGTAGTTTTGTTATCATCAAAACACATAGCATCTCCAATGGTGATACTATTATGCAACTCATACATTACTATAAGTGGTTCCCATAATACCATATAACATATAATATTTATGCAACTCATACATGTTTTGCTCTAATATAGTACATAATTATGAAACTCTTAAACAATGATAATGTTTTTCTTTATAAATGGAAGTAATTTAGTTACATATACAAAAAAAAATACAACATTAAATTCATGGTATAATATCTTAAATAAGGTACTTGAATCATGTTTTTGATACTCTCTACCACATCAATATTGCTCCAATAGTCAAAATAAATAAGATACTCATTATTAACATATGAAATTCCTTTAAGTACTCCTATTGGAGATGCTCTAAGTATTGTTTGTTAGAACATGTGCAATGTAGCTTTAGTTCAAGTGTTAAGCTCATAAGCTGTTTTAGTAAGTCAATAAGCTGCTTTGGATTATAGCTCGCCAAGCCATGCATTGGTTGCTTAGCGAGGACTTGTAATGTACATGCCTATATAATGGCATGTGTATGACAGTATTATGAGAGAAATAATATCAGTTGTTTACATTGTTTAGAACTAAAATTATTCATATAATTACATCTATGGAGTTTAGTGTTTCACAAACTATGTTATTCTTGTTTTATGATTTTTCGCTTTTCTATCATAAAAGGTTATAAAATAATAAAAATTTAGTAAAAAAAATAAAATAAGAATGAACTCTTGTATTTGTAAATATTTTTGTGACCTCTTTACTAAAGATTCTAAAGGGACAAATTAACAAATTGTTGTTCTTAAGAGATATTTAAAAATTATAAAATATGTAGATGTCTTTTTATAGTTCTTGCAAAAAATTATTAAATTGATGTAAGAAGAACATAATCTTTATAGTTCTTGTGGTTAGTAGGCAATTATTTTGTTGTTTTGTTATCATCAAAACATCAATAATACGTATTGTTTAGAACTATAATTATTCATATCCATGGGGTTTAGTGTGTCACAAACAATATTATTTTTGTTGTGTGATTTTTTCCCTTTTCTATCATAAATGGTTATAAAATAATAAAATTTTGATAAAAAAAAATATAAAAACGAACAAGTTTTATGATTTGTATTTCCTTTCATTTTTTGTCAAAAAAAAAAATCACTTTTATGATTTGTAAACTTTTATGTGACCTTTTTACTAAGGGTGTTAAAGGGGCAAATTAACCAGTTGTTCTTTAATAATTAAAAAATATGTAGGATATTTTTTTACAATTCTTGCAAAAAAAAAGTATTTAATTGATGCATCGAGAACAAAATATTTATAATTCAAAAGGTGATACATGCAAAGGGTGGAAAATATGGCTAAAATTGTCAAATTTATTTATGTTATGATTATTCTTCTTTCCCTATTTTCTGTTGCAACAAACATTATTGGTAAGAATTTTTATCTCCCTTTAAAATTTTCTTCTTTACTTCGTTCACAATATTTTATCCCATTTTAATAATATTAAGTTTTTCTCTTTTTACATTACAGTGGATGTACCATGTATTTATGATACTGATTGTCCAAACAAAAGATGCCCATATCCTTTACGAATGAGGTGTGTTTCACGTTTTTGTGCGTGTCGTTAATTATAAAGTTCCATATAGAGATTATGAGTGACAGACTCAAGAGAACACACAAACAGACTGCTATAATATTTCATGAGTTGTTATGTAGTTATTGTGATGACACCCAATAATTTGATTTTTCGTTTAGTTTTGAAAATTTCACAGACACTTTGTTCGTTTTGTACTTAAATAAAATTATATTAAACTAAAATGAAATAAAGCATCATAGAATATTATATATCTATATTATATTGTTATCGTAAAAATCATTTTCAAAAAATACAAAAGAATAAATCACTTTTTTAAGGATAAAACAAAGTCTCAGAAATTCTTGCCCATTTCTCATAAAGTGATAAAACATTACTACTGCATCACTGATCACTTTTCAAGAAAAAAGCTTTGCGCATCACTAACATAATTTTAGAAACTTAGGGTGTGTTTGTTTTAGCTTTAAATAAAATGAATTTTTTTGTATTATATAATTTTGTGTAAAAAAAATTTATAAAGAATTTTTTTATAAAAGTTTCAAATGAAAATTTGGTTTGAATAGTTATTCTTAAAATGTTATTTTAGATACTTCATCATTATATCGAAATTTCAAAAAATCACTTAATTGTGAAGCTATTTCAAATAGATTTTCATAAAAATCATTTTTGAAATACAACTTTTTGAAAAAATTGAGATTTTGACTATGTTTTGATCTTCAATAATGTGTGTTTATGTTATATGATGTCAAAATTAATGTTTCAATTTAAAAAAAACGAATATAAAAAAACTTGTAATATTTTAAAAAACGATTCTATAAAATCTATTTTCAAAAATACAAAGAAAAATCTATTTTTTTTAAAGCTCAAACAAACGCACCCTAAAAGATAGTAACAAACTAGTTTTAAATTCATTTCCAGGCCTAGTAAAATTAACGTGGAGAGTGGATTTTTTTTTTTTTTTGACAAGTGGAGAGTGGATTTAGAATTTAGATGTTACCATATATTAAGCTCATATATGATTATGGATTTATAGTTTTATTGAGAAACTAAAGCAACCAGACTATAAAATGACGACAGTTATTCAAAAAAAAAATGGAAATGACGAGGATAATTACGTTGAGTCACTGAATCAATTGTCTCAATGATTTTTTAAATCGGTTAATTAAGTTAAGATAACTAAGCATTTGAAAATGCAAAAATTGTTAGATCGAAAAAAGACTTAATTTATCAATCTTAGTAAAGTAAGGATAAAAGTGATCTAATTTATCAATCTTTATTGTTTTTTAATCTACGTGCATAATTTTAAAAAGACAAGTTTTGGGACAGAGGGAGTAGTGGTTTGTTTTCTAAGTGTTTGTCTCAAGCGTATATTATATATTTATATTATTTACGTCCTAAAATATAAAAAAAAATTACTCAATAAAAATGAATGTATTTGATTAAAAACTTAGACTAAATACATCTATTTTATTTGACTAATTTTTTCTTGTATTTTGAAACGAAATAGTATATATGAAGCTGCACTTTTATTTTGAAACTTTGCCTAATAATGTTTGTCTGTTACAATTATATCTATGAGGTTTTTCGGTGGTGATATCTATAGAGTTTAGTGCGTCACAAACAATATTATTTTTATTTTATGATATTTCCTTTTCAATCATAAAAAGTTATAAAATAATAAAAATTTGGTAAGAAAATTTATAAGAATGATTTTGTAAGTTTTATGGGATATCCTTACTAATAGTGCTAAAGAGACAAGTTAATGTATTGTTGTACCTAAAGGACATTTATAAAAAATTTAAGATGTTTTACGATCCTACAAGTGACAAAAACTATTTAATAACACTTACAAGGAAATTGGATTAATCTCTTCTATTTATTAGTATATTTTTTCTCTTCTTGTATGCTATTTTTTTTCAATCAACTCTTAAATTACGAAAAGGAGAGAGTGCTGACCGAAAATTGTTGGAGAGGATTCAAATTCGGTTATAAGGGTTCTCTATTTTTAATAGTGCTTTGGAGAATATGTTATTAAATGGGCATATTACTTTCTTCATTATCTTTGTCTTAAAATAATTGACACAGTTAACTAGTTCGTGTTTATGATCAAGACTGGATATTCACTGCTGAATGCAGTGACTAATCTCTTGCTATATTGAAGGCACATCAATAGGTGGAACAACTGATCCAGAGAATTATTTTTGACGGGTTCACGTTTATCAATGCACAACTTTAATCGTTAATATAGGTAATTGTCTATCATTAAAAAATTAAAAAATAATGTATATTTTCGAAAATATTCATTGAGACAAATCAAACAACGACTAAGTCAGTTATTTTAGAATAGAGGGAGTATATCGCATTCCTTGTGTTTCTTCCCATAATTAGCACTTAGCTAAAAGAAAATTTCTTTTCTATCATATAAGGTTATAAAATTATAAAATTTTGGTAAAGAAAATAAGAATGATCCAACTCTTATGAATGGTAAATTTTTTATGTGACCTCTTTGATATACCTAAAGGTGCTAAGGGGAAAATTAACACATTGTTGTACATAAGAGACATTTAACAACTAAATTATTTAATCTAGAAGTCCTAATTCAAGTGATAGAAAATGTTTTCCTTAGCTTTCAACAAAAAAAAGTGATAAAAAATGTTAAAATTATTAGGCTAATTATCTACTACTGGAATTTGAACTCCGATCCCTCCATTTTGTGCGTGTGAGTTTTTAATATAGATTGCAATTTCGTCAACATACCATAAAACAATTACAAAAATTTTAAGATGTCTTTTTAAATGCTCTATAAGTGCTAAAAACACTATTTAATTGTTCTTGTAAAAAAAATACTTTTTTAATTGATGCAAGGAGAAAGTGATCTTTATAAATCAAAAAGTGATAAAATCACATTTATTTGATGCATGCAAAGAGTGTTAAATATGAGTAAAATTGTCAAGTTTATTTATGTTATGTTCATCATTCTTTTCCCATTTTTTGTTGCAACAACCCTTGCAGGTAAGTGTTTTTATCTCCTTTTTAAATTTCCTTCTTTACTTCATACATAATATTTCATCCCATTTTATAAACCTTTTTTATTTCTTCTCTTTATACATTACAGTGAGGATTCCATGTGTTAGTGCTGATACTTGTGAAAATGCATATTGCCGACCTGATCAGCGAATGAGGTGTATTTTAGGTGTTTGTAGATGTCGTAAATGGCAATAACATCCTCCTTTTTGTCTGTCCTAATTTTTGTAGACCTCTCTAAGTTTTTTTTTTTCTTTCTAATTATTTCACCAGAAAAGGGTTATTTGTGCGGACTTTGTTTGTTTTTATGTCTTATGTGATGTTATTTGTTTCCTCGTCTTGTTACCGTGTCTGTTTGATTTATATTTATAAATCAATTATTGATTCAATCAGTGATTAAGTTCATCAACAATGCAAATTCAGAAACATAAGTATTTTAGGTTATATTAACTTTATCACATTATTTATAAACATGAGTATGCGATTTTTTTATTTTTATTAATGAGTATGCGATTTTATGTTATACCTTGAATTTTATGAATTTGTTCATAAATTTATCTTTTTCGTTTATAAAAATGTTAAATTTGCACTTATATCTGATGTATACCACATTTTGATTGAATGATATCGTTTTATTTTTGTAAAAAAAAAAATATGTGTAGTAGACCCAAGAGATCGTATACAAATGCATTTGCTAAAAACTTCATGAATTATATTATGTAGTTATTGTGATGGCACCCAATAATTTAATTTTCTTCTAGCTAGCTTTTGAAATTTTACGAACCTTGTTGATTTTGTACTTTAAAATATGATGTAATTGAAAAGAAATAAAATATCAAAAAATTTATCTACATTATCTTCTTCTCTGTAAACCATGGTTTTGTTGTAGTGTCATCATGGTCTCTCATTTCAGGCATATCACATTTTTGTGCTTTGAAGCATTAACAAATTTCCAGAAAATATATTTCTCGTTTCGTCCCAAATTTCTCTTTTCTTCAACCCACAAATATACATATTCATTATGTATGTTGAACAAAGTGACTCCAAACATATAAGAGGGGGTGAATTAAGTGATTAAAAAAAGCACTTAAAAAATAACCAAATAAAATGAAGTGCTTGAAAATAAGTTTAAATAAATTATGAGACGATATATAAATATGCTAAAAACAAATAAATATAAATAATAACCAACATAGTATGATACAAGTGGTAGATATTTGGACTCCTTCTCCATATACACTGGTCGATGATCGATTTTCAGCCGGTATGTATGGAGAAATATTTGTTGAAAGATGTCAACTCCTTAAATAGATCTCAATTACTTCGAGGATATTAATCTCTGCAGTTGCGCACGGAGGAAACTATAAGATGGGTCTTGACAATTGTATTAGTTCATAGTTTCATTATGACCTTGCTTGGAAGGGTTTAGGAATCATTAGAGGTAGTATGGCTACTTTAATTTGCTTCCTGCATAACTTGACTTAAATTGAAATGACAAACACTTAAAACTTGATTTAAATCCCATCTTAGCTTGTTAGACCATTTGTATATCAAGAAATCAAGCTGTTATGAAAAGATTGTTAAGTCACAATCAATTATACCGAATGAGACTAAGGATATCAAATTTTCTCAATCAATTTGATTAACTTGACCAAATTGAAATGAAAAACACTTACAAATTCACATTTCAACAATCTAATTGTTCAATCACAACTAGATAGATTTATCATGAGTCAAGAAACCTAGTTCATATAAAATGATTGCTAAGTCCCAACTAATTATGTTGATCTACGATCAAGGGAATTATTTTATCTCGATTAGACCATTTAACTTGAAACATAGTTCGTATGAAAACCTAACTAATTATTTTTTTGGTCATGTAGTATAGTGGCTAAAAAATCCACCTCATAAGGTGAATAAGTGGAGTGTCCATGGATTGAATCATAACTCTTGCATATAAAATGTTGATGTCCCTACCATATGAGCTATGCCCTCGGGGACAACTAATTATATTTACCTTGATTACATAATTCAATTTTTTCCAAGCAGGTCGTTCTATATCACCAAATTAGACTAAAAATGATTAATGAATTCAAATGACGACAATGAGACGATTCAATATCATCTAGTTGAACTAACTATGACTTAGAAACTTAATTCTTATGAAAATATCCAACTAATATTGCGAACAAAATGTGACTAAGGAATTCAAATTTTTATTTTTCATCCTCATATAAAAATGTGACATTTCTCTGACTCTACAAATTTTTTACTACGCACAATTTTAGTCCTTGTTGATTTTCAAAATAATTTAATTTTCCTTATACTTATAAATTTTGTAATAACTTTTTCCATGCATGTTTACAATAATATAAAAAATTTATTTACAACAACATTGTTTCTCCAATGTTTAGTTTTATATGGAATGAAAAAAAAAGTAATTTTTTAGCTTAAATTTGTAATGACATATTGGATTTTTATTTATCGTAAAAGCATTGTTGGCAAGAAGAAATGCATTTGTGATGCAGCATAAATTAAGAATGCAAAGAGATTCGGATCGGATTACCTACGGATTAGCAACGAATAGAGTAACGAATTAGCTACGAAGTTTGGATTCTATAATCCAATCCTTAACAACACCCCTACAAAGTTCGGTTCGCAGAATCTGAACTGTATTTTCACATAAACTTCAAGAATAATTTTAGATTTTATGGTGAATTGGAGAAATGTGGGGTAATTTCGGTTCATAGATATTATTGATTTAGGAATTTTACTAGATTTATGTAATGCTTATTCTATTTTGAGTAATAAAAATAGAGACAAATAATTATGAGTATTTTAATAATGAATCTTAGAGTACACAAAATTACAAATGATTTGCAAATTATGGTAGGCGACAATGATTGCTTGTTCCCTCATTAAGATGGAAATAAATATTGAGAAACTATTGAGAACAAAAAAAATGGACATTGCTATCTCAATTATCAGAATATACTATCATCTGCACCTAGTTGGCTGATAGTGTCTTCTACTACTATCATCTTCACTTTGATCAGTGATCTCTCCACCTATCTGATTTTTATCTAAACTCGAACCTTTATGTTCTCGTTGATAATCACGATGGGAATGAGAAGATTCTCCTGCGACTCTCCGGTCCTGCAGATATGAATGAGAAAGAATCTAGCGTTAAGTGTTACATTACAGCAATATTGAACGTTCCTGTTTGAAAAATGTTGCAATAGATATTATGGATTCATTGCTTTCGCAAACATTATTGATACATTATCGATGTCTTTTGGTATTCTTTTGGGTTCATTGTTTTCTCAATACTAGTTAAAGTACATACAAAGTTTTAGAAGGAAAAGAAACATACCTCACGACATAAGAGGTCGTCAGCCTCAAGCATGTGGATCACTTGTCCCATTTTAGGCCTCTTTAAGGAATCAGGATCAACGCATCGAAGAGCAACTAACAAAGCCTGTTTAAGAGCCTTTGAAGATGGCTTCTCCGAAAGCTTAGGATCAACTACTTCCTCGGCTTTTCGACTGCCAACCATATTTTTCAACCACTCAACTAAATTAACCTGCGGTAATATAAACTTCCACAGTAAGGGAAAAGCGAATTGAACAATCTCAAAACTGTTGACTGTTGTTAGCAATGGTTTCTAACCTCTCCTTGTGGTTTGCTATAGTCAACAGGACTTCTTCCGGTGATTAGTTCCATGATGAGTATCCCAAAGCTATACACGTCGCTCCTCTCAGTTAGCATTCCAGTGCAAGCATACTCGGGCGCAACATAACTGCGGAAAGAGTAAGGGCAAGAATCATGTCAGTGGACGTTAAGTTTGAGATAAATAATAATTAGCAACGCATTGCGGCGTTCATACATGAACTGAAAGTAATTGTAACTGGTAAGAAGGATAGGTGAATTTGTAAAATGATACTAACCCAAATGTCCCCATCACTCGAGTTGTGACATAGCTGTGCTCGGAATGCAGAAGCTTAGCTAGACCAAAATCAGAAACCTTCGGGTTCCATTGACGATCAATGAGTATGTTGCTTGATTTCACATCTCGGTGAACAACTTTTGGTTCAAGACCCTCATGAAGATAAGCCAATCTGAAAAGATACACAAAAATCACCGTGACCAAAACATTTCAAGCATCAATTTGATTAATATTAAACAATTAAACAAGTCCGCATGTCTTCATTTTTAGATAAAAATTATGAAATGACAGATGAAAATGAAAGAAAAAATGTTACATTAAAACATAGTATCCCCTTTATATATGCGTATAGATAACAATGTATTCAAAATCGATCATGAACATATTACCCTTTTGCCGTGCCCAATAAAATGTTCATCCGGATATCCCATGTCATAGGGCTTACAGGTCCAACATCTCCATGCAACCACTGGTCTAGATTGCCATTATCAACATATTCATACACAAGCATCCTGTAATATGAATCAGCAATTCAAACCATAAATCTCTTCAAACTAGACAACATTTTGGTAGCTTCAACTTCAATGTTAAAAAAACCTTTTTTATGAAAAATACCTGTAAGCACCTTCAACACAGTATCCAAGCAATCTAACAAGATTCTTGTGCCGCACACGACCAATTACTTCTACCTCAACTTTAAATTCTCTCTCAGCTTGGCCCCTGAAAATGAGTTAAAGAGTTAAACATAAAATGCTAATTTCTAAGAGAAAGACAAATGCAAGAACACATAACCTTCATTAGATAGTAGTAGTAAAGTAACAGTAAGCAATAAAATAGTGAAAAATCAAAACAATGTATGAGTATGACATTACAAAACTCTAAGAACTAAGTAACATCGCTATTAATTCCATTGTAATAAGAAAACAAAAGAAAATTTATTCTTTGCTTCACACAAGTGAAGCATGTTAAAATAACATCTCCTAACAATAAATACAAGACAAGGATAACAAACACACAGAAAAACACAAAAATGGCTGAAAAGTAGAAAACAGTAGCAAGAGTAAAACAGAATAAAACATTAGCACATAGTTAAAAAAAGAATCAAATTACTGCTCAAAATATGCATTAGTTAGTAGTTCAAGGAAAACTCATAACTACACTAATAATTGGTTTACTCAATATTAAATTTATGATTCTCCCAATACAAAGAAAAAAATCTGCCTTAGCCCTCTCTCTAATCCAAAAAGATCAAATGACTACATATATAGATAGAGCATCAATTTTTCATTCTATGGTAACCAAATTAAGAAATCACAAGACAATCATAAAACTACTTACCAAACACAAAATATTACATTGGTCCGAGTGGAACTAAACTCCGACTCTAAAAATGGTTCCGAATTCTAGCCATCTAGGTGAAAAAAAATGTGGTTGGCATACGAGACTCCACTAAAGACGGTCAATCATATTCTCCGATGAAAATTAGTCATAAATACTTAAGACTAATAACATGGTTTAAACACAAATTGACATAGACCCAACAAGACAATGTAACAATATAGATCACAAAAGAACACATTTTTATTTTTTTTCACAGAAATTAAATAAAATAAACATACTTGTTATTCAAAAGATTCTTAACAGCAATTTTGACACCATCAGAAAGAACACCACTATAAACAATTCCATAACCACCTTCACCAATAACATTTTCTTCACACAAACCATTAGTAGCAGCTTCAACTTCTCTTAGTGTATACCATCTTCCCCATCCAAGATGCGAAACTTCCGGTCCCACACTTCCAATAGACGACGCCGTTTCACTCACACTACCATTTCCTCTACTCTCTCCACTAATGGAAACACAGTGGTTGTTGTGGAGTTCTAGTTTCACTGTGTCGACGACATGGATCTCAGATGAAGGCGGCGCGTGAACGATCTCTTGGATTTCTTTGGAAACAACTGGAGTGAGGTGGTTGAGCTTGGTGGTTTTATGGTGGTTTTTGCGGCGGCGTGAAGTGAGACAAAGAGAAAGAAGGAAGAGAGTTAAGACGATTATAGAACCAATGAGGATTCCGATGAGGACCCAAAGACGAAGACCGAAGATTGATGTTGGTTTTGAGAGTTGTTTGTTAATGAAAGCAGCATTGTATAATGACATGATAGTGTGTAACATATATGATAATGATGATGTTTTTTGAATATGTTTTTTGTGTTTGTTTTTTATGATTTTAGGAAATGGGTGTCAATGGATTTGGTGTGAAAATGGAGTAAGAAAGAATTTGTGAGTGAAAGATGAAGTTTTTGATTTGAATGGAAATGGAGAAGAGTGAGAGAGAGATGAAAAACAGAGTTTGAGAAAGGAAGGTTCTTGTTGTTGTGTCTTTTGTTTGTTTTCTTTTTTTTTTTGTTACACAAGTTGTCTTTTGTTGGTGGCATAAATTTGTGTCTGTTTTTTTTTTTTTTTGTCATAATAATTAGAAATTGAGCCAAAAGATAAATAAAGTAAGATTCATGATTTATACTAAAAATTGAATTTAGATTCCTTATTAACTATTTGAATTTAATAAATTGTGTTTGATTTTATTGTGTTAAGTAATCTAGAAGAGTGTAGGATAAAAATGAGTAATAATTCAGGACTATAAGACAAGAACACGCTGAGTCATATCATATCTCTGAAATATTTAATATTTTTCTCATTCATAATAATCGATGTGAGATTTATATTTATCATGTTGTTGATGTGAAAAAGAAAATTGCATAAAAATGGAAAAACATAAAAATAAAAATAAAATTGTTAGTTGTGTTGTGTGGTGGTGGATAAATAAATTATTGGTTGTGTAGAAGTGTGTGACAGAGCGATATAGGACACGAGATTGGATCTGTCTTCTTTGGTTATTTTAAGATCATGTACCAAATATCTTTGATTTTTTTAAGATCATGTACCAATTAAATAAGCTATACAAAAACATTAAACTTATGTATAATCTAGCTACAATCCTATATGTAGGATTACGAAGTTAAAACTAATAGTTATTGGATATAATGTGTTTTTTCTTTTGTATACATTTACTATTATAATCGAAAAACATAAAATAATTTTGAAAATTATATTTGAGTTTGTGTGTTAGTTAACTTCTTGACTCTAATTGATTTTATTGTCGCCATCTATATGCTCTTGGTAGTGATTGGAATTGGTTCGTTATCAAGAATTATCTAAAGTGATTGCTAATATTAAATCTCCATTTCTTTGTAATCTTCAAAGTAATGGCCAATTAGGTTTGGTTATAGTAACATTATTTATTCTCTTTGTAATCTTGAAAGTAATGATCCAATTACGAACTCATAAGACAACATCGAGGTATGTTAACCTTTGGAAAGTTGCTCATGGAACCCTTCTTACGAACTCATAAGACAACATCGAGGTATGTTTCATGACTACATATGCGGGGATGTCAATATTTTTCGAAACTCTCATGCATGCTTGTTTTTTTTCTTTCAAAAGTTAACTATTGGAGAGATTATTTTCACACCAAATGTGTCATATTCACTTCATCTATAATGAACTTGTTAATGAGTGTAATGAAGGAAGGAATGTTACTATCTTTATTGCAAAAGACAAAGATTTATTTATAGTTCAACATCACTTCCAATCCAACAATATTTAGAACATGTTTGGTTCCGCCTCTGGATCCCTAACAAAAAGAAGCAACAAAAGGTAGCTTCAAAAAAACGCGCTTTTCTGCCCCTTCTCACTGCATTCCCAGCACTTAAACTATTTTAAAGTACATTAAACTAGTTAAGATGACCTTAGCCTTATTCAAGTATTCACAATGCACAAAAACAAAAGTAAAAAAACTTATCTACCTCACTGTTTTATTAGTTTATATACATACATAGACGGCATGTCCTAAATCCTAACACCACTCTTCCATACTAATAATAGAAAGAAGCTTCAATGCATAACACCATTAAAAGCACTCAACTAACTATACAGTATAGCCTCCACAAGTAACCTAAACAGGACATTAATTGTGCTGCATTCTAAGCACAGCGATCTTTGTGAGTTATACGCATAGTCCACACAAAAGACTACGATACTATTAACTATCTAAACCAATGCCTAGGATAGATAGACAAGAAATCTATCCAAAAGGCATATATATAGGTTTTAGGTACTAGCATGATGCGTCGATCTTCACTCTAACAATTCTTTTTAGCAAAACCTTGTCCTCGGCTCCTCTTTCTCCCACTATATGCATTCAGAAAATAAATTGTAAAACCATCTTCAAGACAAACCACGGGTAACACCCTAAGCAGATAGAACGGTATTTTCAGATTTAACAGTCATTGATTTGCTGCTTGGATTAGCAAATTTTTCCTTCTCAGTGTCAGGATCATATGACGATAGTAGCCTCTTCTGCATTGATTAAATGTTTGGTGAATAAATCAGTCAGTAGAGTATGATGCAGTCTATAATTTGAAAAGTAAAATGAAATCAATGACTTAAGTGCATTATTATAGACAAAATCCTATCATCATACAAGGCTTATGGTAGCAAAATTATCATATTACAGTATATATGATATAAACAACAGAATTAAAGATGAAGAGCCATTTGTCAAAAACAAAATGAAGAGCCATCTACGTTTTTTTTTTGACACAAGCCATCTAAGTTAATGTGCGCAGTACGCTGTCTGTTGGTAAATACCGATATTAAAAAATACTATGCCTAGTGACAATAAAACTTACATGATCCTCAAATTCGGGACTCTTTAAATTAATGGATAGGTTTCTCATCAACAACAGTGCCTGCACAACAGAACCATGAAAATTATTCAGGCAGGCAAGAAATGAAATTAAATAACAAACACTAGACTCCCTTTTCAAACCATGGACTTGCACACACCGAAAAGAAAAAAGAATGATATGAAGAAAGAAAGGATTTTATATCAATTACCGTTTCAAAATTTATTGGATCCATCTGCTTTAGTCTGTGTAGGTGATTAGTTGAATTTGGATCAAATACACTGCCAATGAAGTTGTATACTTGTGCAAAATCTGGCATGACTGTACAAAGAAGGTAAAACAGGTGTGTAAGGCAAGAATCAATGAACCATGAAATTGAATGTACTAGCAAAACAGGTGCTTAACAATAACAACGTCAGCCATCTAGTAGCCAAAATATATGACCTTAAAAGTATTAATAGTATTACTAAATATTACTAGTTATTCACTCACAAGATTATGCAATAACCATACAATGATGTAAAGAACTAAAACATTAAACATACTACTACAGTATTAATATTAGGAAAAGTGACAAGAACATAATTATATGCACTAGTCGCTCAATGGAAAACAAATCATATTCTCTATTTTATAAGGTACAGGTGTGTTGTATCAAACTTTTCAGGATTAGATTGTAATTTAATTTGACCAAATCTCAAGCACAACACTATTACAAACAATCAAAGGATCCAATTTAGGATTTTTGATTACGCTATTGTGTTAATTTCAAGCAGAACCAAGTTCAAATTAGAAACAAAAAAGCGTTCTAACCTTTAACTGACTTGCCCACGTTGCCTTGATTGATCCCTTTACTAATTGGCTCAGCTGGGCGAGTGCTCTCATTACTGCTGCTATAGCAACAATTAAGAGGAACTGCTTGCCCAGATCCAGTCCATCCCGTGTCATCTAAGAAACATAAAATTTCATAGTTAGCATAACTTTCTCAGTGCCTAAATTCATCGTAGAATAAAGTGAAAAATACATATTTTTTAGATAAAAAAATGTACAAAATACAATAAAATAATGGCATTCAGAACAAACAAAACCTGTAGTCACTTGTGGCACATTGGCTGGTGGTGCGGCATTATGATTCCAAGATGATAAAGGCAGACTAGTAACTGGTGTTCCAAGCACAGATGATGAATCTGTGCTATAAATGAATGTTGGGTCAACAAAAGCCGCTGAAGATTGCAATGGCCCCATAACTTGGGACACAGTAGGAGCTGATGAATGCAAAAATAAAAACCAGTGTTATTCCACAATTTATACAGCAGACAAAGGCCACTGGTAAATTAAATGTGGTTGAATATACTTACTGTTTTTGGGAGCTTTTTGAGGGTATGGGTGAGCAGCTTTTCTCTTTGGTCGAGGAGGTGGTACATGTTCAGTTGTTCCACTCTTCTGAACTTTGAGAAAATATTTCTGTGCATGACTTCGTATCTGCAAAAAATAAAATTATATAGAAGGGTGAAGAAGGCCGAGTTTGAAAAACATATAATGAATGTCAACAAATTCATCATAAGAAAATTGATAAAATAAACACTAAAACTCATTACATAATTGAAGATGAATAAATGATGGTATCTCCTTTCTTTTCTACTTAATTAACCATGCAACAAAAATGACAAATCACAGGTTTATGCTCTTAAGAAGTTAACCCATCATCAGGTATTAAGATTTTCAAGAAAATACATGGAAAGGGTAAATCACAATTCATTATGAAGCAAACAAATCTAGATTTAAATAGTATGTACATATTGGTTTGTTAATGCTACTAGGGGAAGATATGAAAAACAACATAGTTCACAATTCACATAAATCCCCAAACACTGTTTTGGAAACCATCATGTCACTGTTCTATTCAAGTATAATAATCTGTAATGACAGAATAAGTTTCCCCCACTACGCAGTATGGAATTAAAAACTCAAGAATAATATCAAATACTGAATAAGTTTCTTATTGAAATATTAAAATGCTTTAAAAGAAACCAATACCATCTAACGTCCAATACTAACTTGTTCTGTGTTTCCCTTTGAATTTTATGATAATTTACCTGGATAACTGTTTTTGAACCAACAAATGCTTCAATCTTCTTCCAATCACGATCAAATCTGAAATCAATCGTCAGAAACACAGAAGAAAATGAGCAAAAATAAACCATTAAATCAGATACCACAATACATTGATTTTGAAATGCAATCAACAGGGGTGGCCAATGGGCTGCAGGACTCTTTATTATTTATTAGGCTCAGATGTTGTTATTCACAACACATAGCATAACTAAATCTACTATAGCCTACACTCAAACGGTAGATTGATATTGCTATCCTCGACCATAATTTTTTTGGTGAATTATGCAATCACGGAGTTTCTAAAGAATCAAAACCCTGATTCTTTCAATTATTAATACTCACAGAATCTGCAAGCTATAAAATAAATATTATAGTAGATGAATTGAAGTCTATTAATTAAAATTAGATAATAGAACAAACTGTTTGAATCGTGATTGAATCAGGTGTTTCCTCGCATCTCCATTAATGCATGAACATACAAATTAAAACTCCATCTAAGTCCCTCTAAAACACATTTCATTGCGCACTTTGCAGCCTGTTATGTAAATGAAGAGAGAGCCTTAAAACTCAGGCATTAACTTTTAGCAGTGAGTACTGACACTTGTTTGACGAGGGATCCTTAGCAGATAAAGACTCAAAGAGGTCACTATTATTATTGTTGTTGAAAAGTTTACGAAAAAGACATTATAAATAAACCTTAAACACGTGAAGCCATAACCTCAAAATAAAGGAGGATTTCCATTTCTATAAACTATAATAGGAGTACATACGATCTCCGTAGCGGTAGCCCTGAAACTTTTGATCGAAGGAGTGTCCGGTGTCAAACACGTGTCCAACACCAAGATACTTGTCATTAGTTCAATTAATTCACTTTTTCAAATTTTTACCAATGTCTACATATCTATGTTAGTCTCGTGTTTGGTGTATGTGTCGGTGCTTCATAGCTTACAACCCCTCTTTCAAATCACTAACTTAATTCACAGTCTACAATAGTTGGATCAAATGCTCTCCCATCCCGGGGCAGAGCTACTCATGGGCTGGGACAGCCGTGGCCCGCCCAAAGTCCCAATTTTTTCATTTTTTATAGATATATACATATTTTTAGTTAAATGTTATATATAACAACTGTGTGATGTAGTCTATTAGTAAAGAAGCGTGGCTCCATAATTAAGGAAACGAGTTCGATCCTTGTGTCTCTCATTTTAGCTTTTTACCTCTATTTTAAACAAAAGATACTATAATATTATTGCAAAATGCAAGATTCGAACCCTGGTTTTGTAACCAAAAGTGAAATGACCAAACCACTAATCAATAACACATCATCTTAAACTAAAATCTCATATCTTGTGAATAGAATACCACTGATAATCAAAATAGGGTAAAATTTAGAGAAATCGCCCCCAATTAAAAAACCAATTTTGATCATCAAAAATCATTATAAAACTTTACTAATTACTACTTAACTGATTAAAATCCCCAATTCACAACCAATAATTCACCTATAAACTCAACAACATCAAAATTCACAACCTAGTAATTTTCCTAAAATAACAATCCAAAATCGATCCTAATATCGAGAAACTTACAATTGGAGAGCTTCTAGAAACTTCTCATGCTCCTGATCAGTCCAACTCTCTCTTGATTTAGTAATCGTGTAAGATTTTCGAATCTTCTTATTGGGATCATCGGAAATAGCGGCGGCGGTAGTATGTGCCGGCGGTGGTGGAAGATTGTTGACACCGGGAAGACCCATATTTGAAGAATCGAAGAAATGAAAGCGTTGTGTTGGATTAGGATTCACTGATACCATTAGTATCAAAAAAGTTGTGTTCGTGTTAGTGTTTTCTGTTGCTGCTGTTAACCGTTTTGTCTTTGTTATATTCTGTTCGCGGTTTTTGGGAAAGCTTTTCATATGGATTCTACAAGTTTGTTAAATGACTGGTTTGTCCTTGACTCTCGTTTGGCGTTTGCAGTCCTTATATGTACACGTAGTGGTACGTGACCAAGTTAATCTCACTTGTTTTATGTGATATCGGCTAAAAAATAAAGGATTATACATAACAATTTTAACGGTTTGTTTGGATTGATGGTATAGAATGGAGCGGAGCGGAATAGAATGGAACGGAATGAAACATATTTAATGATATTTAATGATGGAGCGGAATAAATTTCTCACTCCATTGTTTGGAAAGTGAACGGAATGAAATAAATTATAACCTTTTTATTCCAATTATACCCTTTATTTATAAAATTTAATATCATGCATTTTCTACTAAATTCCACCAATAAATTTCATATATTTCATTACTAATTCATTGCCCAAACCATAATAACACTCTTAATTGAACATAAACTAGTCAAAAACACTATCTTATTCTACAAAAAAAAACACTATCTTATTGTTAAAAAAATGTATTATCATATATTAAAATAATATTATTATAGTATATAATGTATGACCAAATAATAGTACAAATTTAATAAAAAAATGAAGAGAAGAAGAGGAGACGAAGAGTATATATGATGTGAATTTTTTTTCGTACACTAATATAATAACGAGAATAATAAAATTGGTTTATAAAAAAAAAAAGTTGGTTGCAGAAGAAGAGAAAACTAAGGAGGGAAGATACACATATAAAATTGGTTTGTAACAAATTTATTTTATTTTATTTGCCTTTTCAAAAAGAAAACGAGTAAAACAAATAGGGATAAAATCGTATTTATGTTATTAATTTATTCTATTCCATTGCATACACCCCAAATTGAGCGGAATGAAAAATTAGATGAATGAGTGGTATTGGATGGTATCGGAAGGAATGAGTTCCATCCTACTTCATTTCATTTCATTCCATTCATTATTTACAAAACCAAACAACGGAACATAACATATTTCATTCCATTTCACCACATTTCATCAATCCAAACAGACTCTAATTGTACTGTGTTTGATTTTTAATCTGTTCTAAGACAAGATAAATTGGGGTCAAGAGACTGGACAAAACCAGATATTTTTGTTCTACACTGAATCATAGAACAACTTTTTATCCTCAACACAAATTGTTTAAAACATCAAAATAACATTTTCTCCACCACACATTATAAAAGACAATTTGTTCAATATCTTGAATTTTTATTTGTGTTATTTTGTCTTATATTGTTTTGTACTATTGTGTCAAATATTTATTTTTTGAAGATCAAACACATTCTATCTATATGTAATAATAACGACCAATACTAGTTAGTCAAAAAATAAAAAGTACTAGTACTAATTAGTCAAAAAAAAAAAAAACACTAGTACTTGTACATCGACGATGTCTATGGTGCACCATGTATAAGTTGCTAATTATATTATAACGAATACTATTGTTAGATTGTAAATTTATATTATGATTCATATCAAAGTTTACTAAAATTGAAAATTATTTTTAAAAAAAATTAAAGATTTATATATTTAAGATAATATTTTATAAACCGTTAATCTCAAATGATTTTTAATTTTAATAAAATTTGATATGAATGATAATATTTTATTTTATTTTATTTTATTTATTGTGCATAGACAAAGCAATCCTAATTTTATTTTGTGAACCCTTATTTCTATCTAAGTAAAATTCACTCACAGCATACACCACCATACCATAGTCTGCCGGCGCGCTTGTTAGTTGTGGAAAATGAATCTCCTCCTCCTCCTCCGCGCCGCCGCGAGCCACAAAACCTTTCGTCACGTGTTCCGCGGCTTTGCCACCACCGCCGGAAATTCGGAATCAGGAGAAGTGGTTAAACAGAAGATGAATCCGACTCCGAGGGTGAAGAAGAGGTTGAGTCCTCCTAACAAGGCGACTTACACGTGTCTGATTGATTGTTTTTGCAAACAAGATAGGTTTGACGTTGCTTATAGGGTTTTGAATCAAGTGATTCTTAGTGGTTTTTACCCTTCGTTTGTTACTTTGAACGATGTTCTTCGTGGGCTTCTCCGAGTCGGGGACATGAGGAATGCTTATGAAATGTACTACGAGGTGCGTGCACCCAAAAGCGTTTGCTAGTTGGAATTGGATGATGACACGAAATCATTATCATCGCTACACTTTAGCTATCGCTGGATGGATGTAGACACAAAATCATCGCTTTTACAAGGCCTGTCGAATGAGGTTACTTATACTAGTTTGATGAATGCTTATTTTGATGAAGGTAATTGGGATTATGCTAAAGAATTTCATGCTCACATGGAAACCTTAATATATAAATACGACGTATGTTGTTTGCCAGATTCTGTTATATATAGTGTGTTTATTAATGGACTTGATCATAACAAAGCTAGGTCAACACAAATTAAGAAGGAGATTCTCAGCTTTAATTATTTTTGGATTTTGGATAGGCCAATTTTAGAATATCATCATACTCTGGCAGAGAATTGCAGTCATGATGAATTTAAGAGTCTGGCGGAGCTTGTCGAGGGTTTCTGCTTTAAGGGTTTCAAGAATGCTTATGACACAATGTTGAAGTCGAATTTTTATAAGCCACATGGAATAGATGATGGAATAGTTTATAATTTATTTATTCTTGCACATTGTAAACGTTATCATACTGATGATCCCTGTAATACTAATATGTACAAGGAAATGGTGCATCATAATGTTAATGAAGCCTATAATATGTACAAGGAGATGGTGCAATATGGTTTTGCTTGTCATATGTTCACTGTGCTTGCTCTTATTCAAACTCTAATATGGAAAAATATGGTCAATGAGCTGCTTTGGGTAATACAAAACGTATTGAGGAGCTGTAATCTCAATGATTCTGAGATACTTAAATTCCTTGATGAATTTAACCCCAAGGAACATTACAAACATGCTCTTTTCGATGTGCTAGCTGAAAAAGCCAAGGATGGTCTGTTTCTTAAGTGTTCATATGCTCCACCAAGTGCTTAATATCTTTGGTTTTGCTTCTTGAACTCTATTACCATAAACCCTTGATCTGACTCTTCCAGCTTGCATCTACCATGATTTGGCTTGGGGACTTGAAATATGGAAAGTTCTTGACCAGGTTTATCATTTCCCTTATCTAGCAGATTTAGCTTGAAGACTTATATCTATTTCTTGTCATTCTGTAGTTTGTTTCTACATTTACTTAATATTATTGATTTCATTCTATTTCATTCAAATGTCATTCCGATAAACCAAATGTGAACATTAGAATATTTTAAAGAAGCGATTGAGTGATACACACGGGTTAGGTAGAGCTCTTGTGCCGATAACTCGCATTGTGCTTTGGGTATCTCATCATATAAGCACTTCTCATTTGATAAAAAAGACTTGTTCTGGAACGATTTTTCAAAAATAGCTTATAGCTTATTTTTTATAAGCTATTACTATTAGCTCGTAGCTTTTAGCTTATCATCTTTTGTTCCAATTTTACCTCTATCATCCTACTTCGAAAAAGTTAAATATTAATTAAACATATTTTTTATGTCATTTTAAATTTATCAGTCAATCTAACCTCTAATTTTAACAAACACTTCAATTACCTTATGAGCAATCAGTCATAAGCCGTCAGCTATCACCTATAAGCTATTTTTCCCAACAAAGTCAGTTCTAAATAATCTCTTCATAACAAAGTCACCTATGATTTGAATCTAAGTAGGGCTGGAAATGAGTCAAGACGAACCTGTCTGAGCTCGACTCGATAAGATTTGGTTCGGCTCGAGTTCTCTACGAACTCTTTTTTAAGCTCGAATTCGGCTCGTTTAAAGTTCGCGAATTGTTAATGGTGCTATATGGTGTATATATACGAACACCAAAACTATACACAAATAGGACTAGCATATACATTCATCTTCATTACTCATTATGTTCCTCATAAGAGCTATTTAGTACTAATAATACCTTTATTTCCAATTAATCTTTTCATTCTTTTCCTTTTTCTTCACTACCGTTAATATATCTCACTCCCGGCAAGCCTTCTCCCTCCGCCGCCATTACCGCCGCCTCCAATATCTTATTCTCCTTCCACACCGCTGATGTATTCTTCAACCTTTATGCTGTCAGGCTCTCGAGCACGAGAGAAAATAAAAACCTATTACACTTGAGGTAGAGATTGTGATGGTGACTACGGTGATCAGATAATAAAGGAGACGACCGCGTCGGAGAAGAAAGACAACGACGACGTGGTTGGAGAAGAAAATAGATCTGGAACAAGAGATGTAGAGCAAGAGAAACGACGGTAGTTGGCTTTGCAATACAGAAATGATATTTAGACAAAAATATCCAACAAAAATACAACAAAAGTACATTACTGTTCATTTATACACATCTTTTTCCCTTTGTCAAAAAAACGGAAATGTAACCAAAATTTCCAAACACCAATCACTGCCGCCCGATCTCAATAGCTTTTCTACCGAAATTACAATCACAATCGTTCTCTTTTCAAACCAAGTCCATACACCACTTCACACAAACACGCTTTTACCTTCAAACCCTCTTCACCACAATCCAATCGTTCTCTTTCACTCCTTCTGTAACCGTCAGCGACGATCTTCCAGATCGCGGTGACAACTCTAACCGGAGCTGATCCATCGAATAGAGAAGCGCTATGGGATTCCCTTCCCGTTATTGCCGTTGTCGGTGGCCAGAGTTCTGGAAAGTCCTCCGTCTTGGAAAGCGTTGTCGGAAAAGATTTCTTACCTCGTGGGTCAGGTAGTTAATAGTTATAGCTTTTTTCAATTTTGTATTTAGGATCAGCTTTACAAGAGTGACTTGGTTCCTCTTGAAGCTTCAGAGGTGATTTATTATTAATTGTTTAATCTCATAGTGTAGTAAAAATAATTTTAATAAACAATTAATGAAAGAAGAACTCAAGGTTCAGTGTGTAATTCCAATTATATTTCTATTGCCTTGTACAATATCTTTGTGTTGTGCTTTTTGAAGCTTTCACATGTTTGCTTCTATGATAACAAAGTAATCCGTGATTAACTCTTCATGTTTATTCCAATATGCATAGATTGATTCATCTGTGTGTTCTTGTTTTGTGTTTGAGTTAAGCAGTTCAATTAAGTGTTTTGTGTTTGATTTCGTGTTCTATGTTTGTGTTCGATTTCAAGCTGCAAAATGCAATTTCCTTGCATTTGTTTTAGTGTTGGTGTTCGTTGTATGTGTTCTGCGCGCGCATTCTATTATGTGGTTTTTTGCGCTGGTTCTGCATCCTCCTTTTCGTTTCTGCAATTTCAATTTCGACTGTATAGCAGGTTCGTGTTCTTATTATCTTCTTTGTTCTCTGTAGGTTCTCAAGTTGAAATTGAATAAACTTAACAGTTATATAATGCCTAAAACTAATTAGTATTTGTACTGAATGGTTGTGATTGACTTATATATTTAACTTTATTTTTGGTTTTCTGCGTTTGTGTTCTCTTCCTGTTCAAGTTATGCATCGTCCTGTTTGTGTTCTGCAATTCCGATTCCGACAGTATAGCAGGTCCATGTTCTTGTTATCTTCGTTGTACTCTGTAGGTTCAAGTTCTAGTGATAAAACATAAAAACACTTATTTGGCAAATTAATTGTTGTTGTGAAATAAATTGGATGTTTCATGCTTAAAATTGATTTTTCATGCTTAGAGATCAACTTCGAGTTCATTCCTTTGATGGGTTTTTGTTCTGTTTATGTTCTGTCTCTGGTTAGAAATGAGTTATAGAAATAAGCACTAACTTGTAAGGATTCATTCAAAGCAAAATCAGATTTTGTGAGAGAACCAATAATACCAGAAAGGCATAAACTGATTAGAAAGATTATGACAAAGGCGATTAGAAATGGAACATTGTATAAAATTCAATACTTGTCTATATGACAAGAAAGTGAGAAGAATGTTGCAAAACATGTTGATTGGATTAGGAAACTTTATAACTATTATGACACCTTATGTGTCTAAGTTTCCAAGGGAAGCTTATGTGAATTATAGAGATCTTGATTTGGGAATTAACACTAAGAATAGTACAAGTTATATTGAAGCTAGTGCTTGGGGAGCCAGTGCTTGGGGGTATGGATATTATAAGGATAATTTTAATAAGTTGGTTAAGATAAAGACTAGAGCTAATCCTGAAAATGTGTTTAGGCATGAACAAAGCATTCCACCACTTCCATTATAAAAAAAGGTCAAAGACAAGAAATGGGAAATAAGATACTTTGTGTGCTTAATGGTATTTATAAATTTGTAGTGAAAGGGTTTATTATCTAGTTTAGAACACAAAATGAATTTAATTCTTATACTTTTGGTGGATTTACTTATAGGTATGGGCTTTAGAACACATTATGTTTTACAAATGAACTACAAATTTTCCAGTGAGGTTTCCAAGAATTTTAAAAATGCAACATATTTCGATCAAGGATAAAAATATACCACAGTCACTTGATAACAATCGGGTAATGTCAACCACATCTATATATACAAGTCATTTTTTTCTAGTTTGAAACAGTTTAGGTTATTTAACCATACTGGGTCATCAACTCCCCAGTTATATGTACCTGACTCCCCACCTCTGTATGTCTGTGTTTTTGCTTCTGCTACATGGTTGTGCTGCTGTTTGTGGGTCAAGTGGGCTATTGTTTTGCACTCGTAGTTGTTAAAGTTACAATGCAAGACCATAACTCTTTAGGGCCAGTATAGTGATGTTCATGTGATGTTTTTAAAATGTTTTGTTTTAGAGAGGAGGGTTCAATTATTTTTAGCGCATTCCTTGTTGTTTTGGTTGTCTGTTAGTTTATGGTTTAGGTGTAGTCAATGGTAGTTCGAGCTTGACATTGTCACATTGACTTGATCTAATTAAAAACAATTTCGTTCATTAAAAATGACAGATTATTGAAGACTTGAGCGCCACTAAAGAAGAGCTGAAAAATGTGGTAGTGAAGGAGGCTTTAAATTGGAAACCAACTGGATATTTTAAATGGGATGAAGATTTTGCTTGAGGACCACCGTAATGAATAATACCCAGTTGTTGATTGCTGAAAATCAAGAGCTCGAGACACAGATATCACAACTTGAGGTAGAATTGCGAGAAATGAAGCCATTTGATAGTCAATTTGATGTAAGCATGGAGGATGTTGACTTCGTTATTGAAAGAGAGATAACAAATTTAGCACATTATAAAGTTGGAGAAGTTAATGTACCAATGATTTAGAAGTTAATGTAGTTTGATTAATTGTTATTATTTGTATTTTATGTATTTTCTACTAATTATTCTTGAATAATTTGCACTTGAGATTCTATATAATGTTTAAGAGTTGACGACAATTAACCAAATTGGTGCTTCTACTCCCCAGATATATTCACCTGACTCCCCACTTCTGTCTTTGCAACAATTTGAAAGAATTTTACTATTGCCTAACATATTAATTGCATACTGGTCACACTGGATGATTTTTTGTAGGTGCTAAAGTTAAAACAAAGTAAAAGTTAACATACATGTCATTTTTACATGTTTGAAACAATTTAGGTCATCTAACCATATTGGTGTTTCTACTCCCCATTTATATCAAGTTACTTACCTCAACTCCCCGTTTTTATCTTTGCAACAATTTGAAAGAATTTTACTATTGCTTCACATGTTAACTGCGTACTGGTCACACTAGATGATTTTTTGTGGGTGCTAAAGTCGAAACAAAGTAAAAGTTAACATACATGTCATTTTTACATGTTTGAAACAGTTTAGGTAATTTAACTAAATTGGTGCTTCTACTCCCCATTTATATCTACCTAACTCCCCATTTTTTGTCTTTGAACAATTTTACTATTGCTTCACATGTTAACTGCATACTGGTCACGCTGGATATTGTTTGCGGGTGCTAAAATCAAAACAAAGTAAAAGTTAATATACATGTCATTTTTACATGTTTGAAACAGTTTAGGTCATTTAACCAAATTGAGTCGTCTACTCTCCATTTATATCTACCTAACTCCCCACTTTTGTCTTTGCAACAATTTGAAAGAATTTTAATATTGCCTCACATGTTAACTGCGTATTGGTCACATTGGATGATTTTTTGCAGGTGCTAAAGTCAAAACAAAGAAAAAGTTAACATACATGTCATTTTTACATGTTTGAAATAGTTTAGGTCATTTAACCAAATTGAGTCTTCTACTCCTCATTTATATCTACCTAACTCCCCAGTCTTTGCAACAATTTCAAAGAATTATACTATTGTCTCACATGTTAAAAAAATTGTAACAAACAAAAATTGATCTGGACTATCATTACAACCACATATATACTAAAGGTGTTAAAGTTAAAACAAAGTTAAAGGTAAATGATTATTTAAACTTAGAAGATTTTACGCCATGCGTGAGAAAATAGTAAAAAAATTACGCCATAAATCATTTGTTGGTGTGCTTGGAAAACCCTAGAGAGAGGATCTGAAGAAGAAGAAGAGAGGAGGCAGCGCCGTTCCAGCTTCTGAAGAGACGACTGAAGATAACGAGAGGCACGACAGTGTCTGTAAGAGTATCTATTGCTTTGTAATGGGTATCACTACTTTACTTGTTATTTTTGTTGTTGTTTCCATGCTCAATCTGAGCTAAACTCTTTGTAGCTTGAAATTATGTGAAATCTAATATATTGAATGAAGATTTTATGTGAATGAATGATTATTATCTTGTCATCTTTAACTTTATGTTTATATGAAAATACATTTGTTCTTAGGACTGATCAACTTAGGAATAAATATAAGTTGCATGTGTAGAGACATCTAGCATGTCAATGGAAACTTAAAGTTAATAAGGTTAAGTGAGAGCGGACAGGTAACCTCTACTTAATACTGATGCTAGGAGTATTAAGGCCTTAGTGAGATAATAAACAAGCAAGTGTTTTCTGAACTAAAATGGGATCAAAAGTGAACCTCGACATAGTCAGTCCAAATGTACCCCGTTTTAATATCCAACGATGTAGACATACACCACAAGACAATCTTGCTCACAGATGACATGCCAATAGTTATCATTCACTAGCTTTCATTCATATGTATTAGAGGAATCATAGTTTCAGCTACACCTTTACCTTTGTTTTCCAACCATCATCTTATATTCTTGTTATTTAATTTACTGCATTAAAACCAATCATGTTTTGTTACTTTAACAATGAGCTTAACACTTTGAATGAACTTGGTATGTGTAACCAATAGCTATTCTCTGTGGGTTCAACACTCTATTTTTACTTATTACTTGCTACTGATTGACTATGTATACTTGCACATCATTTCTTAAATACTAACCATTAACCGGTATAAAATCTTCTAAAGTTTAAAAAATCATGGACCTTTAACTTTGTTTTAATTTTATTATTACATGGGGCACAGTTCTAATTGTCTGAAGGTGTTAAAGTTAAAACAAAGTTAAAGGTGAATGATTTTTTAAATTTTGGAAGATTTTACACCAGTTAACCAAAGTAGTTCATAAACTCTCTAATTATACAAACATGACTCCTCACATCTGTATATTGTAATGGAAATAATTTAAATGAGTTTTATTGTTTTTTTCACGCGTGACACTTTACATGGGGGACACTTCTTATTGTTTGAAGGTGCTAAAGTTAAAACAAAGTTAAATGTTAATGATTTTTTAAATTTTGAAAGATTTTAGATCCATTAAACAAAGTAGTTCATCAACTCCCCAGTTATACGAACATGACTCCTCACATATGTAATGCAAATAATTAAAATGAATTTTACTAACATGTGGCACACTTCTGATTGTTTGAAGGTTTTAAAGCTTAAACAAAGTTAACAGAGAATTATTTTTTATATTTTTGAAAGATTTTACACTAGTTAACCAAAGTAGTTTATCAACTCATCAATCATATGAACTTAACTCCCCACACCTATAATGATAATAATTTAAATGAATCATACTAATTTTTTCATGCGTGGGACTGTACATTGTGATTCACTTCTGATTATTTGAATATTCTAAAGTTAAAGAAAGTTAAAGATGAATGATTTTTTAAACTTTGAAATATTTTACACTGTTAAGCAAAATAGTTCATCAACTCTCCAATTATATGAACTTGACTCCCCACATCTATAATGACATTAATTTAAAGGAACCTTCACCAATTATATGAATTTGACTCCCCACATCTATAATGACATTAATTTAAAGCAATCTTACTTTTTTTTGCATGTGTGGGATTGTATATAGGGTTCACTTATGATTGTCTCAAGGTTAAAAGTGAATGGTTTTTTTTTCTCCATATAAAAGGTTTTACACCGGTTAACAAAAGTAATTCACTAACTCTCCAATTATATAAACTTGACCCCCCACATCTATAATATTTTTTTTCATTATACAAATGATTTTCACTAGTTTGAAAGAGTTTAAACCATTTCACCAAACTGGGTCTCCAACTCCCTAGTTATATCTCCCTCACTTCCCACCTCAGCCTTGGCAACAATTTCGAAGAATCTTACTATTTCTTATGCTATACAAAATCAATCTCCATTCACAACTCCAATAAATTCTAGAACCAAAAGAAACTCAAATAAGTACTAGAACCAAAAGAAAAATATTGCCATGCTTAATTAAGATCAAATAACTTGCATTAATAAATTCTACACTATACCATAAAGTACTGAAATAAAAACAAAAGTAATGCAAAACTCAAGCCATTGTTTCTTGTGTTATATGTCAACATTTCAAACAAATCAACAAAAGCAGTGAAACCTAAAATATAATGAGTGCACATACAAAAATTAATTCAATGTTGTTGAAGAAGGCAACAAGGCCTATGCCTAAACCAATAACAAGTCTTGCTTGAATAAATCATTCTCAACGAGACATCACATTTTGAAGTAGAACTATCCAACATGAGAGCTTCAGATTATGAATAGAGAACCTGAGTTATAAAGTAATTAAAGTATCAGATAACAGCAACTGTTACATTTACTTGCAGTATAACACAATCATAAACTCTACAAGTTTTGTAGTCTCATTTAAATTATCAATACTTCAAATATTACAGATGAAATCCTCTAAGCAATCTATATGACCTCTCGCCTGGCTCTTGATCGTTTAATCGACGACGACTTGGACAAAAACTTTTAAATTAACCAAATATTTGAACCAACTACCTACTTATTAACACATAGCTAACCACATTTTTTGCCCTGTTTTATCATGTCACTTTTTTCATCTCATAACATTACCACAACTATAACTCATCAACTAATAGTAATAACACAAACTATTTCACAGCTCAAATTAACAACACAAATTCAGTTTTGTCATAGTGTTTATGTTTTAATCCAAATCAACACAAATCAGGAACAAATATTAACCCCCAATTTATAGTGTCAACGCAAAAAAGGAATGGAATTGTCATAGTGTCATAGTGCATGAATCATTTATGTCTCAAACATAAGCCACATTAATAAATAACTTATGGGTATTGTGACAGGAATTATTGGAGAAAAAAAGTTCTATGTCTCAATAGCACTGTATTGGTCACCACCATTATTCATTTTTTTATTCCAACTGAAACTTTCTTTGTTGATTGTTTATGAGAGCATAATATGACTCATGGCGAAACAATGTAACAAAAAATTAATCAATTAAATGAGAAGAAGGGAAATAGCCTTTGTGGCATAATTGGATGCATTTGTTACTTATCCACAGCCCACAGAATCATATTGAATTTTTAAAACCCTAAAAAATTTAACAATAAAAAAACGAGAAATTGAACCTGGATTTTGAAAATTGAAGCTGAAGGTTGAACGAATCTAAGGAGAAGGTTGAATGAAGGTGAAATCAGAGAACAAATCTAAAGCTTGTAGGTTGAATACGAAGAACGAATCTAAAGGTTGAACGAAAAAGAGGTTTGCAGAGAGAGAGAGAGTGAGGGGGAAAGACGATCGGTGGTGGTGATCAGTTATTCAGTTTGACGAGAGACAGAGAGAGTTGCAGGCGTGTTGTGAGTATGGAGGAAGGAGACAGCTTGTTTATTTTTTGGCTTTTAATAAAAAAGAAATATAAAAAAGTGTATAAGTGAACAATGTTATACTTTTGTTGTATTTTTGTTGGATAAATTTTGTCTAAATATCATTTCTGTTTGCAATACATGGAGCTGATGGTTCAATAAAAAGCTACTGTATAAACTCCAATACTCCACTGTTTTTGAATTTTATTTCATTATTATATTATAATTTTTAGCAAATATTGAATAAATTTTATTTTTACAAGTTCAAATCTCATCGAAGCATTGAAATATCATATTATACCTATTGGTGCTTTGTAGCCATTCAATGTTTTCAATGGAAATAATTACTAAATGCCAAGTGAAGTACTGCTTATTTTATGCTCTCATATTTATACCACAAGAGACCAAATCATAGATATATGTATTAGTGGTAAGTCTTGGTAAATCTTTATAAAACAAGATATCATGTATGAGTATAGTTTTTTTAAGTTAGTATATAGTTAAAATTCATGATGAAATAGGTGGTTCTAATGATATGACCGACATGTACGCAATACACATGTCTATAAGAGTCAATGTTAGTGACTTAAATATGCTGTAATTTATCTTTTTCGGTGAAGGAAAAGTTACTATAAGGAAAATTTTAAATATAGGGCGGAGATGAAGATATAAATGTAATTGAAAATAATGTTTATGAAGAAGTGTTTTAGAATGATAAATAGATAGCTACTAATTATCTAAAAAAAAATAGAGCTACCATAATATTTAAATGGAAATAATTTTATTTATGCTAAATAAAATTATCTTTAATTTTTGCTTTTAAATTTTACTGAATAAATTGAATATATAATAATATACCGCATTCTAAAATACCCGGGCATCGCGCGGGTGAAAGGCTAGTTGAGTTAAGAATAGTTGTGTCTACTTATGTTTTACTTTAACTGCATATTTCTAGGATAATATCTTGCATTCAACTTTTGTCACTCTAATGAAATCCTAATCTCATTTTCTTTTGATATGTGAATGTTTAATGTCAATAGTTTAAATCTCAAGAGATTCTATGGATGTGTTTGATCTGCTAAAAAATAGGAGACTGAACATGATAATTTTTTGTATCTTGTTTGATTTAAAAACTTGTTATGTGATTGGACAAAATAGGTAACAGAGAAAATCAGAAATTTTTGTCCTTCACTAAACCACACGACAACTTTTTGTCTATAATACAACTATGAAAAATACGAAAACACCATTTTTTATTTTCAAATATAAAAAAATTATCTCCCTATATCTCTTTTATACAATTTTGTCATGTATTATCTTATTTTGTCATTTCTATCTTGTTCTGTCATGTACTGTTTTGTTCTATACTTACTACTTTACGAATCAAACGCACCCTATATAAAAAAAATTAAAATAACAATTAGTTTTCATTTCTTTAGGTTTATTTGATAGTATTCTTTTTCATAGGTTTTCATCTTTGTCTCGATTGGTTTTATATTGTTGTATGATAATGTATTTAAATATGAAAAAAAAAAAGTAAGTTGGTAAACTTAATTTACTAATGTTAGCAAATTTATAATTTAATCACCATACCAAAAAAAATTATAATTTAATCAGATACAGGTTAGGTTAGAGTGTTAGACGACTATAACCCTCTATCAGTTAGTATGACATATTTTCACCCTTGACTACAACACCCTTGACTACATGAAAAAGGGTCACGGTGATCTTTAGTTTGGTCAAAATTATACCAAGAGCTGGTAAATTAAAAAGAAATAAATTTGAGAAACCAAAATTACTCAATTAAAATTAAGACATCAAATGTGTACAATTGAAATATTCTAAGCAAAAAATAAAACAAAACTAGAAGGAATTGAATTATGAGTTTCAAAGGATAACCCCAAGGATAATCCCAAAAATTCCTTGCACCTCACAAGTCTAACACACAATCTCCCCAACAGTACACAAAATTTAAATGATAAAGAAATTATAAAATGGATAATTGAAGTTTCATTTCAACACAAACTATATCTCTCTTAATGTAATTATCCATATAATCACGTATTCATTCATTCCAAGCACCAAATCTTTATGGATAACATGTCACCTTTTCATCATATGAATCCTTATTCTCATCAAAATCCAAAAACCCACATGCTACCCAAAAGCCTTTCACTCACTTCAATTTCTCTACCAACACAAGATACTCATTTCTTTCCTTCTTCTATTTCATTTTCAACACAAAAAATTCTCCATTTTTTCACCCTTTGATGAGTTCAATGAGCCCAGAACTTGGAATTTGGTTTTGTCGGGTTATCTTCATCAGGGATTATTTGAAAAGGTTCTCACTATCTAGTTTCCGGAGCCTGCACATGCAGTGCAGGCTTCGAGCCGGATTCATGCTCGGTAACTGCTAGTGCTCTACAAGCAGTTGTTGATTTAGGTTACTTTAAATTAGGGAAAGAAATCCATGGTTACATAATGAGAACTAATATTAATTATGATGTCTATGATTGTACTTCATTCTTTGGTGGATATGCATGTTATGTTAAGAATGATTGCTTAGACAAGGCTCGTGAAGTGATCCGTCATGCAAAGAACAAAAACGTTTGCGCTTGGAATTCTTTGATATCGATCAGGTTACTCCTTCAAGGGACTGTTTGGTGATGCCGTAAAACTGTTGAATCAAATGGTGGAGGAAGGGATAAAACCTGATTTGGTGACATGGAACGAACACGGTTTGATATATAGTATCCCCTTTATATATGCGTATATATAACAATATATTCAAAATCGATCATGAACACATTACCCTTTTGCCGTGTCCAATAAAATGTATGTTCATCCAGATATCCCATGTCATAGGACTTACAGGTCCAACATCTCCATGCAACCACTGGTCTAGATTGCCATTATCAACATATTCATACACAAGCATCCATCCTACAATAAGAAGAATCCACAATTCAAACCATAAATTTCTTCAAACTAAACAACATTCTAGCCTCAATGTTTAATATTAAACAATTTAAAATTAAATGAAAATTACCTGTATGCGCCTTCAAAACAGTATCCAAGCAACTTAACATACAAGATTCTTGTGCCGCACACGACCAATTACTTATACCTCAACTTTGAATTCTCTCTCAGCTTGGCCTCTGAAAATGAGTTAAACTAACGTAAAATACAAGAACACATAACCTTTATTAGGTAGTAGTAAAAGTAACAATAAGTAATAAAATAGTGAAAAATCAAAACAATGTATGAGTATGACATTACAAAACTCTTAAGAAGTAACATCATTATTAATTCCATTGTTATAAGAAAACAAAAGAGAAATTATTCATTTCTTCACACACGTTAAGCAGGTTCAATTAACATCTCCTATTAAATAGTACAAGACAAGGATAAGAAACACACAAAAACACAAAATGCTTGAAATGTACAGTACAGAAAACAGAACAGAACATTAGCACAGTTAAAAAAAAAATCACGGCTCAAAATATGCATTAATTAGTATAGTTCAAGCAATAACTTGCCTATAATAAATTCATGATTCTTCCAATACAAATAAATAAAGCTAACAACTTGTCTACCCATCAAGAATATATTAACCAATACTCCCTCCGGACATATATATAAGCAAAAAATCCCTTAAAATTTTGGACACTATTATAAGCAAATTTAACTACCTTTGAAAATAATTAATACTATTATTCCAAATATACCTTTATTTATTCCTCCTGCTACTATTTACTATTTATTTACTTGTGATTTGGAGTACTACTTTTTAGGCAATTAATAGTCCACTTTACATTTACACTACTTGTGATTTCCAAAGTAGTTCTACTTGGAGTACAAATGATCCGATGCCTTTATAGCTTCCACGAAGTTCTACTTTTGCTTTTTCAACAATGCATCGTAGACATGCAAATTTAATGTTTAATTTTTTATATTAAATTTAAAAAGGGCAATACAGTAAATATAACTCATACTTTACATCAAATCAATAAAATTAACTACAGTTAACAGAATTTTTTAATCACTGTGTTTACAATTTTTTTTGCTTATATATGTGTCCGGAGGGAGTATACATTTTTATAAAATACACTGTTGGTTTGAAAGTTTATTTCATATTCCCTCCGTCCCAAAATATAAGTGAAAATAAAAAAATCACACTTATTAAGAAAATTAAAACATGAAAATTTGAAACATGATTTTGTGGAATTTTTCTTGAAATAAGTTGCATAGAAAGATGTAAAATCATTTTTCATTGGTTGTTATTTATTGATAAAATGAGAGAGAAGGAAAAATAAATACAATCTGCATTTAATTTTATGAAAATAAGTAAAATTAATACTTAGAAAACATAAATGTCTATTTTTTTCCCTTATATTTTGAGACAAAGAAAATGTGTTTTTTTCCCCTTATATTTTGAGACGGAGGGAGTATAAATTATTTGTGTAAAATTTTAGACAAATCCAAAATCATTTGATATGTATTGAGACACATATCAATACAAAATCATTTTACTTTTCTTGATCCGGGGTCAGGTTCGGGTGAAAAAACCATGAGCTCAGGGAAAATTTTGGTACCCTCGAATTCATGTGGTCATTTCAGGTTTGGTTTGGGTAGTGTCAAACTTGCACATGATCCTATCCGTTGTCATCCCTACTGCTATTCAACAATTTTTTTGTCAAAATAGTTATGAGGGTCATAAAATGCAAAACGGGGCAAATGTTACGGCAAAATCGTTCATTTTAAATACGGGAGACAAAATCGCACAATTAAGAAACTTGATATTCGGTTAAGAATTAAATCAATATATATATATATATATATATATATATATATCGTCTGTCCCAAAATATAAGAGAAAATTAGTCAACATAAATTAATATATTTGGTTAAGAATTTGATCCAAATACATTAATTTTAATCGACAAACATGTTTTTTTTTTATATAAACATTTTTATTTTATTTTTTTATATTCTGGGAAGGAGCAGTATATATATGAGTGAACTCTGTCTTAGTTAAATTCAGCACAGTATAGTCTAGTCTGCCGGCGGTGGTAGAGTGAGCTAGTTTGTTAGTTCTGGAAAATGAATCTCCTCCGCGTTTCAATCACCGCCGCCAGCCACAAAACCTTTCGCCACATTCTCCGTAACGGCGTGTTGTCGAACGTCAACATCATGATCCGCGGCTTTATCACCGCCGACGGGAACTCGGAATCAGAACAAGTGGTTGAACAGATGATGAATCGGAGGGGTGAAGATCTGAGTCGCGCTGTTGTTCAGGTTTTGAATCGGACGCGGCGTGTGAAGGGTTTGAGTCCCAACGAGACGAGTTACGCGTCTCTGATTGATTACTTATGCAAACAAAATAGGATCGACGACGCTTATAGGGTTTTGAACGAAATGTTACTTAGTGGGTTGTTCCCATCGATTGGTAGTGATACTTTGAACAATGTTCTTTGTGGGTTTCTCCGAATCGGGGACTTGAGGAATGCTCTTGAAATGCGTATCAAGATGAATGAACACACCCGCAAATGGTGGATGGATACAGACACAGAATCATCGTTTTATCAAGGCTTGTCGGATGAGGTTAGTTATACTAGTTTGATGAAGGTAATTGGGATTATGCTATTTATTTGTACGATGAAATGAGATTCTTACATGAACAGCATGATTATGAAATGCCACATATATGTTGTTTGCCAGATTCTGTTATATGTAGTGTGTTTATTAATGGACTTGATCATAACAAAGCTAGGACAACAAAAATTAAGAAGGAGCTTCTCAGGTTTAATTATAAAAAGTCTTTGTCTAGGCCAATTTTAGAATATCATCGTACTCTGGCAGAGAACAGCAGTGATCATGAATTTAAGAGTGTGGTGGAGCTTGTCGAGAGTATCAAAAATTAAGGGTTTAGAGAATGTTTTTGACACTATCTTGAAGTCGAATTATAAGCCAGATGGAATAGATGATGGAATAGTTTATAATTTATTTATTATTGCACATTGTAAACATTTTAATGTTCATGAAGCCTATATTATGTACAAGGAGATGGTGCATTATGGTTTTGCTTGTCATATGTTCACTGTGTTTGCTCTTATTAAAACTCTAAATGGGGAAAATATGGTCAATAAGCTGCTTTGGGTAATACAAAACGTATTGACGAGCTGTAATCTCAATGATTCTGTGATGGTTAAATCCATTGATAAAGTTTACCTCGCTGAAACTAACATTAGAGCTCTTTTGAATGTGCTAGCTGAAAAAGCCAAGGATGGCCTGTTTCTTAAGTGTTCATATGCTCCACCAAGTGCCTAATATCTTTTGTTTTGCTTCTTCAACTCTATTACCATAAACCTTTGATCTGACTCTTCCAGCTTGCATCTACCATGATTTGGCTTGGGGAATTGCAATGCGGAAAGTTCTTCACCAGGTTTACCATTTCCCTTATCTAGCAGATTTGGCTTCGAGACTTATATCTATTTCTTGTCATTGTGTAGTTTGTTTCTACATTTACTTGATATTATTGATTTCATTCTATTTCATATTATCCATTTCTTGTTTTAATTTCCTTTTGTGCTCTTTATGATTGCTTCATACCTTGTTGGCTTAAAAAAGGGAAAGGATGGAATTGGTAATTGATTTGTTTGTGCATTTTTAATCATTGTTACTTAAAAACAATTAATTCTTGTTGCTTATTAAACACAAAATCAGACAGTTTTAATATTTAAATTAAAAACACTACAATTTCCAATGGGTTAGACTTTACAAATTCCCATAAAACTTACTATTTAATGTCTTAAATAGTGCCTCTGGGACACTTGTTAGCATTTGCTTTAAATTAATATGATACGTGTATAAATAAATTAATATTATTATTTAATATATGTATGTTATTTGTAATATATAATATAACTTATTAATTATGTAATTAGATATAGGTAGTTATTAGTAGTTTTAAGGAGTTATTAGTAGTTATGTTAGTAGTTTTATGATATTTGTTTATATATACTAGTATTGTATTGGTAAAGAGAAATGAAGAAAATAATTCTAAGTCTTTCCCCTTTTCTATGGAGACATGTTCCTTCTCGAAATGGAGCAATTAACATCATTCCAGCCTTCCTCCATTTCTTAGGAGATCTATTCCTTCTCGAATTGGAATAAATAACTCTATAATTTACCACTTTCTATCATAATATCTCAACAATGGTCCCTTAACTATTATAGAAGGATGTTCTAAGATTTTTATTATTAAACCAAAATTCAAAATATTTTCTGTTCTATATTACTCGATGCTTATGTTAAGGGAGGTTGTGTCAAAAAAATATAATAAGGGAGGAAATTGTTATATATAAAATACTTAAGGTCAATGTTCCTTCAGAAAAAATTTAACCATATTATTTTTTGTAAAAAAACAATGGAATACATTTTTTAGCATTTTCAACTCCCAATTTTGTTGGTTTGTTCTATATCACAAGAAAATTTTAACGTAATATCAAGGGCATGTTTTGTTATATATAAAAAAAAGGGCATGTTTTATATTGGTATTAAGTTGCTTCTTTTTTTGAAATGAAAAAAATTGTTTCACTTCACTAAATGACACGAATTTCTCTATATATAGTGCTACCCTCGAAGCATAAATCGAAGAACAAAAATCACAATCGCGTAAGTCAAAGTTATGTCACTACAACATTTTCGTTCTACAACAACGTAAAAACAACGTTGCAAAACCTCAAATAACCGTTGGTCTAAAGTTACCGTTACGGTTTTCCTGTCGAGGTAGCTTTCCGCAACGGTTTTGCACCATTCCACAACACCTTGTAGATAACCGTTGTTTTAGATACCTATAGAGAACGATTATCGGATTTTCCAACAACAATGGTTTCCTTCCGTTCTCATTTAGAAACCATTGCAATTGGCTTACTTTGAAATGTTTCTAAATCATTTCTTCATTTATCTAGTGCGCGAGAATAGTTAGGAAAACTTTATTTTGAAAATCATTGATTAATATACTCGATATGAAAGTGTAATCCATATCAAAGTTTCTAACTATTCATGTGCCCGTCTACCTTTTATTCATGTGTAATTATCTATTCACACACACACACACACACACACACACACACACACACACACATACACACACACACACACACACACATATATATATATATATATATATATATATATATATATATATATATATATATATATATCAAAGTTTCTAAAAACCTTTCACTAGGTTACTCATTTCCTTCGTATGTAAAGAGTTTGTAGATAGCATTGACATTCTTTTGGAGTTGTCAATTTTGAGAGACCTAGGATTGAAAATTTTAGAGATGCCTTTCTCAGAAAAACACATGAAGAAGGGAGTTTGGGATCGTGATAGCTTCAAAAATCTTGAACCAGATGAAGTAAACTTTATTGAAGACTTTTAGGTAGACCTCAAAATGACTTAAGGTTTTTATTGAGTTTCATGTAATGCAAATAGTAAGTTGGAAAAAGTTCTAACTTAGAATGAGACTTCTCCATATCTCATATTTAAAAAATACAAACACACAAAATCCATCTAAATGAAGAGACTTCATTCTGGCTATAAAAAAGGCCAGATGGACTAACATTAGGAAGTAGTGCTAACCTAACAAGATTAGCAGAAGCTTCTTCTGCCGTGAAGAAACCGGTACTAGCAGTTATATCTGTTTTGACATAATCAGGGTAAACACAATTGATGCAGAAATTAGGTTATTTCTTCGCAAGAGTTCTCGTATACGCATTCATAGAAGCTTTAGCAACAGTATATGCTGGTGCAAACCTAGGCCAACTTTTTCTTTCTAAGGACCCTTCTTCATAATCTTTGAAAAACTCCTTTATAACTTCATCAATTCTCTCTTCTATATGATTTTCAACATCACTGAAGACTCCTTTGGCCCATTCATTTGATACATTCTGATTTGATGACATCAATAAAATCAATATAAGTGATCATGCAAATTTAGACTCAATATCAAAATCTCTACATTAATACTATTGATCTTAAATAAATACTATGATTACAAGCTTATTCATTCTTAATAATTCATTGATCTACAATTTAGCTTACCTCTATCTTGCCCAAAAATGATGATACATTAACAACTGTTGGTGAATCAGATAATTGGAGGAGGGGAAGAAGGTATGCAAATGTTGTTTTAGCTCCATCATAATTTATTTTTATGCATTCTTTAGCTGACTCATGTTTCTGTGATTTCCCTTTTCAATTCATCATCAGATAGTGCCTGCTGCAAGATAAGAATAACTCAATACTCAACAATTATAAAAATTCTTCAAACCAAACAAAACTATTCTTTTTTTGAAGAAACTAAATTAGCCCACCTAAATTGGCATAGGAGAGAATCAAACCTGAGACCTCAAGGAGGAGCACACTCCCAGGTCCCAAGCCAATACCACCAGACCAACCCAAGCGGGTTCAAACTAAACTATTCTTAATACAATTTCCAGTCCATATGCATCATATGGAAGCATGGATGAGTTCAAATTGATCATGAATTTCATCCCGTGCAAGTTGAATCAAGTTTCAAACTTTTTCTGCATCTATTATTAACTAGATACATAATATTGGTTGATAATACTAATTACTAACCCCACTCGAAATGATTGCTGAAGTGAATAAATCGCTGTCGTTGATTTCAATTCCAGCATTTTTAACCTAGACAAAACAATCTTTGGTCATACACTTATGCGAAGGAGATGCTGCATATACTTATGGTGGGTCTGGTAAGACCACCATTCTCTATAAGATCAAGTTTGGAGAAATTGTCACCACCATTCCCACCATTGGTAAGTTTTTCAATTCATGTCTATAGAGAATGGTAATGAAAATAGCGGGAACATTTGTAGATTATGTCACTGTTGGTTTTTTCAATATCTGTGTGGTTCTTCTTCTTCCTATTATTAATTTTTCTTTGTTAAAGTAATAATATAGCTTCTAATTTTAAAAACAGAGGAAATGACATTGATGGTTTATGGTTTTAGCTTTGAAAATAAATTATAGATGTGGCATATTTTCAATAGCATTTGTGTGTTTGCCTCTTTTACTTGGTTAGAAGTTAGAACCAACCATATATAATATAATCACTATTTGTATGTTCATGACAGAAGAAAATCTTAAAAATCTTATGTACCAAACTTTGTTATCAATGATTAGATCCTTGGTTTTATAACATACTAAATCAAAACATAGGTTGTGATTTAGTGTACAAGCTGATTTTGAACTCATAACATCAAATTTATATGTATCAAGCTGCTTTTATAACATACTAAATCAGATATGAGAAGTGGAACGGTAACCATTGCCAATCATCTCTTAGGTCTTTTTACTAATTGGTATATTATGGATAGTGCCTTTAATTTGCTTGGATCTGTGAGTCCCGGTAGAGAGTCATGGCGTTTCAAAGTTCATATTCTTCGTTTATGGAGTGTATCGTCTTTTATGAAACCTGATCAGGTGAACTCACTCGAGATGATACTTATTGATGAAAAGGTATGCAAAATTAGTTTGATTTAATTTTGTGCTTTAGTAGGTCAGTCAGTTTAATATTAATGCTATTTGTAATTCATTTTTTTGTGCTATTCAGGGATGCAAAATTCAGGCATCAATTCACCAAGTTATGTGTTAAACATGTTTTCAAAATGGTTCCAAGGTTTGTTTTCACTCTATTTTTATTTGGTAAATTTTGATCGCTGATTATGATTTGTGCAATTCTTGTGAGTTTTGTTGCTTGGTTTATATCCCATCTGCCTTTAGTTTAGTACTTTCATGTTGTTGTAAGTTTTAATGGTAGACTTTTTTTCCAAAATAGGCATTTGCTAAGTGTGGTTCTGATTATGATGGTGGAGTGGTGTGGGGGAAGAATTTGTGGAAAATACTCAGATTGATGATTTTGTGGCTGATGTTATTGTGACACCCCCTTTTGTTAAGTATGGGGATGTTATGAATGTAAGCTTATTTATGGTGCAAGTGAAGCAGGAAAAATCAGTTGATGAAACAAAAGTTTAATCCACAAGGGTAGAAGATATCAAAGCCAAATTAAGCTCTCTAATGAATGAGTTTCAATATGATCAGAGCAAGTCCAAAGAGTCAAGGATCAAAAGAGATGCAAAAAGTGTAGCAGAGACGAAGGACTTGGAAAAAGATGAGGGTAGATTGACTCAACAGAAACAGGACTTGCAGTTATTACAGAAGACGGTTAAAGTGTACTTTGACGATGATTCCAATTTGTGTATTGCTGCGACAGAAATGGCGGAGAAGATTGATGAGCTTGTGAACAAAGTGATCAGTTTGGAAACTTCAGTTTCATCTCAGACTGAGAGTTGACTTGGGCTGGAGTTTGTTTATCAAATACTTCAAATATTAACCGGTTTGTATTCCATGCTAGAAGCCTAGAATAAGTGTTTAATGTGTAAACTATCCAGTTGTATTTTTTATTTTATTTTATAAAAACACTTGGAAAACGAAATAAATGAATACATTTTAGTAACTCCCCGTTGTATTTTGTTGTTTCTTTTGTAATTTTAATTGTCTATAGAACATATAATATGTTTGGTACACTAAAAGTACTTACAGTAAAATCTCTATAAATTAATAGAGTTGGGACCGGAGAAATTTATTAATTTAGAGAGTTATTAATTTATCGATAAATTAATAATTATTAATTTAAAGAGTTTTTAGTAATATGCATTGGAAATAATAATAAAAATAAAAATATATCTTTTAAGTTTAGATTTAAGTTAGAATAAAAAAATAATAATATATTTAGATTTAAGTTAAAATAACAAAAAAAAAAGTATTTTGAGATTCTGATTTATATTAAGATAGATTTGTTTATATTTTTAGTATTAGGTTTATTTTATTATTTAAAAATTCAATTGTAACCATCATTGAATTAACTTCAATAATAATATTTTAGACTATTAATACCATATCTCACAAGATAACTTCTCATCTAAAAGGTGTTGCAAAATCAACTATGTCATATCAAATACGTAAGGAGTTGTGTGAGTACAAGAGAGATAATTCTGCAAGCACACAAAAATACTTGTAGAGATGGCTTGAGGGAAAATTTCATATTTTATTAGAGTGTAATATATTTTAAATTTTTAATAGAGTGTAATATATTTTTTTTCAGTTTTTATGAATTATTAATTTATGATTTTTTTTGGGACCGAAAATTACAAAGAGATCTCTCGAAAAATTATTATCTTATTATTTTATCAAATTTTTCAATTTTTTACACTGGCCTAAGTCGGGACCAGATAACTTATTATTTTAGAGTGTTTATTAATTTACCGAGTATTAATTTAAAGAGATTTTACTGTATATTTATGAATTAAGGTCATTTGTCACTATTATTTTTTGAGAAATTGAAATATTGAAAATTGATATTCTTATTTTCAATATAGATTAGTTGGTTTTTATCCTTCGATCTAAATTAATAAATTTATAAATTGATCCGGATATGTAGTAATTATTAATTAACCATTGACAGTGATAAATGATAATAGAGACTCATAATTAATGATTAATGTGCAATTTGATATGAAAGACATTTATGTTAAATGATTTCCGAATTTGATTAGTTAATTCATTGAATCGGTGACTTAAATTATACTACCTCCGTCCCTTAATATAAAACTCCCTTTGACTAAATTGTACTATTCATATATCGTGTTTTGACCGTAATTTTTTATTAATATATAGATGCAAATATTAGCATATAAGATCTTGTTTGATTTGTTTTGATGAGTATTTTCAAAATATCGAGTTTTTATAATTTTTACTACTAGATAATTAAAGATATTAGTGATCAAAATTGTACATTGGCGTACATGCAGTGGTCAAACAGAATCTTATAATTATGGACGGAGGTATACTACCGTCCTTAATTATAAAAACGTACAATTGGTAAAAATTACAATTGGTATACTACCGTCCCTAATTAAAGATATTAGTGATCAAAATTGTACATTGGCGTACGTGCAGTGGTCACACTGGGTCTTATATTAGTGATAAAAAATGTACAATTTTGATCACTAATATCTTTAATTATCTAGTAGTAAAAATTATAAAAACTTGATATTTTAAAAATACTCATCAAAACAAATCAAACAAGATCTTAAATGCTAATATTTGCATCTATATATTATTAAAAAAATACAGTCAAAGCATAATAGATGAATAATACAATTTAATCAAACGGTGTTTTATAAAAAAGAATGGAGGTAGTATATTGTGCTTGGCCCAATTTCGATGGTACAGAGTGGAGTTACTTAAAAATAGTGGTGTGAATAATATTATATTCAAAATAACACTATGATGTATAGGCATGGCAACAAGATTCAGCCCCGCTTGCACCTACCCGCCCCCGCCCCAAATTTAGCGGAAAAAAGCCGTTTCCATTGGATGCGGGGACGGGTGCGGGGAAAATCCGATTTTTGAATACGGGGTGGGGGCGGTATGACCTTCTACCCGCCCCGCACCCACCCCCGCCCCCGCTCGGTTCAATTTACTTATCATTTTTCTATTATATTTAACAAACATTATTGTATATTTATCCTTCTAAGATAGTAAATTAAAATATAGTATTTTTTTATGTTTGGATTAGGTTTATTCATTTATTTATCTTTTATAAAAAATAATTATGACACATGATATTTATCAAAAAATAAAATAAATAAGTGTTTTTTTATTATTATAGTTTATGCGGGTGCGGAGCAAGGAAACCCGTTCTCTACTAGGGGCGGGGATGAGTGTTCAAATCTTACCCCCGACTAAGTTTGGGGGCGGGGGCGGGGGTGGTAGAGGAAGACGGGGGCGGTATTTCTTAATCCCGCCCCCGCCCCGTTGCCATGCCTAATGATGTATATGATAATTGATTTAAATTTAATTGTGTGATATATTAGTATTGTATAATTGTGCAGGACTAAACTATCTAACAACAACAACAACAAAAAGTTAACAGACCCGTGCACGGGCTGGACACAAATTATAGCACAAACTAAAGAGAAAATAAAGGTGACAAGTAGAAATAAGTTTTTAACAATGGCTTCAAAACTAAGATGTGAAATTTAATTCTAATTCATTACACAATTTGTAACAAAAAAAATTTATATAAATAAATCTAATTTATTATTAAACATTACAAATTCAAATAATTATTTATCCAAAGGAAATAATACAAATTCAAGTAATTAATTATTCAAATATGCTTTACTCAAAAATAAAATAAATTATTAGCTATGAAAAACGTTCAACCAAACGTTCAATAATTTAAAGGGTGTAGTTGAACGGTTGAGGTTTATCTTACTTTAATTAAGGGTTGTGAGTTCAATCCTCACATTTAAATCCTTAGGTCAGTTATGTTACCTTTTGAGTTGCTGCCTCCAATCTAGTAGTCACTGCATTTGACGGTAGATACCTGATCTTGAAAAAAAAAAAAGTTCGGTATAAATAACCCTTGAACATGTTAAAACCGCACTTTTATTCCTTTCCCTCTTCACGTTTACCTAATGGGAAGACTATCCTCTACCGTCGAAATCTCTCACCAACGTCGCAGACACACCGATCGCCGCACACCTGATTCTGATGTCTCCGACGACCGCCCTCGCTACCGTCGTAGCCCTAGCTACGACTCATACGATCGTCACACAGACCACCGCCGCCGTACAAAATCCCCCGAAAACAGAAACCCTAGACACGACCACGGAAACCCTAACGGCAACAATCTTCCAAAGAAATTCGGCCATCGAAACGGTGCGTATCTAGACCGCGATCGCGGTGATTTCAAGCGCGCTGAATCTGAATCTGATGAAGAATTGAAGGGATTGAGTATCGAGGAATATCGTAGATTGAAGAGGCAAAAGATGAGGAAGTTGCTGAAAAATTGTATTTGGAACGTTACGCCGAGTCCTCCGAGACGCGAGAATGATGATGTTGAAGATTTTTATAAAGCTGAAGAAGTTTTGGAGAAATTTGATGGAAAGATTGATAAGGAGGTTAAACCTATATCAAAATTTGAATCTGAATCCAAATCAGAGGATAGTGAATTGGAGGAACAACGATTGAAGAAAAAGAAAAGTAAAAGTTCTAAGAAATCGCGGAGTAGTGATAGTGAATCGGAATCTGAATCAGAAGAGGAGGATCGGAAGCGGAGAAAGAATAGGAAGTATAGTGATAGTGATAGTGAATCCGAAGAAGAAGATAGGAAGAGGAGAAGGAGAAAGAAGAGTAGTAGTAGTAGAAGGAGAAGGAAGAGTAATAGGAAGAAGAGAAGGTATAGTGATTCAGAAGAGAGTGAAAGTGATGATTCTGACTCTGATGATAGTGCGAGAAAGAGGAAGCGATCTTCTTCGAAACGGAGCAGAAAAAGAACTAAGAAAAGTTCTGAACCTGTAAGTGAGGGTTCGGAAGAGAATGAATTGGGTTCTGATTCGGCTGTTGAGAAGAATAAGGAAGTAATTGATTATGTTGATGAGGAGAATATGGATGAGATTAATGCTGAGGCTTTAAAGTTAAAGGAATTGTTTGAGTTACAGAAGAAACCCGCTTTGGATAACGAACCAACTGTTGGGCCAATGCCTTTGCCGAGAGCTGAGGGGCATATCAGCTATGGTGGTGCATTGAGGCCTGGAGAAGGAGATGCTATTGCACAATATGTTCAACAAGGGAAACGTATTCCTCGAAGAGGAGAAGTGGGTCTTTCTGCTGAAGAGATTTCAAAGTTTGAGGAACTTGGTTATGTGATGAGTGGTAGTAGGCATCAGAGAATGAATGCAATTCGTATTAGGAAAGAAAACCAGGTTTATAGTGCTGAAGATAAACGTGCTTTGGCTATGTTTAACTATGAAGAAAAGGCTAAAAGGGAGCATAAGGTTATGGCTGATTTGCAGCGGCTAGTGCAGCGTCATATTGGTCAGGATGTTGGTCCAACTCATGATCCTTTTGGTGCAAAAGATGGCGCTGATGCTTGATATTGATGTATGTAGCTTGTGTTCTTTTGCTTTATTTGTAGTTGTTTTTGTTCTGCTGATTATATTATGTAGACAACCTGTTTAAACTTAGATAATAGCGATGCATGAACTTGTTGTATTCATTAACTTAGCATTTGGATATTCAGATTTCAGAAAGTGGTGTATGTGTTTCAATAAGTGACTAAATAACTACCATATAAACAACTTGCTTTAGTTAATACTGTCTAATGTGTATATCTGTTTATATGAAATTTCTATAGAATGGTAGGTTTATCATATGATTCATATATTGCAACATGTAAAACATTTGGGTTGATTTTGATTTTAGAAACTAGTTTAACATTTGGGTATTCAGAAAGTGGTGTATGTGTATCAATAAGTGACTATGTAAGTAGAACAATTTGGTTGAGTAAATACGGTGTATATCTGTTTATGTGATATCACTATAGAATGCTAGATATCACTATAGAATGCTAGATTTATCATTTGTTGCAACATGCAAAGCATGTGGATTGATTTTGATTTTAGAAACAAGTTTATCTACTTCCGTTGTGTCTGTATATAAGAAATGAGATTTCACAATACCAAGTTTTGAGTGTATTCCAGAACTTTTAATGCATCTATTATGATTGCTTCATAGAAACAGAAGACTTTGCACATTAGGTGCTACCGCTATATTAAGTATCCTATAATTCTATAATGACAGATAAAAGCAGAGTCCTATTTGAAAATTTTCAAAACCTCATTCACAGACTCTTTTGTATAATTCTGTAAGCCAGGAAAAGGATACATGTCAATATTCACTCACACTTGCACTGAAACCAAATCTCAGCCACAGAATTTAAAATTCTAAATATCAATTTGAATGAACAATTTGTATCTTGTCATTTATGTTGTTTCGTGTTAGCATGCATATAGGAACATGTGTGTATTGCATATCATATATAGAATCAAAATCGAAGTCGTCAACATGCAATTGTGGCTGCACAAAAATAAGCTTGTCCATGGAATCAATTTCTGTCTTTTTTTCCTCTAAAAAGCAGTAGTGGCTGCACCATTTTAAAGTTCTCTAACTTGACGCCCTTTCCTAAGTCCAAACAATGAGAAACTATCTTTGGCAGTGGACTTGTTTTCTATCTTTGTGTTCCTCTACTTTTATTGCTGTTGTGTTCTCTCTTGCTGCTGTTGCAGATTCCAGTATCTTTACTTTTAAGGCTTTTTGTCTCTAACACCTCTCTGATAAGCAGGTGATGAAGGAAAGTGAGAAAGGAGGTCAAGCGACCATGGAAGAAAATGTTATCAGCTCAGCTGGAGATAATAAATGAAGAGGAGGAAGATGGTGAAGAATGATGCATTGAATGATTAATTTTTCCTCCTTCAATTTGTTTTTCTACATTTTCACAACTGTTATCTCTAATGGATCTGCCACAATCTCTTATCTCAAACCTCTTTTAGAAGAGGTTCTTAAGTTATTACACACCTTTATGATTGGTATTCATAGGTAGATTTGTTAGTAAAAAAAATAAAGATTTGATACTTCTTTTTCCTCTGTTTTAATTACTTCTGATGGTAATTTTCTGGATCTTAAATTGTAAAGGGGTTTTCATTCCTCATTCACAACGGGATTAAGACACGAAAATACTTAAGTGAAGGTGAATTTTTGTCTTCTATGTTCAAACCATGGTTAGAAGAAAAGAGTTTCAAATTTGTAGTTCACAAATCAGGGGCCATTTCTCATTCAACGAAATTGCCCAAATCAGGTGACTTTAACCCATTTATTTAGTGGTTTTTGTGGATTCTATAATCTCTCTTGATGCTGAGGCTTTAAAGTTAAAGGAAAAGTCCCATGATGCTTCAAAACCAGTCGTGCCTAGATTTATCTATTTGGAAGGGAAAAGTCCACTATATGTTAATTTTAAAGAAATTTATCATTGAATGTAAAAAATTTATATGTAGATAATTGAATATGAGCCTTTAGGTCATGATCCTTTTAAGAAACCATTAAAGAGTGTAAAAATAGTTCTCTTCCATATTAGTAAACTATGATCTCTATAACTTTTATATTTGTAAATTGCTGTACCATTTTTTATTTTTACAATAAATTGCACTATCATTCATTATTGACGAAATATGAGAAATACTATTGCACAATGCAGAGCTTGAAAATAAAGTTTTAAGTTAAAAAAATATATATAGGTTTTCATTTTAATCTATAACTATATAAATTTTCATACTTTTTGTCCTAATAAATAATTTTAATTTTCTTTTTTGCCCCTACTACATGATACTACTCATCCATAGCCCATATGTCACCATCGTCTCTGCGTGCGTTGATACATTGCACCGTCATCCTACATTGAAAGAATGACGTCTACCTCCATTTATTTACGACATCCTTTTTAATAATTTCACGGGACACTTAAAACATATCTAATTTTACATGTATATTTTCAACCATAGATATTTTTTCATGTTTTATTTTCTAGTACTACCTCATGTTCATTTTATAAGAAAATAATTATTTTTTAGATTTATAACTGGTTTACAATATAATCTAAATACACAATACATTATATGAATCTAAAAATAAATTTTTCCTTATAATAAGGATAGAGGGAGTAATTTACAAATGAATGATACTTCCAATTCACCAATTAATGATTCTAAATTTATTTTTACATTGACAATATTTTTCAATCAAACTAAGCATATGTTTGATATCATGGTGGATATACCAGAATCACGGTGATCCACTGTGATACTAAACATACACGAAAATTACTTTGATGAATGACCACAATATATTAAGAAAAAAAACATAAGCATATAACTGAATTCTAATATAGAACATTTATGATCACCCATCAATGTTGAACCTCTCTACCTAGTCAAATGTTGCACCATTCATATCAAACAAATAATCTTTCAATTTCTTTTCTCATCTCCGGCCACCATCACCTTCCATAACTTCCACCCCGTCTCGATACATCCTTTCCTCAAGTGACCATCTACATTTGAAGCCACTACATGAAATGCATGGAAAAGCAACAGCTCCAAGAACATGTTAACCCTAAGATTTTGGACAAGTAGACTCCACCTCTATGATGACTGCTACCGCGCGAGTTTTGTCTTCTCTTGGCTATTCGACCAGAAGATCTCACGCATCTGTGTCAGTCGTTGCAAACTCAGTCCAATTCTAGGCGATTCACGCACGACTAAGCAAAGAGGTGGATTCATTGATGGCTGAATAGAATACATATACATCATTTACAATGTTAAACTTCAAATTATTCCCATCCAATGGTTGCAAAATAACCATACCGTTACCATTGAATTGAATACAACTGGTAATCATTAAATCAAAATGAAAATGAAATTCACTAAAAGGGCACATAGTTTTCTAAACAAATCATTTACCACAGGAACAGAAAAATACATATAAAAGAATTCATAAAATTATAATATATCTACAGGCAAACGAACAGTAAAATCTCGGTACATGTTCACATTTAAAATCTCTCTCAAGCTTGATGCTGGCCGTGGAACACTTGTTCCCGTTGGCACACGACATCACGTTGGAGGATCATATACAACTTAGTTAATATGCAAATCTTCATGTCTACGTGATAGATGAAAGCATCCGCACCAAACCTACGAAAACTAAACGATGCATAACTTTTCACTCATCTACAAAACTCGGGGCTCATGCATTCAAGTTGTTGTTGATCCAACTCCAGTATATCTTCTTTGATTTCTTAATGAACAAGAGCAGTAAATTCATTATTATCAATTAGAAAAATTTCCTCCTAAAGTTTCTGGTTGTCGTTTGGTATGAACGCATGAGTAGTCCAACACCAATCCCAATCCCTACGCACATCCCAAGGCCAATCCCAACACCGACTCTAACACCAGCATTGAACCATGTGAGTTGTCCATCCTCGCCAAGATACATTTCTTGAGAGTAGAAACCATTCGCCATCTTCCCATCAAGATCATAATCATCAACTTCCGACCCTGTTATCTGCAAGATATCATCAACGTAAAACAATCAGCACTTAAGAAATCCCAAGACTCAGATAAGATAGTGAAGCTAGACAAGCAAATGCCGATATATTGACTGACTATGAAATAAACAATGCACTCAGTCACCAATACAAACTAGAAGGTTAAATTATTTTATGTAGAGGCATGAAATGAGTATAATAATTATGACATAATTGCATAAAGAAGGCAGTGTTACCAATCCCAAATAGCTGAGTAGAGCAACTGACCCAAAAATGCTAAAGCGAGATAGCAGCTAGCGGCATGGCCACAATTTCAAAAAAATTATGAAGTTTATAAAACTTTACTACATGCATAGAAACTCAACAACAAGTTTGGACAGACTAGTGGGAGAATGAAATATATCACAACACGAGTGAGACCAAATGAGATAAGAAACCGAAACGCTCTTATGATGTTTTTCTTAACCGAAAAATTCTTAAAATACACCAATCAAAAAGCTCTAATCTAATGTTTAAATTTCAAGTAATTTGTTTTTGAAAATCCAATTTCATTACATTACTACATACATAGAAATTCAACAACTAGCTCGGTCTGAGTAGTGGGAGAGTGAAATATCACAACATGAGTGAGACCAACCAAATGAGATAAGAAACCCAAATACTGTTACGATGTTTTCTTAACTGAAAATTTTCTAAAATACACCAATCAAAAAGCTCTAATGTTTAAACTGCAAGAGATTTTTTTTTTTTAAATTCTAATCTCCTTACGAGGTGTGGCGTTATAGCAGCCACAACAGCCGCTACACTAATCTGCGCCTCTAATGCATGTCTTGTAAAGGCTAGGTCCCGCTTTGCTATGCTACACTACAGCATCGCTATATTGATAACACTGACAGAAGGTTCCTTGACCTTTAAATTAAAAGCATAATAAATAACTGAAAGAAGATATACAATACAATTTCAATACATTCAACCACAGTGCCTCGGATAGAAAACAGAATAGAAGATAGGATCCAGTTAAACATACAACACTTAGCATGAAATTTATATGTCTAAGTTTATCATCATCACAGAACTAACTACTACCAAGTATTATGATACCTCACCATCTACTGATAGTGCCTCATAAACTAAGGGGAATGCATATCACCCAAACTAAGATCGTGATATCTTACTTTAGGGAAAATTTTATCGTCTACTTTTCCAACCTTCCTGAGAAGCTGAGACAACTTATGAAGAAAAAAACAGCAAATATTTTTTTTCTACAGAAAAGAAAGCTTTCGATTTTTGAAAACATGCTACTGTAATAGGGTTCATTAACAAAATAGCAATAGAACCAGAAAGTTCTGAATTCTGATTATGATGCAAGATAACAATCAAACTATAGAAGTAGTATAGTAATATATACACCAAGCCTGCTATCAAACTTCCTTTCTTTGTAAATTGTTGGTAATTTTAATCTAGATGTTACCCTTTATTAGCTAACATTTCAGATTAGTCCTTAAAGAAAATATATCCTTAAAACTAAGATCATGAATGCCAAATTAGTCTTCATATGTGTTGATTAAAACATAAAATGCCACAAAAAGTATAACATCTGAACAACAATGATTGACATGCCAAAGATCCTAGTCCACCATATGTCAAGCATAACTCAGATGTTATCGGTGTTGTCAATCGCAGATTACAGAAAACAATTATATGATCAAATTCCAGAATGTCATTGAGAACACTTTGAACAAAATAACCAATATCAATATTCAAATTCCACCAGGCTAAAGCCACATTTCAATAAAAAGTGATTTTTATCCTAATTTAACCTAAAAAAACACTAGATAAAAAGCGACAATATCACACGAATCACCACGAATAAGATACAATCGGATGCACATGCAAATTTTGTTTCATTGTCAATGCATTATCATCAAACACAACAAATAAAACAAACCAACATATTTAAATTGAGAAATTCACATTAGAAATTCATACCTGCAATTTAGGGAGTGGAATTAATCCATTGACACCATTAGCATGATCCTTCTCCATCACATCCATTTCCTCATCTTCAGGAATAGCATCCAAAATAGTATGTCTAGGAATTCTCCTTCTAGGACTCATCGAAATAGTCTTACTTAAAATCACAGGCACACCACAACAACACCCAGCAACATAAACTTCAACCGAAGGAGCCGAAACACCGAGTTTCGGCCTAAAAAACGCCGATGAACCCGACCCAATAAACCCAACCGCCACATGACAATCCATATCCCAACCTGACCCATTCCCATTACCCCAATCAGAATCCAACCGTTCTAACGACCCACAAAGAAACAAAACATCTTTCTCGTATACCTCAAATTCAGCACCACCGGTTATCCTAACATTATCTGTGCTAACATACGTAACCTCAGCAGACTCTTTATCGATACGGTCACGGCGGAGAGGAAGCGGCGGAGCGGAAGTGGTTGCAGGAACCGGTGAACCGTTGATTACAAGAGAAAAACCGATTTCTCGTTTTGGATGACATAAGGTTAAACTTTCGGGAACACTATTGATTAAACAAGGTGAAATTCGAACGTAGAAGAGACGAATTTCAAGCCATGATCTATGACTTTTTAACGATGTAAAATTCAATGAGTTTTCACTCTTTGCAATCGATTCTTCGTTTTGATCCATATATCAAAAAAATTGAAAAAAATCGAATTTTTATCTGAATAAGAACAAATTGGAACAAATTGAAACGACCCTTTTGCGTTTGGATGAAAATGATTACGACCCAGAAAGAAAAAAAGTGAAATTTAATGAAAAATTAAATCGGTTATAGAAGAGAAAAATTGCTCTGTTTTTGTTGATTTTTTTTTTGTTTTGTTTTGTTTTGGTTTTTCCTTGAGATTAGGAAATAGAGGGGTTTATCTGAAAAGGTGAAAATGAAAGGGAAGAAAAGAGAGAAGAAGGGGAAATAAAAGGGTTAAAAATAGTAAAAAAATTGTTGGAAAGGGTCAATTCAAAAAGGTGTGAGATGGAGAAGAATGAATGAATTAAGGACAGAACATAAGGGATGGTCTTATGCTGCTGGCACTCAAATTGGAATTGGAAATTTGTAACAAATAACAGTAACTTTTCTGTTTTCTTATTTTGGTTAAATGGATAGGGTAGAAAGTAGAAACTTCTAGGTAAATACTCTTCTTCATACCCTAACTAGGTTGGAGGATAAAAATTTGAAGTTTTGAATTGTGTTTTTTTTTAGATTTCAGGAAAAAAAAATTGTTTGATGTTAATTATATGGTGGAGTAGTTTATACACAATAAAATTAGTCGACTAACCATGACAAAGCGGGCGACTTGTTCAAAAGCAAGATGAGGTAGATTAACTTAGGTGTTTGAGCTCAAAATTCAAATTGGTCTCATTTACTAACGAGTTGACAAATTGAGCCGACGATTATAAATGTAATTTTTGGGCTTGCTGTAAACCACGTAGAGAGGTGGGAGTGTAGACAAGATTTGTCTCCTACATAAATTCGTTACTATACCTCTCAGATAAAATTAGACCGTAAAAATATATTCGGCAGGACCACAGTTCGATCTCTTCAACTGCATTCGAGAGGAGACTGAAACCATTTGATATCAGAACTGACTTTTGAACTAAATTAAAAATTGATAAAAAAAAAAAGGTTAGATCATGGAAAATCATGGTTATGCTTGAATGAATCGGTATTTGATATTCAATAAATAAATATCGAAACACCGTAAATATGACACTCTTAATATTGTGTTCAGCTAGACAAGTTTTTTAGGATTATTATTGTGTTCAGCTAGACAAGTTTTTTAGGAAAAGTTCAATTAGACATTTGAATTTGAACAAAGAGACATTTAGATTTTAGTCCATTGAATTAATCTTTCAATTTAAATCAAACAAACATGTTGTTTAAGACGGCAAACAACACAATATCACACCAATAATAGATAAAAAGATAAATGATTTTTTTTAATGATAAATATATTATTAATAAGACCATATTTCTGTAAAAAAACGAGCAAAGACCGGTAAAAGATAGCTACAAAACAAAAGTGACGTATATAGCGAAACACCAATAAAAAAAAAACAAAACCTATAGTACCAACAAGAGAACTACTTCTAATCTCATTCTTAGAAAAACATTTTTCAACTTTCAAACCACCAGAGAGACCTCAATATGATCCTAAGAGATGCCACTAGAAACTAACTCTCAAACTTGACTTAAAAGTGTTCGGTCTATCAGAATCTAAAAAACATCTCTTAGAGTCAAAATTAAAAGGGCAATGGTAGAATGATAACTTAGACAGATAAGTCTCAGCTCGTAGACCTCCTTCTAACAGTCAACATCGACGCGGTATAAGTCAATCAGATACATAAAAACCTACAACTCTCAACAAATTTAGAAATAATGAAAGACTCAAAAGAGTCATACATATCATAACAGATTTTAAAGTGATAAAAACAATTATCAAAACACACGACATCAACCACACATCGACAACACTAGAGCCCCACGCCATAAACAGGCCGCCTCCGCGGGCACCAGATACGACACTAGATCCTCCACTGCTACCGATCTCAACATATCAATCAACAACATCAACGCCAGCTCAACAATCTTCAACCACCCAAATCTCCCCCACCGACACAACAACAACCAGTGGCACAACACCACCACAAAACCATAAAAAAACCAACTGCAACCCACAAACCACACAACCAATCTCAAAACAGCACCGATTCGGACTAAGGTGGTGCGGAGGGTTGAAGACATCCTCATGACCTCATCTCACACTTTTTATAAATTAGAGTATGAAAGGAGTAGGTGTTTTTTCTTCCAACTGTGCGTGGATTAATTGAATGAATTGACCTTGTTTTAACTGTATTAAATTTTGATTTAAGTAAGGCTATAATGGAAATTGGATTCATAGAAGATTCAAAATTGTTAGCGCATGAGATATAAATAAAAAATAAAAAAATTGTTAGCGCATGCATGACCAAATTTATTTAGTCTATGCTTATGGTACGTGGATCAGGATTGGTAAAAGAAATTTTGCTTGAACATCTCTTTGAAAATTGGAATATCCAAAAGGTCTTCACGAATGTTCTCCAACTAAGATAGCTGATGTATATGTCATCCATTCTCAATAAATTCCATGAAAATGCTAAATATTAAATAGTATACCTAGTTCATATATTAGTTATAAAGATATTCAATATAGTAAAAATATATTAAAATTTGTGTAGTCAAAATTTATAAAATATTAAAAGTGTTGTTTTCAATATAAAACTTACTTATTTTATATGTTTAATTAGTGCATGGAGTGCACTAGTTAATTAGCATGACCCTAAAAAAATATTATGTTAATGTGTGCTTTTAAAGACACATGTTAAGGATTCTACAAATAGTAATTGTATTAAAATAACAAATCTTTTTTATTTTTACAATAATTAAAATGCACAATTTTAAATGTTAAATTTCTATCTTTAATATACTAACATGTGTTCTTGATACACACGTTAACATTTCTCTAAAACAACACCTCTGATAAAAAATACTCCAATTTATGTGGAGTACCGGATAAAACCTACATCAATCATTTTAATGAATGTAAAATTTAAACTTTTTTTTATATAAAAAAATAGAGGGGGTAGTATCTGATATCTCTGACAATTTGTATTTGAGATAAAAATTGTTGTTGTTTAATAATGAACAAGAATTTTAATTTTAGTTCAATTTTTCACCTCTAATTTGTCCCATCAAAACAATTTTAAAATCAAATATAAAATAATTAAAATTGTCATGTTGTATATTTAATTTTTTAACAAATCAAATATGATTATATTTTTAATTAAGACACATGTTAATGTTAGCATGATCCATACATAAACAATTATCTTTTCTAAAATAAATATAGTATAGTGTTGTTCTAAAATTGTTTGTAGGATACAAATATACGTATCCAACAACAAGAGTACTTTAAGCATTAGTTTATTTATTAGAAATTTAATTGTTCTGCAGCATAACAAATAACAAGTTTTATATTGGAGTATTAACAAGTGTTTTTTAGATACTTTTTAAAAGAAATTATTTATTTTAAATTTAAATATTTCAACTGTCAAAATAAACTTAAATATTTCAATTTATAATGTTGAAGTTGTTTGGAGTTTAGATCGTTGAGATAAGATCCACTAATAACGTTCACTCTATAAACATGAAAGTTAATGCTGAAGTCATTCAGAATGCTCATATTTTTGAAATATTAAGTGTACAAATATATTTGAACATCTCTATTCTTTGAACTATCTTTTGAAATGGGATTCAAATTTCATCATTTAATGTATTGAACTCTATATTTTTCGTAAAACTTATTATTATTAAAAAGTCTTAAAAAACTGCTTCAATCACACTTCTTATGTCACTCTTATTATAAGCAATTTTCAATTTTATAAGCATATTACTTGCACATACGTATTTAACCATTCCTTGTGACATAATATCTCCAAGATTTGAATTGTGTTATGTCACTCTTATTGTGAGATCAGCAAGAATTAACCACGGTTTAGTATTCCTTGAATACAAAATGCATGTATCTATCATGATACAATCATTGAAAATATAAACATTTATTATAACCACTTACTAAAAATAATACTACTACTTTATCATCAATAAATTAATTCAAGTGATAAAATCGTACACTCTTTATGTAGATAAAAAAAAGTTCAGTAAAGAAAATCATATTGTGTAGTCAACAAATTTTTTGAATAAAATTAATCAGCACTAATAACGACGAGACTTTATACGTATATCATAATAGTTGAAGTAACCAAAAAATAATACAACTTTCTATAAGAAGTTAATCAAAGGACCACCCTTTAATTCAAGAAAATTGTGGCAGGCTTGAAGCATCCAGTCAAAATCAAACCAGCTACTGCCATGCCATGTTTTATGTGGGGTTTGTGCTCAGAAAAAGGGTGATTCATAGCTATACTTCATTCATTTCTATAGTTGCTCATTCTGACTCTAAACTCAACTACTCCTCCACCATTTTTCACCTCTTCAATATATTTATTATACTATTACTAACATTTTTCATATTCATTCATATCTATATAATAATAATAATAGTATAATACTCTACTATTATATTTTTCTTCTTTCATTCCCTCACTTCTTACCTACCTTTCAATATTTTCCATCATACCATCATTTGATATCTTTCCTTTTTTATCTTCTAGTTGCATAACATAGAAAGAAAAATGAAGGTAAATATGATTAACACTTTCTATGTTTGATACTTATGAGTTCTTTTTTTTCTTTTTATGCTAATTCCTTTTATAGATATGGATAATTTAGTTTTTAAATTTAAGTAAATTTTTTTATTCCTTTTTTATTTTCCATGAACTTTATTCTCCTACTTTTTCTTTTTTCCTCTGTTTTTTCTCTGTTTTTTTTTTCTCCTCTTGTAAAGATCTAGGGTATATTAATTGAATATGATGACCCCTAATTAGGATCCTGGTTTTATATTTGATTAAGTTTTCATGTTTTCCATTAAAGTGTAGATTTTTTTTTGGTTGGAAGAAAATTAGAATTTTTTAGTATGTATTTTTTATATATATTTTTTGTTTTTCTTCAAATAAATGTTTATTTGAATTAGTGTTAAAACAGTTTATGATTTCCACTTGCAGAAGTTTGTACTCAAGTTAGATTTACATGATGACAAGGACAAGAAGAAGGCTCTTAAAACAGTCTCAACTCTTTCAGGTACCAAATCATTATTTTATTCATCACTTTGAGTTTTTTTTATTATTCTTTACAATTTTGCTTAATATTCTTTTAAAAAATGAATTAGAGGATAATTTGATATCAAAATTTAGTGGTTTTTAGATCTTCACAATCTTAAGTATCTCATGTTTATTTAGTATTTTTTTTAAATTTTATACTAACTACTACTACTAGTATTAAAGTTCTAATATTTTTAGTATTGTATAATTGAATTATAGTTTTAGTTAGATTGGAAGCTACACAAGAAGAAACTCATCCCTTTTTTGCTTAAATTTCACCTTGAACTTCCATGATGATCATACTAAATTTCAAACTAGATCCTCTGCCTTCTCATGTTAAACTTCGGTGATTGGATTAATCTAACGGTTGAGATATATTAGACTCGTCGTTAGATTAATCTAATTGTCAAAGTTTAGCTTTTGAAGCAAGAAAGGGTCAATAAATTTTCTTCCCTTGAATAAAAGGCATTTTTTTAACACTCCCCATAATTTTTATTTTGTATAGTTGGAAATTGGAATTTGGCCATTTTGAAACAATTAACTAACATTTTTTTTTAAATGATCATATATGAAGGTCTTATTTAGCATGTCAACAAATTCTCAATTGGTAAGAGAATATAAATTGCAATGGCTTTTGACATTTATGTGAATCTATCTATACATCATTCCACCACTAGTTCTTATTTTGATAAGTTTGATCTAATTGGATTGGCCTCCTTCATATTTGAAAGTTATGCTCAAATTTCCGAATAATTAGTCCCTTCAATTGAATAACATGAAATCAATTTATTCATTTTTCCAAATGTAATACAACAATTTTAAAACTTATATGTTTTTCATGATTCAGCAAAAGACTATTTAAGTCAATATATTTACTATATAGGTTTTTCATCGACTCTTATGAATATTTCGTAAATTTGAAAGACTAAACTTTACGACTAACGCAATTTCAAGGCATTTTCAAATATCTTACTAGTTATTATGCAACATGTTATTAGGGATTGATGCCATCTCAATGGACATGAAAGAGAAGAAATTAACAGTGATAGGAACAGTGGATCCAGTAAATATGGTAAGCAAATTGAGAAAATTTTGGAACACAGAAATAATAGCTGTTGGACCAGCAAAAGAGCCTGAAAAAAAGAAAGAAGAACCAAAGAAGGAGGGAGAAAAGAAAGAAGAAGGAAAGAAAGAAGAGGGAAAGAAAGAAGAAGGAAAGAAAGAAGAAGAGAAGAAAAAAGAAGCACCACCACCAGATCCTATTCAAGAATGGGTTAGGAATTATAGGGCATATAATCCTTATATGACAACACATTACCATGTTCAAAGCATGGAAGAGAATCCTAATGCATGTGTCATTTGTTAATTAGCTAGAGCTATGTCCAAAAATGAGGGAAATAGAAAAAAGTTTCTCATTATATATGGTAATGGATTAAATTATCTTTCCTCACATAGTTTCATATAGGTGGCCACATGCAACAATGTAGGAGCTACTTGTATATAATATGGTGATGGTGATGCCTTGTTGAAACATTATTAATGTGTAGAGAGAAAGAAATAAAATTTTGGGGATTTTGGTTTTTGAAAAAAAAATAAATTGTTATTTATGCTCTCTTTTTCATGTATTAGTTATTTGTTTTAATTTATATGTATTTTTAAGTGTAAAAATAAATTATAATGTAAATTAGTTATTTTTAAAATTATTAAAATGTTTAATTTTAATTGTAACTATTTTAACAAATGGTTGTGATTGATTGTGTTAAAATTTTACAATAGAGCAAATATTTACACAATATATATAGATATGCATTCAATTAAAAAAGTAAATATAAAGCAAATTGGATAATACATGATGTGTGATATGTCAACATTGTGTATTAAAACAATATCTTTGTTTCAGAAAATATCAAAATATAATTAATGCTAATTATTTATTTTTTGGACGAATTCTGTTTACACATCCTCAACCACTCTAAATCATAAAGAATTTGGATTTTTCTCATTTTATATTTATTTTCAGCCAATAGAATTGTTATGTTATGTCCTTCTTGTGGGACATGGCGGCTAAAAACATTGTACATTTGTACTCCATTATGAGGTTGAGATCTACTTTTGTTTTCAAAATTGTCTTTCTATGCATTTTGTAATTTGTATTACACATGTTTGGTAAAAATACACATGGGAATAATATAATGGAATTTGTTGGCCCTTTTACAATATCATATGGTTATTTCACTTATGTGGTGTGTAAAATATGATTATATAGTGATTGTGATATACTGATATTCTTTTACCTCACTCTCAAATACTAATAACTTTGTTGTTTACTCTTAATTCCAAAAGACAGAAATAAACCTAATAAACTATCTTAATTTTAGTTTAGATGTCAAAATTGATTCTTGTAACTAGAATTGCACTATGAAATTTAAAAGACATTAAAAATAAGCGTGCTCAAATCTAATTCAATAAAAAAAATTGAAAAATCGTAAAAAAATGAATTTTCTTTTATGTGTTTGGACCATCTTATATAAATGTTATTATTTATGAACCCGTAAACTCTTTATAGAAGTTCTAAAAGCATGTTAATTATTAAGGACACACTTTTTCATGTTTAACCACTTTATTTGAGGTGGTTTTAAGTTAAATGTTGTATGTCTCACAGTAAAAGTATCAATGCTTAATCATACAAATGAAGAAATTTCAGTTAAATTTATGAATGCATGTTTCCCTCTCCTACTTATCCATACACTAAAACATCTATTGACCAAAATATTGATTAAAAAGTTCACATATATGGGTCTTTTCTTCATAGGTATTCTCATCTGGCTAAATATATAAAAGCAAAATATCCCATAAAAGTTAAAAAAATTAATTCCCCAATAAAGTATGTGCTCCACAAATAGAAATTAAAAGGTTTATATATAAATTTCTTTAAAAGGTTTAAAGCAAATAGAAACAAAATATTTACATCTATGTCCGCGGCGTTCCATCTCTTTTTGCCGTGATTCATTCATATTTCATCTTTCTTTCGTTATACCACCGTTAATTTCTTTCCATCAAAGATTAACAAAAATGTCCCCTTTCCCCGATTTTTTTAAAATAAATTAAGAAAATATTTTTAAAAAATAAAGTAGGCTTTTTAATAAGCAAGAAGGTCTCATATTTTTAAAAAGACCAGGCCAGACACAAAAAACAGTCTTTAATAGGTCGTAGGTCAGACATAGAAATTTTTCGTAAATCAAGCTTAGACCTTTCAAAATCTGACATTGTCTGACCTATTTTCAACCATATTCTTGACATCTTAGCTACAGACAAAATACTCCTAGCCTTTGGGATAAAATGGAGGTAGATGCTCACATACATTAGTTCCAATATAATAAATAGTTCAAAATGAGTTCAATAGTTTAAGATAAATGTAATAGTAGAATTGTTAAATTCAAGTTCATTTTAACGTATAAGTCATTATATTTTTTGAATGTTCTAGATAAAATTTTAGAGTGAGTTATGCTAGGAAATATGTCAATTTTTAGTTTATATATATATATAGAGGAGTTGTGATGTGATAATAAATCAATTAAATAAATAAAAATATTTGTTTTAATATCTTAGTGTAACTTTTAATCTTTCTCCTCCTCCATGACCATTGGTGAACAACTAAAAAGTAGTTCATTACCGTCAATAGAATATACTCCCTCTGTCTCTTTTTATAAGACTCTTTTTGACAAAATTGCACTATTCATTTATCATGTTTTGACTGTATTTTTTTTAATAATACATAGATGTAAATATTAGCATATAATAAGATCTTGTTTGATTTGTTTTGATGAGTACTTTCAAAGTATCAAATTTTAATAATTTTTACTATAAGACAATTAAAGATATTAGTGGTCAAAATTGTGCATTGGCGTACGTGCACTGGTAAAAAAGGGTCTTATAATTAAGGACGGAGGGAGTATGTCATAAATTGGGGGCGGTCATGCACTCAAGAGTTTATAGCCAATACATGAAAATAAAAAATTAATACTGTATTTAAGACAGCGTCGGTGTCGGTGTTGGTAAATGGTAGCGCTACTAAAGAATTTGAAATGGGTCGAGGGCTCAGACAAGGCGATCCCCTGTCACCATTTCTCTTCATTATAGCAGCAGAAGGTTTCAATATGCTGATGAAGAGTGCAGTAGAAACAAGAAGGTTTATTGGATACAAATTTGAGGGGGGTGACAGATGTTTCTCGCACCTTCAATATGCTGATGATACCTTGATAATTGGTAGGAAGGGGTGGGGGAATATTCGGATGATGAAAGCAAATTTATTACTTTTTGAGCTGATGTCGGGATTAAAAGTAAACTTCAATAAGAGTATGTTGGTGGGAATAAATATACCTCAGTGTTGGTTGGAGGAAGCAGCGAATATTCTAAATTGCAGAGTAGGATGCCTTCCATTTAAGTACCTTGGTCTTCCAATCGGTGCTAACCCGAGGAAAAAATCGACATGGCAGCCAGTTATTGACTCAGTGAGATCCAGGTTATCGAATTGGAAGCATAAGCGTTTATCAATCGGAGGTCGAGTGGTTATTTTAAAGTCAGTCTTGTCAGCTATCCCAGTCTATTTTCTCTCCTTCTTCAAAGCTCCAACAGGTATCATTTCCAAACTCGAATCTCTCTTTAAACAATTTCTTTAGGGAGGGAGCGAGAATGAGAGAAAAATTAATTGGGTGAATTGGGAGAGGGTGTGTAGATCGGTAGCAGATGGGGGATTGGGCATAAAAAATTTGAGGGTCTTTAATCTTGCTTTACTTAGTAAATGGAAGTGGAAAATTAATAATGATAATGATAGCCTTTGGTATAGAACGATATCTAATAGATATGGGGTTAGTGATGGGATAACTAGAGGGGTTGATATAGGTAGTTCGTTATGGTGGAGGGACATTAATGAGCTAGACTCGGGAGTTATAGAGGCTTTAGATAGTTTTTCAGCGAAGGAAGTTTATAAAAAGATCTTGTCGGGAACGCATAGTGATTCAAATCCTTCTTGGGCAAAAGCATGGCACAATTTAGTTCCGACGAAAGTGTCGTGTCTAGTATGGAGATTGTTCCAAAATAGAGTAGCTACGAAAGATAATTTAAATAGGAGAGGAGTTATTGGTCAGGGGTCTCTTCAGTGTGCCGGAGAGTGTGGCATAGAAGAATCTGTGTCTCACCTTTTCTTCGAGTGTCCGATATTTGCAGGTATTTGGTCCTCATTAGCAAATTGGCTGGGAATATCGACAACATTTCATAATGACGGGATGAATCATTTGGAGCAATTTAAAGGTCTGATTGGTAATGGAAGAGTTTTGGTTCATAGAGTTAGCGTGATTTGGTTTGCTGGTATTTGGTGCATTTGGAAGGCAAGGAATGACAAGGTATTCAAGAACAAAGAAGTTAATGTTGACAGAATTGTAGAATCTGCAAAAATTCTTGCTTGGAACTGGTTAAAGTTTAAATCTTGCAGCATGGACTATAATGTGGCTCAATGGTTTCTGAATCCAAAAGTGTGTCTAGGATGTTCAATCCAATTTTGATCATATTGTGGCAGTTTCAGTTTGTCCTTTATTCTTAGCTTGCGTATAGGATGATGGTACTCATTGATAGAGGTGCTCTCAAAACTCAAGATTGACAGTGGTGGTATCCATTGGAAACTCATGTCTCATTGAACGTTCATTTAGGGATTTGAATTTGGATATAGGTTATCTTGGTTGTATCCCAAAATCCTTGTCCGTATTGCGCCGGACTGAGGGCTTTTTGTGTTCCTTGGTGTTCGGCGATCATGAGTGGCTAAGACCGGGATCCCAAGATATCCTAATCTGATTCCCTCACTCTCTTATAGCATGCTTTCAACTTTACAATAATGTTAGAGTGCTTGCAGCCTCTCTGTCATGGAAGCAGATTTGATTAAAGTAGTTGGAAGAGGATAATTTATATTCAAGATCCTAGTTTGTTTTTGAAGAGGATGGCATGGTGTCTTGGTATATAAATTCATTGGATCTCATATTTTTAGTGCATTTACAAGCTTTTGAATTGCAGGGAGTTTGGTTTCATGTGACAAAAATTTGGAGGTGGAAATTTTGGAGAAGTTTACTGGTTTAGTCTGTTAGGTGTTTAGCAGGAGTTAGTGTTTTTGTTAATTTATAGAAATTGGTTTATTAGATTGGTATGTGGTGCTCTTAGTTAGCCTTCTAAATCTGTATAAAAGTGACACTATATTTCTATCATTTTCTCTGCACATCTTGTGCTTGATTAATATACTTATTTATTTTTGCTTTTTCAAAAAAAAAAATATTGTATTTAATTTAACCAGATAGTCTAATAATCTAAGTCCATCTCACTTTTAATTTAACCAGATAGTCTAATAATAATCTGCATGGTCATTTCAACAACATCTAATAATCTAAGTCCATCTCACTTTTATAAATTTTAGTTAATAGGTTAATACCTTATATAAAATATTCAAGTTTTGCAATATATTTTTTAACTTTTTTTACTTTTTGAATATTTTTTTAAACTTTTTTTACTTTTTGAATTTTTTTTTAACTTTTTTCCATATTTGTGTTTTTCAATCCAATAATTCAATTATCTACAATTTTTCAGAAAAACAATGACTTGCATTTCCATATTTGGCACATTTGTTTGTTGTAGACTTCAAAAAATTCATCTTCAACTTTACAATATTGTGTTGTGTATGGATATCCTTGTAACGTTTCTTTATATTTTCTACATTCTCTTTTCCTCAGCACCTAACAACCAATCCATATTTCTTATTTGTCAATCCATTGCATTTCTTACCTTGAGCCTGAAAATGAAATTTTCATTTGATTAGATACTATCCATAATCAATCTTTTATGAAACATAAATGTGAACAAAGCATGAGGCCATGGGTCATTGATTATGTTAAATTTTTTGAAATTTATGTATTTGTCGTTATTTTATAGATGAATATATAAAAACACTTCAAGCCCTTCTAAGTTTCAAAACATGAATATATGAAGAAAATAAAGATGGAGGCTACAAATTATTTCTCTATGCAATTCATTATTTTCTTTGTCTTAGGCTTATATTTTATCATTATGTTTGGACCTTTTTTTATAGGTGAGACTCACTTTTTTTCAAGGATCTTTCTTCTATGTTTCAGGCAAAGATCTCATTTCTTTCATGAATATTGTCTTTAATCAGTAATACAGACTAAATCATAATTTTAACGACATTATGTTAGTTTTATCTTTATAACTCTTTAAAAGCCAATTATATATAGTTTCTATCAAGTTCAAATTATAAAATACAAAAGAAAGACAGACAAAAACTAAACCCTAACATGAAATATTCATGACTTGAGTTGCAATTCTCATATGAAGCTATTTGAAGTTTTTTATAACTTGACCTGTTTAATTATCACTTCCTTCCATATTTGGAAGTAAAAATGTTTTTTTGAAATAATCTGTGCAAAAAAAAATTATTTACTCTAAAATTAAACATAACATAGATATTTACTCTAAAAAACTGATCTAAATAGAAAAGGGTTTAGGTTAGACATAAAATAAACTAAAACAACGGTGTAATACGTACCAATTGCTTCAAGTTAAAACATGTGTTTCATAGTTGCTTGAAGCTGTGTTAACGGGAGTCCAACATGGCTGAATCATCCATGAGGTTTGGGACCAAATGAGCTGTAGCTAGAGCCACAAAAAGAAAACAATAATTATAATAATATAGTACAAATGAGTTTAACCAGAAAAAAAACTATACTGAAAATTTTAAATGTATGCTCCAAGTTGATTAATTTCATATTTAAACATAGAAATGAGAACTAAATCAAGTATGATGAGATTTTAAACAAAACAACAGTCTAATATACACACACCGCTATTGAGAGGAAATTAGAGTTCAAATAAAAATCATTTTAAACAACAAGTTAATGAAATTAAGAATCCACAAATAATTGATCAAATAAATAAATAAAAAATGCGATGAGTTTATTTTTACCTGTTAGAAAAGAAGGAGCAACCAACGAGGAGGTTTCGAAAGTGAAAGTGAAACGAAGAAAACAAATTGGCTACTATATCTTGAAATAAAGGAGTCAGTCGAACAAAAACTGCATAGAGTTGTTTACATGATCTGTAACCTTATCTACAGATCATATCATATAATCAACTCTACGAAGCTTTTGACTGTGATGTTTCGTGATTTGGTGGTACAGATACATAGATTTGGTGAAGAGATGAAGAAAAATGTATTCTTTTAGTCAAACGAGGCTTAGCTCGTGGGTCGATGGATGGTTTGCGGCGGCGTATGAGAGGGAACAAGGAGAGCGTGAAAGAAACAAACAACTTTGCGTCAAACTCAAACTCAAACTCAAACTCAAGTGTTAGGCTTAGCAAGTACTCCCTCCGTCCCATAATACAAAAGAAAAAACAAAATTTCTTTGTCCCAAAATATAAGAGAAAAAACACAAACATTTACATTTCAAAGAAAAGTTTACTCTCTCTTACCTTTTCCATAATCAATAACCAATCAAAATTGTTTGTACATCTTTTCATACAACCTTTTTACTAAAAAATTTACTTCAAATCATTATATTTTACTTTTTTTTAATAAGTGTGATTTTTATTTTTTCTCTTACAATATAGGACGGAGGGAGTACAACCTATATGATATAATAATGGTTGATTAAATGTTTCAATAGAATTAAGTGAAAAGTTATTAGCTCATACCCTATCAGCTTGGTACTGTAGCTCATATAATCATTTGTTTATAAATATTTGTAGTTGTACAATAACACAATACATGTGATGAAGATGATGATAATTAGTTAACAGTTAACTAGATAAACATTTTGATCTTTATTAATATTAATATATACTATTACACTATTGTTTATTTCTGAAAAACAAAATCAAACATTTAATGGCTGATTAAATGTTTCAGTAGAATTAAGTGAAAAGTTATTAGCTCATACCCTATCAGCTTGGTATTGTAGCATCTCCAGTTGAAACGTTTCATTCACCCCTCCCCCCACTATGTCTTCGAAAAAGGGTTGTGCAACAGCTTTTTTTGAAAGTGGTTGTTCAACTGAATTCAATAGATAGGATCATGTTCTATGTTCGAACCTGTTATAGGATATAGATATTGTTATTAACACTCATTAGAATTTTTTATTCACAGGTATAATAAAGGATATTCAAAGCCAAATTCCTTCCCCTTTTTTCAGCAAACTGCTCAATGGATAATCTGCCCAATTAAACGCATCTGCAGGATCTGATGTAGCTTTAAAAACTCTAAATAGTAATTAAAAAGCCATAATTAGGATTTTTTTTAGTGGGATAATTAATAAGAATTAACAAATTAATAAAATAATATATTGATTATATGTAATTTAACCTTTTTGGTATGAATAAAGCAACTTTTTTCGTTCCCAAATTGCAATTTCCGAAAAAAAAAACTCTAAATACACATACACAAAAAAAAAATTAAAAAATTATTATAAAAAAAACTGAATGAATTAAATTAATCTTGATGTGAACCGAAAAATAATTAAATCAATAATGAATTAATTAATTAAGTGATTGATGATGATGATGAGATAAGATAATGGAATTTGGAATAACCTCGATCGGAGTGCTGCAACAATAATTTGGAATCACCTATTCCTTCGTGAAACGGCGCACAATAAACTTCACCTACCCCTTTGTAATGCGGCGTAGGGTTTTCAGTAAATAAATTTATGGGTTGGACTTAGGGCTTACTATATAGGGTTGGGCCTTAAATATAAAATCACACGTGACATAGTATAATTAAAGTGTATCTCTGAAGACATGTTTTTTTAGGAAGATTTTATATTTGTTTTACAAAGATCCGAAATAACAATCCAAAATCGATCAATCCTAATATCGAGAAACTTACAATTTGAGAGCTTCTAGAAACTTCTCATGCTCCTGATCAGTCCAGCTGTCTCTTGATTTAGTAATCGTGTGAGGTTTTCGGATCTTCTTATTTGGATCATCGGAAATGGCGACGGCGGTAGTATGTGGCGGCGGTGGTGGAAGACTCATGTTTGAAGGATCGAAGAAATGAAAGACTTGTGTTGGATTATATTAGGGTTCACTCATACCATTAATTAATATGAAGAAAAACAAAAGTGTAATTTCGATCTCTTGTTTGTTGTGTTCGTGTAAGTGTTTTCTGTTGCTGTTGTTAACCGGAATTCAGCATCAAAGGTTTGTTTAATTACATATTCTTTAAACACGAAATTCAGCATCAAAGGTTTGTTTAATTATTTAATTAATTTTCAGAACATATTTCTGATTATGGGGTTTTCCATATTTGTAGACAGTTTGGTATGGGAAACGGAGACAAATTTTGACTAGAGCAAATTTCCTTTGATAAAAATCTTCAAAAAAGGGTAATGGAATAAATCTTTTATGTACTAAGTATTGAATTGAATTCCTATACTTGTTGAAATATGAAGAACTACCCTTTTTTGAAGACGAAGTTGGGGAAATTGAAACTTTTAATTGGCGAAACTTTGCTATAAAGATGATAGGTACGTGTGTATAGACTAAAAAGTTTTGACAAATGCTTTTACTTAATTCTACAATTACTGTAATCAACTATTAAATGATTTTTTTCCAAGAAAAAACAATATCTACAGTTTAAAAAACTTGAAGATGGAATTTTTATGCTCAATTATGATGGAGCAGTTCGCAATACCTGTCTACTAGGTGGGTCGTGAGGGACCAACATTTTCATGTCCTATTCGGCTTTATGGCTAAAATGGACTAAAAAACTGGCCTAATATTTGAAGTAGAAATAGGAGCATTAAAGACTTTGTTGGACTTGTGCGTTCAGTACAGAATAAACAACACCATCGTTAATTCGGACTATAGAACTGCCATGAAACAACTCAACTTAGGTATTACCAATAAAAAAGAGAGACATGGGTTATCTGAAATACTAGCTTATAAAGAATACATATCATGTTTACACTTCAGTTTCATACCAAGGGAATTAACCCGCTTAGCTGATAGGTTAACAAAACTCGCAGACAACTTAAAGAAAGATCAGTCGGAGTACTTTAAGGTATTCCTTCTGGTGACGACGAATTGAAAACAATACTGCTAAGAAATGAACACTTCTTTTTTTTAGATTGTTTTAATTTATTTTTTTTAGTAACTTTAGAAATTTATTAAACTCTTTTTTCGTTGTTGATGTTTTTTTATGATTTGGTGTGATAATTTAAGATGATTGATTATAAATTTATATGCATAACACTTTATTATGATAAATTAGTATATTTTTTGTTTTATAATCAAGTTGAAATTTAAAATAATTGATGCATTTATAGTATTATATATATATATATATATATATATATATATATATATATATATATATATATATATCACATATATAACAATTTTAATATTATTCATTGCAAAAAAAAGTCTTTAATATATATTAACATATAAGATTTTGTTTGATTTGTTTTGATGAATATTTTCAAAATATTAAATTTTTATAATTTTTACTGCTAGATAATTAAAGATAGTAGTGATCAAAATTGTACATTTGGCGTACGTGAAATGGTCAAACAAAATCTTATATTTAAAGACGGAGGTAATAATTTTTTGATGCAATTTGAAATTTGTTTTTTTTTTTGGTGTTGATTAGTGTCAAAATATTTAATAAACGTGCAAGATAGAAATAAATCCAACTTCATTTCCACTATACAAGTCCAAGACTCAAAGGTCAAGCCCAAATATTGTATTTTTTTTTATATAGGGGTTTATCTCATTTTCATTCAAATTAATATCGTAACAAACACTTTTTTGTTGTTGTTTTGTTTTGAATATTTTATAAAAATTATTCTCAACGCTATATTCTTACAAGAGACATATTGATCATGAGAGTTGATGTATTTTTTTTTCTTTGAATCGGATAGGACCATAAAGAGCGTGGTTAAAATTCTCTTTCAAGAAAATTTAACACTGTTGTATTGATTTTGATTTCATAACATCTGATTAAACTGAAAGAGATCATTTACTATCTTATTCAAGTGTTCTTGAGTTAAATACATTAGTGTTGATGTATTTGATCTACATATTATGGGTTATTTTATAAAATATTAAATATATATGTATTTTATTAGAATTGACTTGTGACTTAAGATGGCATACCGTGAACGCCCATCAAACACACACTTGGGGAACATTGTCAAATAAATGTCAATGATAATAATGAAGTTGCAATCAATTAATTTGCTTTGTACAAGTCTTTTTTTGAGAGATCAATGTCACAAAAGAAATAGTTAAACATGTTCCAAACGACAAGAAAAGCTCTTAGTAATTAGATTTTGATTGTGTTTGCCTCTGTAGCAATATTATGGCACTATCATCAAATGTAAAGTGGTCGGTTTGATTAATTTCCAGAGGATGTTTGGTTTACGCACGAAACAGAAGTGAATGTTAATAATTGACCATTTTCATTTTACTCCGACCAAATAAAAAGGATCAATCAAATTGTAATCCTTTTTTGCTAGAATATTAATATATATTGCCAATGCTAGCACTATGGTCCCCATGGATCATATACTAAATAAAATGAAACAAAATCATATTTTTTATTTTATATAAAATAGCCACAAAGAGTACAAATGTGTCTTCTAAGACATTCTAATATAATTATCTTGGCACTCTTAATTAAAAAACCAATTAAAAAAGACGTTATTGAAATATATTAAAGTAAAATAAAATAACAATCATACAATGGAATCTTGAGGGGACTAGACCTAAACCCAAGGTATAAAAATCTCTCTGCCTCGTTAAAAACCTTACCAAGGAAAATCCAATAAGATAAAACCTTGATGAAGGAAAAAAGAGTACTGAGATAAAATAATCATTCAAAAATTAATTCAAACACAAACTAGTTGTTTGTAGATAGGACAATCTAGACATGTAGATATCTCTAGCTAGAAACAATATTGACATCTTACCAAGTAGAATAACAAAATCAAACTACAACAAGCAATACATTAAACTTCCTCCCACATTATTTTATCAAAGTAAGAAAGATTCCAATTGACATTCTAACCAATCATGTGGCTCGAACAAGTGGTGAATGAGGAGAGATATTTATGTGATTGTGAGGTGACAAAACAGTCTCATCAAACCTTCTTGCAGTGAAACTAAGCCTTAAATTTGGTTGCCAACGTTTGACTTGTTCAAGTTTCTTCTTTGTTTCTTTCCCTATAAATGCTCTTATTCTTTTCAATGCAATTTCCACTGTTTCATCATCAATATTAGCGAAACAAACCCTAAACCAACCAACTTCACAACAATTAAAAGATGAACCCGGTGACACATTAAGCTTCACCTCATTAATAATCACACGCCAAAGCTTCAACTCTTCTTCAACTGTTTTTTCTTTAAGCAAACTTTTCAGATTCATCCAACAAAAAAGTCCCGCATTACTTGGAAATCGACTGATCTGAACCTCTTCAAGTCCCTTCGTAAATTTTTCATGCCTTTTAAATAGCCTTCTTGAACTCTCCAAAATAAAATTATCAACAAATTTGTCATCACAAAGCATTGAAGCAAGCATGTGTTGAGTTTGAGATGAGACTAATCCAAAACTCGACATTTTTCTTCCACGATTCACCACTTGATCATTGTATGAATAAACTATTCCAACCCTAAATCCAGGAAACCCTAAATCTTTTGATAAACTATAAATGATGTGAATGAGATCAAGGTTGCAATAATTCATTTCTTGTATGACTTCACTAACACTTACATAGGTTGGAGAAGTGAAAACTGTGGCTGCATAGATTTCATCACAAACTAAATGGATTGTTTTCTTATTGATGAAGCTTATAAGACTCTTTAGTGTCTCTTTGTCTAAGGTTGTGCCTAATGGGTTGGAAGGGTTTGTTATGATCAATCCTTTTATATTGATGTTGTTTTCTTGTGCTTTGTTGTATGCTACTTCAAGTGCTTCTCTTGTTATCTTGAAATTGTTAGAGCTATCACAATGGATAGGAATTAATTGAACCTTAGTTCTCCAACACAAGTCACGGATGAATCTGTATTAAAATATGAGCTCATCAATATAATAAGTGAATTGACATACATAATTAATCACTAACTTACAAATATTTGTGTAAAATAAACACAAACATTTGTGTGTAAAAAATAGTGTATATATATATATATATATATATATCTTTCTTACATGGTGTAAAACTGTAAATATAATTAGTAGTCATACCATTGTTTTAGTCAACCGTAAAGACAAAGAGAGTGAAAGTCATAGTTTAATTTATACTTTTAATAAATAGGTAGTATTGTCAAAATTAGTTATAGAATTTCTTATAATTTTAAATACTACTCCATGATTGACTTTTTTTTATAGAAGAAATAACAAATTATCATAAACTCATACATTAAATAAAAATATTGGAGTTTAAACTCTTGTCATCGATACTTGATTTAACAATTTCTTTTTACTAATTGAAATATGACTTCTCGACAGCAATTGATTGTACCTTTTTTTAAACATATAAAACAAGTAAATTTTGTATTGAAAACAATACTTTTAATATTTTATAAGTGTTGAATGTACAAATTGTCAAATTCTAATATATTTTTGCTATATTTAATATCTTTAATTATCTAATGTATGATGTGCACTATTTCTTGATACAAGGTGACCCTACACACTAAACAAAGTTATTTATGGTTTTGAGTGTTAAAGACACGATCTCTCATACATCTTTCACACCTTTCCATCCGTACCTTTCTTGTGATACATCAATAGTCAAATTTTTCAATTTCTATTTATTCCTTCTATATCTGTTTCTCATCCACACCTCTTTTGTTAATATGATTTTGTTTTTCAAATTAAAGTCAACGATTAATTAATTTTAATTTCTATCTATTTTGGGAGCAAAGACACGCTTGTTGACTAATTAAACTATATATTGACAAACTGATTAATACTATTCTTTAATAAAGTAGGTGTAATTTTGTTTGAACTCATGATCTTGACCTAACTTAACCGAGTCATGTTTAAACTTTTGTATGTTCATATATTTTAATTATTTTTTATTTTCACTATTTAGTTTCATTACTATAAACTAATAGAATTTCTTTCATCAAATTTATAATGAACTATGACATCGAATGATTTCAATTCTTCTCAATATATCTAAAATTCTACTTTTTCTATCTTTAATTATTACATGCAATATCTCTATAAAAAAGTCAATCTCACATGGACCAAATAATTAACATTATATATAAGTATATTTTATTTTTTTAGTTACACATGTATTAATTTGATTGACGTGAACGCAAAGCTTCACCATTTGACATATGCTACCAAGTTTAATTATCACTTTTAAATTTTAATTACTATGTTTTAATAAAAGTGGCTAGCTAATAATGGTACAAAGGACCACTGTCACTCTGTCATCCATTACTATGAACCAAGTTTAACAATTATTTAATTTTTGTCAAAAAAAATTGTTGAATTAATTAAAACAAACTTATAAGATTGATGGTGCGTTTGATCTACTAAAAAAATAAGAAATTGAACAGGATAACTTATGTTGTATTGTGTTTGATTTTAAAATTGTCATTAGACTGAACAAACTAGAGGTCAATGGACTAGACAAAATCAGATATTATTGTCATCCACTGAGCTATGTGACAACTTTTTATCTTCAGCACAAACTTGTCCAAATCATTAAAATAACATTTTTTTCATCAAATATCTTACAAGACAAAATTTATTCAATAATGTATATTTGTTCTGTGCTATCTGTCTTGTACTGTTCTGTTCAATATTTTTATTTTACATATCAAACGGACCCTAAATATATCATGCATGCGCATTTATCACACAACATTTTTCTTCCACACATACTCCATCAAAAAAACAAAACTTAATCTTATCGATCAATTCGGAACAATGTATACACTACCTCGATTCTTTTTTATAAAAAATATTTTATTTTTTAAAATTTATTGAATAACTAATATATCTGATCTATAAATAATACAAAGAATACAGTAGAAATGAACAGAAAAATAGTAAATAAATAATGAAAGAAAATGTATATATATAAATGCATACCCTGGATAGTAAGGGGTAGGAACTAGAAAAGCATCTCCTGGATTAGCCAAACAAAACATGATTAATTCATTTGCCCCGGTTGCCCCTCCACTCATCAATATACGGTTTGGATCAAATCTCACCCTACCACCTCTCACTTTTGACATAAATTTTGCCATAGCCTGATCAAAAAATAAATAATTAATAACAATAATAAACACGTTTTTTTTTTGAAATTATAACCAATGTACAAAAATATGCTCAATTAAATGTTCAAGTTTTTTATAAAATTAAAAAAATAAATTAAATTGCTTACACTTGTAAACTCTGGTAAACCATGATAGTCTTGAAAGTTAGCAATATCTCTGAATTTATGCACTCCTTCGGGAGTGCAAATTGAAGCCTTAGGGTTATTCTTTATCCATTCTTCTATCAGATCAAAGCAAAGCTGAAAATATATAATTTAAATATAAATAAATAATGAACACCAATATGATGCAACCAATGAGTTGAATCATATATTTATGTGTATTAAAAAAACCAGTAAAAATTAGTGGCACTCGATGATATTTGTCTTGCAAAAAATAAAAATAAATAAATAATGAACACAAATATAGGATTCACCTAAATAAAATACAAATGAGTTACGATCATTAAAATTTGTCTTGTTGAATAAAAATTAAATAAATTTTGTCTTGTAAAAAAGAAAACTACATCTCATTGTGGCAAAAAATAAAATAGCTTTTAATTACGTATTTTTTTCCATATATATACCTGATTTTCAGCAAGGCCCATCTGGATTACACCATGAGGATTTTTTGTAGGGTGAAATGGGTTTTCCTCATATGCTTTCCACCCATCAAAGTATGGAGAATTTTCACCATGTTGGTCATTGGTTGCAATCTTGGAAAGAAGTTGAAAACTCTCACCCCCTAATCCCATTATATGTTTTATAAATTTCTTGAAGCTAGATATAAAATCTAAATTAAGGTTACTCTATAGTTTGAGTGTAATCTGGACTATTGCTAGCTAGTTTAAAAATTAAAACAAGCCGTGTGGAAATAATATGGAGAATGTTGGGTAATTTATAGTGATGGATATGGAATAATTATGTAGTAGAAGAAGATCAATATGACTAGGAGGACAAGTCAATTTTGAACTTCAAAATTAAGAGAAGACTATATATAACAATAAAGTAAATAGAATTAATAGCTAAAATTGACCTACATTACATGAATTTTAGTCTATTCTCTGTAAAAAAATTGATTATCCACTGTAATGTAAAGATTTTAATATTTATTTATTTACGTTGACTTTTTTGCTTATGTAACAGTGAACTTATACTAACATGAAGTTGATTTTTTGTCTATCGCATCAGCAAAAATTATCATAAAAGTAAATGATAAAAAATTTACATTACAAAATAACCAAAAGAGAATATACAGGAATAAATAAAAATTTATTCATGTTGCAAGAGTAAAAATCTATTAACCTTAATATAATATAATATAATATAATATAATAGTGTTGAAATAATGGATATAGGTCTTGGTCAATGCAACAATTGCTTGCGTGTGTTCTTATAATTTTGTAATAGCTTGTCACGTGTGGGAAGAGCATGTGTGCTTTTAAGGGCAAAAAGAATTTTCATTTTCATTTATATAAACTTGCTTGAGTTGCACATATGTTAGGTATATTTTTTTTTTGTCGAGACTGGGGTATCCACCGCTGAACGCAGTGACTAATCTCTCGCTAGATTGGAGGTACCTCGATAGATGGGATAGCTGACCCAAGGATTTAAAGTTGCTCCATACCTAAGATAAGGACCAAACTCTCGACCCTTAGTTAAAGGAGGATGAGCCCCAACCGCTCAACTACATCCCTTGGGTTACATATGTTATGTTAGGTATATGTTCCTTCCAAAGAAAATATGTTTAACATGAAATATATAAATTAATGGAATTGTTGTGCCGCGCAAAAATGTTCCTTTAGGAAATGCATGCGCTTGGATATAGAGAGCCCAAGGCCCTTGAATAACTTGCTAGAACATATCCATAGAAGTATATAGTATGAATTTGAATTTTTTTAACGGTAAATATATTATTATTACGATCAGGTTTATGTATAAGACGAATAAATATTAGTAAAAGAAGAGCTTAAAACAAAGATGGCCGCATATAGGAATAGATCGAGAAATTTTGAATAGTGAAGGTCTATATATTTATTTTGAATAGTGAGGGCCTATACAAATCATAAAGATTGACTTATAAAACATTTTAATACTAGATTAATTAATTAAAAAATCATTTAAAAATTGTACCAACAAAAAATATATATTTAAAGACTAAAATGGCTAATCTCTATCTCTATTATATACATTACGATAGTTCCACGGAGCTCTCTCATACGTTCTCAAGAAAATTTGCTTATGTGTCATTCAATTAGTGCTTCTCTAAGATTTTTTTTATATTATTTTTAGATATTTTTTTAGCGTAATTTAGTTGTATTCTTAGCATGTTTTTTTTTAGGTTTTTTTTTGGGAATAAATATATTTGCAGTCCCTATAAATATACAAAATTTCATTTTTTAGGGCAATTCAGTTGCATTCTTAGCATGTTTTTTTATATTTTTTTTTGGAAATAAATACATTTGCAGTCCTTATAAATATACAAAATTTCATTTTTAGTCCCTAAAACAATTTTCATCAGGTTATGGTCCCTCAAATATTTCCTATCATGATTTTTTGTCCTAATTTTGTGGGAGAGGTTCTTATCTCTATTATATACATTACGATAGTTCCACGGAGCTCTCTCATGCATTCTCAAGAAAATTTGCTTATGTGTCATTCAATTAGAGTTTCTCTAAGATTTTTTTATCTACTATTTTTAGATTTTTTTTTAGCGTAATTTAGTTGTATTCTTAGCATATTTTTTTTTTAGATTTTTTTTTGGGAATAAATACCTTTGCAGTCCTTATAAATATACAAAATTTCATTTTTAGTCCCTAAAAATATTTTCAGCAGGTTATGGTCCCTCAAATATTTCCTATCATGATTTTTTGTCCTTATTTTGTGGGAGACGTTCTTATCTCTATCTCTATTTATTTATATATATTACGATAGTTCCACGGAGCTCTCTCATGCATTCTCAAGAAAATTTGCTTATGTGTCATTCAATTATAGCTTCTCTAAGATTTTTTTTAGATTTTTTTTTAGCGTAATTCAGTTACATTCTTAGCATGTTTTTTTTTTAGATTTTTTTTTAGGAATAAATACCTTTGCAGTCCTTATAAATATACAAAATTTCATTTTTTAGGGTACTTCAGTTGCATTCTTAGCAATTTTTTTTTAGATTTTTTTTTTGGAATAAATACCTTTGCAGTCCTTATAAATATACAAAATTTCATTTTTAGTCCCTAAAAATATTTTCAGCAGGTTATGGTCCTTCAAATATTTTCTATCATGATTTTTTGTCCTTATTTTGTGGGAGAGGTTATTATCTCTATTATTATTATACACATTACGATAGTTCCACGGAGCTCTCTCATGCATTCTCAAGAAAATTTGCTTATGTGTCATTCAATTAGAGCTTCTCTAAGATTTTTTTTCATATTTTTTTAGATATTTTTTTTAGCGTAATTTAGTTGTATTCTTAGCATGTTTTTTTTTTAGATTTTTTTTTGGGAATAAATATCTTTGCAGTTCCTATAAATATACAAAATTTCATTTTTTAGGGCAATCCAGTTGCATTCTTAGCATGTTTTTTTTAGATTTTTTTTTGGGAATAAATACATTTGCAGTCTTTATAAATATACAAAATTTCATTTTTAGTCCCTAAAACAATTTTCAGCAGTTTATGGTCCCTCAAATATTTCCTATCATGATTTTTTGTCCTTATTTTGTGGGAGAGGTTCTTATCTCTATTATATACATTACGATAGTTCCACGGAACTCTCTCATGCATTCTCAAGAAAATTTGCTTATGTGTCATTCAATTAGAACTTCTCTAAGATTTTTTTATCTATTATTTTTAGATATTTTTTTGGATTAAATATATTTTTGGTCCCTATAAATATATCAAATTTTGGTTTTAGTCCCTAAAAAATTTTTCATCTTCACTTTCAATCTCAATTTTTGAATCAACTCATATATAACCTTTCTATTTTTTTAATGAAGTTGTGCACAAATGTGAAAAATATTACGATAATTTCTCCCTAAATAAATTAGAATTTTTTAACCAAACATAAATTAAATATGAATTTTAAACCACAAAAAGTTTAAAAATTCATATTTAATTCCTATATTGTTAAAAATATCTATTTTTTTAGAGAGATCAATATAATTTTAAAAACTTTTCTGCAAACTTTTTATTCAAAAATATGAATTCTACTTATGAGTTTACTTAAAATGAGGGATCAAAAGTGAAGATGAAAAATTTTATAGGGACTAAAAGTCGAAGAAATTTTTTAGAGGGACTAAAACCAAAATTTGGTATATTTATAGGGACCAAAAATATATTTAACCATAAAAAGATAAATTATGAGAATAATTATAGGGACCAAAAATATATCACAATGTGGAAGTTTTGTGATATATTTTTTTTGGTAGATCGGAAAGATAAATTGCTCCCCCCAGGAATTGATCCCTGGACCTCTCCAACCCATACGCCCTTTAGCTCATACCACCTGAGTTATGTTACGGGGACAAAGTTTTGTCATATTAAGAATTCTAAATATTCAAAATTGTTTTATTAACATTCAACTTTTAACTTTGTAAATAATATTTTGTCAAAAAAAAAACTTTGTAAATAATATTTTTTTTAATATTACTTTTATTTTTATTCAATGTCATTTATACGATTCTGAATATATTTATTCTAAATTTCTGTCAAAACAATATATTTACTTCAACAATATATATTTAAACAACTCATAAAATATAATATCTCAAATTCACACCAACATAGTGTGGTACAAGTGGTAGATATTTGGGTCTCTTAACCATTTTGTCCCGAATTTGATCCCTAGCCGGTGCGTATGGAGAAACATTTGTTAGAAGAGGTCAACCCCTTAAATGATTTCAGTTATCTCGTGTGGATTAATCTCTGGAGTTGCGTGCGAAGGATACATTTGGTTTACCAAAAAAATATCTCAAATTCACTATTAAATATTAAAATAAATTTAAAATAATAATTTAAAATGAATTAATAAATAATATTAAAAAGAAATTAATCCCGTGCACGGCACGGGCTAACATACTAGTAAAAAATATATTTGAGTTTGTTTTAATAACTTTAATACATTTATAAATTATTATAACAATTTTTCACATGATCAAAAAATAAAATCAAAATATTGTAGAGAAATGTCTTTCTTTTTATCATATAACTTATTTTTTTAGTGTGTTTAATACTAAAAATAATTGTTTTTGAAACTAAGTGAGGGTCGAGGCCCACATACATAGTCCCCCACTTGGGTCCGTCTATTTAAGCGGAACATCCATAAAAATATCAAAATTTATATTATTTAAAAGAGATTTACTTCTAATCTCTTTTTTAAAAAGATACTCCTCAACTTCAAAATTATATGTATCCACCATAGTAAAGTTACACATGTACGTATCCACATATTTATCGTGTTAATATGTTTGATGGTGTTTTCAATATTTTTCGTTTGGTTTGTCTTTTGTCTACGCTATTATCCTTTTTCGCTAAATTAATGCATCATTCGCGTGCAACTGTTATTAGAATTTATAGGAAGTCTATACTCCACCGCAAAAATTAATTTAAGAGTTGAAGTTTATTTGTTCTACCTTTATAAATATTATCTATATATCATATCGCTAATCAATGTGAGACTTCTAACAATTGCAGATATTAATTATTTGAAGTAATGATATCTTTTTTTAGTGCAAGTAATTGAGATCTATTTAAATAATCAACTTTTGTTAATAATTTTTTTTTATATGCATCGAGTATCGAGTATCGACTAAAGATTAAATCTACATTATTCTATTTGCTGGACAAATGTTTAATTTCAACGAAAACAAAAATTAAAGTTTTATTTGTCGTCAATCTCATCAAATTTGGGCCAAATTAATGAAATCTTAAATCTTAGTTAAACATTTAAATTCATGTGTGACTTTTTTATTTAGTTCGCCCTAACAAACAATTCAGACATTAGATTGCATATTCAACTTGATCTCACTTGATAGGTCACCATCCATTTTCCTTTTTCTGTCAATAAGTTTATTAGCTAGAATTTCACGTTTAAAGTTGAATAAGTAGAGTGTTTGAAGTTTGAACTCCACCTCTTACATATAAACCAAATTTTCAATGTGTCCAAACATATTTATACATCTAACAGTCAAAAAAACCTGAACAATATAATTAAGACTACAAATACCTCACACCTAGCATGGTTCATGAGTCCAATTTTCACACTGCAATCCTTAATTCAACTCTGGTTAACATGTTAAATGAATTTAAATTTCATCCCAAAAATTAACTCCAAGGATTAATTAAGTTATCCAAACATATTTTATGCACCTAATAGTCCACACTCACCTAATGCATGTGAATCTTGAGTCAAAAAAAATATACACATTCTCTCTAGTCACGACTTATATTACTACATGATTTTTTTTCATGTTATTTTGATTTCTACTATAGGAATTGGAAATAAAGCACGTACGTTTGGCCGGTAGTTGGATTCTATTTCAAAAATAGTAGTGAATTGGATTTGGAGATGAAAGCAAATTAAATTAACCATTGATGATAGCTAGTACAGTACGTAGCATTTAATTATTGACTTGAGAAAGGGTCCTCATGAATGTGGGGTGGCATAAAAGTCATCTACGTGTGAAATTTGACCCCACTCTTATTACTCAACTTGCTCTACATAATGCATGCTCTCAATAACTTGGGACCAAAGAAATGTAGAGATTGGTTTCACACTTTCACCATGTATAGTACTCCCTCCGTCCCAAAATGTAAGTAAATTTGATTTTTTAGGTACATTTGACTATTGATGTATTTGGTTCATATTATGAGCCAAATATATCAATAGTCAAATTTGCTTACATTTTGGGACGGAAAAAGTACGTAAACAATGACCAGAATTCCAAAGCAAACAATGCTATTGAAATTGATATATATGTCAATAACCAATTTTTACTATCAAAAACTTTAGTTTTAAATTATTAAAAATGATTAAAAAAAAGTTGTTCTTATGAATTTAATTCAGTTAGTAAATATATTACTACATGATAATGTAAAAATTGAGGTTCAAATTCTAATAAAATTAAGGTTTTGCTAACCAATTACCAATATATCATATGTAATGGTTAAGGAATTCAAAAGTAGTAAAACAAACATAAGTTATATTTTAAAAAAGTTTGATAGACAAATTTCAAAACAATTTTATTATTTTTAGTTTTTAATTAGTACAAGGAATGCAATGTTTAGCATTTACCATAAAAATTAAAAACCACTATATTGTCACATAAAAAAAAATTACTATTTAAAAAAGATTCATCAAAAATAACAACAACAACAACAGCAAAAATATCTTAGATATTAATAATTGTATTTATATATTAATGAAAAAATATAATTAAAATAGATTAAAAGAATAGTATGGTTAGATTGTGACATTTATTTTAAGGTAGAAGGAGTACTATATGGTTCCCATTTTGCTGTTAATATCTTTGAAACTTTGGACGTGTGTCAGATTCAAAATAGCTACTTGCATGGAATAAGGACTTTCACGCGGTTATCAATTATGATTATTATCTCTCTTTCGAAATAAGGATCAAACCAACTACGTACTGTGAGAAAGAGAAACATGATGAGTTTCTCACCAAAATTCACCTTATAGTTTTATTACATTACATGTTCACTCACTGCTACAGAAATTTGACTTTAAGTCAGTTTTTGGCGTTTTTAAGTTTGTTGTAAATTGAAAGATGTCAATTTGTATCTATCAACGAAAATTTATATGAAAATTACTATATTTTTTTTTTTGAGTAATGAAAATTACTATATTTATTGACATAGGAAATGAAAAATGCTAAAAAGTATTTTTGGAGTACTTATTAACGAGTGTTCGGAAGCACTGTGTAACATATATATATATGTAAGTCATATTAAATTTGAGAATTATATTTATGCAAAGATGGAGGAGAAATTTTTCTAGCCAATGCTTTATAACGGTGATCGGAGAGTGTACCAGCGTACTCTCCACCCCGCATAATCTTCCAATCCAATCAAATTAATTTACTTATCTGTCTTAAATTTATACTCCCTCTAAAAGGAAGTATCCTCTCACTAAAGTTAACGAATTAATTTGAAACGTCAAAAATTAAAAAGATTAATTTGTTATAAATGTTAAACTTAAATGACTAGTTGATACATTTGACCCAATGCAATATACTCCCTCCGTCCCAAAATATAAGAGAAAATAAAAAAATCACACTTATTAAGAAAATTAAAACATAAAAATTTGAAACATGATTTTGTGGAATTTTCATTGGTTGTTGTTTATTGATAAAATGAGAGAGAAGGAAAAATAAGTGCAATCTACATTTAATTTTATGAAAATAAGTAAAATTAATACTTAGAAAAGATAAATGTCTATTTTTTTCCCTTATATTTTGGGACAAAGAAAATGTGTTTTTTTCCCTTATATTTTGGGACGGAGGAAGTATATAATATAGTTTAAAATGGTTTGAAAACAAATTTTTAGTTATTTGTATTAAGCGATTTTTATTTTGTCAGGTAGTTTAGATATAATAATAATAATTAACTTTAGTTTACTCCCATTTGTAAAAATATTTTTTCCGAATTAAAATAAATTATTGTTTAATTTTTAATATAACATTAATTACTATATATATTTTTCAATTTTTTCTTCTAATTAATTAATATTCCCTCAATTCTTTTTTAAGCATTTTTATTGATATATAATGTACTCTCGACAAATATTTTTGAAATATAATTTTTTAATAACATATAACTAAAGGTATTAGTTGTCGAAAATATATATTGATAACATATATGCATTTGTGACAGTTAAATATGAACGGTTATTTTTGTCACTCTCAAGTCTAAATCTTCCACAAAGTATTTATGGTAATGATATGTAATCATGTAAAAAAAATGATATTTAATGAATATTTGATCAGGGTAAATTGGTAAAGTATCAATCTCTTTATTTTATTTATACATTTTTTAATATATTAAGAAATATTTATATGAGTCAGACTTGATAAAATAGAGAGAATAGTTAATTAATTTCAGTTGAACCCCAATTCAATACTGGTCAAACCTTGAACTCTTGCCTATACTTTAGTTTCCTTGGTCTAATTTTAATTACTTGGTTGGATCTTAATAGTATATTGGTATTGTAACATGTAAAATTTACGTCCACACTCAGAGTTATCTAATCTTATATACAAATCTAGGACATGGTAACAATAGAGTCGAGAGATAAATAACATGTATCATATCACAATAACAAGCATTTGATTATTTTATTTTACACTTGAAGAGAACTTGAAAACAAATTAGTTCCATGTATATCGTTTTTCCCAAGAGTTTTTAAACTCCTCAAAAAAATAAATTCCATCTTGACTAATACTACGCCAACATTTGGTTGTACATGTTGCTTCATCCTTTGCAGCATCATAAATAACAATATTTTTTTGTACAATATTGTTCCATTTCATGTCACATGAATAGAGAGTAGTGCCACCTGGGTTGGCATTAAAAGACCATTCCACATATTGTCCACTATGAAGTGTTTTTTCTCCAAGATCATTGTTTGACGAATGACAATGAAAAGTGAAAATGGTGTCAACTTTCAAATCATTTTCAACACGAATTGTTGTCGTATTCATGCTCATCTGACCTGCTCCAAGAAGTCGACAATGAACATGGTCAGATGTCATGATCACTAATACGACAACAATAATGAAGACACTCATCATGGTTTTATTACTCATTAGTGAACTCTACACAAATTTAATCAAGACTTGTGCATTATTCTACCCTCTAAATGTTCTATTTATAAGCCAACACTAATAGGTTTATATGTCATGTAATAAAAAGTGGTCAAAATTTTATCTATTTGACAATTAAAGCTTCTTTTGTAGTCAAACTTTTGAGTTGAATGATATTTTTTTTTAAGAAAAAAGAACTTGTTGAATATAATAGTTTTATTTTTTAAGAAAACAATTTGTAGAATACTATAATAAGGTCATGATTCATGAATTATGAAAGCCACATTATAAAAATGGTTTTCAAGATAAAAAAAGAAATAGAGAAAAGGTTAGTTGACTTGTTGAGAAATGTTTAAATTTTTAGTGGTTTTGAACATAGAAGTTTTTTTATGTGATTTCGTCATCTCAATATATTGATGTTTGATTCTCTATTTTAATGTAGTGTTTGTTTGATTTCACATCTAATACGGTATTCGTTTTGTTCATATTAACATATTAACTCTGCACTAAAGATAAAATTTGTGGATAATTCATGAGTGAGCATCATTTTAACAATAAATTGTCTCAACTCAATTTACCATATTGAGATTTGTTATCAGAGAACTCTGAAAGTTTTCCCATTTACATTACATTTTTTTTGAAAAAACTCCAGTGGTGTTTTTTGGTTTGAGCTTTTTTGGTTTCAGCTCGCTAAATATCAAAATTCCAATTTAACTCATAACGAATAAATTTGAAATAAATTCTACTATTTTTAAATTTTCATAAAAATATTTTTAAATAAATAGTAGAATTTATTTCAAATTTATTTTTATAACATTTTTTTAATCTATAACAAGCAAGCCCTATATTACAAGCATGGACACATTTAAATGTATAGAAATGTCAGAAAAATACCATTGCTGTAAATGAACAAAGGTTATAGAGACATTTAATATACTCACAATAACCCTACGCTTAATGTGTGAAATTTCTAAAATTCTTTGAAACAAAGCCAAAATTTGGTCAAAGGTGGAACCTTAATGAAGGCATACTTCAAGTTAAAGATCAAAAAACCAAAATTTCTATTTAGCAAGATCCTGAATCCAAGGAATCAACTACTATGTTTTGAAACACATTTGGTCAACAATCCCTCCCTCAAAAAAATGTTATGGATCCAAACTGATGAAAACTTTCCAAAAAAAATATACAATCTTCTATTGTTTTCCTGCTAGACATTGGATGCATTCCTTTGTTCTATCTGAAGCACACACAGACGGATACTGGACACGACACAGACACAGTTGGATACTGGATACGACACAATACTGATAATAATTTGATAAAATGACATGATTTAATGTAGTCATATCATATGTGCCGGTGTCGTGTCAGACACCGACATGTGTCTGACACACCGAGACACGCCAAAACGGAGGAGTGTACGTGCTTCATAAACTCTATGCAGCAAAGACATCACAAGGCCAAGACATAAACCAAAATATTACTGACTGGCTCTCCCAAAAAAGTGTTCAATCTGCAGACACCCCCTGGATTGCTGCAAACTACTTGCTTTATTAGGTCCAAGCTTCAACCTTTTTGAAGATGCTGAATTTTCCTTACCATCCTGCAAAACAAAGACTTCTGAAGTCAGTTACAGCTTTAATGCACAAATAAGCCCGTAAGGAATTAATATAATAACTTGTCAAATATTTGAACACTAGAAAATACAACCAATAAGCATTTAACAACTTACCAACATATTACCAACATTGTGTCAAAAAAAAAACTTGCCAACATATTACTACTAGTACTTAGAATCTATAATCATAATATAAAAGGAACTACAAAAGTAACTACTACTTTTTAAATACAAATTTTCTCACATGCTGTCAAAAAAAACCTCTATTATAAATAATGAGTGAAGAAAAGAAGTATGTGAACAAAATTTTATCAAACTTAATAAGCATAGATTATGACAAAATTGAAGCTTCCAAAGGTAGATAAGAAGATTATAAAACTGTGGTGGAAACAAATCATCAAATTTTACAGTAACAAGATTATAAATTGGTTGAACAAGTCTTATAAAAAGAGAATATGCATATTCAATGGAAGATGGTAAGTTGAATTTCAAAGAAAACAAGAAAGTTAGGATAAGACATATAGAACTCTTCAACAAAAGTACATAACTCACCGAGAAAGCTTGGCTAGGAGACCTTAGAACTTTGACTCTGCCACCTCTACCATCAGCTCCTACAGATATCAAATTCCCTTTTGTGGATGTTGATTCACCATTTTGTCCACGCTTGCACCATTTACCCAAGAATCTTTGAGTTCCATCAGGACCAACCAATCCACCAGAAAAGCATATGTCCGCTGCTTGTAACATGTTCATAAACTGTTTTCAGCTTATTTCTATAACCCTCCAAGATATCTTATGAAAATAGTTGGACTTTATTTATCTATTGTTATAGAAATAGCTTATAGATAAGCACTTATATGATATCTTATGCTATAATCACTTAATTAAGTTGTCTATCCAAACAACACCAGAATCTACACAATATGTATATAGAAAAGATGTAAGAAAGAAAAATATGGTCTTTTTAAAGAAAACTAGCCCATACCTGTACTTGTAGTTGTTAATGGTGACTCCTTTCTAATGTTAACCATTGGTTCAGCTTGTTTAGCATTGGCTTGTAGTATCACATCTTCATCCATAATGCCAGCAGTAATATCCGCCGTTTCAACGTCAATATCAATTCTTGAAAACTCAGCCAAATTGCATATTCCTTGCAAAGGTGTGTTAGTCTTACTACCAGGTGCTGTTTCTAGCATTCCTAGATCAACCTTGCCGTGATCTTTGTAGTCATCTTCGTCAATAATGATACAGTCTATCTCTTTATCGGGAGACACGGTAGGTTTACTTACATTACTAATATTCACATCCTTATTTTTTGTAGCTTTGGAGTTCTCTATCTTCATGGATGGTAAAGAATTGTTGTTGATGTTGTTGTTCAGATCCATTACAGACTTGGGTGCCGTACTTTGTTTGCTTTGCTCTTTTGAAGAAAACTTGTTAGCCATGAGTGTATCAGAATTAGAATTGAATCTATTTTCAGTGTTCTTGGCAACTTTGAGTTGCTTCAAATATTCGTTCTCTTTTGCTTCCATTGTTGTTGTCAGTTCTTGTAGCTTTGCCTAACAATGCCAATAAAAATCCAAGTGTTAATGATCCACAAATAAATGCAAGTAATGAATTTATCAACTACTCTATCTCATTATATCTGTGTCTAAAGTCACGCACACCTATTAAAAAAAGCATTGAACTGAATGTATTGATTTCCAACATCTTACTTGGCTAAAATACCCTAATAATGTAGTAGTTAATTGAATAATTAAATCAAGAGACTACTATGTTTAGATAAACGGCTTAATTGAGTACTTATAGCATAAAAACTTATGTCATAAGTGTTTATGTAAACAATACTTCTACAACAAAAGATAAAGTCAATTATTTTTCAGATAAGTTATAAATCGTCTTCATGTGCTTTCCTGAAGAGCTTAAAATGCAGAAAAAACCTTATAGACAAGTCATAAGTTATTTCCGTAAGCTCTCACAACATTCTCACAAGTGTTTATGCTAGTAGATAATCTTAAATAAGTCATTCCAAACCAACCCTTAATATAGTGTTAGCTGAGACTTGAGATACAAATAAACAATAGTTTTAATGGAAACAAGTATGATTAATATTTTCTTGATATTCTAAAGTGACCAATAATTTGAGCCAAACAAATACTTCAAGCAGAACAATTAATGTTTCAGATGGAGGATGTAGCAATAACTTCATATTTGTTTTTACCTTCACTTTAATGATCTTCTCTTTAGCCTTCTCAAGCTTTTTACGATAATGAGCCTCACCTCTCCCCAGAACATTACACTTTGCCATTAACTCTTTGTAACTCCTGCCAAAATAGATGCAATCACAACTTAAATTCCAGAGCAAGGCATAAAAAAATGAAGTCAACAAGTTTCAATTTGAAGAGATAAATTTGAATATTGTGACTACAGTATACAGAATAGTACCACAAGAAAAATATCAACTAAAACTTTTGTTGATTTCAAAACCATATTGGACTATCATAAAACTTCATAGTTATAAATATAAATCAGCAAAAGTTCTTAAGCACTTCGTCATAACTCATAACAGGCCTCATACTTAGAAGGTTGTGGACTGTCATAAATTTTTTACTCATTTCAGCCCATACTAACTGAGTTAAAACATGCATATGCCGTGTTCCATTGTGCTCAGCCCATACTTCTCGTACACGGCTCCTTCTCCTATTATTGAGAATGAACGGTGTAAGAAGAGATGGAACCAAGGAGAAAATCCAAATTCATTCATTTACCTTTCATACAAACACCACCTCAAGCATGCCAGATCATCGACCAGGTCTAAAAATATTCCAACATGGAACACATACAGAAATTACAGTGCAGACCACATTTTCAAATATTTTTATGAATATATCAAGATTTGGAGGATTAACCTGTTCCGCAGGACAAGAGATCTTTTTAATGTGTCTACTGTTTCTTTACTGTTGGCCCCATTACCCAAAGTGGCAAGCTTCAAAACATCTTCTTCACCAAGGTCCATATCAGACACTCTACCGTGCAAGCAAAACGTAAACAATAAATAAATATTGAGTTAAATTTTGATACACCATTGGTGTAAAAAGTTTAACACCGTCACCAAATCACAGTCAATCATATTTGTGACTTTAAAACCAGCTATGATTAAAGTCAGACACTTATAATGATCTGAGTGCTATGATTGATTGGCAGTGTAAAACATATTTATATTGACGCTGAATATAAACTAAGTCCATAATTATAGATACTCATTCAAAATGCAGCTCCACTCACAATTTTAATGCTGCAAGTTCTTTAGCCAAAGCCATATTTCTCTCTTGCAATCTAAAACGCTCCAAGTTTGACTTCTCAAGCTCCTAAGTCGACATGAAATAAATAAAAGTTAATTTGAGCTGTAAATTGTCAATTTATCACAAATGAACAGAAGGCTACAGAGTAATTCACCTCTAATTTCACATTAAGCTGGAATTGTAATGATGTTTTTTGCTTCAAAGCTTCATTCTTTAATGATATTTCTATCTTTGTCTTCTCTTTGCAAGTACAAAGCTGAAGGAATACCATTACCAAAAGTATGTTTAAAAAATATATTAGTAAATATGAAAAACGTTTTACATTCAATCACTCTTTTTATTTGAAAGAAGTATAAAAACTATTATGGAGATAGAGTACCAAGTAATTATATTGCTAAGATTTGTTATTTGATGATAACAGTTAATGATCAATCTGATGTAAAGATGTACATTTTATTGAAAAGAATTACATGGAACCAGTTTCACTCCCATCATTTATTAACTTACTTGTTCCTGTTAGTGCAAAGCCTCGAGAATCAACATATATATTCAGGTTTTAACTAATTTTTCAATAAGATGTATCATAGAATTAGAAAGGCATGAATATTGGATTTCTTTCTTCTACAACTTTATCGGTATGAACCGAGTATCTACTGTAGGCCACGACCCACGAGTAATTGGGGATACTAATTTCTTGTTCCATTTAAGACAGCAAAACTGGACCTCTAAAATTTTAACACTATTACACGGCAACACTGAATTCCATCTCAAGACCACCAATTGACCCTTACCGTCTCATCCAAAGGGCTTCTGGGCATATCTTTCAACATTTAGAAACATAAGCAATTTAACCATTTCTGCAACTATTAACTCAAGAATAAAACTTAGATGCAGTGTTGTTCCGACCTTTCTCTACTAAAAACTAACATAACCATCACTAACAGTTTATTAAGGGTATAAACAAAAAAAACGCCTCTTTGCGAGAGGAACGATAAAAACAGTGATTAAAGCAATGGATATAAGTTTAGTCCTTAACTCAACTAAACTAAAAATCATTCTTGCAGACACATTAAAAATAAAAATTCCCTTTTCAGACAAAATATATCTTCCTAAGCCCTTTTCCATCCCAAATTTATCAGCAATAAGAAAAAATCACAACAAAACCCTCTATAGCACCGACACTTCTGTCTCAATGACGTGTCTGATATATGTGTCAGTGCTTCGTAAACCACCTCATTTACCCAACAAATTAAGCTAAACAAAAAATCATTTTGGGAAATGAAAAATACCTCATCTTTAAGTTCATCTAACTCATTAGTTTGTTTTTCCAACACAGTACTAAGCCCAGAAACTTTACTCTCCAATCTCTTAATTTCCTTTCGCAAAACACCGGCATCTTCTTCAACACCAACACTCTTCTGAGTAACAACAGCTTCATTCACATCTCCAATCGATTGAAAATAAAGCCGACACGCGTCCTTCGCCTTGCAACCTTGCTTACAAACAGGACAAGTCTGCTTCTTCGATGTTGCACAATACTCAAACCATTGCTGCAAACTAAACAACAAAGTACAAAAATCAAACAAACCCACGTAGAAAAAAAGGTAAAGAACGAAACTTTTAGGGTTTTGATTGGATTAATGAAGTGAAATTGAAAAGGGTTGTGAGGGATTTACCAGAGCTCGTGAAAGACATGGCCGCAGATTGAAACTGATTGAAGATCTTCGGTAATGGGATTGAGACCTTCGTAGCAAATTGAACAAATGGTGCCGGCGAAATCGCCGCTATCTGCTACCATCTCTTGTGGTTTTTCTTTCGCTGTGATTTTCTCGAAATTGAGGTTTCTCGGGAAAAATATGAGAGAAATTGAGGGAAAATTTGAAACCTGGCGCAGTGTTAATTTTTCTGAGAGCGGGAAAAGGTGAAAAAATTAAAATTAAAATGTTTAATCGTGTTTTCACTTTTCATTCTCTATTTTAGGCTTAAAGTCATTTTACTTGTATTACGCGAAATTTTGGTTTTAGTCTCTATATGTGATTTTACTTCAAAACAGTCTCTATATCGATCAAATTTTTTGTTTCTGGTCCCTAAAGCAAAAATCTGCTGGAAACTTGAGAATTTTTCTGCAGATTTTTGCTTTAGGGACCAGAAGCAAAAATTTTGGTTGATACAGGGCTTGTTTTGGAGTAAAATCACATACAGGGGCTAAAAACAAAATTTAGTATACATACAGGGACCAAAAAGATGTTTAAGTCTCTATTTTATCTTCAATCATGTTTTTGAGGTAAATATTGGTGTGTGTGATATCTTTTTTTTTTAACCAAAGTGTGTGATAACTTTTAAATGATGTAAAACATGATATTTTTGTCGATATTTAGACAAAATGATAAGTCGTTAGAATTTTACACATGCAAAGTGAAAGAATCAGAGTTTAAAATACAGTGATCAACGTCCGACCTAACAATTTTGATATTTTTCTATCAATAGAGTTGTGACTTATGAATCATGTCATCATATTTTAAACCAAATATTTAATAAAGGATAAAAAGTATTAAATTTGAGATAAAAAATTAATTTTCCTAATATTCATAGTGGAGTATATTGGAGTGAAGGTTAAAAACCAAATAAACAATTAAAATAAGTGATGGATCGCTGAATAATTAATACTACCTCCGTCCCTTTTTATAAGACTCATTTTGACAAAATTACACTATTCACTTATCTTATTTTGACTGCATTTTTTTAATAATACATAGATATAAATATTAGCATATAAGATCTTGTTTAATTCGTTTTCATGAGTACTTTCAAAATATCAAATTTTTATAATTTTTACTATTAGATAATTAAAGATATTTGTGATCAAAATTATACGTACGTGCACTGGTCAAAAGGGGTTTTATATTTAAGGACGGAGAGAGTATTAAATTAGGAATGAGTGAATGAATGAGGTATCACCAAACACGTGTATTGGATTATGTATTTCTATTTCTCTCTGATCAAACACGTCATAAAAGAAAAATAAACAGTTAAGTATATAATCTAAGTGTTGATGGAGAATAGTGCTTGAGGGTGGAAAGTATTTAAATGAAAATTTAGGAACTAAAATTTTCTAAAAAAATAATAATTAAGACTTTTGTTGTGCTTTGGGCTTTGGCCCATTTGTGTATAAAAAACAAGACTTTTGTTCTCCACTATAGATGTGGGTAGATTAGTTTCTTTGTTTTTCAAATTGATTGATATGTTTATTTAATTTATTAGAATTTGAGAGGTATATATTTAATTATAAAAGTTTTTTTTTTGCAAATAAGCTAAAGAAATAAAGGAAAGACTAGCAAACTACGTCTTAGTAACGAGAGTCTTTAAAGTATTTTGGAGAGGGATAATTTTTAAATCTTCTAGATTAGAAATATTTAATTTTGTATTATTCAAGACACTCATTTTAGCAAAAAAAGTCTGCACTAACATTACCTTCTTATAGGGAGTGAGATAAATTAACCATCTAATCCAATCTCATAAGTTCACGAATGTTTGCAATGATACCTATATCATAAAAGTTAGTTTAAGAGTTGAAGTTTATAATACTTTTATAAAAACTATTCATTTCCACATACTTAGACAATGTAAGAATTTTAACACAAGTCAATGATTGAGTTACCTCTCTTTAGTGTATTTAGAACGAAAACCTTTAAGACGATATAGAATTATGATTGTGGATGTTACAACAACTCACATGAGTGTTATCATCAATGTTAATGAATAAAAACAATGACCAATTGAGTTAGTCAAAAAATAAAAAAAATCATGACCAATTGAACACTACAATATTTTTTACTTTACACTATACTTTGTTTGTTCACAGCTAAAACATTATTGTGACAAATGTGAGGTGAGTTAAATCTCAAACTAATAAGTGAATTTAAATTTCTCCACTATATTTTATTTTTATTATATATATTGAGACTATTTTGTTCAAAAGTGGATTTTGAATCTGTTTTTTTGACTATGGATTTAAATTTGTTATTCACAAATAAAAACACGGTTTACAAACTAATCAAATTTATTTAAATAAGATATTGTTGACTATTCTTACAAACTAATAAAAATATTTAAATAAAAATATTGTTGACTTTCATTAAAAAAAATGGTGGTCTTATCAAACTAATAGCGATAGGTGATTATAAATGGATTCAGTGAACTTGTCCTAAAAAATAATGATCTTATGTTCTCGTGTCTATCTCTATCCCTGCTGCTGGCATCACATTATTTAATTATTTCCATATTGTTTGTCAGTATTAATAACCGCGTAATGTGTGGTGTGGTGGTGGCCCTCTTACTCTCTTTACCAAAAATTCATCAACAACCTAATTCTCACTGGCATTACCCTTTGACATTTTCACAATGTCAACCAAATTACCAAAATTGGTTTTCATAATAGTCAAACTAAGATCACAATCAGAAATATACTCCCTTCGTCCCATTATATAAATTCCTTTGACTAAAATCACGCTTATTAAGAAATGTTGGTAGTGTAATTATTATGTCTAGTTTGTGTGTAAATTTTATTAAATTGTTCTTTGTTTATATATGTAATTAATTTGACTTTTCACATTTCAATGCAAGTTAGTGTAATAATTAGAGGTATGTGTAGGGAAAAAAGTAATGATTACACATAGTAATTTATAAAGGAGCTTATATTTTGAGACTAGACTTTTTTTGAAAAAGTGCTTATATAATAGGACGGAGGGAGTAGTACCACAGGTACATAAAGAACAAGGGCTGTTACTTGTTTGAAGATAAACGTAGTAGTATAGGAAATGTTAACATAATAACATGTGTTTATGTGTCTTAAAAATACTCTATGTTAAGAAATTAAAAGAGAAAAATATATTTCTATCGTTCTAGATGTAAAAAAAACATTGAACTTTTCAATAGAAAAGCATATGTGCAATAGAAAAGCATAAGTTTGAACATATTAATTAATAGTATTAATATGAATTATATGATATTTGTACTAATTAAATTAAAATTCATAGAGATGTTTCCCAAAATATAAATAAAAATTAGTCAACAAAAATGAGTATATTTTGTTTAAATTTTAAATCAAATATATTAAATTTTATTGACTCACTTTTACTTATATATTTTGAGATGAAGTAATATATTAATTAGTAACATTATCAAACTTTAAAAAAACACAATGTTACCTACCAAAAAAGAGACATAGTTTTGACATTCGTCTTATGTTTCAATGTGTTGGGACTATATGTTCACTTAACCCCAAAAAATAAAGATGATCTAGTTACGTATAAACTTTGTGCATTATTTTAAAATTAATAAAACATAGACTGAACACAATTCAAAGCTTACAAACAAACAAAATACCATATGGAAAATTATTTTGTGTACACAACTACCATCCATAAACATCCTGAGAGAAGAAGAAATAGAGAGAATTGTATTATATACGTGATACGTGATAAGCAAGTGATGTCATAAAAAAAATATTATAAAAAAAATATAAATTCTTAAAATACTTTAGAGTTTGAATTTATTTTAATTTGGGTGTATAGTTGTTCCAACCTAATTGGAATGTTTATATGCTCCTCGATACTTAGATGCTTTTATTTTATTAAAAAAAATTATTTTAATTTAAAATAATTAATATAAAAATATAATATAATATTAAATTTTGAGGATATCAACATCCCATCGAATTTCCCATTATTCATCAAATAAAATAAGATATTTGTGTCACATATTATTAACAAGTCGTTCATACAATGCCGTGTAATTTTTTTTTCTTTTTTGACATAATACAATACATGTAATACTTAAGCAACTTATACATATTTTGTTCCAATAGTATAAAATTATGTAATTTGTAATGTTTTTATATATATGAAAGTAATTAAATTACATATACCCACTAAGGATAACTTGGCAAAGCGGAACATCATTCCTCATGACTCTCAGTTATGCGGAGCAGGTTGTAGTGGTCTTGAAACAACTCAACATTTGTTTCTTTCTTGTCCTAGTTTGGCTCTGTTGTGGAGTTTGATCAGGTCTTGGAATGGTACATCTACAGCTGACTCGACTCTGTTACATGATCACTTTGCTCAGTTTGTTAACTCTGCCAGAGGAGTGTGCGCGCGCCGTTATTTTATGCAACTTATATGATTATGTTGTGTTTGAATTATTTTAGACTGAACGAAATAACAGAGTGTTCAAGGATAAGCAAAATACTATTCAGCAGTTGTTTGACAAAATCAAAGTGCATTCTTTTTGTTGGTTGAAAACTTTTAATATTCATCTTAATTTAAATTCTCACCCGTGGTGGTCAAACCAATTCTCTTGTATTTGATGTTGACTGCTTTATGAGGCTCTTTCTGGCACATCTTATGCTGGACGGTGTTTTCAGTTGTTAATATATTTCATTTTTTATTCTTCAAAAAAAAATTACATATACAAAAAACAACAACGTTAAATTGATGGTAAAGTATTATATTGGTTGTATATAGTGGTATTATTTTTTGAAAATGCTTTTAAGTATTAGTACGTAGTATATGATGAGCGTCAAAATTTACATTCTTTAAGGAATGGTAAGAAATGATAGGTAAGAAATTATTTAAACTCCAATTATACTAAAATTATGAGTGTTAAAACATAAAAGCAGATTAACACAAGTAGGATCAATCGACACAAAAAGGCAGAAGAAGATCCAAATACCAAAATAAAAAAGAGTTGATTCCATAAAAAGATTAATTTCTCTAAGTAGACTTTTATAAAATCTTCCACTTTCTTTGTTTATATATACTTTGTCTTTTCTCATTTCTTGCATCTTATCACATCTCTCTCCTCAAAAAGTCAGCGCCTTCTTTTGTCCTCTCTCTCTCTCTCTGAAACAGCACAGCAACATTGTACAGAACACACAGACACATTCAGACCTTGTCTCTAAACGGTTATGGAAGCAGATTGGGATCTATATGCTGTAGTCAGAGGCTGCACCACCACCTCCTCCACCACCACCATAGCCACCACAACAGCCACCTCTTCCTCTGGTTTTGAACCTTCAACATCTTACAACTTCACCTCTCTTTATCCTACAGAAATTTCAGGTCAAATTCTATCACTTTCAAACCCTTTTGAATCAAAAAGTTCCATTGAAGAATTGCATGATCTTTGTAAACCTTTCTTCATCAAATCACAACCTCTTTCTTCTAATTCTTTCTCTTATTCATCACCATCACCAAAATCACTACCAAAACAACAACACCTTATAAATAAGCACTCTCACCATGCTGCTTCTGCTACAAGTACAACACCAAGATCTAAAAGAAGGTAAATTCTGCTCTTCTTTTTTTTTTTGTTCATTTCGCATTATTTAAGGAATCAGATTCATAATCAGAATCAAATACCATAAATAAATCAATATTCCTTTTTTAAAAAATCATTCTTTTTGATTCATGATTTGAGTGTGGAATTAAATGCATGTTTTTGGAAATTATAGGAAGATTCAGCATAAGAAGGTATGTGAAGTGCAAGCTGAGAATCTCTCATCAGATATATGGGCATGGAGGAAATATGGTCAAAAACCCATCAAAGGTTCACCATATCCAAGGTTAGTTTTCAAAGATTTCAACTTTCTAATTTTTAATCAATCAACTCAAGCAATTAATTACTAAACAAAAAAAGTCCATAAAGTATCGGCGGTAAGAGTTCGGTCTTGTAATCTCAAAGGATAAAAGTTTAAATCTCCACGAACACTATTGGAATTAGGCGTCCAGTGTCAGACATGTCCGACAATAACACATATCACATTAAATTATGTTATTTTTCTCAGATTATTATTGGTATGGACACCAGGACGTGCCAGTGTGTCTGTGTCGTGTTTGTGTTTGTGTTCGTGCTTTATGTGTTACTTTAATGATAATTTCTTCTTTTCCAATTTTAGAAAAGCAAATTTTTTGGACTTGAGGATTAACCAAACTCTGTTTTTGTCTGTTTGATTTATAGGGGATATTATAGATGTAGCAGTTCAAAAGGGTGTTTAGCTAGAAAACAAGTTGAGAGAAACAAATCAGACCCAACAATGTTCATAGTAACATACACCGGTGAACATAGTCACCCTGCTCCAACTCATAGAAATTCTCTTGCTGGTTCAACAAGACAGAAGCCATTGTCACCACAAACTGTCATTGCTGAAGATTCTTCTCAACCTTTTACAAAACAAGTATCTCCATCTACCTCAGAAGCTGAAGAGAGTGAGGCTACACCCTTAAGTGCAAAATCAGAGAGCAAAGAGGATTTGGAAGAATTGATGAATGATGATGATGAAGAAAATGAATTTGAGTTACCTGATATGGTTGTAACAGATGATTTTTTTGAAGGTTTGGATGAATTGACAGGTTTTGCTGGAAAAACAGTAACATCTGGTGGTGATTGTTTTGGTGACCCATTTGCAGCTAGTATTCCACTTCCTGCTTGTGGTGGCCAGTGATTACCATTAAGCACCGACACAAGCACATAGACATCTGACACCACACTGACACACGTATGATATCAGTACAAATTAGAGAAAATGAAATAATTCAATATAATCACATGTGTCAGTGTTGTGTCAGATATCTATATGTGTCTCCACTGTCGGTGCTTCATAGGCTAACACCGTGTTTGGTGGTTGTTGACTCATTGGTTCTTTTAGGTTTTTCCATATAGAGAATAGGAATTAGAATATAATCTTTTTTATTTATTTTTGTTGTTTTGCTTTTGTTTTTGAGGTTAGAGGAATTGGTACATTACATTATGGAGGAATATTAACTAATAGCTAATAATGTTTTGTGAAGAGGAAGAAAAGTTCTACCCAAAAGTATAGTGATAATGTTAAATTTAGATTAGGCATGTATATCTTTGTTTATGTTAGTGATTGTTAGCCATACTTTTAGTAATGTACAAACAATTTTTTTCAACATCTTTTGTTTGTCTATGTAATCTTTTCAAGTTAGTTGAATTGAAAATGGATTATGGAAATTAATTTACCTAACATTTTTGCATTGACTTTTTCTTGTCCATATAAGTTGTTTATGTTTAGTTGAATTTAAAGTTGGTTGTGATATGAAATTGTATAGTATTAGTAGCACTTTTGTATTGACTTTTAGTAGCAATGATTGATATTGTTTGACTATGATAGAAAGGTCCATAATTGTTGGTAATATTCCAATTCAATAGTGTTATATGCTTATGCTCAGCAACAACACTTTAGATTGCACTTTGACACCGTGGTTGGGATTAAAAGAGTTAGAATATTCTCAATTTCTTAAAAGAAATAGATAACTTGATTAAAATTATCCACATGCATAAATAATTTACATTCACATATTAATTTGAGATATCAGTCTAAATTTATGATTACATTTTTCTGAGAGCCATAAACACAAAAAAGGAAATTAAATATTGAGAAATTGAGAAGATCTTAAATTAATACTACTAAAATTTGTTGGGTTAAGAAGGTTGAAACACGTAACCATGTCCGTGCATAACAAATGTTCTTATAATCTTTCATAATAGTACCTCTTTCAACCGAAATTCGAACATTGATTCTTTGTGTTGCAACTTGCAAGAGTTCAATTTTTATTTTATTTTTGGTACATAGAGTTCAATTTATTCTAATCAGTTCTTGGTTGGGTTGAGTACTACATCTACTTACTTATATGTGGTTAGACACAACACAATTATATTGATTATTAATCTATAAAACATAGTTCATTCAGATATATTACATACAGGATGTTTTTTTATCCAAGGTTGAGCATGAAGCTTTGACCAATTCATTTATCTTGCACACAATCCAATCTTTCATGAGTTCATCAAACACATGGAAATAGATCAAATTATTATTTTCTAAAAGATTCAGAATGGGCATATACACCTAATTAACTAATGTCAGTATCATCATCTTCACAACTAGCTGATCGATGTGCTAATTCATCGTATCCATTAATTGTAGTTGATTAAAAATTTAAAATATACTACTCCATCCTTAATTTTTTTTTTTTGACCAAAGCAAACTTAAACCATTTCATTAATCACCAAAGGTTCAATACAACGAGACATAGACTCAAAGACATAGCGACTAGGCTGTGAAATGGCCGCTCTAGCTAAAGCGTGAGCTACCATGTTCGCTTGCCGCCTTACAAACTTAACCTCAAAGTTCGGACAAGTTAATAACATAGACTGAATATGAGAAATAATAATGCTAAAATCTGAAATTCCTATTTGTCTAGTATTGATGGCATTAACAACAACTTGAGAGTCACTTTCAAACTGGACATTGGAGTAGCCTCTTTGCATTATTTCTCGGACTCCTTCATATCTATGGCTTCTCCGACCGCAATAGAAAGCCTGCCATTGGTTGTGACTGTGCCTGCAATAATGTACTGGCCATGGCAGTCCCGTAAGCACTATCCTCCTCCCGCTCGTACCGGATCATTATAGAAACTGGCGTTGACATTGCATTTGAAAAAACCAGGCCTCGGCAGTTGCCATTGCTGCAGATTGGCTGCTGCTCGGTGATGCACCAGCTGGTGTGTTGGATGTGGCAGCTCCGGTGGTGGTTGTATATCGTCTTGAATGCCTTGTGCTACTGCCCATTCATTCCAGGCTTGCGCTGCATTAATACCAATCTGTCTAGCATGAATTGTTGTATTGTTCCACACGCATTGGTTGCGGTTTTGCCATAACGCCCAAAGCATCATGGCCAAGCGACCTGCAATAGCCTGACTTTCATGACAACAAATGTTAAAGATAAGTGCTTTCACACTAGGAAAGTGATTCAACCGTGAGTGTAAAATTTGGTCTAGCCCCATAGTTCTCCATGCTTCGGTGTTCTTTTCACAAGTGAAGAAAGTGTGCCAATCATCCTTTGGTTCTGTTAAGCATACCGGGCATTCACTTGGACATTGAACAAACCGACTTTGTAGTCTTATGCGTGTAGGAAGACATTCTTTACAAAGCCGCCATAAGAAAAGTTTAACCTTGGGTGGTGCATGAATCTTCCAAATCTTCCCCCACTCTTCATTTCCATCCAACCTATTACCTCCGCCCCTTGCTTGCATAATTTTCCGGTAGCCGGACTTAACCGAATAATGGCCATCTCTTTCGAAATCCCATATCAATTGATCCACTTGATTTATCTCTACCAAAGGGACAGCCAGAATTTTATCTACCACCTCCGCTGGGAAAAGTAAATTAATTTTATTTATGTCCCATTGTTTCAGATTTGGTAGCATAAAATCATGGATATTTAAATTATACTCCATCCTTAATTATAAGATTTTTTTGTCGAGACCGGGTATCCACCGCCAAACGCAGTGATTAATCACTCGCTAGATTGGAGGCACCTCGAAGGTGGGATAGTTGACTCAAGGATTTAATTATAAGATTAGTTTGACAAAACAAGCGTATTAAGAAAGTTGAATTTAAATATTAAATTGATTGATAATTGGTAATGCTTTTACAATTTTGTTCTTTAAGAAAGAGAATTAATTAATGTTTTGTAGTGTATTTTAAGATTGTAGAAGAAGATGGACTTTAATTAGGGGTATATTGTGGTAAAAAATTTTTTTTAATGCTTTTAGAAATTTAAAAAGAGTCTTGTAAAAAGGGCCGAATAAAATTTGAAATTAATCTTATAAATAAGGACGGAGGGAGTATGAAGAATGGACACATATACGGCAGTGAGTCAGTGACACGTCTATACTCATATAAATTTAAATTTGTATTGTTGTTTATCGGTGTGACTGAGTGTGTTGTAACGGAGAGTGTACGTTGTGCTAACACACACCTGTCAAACGACCATTTCTCTGACCACATCCAATCACACGCGGATTGTGAAGAGCAATTTCAAATTTTATTTTCCCGCTTTCACTTTGCGAGGAGTTAACCCCTGTTAAAATGTAAAAATAAAATAAAAAAATGTTCCCTCTTTCTTAGGAGTTTACTCCCCGCAAATGATGAATATTACACAAGACCTTTAACCCCTGTCAAAAAATACCGTGTAATAACAGTTTTTCTTGTATAGCTTTAGATTTTTTTTTTCCGAAAACTCTACAATAAAATCTCTAATTTTTTTTATTTTATTTTTATTTCAAACAAACACACACCTTTTTTTTTTTTGATGCAACAAAAACACACACACACACCTATTGCCACCGGAATTGATTCATTCATTATTTATTGACTCATACTAATTTTTAGTAGAGATTTGTTTCCTAATTGGTATAAGTTTGTTTTCGAATTACTAGGCATGTATATCTTTCTTTCCTTTCTTCACCTCAAACATAATAAAATCAAAAGAAGATTAGGGTTTGCAAAGAAGTATAGAAGAGAGAAAAGTTCTTGCCATCTGAATCTCTTGCTCAACTCAACAGAAGCTATTATTCAAACAAAGTTGCAATTGCGATGTCGAATAAGCAGCAAAGAAAAGATATTATTAGCTCCCTTCCAGACTCAATTTTGTGTCACATTCTCTCTTTTCTCCCAACCAACAACACCGTCGCCACAAGCATCCTCTCAAAGAGATGGAAACCATTATGGCTCTCAGTCTCAACACTCAACTTCACCAACCATTCAACATACATCGAAACAACCGATCTTTTAAGTCGTGTATACTCAGTCATGATATCCCGTCACAACGCACTGCCAATACAAATTTTCAAGCTCAAATGTTCTAGGACAAAAGACAATGATTCCAACGATATCACCCAACTTATTACTACTGCAATACAAAGAGGAACTCAAACCCTACACCTTAACGGGCGGTTTGATTTTTTAGACATGAAACTAGCTTCCAACATATTCACTTGTAGGACACTCACTGTTCTCAAATTAAAATACCTAACAATAAAAGACCTTCCTCAAATGAATGATAAGATTTCGCCAATCAAAACTCTCTACTTGGATAATATTTTTATGTATGATCGTACAAAACTCATCAACTTCCTCTTATTGTTTCCCATTCTAGAGGAATTGCAAACAAATGGGGTAAGACTTCTTACTTGTCTTTCTCCTTGTCCCAGATTTGTTCCAACAACAGAAGACATGATCAAATGCTTGCCCAATTTGGTCAAAGCCAAGCTTTCTGATAACGAACATATTCCTCTTTTCTTGTTATCCAAGGCACTCACCACTCTCAGCATAAAGCTGGTAAGTAAGTAATAGTAATTTCAGAGTTACTCCTCTAGTCAACGGATATTCACCCTTATTATTATTGCATCATTCTAATGTTTTCTCATTCATGTAGACATATCACTACTCTGTCCATGTCCCCATTTTTAACAATCTAACTCAAATGGAGATATTCTTTGACTTATACTGGAAAAAAAATTGGACTGAGAAGTGGATGTGGATTCTAGAAATGCTTCAACACAGTTCCAAGCTTCAATATCTTATCATTCATGACAAGGTTTCACATATTACTTATTTCATTCATTTCCTAATATTTACTATTTTGTTTAACACCATTCTATTTTGTTTACAGGAGAAAGAGAAACCAATTTATATTGAGGAAAAAGATGAATGGGAGGAACCAAAGATTGTCCCGGAATGCCTTTCATCTCACCTCAGAACTTGCTTGTATAGCAATTTTAGAGGCAATAAGTGTGAATTTCAATTTATACAATATGTTATGAGCAATTCAAAAGTATTAAGTAAGATGACAATTCACAGTGCCTCTTCCCTAGATTTAAAGGCCAAGCACCAGATGTTACAGAAATTATCTGTGTTTCCAAGGGGCTGTAAACTTATATTTGAATGATGAGGGAGGCCAGGATATATGTATGTGTTTGGCTTTATTGTTAGTGTCTAGCGCGAGTAAATGTCGTTCGAAAAAGTATGTCATATACATTTTCAATTATGTATTGGCTTTCATACAATTAACATTCATTCTAGTTCCTCTCAATTTTTCCTTTTCTTACCGATTGTTTTTTATTTTAGTTATCTGGATCACTATTATTTTCTAGCAGTTGATTATTAAATATGATTATGTATAGCTACTTGAAATACCTTGTGGATGCATTGGTTCTTTGTTTTAATATGATATAATAAAGCTTTGGTGTTGAAAGCATACTTTCCAAGTGATTGATGTGAATGTTTAGAAGACAACCAAAATTTGCACCTTAATTATGTTACTACGGTAGAGGAAGATGGATCATCTATTCCATTGATGTGAGAAGGCAAAAACAAATTCTGTAACATGATTTTTTTCTTCATAAATTTGAGCAATTGAAGCAATCTGCCTTAAGAAAATTATATAAATCTATCTGTTCTACCCAAATTTTGTTCACTTAAGTCCTTTGATTTATTATGTCATTGAAAAAGATGAAGAACGTCAAAGGAAAAACGGAGGAGCAATTAGTAGCTTTACTGAATTGTCACTTTGTTGATTTTGTAACCATCTTCTCAACTGCTTCAGACGCCGCAGATGCTGCCTTGTCAAAGCCTAACTTTTGCAGCTCATTTAAGAAACCATGAGCATCAGTTTCACTGATTTTGTATGGACTATGTTGAGCATCAGGAAATGAACCGTTTATCACATCTTCCTTATAATCAAGTAAGGCTTTGTTGATGACGTCTCCGACACGAGCATATTGTTTACAAAATTTTGGAGTAACCTGCAAAATATAGGGTCATCTCAACTTTTGTATTGAATCATGATCTCTAAGGTTAACATTATAAAAATCGAAAGAAAAACTCGGTTAATATTTGATCTAAATACCTTTGCATGGTGGGGATGCTGTAACATTCCAAGAAGATCGTGATAAACAAGGACCTGCATGATTGATAAAATTTAAATTAGAAATGATTGACTTTCAACTAAGAAAATGTTCCTTTTTCTTTTCCTTAATGTAAAATTATAAACTCAGAAATGAAGCTTTGCATAATGATTTCAAAATAACAGATGGATAATCAAATTAAACTCTATCCATAAGGGTAAATAAGAGTATAAGACCAATCTTAACATATTCTCCGACTCAATAATAACATCTACATACATCATATAAAAGTGAAAATATTATTTAAGAGAGACAATTATCAAGAATCAAAAGCTGAACAAAGTAAATTAGATGAAGAGTAAATGCCTTCAAACAAATCACGACGAGTTTCACGAAATCCAAGTGGTTCCGTGATTTTGTTGAAGCTACAAAGCGTAGTGTTTGCCAAAATCAAGGTAGCACATCATGATTCTGGCCTACTCACCGTCAATCCAAACATGCGCTTATTAGTTAAAATGGAAATTAGGCCAACTGACCTGTCCACTGCAATAGGGTCCAGCCCCAATTCCAATAGTCGGAATTTGAAGCGCTGCAGTTGCTGCAGCAGCCACAGGTGCAGGCACACATTCTAGAACAACAGCAAAACACCCTGCTTCTTGCAAAGCCAGTGCCGTCTCGACAACCTACACAAACTAATTCTTTTTAGAATCACCAAAAATTGTTCAAAATGTGAAAACAGTACCATCATGCATGAGAGAATAGAGATATATAGACCTTGACAGCACTAGCAATATTCCTACCCTGAGGCCTAAATCCCCCTAAAACACTAATAGCCTGTGGTGTAAGACCAACATGCCCAATCACAGCTATTCCAGCTTCAACAATAGCTTTTGCTGCTACAATTCTTGAAGGTGAACCTCCTTCCAATTTTATGGCATCCATTCCTCCTTCCTTCAAAATCCGAACAGCCGCGTCCACTGCCTGCTTATTATCAAACCACCAACACTTAAAATCACTGCACATTATAAAACAATTAAGCAAACACACAAACACAGACACCTAAGTCCTTAATTCCAACCATTTCCTTTCGACATTTCAATTATAACCAACAATCAAACAAGCCACACGCTTCAAGTTCAAAAGAAACTAATTCCACTGTAATTGAAATTCACTAAACTTAACAACCCTGGACTCGGATTCTTTATAGTTAGGGAAGCACACAACCATCTTAGTTATTAAATTACTAACTGGCCGTCTACGTGTTAGTGTCATCTCAGGTGTACTTGTCATACATTGCTTTCATAGCCTATGAAGCACATGTATAGACACATACACCAAACACAACACAGACTCTAACTCGTCGAACAGATAATAATTTGAAAAAAAATAACACAAATCAATGTAATCACATGTGTTAGTGTAGTGTCAGACACCGAAACACACCAAATTTGAGGAGCGTATTCCAGGAAATCCTAACAAAGAAATTCCAGCAAATCAATGTAATCATAGTTCGTAGCAAATTCCAACAACCCCAACAAAGAAAACATCTAAAAGTCCTCCTAAATTTTGTTTCAACAAATCTTAAATAAGAAAATCTAACTTTCTCATAATTTTCCGATGAACACAAATTTCACATTTACAACTTCCCCAACAACCAAAAACTTCCCAATTAAAATCCAAAAGAAACAAATTCCAATCTTTTAATCAAAAACAAAGAAACAGAGTATGGACATAGTACCTGTTTAGAACTACACTCATACGTTCCAAAAGGCAAATCACCAACAAGAAGAGGAGTCTTAGCACCACGAGCAACAGAACGACAATGAACAAGCATTTCATCTAAAGTAATAGGTAAAGTAGTATCATGACCATGAACAACCATGGAAGCAGAATCACCAACAAGACAAATATCAATGGCGGCCATATCTAGGTGAACAGCAGAAGGGTAATCATAAGCTGTAACCATTGTTATTGGTATTGAGTTTCGATGTTTTTGTCTTAGTTGTGAAAGTGTTACCCTTTTGTTTTGTGGTGTTGGTCCTGAATATACTGTGTTTTCTGGTAGATTGCTCATTGATCGAATGTGTCTTTGAAGAAATGAACGATGATGGGTTGTTGCTCGTAGTATAGAGGTTAGCCATGAAGACATAGTGCAATTTAGAGAGAGAGAGAGAGAGAGAGAGAGAGATGAAAGTAACTAAACAGAACAAGTACCTAGTATGGTTTCTATGTACTTTACTTATTTTGTGATGATTCGTTGATTCATGAGTATTTGGTTTTTCGAGAAATGTTACTACAACAGCAAGGGCAATGATGGCATTTCACCTTTAAAGAATGGGGCAGTTTTGTCACATTACAGCACTCTCTTCTGTGCAATTTGCTGGTGATGGAGGATGATGGTGGGCGGAGAGAGTGAGAGGGAGGGCGAGGGCAACCGTAGTGGTGGCGGCCGGTGATGGATGGATGGTGGTAGTGATAGAGAAAGTTGGTAGGAGAAGAGTGAATAAAGGGAAGAGGAAAAAATGAGAAAAAATAAAAGATATGTAGGAACAGAATAGTTTTTGTGTTTAATGAGGGTTTTTAGTTTTTAAGTTTAGTTAACTTGCACTATTGTTTTTATACACAGACAAAATGATAAATCATTGAAGATTCGCACATATAAAGTGATGGATTGAATTTTGAACTATGAGTCTTGTAATTTTAGCATTTTTTATAGTTGAATTATGACTCCTAAACAATTATACTCACTTGCGTCAAAAAAAAAAAACAATTATACTCACTTATTCATTTTAAAGGTGAAATTTATAGCCACACTTGACAAAAAAAAAATTACTTGATAATTATTGCTTTCGTCAAGAAATATTTTTGATAATTATTACTTGATATTATTAAGCCAAATTTGTTAGTATCCAATTTTTTTAATAATTGGATACCGATACTTCATAGATAAAATTTATTTAAAATATTATTTTTGTAAATATAAATTAAGCATAATATTAAATTTGGTTCACAGATATAAATTGAAAATCAAAATGTTCACTATTTTTAAAGAAGGCCGTAGTTTGAACAGTCAAATTTCTCACTGTATTGAATCCATGACCTTTGCTTGAAGGATTTTCAAAACTTTTACCAATTACACCAATTTATTATTGATATGATTTATTCATTTTTTTTATGATAATTGTAACATGTATCCTTAGAATAACTACATATTTTAATGTTAAGACTATAAAATAGTAATAATATTCTTTTAAAATTTGTACATTTCATCATTAAAATTCCAATAAAACTTTTTTTTGACAACAATGAAACATTGGATCTTGTTAACTAGTGCCCCAAAGGCACTAATTAAGGTTACCAAAAAAAAAAATAGTTTCATTGAAAATTGTGTTTTATTGTTTTTGAAAAGTAAAAAACAGAAATTTCGAGAGTTTTTTTACTATTTTTGTTTCCTTAACCATTGCCCTAACCTTTAGGGCAATGTTTATCATTTTCCTAAAACATTATTGAAAATATAAAATATTAACATGTGACACTAGCTAGCAATTTTCCTTTTCTTAATCACCTTAAAAGTAGTTGCCTATTATTTTTTCTTCTTATTATAATAGTGACACATGAGGAAATAAAATGGAACCATTTTTATGTGGCTATCATTAATGAGAAACTTAGATATTTAAATACAATTATACAAGGCAGGTAGATATAGCAATAGCAACTGTATGTTCTTAGATTCTCAAACAAAATCATTCTAGTTTCATGGCATTGTCTGCTATTGCTTCCATTACCTCAATCACCATTACTCACAATCACCACAGTTCTTTGTTCTTTTCACCAAAACACCATAACACTAGAATACATAGGTTTCAATGCAATGGAACAAACCCAAATCAAGAATCATCTCAACCACAGAACAATGCATTTCTTAAGGTAGCATGGTATAGTTCTGAGCTTCTAGGAATTGCTGCTTCTGTTTTCCGTTCATCATCTGTTGAAGAAGAAGCTTCTCCCTTGAGACTTCTTGAAACCATTGATCGTGCCTCTGTTGTAGACACAATTAAACAAGACTTTGAAAGATCTTATTTTGTCACAGGTTTGAATTTGATCATACCCCATTTCTTTCTTTTGATTTATGTGATTGGATTTGGATCCTTCTTAACATAAGCTATAGTTTTTGTTTTCAACTTTTTGTATGGTTTGTTAAATTATTCTTGTCTTTATTGTACATCATTTGGCTGATTAATTTAAGGAAAAAAGTTTTACACTTAATTAAAAGAAACAAATATATTTAAGGGAAAAGGGTGTATGACTAATTCAGAATTGTTGGGTATGCCTCGTGGTTAATGATAAGTGGGCAGGTTGGCTAGGCCTAAACGTAGGTTGTGTTGCGACTCGGGGGTGGGGTGGTTTGGCCCTGCGGTACAATTCAGGGCTAATGTGGTAATATAGACCGTAGTATTTAAATACATTGTACGATGTAAATTCTAAGCTTGAAATAATAATTCAAAAGGAAGTGCAGCTATGCTGTAGTAAGAAACGTAGGCACAATTGACCGAAGTTATTGATATGGGTTAGGGTTAGTGTTCTAACAAGCGTAAACTCGGGTACTACTCAATAATGTTTTAGGGATAGGTAATGCTCAGAACAAAAAAAGGCATTGCTCTATATCATTCCAATTTTATCGGATGTTCCTGAAGGGACAAAAAAGAAAAAGACGCATTGCTTAAATGTACTAAAAATATACTAGTATTTATTTTATACATGTTAACATGCAAATGATTGCTTCTTTCTAGATAGTATTTTGATTATAATCAGAAGATTCACATGGTTAATCTATTCTTCCCAACCCTCAGGAGATCTCACATTGAATGCTTATGAAGAGGATTGTGAATTTGCGGATTCAGCCGGCTCTTTCAAAGGGCTTCAACGTTTCAAAAGGAACTGCACTAATTTTGGATCACTTCTGGAGAAGTCAAATATGAATCTTGTTAAGTGGGAAGATTTTGAGGTGAGTTTAAGCTTTATCACATCTCTTGTGCTTTCTTAAATATAGTTTTGCAACATAGGTTTTGAATTCTAGTTCCGGTGATTACCTAGAAATCCTTGATTTATTATTGTTACATGTGATTGAGGATACCTGCTACTGATGCGGTTGCAATTGCAGTTGCGGTATAGTTGCAAAGACCTAAAAAACAACCTTTACATTGTTGTCGCAATTGCGACTTTGGTTTATCCCATGGGCGTTAGTGCAGTGTTAATTGCTTAGCTTTGCAATCTAAAGGGATAGTTCAATCTCCTGCTAAACATCCGGTTCTAGATACTCTTCAATTTCTTTTTCTTCAATTTTAAATTTCGATATTTCTTATTTAGTGTTGTTAGATTCTGTAGAAAGCTTATAGTGTTATTTTCATGAATTTTGTTCAATTATAGGATAAAGGAATTGGCCACTGGCGATTCAGCTGTATCTTGTCTTTTCCTTGGAGGCCTATTCTTTCTGGTAAATTTCAAGCCTATTTATGTATATCCAATTGATTGAGCAATTGATAGATATAATGAAATTTCTTTTCTAAACATATTTTTATGTATTGTATTTATCTTCATTTAACTAGAACTAGAATTTCTTTCATTTTTTATACTATTGGTTGTATACTCAAATTAACATGAGTCTGATTTTTCATAGAATATGTGGCAATACCAAAATGCTTACTTAGCAGCAACAAAAAGAAGCATAAATTATATTGTATGGCACACAGTTTAACCATGTTAATATATGCTGCAGCAACAGGATACACAGAATATTATTTTGATGCACAATCAGGAAAAGTATGCAGGTGAGAAAAATGTTTCAATTATGATCACACATGTTTCTACCATTGTTTGATTTCAACTGGTAATATGTATGACTGATATGAACTAATGTGAATAAGTTTCAAAATGAAATCTTATGCGAGTAACATTAGAGGTGTTAGCTCAGTGGAAAAAAGTTTAGTCTTTTAAACTCAAAGTGCCAAGCTCAAAATTCGTTCGGGACAGTAGGTTATTAGTATTTAGGGTAATCATTTTGAAGCTACTTCTCTCCTCTACTTCCATGAGTTTCTCTCAAGGACATAGTTAAAGTTATCATTTTCAAAATGATCTAAATATCTGAAAATATTTCAGGCATGTGGAGCATTGGAATGTTCCAAAATCGGCTTTGTTCAAACAAATTCTAAGGCCTAGCAAAGGATTTGGCTTAAAAGATTATGTGACTAGGTGGTTGAAAGTTGTCCAGATAAATAGGTAAATTACAAAGATTTCGCGACAATGTCAACATTTCATTGTACACATCTAAGTCTGTGATATTGGCATAGTAGGAATATTCTGTATATATGTGGTATACTTAATTAGGGCTGTGAATGTGGTTTTATTACCAGAAAATATAAATAAAGAAATTATTGATAAGTTAATCTGTACATTTTTTACCCTTCATTTGTTTGTTTGTTAATTATGTCTTTTAATATTACTTGAAATGAAGGCTAAGTTAATATTCATTAGAGAGTGTGTCAAAAAGAGCGTGTTACCATAGCTGAGCCAGAACAATGACAACGGCTTTCGAAATGAAGAACAAGTGCGACTTCATCAATGGTGCCATCTCAAGCCAACTGATCATTATCTGCTGCACAATGCTTATAAAGTCTTTTGAAAGAATGAACAATATAAAGATAGTGATAGTTTTATAAAAAAAAAGAAGATAGTGATAGTATTCAATTTGCTTATTTAATGTCTTAATTGATGATTCGTGAAACGAAGTATTTTCCTTGATAATTCACTCAGCTTATTTAATGTTGTAATGGCAACATTGTATGGGTTTTTCTTTTCACGCACCTTGTGAAATTTCAAAAATATCCGACTCGCGTCCTAGAAATCGAACATTGTTCGAATCCTAATACACGTTCAAACTCGTCTCGCTTCCCGTATAAAACTATTTTGACATAATACAATTTTTTAACTCTAAGATTTGAACACTTAAACTTGGATAATTTGCTTCATTTAAACTTGCGAAATTTCAAAATTACCCCCCGCGCGTCCTAAAAAACTTGGTTTCAGCCCAAAAAATATACATTTTAAAACTCGTCTTACTTCCCATATAAAACTACTTTGACATAATACATCTTTAAATTCTAAGATTTGTGTTAACATAGATAATAATCTGACATAAACATTTGAATAGCCAAGAGTCCCGAGAATGTTATGCTTAAATGATTAAATCGAGCATTGTTCAGTTATGTGTGTCAGATGGTCAATACTTCTTACACACTTGTGAGATATTGCTATCACCTCACCTCGTAAACTCTCTAAACCTAAAAAAGTTCGAAACATGTAATTTGAGTTTATCTAATAACATATGCACTTGCACAAATATTTAAAAGAGCTTAGAGAAACCGGCTTATAAGGTGAGGAGTGTCTCGTCTTTATCAAGAATCTTATCTATCCAATGTGGGGCTAAATCCCACTGATTGTTGGCCACTAACAATAACTTATCTAGGTTTACCTTATAACATATCATATGCACTTATGTATCTATTTTGAAGAACCTATAAATATAGACTATGAAAGTATTTTGAGCTTATATTCATAAACTCCAATACTCCAAGATAGCTTATGAAAACTATACAGTGGTTGTCCAGACTCCAGACTCTACCCTCATTCTATCTTCAATTGCAGAAACAACTCATCTAGCTCTTATAATAAGCTCTAAGTAATTAACTAATTTTTTTTTCCTCCATATTATTTATGTAGTTATCTATAGCCATTAGCCAATATCTCTTCCTCTAGTGAGATCGTGTTGCTAATTAGGCCACGTTAAGTGTATATATAACATAAGCTCTTATGTACAAACTATTTCTATAGCAAATTGTTTGTAACATTGAGGATAGACGAATAGCCAAGAATGCAATGCTTAAATTGAACATTAGTATTCAGTTATTTATGTTGCATGGTCAATATTTAATGCTATCCCTTCACAAGCTCTGTGTATACAAAATACATTTGAAAGAGCTAATTTGAGTTTATCTCATAGTATGCATTTACACAAATGCTTAAAAGAGCTTGTAAAAACATTTTATGAAGGGCGTTTGAGAGAGTATATCTTGGTTTATCTACAATACTCTTCCACAGCTCCTCTTCCGGTTGGAGAAGTTTCCACCTCCATTTCGCTAAGAGGCTAATATTAGTTAAGTGAAGATCACACACTCCTAAACCACTCTCTTTTTTTGGTTTGCACACATCTTTCCATTTCACCCAACTAATCCTTCTTTGATTTGACACACCACCCCAAAGAAACTTTCTTTGGATCTTCACTACTTCCCTCCAAACTTTGGTTGGCATCAAGTAGGAAAGATAGAAATAGGCACTTCATTCAATACCGCATTAAACATGACAATCCGACCACCAAAGCTTAGGTATTTGTTGCCCCAAGACCCAATTCTACACTGAATAACATCCAACATAGGTTTCCACATTGACATAAGTCTTGGATTTGCACCCACCGGTAACCCAAGATACTTAAATGGAGTCCTCCCCACACGGCAATTGAGGAAGGTCGCAGCCATATCCATGAACTCATTCAAGACATTAATACCAATAATCCTACTCTTCTAAAAATTAACCTTCAAACCCGATGCTAACGATCGAAGTCTCTAAGAACCACCTTTAAGGTCAACAAATTATCTACTGTAGCTTCCTTTATACACAATGTGTCATCCGTGTATTGGAGGATTGACACCAAGATTCTTCCTCTACCAACACGGAACAGCTTAAACCTGCACTGCTTTCCTCATTAACCTGCACTAAAAGGCAGACTTGTTTAAACGCATTGTTCAACTTTAGATATTTTCTACATCAAATGTGATCTATGGGAAAAACAAATTTGTTCATGATAAAATTTTATGTCCTCTAAATATTTATGTGAATGAATTTTTTTTTCACAAACAATGAAATTCATTGGTTAGACACAACATATACATTGTAATAATAGGCACAAAGGAACATACAAAATTGTCACTAAAAGTCATAAAGAAGTAAATAGAGCTCCTTGAGACTGGTACTGGAATCCTTTATCAAAATATTCAAGTTTAGATCTTCTTACCGAAAAATATTTTTTAAAGTCCGATTTATCACTTGAGTTTCAAGAAATTTTACTTGTAGTGACAGACAAAACTGTCACTAAACATGTAAAGTGTGTGCAAAGACCTCGTTCTGACATATATACCGGAAATTGTTTTCAAAATATTCTAGGTTGAATCTGCTTACCAGAATATCCTTTTTGAAAGTCCAGTTAATTACTTAATTTTAAAGAAATTTTAATTGTAGTGACAGTCAAAACTGTCACTAAAAGTCTAAAATCCGTAACTAGAAATCTTGTGGGGTGGTGAACTCCAAATGTGTGAAAATGAAGCGTAGAATTTTTATCGAAATAAAGGTAAAATTGGAATGTTAAATAATTTGCAGGGGTGCATAAATAATTGTAAGGGTAGGAGGAAATTTTTTCCATACTTAGGTGGGTTAGGTTTCAAAAAAGATAGCCCAAATGAAATCGGCCTCTTATGACCCAAGTCCATATAGCCGTCCCGAGGATCGGTCTGGGCTAGCCCATTGAGCTTTAGACCGGTCAATTATCTGAAATTTTTATCTTTTTTGTAAAATTAATATCAATAAATACATAAAAATTATCATCTAATTAAAAAATTATAATAAAAAAATTAGTTAAAATCTATTGGTAGAAATCTTGTGGGGCGGTGAACTTCAAAAATGTGAAAATGAAGTGTAAAATTTTTATTGGCAAAAAGGATAAAATTGGAATGATAAATAATTTGTAGGTGTGAAGAAATAATTGTAAGGGTAGGAGGATAATTTTTTTGAAAAGTGATATAATTCAATGTAACTGTAAGCGTCGGACACAACACGCGTCTGACACTGGAATATGTCTAATCTAAGGAGTGTCGGAGCTTCATAGTGGGTAAATTCAACAAAAAATGTTATATTTTCATAAAAGTTTAATGAAAAATAATTTTATAATTTTTTGATTCAATTTTTTTATATGAATCAAAGTATGCATATTTGTCCCTGTAGGATAGCTCAGTTGGTATGAGCTGAGAGACATATACATATGGGTTGGATTGGGGGATGTCCATGAATCAAATCCTGGCGAGAGCAATTTATCTTTTTGATATACAAAAAAAATTATGCATATTTTGTGATGTAAAATTATTTATTTATACTTTTATTAAAATTATATCTCAATCAAAAGAGAAAACAATTTTCCATTTAAAATAATTTAGTAATTTTAGACTAAACAAAAAGCGTCCCCCCCTAGGATAACTCAAGTGGTAAGAGCTGAGGGGACATATGGGATGAGTAGGGGGAGGTCCAGGGTTCGATCTCTGGCGGGAGTAATTTATATTTCCGATGTACCAAAAAAAATTAAACAAAAAGCAAATATGATATATTAAATTTGTTTTACAGAGGAGATGATTATGTCAGATTTTCAAAAGCCGTAAAGGGTTGGGTGACTGTGAATCACAAATTTGGTAAGAAACGTGCTTTTGAGGCCGAGACAAAGGCCATAATGCACTCCCTCAAAATGTGCGATGATAAGGGTGAGGCCGAGACATAATGCACTCCCTCAAAATGTGCGATAATAAGGGATATTAAAACGTGAAATTGCTTAGTGATGCTCGTTTTGTTGTGACGATGAGAGAGAAACTCTGGAAAGATCTTAACTTGGTGTTTACTTGTAACGACATCATTACTATTATGTACAACGCCGAGGTATACCCAAGCTATTGATCTTTTCCATTTATTCTTCAATGAATCTAACCTTGTTCCCAATATTTATCGTCTTTTACAATTATGTAATCAGTACTCTATGATAAAATTGTAATACTTCTATAAAATATTTTAAATAAATATTTGTTAATGATAAAAATTTGAAAACACGCTAATAATTTAAATATATCAATATTAATTAATTAATTCTATAAAATATTGTTAATTTTAAATTGAAAAATTAGATTAATATTTGCACTACACTCATTTGCAAATTTTATTTACTTTTATTTGTGTAAACAAATGTTTAATGTCCTGATATAATAAAGATCATATTATAATATTTTGAAAACTCATATGAGTATTTTTAAAATATTAGTTTATTTTATATCCAATAACTCGTAAATTATTTGTATTATACTCGTTGTGGATTTTATGTATTTGAATTTGCATAAATAAATTGTTGTGTTTCGGTATAATAAAATCGATATGATAAAATTTGAAAACTTAGAAATGTTTTTAAAATATCAATGTAATATTTTTATAAAATATTTGTTTATTTTATATATAAAAATATCTGAATTATTTGCATTGTGCTGGTTCCGATGTTAAGATACTTATATGTTAAAATACAGTTTTAAAAGAAATTTTTAGATTTAAGGTGTACAATATAATTTTAATGTAACTCATATTTTGCAATAAAAAAATTTGTTGGATTCAAAAATCATGTCAAATTGAAGAAGAAAGAAAATTGAAGAAGGAAGCTTATAAGAAGAAGGAAGAAGAAAATATTGTTTTAGTATCTTCAACATAAATTTATGGATTTTAGAGAAATACGAGTCCATTTTTTGATTTACTGAAACAAGAAGAAAAAAATATTTTTGAGTTTTTTTTTATTTTTTTTGGATTTGTTCTCCTTCTACAATTTCATTTTTAAATTTACTTTTCAATAAAGTAACCATTGATCTTCATAAAAAAACTAACAATCTTTGATGTGTTTCACTTTGTTTTTCACTAATGTTGTAAAGTTAATCAAATTAATGTTGTAAAGTTAATGAAATAGAAAGAAAGATAAAACCACATGTTTCGTGGTTAAAGATGAAAAACAAAATTAAAGAAGAAAAAATTGAAAATTAGAAAAGATATGTAGAAAATAGAATGTAAGGCATCCACCATTCGGTCAATATTAAAACTAATTGGAAATGGAGTCTCTAAAAATCAATGAAAAATTAATAAACTAATATTAAACATAAAATAAGGAATTTAATTTGTATGCACTGACAGTGTGAAATAATTTTACACGGTCAACCAATAATAACCATGTATTCCGCCACGTCACCCCACTTTATTCCACTTTTTTCATATGACATGGGAGATTGGAGGTTTCTTATTGAATGAGCGTGTAAAATTATTTTACACCGTCACTGCATATCAATTAAACTCTAAAATAAGAATGATGGATTTGGTAAAAAAAAAAGTGTTTATCATGCTTTTCATCGATAAATTAGAAATATGTGGTGATTGATAAATTAGAAACTAATTTAAAAACATGTGGTGAGTGATAAATTAGAAAGACAACCAATTAAAACATCTCTTATCATGCTTTTCATCGATCCGCAATGGTGTGGTTGGAGTGCTTGTTTACGTTTTTATTTATAGTTTCAATTTCTATACAATTAGTGTATTTGTATTTTAGAATGAGATGAGATGTTATTATTTGAATTAGGTATTCCTTTTAAGATTTGGGAGGTATTTAACCCCGACTAAAAAAAATTAACTGATATAAATTTTTATAAATACACAGTTGAATTGAAAATTTATATAATATAGATTATTTGTGTAAAATTTTAGACAAATATAAAATCATTTGATATATTATTAAAACGCATCAAAATTAACAGTTTCTGTTGTTTTTTTAAGCTCGGTATCTGGCCTAAGGACCGGCTAATCTGAGGGGACCAATCTCACCGCCTATTTGCGGGGACTTCATTTAAAGTCAGAGTTTATGCTCTGTATGGACTAGCCCACCGAAATTAGCACCAGTTAAAATCGAATTTGAGACCTTGTGAGGAGTACACTCCAAAGACTCAAGCCAACACCACTAGACCAACTCAAGTGTGTTAGATTATGTTATTTCTTAAACAGCGTTAATCTTTATGTGTTTCAATAACATATTAAATAATTTTATATTTATTTAAAATTTTACATAAATAATCAATATAATATAAACTTTCGATCTAATAGTTTATTTTTAAAAAAATGACTATATTATTTAAAAATTTGTGTAGTAGTCACGGATAAATGTAGACAAGTTGGCACCAAAAAAAACCTCTAGGTATCATTCCTCAACATATTTTTGGTGACACACGCTCTTCCATTTTTGGGCAATTTCTCTATCACTATAAAAACCTAATCAGAATCATGAAAATACGAAACATTCTTTAAATCATCTTGTATAGTATATGTTTGATTTGTCTGCGTTCATTGTTCATTCAGGATGAAGATTTCATTGATTCGGCCTCTGTTAACGAAGCGAGCATTCAGTACAAGCTCTGACAAAATTGTTGCCTCTGTGCTGTTTGAAAGATTGCCTGTTGGTATTCCCAAAATTGACCCTATTGTTTATGCATTTCAAGAATTCTCGTAAGTATAGTTTTTCTCTTTTGTAGTATGGTGTTTTTGTTTGTTTAGCACTTAAGTAAACTTGAAGTTTCTTACTGATATTGTGGCTGTTCTTGTCATATAACTTTTGGGGTTTCAATGGCTAGGTTTCGATGGCGACAACAATATCAACGCAGATATCCCGATGAATTTCTAGATAGATCTGATGCAAGGTATGTATGACTACTTAAGAATAGGTTTATAAGTAAATTATTTGGTTATTTATATATTGATCCTTCTTTTCATTTCATCTATTATAATTGTGTTACTTCCAGGGGGAAAGGTGATTATCAAATTGACTATGTGCCAGCACCGCGGATCACTGAAGCCGACAAAAACAATGATATAAGGTGTGCACCAATTTAGCAGACTGATCATCATGTAATTTTCCATTAGAAAATGTTTTGTAATGTAGATGCAAGTTTGCATCAGATACTTAAGTGTATTCGTCGTGCACATTTGGTCTTTAATTAGTAATGCTATACAGTTATTATTGGTTAATTTTTGAATTATGTGAATAGATGTTCAATCATAAGCCTTAGGATTGATTCTTGTGAACTATTCATGTGATTTAGCAAGTACCAAATGCTTTTCGTTTTAATAAAATTTGACATGTTTTTACACAAGAGTTATGTGAGGTTAGGCTAGACCGAATCTCGTCATGGATGTCTCTTAGATAATGGAGTCGTAACTAATATAATTTTGAATGAGAGACATGAAAACTAAATTGGACCAGTTGCTTTATCATTGCTTATAATTTTTAAAGATTTGAAGTTGTCTTCAGACAATTGTTCTGTGGTTGAATAGTCTCTCTTGCTACTTGCCTCTTCAGGTCACTACAAAGAGCTCTTGACAGAAGACTCTACCTTCTTCTCTATGGAAATGCTTATGGGGCTCCAGATGGAAAACCTGTGTGGCATTTTCCAGAGAAAGTATATGAATCAGAGGAAACTATGCGTAAGGTAAACATTCGTATGTGGTTTGGTTCTCCCCTTCTTATTTTGTATATCTTCCTGTGCTGTTTAATAGCGGCTATAATATAGCAAAATTTGAACAAAGTGCTATTGTTGTGCGATATATTTAGCACTAAATGTTGCCGGATAGCTTCTATAGCGGTGCTATAACACTGTTCTGTAATCTGCGATTGACAACATTGATATCTTGTTTTCCAACGTAACATTTTTTTTTTGCAGTGTGCAGAGTCTGCATTGAAATCTGTCCTTGGAGATCTTTCCAATACATATTTTGTCGGAAATGCTCCAATGGCCCATATGGTTGTTCAGCCTAAAGAAGACCAGTCAGGATCCACTCCTTTTAAGGTATATTTATGAAAGTTAACATTTTTCGATGTTGTTTATATTTATATCAGCATGTGTTGCAATTTTCTGAAAATGACTTTGTAGACATTCACTTTGTTTTGTTGTACTTGTACCGCATAATTCAAAAACTAGTCGTTTCAGCATTTCTGGATTATTTCTCTGTGTGGAAATTCATTATACTTACTCCTTATTTCCTTTGCTGAAATCTTCTGTCAGAAATTCTTCTTCAAGTCACAAGTAATTGCTAAAAACAAGTTCAACATTGGAAAATGTGAGGAATTTGTTTGGGTGACAAAGGATGAATTGTTGGAGTACTTCCCTGAGCAAGCTGAGTTTTTCAAGAAAATGATCATTAGCTGATGACAGTGGAAACAACTGTTTAATTAAAATTATTACCAATTAGTTCATTGAAAGTAGATTTTTTTTTTGAAAGTAGTTCATTGAAAGTAGATGAATATAACAGTTTCTGGGATCAACAGAAGTTTTTGAATTAGAATTAGATTTCACATCTTAGTTTGAAGCCATTGTTAAAAACTTATTTCTGCTTGTCACCTGTATTTTCTCTTTGGTTTGTGCTGTAATAACCAGTTGCCAATTGCCGTGGTGATTATGATGTTGAGAATATGTTACTCAATTTTTTGTAGTTGTTGTCCATGGATATTATTAGCTCACCAACTAATCTTGTTTTTATGTCCAAAATAACACTTTTCTCTTGTCTTGCCAAGAATCTCTGCCAGACTGCCACTATCTTTGGTCCTCCCAGTGAATTTATGTATGTTGATACTTCTTAAATTTTTAAAATCTTAACCCTATGTTTATGAGTCTTTATGTATTAAGAAATGGAAGGGATCAACTTGTAGTAACTTTGTCAAATTAAGGGTCAAACTTACTTGTAATTTAAGAGAACAAAAATTATTAAGTCATCTTTTTGCTGTAAAATTGGAGTTGATGAAGTATTGTAAATTCAGTGTCACAATAACATTTCAATAAACTTGGTTTGGAAGGTTACATCCGACTGTATGTGGTCTATTTATAAGTTAGATATATTAAATTTTTAAATGAATCTATAAAATTGATTCTCTTATAAATAAGAATGGAGGTAGTAACTTTTAGACAAAAATATTGTTCCAAATGTAACAACTTTTTTTTTTGTGTGATGAAAATCCGAATGTAACTTAACTTTTTTTTGACTCAATGGCTACCAACACAATATTTAAGGGTAAAGATATAATTTAAGGGTGCTAAAGAATAAAATTAAAATGAAGTCTAATCATAGGAACGATTCAAAAAGCTCTCCCACCTTCCAAGCCTCAATGGCTACCAACACATTCTTCCTCCATGTTGTAACGTCTCTGTAGCATTTAATGGCGTTAGAGCTTGACATTTATGAGTGTCGTCTTGTAACAACTACACTTCGATGCTTCAACATTTCATTCTTCGACTAAATGATAGTTGATTGACATTGAATTTAATATAGAGAATATGATTTGATCTTTACAACCACGTTTAAGAATGGACTGAAATTATTTAGTGTTAAAACTCGTTCAAATTAGTCGGTAAAGTATGACGGTGGTGAAGAAAAAAATTCATCTTTCTAATTATAAAATGTTTTCTTCTTTAACACCAAAAAGTATACAATGTCTATTCCAAAACTTCATTCCATGTTTAAGTGAATTTGTTTTTTTGACAGCAAATGTTTAAGTGAATTGTTTACAAAGTACCCATTAATATCAACCTTGATAAATCATTGCTAGATGTTCAACAACTTTTTCTAATCACTCTTTTATTTTATTTTTCAAATTTGGTATCTAATTTAAAAATCGACTAATCTGAGAAGATCAATTCTACCGCCTATTTACAGAGATTCCATTTAAAACTAAATTTTTTGTTCTGTATCAAAATAGGCACAAGAGTTTTTCTAATCACTCTTAACTAAAAAAGATAGTAATTCACTTAATATGTTTAAGTGATTCACCCAAATGAACCAAATACAAACCTCATGGGCACCGTTTGTGATTGTGAGTTTGTGACCGATATTCTCATCTAATCTAAACAAATGCATCCCTACCAAGACAGAGAAGGCCACGTGTAACATGTATAGTCACGTGTCACGTAGCAAACAAGACGAAGACATATCATATATCATGCGTTGTCAAAAGGAGCAACCTCGTATTGGTGACAAGCATCATCCTCCGTCACTATAAATATTAAATCCACGGCTTCATTCTTATTCATACGTATACATACTTATCAACTAAGTGCGTGTGGTTAATCATCGATCATCACTACTAATAGTATTTGAAAATGTCGCAGTTGATCAATAAAGCCAAAAACTTTGTGTCTGATAAAATGAGCGATGTGGCAAAGCCTGAGGCGAGTGTGATGGACGTGGACTTCAAGCGCGTTACCATGGACAGTGCTGAGTACTTAGCAAAGGTTTCTGTTCATAATCCATATTCCACTTCAGTCCCCATTTGTGAGATCAAGTACTCTTTCAAAAGTGCCAAGAGGTTCGTTCTTACTAGTTACCACTACTCAATTTCTTCATGATTGATTCTATGAATTTTATAAAATTGGTTTAATTACACATTTGATCACAAACTTCAGATGTTTGTTTTAAGTTTTAATTTGGTTTCAAACGTTTTATAAATTTTATACAAGTCTTAAACATTTATTTCAGGTTGGCAAAATTATACTATTAGTCTTTTATCTTTTTCTTTTGTAACAAATTTGTCTTTTATCTTTACTAACATTTTCACTATAGGACCTTTTATTTGTAAAAAATAATATAAGATAAATGACCAATTTACCACAAAAAAAATATAAAGGATCAATTTGTTACAAATGAAAAATATAAAGGTCTAATTTGTTACAAATGAAAGATAAAAAACCAATTTTTTACAAATAAAAAAGATAAAGGATCTTTGTCAAAAAAAAAATAAAGGACCAATGATGTAATTTTGCCTTTTAGGTTTTAATTTAGCCATTTCCGTTAATTTTGTCCATGTGTCTAAGTTTCTAAATGTTTACGATGTGCAAATTGTGCGAAAAGGACTAAATTAAAACCTAAAAAAAACGTTTAGGATCAAATGTTTAATTAAACCTATAAAATTATAAAATTTGTACCATATACAGCTATGTAATCATAGCAATTTTACACCATGTACAATACGGTATGGTTGTGCATTTTAGAAGTCACCCTAAAAGTTTATAAATTTGATATAAATATTTTACTAAATGCATTAATTTACTTTTGTTTATATTTTGGGATAGAGGGATTAAACATTAAATTTATTTTATAAATATAATAGAATCTAATTTTTTTTATGTTGGGTGATAAAAGGGAGATAGCATCAGGGACAATACCAGATCCAGGTTCTTTAAAGGCAAAAGACACAACCATGGTAGATGTGCCTGTAAAAGTGCCATACAGCATATTGATGAGTTTGGCAAAGGATATTGGAGCTGATTGGGACATTGATTATCAATTGGATTTGGGTCTTGTTATTGACCTTCCTGTCATTGGCAACTTCACCATTCCTCTTTCTCAAAATGGAGAGGTCAAGCTACCAAGTCCTTCTAACATATTCTAGCTTGCTGCTCCTAGTTGATGGAAAAAAAATACTAAGAAAAAATAACTATGTTGTTATGTGAATTTTGGCCTAGTTTATCTTTTATACTTTTTTTGGACTACAGTGTATCTCTTCTACTTTGTTGTAACTTGTATGCTCCAATTAATACAATAAATGTTTAATGTAGTTTCAAATTATTATTTTTTGGTTTAACGGTTAAAATTTTATCTAAATTTTATCAAAATGAAAAAAGAAAGATATATCATATATTAATGGTACCACAAAAGTCAACATATTTTTAATTTTAATTACATACATAGTTTTTGAGGAAATATTTCTATTTTTAATTCTTTAAAATATACCTCGTACATGCTAACATTTGTATATAGTAATTCACCTCAATATTAACGCACAATACAATACAATACGATTTAATGAATAAATACATCATTTATAAAATAACACATGGTGTATGAACTTCTTTTAACAAAAGTGATTTCCATAAAATTATTTGTATATTTTCATTGGTGTTCCCCTTATATACGGTACCTTTGTTATTGTAGTTCGCTTTCACAAGTCTTTGTTCTTCTTGTGCGAAGACTTAATTATTATTAATAATAATATATGTATTGCCGTTCAAAAATCCAGCCATATTTATAAAAAATTTGACTTTTTTTTACATTAAAAAATAAGGGTCTTGTTAACCACTAGTTAAGGTAACAAAAATAGTAAATTTACATTGAAAATAACATTTTATATATTTTTAATACTTTGACCGCACGAATTCTAATGCATTTTTACTATATTTGTGTTTCTTAACCATTGCCCTAAAGATACTAGTTATAATTTTCCAAAAAATAAATGTATTATAAACTACACATTCATTTTTCAATATATAAAAAATCATATTTATTTATAAATATAATCAGAGAGTAGATTCAAAAATACTTTCATTTTACGACCGCCATAGCATCAAGTTATGTATGCCAAATTATCTAACAGTCATAAAAGTCAAACCGTTCATTTATTGAAGAAATAACTTAATCCATCTGGAGTCAACATAAACCAGCTTGCAAAGTCTTATGACCACACATAACACACCACTATACATCCGCGTATCATTTCTTTAGGATTCTTATTCCGTCATTTAATTAACTCCATCAAAACGTGTCCACATAATTTAATACACTAACAGCCCAAAAATTCTTTTATAAATAAACACATTCAAACTATACCCTCAAATTAATTAAGCATCTCATTAATTTGTGCACACTATTATATTCCCTTTGATTCCTTCCACAACCATGGCAGAAACTGATCAAGCAAACCCTCTAGCCCCCGTTAGAGTCCACCCAAGAAGTGATGAAGAAAAAGCTCTCAAAACCATGAACCGTAGAAGAAAATTCAAGTTATGTGGTTGTGTAACGTTAATGATACTACTACTTATAGTCATAGTAATTGTTATCTTAGCATTTACGGTTTTTAAAGTCAAAGATCCAAAAGTAACAACAAATGAGATCCAACTCACAAATTTTGATGTCAACCTTGTTCAAATTCCAACACCTAAAGTTAAGATCAACATGTCTATGGTAGTCAACATGTCTATTAAGAATTCTAATGTAGCATCCTTTAAACTTGGGAATAGTACAACAACGGTATACTATCGGGGTATATCGGTTGCGGATGCGCAAATACCGCCCGGACTTGTGATCAAGGCAAAGAAGACATCAGAGTTGAATGTTACGGTAGATATTATGGCTGACCGTCTAGTTTCTAATTCGAATTTGTTGGGTGATGTGCTTAATGGCGAGATGATCATGAACACTTACTCCGTAATTCCGGGGAGAGTGAAGGTTTTGTTTATTAAGAAACATGTTGAGGTGAAGATGAATTGCACTATGACGATTAACATTTCAAAGAGAGGAATTCAAGATATGGATTGTAAACGTAAGGTGAAGCTTTAGAGATGGAATTTGAATGTTTTTGTTATTGTCGTTGTCCTTCATTTTGGGACCTATTTGGTAGAATTAGTTCTTTATTTTGTTTTTGTTGAATTTTTTAAAGAGATTTATGGCCATAGCTAAGACTATAGAATTGTGTGGTCAAATAACGATATATAGCAGAGTGTGTAGATTGGCTTAGCCAAACTTTTGCACCCTATTTATGTGTTTTGAACATAGTAATATACATGTATATTTTTTATTTTATTTTGATATATGTTGCATGATTCTTGTTCCTCAACACTACTATATTTGTCATAGTAATAATTAACCCAGGATAAAGGAGTATTCATGCACGAAACAGAGGAATTGGGCATTCACTCATAGGCTTAATGCTTGTTTGGATTAAAAGTCACTTTTCACAACAAGCCTCCCACGACCATTTTTATTGTTCAACAAAATCAAATTAACTTGAGGTGGTATGGGTGGTATTCACTTTTAATTCTTAATGGTAGAATCAAGATTATATAACGTCTTTGGTCCCTAAACTAACTCTCAATCTCAATATTTAAAAATATACACCATCTATATATTATAGAGAGTGAAGACTCAAAGACATTGCATTCCCTCCAACAATAGTCGGAAATAATTATATAAATTTTTTTACATTTAGTTTATTGATCATTTTATTCTTTTGTTATCAGAACATAGAATTAAATTAATCTTACAATATAGGGTTCCCTCACTTTTTATAGTCAAAAACTATTGTCAAGAAATATTTGTAATTGAATCAACATTAACCCTTTAACTATATTATTTTGACTTAAAGAAGAGACAACAAATCTGATATAAATCCTCAAGGTTTTCGGGCAAGTGGGCAACAACATCGAGACTCCTAGCCAATTGAAAATCCTGTACCATATTAACAGAAAGATATCTTTTGTTTCGCTAACTTTCGGACACCATAAGCATATGTTCAACCTCCGCCTCAAAGACTTCTTGCTTACACAAGTTCCTTTGGTCGAAAGACTTCTTTTACAACTTCCCCAAAAACAAACATTTACGACTTTCCCACTCCGCAATAAGAAGAATGAAAAAAACCGTAAAAATGCCTCCCTCGTTGACGTCATTTTGCCTAGCGTCGTTTAATTAAGATAAAATTATTGATTAGTTTACCAATTAACAAAACACTTTGTTGAATGGACTTACAATCCATTCACCTTTTCTTTAGATGTGGTCAAAGTGGTCAACTAGTAGTAACTTATTCAAAATTTCAACTCATATCACAAAAAAGGAAAGAGAGATTATACAGACCGATCCGACAGAACCAAACAGTCAAACCGTAACACTAATTTTAAATGGATGAAGTACATAAAGTATTATCTAACAAACAAAGCAAAACGTCATTGTATCCGCAGACTTCTCGCTTATACAAGTTCCATTTCGTCGAAAGACAATCCATAAACATTTGCAAAAAAAAAACACAATCACTTTAGATACTACATAACTCTCTCACAACTTTCCCAAAAACACACACTTATCAGTTCTCCAATAAGGAGAACAAGAAAAGATGTTACTCATAAAACTATAAATAGAGTTAACCGTAAAAATATCTCCCTAATTGACATCGTTTTACCAAATGTCTTCTAATTTAGTGAAAATTATCGATGAGTTCACCAATTGACAAAATAAACTTTGTAGAATCAACTTATAATCCACTCCATCTTTTCTTTAGATGTGGTCAACTCAAAATTTCAATTCATGCCACAAAGAAAGATAAATAAAACAGACCAACTCAACGGATCAAAATGGTTTAATTAATCTATAACAAATAAAGCAAAACCTCATTGAACTAATAGTTGGTTAAGAGGTGATTGATACTGAATTTAGTATGGATGATTACAATTAAATCTCCACAAATATGTTAAAAAGAAGACTAAAACCACGTGATGTCAGAACTCGTTAAATTGACAGGAAGATTTTGGTTCGATCTCCGCAAATGTCATTGTAGCAGTAGACTTGCAAGTTAACACAACTAGTTATCTCCAATGGTAGGTGTTTATCAAGTAGTACCTAATAAGAACCGGTACCTATTAAGTACCACCATTGAAGTACATATAAAAATGGTACATATGCTTAAATAAGCACTTTCTCGCTTAATGGGTCCCACATGCTTTAATATAATAAAATAAATAATTATAACATAGTAAATAATAATTAGTTATTAAATTAAATGATATATAATCTTTGGTGGGACCCCTTAAGAACTTTTTAGAGAAGTGTTGGATTGGAGGATGTGAGTGCTTATTAGGTACTATCATTAAAAAATTATAAATAAGTGATGTGTACAAGTGAGACCCTATAAATACTCTAAAATGGGATCCTCCATTGGAGATGGTTAAACTGGTTAACCATAGTTTATGCTTCCCCACACACACCTTTACAAGTTCCAAAGGGACCAACCAAACCAACCAAACACAAACAAAAAAAATGTGTACTCATAAAATCATCACCAAATCAACGCAACAATTGAATACCGTTGAAGTTTTGAGTTACTCACATAAACTTCAGTATTAAATGCTACAACTAAGACCCTCACCCACCCTTCAAAAACCATAAACTAAAAACAACTAATCACATCACTAACCGTTCTCAAATGGAAAAAAATTATTCCCTTTTTCACCCTTCTTCTTCTTCATCACCTTCATGTCTTCCTCAAACCCTTTTTCTCCACCACCACCACTTCCATATCTCACTAGCCTCGGTTTCGGTTACTCCATAGCCATAGCTCTCGGTTTCCTCTTTCTTCTTTCAACTCTAATCCTCTCTTCTTATCTCTGTTGTCGCACTTTCCGTAACCGTCATAACCGCCGTCGTAACAGTAATCAATCTAATTCCGCCGCCGCCGCCGCAGACGGTGTTGTTTTACCGAGGGTGATATTTGTGGCGGAGGATGATGAAGATCGAGACGACGTTGTTATAGGTTTAGATCAGAATGTGATAAATTCTTATCCGAGGTTACAGTATGGTAAAGATTTGGGACATGATAGTACTTGTTCGATTTGTTTGTGTGAGTACAAGGATTCGGAGATGTTGAGGATGATGCCGGAATGTAGACACTATTTTCATTTATGTTGTCTTGATTCGTGGTTGAAACTTAACGGTTCTTGTCCCGTTTGTCGGAATTCTCCTATGCCTACGCCGTTAAATACGCCGTTGCAAGAAGTTGTTCCTCTTTCTCATTACATTGGTGAAAGAAGGGTAAGAAGATGATTTTTTTAATTTTTTATTTGGAGGGGTTGAAATGAAATGTAGCAATTGATTGTATATGTATGTCTAGTGAGTTTGAAAATCTTGGTTTGTTGTGAAATTTGGAATTTGGATTTAGGTGGTTAGTGACAATTATGAGAAAGATGGGTTTTTTTTTTCCCTCTTTGAAGAGGAAAATTATGATGGGATTGTTGGTTTTGATTTGGTTATAATTTATGAAGAAATTATGATATTGTTAGGGGTTTTATGATGTGATTTAGTATCAAGTTTCTATTTTTTGTCTTTTGACTAATGCTAGTAATATCTTAGGAAAAAATCTTGACATGATTGTTTACTTCTATGAATGTTGGACTAGTGAGAAATGGTTTCTCACTACCAAAAATGTTCATCAAGGTCTCACAAATAGGAAAATTAGTGAGTATTTGGTTGCACGATTGAGCGCTCAAACTCGCGTCCAATGTTGTTTTCACCGCAATTTTTTAGAAGCTTTGAGTTGTAGGTTCTGTGTCAATGTGGTATTTCACTGTGATTTGGTACAATGTGCGCAATTCATGCAATTCCAAATGATTGTTGATAAGTTTATAGGGATCACGACAAACCATACATGAGTAGTTATTGAATTAATAGGATTGACTTAATACTTGTCGTGTTACTACTAGTAAATGCCATCATGGGAGGTTGTTTCGGGTGACATGTAGCATTTTTGTTTTACTATTAGTTATAGATGTATGTCTCGAACTCGATCGTATCAAAAGGTCTCGATTTGTTTTGTTTCAAGTCAATGCACATGTGGTTTTTTAGAAATCAGAAATCAAACACACGCGTATAAGTGTGTGTGCGTGTTCTCCGGTTCACATAATGTGGGCCTAGCTTGTGTATCATACGCAAGTCGGTGGGAGATGAAACTAAGGTAAAAGGTGAAACTTCTGATACAAAAAAGGAAAAAAACACTAATCATAAGGGAGGATAGTTGGAGTAAATTTAGATGGGCAAAAGGAGGGTTTAGATATGAGACAAGTTTGGGGGAGGGGAGCAGAGTGGTAGCACGGTAGTCTCTGGTTGGGCGACATAATAGTCTAAGAGGCGGGGCAAGACATCATAGAGGTTAGAAGGACATCATAAGTGTTGGTTTGATCTGATGAGAGAACAAAAAAAGAAACATTTCTAAAATGTTCAAAGGGGAGAAGATCCAAATTCTTATCTATTAGAAAAGATTGTCTAGGTTTTGTTGTATTACCATTTTTTGATTGATATAACATCGCATACATAACATTTGATCTTATAGTATTGACTTATATGACTACGAGAATCAACATATTAGAATATTTTTTGTTTTCACATTATTTAGTTTGTCTCTATATATAAGAACCCCAATTTGCTATGTTTTACCTTTTCTTCTTTTATTATTGGACCCATTTAGTTGTTGTCATTGGTAGACAATTAGTATCTGGTGGTACCATTCAAACTGGGGACATGATTTTCTGTCCTTGTCTTGGCCCAACATGTTGTGATTTTATATCATTATAATCCTTAATCACAGTCTATCAAAAACAACAGAAAATATCCTTAATCATAGGAACTAGTTGCAATTTGCTATTCAGTGAAGATAATGTCAATGAATTGCAAATCCCTAGCATCAGTAGCATGTATACTCATGAAAATCAACCTTTATCAATGAATTATTATATTGTGCAACATAAAAACTCATATATAGTTGATTACATCACATTTGTATTGAACATATTCTCACATAATAATTATCTCCTTAATCCTCTTTAACACTTTATTTTTTTTTCTGTCTATTTATAAAATATAATTAAAAAAAGTTATTGGATTATTGTTTGCTTTTACCAATGTTGTAATGCAAAATCACGCTTAATTTTGACAAACTTACAATGATGCCAAATACACGCTTAATAATGAAACATAAGAGATAATAATCTTTATGAAGTTTGGGTTGTAGCTATCACTTGGAATTGGATTTCTTGCTATAATAGCAGGACACAGTAACAAATTATGGTTGTGTACTTGTCAATGAATACTGGAGATCGTTTATAGTTGTCTTTTGACTGTATAATTGAAATCATCCAAACTTAAATTAGCGGTCTAGATCTCCTATTGTGTCAAATGTTTACTGCAGTCAATTCTGTTCCCTATCACTAACGTCTACTCCTTCTGGTTCTAAATATAAGAGAAAAACTATTTTTTAGATTTATTGAGAATCTAATGTATTTATGAGCGGAAGAAGTATTTTCTTTCTTTTTTGAATTTCGACCACATGCTTAACTTTGGACCCTCATGCTACGGTGTTGAACTTCAAAACATTATATATCATATTCAATTTTAGTTTATTCCCATGAGATTGTAACAAATTTGCTACCCTTATTTTCATTTTCGGACAGCTCATAGTTGTAGTAGCAATTCATTCTTAGGCCTTAGCACAATAGCACATGCTCTTCTACCCTTATTTTAATTTTGGCCTAATACTCTGACTTTGTTATCCTTAATTACAGGAATTAATTAGATACAATGCACACCCCTGTGAGTTTTGTTTATTTAGTAGAGACATTACATGTAATATGTAGGATTAGTATTTGAACTCTGAAATGTTACTTATTCATCTTTAAAAAATATCAATATGAAATTCTAGTCACTAAGCTAAGCTAGATGACAAAAAGAAAATACAATATATACTATTCATCATGTGATATTGGCACTTATATAATCGTTGTAACTTGTGCTCATGAAATATTCTCATTTTTTTATGCAAAACCTCCTAAACTAGTCAATTAGTATTATTTAGTCTTGCTTGCTTCATCCATTTCATACTTTTTGCACTGAAAAGTGAGAACATTATGTATCTATAAGTTTCTTAATTTTATTTTCATATGCATTTCCTAGTTTCTCGCTCATAAAAATTTCCTCTAGATCTGTGAAATAGTTCAATCTCATTATTTTTAACAAGTTGTAAATTAATTGTGATTTTGATTACCTTAAATTTAAGTTGTGTGCATTGACAGTCACTTTTTGCCTTTTCAAGTTAAGTACTTATTAAGCAATCAGTAGATCAATGCTAGAATAATCACCTAGGCAAGTGCCTAAGTCTAGTATTTATTAGAATATTGAATCCAATCTCAATATCCTTAATTTCAATTTGTTCATTCTTCTTTACCTTTATGATTTTCATATCTTACTATACTTTCATTTTCAAAATATTATTCCATGATTAAATTTTGTGTCCTTATTTCAATATCAGTCTTAATGCTGTGGCTTAATGAATATATTCTCTTTGAGATGCATTTGATTAGTTATATCTTAATCTAAAACTTCACATTTCAAACTTTAAGGTATGTATTCTTTTTTAGAACTTTGTCTCTAGCTATAGGTACTTATTTTATGTATGAAATCTTTGAATATTTTGAATTCCTAAGATAGAAAAATGACAAAACAGAATGTTAATACAAAGTTAAAAAGATGGAGAAGTGTTTATTTTTTCATTTTTATAGCTGGTTCCACTGCTCTTCTTCTTTCTGGTGCATCCGTGTCGAAATTCTTCTCTTTGAAATCATTTCTTGATGTTGAATCATTTTACACTCATCTAACTCCTCCTGAGGAAACAAATAGGAATAATCAAAATGAAGTGTTGAACAATGTGAAAATTGTGATTGAAAAAATTCAGAAAGAACTTGAAAAACTTAAGGAAATACATCAAAAGCCATCATCACCGTCGTTGTCTTCCTCTGAATCTGTATTGAATCAAGGTGCTTTCCTTGCCGACATATTAGGACTACTTGAATCTCTGCATAGTGAAGATCAAAACAGTAGTTTTGTCGTTCATCCTTTGATGAAAGAAAAGAAACGATCGGACGAACCTGCTAGTTACTTTCTACGAGAAGAGATTCGAAAATATGTCAGAATTAGGCCTAACAGATTAGGAAAACAGAATTTCATGGGTACGAACGCGACCTTCACTAGCATAGGACATGCATGTTTTTCCATGAAAGAAGAGTTAGAAGAGTACATGGATTATGATATTGGTGAAATATGTAATGATGATTGGAAACTAGCTCAAAAGCTTATGGTTCATGGATGTGATCCTTTACCAAGAAGAAGGTGTTTTTCAAGAGCACCTAAGCTATACAATAAACCATTCCCTATTAAAGAATCAATGTGGAAATTACCTGATGATAGAAATGTTAGATGGAGTCAATATAGGTGCAAAAACTTTACTTGTCTCGCAAGCAATACCAACGCTCGGAAGGGATTCTTCAAGTGTACGGATTGTTTCAATCTTACCGATCATGAGATGCCGCGATGGATAAAATTGAACGGCGATTCAATTTCAAACCAAACAAGTGAAGCTGATTTTTTCATAGATGATGTTCTTGGAATTAAGTTAGGAGAGATTAGAATTGGATTGGATTTTAGTGTTGGAACAGGAACTTTTGCTGCTAGAATGAAAGAATTCAATGTGACTATAATTTCAGCAACTATTAATCTTGGTGCACCTTTTAGTGAAATGATAGCTCTTAGAGGGCTTGTTCCTCTCTATTTGACTATAAATCAAAGGCTTCCATTTTTTGACAATACACTTGATTTGATTCACACAACAAGATTTCTTGATGGTTGGATTGATTTTGTGCTTTTGGATTTTGTTTTGTATGATTGGGATAGAGTTTTGAGGCCAGGAGGGTTACTTTGGATTGATAGCTTTTTTTGCTTGAAGGAAGATTTGTATGTTTACTTGCAAGTTTTCAAAATGTTGAGATATAAGAAACATAAATGGATTGTTGTTCCAAAGATTGATAAGGATGATCAAGAGATGTTCTTTTCTGCTGTTTTAGAGAAGCCTTCTAGGCCATTTAGGTAATCTTACACTGTAATACTCCGGCCGAAAAAGCGACATTAATACTTGAGACGTTCTTTTATTTATACATGTATCTGGATCGAACTTCTAACAAGATATGCTCGTTTGTAATCGTATATGTTGAACATTTAGTAGGCTTGTCTTTTGGTTTGTGTTAATAAAATTGTAGAAAGGCATATGAATATAATATATGTTAACATAATGAGCTTCATATAATTGAATATACAGTTCACTGCCTATCCATGAAAATAATTGATCATGGTATTGATGTAGTTTATGTCTTTGAAATCTCCATCATTAGCCTCATTCTCTATTTTTACTCAATTGATTAATTTGCTCTAATTATTCTTCTTTTTTTCTTATCTTGTTGTTTAATAATATTGATTAATATCTTCAAAAAAATTATGAACAACTATGCTTGTAAAATCTTCACCCTCACAATTATATAGAAAATTGGATCCCCTCTTGATATTCTTCCTCTTCGGAAAAAAAAAGTGGAAGAATAGAGAAAATTGGATCCGAATTATAGAATGGTGGGTGAATATGAATTTTATATTAGCAAGTGGTTTTTTTTTTTTTGGAAAATGATAACTAATGCCCTTAGGGCAATGGTTAAGAAATATAAATATAGTAAAAGTACATTGGAATTTGTGCGGTCAAAGTAATAAAAGTATATAAAATGTTGTTTTCAATGTAAACTTACCATTTTTATTACCTTAAGGGCACTAGTTAACAAGACTTTTTTTTTTAACAAATTAGCAAGTGGTTTTAGTTGTGTAGGGTCAATGTAAAGATCTATGCAGTCAATAAATTGTAGGCATGTGAAAATTTTAAAATGCTGTACCAAATTAAAATTTGTTCTCTTTCGGGTCCGTTTGGTTAGAAGGAAAGAAAGTAGGAAGGAAAGAAAACACGGAATTCGAGAGATGTATTTGGATTATAAAATAGTCCAAATACATGCATTGGTTTCTGTGTTTTCATTCCTTTCTACTTTCTTTCCTTCTAACCAAACGGACGCGAACGTTTCAGTTCTTCTATCAGTTTTTCCTCTACCCGTTCCTGGATTATTGAAGATAACAAAGACCACATTTTTATTCTCTTCTCCAAATTATCAATTCAGTTTTTTTTTTAGGTTTAAACTTCAAGTAACGAATAAGATGAGTAATGAAGAACACGACCAAGGTTCATTTTAAAAGGCAAAGAGCAACGCTTAAATAACCCATGTTTTAAGCATTTTAAATTTTTTCAGATTTGGGTATTGAATTTATATGTGTTAAATCCAAATCAATATGGAAACAAAACAATATGGAAATGGATTTTTTAAACATTCTATGATTATTTAAAAAAAAATTGGTGTTGCATATAAGTAGAAATTGTTTTGTTGTTGAACTCTAGCTCATTAGGTGGACCATGTTTCTTATTGGTCTCATCGCTCTTATTCAGCCTCGGTGCAGAAAATCTAAATCAACTGTCAGTGCCTTTAACCTTCATTGAGTTATTTACTACCTTATTTTGGCTGGTGCCTTTTGTTAAAGTTTTTGAATATACTTTAAATTCAATCCGACCCCCAGAGGAAGACCGAATATGGGAGCATGATGGTTTCGTTATTATGGCTGGTGTTCACTTTAGGGTTCATTTCTTGGTGTGTCAAAATCTTAAGGCTTTTCGGATGCTTTAATAATGTCTGATTTTAGTTGTTGGTGTATAGCTAGATTAACAGTGTAATAGTGATTGGTTTTATAAATATTGAATTTGTTCTTATGTTGATAAAAAAATATAGGTAGAAATATTTGGGTTTTACGTATAGAGTTGCGGGTTGTAATCGGGTCAGAATGACCCGACTAAAAGTAGAAAACAATCTAAATGAAATTAACTTTAAAAGAACAAATTAATTAATAGTGTTTAAAAGTTCTTACTATATAAAATTAAAAGTTTTTCTATTAAAATTTTATATCATTGATAATGAACGATAAATCACCCGATCATTTGTGGTGGGATGAAATTGTAAATACATTTGTAACAAGAACAGAGCCTCATAATGTTGCATTTGAAAGGGCCTCACAAAAGGTATTGTCCTAGTTTGAGTCTACCATTATATCTAGGAAAACTAATGTTACTTATTCAATCGTCTCATTTAAAAATTTCTTTAAATCAATGTTGCATATGACTAATGCTATATACAAAAACTTTCAGACTAATATTAATTTTGTGGCCCTATCAAAGTGAGGTATGTTTAAAAGGATTAACAAATGTAATTTATCCTAACAAATAAAGTGTATATGCAAACTTTTATAGCATTTTGATAATGTTTATTATAAGTCATAACAAAAGGAGTACATCTACCTGTTGATATTAATTTTTTATTTAAATAATCTATAAATGAGTTGTTGGAATGATTAGTGTATTAATTTTTAGTGATTTTTTTCATTAATAATTGACGTGCAAATTAAAAAGGATGAAAGTGAGAATGAAAGAAATATATTAATTGTGTCATAATAGACTTGTGGACAAACCAAAATTTTTAAATTATATATTCATTTCGTTTTAAAAGAAGTGTCACAATTTATTTGTGTACTAATATATAAATGTAAATATTAGCATTTAAGATGTTGTTTGATTTGTTTCGATGAATATTTTTAAGATATGCAATTTTTATAATTTTTAAAAATAGATAATAAAAATATTAACGATCAAAGTTGTACATTGACAAATGTGAACTGGTCAACTGCGACATTTATTTTGGGATGGAAGGAGTAATTATTATAGCTAAACCCTTAATTTAAGAGTGTTTGTTTAAAATGACTAGTATCAAATAACCAAAAAACAAAAAAATTATGCTGAAATAAAAATGTTTTTATTAAAATGATAGAAATATTAAATATTTTTTTAAGATTTTAAACAAGCACAATATATATATATATATATATATATATATATATATATATATATATATATATATATATATATATATATATAGATAGATAGATAGATAGATAGATGTATGTATGTATGTACATGATAAAAAATATTTAATGGGATTTCAGATTTTTTGCAAAAAAAAATCTATTTTTCTATAAAAAATCTTTTTTTCCTTCAAAATGAAAAGATATTTTCAATAACTTTTCTCAAAATCTATTTTTTTGAACATCACGTGTGCAAAGTAAAGTCAATTGAAGCAAAATAAATTGTTATGATTGTAAACAAACGAAAAGTAAATTTTTAGATTTTCTTGAAAATCACTACAAAAATTCTCTAAATTTTTCTTAAAAAAAATCATTTAAAATTTAAAGCTTAAACAAACACACCCAACTTCTCTCTAATACATCTGATCTATACACCATTTTATATATAAATAGATGTACATAAAAAATAAATAAAAATTTAATTAATCGTGTGGATGTACACAAGGTCTTCATTCTCCACAAACTCATTTATATTATACACACCCACACGATTTTAATGTGTTGTTAGGTTTACATTGTTAATTGGAATTAATACTTCAACATCTAATAACCATCATCCATGAGTTTTTATATGTATTTAGTACCTCATTTATATTTGCACGAGAGTTTTGAAGTTGCGAATACTAACTTTTGCAAAAGAGCTTATAATCTTCTCAATTGATGATTTCATGTATGATTAGTTTTTATATATATTTTTTTTTTACTAAATATGTATTTTGTTTATGCAAGTTTTAATATGTTTTTTTTATAGAGCTTAGTAGTAGTAGTAGTAATACAGTGTCATCGTACTTTCTATAAAAAAGAAGAAAATAAAATATCATCATACAAAAGTGCTGAACTATGATTTACAAATAATTTAGTCTCTATTGAATTCCATGTTTGAAATCTAAAAATATGTGTTAGGTGCATAAACTAGTGTAGGGATTTATGTTCAAATATAAAAGAGAAGAAAGGGATGATCGATAGATAGGTGAATAACAAGAATTGTGGAGAAATCATGTGAGAGAGAGGCACACAGCAAATAATTATATAAATATAAATCCTTAAATATTACTACCTCCGTATCAAAACATGAGTTGTTTTTACCATATCACACAAATTAAGAAATGTAATTATTGTATAGATTGTATAGAAAAGAGAAATTATGAGTTAGTTTATAAATTGTTATTTATTAATGATATGGAAAAGATAATTTGTAGAAGTAAGAGAAGAGAGAGTAATAAATAGTTAAGGGTATAATAAGAAAATTAGCATTAAATGTTGCATTGATATTGTAAAGTGACTAATATTTTGGTACAAATTTTTTTCTCAAAGTAACTTATATTTTGATACGGAGGGAGTATTATTTTTATAATAAAATAGTTTTATGGTTGTGAAATGAAGATATCCTACTAGTCTACCTGTTTTTTTTTTTTGAAACAGCCAAGAAAAGCAATATATAAAAGCTAAATAGATTAGCACAATGAGTGCTCCATCTATGGCAAAAAGAAATCTATTACGGTCCAAACACAATCTACCACATAAACAGAATCTTAAAAAGCTTAAACACCAATCCTGTCTAAGCAAACTAATGGATTCATACACCAAAAACTAAAAGCATAGGAAAAACTAGAACATTTCACTTTGATCTACCACCAAATCTGAAGTTTAATCTGATCAATCAGCTGCTCTACCTCAAAAAGTTTTTGTTGAAAAAGGTACTCATTTCTTACCTTCCAAATCATCCAAATAGACGTCATCCAGATAACTTGAAAAGTATTTTTAGGTGTCAAGTGTCGGACCTGCAAACCTAGAAATTGCCAAGCATGAGCCGTTGCCTCTGCATGAAGAACCCCCTGAAGGTTGAATACCTAGCCACCGAAGCAAACCCCACCACACCTGTTGCGAAATCTCACAACCAAAAAATAAATGTGATAGAGTTTCCACACAAGCGCATCCCAAACTACAAAACCGAGAAGCAAGTGGTATAATGTCTCTGGACAACAAATTATCTCTTGTCGGAAGTCGATTTTTAAAAAACGCCACGCAAACAACGACACCTTCAAGGGAACCGTCTTATGCCAAGGAAAATGGACAACAGGAGTTGAGGCCTCCTCCTCCATCGCCTGCACCGTCAAGGATAAGTACGCATTTCAGACCAGATAATTGTTAGAAGAAGCACCACGCCATCGCTACTTGTCAAAAACATTATGCTGCAACACAACATCATGTAAAAGCATACAACAAGACTCCAGCAACTCCTCCCCCCAAGCAAAAAGTGCTCGTCTCCAAATCCACCCCCTAGTATCAAAATCCCACCCTCGCCTACTACACGCCGCCACCGTCAACTGATCCTCACCGCTCAGGCTGGCAAGCCTCGGAAACCGATCTCTCAAGGACTCACCTGCCAACAACCATGGATCATCCCAAAAGGAAGTGCTCTCCCCATCCCCCACTTCACGAGCTAAACAACTATTAAACCAACCCGCAACACCATTAAAAGAACCTGTCCTAATCCCCACTACATCTTTCCACCACAACGACGCCTGCCTGCCCCCTTCCTGCACCACACCGCGATACATGCCATATTTGTTGGCCATAATATGTCGCCACAAATCTAAAGAGCTAGATTAAATTCTTTCACCCTCCGCACCCCCAAATCCCCTAAACTCCAGTCCTAACAAACTTTATCCCAATGAATCCAGTGTACCTTAAGAGCTTCCCCATCCCCACCCGATAAAAAGGATTTAAAGAGAGATTCAATGATAGAAATTATACTTGAGGGAGCTTTGAAGAAGGAAAGAAAGTACACCGGTATAGACGATAGAGCAGCTTTGAGCAGTACTTGGCGACCTCCCATAGATAGGTTATAACATTTCCATACTATAGGGCAAGATTTTATCTTATCAATAACAGGTTTCCAGAAAGAGATTCTTCTAAGATTTCCCCCAATAGGAAGACCCAAGTACACAAAAGGAATGGAACCAAGTCTGCATCTAAAATATTGGCCGCCTCCTGAAGCCAAGACTCCGCAACATTCATTCCCACTAGTAAACTCTTGTGAAAATTCACTTTCAAGCCCGACATCAACTCAAAAAGTATCAAAATAGCCTTAATATAGCCCACACATTCTCCCAACTCTTTTGTCGAACCAACACTGTATCATCCGCAAATTGCAAATGCGAAATACTTAACTCGCCAGCATCCCCCATCGAAAACCCTGAAAAAAGATTAGCTTGCACATCTGCCTTCAACATAGCACTGAGCCCCTCGGCTGCCTTCACCTACTAGCTAACTGTGACAGGAAAAAATCTTATAGCTTAAAAAATACTTATAAAAATATTTATACTTTGTTCACTCTAACTGGGTTCAAATTTAAAACCTTTTAAATTCAAGACATACCTTTTAATTGAACTAAATCCTTAGAGTTAACATGAAAGAAGAAATTAGAGGTTTGTACCCACATTTCAACGCATACCTTGTAAAAGAAAATCCATTATATCTATCTCGCTGGAACTAAATTTGTTGGTTTAATGGACCAAATATATGTGGTGAAAACAAAAATAAATAAAATGGAGCCGTCCAAAACTCCAAGTAATGTTTTATTTATTTTTTCATAAAAAAATATGAAAAAAGACATTCATATTTTTGAATGTGTAGTAGCAGCCATGTGTCATACTTTTCCAAAGAGTCTACCGCCAGTGATTCTGCACCCACTAATAATATTTGTATACATTAAACAGGTAGGTGATGTATCCATTAACAATTATATATTTGTTTATTTGGTTAAACTGGTTATTGAGTAAAGTATTTACAATTTTACAAGAGTAATTTAGAAAAAACAATTAAATTATATAATTTTCACTTTTTAAAAATAACTCTATTAGATAGAGTGAAATATTTGTTGTAACCTATGAGTGAAGTGAAATATTTTGTTTATTGATTTAGTTCACATATGCCGGTCGGTTAATGTTAAAAAACATTACCACATTGCCAATAAATTATTATAACTTTCAAGTACCTAATAAAAAAAATTAATATAACTTTCATACCATTAATAATACAGTTTTACCAAACTTTTACCGAACATTTATTAGTTTAGTGATGATTAATATTAGATTTGACGTGAAGAATCATATTTGATTCAGAAAACTGAAACTACTTGATGTTGGAATTCGTTATAAAATTTAGGCTACTAAAATACTTCCCCTAGTAGAAAATAAGTAATAATAATGCAATTAATTTGTGATAAATTTTGGAATAATTATCTCTCATACTATCTCTATACATTTTTATTTATCTCGTATTGTCTCTTTTAGGGTTTGTTCGGATTAATGGTATAGAATGAAGCGGAATGGAATGGAACAGAATGGAACATAAATTTCATTCAGTTATTTGGATATTTTATGATGGAGCCGAACAAATTTACCACTCCATTATTTAGAAAGAGAACGAAATAGAATGAGTTATTAACTTTTTTATTCCAATTATATCTTTTACTTATAGAATCTTAATATCATGCATTTTCTACTCAATTCAACCTATAACTTTCACATATTTCATTACTAATTCATTGTCCAAACCATAATAACACTCTTAATTAAACATAAACTACCAAATTAATAGAGAAAATGATGGTAACCACTAGCCACCAAATCATAGAAGCCACACTAAAACTAGAACTGCGTAAAAAAAAGACCAACATATTGTCAAAAGTACTATCTTATTCTACAAAAAAAACACACTATCTTATTGGTAAAAAAAAAGTATTATCTTATATTAAAATAATAATATTATAGTATATAATGTTTGAATAAATAGTAGTACAAATTTAATAAAAAACAAAAAGATGAAGAGGAGACACAGTAGTATATATGATGTGAATTTTTTTTCATACGCTAATATAATAACAAGAATAATAAAATTGGTTTATAAAAAAAAATTAGTTGTAGAAGAAAAGAAGATTAGAGAGGGAAGATACACTAATATAAAATTGGTTTGTGTCATTCTTCAAAAAAAAAAATTGGTTTGTGCCAAAAAAAAATACAAAACTGGTTACAGGAGAAGAGAAGACGAGACAGAGGGAAGAAAGAAAGTTAATAACAATTTTTTTTTTATTTACCTTTTCAAAAAAAAAAAGAGTAGAATAAATAAATAGGGATAAAATTATATTTATGTTATTAATTTATTTCATTCCATTACATACACTCAAAATTGGGCGGAATGGAAAGTTGAATGAATGAGTGGTATTAAATGGAATGAGTTACATCTCACTCTATTCCATTTCATTCATATTTTATAAAACCAAACAATGGAATAGCAATTCATTCTACTCTATCCCATCTCATTTCATCAATCCAAACAAACTCTTAAGTTATTGTTCTTAAAGAAAATTGAAGAAGAAAGTTGTTCCAAAATTTGTCACAAAATAGTTGTACAAATACTATTACTCAATAAAAACTTCATATTATAATAATTAATCTTAATTAACATTTTTAATTATTTTCCTTGTTTCAAAAAAATAATTTTATTCCTTATAAATTTTTAGTACAAAGTTTTTATTCCTTATGCCAAGCAATAGGCATAGTAAATACACTTATATATGGAAAAAAATACCATATAGTAATTTTGTACCAAAAAAGAAATTAACTTTCACAGAACATACATCAGATTTAGACGTTACTTTACTAACACATACATTACCGTCAATCTCAACGGCGTGAAAAGAAACCTTAACGCCGTTTCCTCTAAACCTTTTTTCGTACCAGATTCAAAATTCTCCCGAACCTAAGGTTCGGAATCAAAACCTAGTTAAACACAACACTATAAAAACCCGCACCGAGATTCTACCCAATGACCACACTTCAAAACTCTCTCCAAAACCATAACACAAAATTTTCCAATTTTATTCCTTTTCCTGAGATTTAGGGTTTTCGAAGAAAAATGGCTGACCAATCTGAAACTCCGGTGACCGCCGCGGTCAATGACGGCGGTGATTCATTGCTTGAAAAGATCACTGAGAAGCTTCACTTTGATGATTCCTCTTCCGATTCATCTTCCGATTCTGATAAACCGGCCATTGATTCGGATAAACCGGTTATTGATTCTGTTAAGGAGAAGGTTTTTCGCATTTTTGGAAGGGAGAAACCGGTTCATTCTGTTCTCGGTGGAGGAAAGCGTATGAATTTCTTTATCTATAGTGTTTATTTGTTGTTTTTGTAGAGATCTGTGAAAATAAAGTAATATTTTGAATGTTGCATTATTAAATTGTTTAATTAAATGTGAATGAAAATGTTGATTGGTTAAGATCTTTTAAGGCATTTATGTATGTGATTGAATTTGTAGATCTTTCAGTGTTTGTAGTCAATTTTTTTCTAGCTAGCTAGTCAATTGAGTTGTATCTAGGAATCATAGTTTTTATGTTAGCTAGTTCATTGAATCATATCTATGAATTGTGATTAATTAATCTATGATGTCTAAAGTGGGTAATTTGTGTTTAGAAGTCCGTTCAACTGACATAAAATACCGAAATTGCTAGGCAATACGTCCATGAGATCGGGGTTCGATCCCTGGTCACTCCATTTTGTGTGTGTGGATTTATAATGGCTTTGCCATTTCGTTTATTAACCCAAAAAAAAGTGGGTAATTTGTGGAATGATGTGATTATGAATTATGATTCCGACTTTTATTTCTTTGGTTTCACCACCAGTTTCGGCGGTTAGTTCTTGCATCAAGTGGTTCTAATCCCTTCTCAAATGCGGTTGAGGGGGATCAAACCATTATGATTCCTACTTTTACTGCTATATTTTTGCTGATTTGCTTCTAACTGGTTATTGATTCATGAATCATGATTTGTGGCTCCAGAAGAGCTGAAATTTTTTATTTTTTGTTGTATGATTGCTTATTTATTTAATGGGTAATTTGTGAATTGCAGCTGCTGATGTGTTCTTATGGAAGAACAAGAAGATATCTGCTGGTACACTTGGTGTAGCAACTGCAATTTGGGTGTTTTTTGAGCTGCTTGAATATCACTTCCTTACTCTCATTTGTCACGTGTCGATTTTGGTTCTTGCCTTGTTGTTTTTGTGGTCCAATGCTCACACCTTTCTTCATAAGTAAGACTCTCTGGTACTTGGTGAACTATCTATTGAATCAAGGCACAAGTGTGCATGTTAGAATATAAGTTCTTGCCTAAAACCATTTGCATGTGATTAATATCAAATAATGTTTTGTAGGACTCCACCTCACATCCCATTAGTTCATCTACCTGAGGAACCATTTCTGCAAATCACATCTGCTTTGAGAATTGAAATCAACCGTGGATTCTCTGCCTTGCGTGATATTGGTTCAGGAAGAGATCTGAAGAAATTCTTCATTGTATGTAACCTGTGAAATTGCTAGTCCATATACATAATAAATATGATTTTCATAAGTAATCTCTAGAAAACAAATCAATGATGGGTGATAAATGCACACATGCCAACTATAACTACTTCTTAATTTTTAAGATTTTGCATGCATTTTTAGTTCTAATCTACTGTTGGTGTAGTTTTCGTAGAGAAGTAAACTATTTTTGTCATGTTATTGACTTCTGCTAAGGATTTTGTTGTTAATGTCATGTTAGGTTGTTTTTGGCTTGTGGATTGTATCAATTGTGGGGAGCTGGAGCAATTTCTTGACCCTGTTCTACATAAGTAAGAAAAATTCTATCAAACTCATTATTAACAAAAAAAATTTTGGTATGAACTGAATTTTCACTGATTTCACATTCTTCATTTGCAGCTTTTGTTTTGTTGCACACCATTCCTTTCTTGTATGATAAGTATGAGGACAAGATAGACCCTCTGGCCGAAAAAGCATTCATTGAGATTAAAAAGCAGTATGCAGTGTTTGATGAAAAGGTCTTGAGCAAGGTCTTGAGTAAGATTCCAATTGGTCCATTGAAAGGCAAGTTAGCTTAGTGTGTAAGAATGTCTGCTCCCGATGATGATATAGGAAAAAAGAGGCTCCACTTGAATGATTTTATATATAGAGTGTCTTGTTTTAGATTGTTTCTAGGCTGGTATTGATACTCGGATGTAGTTTAAAATTTTGCAAATGGATTTTTATTGGCTACATTGTTTGACATCTCGTAGTCCTTAATTTATTAGCTGCTAATCTGCTGCTGTAAGTTAAAAATATTTATGTTAAGTTTTATTGATAAAAAGTATTTGGTTTTTTAATGTGTTTTTTGCTGCGAAAAAATGTTCACAAGTGAAGTGAACTGATGATCAATAGGCCAAATTAGTTTGATTCATGTTATTTTTAAGTCAAGTTAGGCATTAATATATCTTAATTACTTTGTTATAAGGAGAATTATTTGAAGTTCAGGAATTGAGCTCTTTTTATTTGGGGTGTTTGTTTCATGGTTTAGAAATTCACTCATGAAAAACTTTACCTAAAAATAACAAGGGGACAATATTTCCTTCGTATGTTCGGCTTATACTCATCACATTTTTTGAAATTATTTAGGAGATCAATCGAAATTAAGTGCATGCATGCTTGATAAGGATTGAATTTGCTAGTCTCGAAACTATCTCTTTTTTGGATTGAGAAAACTATTGCTTAAAAAAATAAAAAATAAAATATTACTTTCCATATAATTGGATGAACTTGGATTGTTAGTATTTCATGCCAAAATCCAATGTTTCTGTGTTCTTTATTATTGGTTTCAAGATTCAATGCCTCTATCTAGGAGCTGGATCAATTTTATATGAGTGAAGGGGAGGACCCCAAGTGTATTGGAAAAGGGGTTGTCTCCACCCCCAACAAACTTGTAAGATGACTACTCTTCTCCTCGTGTTAGGGTAGGAATGTGTTAAACCGGCTAATAAGGGTCTACAAGCTATTAAGTTGTAATGACACAGCCCTTAATTTTTTGACAGAATTAAATTTTGCAAAATCATAGTCTCTTCTCACCCCTATCTTAAGTGTTGGTTAGAAATTAGAATCCCCTCGGTTCTATTGAAAGCTAACTTTCAGAGGTTTTTCCCTCCCTTTTTTCCTATAAATACTTTCGGTAGTGTAGAGTCGTCATCATTTTGTAGTACTAGCCCGTGTAATTTGCTTTTTTTGTTATTTCCATAAAAAGTCACTTATTTACTTTATAAAATTGAAAAAAGACACCATCATTAAGTTGAATGAAACATAGTTCAGAAATAAAGCAATCGAATTTTCCAAATTCAAAATACATGTATAAAACTCTATTTCACTATTTACAACAAAATATTTAAAAATGATAAAAATTAGAGTATTTTGTACCAAAAAAAAAAAAAAAAATTAGAGTATTTTATAATTGTATCGTCTAATTAATATCGCATATTTTTTACTTTACATGTATGATTATGGTAAATACACATTAATGGGACAAAGGAAACATTCACAATAAACTCGTCATGAAGCTTGCAAAAATAATGCTTCCATTAAATGGAAGATGACACCAGTGGAAGGAAAAGAGGATTTCACAAAACCTTTTACAGTAGTTGATATGGTTGCAATTGCAAATACTTTAACTATTTATATTAAAATGATATGATTAAGACATTCACTACAAGAGAAATTAGGAAAGAGTTTGACCAAATCAAGAAAGGAAGAACAAAATTTATAAATTTTGGTTTGTGGACGAAATAGGAAGCAACACATGAAACTCACATACAACTATGTAGTCCTACAAACAGGTTTAAGTATAACAGAAATTGAAGTCTGAAGAGATAGAATAATATTATTAGACATCTACAACAGGATTTTTTTTCCTTTCAAAATTATATACATGAATGAATGCACACGAGAATGGTGAGATAACGAAGGCAAAAGAATCAAAACAAAAAACTTTAGAAGTTCCCTCTAGCCCCCACCCTTTTGTGAAATGAACTCTCATCTTGAATGAGATATATAATTCAACAAGATTACATGCCTACAACTTTACAAACAGTTATATATACCTTAGATTAAATGCAAGATCCAATGTCTATATTCAGAATCTTGGAAGCTGGTTTGAACCAGTAGGTTTGGTATCAGATGGTGTAAGAGGAACTGTTGAGAACTCGGAACCGAAACTTTCAGGACGTTGATAATAATAGCTAGGAGGGAGAAGAGTGATGTTTTGATTAGTTGAAGTTATTGGAAAAGAAGATGCAAACCTCTGATTAGGAAGCGGTGGAAGTGGAACAGATCCAAACCTCGGATTGGGAAGTGGGGGAGTAGTGGAAATAGTATTAGGACTTTTATCATTGAAATTTTCAGAGGATGTATCTGTATTTCCTGATAATTCTCTCTTCTCTCTTTCTTCTGTTTCCTTGAGAAGAAAATCAACCCACAGATCTGCAAAGGACTGTAACGGAAAAAGTACTTAATTAAATCTAAATTCACGATAAGAAAACTCCTATCAAAGTACAAGAATTGAATGCAGTAAGAGAACAAACATAATAATATTTGAGTTGATTATATCTATATTTGTATATAGCACTTTCTGGCATAAAATGATTTTTCATGCCAACTGCCAAGACACTACACTATTGTCCATTAGGACTAATAAAATCAACATGGTTTCCAAATGGACGAGGTGGACTGCATATGATTCTGTCATAGGAAAACAATCGTTGGCTCGATTTAAAGTACACGTAACTCGATAGTAATCCATAGATTTGTGTAAATAGCTTCAACCGGGGAAAAATCAGATGAGAAAATATTACCTGGTTATCAGATCCTGTATTTGCCGCTGCTTCTGTCGAACTTCCTCCCAAGATGCCGCCAACCAGGCGGCCAGGCAGCCGAAGAACTCCTCGAACAACACCTTTGCTGGCATCTTGCTGAGCAACCCCTATCCTTTGTTTATCTTCATCAGAGAATCCTAGCATGCGGACCATTAGATCCAAAACCTGTTCCCAACATCATAAACATTAAGCACAGTTTTAACAAACCAAGGCATCACACAAACCAAATAAAAGAATACAGCCAACATCAATAATACAAGTAAAGGAAAGCAACCATAGCAAGTTGCAATAAAAAACAAGTGAAAATAAAGGATATAATTTTGTAATCATTTATCGTTCTACTTAATATGTTGAAATATTAACCAATGTCGCATTTCATGTGTCTAATCATCAATTATTTTTTTAAAAAAACTGAGCATATATGAATTTCATCTCTAGATCACCATCCAGCCTTTGTACAATCAACCACGCGCAAACACAAAAATTGTGACAATCTCATGCATAATGAAGAATATGGAGCTTCTATTCCAGTCCTGCAAAGCGTAACTAAAACAAATCAAAATTAAAACTTTGCATACCTCTCTGCTGTGACTTCTCTGGAAATAAGTTACAAGTAATTTTATAACGATGCGCCTGCAACCAATACAATTTATATGAGAATAACATTCTACTAATACAGTATCAAACGGAGGTAACAGAATAACAAAAGTTATCACAAGTCTAAATTCAGATAAAATTTATATTTACAGAATTGCAATGATTATCCTTTTAAAAAATTGAAGAAAAAGGAATAAAGATAGTTGGCCTTCTGGGAATTCGTAAGTTCATCAGACATCACATGCTCATGCAAATTTTGCAAGAAAAACATACTAAGAGTACGAGCAGGTTAACCTGTCAACAAGATAATCTGAATCCACCGACATTCTATTTAACCATGTCATACTCTGCTCAACAGCTCGCCTTAATCTGGCATTGTCTTCCTCAAGATTGCTTACTCTACTTTTCCATTCAGTTTGTGCCTTCTCAGATTGGGAAAGCTTAGCCAAAATTTCTTCTTTTTCAGTTTTTGATACATCTGCTCTTTGATCTGCGTCCTGGTAATTCAAAAATGCCAAGAAATTAACTTTTTTTCTCCTTCAATTACGAAAAAGTACAAGATCAAAATACTTGAGCAAACTTTTGGGGAACAAAGCAGATAACACAGGATGCATTAAGCTTCAAAAATTAATAGGAAAGAAAAAGATAAGAATGTAGATAGTTAGGACAACGGAATAAAAAGTTAAACAAATATACATGGCATATAATGTGATAAAAGCATATCTATGTGGTCCATATATTGTATTTACAGAACGAGAGAGCCATACTTTCAGCAGTTGAGAAAGCTTAGTTGTTTCTTCTTTTGCCCGGGCTAACTCCCCTTCTAAATGTTCCTAAGGAATACAAAAACAGTGCATGTAAATTACTCAAAGTAATTATTGACACAATGACACAAACAAGAGGGAATATCAACATCCCGACAATTCTCTGTTAAGTTATGAATAAAAAGGGAAACACGGCATGTTTGTATACCTGGGCTTCAATTTCAGCATAGTATTGTCCAAGAGCTGTCTGTAAATTTGAAAGTTCAATATTTTTAGAATCTATTGTGCTCAAACAGTTTGTAAGCTTTTTGTTCAGGTCATCAATGATTTCCCTGGACTTCAGAATTTCATTATTGTTTGTCATCTTCAGTTCCTCCTGACTTTTAATTGCTTGCTTCAGAGTTCTCTCAAGATGTGATATCTGAGCCCTTAAATAAATATTGCTATCACGAAGCTCTTCAATGATTTTACTATCCTCATCCATTTTTTCCGCTTCCTCGGATGCCTAGATGAAAAGCAGCAAACAAGTTGATATTCATATACTAAATATATCCAGGAGAATGTAACTGAAACTCATCTACACTCAGATGATAATGTAGGAAAAATAATACTGCCCCACAGAGTACTATCAAATAAATGAATATGCTAAATGTCAGGCAAAACTATCATACAATCAATAGGCCAACAAAAACAGTTCACTATTATGAAAACAAAAAAAGTAGTTTATTTATCATTACAATGTATTATGTGTATGATAGCACCCGTTAGGGTCCATTTGTTTTGGTGGTAGAGTATTGACTTTGAAAGAACTGATTCTGATTCTTAAAGAACTAATTTTGAAGAACCAAGATTGGAAAGTTTTATTTGTGAGTTTGAAATATATGATTTTGTTGGGATGGTAAGGTAAAATAACTTTTAAAGTGCAAATCTGGTTATATTTTGTAAGAAAACATTGTAATACTAATAGCAATCGAGCATTACTAATTAGCAAGAATCCAGCAACCAATATCGATACAATTTAAGTGTCTCAGTCCAAATTATTTATCACAAAAACATATTTTAGAATTTATGAGATACATACAAATATAAATTAAGGTAATTGGTACATTGAGTCTCTTGAATGTCACACTTATTCAACATTGATTCTGCTGTAGAAAATAAAGACATCAGTAAAAGAATCAAACCTTTTCCAGTAAATGCTGTTTAAGGCGGCTCAATTCTTGTAATGCTTTGTCCCTGTCCCGCTGTGTTTCCTTCAAATCTTTACTTAGCTTTTGTAAGGATCTTTCCATTTCTTCCTTTCCAGGAAAACTTTCCGAACGATCTTGCGTCTGTTACCAAAAAATAAAGTAGAAAATAAATATTGACATCATTATGTATGCATAACCTGTAAAGCACATATTTTTATAAAGTTTTGGCTCACGTCACTGATGCTGCTAGAATCCTTTTTCTGAATATGCAAAGCATCATACAAGATTTTTTCGGTGAAAGACTTCCTGCTTTTTTCAAGATCAGCCTCAATTTCATTCTTCTCCATCTAATAACAAGTAGAAGCGATCATATCAGCGTGTTTTTCAAACAAAATAATAGACAAGCAACATCAACAATTTTTGAGTGATAAGATAATAGAAATTTGTTAAGTTGCAGTTAAATAAATAAAGTATAAACCTACCAACCTTAAGAGCGGTGTTTTCCTTCTCCAACGTTTCAATTAGTCTTTTCAAGCTATTGAAAGCCTCCGGGGCTTCTTCATTTTGCCGTCTGGTCAACTCTAATTGCAGATGCTTTACTTCTGATGCTTTCTCATTCAATTCACTTTGTATTTTGCTCATCTCCTTTGATGTCTTCCAAGAAAAAATATTATATTTAGTTAGATAACCAAAAATATTGCAATACAGACCATGACACTGCAAAAGTTTACAGTTGCTTGTAAAGATTCCAGTTGCTCAATGATGCAACAGAAGAGTTTTTGGATGGAAAATTACATGGTGATTTTCAAGCACTGGTAAAAGCTATCTATGTTCTCTTTTAGTTTTTGGTCGCAAAACAAACCAATCACTTCAGAGAACTGTAACATTTATTTCATATGTGCACCTATTGCTTTATATCAGTTGGCTCTTTTATGTTTGAAATTATGTAGTGTTGCGGCTATGATCATATAAATTTACATATCAACCAAAACTCACTTTTTCTCTTTCCAACTTTAACATTTTAAGCTCCTCCTGGAAAGAGTTGTTCAATTCCTGTTCCTCTGACATTGAAGAAATAGGCAGAGATTTAGACAAATTATATTTACATGATCTTACATTTAGCATTAGACATTCCAAATGCAAAATAAAAATACCATGAAATTTTAGTTGGATATTTGCCAATTTATCACGTTCCTGCTTTAGTTCTAACTTCATCTTTCTTATCTCTGAGGAATATTGCCCAGCGTTTGACGGCCTGCATTTTCCATCAACTGAATCTGCAAGCTCCTAGAAGGCATTCATACATCTGTTGTCAAGTTCACTCATCATTAAGAATAAAAATATAAAGAAACTAATCAAAATATTATAAATCAAAGTGACATACAAATAAAAGTAGTTGCATTATAAAAACTGAAAACTGAAATTCTAGGCCATGTCCATTGAGAACACAGTGAAAATCAAACAGACATAAGATAGGACAATATCATGATATTAATTTATCAATAAGCAATATGGACAAAGGATATAAATGAACACCACCTAATAGTAAGTCTTCTTATCATCCTTCAATGGTGCATGTATAAGAAACTTTAAGAATAGTGTCAACACCATAAATCTAAGGTATCATTACTTGGTAAATTTGAATGTGCATACTCAATCTTAATTTGAATAGTATACGATTTCAAATCAGACATGGTTCCATTGTTTTATAGCATAATGATTTTTCAGGTTAGTTGTTGTGAGCTTATTATTAACAATATAGATAATTAGAGAGAGCAACAAAGAAGACTAGAGTTCCAATAGAATATCATTAGCACAACATAATGATAATAAGGATTACAAAGGGATATATAGCAAACACATAAGGCCCAATACATAAGCCCAATGTCCTATTATCTAACATCTCCCCTCAAACACATGATGCATTAACACCAAACATCGAGAGTTTGTCAAACAAAATGAAAAACAAAATAATATCATTAGCATAACATAATGAGCATAAGAATTACAAAGGGATCAATAGCCAAACCTAAAAGACCTAGGCTCAAGGCCCACAAATCTAACTCGAATCAAAACGAATACATTAAAATGCACATGACATTGTTGATCAAGAATACTCGTTACTGATTAAATTTCGTATAAAAATAACAAATACCAGACACCAAATATAATGGTGGGTCTAACACTGGTTAAAAAAGAATCGTAACATGCATTAAAACTTTCCATAGTAAAATTTTATTAGAATATCAATCAAACAATGATAGTGGAAGTAAATTATGACCCTAGGTGACATTTAACTACAATGTGTTACAAGTTCAAGTCCTGGTATTGCCACTCCCAGAAGGGCACTACTTCCAACCCAACGGTAATAGGTAAGTCTCAGCTATGCATGTGAGGATAGCCGGTCAAAGACCCAAAAATTAGAATACAGGACTACCTTCTTTGAAGAAGCTCCACTTGTAGATGCCCTAGAACCTTCAACTCTGGAAGCACTCAGAGCAACATTTGTAGCCTCCAAATTCTGCTTTAGTGAACCCTTTTCTTTATTTAATCTAACAATCTGATCCTGCAAAGGAAATGACCGGATGGTTAATTAATCTTAGCATATATTGTTGTGACTATATATGAAATTTCTCTTTATTTTATGCAAGACCCGGTGTATCTCAAAACTTTTGATCAAGGACTAATTACTGTCACGGACGTAAGATATAACTTTACCATGTGATCAAGAAAATTAAAATCCTCCGGTTTTGAAGAGTGAGACATCATTATAGCTTTACTTTAGATAACACACATCCAGAATATATATATATATATATATATAGATCTTTATTATCAAATGGAAAAAGAAAGAAAACTAAACCGAAGAAGATAAAGTCCATAAAAAACTGCTCTCATGAACCAACTATCCTTGGCAATGCACCCCCTCACACAAGAGCCCTTGGAACTTAAACATTGACTGTGCACAGGACCATCCTACTTTGTGTTAAGAGAATGGTACGGTGAATATAAACTCTAGATAGTTCGAAAATACAAAGAAAAAAAAAACAAGAGAAAACAAAATAGTACAGATTAATATTACAATACATGTATATTGGAATGTAATAGCCGCACCTCTTTCTGTTTTAATAGAGCTGCATAATTAACTGATAGTGCTTTAATTTCTGCCTCGGAGTCTTGAAGTCTCTTGATTTCAGCTCTGTATTGTTCTGTCTATAAGAAGCACATGAAAGAATAAAATGAACCTCTCTTTTTTATTTTAACAAAACTACATTTTATTTAACCATATATTACTACAGCTTAAATTTACGGACACTGTAACATTTTAAAATCAATGTAAGATGGTGTATCAAGTTTTGAATCTCGGCCCATGCACATTACGTGCAATGTCCCTACCAACTCAGTTAAGCTCACTTACGGTAAGATATTCTATTCTACCAGTAGTAGCTATATATAGCTCAATAGTTAGTTAAATACTTCACTTCATAGTTCATAAACACTAAACAGACAATGAAAAGATATAAGCACAAGCGATAAAAACCACCTCAGAAATAGAGACATGATCGATGGCATTAGCGAGTGGCGATATAATTCGGTTAGAATTGCGGCGGCGATCTGAAACGGAAGATTGCTGACCGTAGATGCGGAGCATTTGATCTTGTTCGTCGTCATCGTGGTGAACATCGAGTGCGATCTTGTTCAAGTTCTCTTTCAAATTGGCAATGGTGCTCCACATGGTGGAAAATTGAAGCAGATGCAGATTTTGTGTTGTTTAATTTCCACCGTTAATTTTCGCGGGTAAATTTGGGAGGGACTGAATCTGAATATGTGAAAATGAGATTCTGCAATGCAGTTTGAGGTAGATCTCAGTTCGTGAACGTTCTGTAAGTTCTACTAACATCAAAAGCTACTCTTTACTGTCACTTAATTAAACTCATTTTTTATGGTGAATTTTATTCGTTTTTTACCTTTCCAATTTTACCCCTTTCATTTGCATAATCATTCTTTATTTAATTAAATAATAATAATAATAATCAAATTTAGTTTAATTTAGCTTAGCTTAGCTTAGTTGGAAGTATTGTTTTTTTTTGGAACAGAGAGGGAAAAGAAAAGAAAAAGTAAATAAAAAACTATTTAAAAAACAAGGTCCTACTATCATCCATTAATAGGAGAAGACTTGTTTCAGTAGGCGGAATAAGTAACAATAGAAGCGTAAAACTCAAGGTTGCGCGCACCAAGTTATCTTAGTTGGTATGTACGTAGAAATCAAATTTAAATTATGATACATTTGTTTATTTATTTTTGGGATAAAATTCTCTAGAAAAAAAATAAAAGTCAAAACTTTTAAATATAATATAAAGATACTAAATTTTGATATAACATCATTTCTTTCAATTTAATCTTTCCCTCAATCATTGTTTTTACTTTACTTCATTTTTTACCATTCTTTCTTTTTTTGGTACATGGCTTTCTTTCTTACCATTCTAATAAGTAATAACTTAAAACTTTGAAATAATTCGATAAAAAATTATAAGAGTCTATTATTCTTTCCTATCATATTATACTAATAAACAATATTTTTTTATACGCAGACGAAATAATAAATCATCTGAAAGTCACAAACACACAAATTCTGATCATGAACGTCTGATATAATAAAGTCTATTATTTTTTCCTATTAATATAAATTAATTCAACAAATTTATTTTATAAATGATTAAGGATACAATTGGGCTTCTCACAGAATAAAACCAATTGGGCCGTTAGGTTTAGCATTAGATATAGGAATCAGAATGCACTATATAAACGAGCTTCATGTACTAACCATTCTGCAGCTTCTGCAGTTTTTAGGGTTATAGCCGCATCTTTTATTCATTCACACACTATCACACAATCTCAATTCTTCAATTTGTTTATTGTTTTCTTTGTTTAACCAAAAAAATTTAAATTGATTTTGCGATGAAGAGAAACAAACAAAGGAAATTTACATTGATTGCTGATAAATCTGCAACATGATATCTTTGTTTTGGTTCGTATTCACTGAGCATAGTCATCATTACACTAACTCTTTTTCAATAATTTTTCTTCAGTTTTTTGTTTAAATCGAAGGTTCCTATGGAGGAAACGCCATAAATCAGTGCGTTATCTATTCAAGTTTGCCTTCGGAAATTAAATCGAGATTAAAATCTCATCAAATGATCAAGTTTTTCATTTAGCTTGGTTCATCTTTTGAATTTGATTTCGTATATTATTATTGTTAATATTATGAATATGAATGCGAAGATCCCAGCAGAGAGGCAAGTAACTCTAATAATTGAGGCCGCTCTAACGATTAATTTCAATATCCTTCGCAAATTTAATTGCCGAATCGTAGGATGTCCAAATTTTGCTGTTTTGGTGCATCTTGAACCCTCGGCTATATCTTAAATGAAAGGTTTACATTTACTCTATGAACAGTTACAAAAGAAGTGTTACAAGAAATTTTATGAGTTGGGAGTACAATTTTATGATATTGACTATGACTATAAAGAATGACATTTTTGAAATGTATGTTTGGTTCTGCAAAAATAATTCAATTTGAATAAATTGATTCTAATTAAAATTGGAGTTGAAGTTAGAATTATTTATGTTTGGATATATTCGATTCAATTAAGTTAATAAAAGCTACAATTTTTAACTTCAATGACGATTTTATTCTGTAAAGTCAGCATACTACTCCTATGCAATGGAAACTATAATTGATAACAGGGAAGATTATAGACTTTCAGGGCTGGATTATAGACTTAAGACTTGCCAGACTTATGATTATAGACATTCAATTACAATACTGGAGAAAGATAATTCAAGCACAAAGTTACTACGCTTTGAAAACTTTAATTGATAATGAAGATTATAGAGTTTCCAAACTTTAGATGTTAATTTGGAAACTTTAATTGATAATGAATTTTATAGTGTAAAAAGGGTGTGGATGGAAGCTGGTCATTGGGACATGGTTATTGTACGTGCCGAAAATGCTACCACATTTTTCCATGAATTTTATTTTGCACTGCTAGCAGCAGCTCCATAACTCAGAGTGACATAGTGAGAAAATATGGGAAGAACTGTCATTTCATAAAAGCAAGAACTATGCATATTGAAGGAAGTCGTACACCTATGGAATCTGAAGCACGTGCGCTTAAAGCGGTCATCCTTTGGCTTGGAGAGCTAGGTCTATTGAATGCGGACATTAAACTAGATTGTTTGCTAGTGGTTGAAGCCATAAACGAAAGATTAAGTGACTGAGACAAATTTGGTGCTATTGTTGAGGAACGTAAAAGATGTTATTAGAAAACTACACAAATTTAAGATAAAATTCATTAGGATACAAACCAATGTTGTTGCTTATACTTTAACTAGGGCGTCAAGATCTTAAGCTAGTCACCAAACATTTGATTTGATCCAATCTTATATTATTCCTAGGTTGAATGTAATAATATGATTTTATAATTGTAAAAAAATAATATCTTTTGATAGTAGTATAAATCTTACTAAAAGATATATCTTTAGTTGTCTTCGTAATGCGGAGAGAGAAGAGCAATCACCATCAACTCTAAGGTTCATTATAGTTTATTTAACAAGACTCATCTGTCATTTCCATCCAACAGTTTGGTCGGATGATGAGTTGATCAGGTGGATAGGTTCTTCAGGTGGGTTGATATGGATCATTACCAACTTTAATACAAGCCAATTACTGATGTAAGGATAGGTAGTTGGATATAGTAAGAAACAAAAGGATTGAAAAATGAGAAGTATAGATTTTTCTAGCTGACATTAGTACTTGAATTGCTGATATGAAGATAAAGAAAAACTAAAGCAGAAATTGCATTATACTGTAGTGTATATATATATACAAGACTTTTCAAACTCAACTAGTTACATAACCAACAAAGGCCCTATAAGTCATAACTGGTGCCAGTAGATCTGGGCACCATCACATACATATAAACTATAAAGTCTAAAGAAAAAGACATTTTCACAAGGTTTTATGCTACAACAAGATGCTAGATGACTAGCTCAATGTATGTCATAATATGTACAATTTGGTCCAAAACTTTTTGAAGAGCATGAGTATCTTTACTTTCTCTTAGGAGATGAAGATAATTCAAAGTAAGTTGGTCCTGGGGTCGACGGACAGGTAAGAGATTGAATCAATTCTTGCACAGATATCACTTTAAATCTAGGAGGTTTATTCAAAGCTATGTTGTCAACCCGATGCTCATAAATCTTGCCTTGTTTGTCAAGTTTATACTCAGAGGTCCCATCAAACCTACCACGGCTTTCCCATGGAACTCGTGGGATACCGTGAGCAGTCCAGCGAACCATAATGACATTCTCAGCAGGTTGCCACACACTAATTATGTCTATCCACAAAGCTTTGAAAAATATCTTGCCATGAAATCGTAGGTTCCAGAATATCGATTTGTAATTTTCAATACCCATAAATGTATTCAGGGGATCCTTTAATACAATATCATCCCTGAAAAAACAAAGAGAGATGTTATAGTCAGCAAATTTAGCAGATCAGAGTAAAGAAAACATTATGGAGTTCATGATTTTAACATAACCAAACTATCATATTCTCAGCAACTAGTGGGAAAACATATTTGATTTCATATATTGGATAGGGTCTGTTTTGGCCGTGCTAGGTGCTAAATCACACTAAAATATGTTTGGACCTCATTTGATATTTGAGTTATAGCATTGAGCAAAGCAAGGAGACCATGGAATACCTCCCTGATCATGTTTGTGTTCAAATCTCTATTCTCGAAGCTAACATATGGATTCACCGTATGATATTCTCCCATAATCCCCCTTCTCTTTCTTCCCCTCCCTAAACCCAAATCATCAGTATTTTCTTATTTGGAAGTCAATCCAGTTATGGGAACAGTAAGTCCTACTCATTAGTTCTTACATTAATTGAATATGAAAAGCATATGATTCATGGTTGAGAAAAAGTGGTTGCTTAATTCAACCGATGGATAGTTATGATTTTCAACTCATGTGAAATACAAGTAAGAAAAATAGATGAAAGAAGAAACTTCTTCTAATCTAATTAACTCAGTTTGAAGATTAAAGTGTCCTGTTATTATTTTGGCTAATAGAATAATCTTCCTCGATACATTCTAGCCAAAATTCTTCTTGAATACATTAATGCAATGCTTAGGACTCAAAATGAGAATAGCTTAAACAAGCACAACAACTTTTGACAAAACAAATAAGGTAACATAAGTCATTATGCAGAATAACACTAAGCACACAATATACTCAACCAGCCACCGAGATAAATGTATACAAAATTTGACACTCTTACGCTTTACATTATAATAACAGAACAGGCTTCATTGGCACAATCTTTATGATTTTTGTGCCCACTTAATACACCATGTTGCATGCTTATTAACAAGTTAACACATGAATCACACACAATTAGATCCCCAAATATCCATTACACTTAAACTTAATTAGAATAAGCAGCAAAATTACCCCTATCCCTAACGACAGAAGTTAATAGAAGGACCATTAAAGTGCGATACACATGGAAGGCCAAAGGTTCATTTAACATGCCAGTGGCACACAAAAGCATCTAACAATTTCAGATATTACTAGCCATTTCACAAAATTCAAAGACGTTTTTTTACTAAAGCTCAAAATTTTGAGAATCAATTTGTCTATTAACTCCTATATTATACTAGTATCATCCAAATTAACCCCACAAAAACCTAGTGCAAGATTAATTTCTATCATTAAGAAGCTAAAATAACTACCTTTCACGAAAAATTTGACTAATTAATGCATGTTTAGTATCACAGCAGGTTTGTCAGAATCACAGCAAGCTAATATAATTTTGTAAAAACTACGCATTTGAAAATCCACTCTGATACCAAATATGCACTTAGTAGTTTAGTCTAAATATTAGAATAGAGTAAACAAAATCATATTATCTTTCTACACTAAACAGCATGGGATTATGCAAAATCATGAAACATATGAATCAAAATCCAAACCTATAGATATCAAAGCTAAGTTCTTTGTAAAATAGATCAGGGAACTCTTCCCTCAAAGTTCGTATAGCATATCCCAAATTCACATAGTAATTCTGTTTTTCTTCCTCTTCTTCTTTGCTTGACCTCGAACCACTCTTCACCGGAACCGAAAACTGACCATACTGCCTCACGTTCCGATCCAAATCCAAAACTGCACAATCCTTCACTTCACTAGAAATTTTCACCCCTTGATTTGACCTAATTGCGTTCAATTTTGAGTAGGGTTTGAAGCTGTGGTGTTTCCTCAATTTAGGGTTAGGGTTTTGTGTGAAATGAGGGGCAACGTGCATCTCCGGGGATTGAATTAGAAGAGACATTGAGAAAGTTAAATGAGTTTCAGAGGAAAAATTAAGCGAGAAAATTTCAATTTTTTTCCGGGAAAAATTGAATTTATAAGGTGAAAATCAGAAAATGAGATTATTTTGTGGATAAATGGATTTATTGAGTAATTAAGCGGGAAAATGTGTGATGGGTTTGGGTTAAGACTTAAGATATTATTATGGGCTTGTTTGGCCCTACATTTTATGGGTTTTTTGGTAAAATAGAGAAAAGTACAAAACATTTGTGGGGAAAAGTCGAGAAATTGGATATAGATGAAGAGAAAAATAATGTGGGACGATGATGAAAGGACATAATAATTGATATGATAAAATTAGGATCATTGTAATTGAAACATTTTTGTGATATTAAAAACACATATTAAAGAGTGCAAAAGTTTAGAGTTCACATAAAATATCGAAATTGTTAGATTAGACATGATTAGGTTTGAAAAATGATCATGTAGTTCATGATTTAGGTAAGAAAATATTATTTCGTCTACGTACTAAAAAAACACATATTTAAGTAAATGACTGTTAACTTTGACATGTAGGTCGAAGTTATAAAGTATGACTCACATGTAATTACAAGAGGATGAAGAGGGCGCATGTAGAGGTTATGTGAGTAGTTAGGAGCGCGTGAAGACAATAGAAACACTAAGTAGTTACATGTAGTCATACTTAACTTTGATATATGTCGAAGTTAGCAATTCCCTTTGAGTAATCTCTCTCACTTTAGCTCAATTGATATAATTGCAAATTTGCACTTTATAAGTTGTAATTTTAGCCATTAGACTATGAGATAAAAAAATCTTAATTATTTGTGTAAAAGAACTAATAGGAAATTTTGAATTTTAATCCTAACTTTTATATAATATAATATTTTTATCAACTGAATTATGTTACACAAACTAATTGGATCTTAAATTATTAGGAGAAAATAGCGAAAATAAGGGAAGTGGAACAAAATTATAGAAAAATATTAATTTTCTACCTTACATAGAGACAAATAAATCTGAAATATATGGAATATACCTTTGATACTTCATACCCAATATGAAAATAGGAAACTCAAATAATATCTCTATACAAATATTAATGAAACTCAAATCTATCGTCAAAGAAAAAAAACTCAAATCTAATTTTTTAATTTTTATAAATTCAAATCTAAAATTTTTAACGATTTTCTTTTTACCATATAAAACGTACGAACTTTTCACCTAAAATAAAACTTTTCATCATATATTTAAGAAGTAAAATATTCTTTACTGCTTTTTTTTTTATGAATTCTTACTACTTAAATATGTTTTTTTTTGTTAAATAGTTTAATAATTAGAACTTTTACAAAGATGAAATGACAAGATTATGATAAACTTATACACACACATGTGAAGGACTCGAAGTTCAAACCCTGGTCATGACATCCAGCCTAATAATTATGATAATTTTGTCAGTTGAGCTAAGACTTTTGGATGATTAAATTTCATCTTTAAAAGTGAATAAATTGAGTGAAATTGTGTATTAAATTCGGACCATCTAATATAAAATATACAGTTAAAATTTGTTAATGCTGGAAATTGTGTTAAATGTCTATCGCAAAAAATTTGGATCCCGCGTTGTGACCTTGGAAAAACATAGAAGAGAAAAAGTAAAACAGTGTACAAAGTTTGTCTAATACATACATTGAAAAAATTTGAGAAAAATATGTACATTATATTATCGGAGTGTCAAAATGAGTGAATATGATGGATTTTGATGATAATAAATCTATAAGGACATTGTATATTAAAAAAATGTTTAATACTAAGACAAGCCCATTGCCTTACAAAAAAAAAGACACCCACTAATGAAAGTGTTTTAACAATCCATTAATCTAAACACAAATGTTTTATTTACTAAACAATCAATTAATATAAACACAAATGTTGTCTTCTTATAAAATGTTTAAAACTACTCAAAATACATTTCTGCACTTCAAAACAACTTGAAAATCAGTCATTTAGCCTAAGATTGTGCACTTTTTCTGAAATATTTATGAGTTGATTTTTTTCGAATTATTTGTGAGATACATTTGCTTGTCTTTTCATTTGGCTTGTCTTTCATCAATTCAATATCGTCATCCGGAACATGTTCTTTCTTCTTATTCATGTTCGCATCTGTTGTTTTAACAACATTATTGTACGAAAGAGGTTGTTCGGTGTTGGTTGAGTTATGAATTTCACATCCATTAACTTCTTTTGACTCTTGTGTTTTGTTTGACAACTTTGTAGATTCCTCGTTGTGACCTTGGAAAAGCATAAAAGAGAAAAAGTAAAATATTGTACAAACTTTGTCTTATACATCAATTGAAAAATTCGATAAAAATATGTACATTCTCGAAGTGTCAAAATAAGTTAATACGATGGATTTTGATGATAATAAATCTATAAACACACTGCATATAACATTTTTTTAACAAAACAGAAGTTTCATTGAATTGAATAAAATTCCAAATTTTTTAATTCTCTAATTTCGTTAATACGAAGACACGCTCACTGCCTTACAAAAAAAAAAAAAGACGCCCACTAATGAAAGTTTTAAACAATCCATTAATCTAAACACAAATATTATTTTTACTAAACAATCAATTAATCTAAACACAAATGTTGTCTTCTTATAAAATATTTAATACTATAATCAAAATACATTTATGCACTTCATAACAACCTTGAAAACCAGTCATTTAGCCTAAGACTATGCTCTCTTTCTGAAATATTTAGGAGTTGATTTTTTTCGAGCTATTTGTGAGAAATATTTTCTTGCTTTTTCATTTGGCTTATCTTTCATCGATTCAATATCATCATTTGGAACATGTTTTTTTTTTCTTACTCATTTCGTATTTGTTGTTTAAACAACATTATTGTTTGAAAGAGGTTGCCCAGTGTTACAGTGTTAGTTGAGTTATGAATTTCACATCCATTAATTGGCCCTTGTGTTTTGTTTGGCAACTTTGTAGCAGCCTTTGGTTTCACAATTTCAGCATGTGCTTCTCTTTTTGATTCATAATTTCAACATTATCTTTTGCACTTTTTTTAGAATATTGAGTTTTTGGTTTCAAAAACTCAATTTGTGTTTCTTCTTTTGGCTCAGGAGTAATAGGTACTTCAGATTTCTTATGAACTTTTTTCTGAGGAGAATTAGTTTTCTTTGGTGTTTGCATTTTTGTTTCCCCTTTTGATTCAGTGTTAGGAATAGTAGGCAGCATAGGCTTTTTTTGCTCTCTTTTTAGAGAAGATCTAGTTCTCCTACTTAGATTTACCCATTGTGCTTTGAATTCTTTGTCATTGTTACTTTAATTACGGCATACTTTCTTCGGAATTCTCTGATTCCTTAATTTTCAAAGGCATGATTTTTCTCTTTAGTCTTCTTTATTTTGAATTTGATCCACAATTAAAGGTAGTCTTGGATACTTTTGTTGCTTTGGAAGTGTGCATAATTTCATCATCCACCACTTAGCCCAACTCTATTGCCAATGTAAACAACAAAATCATATTCTGAGCCATTTTCATCTTCTAAAACCATGTTATACACCGTGTTTAGAAGATGTTTCTCACAAAATCTGCTAGAAAGACTCAACCAAAAACAACTATAAACATGAGACAGACTATTGACTTGATAAATGATGGATTCAAAGACTGCAAATTGACTAGGAGTGCCTCTGCAGCATTGTAAGCACAAGTTCTTTCTTGTTGTGTAGCTTCCTTGATTTCATTTAGAGGCCTCGCAACGTAACTTTCCCATGATGATGAATTTGACCTTGACCTCTTCTTTGGATATGAACCTCTATCAGAAAGCTTTGTGCTAATCTCTATGGAGTAACTTGGGTTCTTGGACGTGAAGAGCGCCTAGGTTCCACTTCATCATTAGTCTTTAATTTTAATTTGGAAAGACGATTCTAGGACTTATTTGCAGAACTTACAATTTTAGTCAATTTTTTAAAAATCTTTGAAATTCCTAAATCCTCAAACCTCTTCTTATTTTCTTCAAGTCTTTGTTTTCTAGCCTCTTCAATCTTCATACTTGTTGCAAGAGCAACCCTTCGCCTTCTATGGTGGAAGATGAAGCAGCGATGGTGTCGCTTGGAGAGAGGTGTGCGAGTGGAGTGGAGTGAAATATGTGTGGATCCCGCATACATCATTTGGATTCAATGCAATGCAAAATAATTAATTTTACACTTCTTACAAATTCTAATTTTATCAAAGTGTGCCAATTGTAGTTTTACATCTTCTAGTGTATTTTTGGCACATGCATGTTCTTATCTTACATTACTCAAAAAAAAAAATGTTCTTATCTTACAGGATATATATTGGATTTTCAAATCATTATGGTGATGAGATGAGAATGACTTATGCACCTTTCACTCCAAATCCACACATCTGAGAAAATGAAAGAAGACCTAATTAAATATATATATATTTACACCTTGGTGGGTAACAAATCTATGTCACTGTGTCTAATACCCCTACCATATATTATATGTACTTTTAGCTACATATTTGTTCTTTTCAAATGGAAGCATTGTTGCATATAAATTATATATACCTCATCTGCTAAACTCAATTCTCGTCGATACAAATCTAATTGCTATTTGAATTCACCAAATTATGTATATTGTAAAAGTTATTTCCGTTTCTTGATAGTAAATGTTAATGCTTACTAATTTTTAAATACAAAAAGTCCATTATTAGAAGATAGAAGAGTATGGAGTATAAATCTTTTTACTTGCTTAAGTCTACAATATAAAATAAAATTTATTTATTTTTTTGACTAAAAAAGAAAATTTATTTAAAGATTAATATATCTGACTTATATCCTATTATAAAAAGATACTCTAACTTTTTCTTTTCTTTTTTCTAATGCCCTTTGCATTTTCCATATACTTTTTTTTACTAGTATTTGGTGAATGCAAGTTGCAACAATTATGTACAACAGCTAATAGTAGAAGAGAGACAAAATGCTATACTACATTTACATACACATACACAAATTCTAATATGCATAATTTGCGCAAGTACGACACCACGTACAATGTTTAAAAAAATTATTGTTACTATTATAACGAAAATGAATTTTGTCAAATTTATTATTGGATTAAAAATTTATATCATATAAATTATTTATGCAAAATTTTAAAAAAATTAAAAATTATTTACAGTAATAAATTATTGAAATCCATCAAAATTAACAGTTTATGAGTTTTATTTAATATCGTTAAATTTAATGAATCTCAATAACATTAATAATTTTTAATTTTTTATTCTGTCAAAAAAAAATTAAATTTTTATAATATAATTTTCAGTTCAACAATAAATTTTATAAAATTTATATTGGTTAGGATTTTACATGATCGAAAACTTAGACAAATCTTTCACCCTTATACATGAACACATTCATTTTCAATGATGCAGACAATTATTTTCCCTGACTGAAACCCAGTGCAGTGGTGTTAGGTCAACCGTCAACCCATAAGGGTAATTTCGTCTTTTAAACAAACCCACCGTCGGGTACTAAATGGAGTGAAGTGGAAGTTGGTTTCAACTAACTCACCTGCCACGTGTCACTTCCATTAAATAACCCCTTTCATTTCTTCATCTCCAAACAAAAAAACTCTCTCTCTCTCTCTGTTAGATTCATTATTATGCATTAATCATGAGATCATCAATGGCGGTTCTGCTGCATTTCTAAATTCACATTCATCTTCTTCAAATTTCAGTTTCATTTGATTAATCAAAGTTGTTAATTAGTTAGTTTAGTTAGTTACGTTTCCGTTACACCTAACCATGGAGTTACAGCATCCAACGACGGCGTTTCACAACTCCGCCATGACCTTCGATGAAGTCTCCATGGAACGCAGTAAAAGCTTCGTCAACGCGTTGCAGGTTCTCTCTCTATGATAATTCTCACTTTTTCACTCTTTTTTCTTTTTCTGAGTTATTTATTTATTTATTTATATATTACTTTTTTAAGTTCAGATCTGCATTTGTTTTGATTTATTTGTTTCCAATTAAGTCTAGTAGTAATTGTGATTTTTTTTACTGTAGTTTAATGCTGGTAAAACTATTCTAGGCTTTAAAATTTTGGACCGATCACATTATTGCAGTTGCAGTGATCGGTCCACAATTAAAATCCGCATCACCACACACTACGGAGTGGTGGATGCAGTGGCCTTGTAAGGCCACAACCAGACACTTCGACTCATTGCTCAACCAAATTATTCGTCTAATTTTCACTTTAGTAGATTTAGACCATATTTTAAAGGATTGATTAGTTTTTAACAGTTATTGGAACTGTTTAGTTTGAAATTCTGAGTAATGAGATGATTGAAAATTTTGGAACTAAAGTCAACGGGATGTAATCTAAAGTCAATGGGATGAAATCTTGATTTAGTCAATAACTATCGATTGAGTCAATAAAGTATCACGCTCGCTTTAATTTTGTGTCTAAACTGTATAAAATTTGTCAATTTATTCCATGTTGTTAAGATGTTGAGGACCAGATTGACGTATTTTCATATACTTTAGGTACTAAATTGATGGATTTCGTATAGTTTTGTTGGTACTACTTAATATATTTATATAGTTTATGGACCAAATTGAAGTGAAAGTGATAGTTTCGGGGCGAAATTGAAGATATATTCTATGGTTAGAACTGTTTAAGGAATTAAAATGGATGTGTAATCTCTAGCGGTACTGTTTGATTTTTGTTTTCTCTTTGATTGTTGTGGTTACCATTCAGGACATACATGGGCAGTCATTTGATTCTTGTATTGTGGTCATTTCAGGAACTTAAGAACCTGAGGCCTCAACTTTATTCTGCTGCCGAATACTGTGAAAAATCTTATCTACATAGTGAACAAAAACAAATGTGAGGATTTTCTTAAACTTGTTCTTGAAGGCAACCCTACCCTTGTCTTTTTGAATGGTTTTCTATGGGCATGTCTGAAGCTTATGCAACAGAACAAAATAGTTAGCAGTGTTATGAAATAATTTACTTTACATTCTGCTTCGTTGTTTCAATATATGCTAGTTGTGTATAGCACTTAAAAAGTAAGGTCATGTTTCAATTGTGAAATTAGTGAGGAAGAATGTTTTAGTATTCGACTATTCGTAATTGGATTTGAGTCTCTAAAAATATTGGTGACTAGTTCAGTAGGGTTCCTTTGGTATTATAGGACCATATGTAATCTTCTGGTAGCTGTAAATGGGTGCCATTATCAATAATATTTTCTTTTCACATATTATTGTGTTTGAGCTATGATTAATTTTCCTTAGCTGTATGTTACAACTATATTAGGGTACTTGACAACCTGAAAGATTATGCTGTAAGAGCCCTTGTGAATGCTGTTGATCATCTTGGAACTGTTGCATACAAATTAACTGACCTTCTCGAGCAGCACACATTGGATGTCTCAACTATGGATTTGAAGGTCTCTACGATAAGTCAGGTAATTACAACATTTTTTAGATAAGTATGTTTTGATAGACATATAACTTTTGGAGTTGAAGTAACATATTTTCTTAATAGCAGAAACTTCTTACGTGCCAAATTTACACGGATAAAGAAGGTCTTCGGCAGCAGCAGTTATTGGCTTTCATTCCCAGACATCATAAGCACTATATTTTGCCAAGTAAGCTTCACTGCTTTTATGTTCATCTATATGTGATTATCGGCACTACTTATCCATACGGTAGTTTTTACTAATGATTCTCTGTATGTTTGTTTACAATGCAAGCTAGATTCTGTGAATAAAAAGGTACATTTCAGTCCACATATACAGATTGATGCAAAACAGAATTCATTTCCATCCAGAACTCGTTTTCAATCTACAGGTGTGTGGTGGGGGAAATATTGTCCCTTCTAGTGTTTTTGACATTGATTTTAGCCGTGGTTTTTTTCATAAGTAAATAGTATATTACTAATCGAAATATATATATTTTGATATCTAGGTACCCCTCCTGCAAAAACTCTTTCATGGCATTTAGCATCAGAGACTAAGTCTACATTGAAAGGGACTCCGCAGGCTTCCCCAAAGTAAGTTCAGGAAAATTTTACAGCATGAGGCTGTACAATATTTTTGCTTTTTCTGTTTTCAGGTCTAATTATGAAAGTCATTATCATATGACATCTTCTTTTACAGCATCGAGAACCCAAAGTTTTCTGCCAAAGCCTCTGGATTTTTCCACCTTTTAGGTTTGTGATATAGTTTTCTCGCTTGTAATAATTCAGTTATACTATCCAAGCGATGATTATTTCTTGATGTATAAACTATATCTCCTTGTTGTGCCTGGTTATGTGACTGCAGATAATGAAGAGAGTACCTGGATGAAATCCTCGCCAGCACAAGTTTACTCACCGAATGGAGTTCCTGCTTCTAGTATTCCTGTGCAAACTTTGGGCGGCGCACGCAGGGTAATGACATATTATTTATCAAGAACTTAAAGTGGCGGTAACATAGCCAACCTATGATTATCAATTACCTATTCTTTGCCAGTGTTCTAAAACCTGTTTGTTAATCTTTTGCTGAAATTGATTAAAAAAAATCTTTTGCTGAAATTGCTTAGCCGACACTTGTTTAAAAAGAAAAAAGGCGTTAAATTTCTATTAATATTACCAAAAAATATCTTGTGTGAAATGTTTTGATGACTTCGACTTGATTAACAGTTCATGTAGGTAATATGCTCTGCATTGCGCTAGTTTATAAAGTTCTGCATTTTAGTAGTAGTAGTAGTAGTAGTCTATAATCTACATATAGCTACTCCATTATGGACATAAAATCTGGTTTGAAGAGAAAGAGTTTACTTTTGTAGCATAGGATAAAACATTAATAATCGAGGTCTATGACTTCTTGGGAGAATATGAGGGCCTCAACTGATAATTATAGCAGTTTGCTTTCGAGTTACTGCTTCATAATATGTCCAGGCCATTGTTTTTTATCTCTATCAGTAACATAAGATCTTAGCCATAAATGATTGATTGAGAGGTGTTTTCCTTTAGTCCTTAGATAGAACTGCATATCATATTTTTAGTGTGATGTTGGTACAAAACGATATTGCAATGACTATTTTTATTTTATAGTTGCATTGGCTTATGTCTATTCATTTCCCTTCAAGATTTCAATGAGAATATCAGTTTTTTCTTGTAGATCATTATGTCAGCCACCCTAACAGTTTTACACCGAGATCATTACAAAAAAAGATTATGTCAGGAAAACATATAATTCTCTTGGAAAAATGGTTTTTCATTTTATTTGACCTCCACCGAACCCAATAAATGTTACTAGCTTGCCACAGTCTATCAATTAGTGAACCAAATATTTAAAACCGTGGTCAATATTTCCATCTAGCCATTTTGTCCGACCACTATAGTTGAAGAGTGCATTTATTGCATTTATTCAACTTCCGTTTAAAATTTTAAAGTCTAAAGTAAATTTGTTGTCAACAAGTTACTCAGATGTTTTTATCTGCAGGATGCATTGGATGGTTCCAATCCATTGACAGCATTCAGGTCATTTGACAATGCAAATCGCCGTGCCCAAACCCCTACTCGTAGCAGAAGTGTGCTATCAGCTTTCTTTGTCAAGCAGAAAACACCAAAATTGAAGACTGGTTCTTTCTCATGATTCATAAATACCTCCTAAGGATGTGTAGATGTATTATTTTTTAGTTTAAAATGATTGGAGATGTTCTTTATTCTACCTGGTTACTTAATTCTTTTTCCTTTAACTATGCCTCCACTAAATACTCAGAGATCATAATTGATTTACTTTTGGTTCAAGCCTTTGAATAATGATATTGTATAGTAATTGGCAATGATAATGGTTGGGTTGGGTTGGGTTATTGATCTTCTACTTGCTCAATGTAACCCTTGTGTATTGTAATCTATATATTCCTATTCTTTTCTTTATTACTTTAGTACTAAAAATTGATTGTAAAGTGAGAGAGAAAATATGGAATATTGGAGATAGTAGATATGCTTGTGACTTATGAGTTAAGCAGCTTAATAATAGTAACTCTAATTAAAGAGGAAATTGAGTAGGTATCATGAAATTGAGTTGAACTCACTTAAAGACTCAAAGTGAGTTCATTAAAATCTTTCCATTGGAAAATTTAGTGAAAAATAATTTAATATATGTTATTAATCTTCACATTGTTTTTCTAACCTTTTGGGCTTTATCAAAATTTTATAGTTTAATAATTTTAGCATGATCTCAAAATCAATGAATAACATGTTTAACACATTCAATATTATGTTGTACCATGTCTAACACATTCAAGATATGGTTTACAATAAAATAAAATCTTTTAACAGAACTGTTACATTTGAAAAGATTGGAATTTTGATACTATAATTTAATACCAGCACCAGTGGTGAAATGGTAGAATGTTACCACTAGTGTGGTTGATGGGTCAATCACTACCATCCAGTATCTTGGTTGGTGGATAATCAATACTTAGTAGGTGCATCTGAGCTCTGTGTATATATAGTAACTCTGTTGTGCCAAACTTTTACCTAATGGAAAGCTCAGGATTTTTGTTCAAAAAGAAAATAAAAACTCAGGATTCAATTTGTTAAATTGTTTTGTTTTCTACTTATTCCTAGTTAAATAGTTTTTTTTAAGGTTTCAACAATGTCACAAAACAAAAAAACAGGCATGTCTAAATGTCATAATATAAATATGTGGACTTCTATTACACATATATGTTGTTTCAATGAAAAATAATGATTAAAATTGACAACCAAAAAATTGAATAAAAAATTAAAATATATATTTTTATTACAAAAAAAAAGTCAGCATTATAAATACGAAAATTATGATTTATCATGTCTTTGTCAAAAAAAAAAAGGTCATAAATCATATGGGGTGGAAAGGAAGGCCATGTGACATTGATTATGATTTATGATGTCTACATTTGAACCAAAATGAGTGAATACTGATGAATAATATTATCTAGTACCTTATGGTCTAAAGTCACATCAAAGCAAAGCATAAAACTAATATCGAAATAAAAATGCGTTTGCCGGGAGTCGAACCCGGGTCTATTGCTTGGAAGGCAATTATCCTAACCGTTGGACTACAAACGCTCGCGATGATAACAATACTTTATTTTCGATTATAATGCGTATGACGTTGTTGGTTCCAACCTGGAAAACCAAGAGTTGATTTTGTACCAACGCCAATTCATTTTATACTGTTGATAACTGAAATTCCACCATCCAGTCAAAAAATAATAATAATAATAATAATGAAATTCCACATATCTTTTCATGCAAAATTTTCTACCATGTTTGGTTTCATGTTTAGTAGCTTGTAGCTCTTGGTTGTTTTATAGGGTTGTATGTGAATTATTAATTTAGACACGTTTGAATTGCAAAATATAGACACTAAACATAATAGTATAAGATAGAATTAAATGAAATATTTTTTAAGTAATGAAAAAATTATTATTTTGTACAATGTTTGATAAACAAAATATTATTTTGATATTTTTGATAATTTGTATTTTGAATTTAAAATTGTCATGTGATTTAGTAAATGATAATTATTTTATTTTCGATAATTTTTGCCTTCAATTTATTAAATCTAAATAATAATTTAAAAATCAAACATAATATATATTTTAAAGTCGAAATTGTTTGATCGACTCCTATCAAGCTAAGGCATAAGGCATACTCATTCAGATCGCATGGCTACTAATCCGACCTAAATAAATTTGTTGACATCAGATGGAGACATAAGTGATGATTTTTAGTTCCAATGACTACATATGAGTAAGACACTATGCAGCATTTCTCTTTATTTCTCTCCAATAACATACAAATTTTCTTATATTTGTCTCCATTTTCTTCTTTTCTCACTTCTCTCTTCATGAAAATTGCTCAGAGATGGCGACTCTGCCAATATCTTATTTTGTATTTTTTTGTTGACCGTGGGATTTAAAAACAATAAGGATTTTTTAAGATGTAAAAATTTGCATATATTAAAAAAATTTAAAATAATAAACTTATATTAGATTTTGTGTATTTTATATTAAATATATATATTTTATAATAAATTATAATTTTCTTTTTCAATAATAAATTACTAATTTTAATTGTTTTAACATAGACAAACACAAATAATAATAACAATAGTTAAAACTTTAGAATTTATCATATGATATCTGTTTTTTTTTTAGCACGCATGACCACATTAAAGTCAAGATATAGAATTTAGATAAAAAATTTGCCCAATAATTAGTTCGATAATGCAATAAATGAGAGAAAACTTGAGTATGGATCGTTAATTGATCTAAGAATTAAAGAATTGGATGTCTGTGATTCAAGTTATGAAAAAGAAGAAAAATAACACTGTAACAACTAACAATTAACATTGTTTATAAAAAAAAATGAAAGAGAATTTGTTTTTCATCAACTTAATTTGTTTTCGTCATCTTATCAATAAGAAAATGAAACGAATATTATAAATTTTTTATGAATCGTGTGTGTTTATAAGTAACACCAAATTTCCTTGATTTCTTCAATATCTAAAATTCGACTCAAGCTTGGTGTAGAATACGTTTAATTTGTATAGATTATCCTTTTAACAAAAAAAGGTAACAAAATTCATTTAACGTGATAGAAAAAGTTGGGGCGAATTTTATGATAGTATAGAAAATTTGGTTGAGAGAATTGATATTGGAAAAATTATAGAGAAGTTCGAGAGAGAAATAAAATGTAAGAATGATGTTGAGTTGTGAGAATTTGAAGGAATGATATATATATATATATATATATATATATATATATATGGAGAATATAACTGTTGGAATTTAATAGGGCGGAGCAATTTCCGGACAGCCAAAACCGTCCAAAAGTGATACTTTGACGAACTTCTAGACGGCCTAAGCCATCCCAAAGTTAGCGCGTTTTTTTTTGAAATATGGCAAATTTCTGGACGGTCCTGCCCGTCTGATTTCAACTGTTAGCGTGTTGTTATGTTGGGACGGCTTAGGTCGTCCAAAAATATAATATATTTATTTTTTTAAATGTAAGACGGCTCAGAGTTAAATTGGTGACGACTTTGACCGTCCATAAATTATTTTAGCTTTCATTCCTAAATTCAGTAATTCTTGCAGTGAGTTTATAAATAAGAATAACTTAGTTTTTTTTTTATCGAGACCGAAATATCTACTGCCGAACACAATGACTATTTGGTTTGAGGTAATTTATGCCTATTAATGCTATATTGACACAATAAAATAAATATTGTAATATAAATTATTAATAAATTGTAGTATTAAATTATTATTTTTAATTAATATATTAAAATTTAATTTCCTATTTTTGGTAAAGATTTTAAATTATTTTTTATGATACTACAAGATTTTAGATTACTAGTTTCATATCCGTGTGTTTAGCTCACACAGACACAACACAAACACAGCACAGCAGGATTCTTTAGCGTACGCTTCTCTCTTTCCTTTCTTCAACGCCAAATCTTCGTTTCTTTCCATTTTCTTCACTCTCTCTCTCTCTCTTCTTCAATCATATTCACATTCCAAATCAAACAAAACCAAATCCACATCACAATTTCACTACTGCTATATTTCACTCTTTTTCACCTTCTTTCACTTTCAATTGCTTTGTTTTTATCTTTTCTGATTAATTAAAGGGTACCCTTCATCTGGGCACCCTTATTTGCATGTGTTTTTTTGTTAAAGTTTGAATCTTTTTGCTTCAAATTTGATGGGTTTGTTGTAAATGGGTTCTTTGGAATCAACGATCCCATTGAAGAAAGGTAGTTTATTTGGAACTACTACTAGTACTAATACTCATTCAAGTAAAAAAGACAAATACCCATTTTCACAAAGGTTTAGATCGAGTTTCTCTCGTTTGTTGTTCAAGAAACTAGATTACGTTCAATGGATTTGTGCTGTTGTTGTTTTTCTTTGTCTTGTTGTTGTGTTTCAAATGTTTCTTCCTGTTTCGGTTGTGGAAGATTCAGAAGAGTCTTTGAGAGCTGTGAAGATTAATTCTTGGAACTCTTTGCATCATCATAATAATAATAATGAGGAGTATGTGTTGGACATTGGTGAGGATGAAGCTGTTTTTTTGCTTAGGATTTCGGAGAAGTTTAAGGATTTGAATCTGTTGAACCGAACCGGAACCGGGACGATGTTTGGTTACAGGAAGCCTCAGTTGGCATTGGTTAGTTCACCTAATTTTTAGCTGAATGCTTATGATGTTGGTGTTTGTGTAGATTGTTTTTTGTTTGTTAATTGTTGGTAGGATTTTACTAGAATCAAGTTCAATGCTATTTGTGTGTTTTTTAGTCTCTATGTGTATGTTTGGACTTTGGATTGACTTATTTTAGCTTATCTACTTGCATAAGCACTTGTGAGATGGTTTGAGAGAGCTTGTTGAAACAACTTATAACATGTTCATAGGCTATTTCAGCTTATTTTCAAAAGCTTTTTAGGAAAGCTTATGAAAACAACTTATAGCTTATGTGAAAATAGCTTGAGTTTGTTTTATCTTTTTTATAGAAATAGCTTATAAATAGGCTCTTATATGGTAAACGCTTATGCTATAAACACACTCAATTAAGTTGTTTATCCAAACAACACCATATATGTATCTCTAGGGAGCTTATAGATTAACAACACAATCTCGTTATAGGAAGAGATATTGACAATACATACTACATAACTGAATGGTCTATGGAGGCAGAGACATTTTAGATAGTTGCTTAGAGCTCAAGAGCTAGATAAGTTGTTTCTACAAATCAAAAAATATTTTATAGATGATTTTCATAAGATATCTTCAAGAGATGGAGTTTATGAAAATAAGCTCACAATGGTTTTATAAGCTCGTCAAAACAGGGACGGACCCAAGAGTAGTACATTATATTGAGGGCCAAGGCCCTCACTAAGTTATGAAAAATAATTAAAAAAATAGTAATATATAATGTATAAAACAAATTAAATTATAAAGAATTGTCCCTAGTAAAAAAATTTAAGTTATATTCTCGTGTAGCTTAGTTGGTAGGGCCATTGTATGAATTCAAACTCTGGTATATCCATTTATTCACAATTAAATGATGAAATTCTAGCCAATAAGTTACTTGATCTAAAAAAATTCATAAGTCATATATGGCCTACACTATATTTACTTCTACAAATTTATATATGTCGGATGTGGCCGGATGTGGCCTACATGACTTAAAATTCCTGGGTCCGTCCCTGCGTCAAAATAGGTATGCAAGTCCTTTTGTAATTAGATAAACCAAGATATACTCTCTCAAACGCCCTTCATAAAATGTTTTAACAAGCTCTTTTAAGCATTTGTGTAAATGCATATACTATAAGATAAACTCAAATTATCTCTTTCAAATGCCTTTTGTACACACAGAGCTTGTGAGGGGATAGCATTAAATATTGACCATGCAACATAAATAACTGAATACTAATGTTCAATTTAAGCATTGCAGTCTTGGCTATTCATCTATCCTCAATGTTACAAACAATTTGCTATAGAAATAGTTTGTACATTTGTCAAAAAAGAAATAGTTTGTACATAAGAGCTTATGTTATACACTTAACGTGACCTAATTAGCAACACGATCTCACTAGAGGAAGAGATATTGGCTATAGATGACTACATAAACAATATGGAGGAAAAACAGTTTAGTCAATTACTTAGAGCTTATTATAAGAGCCAGATGAGTTGTTTCTGCAATTGAAGATAGAATGAGGGTAGAGTCTGGACAACCACTGTATAGTTTTCATAAGCTATCTTGGAGTATTGGAGTTTATGAATATAAGCTCAAAATATTTTCATAACCTATATTTATAGGCTCTTCATAAGTTGTTTCTCAAATTACCTGTTTCAAACATTTTTAGATTCAAAGAGTTGATGAGGTGATAGCATTATCTCACAAGTGTAAGAAGTATTGAACATACGACATACATAACTGACTGAACAATGTTCGATTTAATCATATAAGCATAACAGTCTTGGGACTTTTTGCTATTCATTTATAATAGTCTGTGTTTTGATTTTCAGTTGCAGATAAATGTTCTTTTAGAACTGTTTAAATTGAAATGAAAGTTTATTGTTATTTAATAAATATTTTAGTATCTTTGAATTTTTCCCTGTTATTGATCCATGCAATTTTATTACTTTTCTCTCTTGACATTTTAAAGTTGTATAATTTCAATTTATTTGAAGGTATTTGGAGAACTCTTGGTTGATTCACAACAATTGCTAATGGTAACAGTTGCCACAGCTTTGTTAGAGGTTGGCTACGGAATTCAGGTAAAATATTTTTGGTGGCGTCCTACTTTTTGAGTTTAGGCAAAAGGAAAGAAATAGGGAACCCGCAAAACAATCAATGTTTTTCTATAATATGAATATGAGTGTTAAGATAGTGACTTATCAAAGTGAGATTAAAAGTTTCTTAATATTGTTATGACCTCCTCACCATTTACACCGTTGTTTTTGATTTTTTTAATTATTATTATTATTATTATTCAAGTAATAATCTATATCTTTTGCAGGTATTTTCAGTTGAAGATGGACCGGGGCGTAATATGTGGAGAAATTTAAGAGTTCCCATCACTATTATTCATACTCGCAACAAGCCAGACAAAACTGTAGACTGGCTAAAGTATGATTAATATTCTAATTTTTACTTTTAGACTAAGCTGATTGCATGATTTTTAGAAACGAAATATCTAAAATTCTAAGCCAACTAATTTTAGTCGCTGACATGACTGTATATATTATGTACGTTGACACCCAAGAGTAACATTTCTTCTCCCCGAGGGGCCAAAATAACAGTTCAACTTAAAAGGATTAACAGTGAAATCAAGCTTTAATTCTTCACACTCTGTCCAATTGCATTTAATCTATTTTCAGTTTGCAAAAAACGAATCTTATTTGATCCTCTTAGATTTTAATCAATTCCAGTTTTTTACTGACAGAGGAAACCTACTGCTTTTGTCGGAATAAAATTCTGATTTCATCTGATAAGAATTTCTGTCTTTTGCAGCTATGATGGTATAATTGTGAGCTATCTTGAAGCCAGAAATGCCTTTTCTTGGTATGATACTTTTTTTATTTTCTATGGTCAAGATTCTGAATTTTATTGTTGGTTTGTTACCAAAATACTTCATGCACCATGAGTTTCTTTGTTCAAGTAACACAAATGATTATATTTGTTACAGTTTTTTGCAGGAACCTTTCAAATCTGTACCACTTATATGGATCATTCATGACAGTGCTCTTGGTTACCGTTCAAGACAATATACTGCTACTGGGCAGGTTGAACTTTTGAATGATTGGAGAAGAGTTTTCAATCGTTCATCTGTTGTTGTCTTTCCAAACTATGCCTTGCCGGTAAGCAGTTTTTTCATTGCTAATGGCTTCTCTTTATCATTTAAGAATAAATTTGACTCAGAAGATTGAAATAAGTTTCATATCGGATATGATCTTTTGAAGTTTAGTTTTATGGTATAAACAATATAGTTATAGCTATTACAGTAACTAGCATCCGGCATCTCAACACTAGCTATGTTAGGACATGTTTAGTTGTCAACTAATGTTTTTATGGAATTCTGCAGATGATCTATGGCACATTTGATACTGGAAATTTTCACGTCATTCCTGGTTCCCCGGCTGAATCGTTAGAAGCAGATGCATTTATGGTATTGCAGAAAGATAAATTGCGCATCAGTATGGGCTACAGTCCGGAAGATGTCATTGTTGCAATTGTCGGCAGTCAATTTTTGTACAAGGGCATGTGGTTGGGGCATGCCATTGTTTTGCAGGCTTTATCACCACTTTTGGCAGACTTCCCTTTAAGTAAAGATAATACAACTGCACAACTACGTATCATTGTTCATGGTGGAGAGTTAACAAATAACTACAGTGTGGCTCTTGAGGTTTGTTTATTTTCTTTTCATTTCTATTTTATGTCTTTTCAAAATTTATAGATAAATAGTTTATTTATTTTCTTATATTCTGTTTCACCAGACGATGGCACAGAGCTTGAAATATCCAAAAGGGACCATAGAGCATATAGCTGGAGAATTGAATGCAGAGTCTGTTCTCGACATGGCAGATGTTGTGATATATGGGTCCTTGCTTGAAGAGCAGTCTTTTCCAGAGATTTTGATTAAAGCTATGTGCTTTGAGAAACCAATTATTGCTCCTGATATTTCTATGATCAGAAAATATGTATGTTTCTTCTCTATATATTTTACTATAACCATCATGCAATGATTTTATTTTGCTTGGCACTTTTATTAATCTTAGATTTGAAGTCTCCTACAATAATCCAACGTGTTCATTTTGTTGAAGTTTCTCATGTTATCTATTTTGAAGGAAACTACTGACCGTTTTGTTCGCCATAAACTAGGTTGATGACAGGGTGAACGGCTATCTTTTCCCTAAGGATAATATTAGAGTTCTTAGGAAAATCATGTTAGAGGTGATCTCAAAAAGGAAAATATCACCCTTGGCTCGGAACATTGCTTCAATGGGGAGAAGAACTGCTAAGAACCTTATGGTTTCCGAAGCAATTGATGGATATGCAACTTTACTTCAGAATATTCTCAGGTTTCCATCAGAGGTTATTCCTCCTAAGGCTGTTTCAGAAATATCCTCCCATGTTAAAGAAAACTGGCAGTGGCATTTGCTTGAAGCAGTTCCAAATTCGACGTATCAAAATAGGGTATTGAGAAGCAACACATTTTTAGATAAATATGAAGATCGTTGGAATCGTTCTCGAAAAGATAAATCATCTACTGCTGTTGCTGATAATGACTCATTTGTATATATCATATGGGAAGAAGAAAAACGTATTCAGATGGCTATTAACAGAAAAAGGATAGAGGATGAAGAGGTAAGATCAGAACTTTCTTTGTGTATTACCTAGAAGGATCATTGAGAAACACGATTACGAGGAGCATTTGTTTTTTGACTTTTTTCTTTAAAAATATTACGGTATTAAAATATCAAGCTTAGCATATGCCGTGTTGAACTTTAACGCAGTTGAAGGATAGAACAGAGCAGTCACACGGAACATGGGAGGAAGTATATCGAAATGCGAAGAAAGCTGATAGGTTAAAGAATGATTTGCATGAAAGGGATGATGGAGAGCTTGAGCGGACTGGACAACCACTATGCATTTATGAACCGTACCTCGGGGAAGGATCTTGGCCTTTTCTACATCGAAGATCTCTTTATCGTGGAGTTTCCCTGGTAAAGTTTGTGTTCACATGTGTAATCAATTCTAGTTTTATCAGTTCAAATATTCATGACTTCGCTTTTGTATAACCTGTAATGATACGGTACTCATTTTAATGCGCAATGTATTTTAACAGTCTAGCAAAGGTCGAAGGCCAGGGAGAGATGATTTTGATGCGCCTTCTCGGCTTCCCTTGTTCAACAGTGCTTACTATCGAGATGTCCTTGGTGAATTTGGATCCTTCTTTGCCATTGCAAACAGGATTGATCGTTTACACAAAAATGCTTGGATTGGATTTCAGTCTTGGAGAGCAACAGCAAAGAAGGTATATCACTGCTTTCATACAATTTCAGGATAATAGCTCGAATAGAAGTAGTTATTTAAATATCTTATTACTATTAGCTTCATTCTCGGGATTTTGACATTTATCGTGGGGTTTTAACAGGCTTCTTTGTCCAGAGCTGCTGAAAATGCATTATTAGACGCCATCCAATCCAAAAGGAATGGAGACACACTATATTTCTGGGTGCGGATGGATACGGATCAGCGAAATCCTTCACAGAAAGACTTTTGGTCATTTTGCGATGCCATTAACGCAGGAGGTTGCAAGTAAGATCCTTTAAAAACCGATTATTTGTTTTGTCAGAAGCATATGGAAAGTTTGAGTATATACAAAGCTTGATTTTCTCTACATTTGTGTTTGAGCGAAGATCTGCTTTCTCAGAAGCAATGAGGAGAATGTATGGGTTAAAGGACGATGTAGATGCTTTGCCGCCCATGCCCGTAGATGGTGACATTTGGTCTGTCATGTCGAGTTGGGCTCTACCCACAAGATCCTTTTTAGAGTTTGTGATGTTCTCCAGGTACACTCAGTTTCATTAATGAATGTCTGTAATAGGAAACAAGCTTGTTTGAGAGTTATAACTGGCCGATGTAAACTATCATTTGTGCAGAATGTTTGTCGATGCATTGGATGCGCAAATGTACGAGGAGCACCATTCGACTGGACACTGTCCTTTGAGTTTGTCAAAGGTAACTTGCTTATTCAAAACAATAGTTTTCTTTGCTACTTTGGTTTTAGCCATTTTATCCTCTTGGTTTTGAAAAACAAATACTACTTTTATTAGTAATGAGTTTGACTGATTGTTGTTCTAAGGAATCTACTTTTATAATACTAAGGGCTTGTTTGCTTTCTAAAATGTTTTTCGGTTTTCATTTTATGTATTGTTTTCAGTTTTCACTGTTTTATATTCAAATGGTTTGAATATAGGAATTAAAGTAAAAGCAAAATCGAAATTACAAACACATTGGAGGACTAAACTAACTAATGAAGATACAATTCTATAACCAAAGTGATTAATAAATGACACATTTAAGTTTCCTTTTTGTGATTTTGTTACATTTAGACTATTATAACAGTAATTCGACATTTATGGACCAAAATGTCTGTTTACCCTATTCTTGACCGTGTTAAGTTGTTAATTTTTAATACATACAAATGGTTTTTAAGAATTGGCGAATTAATATAGTTTCAAGCAAACTGTAATCTTCTTATTTTTTGCCACCGTCTAAATGCATAAAGTATATCTATGCAAATTGCAGGACAAGCATTGTTATTCAAGGGTTCTTGAGCTTCTTGTAAACGTGTGGGCCTACCACAGCGCAAGGAGGATGGTATTTGTGAACCCTGAGACTGGTCTAATGCAGGAACAACATATGTTCAGGAGCCGTAGAGGACAAATGCGGATCAAATGGTTCTCGTACAACACACTCAAGAACATGGACGAGGACTTAGCAGAGTTATCAGATTCCGAGGATCCTAATAGACACTGGTTGTGGCCATCAACTGGTGAAGTTTTTTGGCAAGGTTTATATGAGAGGGAGAGAAGTTTAAGGCACAAGGAGAAAGAAAAGAGGAAGCAAAAGAGTTTAGAAAAATTGAATAGAATGCGGAAGCGACATCGACAACAAGTAATTGGGAAATATGTTAAGCCCCCACCAGATTTGGAAGAAAGTTCTAACTCATCTTTGCTTGCAGTATAAATAAACTTCTCGATAGAAATTCTTTTCTTCTTTTGTAATTTTTATTTCCTATATTTTTGTTAACATAATTATGATTTTCATTCAGAAAGGATGCTGCTGATAAATAGTTAATGTGTAAAGTATCTATCTTAATAATAGTCTCTTATTTTAGTACATTTTTTCCCTGTAATTTTATTCTTTTGGGATGGTAGGTTATTTCTTTTAGGAAATGGTGTGGGGTTGTAATATTTATAGCAATTGTTGACAAACTGAATGAAATTATATTGTGTAATGTATTCCATATTTGGCTTAGAGGGAGCTCATTCACTAGTATGGTTTTTTCACTTGACAAATTATGTTCATGGAGAAGTTAATGAGAGTTTTTAAAAAGGGTCTTGTTAATGTGTGCTTTTAAATGTACATGTTAAAAATTTAAAAGTAAATTTGTCGCATTTTTTTTTTTGACACGGAAAATAGATGAAAACTCTAGTACCCAACTTATATTGTTAAGTACGGTACTCTAAAGACAAAATTGAATAACATATTTTATATTTATATTTAAAAGCTTCATACTTCCTCATATCCTTAATGTAAGAGATTTTTTTTTTTTAAAATTAATTGAGAATTAATGTATTTGATTTATATTCAAGAATGTTTTTTTATTTACTCATAAAATTAAAATGTATACATTTGCATAACATGCATGTTGTACAGTAGGTACTAGGATGATGGGAATCAAAATGCTTTCAGGTTTCAATGTTATTGAAGTGTGAGTGAATAATTGAGTGCTCTGAATTTCTCATGTTTATGTTTAGTAAGAAGAGAAATGCATATTGCAATTTCTCACTATAGCAGCCTATCTGCTTCATATACTTGTTCTTAATTAACAAGATAATAAGTTAATCAAATGTTCATAAGTTAAAAAAACTTAAAGCCTAAAACTTGGGCACTAACTATACTAAGCCTAAAATTTCGAGATGGCGCATAATCACCAATTACACAATTGAACAGAGATCATGTTTTTTATGAGCAGGAAAAATGTATTAAAATACATATATACTCATATAGCATAATTATCTATAAAACAATGCAGAAGAAAAAGAAAAGGGTAGAAAATTCAGCTAATCTGAATATTATCAAATAACATAATCAATAAAACTATGTTGTTTTTTACTCTCTGAATATTATCACTTCAAAGGCCACAAAACCAAATAGTTAGCAAATGAACATAAGATTTAAATAGTATTTTAATTTGATGAATAATTTTTTTTTTAACTCAAAATAAAGGATATTCATTTATTCAAATAAATATAAAATCGAACCGAAGGGGTGTGGTTGAGCGGCATGGGGCTCATCCTCCCTTAACCAAGGGTCGAGGGTTCTATCGCTAAAAACAAAAAGGATAAAATTGCATACAAACTAACAACATCCTGTTAATAACTGATGACACCTTGTCATTATGTAATTTTTAATGTAATTTCATGAATTATTGAGTTCAAAAGCAAGTTTAAACAACAAGTAAAAGCAAGAAAAATCCAAATTTGCAAGCAAGATTGATGAGCAGGAAAATCCCAAGTAGGTAAAATCGAGAAATCGTGTCACGATGTTGAAAACAGAATTGGTTGTTTTGAATGGAATCGTGTCGCGATTTTTAGACAAATTTTACCTATTTAAGCTGAAGCAAGTTTCTACTCAGGTGTGACGAATTTTATTCTTTCATTAATTATGTTATTTGTAATCTCAAATATGAGTAGTTAAATATCATAGAGAGTATATTTGAGATGAATCTGATGTAATCTTAATTGAACCATGTTGTTGTAAAACTCTATTTCATGTGAATATTAATCAAGTTTTATTCAATTCAATTATTCTTAATAATGCTTTATATATACCGATAACATATAACATGAATTTGTGAGAATGAATGACTACATACTAACCAAAACTTTATACTTAGACCTAATTGAATAGTTCAAATAAACATTGTTAATCTAGGAACGAATGATCGTTTATTTGTGATATCAAGTTAACCTTCTTAAAACTTTTAAAGAATATTAGTTACGTTCACCTAAGGAATTAGAGACTTTAATATGAGAAGTGAGTCTTAAGTCAAGGGATTAATTAGGGTTAATTTGGTTAACTATCGTAAAACTAGAGAAGTATTCATTGGAGTAAATGCAATGTACCAATCAGAGTAACTCAGAGGATTCGAAAGACCTAGTCTCATCTCTTTATATCTTTTTCAAACAATTCTATTTCTTGTTAATTTACTTTTTATGCAATCAAACCTGCTGCGCTTCAGGTACTAAAATAAACTTTACACATCCTGAATAATAACTTTACTGTTCAATTGAGATTAACACGGTCCTCATGGATACAAACTTATTTTTATTACTTCGATAGAATTAGTACACCTGCTAAATTTCTATCAATAACATAAAACGGCAAATTACATATGCCTACAAATATGACTGCATTGAAGTATCCAAAATATCCAAACCTCAAAATCTGTAGCGTTGTTGTTGTCTTGTTGACGCTAAAATCATTGATTCAATTTGCACTTAAATATCAAAACTAATCTACAACACGAAACAAATGGACATGTCACCAAGATTGACCCTGAAACTAATCAAATCACTCCTCTCTATTAGATAAGAAAAAGAAGAAAAGTGGTATGCTAAAAATAATGCTAATTTATCATTTCAAAGAATTTTTTTTGACGCATTGAAAGATTTTAATTTAAAAAATTATCAAATTAGATACTTTTGTATTTATTTGAAAATTAAAAATATGCTCTATTTATTTTCCATCCCAAAATTAATTCAGAAAGAAACAATAAATAAATAAATAATGAGTCATAAGGTATTCCTATGTCCTAACCGTTTTGCTTCAAAAAACGACAAGATAGTTTGGCGCTGCTAGAGTTGGTTAGTTTTCGAAAATGAATATCCTAAAATGTGTTGTTTCATTCACCGCCGCCACCCACAAAACTTTTCGCGGCTTTGCCACCGCAACCACCAGGAAATTGGTTGATCGAGGAGATGATCAGTCGGAGGAGGAGTGATTGTGCTATCAGATTTGTGCTAACGGGCCACCATTTATATTCATGCACCAAACCTAATAGTGCTGAGTGTAAGGGTTATGTTAAGAAGTCTTACATCGAAATGTTCGAATGTGAGATGGCCTTGACATAAGTTCATCCTCGTCTTAGGAGTTGGTTTCATAGGTTTGAGTTAAATTTAACTCAATTTTAACACAATTAAAACAGAATATTTCTTGAATTCAAACGTCTACAAACAAAAAAAGTATTCAAAGTAAGGGTTAAACAGCATAAATCAACTTAAATAGAAAAATTCCTTATAATTCAGTATTGCTTATAAAAAAAAAAACTTAAATAGAAAAATTGAGAACTGAACCTCAGCTTTGCAACACAAGAATATTAAAATTCTAAGACTAATCAAAGAGTTTAGCAACTCATACTAAAACTAGGAAAATAAGGATTAAAGAAAAGGAGATGAGATGAGGCGAGGTTTTGAGGTTCTGAACAAGCTAGAGGAAGATTCTGCATTTTGGCTGAATATGAAAGTTGCAGAGCTTTCTTCTAGCTTTTCAACGATATATTATAAGCCCCACTCGGATCATTCTAGCTCCAGATTCAACCTGTTTTAGCAAAAGACTCATATAAGCTAAAAATAGAGAACTAAGCACTTCTCCATTTATAATCTAAATAAGCATGAAATGTCAAAACATGGCTAAGTCATAACAATTAAGCACAAAGTAAATATAATAAAGCTTAGAAAAATACACATAAAGTGCATCAATTATATGCTTATCAAATTCCCCACACTTAATCTTTTGCGGTTATGGGCAAAAACTTAACATCAAAGAAGAATAAAAAAATCACTTACGAAAACCAGAACTTCTAAAACATTAAAATTCCATCACCCACATTCCAAGCCAACAAAAAATTGCAATTTAAAATTGAAGTTGCATGCAAGTGTAAACTCTCTACACTCAAGTGTCTAGGTTTGAGTTTAATCATATGCTTAAGAAACTCTCAACATCTTATGAAAACATGCATCTATCGTTGTCTTGACAAGATTCTAACACAAGTTCAATCAGAACAGAATCAAGTCAAGTTCTGTAGTGCATATAAACATGAGGTAAAGATATAAGTATATAACCATTCAAGTGTTCGGTCCAAGAATCCCACATGGTAAGCATATTTCACAAATCCAACAAATCGATTCTCAATACAAATCATGAAATACTCTTAAAATTTAATGATGAAATATTAGAATTCCCAAGTGTGCAGCAGTATCTTCATTACAAATATAACAATCACCACGATTACAACTTGCATGAGAAGTCCAGAAGTCCACCAAACTCTGACAGGTATTGATTTCACTTCTAACAAAATTACTGGATAAATTACTTAGAATTCAACCACTTATATGTATATAGGCTTAACTATCATTTTCCTTCTGGTATGTATACAGAATTTTGGTCTGTAAATCAACTAAATTTTTTACTTTTGGTCCTAAAGCAAAAAACCGCAGGAAAATTCATAAGAAAATTTGCAGAAAACTTGCAAACCAAAATTCCGCATATATACAAAGATGAAAATGATATTTATGATATATCAGAATCTTGATAAATATAAAGGTAAAACTAACATTCATTTATTCATATTACAAACATTACAATTATACATCATTATCAATACAACAAAACTCATATACCACTTGATCAACATTCACTTTATTACTCAGAATAGTTTGAACAAGGCATTTTGGGAGATACTGGTTTATGTCTCTTTGTCCTCACTTTCTTACTCCTTTTAGTTTTAGCTAGTTTCTTCTCCAAATCTTTCACTCTACCAGTCAAATTTGATATTACACTCAATTGTTCATTCCCAGATTCAAGCAACTCCTTCATCAACTTCCTTAGCTTCTCATTCTCTTCCAATAATTTCATGTCACCATTCAACTCTGCATCAACTTTTGTTTCTTGCTGTACAAGGTTTCCTTCTGCTTCCTTTTCATTTAACAAAATGTTAGCTTCATCATTTCCTTCCAACTCCAAGCATGCTTCTTCATTTCCATGATCAGGACTTTCAGGAGTTGCTTCTTCATTTTCATTTTCATTTTCAATTCCTGATTCCTCTTTGTTCATTGGTGCATCCGCTTTGAGTTCATCATCTTCTTTCTGTAACTCAATTTTTACCCAACCGTCTGATTCCTCACTAGACTTCACCTCTTCTTTTTCTTCAACCAGTGACTTCTCTAGTTGAATATCTTTTGCATTATATTTAGATATTTCTGCTTTAGATTCCTCTACATCCTCATCAAGCAGTCCTACTGGGAGTTCTTCAACAAATACCTCTTTTTCGGCTTGTACTTCACTTTCAGAGGTATTAGTCGCTTCTGATGTAGCCATTCCTTCATCGAGCACTCCCACCGGTAGCACCTTCATTGCATGCATATTAGAGGTATTAGTCTCTTCAGATGTAGCCACGTCTTCATCGAGTACTTTCGCCTGTAGCCCATTCATTGCATGCAAACCAGAGGTATTAGTCTCTTCAGATGTAGCCGTGTCTTCATCGAGCACTCCCTGCGGTAGCACCTTCATTTCATGCATGTCAGAATCTAACGCTTCACTTGAAGAGTAGTCAACGATATCTTCATCAATAACTCCCAAAGGCAATTCTTCCAAAACAGTCATATCCAGTTTATCAACCTCAATAGGTTTGTCAATAACCTCTGATTTCAATTCACATTCCGCTTCTGTCTTGTCCGCAAGACTACTTGTTGATTCCAATGGCTCATCAGCAACAACTTGTCCAATATCCTTATTAATCGATCGATTAAGTAGCATAGTAGGATTTGTTCCTTCATGTGAAGGAGATTCACTTCCACCATCGTTATCCTTCATGTAGAACTGAACCTGAGGTTTGTCATTACTTATAACTTCATATGAATCTTCTTGCGATGCCGCTTTCTCTTCTTGATGCTCTTGATTATGCTCTTCATTCTGAAAACTAGTTGGAGAGACTTCAACAAGTTCATTAGTATCGAACTCCTGCATCTGTTTCTGAGGATACTTAGCAGGCATTGCAGAATCAAGCCTCTCCTGCAAGGACACAAGCTCTCTTGCTAGAGACTTTCTAATTTCCCTCAAACTTGGAAGCAAACCCTGAAAATATACATTCAATAATGTTTACCATAGCATTAAAGTAAAAAGAAAAACAATATCTTCAATAAATAAAAAATTGCTAGCTACTATATACCTGTATAGTATCCAACTTCAGCAATAGTTTCATTATGGTTTCTCCAATTGCAATTTTTTTCTTGCCATCATTTTGAAAATCAGAAGAACCTTCAAAAGCTTTCACACAGTCTCTAACATGAGTAACCTCCTTACTAACTTCAGCAATCTGCCTCAATTTCTTCAAGGGCTCCCATTTTCTCACTAGATATCCGCGATAAACAGCTTGTATCAAAACAGCAGCATCTGCATCCGACAAACCTCGTCTTTCTTTTTTACAATCTTCAGTGGTTGATGTACTTGAACCCTTGTCTGCCATGTTGTTTGAAGGAATATTTTGGGATACCTCAATACTTCTCACCTTTGGCGTAACTTCCTCACCGGCCTTTGGAACATTTTGAATATTCAAACTCTGCTCTGTCTTGTCTGCCATATTGTCCGACGGAGTGTTTCTTGCTTCACAAGCTATAACCTTGGAGTGTTCTTTTGAAGCAGGTGGACTTGGAGACCTTGAACTCCCATTGCCGTTTTTCTTCCTTGGCAGTGGATCAACTCTTAGACAAACAGGAGGTAGCTTGGATCCCTTAGGTGAAGATGTTGATTGTCGTTTGTTAACGGAATGAGAGTCTTTCTTTGGCTCATTCACTTCAGAAACATTCATTTCTCTTTTTTCACTTGCCTTTGAGTCATTTTTCACATGATTCGATTCAATCTGCTTCACAGGAATATTTCTCTGGTTACTTACATTCTCTGTAACATCAGAAGCGTTTCTATCATTGGCCCCAACATCAGTTGAATTGATCCTTTCTGTAACACCTTCATCAATAGGAGACATCACTGGAAAGGATTTGAATGTATGAGGTTCACCCTCAACACGTTCTGCTGTGGAATGTCTCTTCTGATTGTTTGTTCTTCCATCCTCCTCCTGCTTATTCATATAAGGCAACCAAATGAATGGAAATGGAAATTCAGATCTCTTTTGTTCTTCACTCTGATCTTTCTGATCCATTCTTCCACTTTCAGACTTCATATTATCACAGTGTCTTATTCCATTTCCATTTACATCAAATGGAAACCATCCATTCCATAATCTCGGCTCAAATGCTGCCTTTACATCAGCATTCACATTCTCTGCACCGGTATGTTTTTTATCATGTGCCACCTCAGGTTTAGTAGGATTTCTCGGTTGCTTGTCACCATAATACTCTGGTGGAATCCAAACTAAAGGGTATGGAAAATTCCTAAACTGCGTAGGAACCGTAGAATCATTCTCTTTCTTTCCAATATTAGGTTCTTGCTCCTCAATCTTCACAGTTTTATCTTCCTTTTGGTTGCACACATGATTAGGACAACCGCAACAATGACGGTTCGTTGGCATATATTTATCATATTCATATCTTGGAAGCTCCATGCTATAATATGATTGTGGAGAATAAGGAGCAGAAAAGGGTTCACCATATAAAGGACAACCTCCAGAGTAAGTATGAGGAACATGAGGGTAACAAGGTCTTTGACCATAGTAACCAGGAAAATTATGGTGGTCATAACAGAAATGTGGTGCATAATTGCTTGCATAAGGCCAAGGTTGTTCATAAAGGAAGGGTGATTTGGTCATTTGAGGAGGAATAGGTTCCATGGCAGGATGATAGTAATGAGGAGATGGTATTTGGTTTCTGTGAAAGGGGTATGAATCCATGTTTCTGTATGTAGGAATCATGTTTGGTAACAAGGATTTTCACTTTATGATTGGTAACTTGTAAAATTGGTAATGCAAAAACTCTGCATGTTCCAAAAAAAGGCACCATTATGAACAATTGTGTGATTACATGTTAGACATTTAAGTTAAAGTGAGTTTAACAGAAAATTTTACAATTAAATTCAAAAGTTGGAGATCCTAGCATCATCAATTTTGAAGGCAAATCAATTAGTCAAACATGTCAAAATCAATTTTACAACTCTAGAATCAATTATGATTGCTTCAAACATGAAATTAAACAGTCTTAATCATAATAGAAAATACAATCAATTTCATTATTCATTGACTTGCATCAATATCTTTTTAGTTCTAGTGTACCAATGGACTAGTGTAATTGTAAACTATTCAAATCAATTAGAGACTAAACGTTGTGATTAGCTAATTGTTAAATTAATCATGTTTAATTAATGAACATGAACTAGTGTATAAATATAGCATGGGTAGGAAAAGAGTGACTTACATAAAATAAAACTAATAAACAACAATCCAGCCAAGAGGTTCTTCTCTTCCACACAATCCAAATGAAAAGTTATCGATGCAAAATCGTACCACAAACCCAATAAGAGATAGAACAAACAAAAGTGTTGTAGTTGTAGGCTTTGTCTCGTTACACTTAATAATGTTTTGAATGAAATGTGTAAGATAACATGTTTGTTATATATACCATACGTGTGAAAGTTATGACTAATTATGGAAAGAAAATGTGAGACAAAAATGTTTGTCTTCGAGATGCTTCGAGTGTTGTCTATATTATTGATGATCAATCTTATTCCCTCTAGATTTTTCGTAACAGGTATTGTATGGCCCGCATATATTGCCACGTGTTATCTTTGAACATTCTGGTATTTTTTGGTCAATCATAATCTTCTTTTCTTATAGAAAAATATATGTGCCTGTACCCCACAAGATTTGGAGGTATTTACTCTCATCTACTATAAAAAGACCCCACAAGATTTGGAGGTATTTACTCTCATCTACTATAAAAATTTTTGAACGATATATTTTTTTATAAAATACATCGTTAGATTGAAAGTTTATATCATATAAATCATTTGTGTAAAATTTTAGACAAATCTAAAATCATTTGATATGCTATTGAGACATAAAAATTAACGAGTTTAAGAAATCACAAAAATTGTTAATTTTAATGCGTCTAAATAACATATCAAATGATTTTAGATTTGTCTAAAATTTTACACAAATGATCTATAAGATATAAACTTTTAATCCAACAATTTATTTTACAAAAGTTTATATCGATTTAAAAAAATTTAAGTCGTTGAGGGTAAATACCCCCAAATTTTATGGGTACACAAGAAATAATACTATCAGTATCTTCTGTTTTCTTTTATGTCAAATAATTTAAAGATTAGATTCAAACATTTTTTAGTATATAAGGAATATTTTTTTGGCAACAAGAGATAAAAAAGAAGACAAGAAAAACAACAAAAACACTACTCTTTAATAATAGCAACTTCCTAAGTATTTGTTAAAAGGAGGTTACACAACTAGGGCTTCGAGCTTTACAAGAGACGTGATAAAGTTAGCTTCTTTTTTAGTCAAAATATCCGCACATGTATTTTCTTCACGAAGTGTGTGATTCACATTAACATCTCAGTCTTTATTCAAAAGTTGTCGAATACTAGCAACTTCATTAGCAAATTTGTGATACAGTGTTATATCATTTTTTACAAGAATAATCATTTGTAATGAATCGAAGAAACAAGAGACACTCCTATACCCTTTTTCCCAGCATAATTCTAACTCATAAAACACAGCCATGATCTCCGCGCGCATGACCGCATACAAAAATAATTCTTATAAATGATATTTCAAATTAGGGTTGGGAATAGGCCAGGCCAGTTCACAGGGGCCTACATAGGCTCAGGTCAGGCCGGCCTATTTATTAAAAAGGTCAGACTCAGACTTTAAAAATAGCCTATTTATTTAAATAGGTCAGGCTTAGGCTTAAAAAAAGCCTACAAAGCCTAACAGGTCGGCCTATATACACATAATTGTTTTTTTTGCATATAAAAATATGTATAATTATTAAAACTTACTTTTATATTCTATAATTATAATTTATAGATAAAATAAAAATAATTTAGGACATATAAAATTGGTTGTGAATGTATTTTACTTATTTAAAGTAGCATATATAAGTCTATTGTCAGAGGAAACTTTAGTTATAAATAGTTGTGTACTACATATTTGTATACCAACTTAATTCTAGTTAAACCAATATATACAATATTACTTCACTTTTTTAAGGGGTCATAAGTGATTCCATATGTCAAGACTCATGTAATTAGTTTAAAATAAAATAAAAACAAGTCATGTAGACTATATAATTTTTTTTTGTAATGTAGGCTTTAAATAGACTATATTGTCTATTTAAAAAAATTAGATAATATAGACAAGATTGAAGTTTTTATATGTTCTCAAAAAAAAATTGAAAATTTTATATTATGTAGGCTTTTATGTAGGCTATAAGGTCAGACCAAACTTTTAAATAGGCCAAAAAAATTAACTTTTAATAAACCATAGGCCAGACTCAAGCCTAAAAAATTTTCGTAGGTCAGGCTCAGATCTCCAAAGCCTGGCTTGGTCTGGCCTATTCCGAACCTCAAATAACTCTACCATTTAAATTATATGAATGAAACTTTTTCAAAGAGCAACTTTTTTATGAATGGTATATTTAATAAGTATTGATAGTCATTCACAGATTCATTAAAAGATAGGTATTGAGTTTAACTACCAAATTGATCTCACCATCATTAAATATTTATAAGTTGCTTTGTTTGTTTTTTTTTGAAATTATTATTTGTTTGTATCTTGTTTTCATTACTCTTATTTAGATTTGAATTACACACAATGATTACTTCATTGCAGTTACTACTCTAAACCGTCCGATTTGTAATCAACGTAAGAAAGATTGTTTATAGTTGATTCTTTTAGTGTAATCAAAAGTTAAAATTGTGTGAAACTGTGTACTGTTTTTACAGCCGCAGATATTGGTCACTCTTATTTTGGTATACCTTAATAGTTTCACCTTTGGTTTAATTTTCTCCGGTCTTTGGCGCGTTCTGCCTATTCGAATGAGCTCGGTATTGTCATTAATGCGGCTCGAAGGAGTATTGTTTGTATCACCAAAAGTTGCTTACTGATAGAGTTGGACTCTTTTTATGTCACATTTTCTTCAGCAACATTCATTTTTCTCTTTTCGCATCCGTTGCAATCATTTTTCCCACGACTCAACTCAATCTGCTTCGCAGGAATGCTTCTTTGGTTAATCACTTTTGTCGTAACATCTAAAGCGCTTGTGTTGATGGATTCAACATCATTTGTTCTAGTCCTGTTTGTAACAACTTCATTTGTTTAGTAAGGTTACCAAGAATAGATACAAGAAGAAGTTTCACAGACTGATCTTGGAAAGTTATTAAAGCACAAATTCTGCACTCAAAAAGTATGCACCATTAAGAACAGATTGAAATCAATTTTAACAACACATTACAGAACAATAACATTAAAACAATAAATTCTTCTAATCCTATAGATCCATTCATCTTTAGGATAAAATGCTATATTTTTTCACTACAACAAGGCATGTATAACAAGCGCAATTGTTTTCCTCCAATTCAAGCAGTATGAAGCGAACATATTTGACGATCATTTTGATCGAAGAGGTTTAACTGCTTTGATATTGCCCCTAAAGTTTCCCACTGTTATAAGATGTTATACACTGAAATCATTAGTGTTGTTAAATAGTTTCAAAATGTTATACAGTGAAGGCATTAATATTGTTAAATTGTTTGAACTATAAAGAGAAACTTCACTAAAAGAATCAATACTCTTCAAAGGAGTCTTCTCATATTTATGATTCTTCTTGTACACTCTCCCGCCATGCTTTACTTTAGTTGTATTCTGTATTATTGCCGCAAACCGCTCAGCTTATGGCAATATACCAAAATTCCCACCAGCAGCTCCAAGACCCCCATCTGCTCCATCTTTTGTATTTTTCACCTTCTTCTGTTTTTTACCAACACCCCTTTAAGAGCCACATTTGAAATAATTTCATTCACACAAACAAGTTGGAATTGTCGCCAAATCTAATATCAATGGCCAATACTTTATTTATTCCAGATTATGTTAAATTATTAAAAATTGCAATGGATGAGGGTTTTTTGAATAGTCAACAATTTAGTTATTTTAGAAATGCTTAAAGATGAACAAAATAGAATTCTGCTAATATCCTTAAACGAATCTAAGGATGATGTGATAGAGTGGATTTTATACAAGTATGCTGAGAAGTCACCATCCAATATTTAGGTTAATTAAAATTGGTTTGAGTTTTGATTTTGGCTAACAGCGATGCTATATGGTACGACTAATATGTCGTCCAAAATGCACGATCAAGGCAGATAAATAGATAATGGGTAAAAGATAATACTATAAAGCCAATAAAGCCAACGTTGTCGTCCATTGTCGTGTCGTGTTATAAAGCATTTTTTTTGGCTAAATCCAACCCAATCCGACTCAGGTACACCCCTAATTTGCAATATACAAAATAAATGTATTGTTATCTCACATTTGCAACAAGGGACACAACATACTTGAAGAACTACATACTCATGTCAAATTTGAAAGGTGGTGGACAAGACTTATATATTATAAAGCTTATAGATAAATATTTATAATATCATAAATTGTAAATAAAGTTGATTATCTAAACAAACTCTAAATGATAAGTAGTGTATTACATTAATATTTAGATTGCATCTTGTTAAAACTGTGTGCAATTTATTTAAAAAGAATATAGTTAACAAATTTAATACAGCAACCAAATTTTGTAATCCCACAATTTTGGATAACACTAAAATAAGATTACAAAAGAAACGACTAAAGAGGTCCAAGATGAAAATCAATGACAAAATAAATAATTTAAAATTATTTATATAAAGAAAAGAATTTAGTCTTTACTCCAAAGTCCAATCTCAAAAATAAGTGCAATAGAGAGTAATACTGCAAGAACAATTCCATAACCTACTGTCCATTCACTTCCTTCTCTGCCTAAGTGGATTCCATAGAAAATGTTTGCTATGGCTAATATAATTACTATTCTCCCTATGTTATGATGATATAAATTCCAATGCTTTCTCACTTTTGATTCTTTTTTTGGTCTAGCAACAAAAGCAAGTACCTTAAAAAAACAATTGAATTATGTTATGAAGGTTGACCATATATTAAAAAATATATATCAAATTTTAAAGAAAAAAATAAAATACCTGGAGGGAAGCAAGAACTAGAATGATGATTCCAAGGGCCATGTGAAGATTAAAATGAAGATGGAGTTGATTATTGAGGATTAGCCCACTAATTACACCTATTATTCCAAGTACAAAGCCCAATGATTGAACTAAAACATGAAAATTAAACCAAAATGGATCCCAATCCTTGAAGTAACGAGCAACTATTGCTCCCATTATTATAAAGATACCCCATCCTAATATATTTAACACTCCATGGCTTCTTTTTAGGTTCATATTTGAGTTTCCTAATACACTTGAACCTGTTTCAAACAAATTAATCTTATATGAATGATATATCCCTTATTATAAATTAATGGTAATATTTAAATTTTCTAACAATAAACATTTACACTCTAATTAACTAACAAGAGTCTAGTTCAAATTACAAGACTATAAAATCTTTGAAATTGCTTCAAATTAAATGTAAGATACTAATAGCTTAATTTTGACTAAATAATTGATATCTTAAAATAAATTTTGAATAAAAAACTTTCTCGACTAAATGTAACTTGTCTTATGTTCGATCTAGATCATAATCAAAATTTAATTTTGGAATTTGAAGAGTGTCAACTTCAGCTTTTTTACTAATGAACCAAATTAGATTTGGAACATATGTTTCTACCTTACAAAAAAGGACAAGACATATTGGTTTGGTTTGGTAAGGTGTCAAATTCTGATCTTACATTTCAACTTAATTATTCTCTTAGCAACAAGATGAAAATGGTCCAAGTCTAAGTTATTTTGACAGTGAAAATGGACCATGTCTTTTTTTGTGGTTACATATTGATCCTACGTAACATGCTGCTGCCAACATTAACAAAACCAAAAAAGGTCAACACTACACTAGAAAAGTCTTCATTAAATAAAGATCGAACGGCTAATTAATTACCTGTGGCATAATTCACAGTCACAGAAACTTTGTCTTGGTGCTTCATCAGAGCAAAACTTGGAACAGTAGGGAAGACACCATTAGGACCTACGGCATAGATCAACCGCGACAAAGGTTGATTGGTTTGTAGCTGGAAAACCATGTACAATCGCGACGATTGTGATGTGATCAAAGTTGAATTGTTAATAATTGGTAAGTTGCCTCTATCCGGAACCACTTGGTTTGGTGCATACCCTGTTAGATAATATTGTTTCATGCCACCAGTAGCTCCATTGGATGAGATCCATCCTACAATGGCACTTGAGCCTACCATGCCTCCATTGGGAGAGAATCCTATTGATATATAAGAATTTTGGTTTGGAGCTGAGAGAATGAAACTCCATATGTTTGAAGATGTTTGAGAATACTGCATATATAAAGTTTATTTAATTTGTATTAGATGAAATTAATTAAAGTTTAATTAAGATAATATATTAATATCAATATAATTTTAGAATTAGTTTCATTGTCTTTAATATTGTTACTTTAATATATCCATGTATTGAATTGTGATTGAAGACCGATAAAAAATAGTACACAAAAAATTGCACGTAATGTTTGTCCATTTTCATATTCGTGTCTATTAGCATTATATCACGCTAGGATTTTTATATAATCTTTTTTAAGTAAGTCTTGAAATGGGATTCCAAATCACAATTAATTCAGCTCGGACCATTTTCGGTGTCTCCATCCTTTAGAGCCAACGGCCAATATTTGGCTGTAGAGGTTGGGGATGCTGAGAAGATGTGGTCGCAATCAATTAGAATAATATTGTAATTTATACCATTATTTTTGTTACAATTATGATGATTGTATTGCAAGTATTAACATTAAAAAATTTGAATAAATATGTTAAGTTGAAGAATAATAAGCACTTACTCTAAGAATGTATCCTTGAGCATTCCAAACAGAGAGGCAATTCAACTTTGTTGTATCAAAGTTGAGAGGAACATTGAGGTTTAGCTTGGAATCACATGAATCACCTTGTGAACTACTTCCAACTCCTTGTGAAGAAGAAGTTCCATTCACTTGTGAACTTCCAATGCTTGCTGAAGCAAGAAAACAAATTATGAAAATGAGGAATGCTACATATGCCTTCATTTCTTTATCTTTGGTTTATGATTGTGTGTTTGTAAAAGTATACATTCATTATGAGTTAGTATTGTTATTTGATTGATAAAATGGAAAAGGATCAATTATTACTAATTAAACAATGGTATTGGTGGCAGAGGCAGTTTATCAATACTATATATTAATTATGATTTGATTAATTAAGTAGATTTGGTAGAAGCTAAGGCTAACTTAAACCATTAACAAGTCAACCTTTCATTCTATTTTGTTGTATATAGTCAACTTTTCATTCATGAAATGAGATTTAATTTAATAGTGTTTAAATTATCATAAAAATATGATAATTCAAACTTTACATGCATTATTAGAGGGGTGCTACTTTTGGTTATCATTTGTCAATCAACTCGAGCTATTTTTTGGTGTTTCCATCTATTTTTCCTTCAAACTCATCTCATGTATAGTTTCTAACATTCAAATTTATTTATTTTTAATAATAAAAAGAGTAATCTCTATCAATAGTAGCGTTTTGTTTTAACTTGCTCGTTGCAAAGTATAGTACTTCTAATCTCAAATATAATTTAGTACTCCTTATGTTTTAACTTGTTTATTTATATTTAAGACTAAAGAGATTAAATATTCACGGTTAATTATGTGCAGTCTAAGTTACATTATCTATACACTTTTTTATGTAAAATCTACCAAGAATACAAGAGAGGTTAGTTTTTCCACTATTTGTTCTTCTCAACTATTTTTTTGTTGTTTTTGGCTTTTCTTGTTTTTGATAAAAACATCTCACCCACTATGCACATGCCCAATCTAAAATTTCTTCAAGTGAATGCATTTTCAGCTATAACCCATCAATATTCAACCACAGACATAATGACCTATAATATAATCATGTGTGCTTGACCATTAGCCCCTAATTATACTCATGGAAAGCAAGAAAGTAAAATCTGATATCTTCTTTGTTTGTTGCTTAAGTCATACTCTTCCACACATGTGATTTACACAGTTGTGATGAAAATATATATTTTTTAATTCATTATCCGATTAATTGACCTTCAAAAGAAAATATAGTTTATTCTTAAAAAAAATAGAAATCATTGATAACTATTTCGAAAGAGTTGATGCATTTATGAAATGCAGCCTCATTTGCAGTCACACAAAAATAAATGATATCACATGCTTCTAAATTACTTTCCGTCCCGAGACCACAATTGTGGTCGTATTAACATAAAGGATTTTGAAGTCTCCGCAACGGTGTCACGACCAAAATTTCGACAATATATAGTATATACTAACCTTTTGAGTAGTCTATTCTTGTGGAAAACTTGTCTAAGTGTTTTGTTAGTGAATAATTTGGTGCTGCAGGGAATAAACCAGTGGAACCAGTGGCAAGTATCAACCAAGACAAAGGTTTAGTAGTTTCTAACTGAAAAACCATGTATAAACGAGAGGATTGTAAACTGATGAATGTTGAATTTCCTATAACCTTCAAGTTTCCTTTATCAGGCACTACCTGATTTGGAGTAACTCCACCAAGATAATACTGCTTTATCCCTCCATTGGCTCCTCTAGATGCCACCCACCCCACAATTGCACTTGAACCTACCATGCTTCCGCTGGCCGAAAACCCGATGGCTATGTAAGAATTTGTGTCTGGAGTTGACAGAATGAAGCTCCAAATGTTTGCAGAAGTTTGAACATACTGCAAAACAGTAAACATAATAATTGGTGCATGTAGTGGAATTGGAAAAAGGATATAATATAACTATGAAGCGCGGACACTCCTCAGATTAGGCGTGTCTTGGTGACGGACACGACGCACTTACAATCCCAATGAATTATATCAATTTTTTAAAATTTTATTTGTGTTGACATCTCAGTATTGTCTGTGCCGTGTCTGGTGTATGTATCTGTGTCTGTGCCGTGTCTGGTGTATGTATCTGTGTCTGTGCTTCATAGACTATATGTGATGAAATTTGAAAATAGTGCACCTACTCTGAGGATGAAACCTTGAGCATCCCATACAGAAAGGCAGTGAAGGTTGGTTGTATCAAAAGGGGTTGGAGCTTTGAGGTTCAGATTGCCGCCAGTACACGAGTCAGTTTCCGGCCTTGTACGGAGGAACGAACCGAGAAAGGTAATTACAAAGAGGAGCTGCAGAGGTGCCTTCATCTGTCTTTATATTTTGGTGTTTGTGTTTGAAAATGTGATATCATGAGGAAGATTTATTTGGTAAGGTTTACAAAAAGGGGGAAATAAAATTAAATGATGTAATGATTATCATATTGTAAGTTGTAACTAACATGTTGTAGGGGGACATTCTCAATTATGACTATATATTAACACAAAGATTAAGGTCCACAAAATAATGATATTAAAGGAAAATGTATATACAACATATTTCATTCATTCATTGTATAATTGTACTATACATTCTTTCAATGATAAAGAAAAAGATACAATACCACCCAACCCCAAATATTATTTTCAGCCAATAGAGAAATTCGATTAAGTGAAGAACTAGACATATGCTTACAGTAGTACATTTTCAAGATATAACATCTGGTCAAGAAATGGAGAGAAAATTGAAGTGGATGTTCCTAGAGGATGTTTTCTTATTATGGCGGGAAAGCAGGTAAGTAATTTACAGTTTGAAACATTATTTATCTTATTCTTCCTTAACCTCTCATATTTTCTTTTTCTGGTCAAATTCACATTACTACGAAGTCGACCACAACCCTTTGATACAAATGTGATTTACTATTACCAACATCGATCCTTTTGTGTTTTGAAATGCAGATGGAATGGCTCACTGGAGGGGACGTCTTAGCTTGCAAGTATGAGGTAGTTGTGACAAACAAGACAACACCCTTAACTATCGATGAAGCAAAAGAGCTAGGTCGTAGTTTATGGAGAGCCTCTTCAACGGTTAGAGAACATGAAATTATTTTGTTTATCTTCCTAAGAAATATCCTCCTATGCATGCAAGAGATACTCAGCTTTTGGCGAAAACCAAGCCCAATTCAATGAAATGAGAACTAATTTTATCTGTCTTCTTTTTCATGCCACTAGTATTATTGTAATTTAACTTATTTGGATGAACATGGTTTTCGCCTGAATTAAACTTTGGTTCAACCACCAGTGTCTCTACAATGTGCTGTAATTTGATCCATTTTGTAAGACATTTTATTAAAATATCGAATCAATTATTTATTTTTGAGCTAGATGGTGGTAAGTTTCATTCTGAGATTTTTTTTTATAATCAAGAAACTTGAAACAACAAAAATCCAACAAAGCATAAAAAGAACAAAAACATCAAGCTCCACCACACTCTGAAATCAAATATAGTTTTTAATATCAACTTGATGATGTCTATAGGTATATCGGTATCCAACTAAAGACCGACAATATGATAATGCTTGAACTGATGTGTAATGCAAATTAATCAAAAATGTATATGAGATGCACGGCACCAGTGTATGATGAAAAAAGGAATATATATTCATTAGCCACAAATCCTTATAGTACAACATATATCATTGTTTAGTCAAAAAAATATATTTCATTGTACGGTTGAACATTCTTTCAGTGATAACTAAAAGAAAATGATACAATCAACCCTCTAAAGCAAAGCAGCAGGCTGAGATCAATCCCAAACTGTATTTCCAGCCATCTCTTCATTTTTTCGGCCAAGTTTAGCAGGCATATTTCCAGTTCTTCACTTATTCTAATTTGTCATTTCCAAATTGATAAATTATACATCCAAATAAATCTATGCTCGTGGCTTGTTTTATTCGCATGGTACAGAAATATACAAATAGAAGCACACTACCGTAACCTTAAAGAGCTACATCGTTAGACGCCCAACTCTGAAGTCCATCACGCCCTACAGGTGCAGAGATTATTATGATAAAATAAAATACACAATGATCATTGTTTTACACAATTTTGGGCTACCATAATGTTCAACCCCAAACCCTAGAATGATATAAGTTATCAACTAAGTGAATATTTAAAAATAGGCAGTGATATCACCAAAAATAAAATAAAAATAATAGGCATCTATAAAGTAGTCAGCCATAAAATTGCAGCAGATTACCAATCAGTTACTACCTCAACTGAAGTTGAGTCAAACGCAATCAAACCCAAATCGTCCCTTTCTAGAACAGAGCACCTTTCCAATCCCCACACTAAATATGTTTTATCTATTTCCACAATCTCATTTTCAATTTAAGGGTTAAGTCATGCAGCAACTAAGTTAGACACCATTTTAGGATCCCAAGCATCTACGAGATGCAAAGATATTGAGGAGTGCATTTAACAATTTAGGTTAAATTGCATGTTTGGTCTCTTACAATTATTTTAGGTTTCAACTTAGTCCTCTATGTTGACATGTAAACTGATTTTATACCACGAACTAACTATCCTAAAAGCAAAAATTTCTAGGTGATAACATGTGAAATGATTTTATAGTTCGTACTACACCGTTAGGATACCCCAATGTTAAATAGTTAGTTAGAGCTAGTAAGGGAGAAAATAATAACAGGATATATAAATAAAATAATAGGAGTAATATCACGATATATAAATAATAGTGAAACTAGGATAGCATTGCGGTTTTCTTAGTGGATTCATCAAAATCCTTTATTATGTCTTAATTGAAATGGACAATGGATTAGTTCCTTCATTCCTTGTTAATCCATCAGTCCACTTATATGCAAATTTTAGCAAACTAGTTTGAGGAGTAAATTCAAGAACAACTGAAAGTCTGAAACAGCAACGTTATACAGGCATAAAGATCAAGAGTAATGAACTTACCTGTTGATGTAAATTCTGGCAAGCTAACATATTTAGGACATGATCCTTTTGAAGTTACCATGTCAATTTTAGCACCTGGTCCGATAGCACAATCACGTGGCTGCAAAAAATAAAAGGACAAATATATAAGAATAAGTATTGTGGCAAAGTTATTATGTTTGAATACGATTAGTAAACCATTCTAAAATACAAGATCACGGGAATTCTCTCATAGTGCCCATGAAAGTCTGCTTAACCTAGGTGGGCTTTCCTTCATTTTCTGAAAATATATATCAAATTTTCATAAAATTCATAATTTTCAACTCTCCTCTGGGTCTAGAACATTTCAGTGATCGCACAACTATTACGTGTAGATCTAATGCAGTGTGCTATCTTACCAAGAAATGCAATAGCAATATCAATAGTTGGAAATAACACCTGCAACAGAAAGTACTATTTATCTCTTACTACATTAAATGGTATCTATATATTTATTCCGGAACTCTTAAAAATAAATAGAGTTAGAGATAATATATTTGCATCTTTTAGTTTCTTATATGCTGAGTCTATTACAAAGTAGATCAGATTTCAAACCTTGAAGTCCTTATAGAAGCATAGACGAAGTTCCTCTATAGCTCCTTTTGAGCAAATTATTTGAGGAGATATGTGGAAAGCATTCTCAATGGCAGAGATAATGCCTCCTAGGGGATACTTTTCTGTGTTTGAAGGAACATATCCAGCTTCATTTAGAACTTTCTGGAAAAAATGTTAAAAAATACATAGTCAAAGTATGTTGTGATGCATATACAAGAAAGCATTTATTCTTTACAATTTAAGGTTTTGCATATACAAATGGTAGTCAGTCCAAAACATAATAATAAGCTCCAATCATAGTCAGAATTTTTCATGTTGCTTCAGTATGCATTACACTGTAAAAAAAATGGTAAGGAAACTAAATAAAGATGGTGCGCCCAGTTGCCAACAAATTTTTTTGTAATTCAAACTTGCAAGTATTTGTTTGGATCATACAAGAGCAACAGCTAACCCTGAATCCTTATAAGATTCCACTATCAAGCACCGATGGAGCAACTACTTGAGTAATTCATTAATTACTGAACGTTTGTTATCAACTGGAAGGAGGATAAGTGGATAACTGATTCACTAATCTATATTCAAATCATATCAAGCTGAGGGGGAATCACTGGTGAACTAACTCATTAATCAGTAGACAAAATTTATTAGTTTTTTACTGTGGTGGAGAGGGACAACATAAAAGAAAGAAAATACCAGCTATATGGAATGACATTTTATTTTCTAACTTCTAAGTACTTCAGTAAAGCACGTTTGATATTTTATCTGGTACAAAAAATAAGAAAAAGACATGGACCAAAAGTAAAAATACAAACAGTTATATACTTATCATCCTATTTTGAATATTACTTCATATGATAATTACCAGATAAAACAATACAGAAATTTAGGGGTAACAAAAAAGTATGCTCGACAAACTTACCGTAACATTATATTTGAAATAAACATTAAGTGTTGTCAAGAAATAATCATATTCATTTCCAACCACAGGAGATGAGCATGTGCCATGCTTCTCTGCAATTGAAGATTGGATCAGGCAAGAGTAAGACATTGAATGAACTTGTTAAATCATGTAAGTGAGCAAAAGCTATAAAAGGTTATTACCCCACTGTGAGTGTCCACCAACGAGGTAGCCCCGGAAGCATAGACCATATTAAAAAAACAAATTAGATTTGATAATAATTTAAGGATAAATAAGAAAATAAGTCATTTTTGGTGACCACCTCATGAGCCCAAAATGAACCTTTTCCACCACTGCATGATGATGGTGAGCCACAGCTCAATGATGGCCAATATTTCTCTAAAGCATCATTCAATGTCGATATCTACGCATAAAATGAAACAGTTAAACTCAGAAAAGTTGTAACTTGTAATTGAGTGCTGTTAATGCAACAAATTTGATTATCGGTATATACATATAATATAAATGCAACACAAACACAACCAAAATAAAAGTGTCAAACCAGGGAAAAAGTTTTAAATATTGCAGTTTCAACAGCTAAAAAAGTGTCTTGACTTCCATCAATCCAAAATTTATATTTTATTATTAAAAAACATTCAACAAAACTTAAAGGAATTACTAGAACATCATACTATAACTAAGAAAGGCAATCCAGTTTTATTCTGTCAAAAATTTGTCGGTCAAAGCATGAAAAGTTTGAAGACCAATACATGTGATTTGTAATCAAATGGTTTGCAAATTATGGTAGCGAGATTGTACCTCTTTTGGATCAAAATGAGATTTAGTGCAACATGATGGCCAAGTTCCATCATTATAGTCAGGCCACAGTCCATCTATTATGCAAGCAAATATAAATGATCTGTTACGATAATTGTTGCAGGAATGTCCATACTCATAAGGGACACATGCAAAATGAACAATGTATAACTCCAGAAACAGATTTTAATGTTTACAAACAAAAGAATCTAAAAACAAGAAGCGCGGTGGGAAAGCAATGAGAGAAAAGGGTTGATAAAATAAAATAAATAATGAAGCATGCTTAAAGTTAATTCTCAGTGACCTCAAAACATCAGCATAATTTTCAGAAATTATCTAGAAACCAAAATGGGGCAGCGAGTTCTGTGCATTCGGCTGCCCCTTTTAAAGTTTCAAGAAGCAGACATCAGTCAATAACTAAGAACACGGACAATGCAACTTCTGAACCTCAAATACACAAGAAAGAACTATTCCAACAAATCTAAATTTGCAATTTAACTATAACAAAATTTAATAAACCTCAATCAAACTCACGTATTGTGAAAAATCCCGGAGAATTGGAGCTGAAAAGAAGGTGAAAAGAAAAACAATATTAGCAATCAGAAATTAAAGTATTTCAGTCTATTTTCAGGTTATATATATATTATATATGCGTGCAAAAAATAAACCAATTCCATTCTACAAACATACTAGTAAGTAAGAACAACTAACAAAAAAATTCCATAAGATTAAGCATCATTATAATAATGTAATGTAATTACATCTATTTCAAAGTTGAATCCTTCATCCTTCATTTATATAAAAGTTTAAATATAATTTTAGTCCCTGCAAAACTATCGTAGATTTTGGTCTTAGTCCTATTGATTTTTATTTTGGATTCAATGTTGTTTTAGTCTTAACATCAGTATTTGGAGCCACACGGCATGATTATATAGGGTCATATGTTACGGACTAAAAACAACCATTTTTTAATTTCTAGGATTAAAATCACATATATAATTACTACTGTCTATCTACTACTTAATAAAAAACAGAAGAAAAAAAATTACTATACTAGCTATTAAAAAAAATCAGATTATAGATATGAATAAATGTATCAATAGAAGAACAAAGAGATTACTACTTAATTCAGCTTAAGGTATGACTAAAAATAAAATGATTGGATTGAATTGAACCTAATTTAGCTAGTTTTCTTTTTTTGGACCAGTGACTATTCACCTCACTAGATTGTAATATTGAAATAATAATAATAATAATAATAATAATAATAATAAAATCCGATATGAATTAATTAAAATAATTAAAAAATGACAAGGAGAAGGTTACCCACCCTCTGCAGCAAGCATTAGAGGAACAACAATGGCGAGTGCGTTGACAATAAGTACCAGGCCATTGTAACGCTAAAGCGAAATAGTCAAACTCTCTCTGTTTTACTATTCCTCCTCCTCCACGTTCTAACTCATCGGAAGCACGTGCCGGAGAAGGTGTTCCGGCGAAGAGGAGGAGAGCTAGAAATAAACATAGAAGAGGATGAGTGAAAGGAGAAGCCATTGTTGTTCGCTGGCAAGCAATTGCGTGATGCGTTTGGTTATGTTATGTATGTATTCTGTTTGACGCAGTGAAATAGGGAGGACTCAGATTGATTGATTTATTTATTTTAGATTGAGTTAGGTAGTTAGTTTCTATATTTACTGCAACAATCTCGACTTTCCACCCTAAGTAGTTGTTTGTTTATTTTTTTTAATATTATCTCCCTGCTAATACAATTTGGAACGAGTTATGTTTAATTAGATTATTGAACTCAAGTACTTAATTAGTTTCATCAATGATGTATTTTTGAGAGAATTTGAATTTGATTTTTTGATGGAAATTTTTTTTATCAAAATTTTTTTATTTCACGGCTGAAATTTACATTATTAAGACTCTTTTTCCTATAAATCAGATGATTAAAAAAAAAGTTATGACATATTTTCTCCCATCTCAAATGTAATTATTGGGTTTGAACATATCAAGTCAATGGTCAACTAACTAACATTTGTTATCTTATATTTTGTCAAAAAAAACATTTACTATAATCTTATTTAAGTGAACAAAAGGTATTATTTGATCAAAATAACAATATTATTGTTATTGACGAGTTAGGTACTCTAACTTCTTTTTTGACAAAACTGCTTTTTTTTAATTAGGCAAAATTATATTATTGGTCTTTTATCTTTTGTATTTGTAATAAATTGGTCCTTTATCTTTCATTTGTAATAAATTGGACCTTTATCTTTTTCATTTGTAACAAATTAGTCCTTTATTTTTATTTTTGTAACAAATTGATCCATTATCTTTTTCATTTGTAACAAATTGGTCATTTATCTTATATTATTTTTTACAAATAAGAGGTCCTATGGTGCAAATGTTAGTAAAGATAAAGGACCAATTTATTACAAAAAAAAAGATAAAGGACCAATTTGTTACAAATGAAAAATATAAATGGCCAATTTCTTACAAAAAAAAGATAAATGACCAATTTGTTAGAAATAAAAAAGATAAAGGACCATTAATGTAATTTATAAAAAGTATTATAACATAACATTTTAATATAAATAAGAGTTGTGATGTAAACATTAAAATACATATAAAGTGTCTGATAAATTTAGTTTATAGGTCAAGATTTAAATTTTGGACAATCAAAAATAAAATTTTAATTGTTTGACTATTTAGAAAAAATGCACATAAGATATGTGACATCATATATATTTAACTTATGATTTGTGGGGCACATAAGATGAATTCTCCTCTCTCAACCGTATTTTTTTATACGTATGACTTAAAAATCAAACTTTTAAAAGAGACTCAATACCTTTATCATTTAGACTATTTGATTGGTTATTTTTTGTATTCTATCTAGTGACACATTTCTTTTGACTTGTATCATCTTCAACCACAACACTTTTGTAAGAAAAATGAATGTATTAAAAAAATAAAAATCTGCTGTTAGAAGTAGAATTTTTGTAAGCATATTCCATTTGTGCCATAGGGGCTGTCGTATTCGCCAAAGTAGACAAAGATGGCTGACTTAATATAGCAAGCTGGTCCATTAGTTGCGAATTTTATTGCTATTTTTTCTTAGATGAGGTTTATGTTATGTTTGAATTGGTGTATAAGATGGAATGAGATAGATGAAAGAGTAAATAAATAAGTATTATGTTCAAAAGTTATATTTTAATTGATGTTAAAATTATTAAGTCTGACAATTTAAACTCTGATCTCTCCACTCTGTATATGAATTTCAAATAATTTATTATTTCGTTTACGTATAAAAAGAAAAATTAAAAAAATAAACAAGGACTATAGTTTTGATTTGTAAGAAGTAAATGAAATGCTAAATTTGAGTTTGGACTATCCACCTTGCCACAAAATATGTCGGTTACTAACTCGTTTAGAAGTAACATATTAAAAATATCATTCCGCTCTATTTATAGGATAGACCAATGTGTGATGGAGCTCAAATCTCAGTCATAGACATTTAAAATTTTAGTTATAAATGGTCTTGTGAACTTAATTCAATTGATAAAACATTGATTATGTATGCAGGAAAGAAAGTTTGAACCTCAACCATCTACATTTTCACTTTAAGGTGAAGTTTTTAATCATTTAACTATTTTTATTTTATTTATATAGTGACATTATGAATTTTTAGTTAAAAAATTGGCACATCATTAATCATCATAACATTTACACAGAGACACGGTGTAGCTCTGTTCTTCTACGGCGGTGACTGTTGAGAAGAAGAAAAGAAAAGAAAAGATGATGCGAACTCGATTGTTATGGTTCAGCGTTGGATTCACCGCATCAGCTTCCGTGGTTTCTCATTTCATTTGGAAGGATCTTTGGGTTGACCGTCACGCTTTCTCTTCCAACATCACTCACCAATTCGACGCTCTTCAAACTCGAATCTCAAATCTCGAATCCTCTTTGCCCAATCATAACGCTGTTTCCAATCACGATCAGGTATTTTACTCAATTGAATTTGTTCGCTCGCTGAATATTAATAAACCCTAGCTATAGTGTTGTTTTCTTATCATTACTTTTATTGATAATAATCTAGGATTTGCACAGAAATTTAAATTATTCGTAATATAAACCCTAGCTATAGGATTTTCTGTTAGAATTAGTTGGAAACTGTTAAGTTAGTTGCATGTTCTTTAGGATATTATTAGTTATCTTGTTATGATTAGTAAGCTTAGTTAAGATAAGATGACTATATAAAGTGTATCCTACACCTGTTGTAATCTAGTTTTCTCACTCTATCGGTTTTAAATAATTAATCTGTCTCTCGTCTTTCTCAATAATAAGTCTCGCCAAATGACAAAATAGGAAAGTGAGACTCACATGATTTAATGGAATTCACTTGAATTTTACTTGATAAAGAAGAGAGTCTATTAGTAAAAAAGTAATAGAGAAGGTATTGTTACTTGTTTGTTAGTACTCTTTATTATTATTAGTACGAGGAAAGGTGTTTATGGTTGTGGAATAATATACGAGTTGAGCATCGCCTATTGATTCAGAAAGCTATGGTAAACTCGATTGCTATGTTGTGTGTGTGATGTGTGAATTTTGACTATGGTGTAGGATGATTGTTATCTTCTGTATTGTGATATTGGTATATTCATGATGAAAACAATTTGCATTTTATACTTTGAAATTTTTTAGCAAGATTATAGTTTCCTGACTTCCTCAGACCATAATGTCTGAGAAGTCTTATACTGCGGCCTCCTACCATTGGCTTACTGCATTATATGATACTCATTGTTAATAAAAGGTGGCTTTGTGTTTTGGTGTATAAGATCAAGAATTGATATATCTGGGATAATATAGGGTTCGCATCAATAGCAGAAACTTGTGTCTGTTGGTAGTCGGTCAAGTGGGAAGAAGACTGGGCTTGGATGAGAAAAGTGAATCAATTTATGATAATCTGATGTTCTGAATCCTATGATTAAAAGGGGCAGGGTATAGTCTAAAAATACATAAGGATGAATTATTATGAAAGCCTCTGTTAGAAATGGTTTTGCTAAAAAATTGACATGTGGTAAATGCCCTTAATTGAACCTGTCTAACTGAAACTATAAAAGATATCATTTTCATCCAATGAATTATGATCTATTAGTGAAACTATAAAATTATTTTAATTTTGCTATTATATGCTCTTGATAGCTCTGATTTGCTTGTAAGTGGTATATTGATAAAGCTTTCATTCTCTTTGGCAGGTTGAAGGCTAGATATTTTTTTGCATTCCAGTAAAATGCTTTCTAAAGCTTTTTATGCTTGCTTCGAAATGTTAGTAGAGGAAATTACCATAATAAAACAAACTGCTTGAAAACCTTAAAATTCTTCCCTGCTTTTTTGTTCCAGTTAGATTAGGCTGATTATCCAATATATCGAGGTAAAACAGAAACGGACGAAGCAAAGCAAAGTGTACTATGCGATGTTAAGTTATTACTGTATTATATAGAGCATTATATGGAATACTGTGCCTTGACAGTTTGATCTGTTTCATGTTTTCTGGTTCTGCCCACAAGCAATTACATATTCCCTTCAATACATGAGCCTTAATTTTTTCTCTTCTGCTACTACTATTTTTATTAGTATATCAATTACATGTAAATTTTTTGAATGTAATTTTAATCTGCCTTCACTGAGATGTCAATTTTGCCATTTATTTCATTGCTCTTAAAAATGAGTAATGATTAAAACAACACTTTATATACCATATGCCACATAGTCAATCAGTCAAGATACAAGAGAATATTGAACTGTATACTACATCATTTGCAACCAAAATGAAAAATCTTTTTGAAGAATCAATCTTTCCACACAGGAATAATCCCCTGTGCTGCCAAACGTTTTTCAACCCAAAATACAATGAGTTTTGCAGTAACTTTCTTCTCATCAACCAGAAAAGGTTCAACAGTGCTTGCTCCTGAGTTATAAGATGACAAGGAAAACCCCTTTGGACCTATTCAAACACATAATGATGGTATCATTTGTAATAATAAGTACATTTAACTCAATGTTAGTGAGAAATTACTTTCTTAATAGGAAATAGAAAATGCATACCAGTAATTCCTGTGGGAAAGAAGGCCCAAAATGAGTAAGGATTTCCTTTTTTCGAAAAGGAACCTTCCAACTGTCAATCATAATATAACGAAAGAATCAAATGTTGTAACTTGTTTAAATAATGTGAAGCTTAATAAATGAACAAGCATCAAGAGATGCATAATATGTTTGAAACTACATTTGGAACACCAAAATCATGTTTGCAAACACATTTCCTTTAGTTTTCAAGTATGGTTTGGGGATTGAAGAAACTTTATTATACATATGAATGACGGCAACTTCTACATCGCGTACTAGTATTTTGAAACATGATTTTGGTAGAAGAAACTTTATCTAGCTTTAGTATGCATATGAACGATGGCAACTTCTACGCCGCTTACTAGTATTTGAATATTGTGTGAGACACTAATGAGGATTGACGCTGGCTCTCATAAGTAAAATTCATGGTCTCCCTTGTTATAGCGTTTGAATTTTGTAACAATGATTTGTTTGGTGTTAGTGTGGCAAAAAAAGGAGAAAACGTATGCATGTGCCTCAAAATTCAACTCAATTGTTTGCCATTACTTTTGTCAAATCAACACCAATCCGGTCATCCTTTAAAATCTGAGGACGAAGAAAATCGTATACTCGTACTTTTGGAAGACAACGTCAATTGTTACTGGTGATTTGGACAGTTTTCAACTATCAGTCCGTAGAACATGCCCCAAATGAAATGAAATCTAAACATAAATCATTTCACTTCAAACCAATTTTATAAAATCAAGTTCATTTTATATAGCCTAGATTGCAATCATTACAAAGACAGTTACTTGAACAATGACATAGATAGCATAGCTACATTACTAACCTTATTGTCCTCAAAGACTAGCTCAATATCAGATAGATCTTGTTGAGCTTCTAATATTGCTTTCAATGAAGGAATCACATCTTCCTCCATCATCTGAGGTAAAGGCTTAACTGGAACTTTAGCAGGAGGAGTCTTCTTTTCTGCTGCTGGTTTTGGAGCTGCCTTTACTTCCTCCTTTGTTTCAGCAGTAGCTAAAAGCAAAAGTTGAAATTACATTATAGTTTTTCAAATATCAATTCGACTTCATTCATATATTGTGTAAGCATAAATATTTTTTACATTATCAATCAATCATAATTGTTAGATCATTAAAAATGTTTGACGTTAGTCGTAACAACTTTTAAAGTCATATATAAGATTGATAGTGATTTATTGACAGTGTAAAACTTTTTACTACTACAATGTATAAAAACTAAGCCTCGAAGTTATTCATAAATAAGTAAAGATTAACTTGTATACATTGTTAGTTTGAAAATGTTTAATATATACATTCAATCATATTTAATCTTTGCGTCACTTTGTTATGTTAGTCCTAAAATATCTTCACAAATATCTATGGGTAAGATGTGATTAAATGTATGTGTAAAACAATTTTACATTAACGGAACATACCAATTGAACTCGTAAAATAAAAGTATAAAACCAAACGAAGTTTTGACTATGTTCATGTAGAAACATACCTGATGTACTAGTAGTTGATGATTCTTGAACTGCAGAGCAAATTATCTTGTTTCTGCTGCCTGTTTTAAATCTATTTGCAATCTAAAACACAAGAAAAGAAACATAGAAATTAATCATCATTTGTTTACATTAACAGCCGCAAAAAAATCAATACAATTGAAATATCCTAATATTTTAGTACCACTGGTTTATTAATTTTTTTATTAGTCAAAAAATATATTTTTTAGTTCCACTTGCACATGTTCAAAATTAAATTAGAAGAATGTCATCCAAAACCAATAAAAATGAACTTGAAAGTTAAACTTGACACATAAATTGGATTACACAAGGACCAATAAATATGTAACTTAGTTCTTATCTATCGAATGGTATGCACGCAAGCGCACACACACGCAGACATAGATAGATATAAATAGACAGATAAACACATTGACATATTTAGAATAGAATTTCTTAATTGACAATTGAGACATACCGATGGTAGTATTGGTGATAATGATGAATTGGGTATGACAACATTTTGAGAGACATGCAAAGAAGAAGAGTTTGAAGTAAAAGAACACAAACGAAAGCTAGAATCTCCAAGTGTTCCACCTCTTAACAAAAGTGCCATTTGCATTCTTTCTTATTATTATTTTTATTTATTTTCTATTCCATTTTTTGTCACTGGTTTGTTGATGGTTTTAGTTAGAAGCATGAGTTGGAGGAACAAAATGAATGAACCTTCTGATCCACATGGTATTTGAGACAATATGTGCCACTGGTTTTTCTGCCTTTTCTTGATATATATCTATTTAAAAAAATTAAATATAGAACACTAGAATACAAAACACAGTCACAACTAGTACCAAAAAATGTGATTTAGTAACTTATACAATAAAATTGCCACTGACAATATTAGGGAAGTACAAAAAATAAATAGAGAACTTAGCACATAACGTGCAACGACCAGGGTTCGAATCCTGATACATTCACTTATTAATCTTTAAAGGATGAAATTTTAGTGCAAACAACACTTTTATTAAATTAACAATGCTTTATTGATTTGAATTCTTGGAATTAGTGCCAATAGTAATAATTTTGGGGTATCATCAAAAAATGTTGCATTGAAAATAAAAAATGATTAACCAGATATTTAACAAGAAATTTTGCAGCTAACAGATGATTAATCAAATAAATTATAAATAATAATACATGTATTTTGTCCTCTTAATTTCCTGCTAACTCTCTCCAATACAAAATAAAGATATATTGGTACCTCAATTACAAAGAAACGCTAACATGGCAAACATGTTGAGAACCTTACATATCACGCTTGCCATGCATACCAAAATGTATCTTGCACAATAAACAATGCAAGAAGTGTTATACTGCAGCAAAGTGTTACTGCAGCAAATTGATTAGTAGTTTTATACAAGCCAATCTGATACAACCAAGCTAGTTTTCCTTGGTTGTTCTATTTCTCTTTTTGGTTGGCACGCCATTAGAAGGAAGTTGTTTCTGCTTAAACTTTTTAACCATGTCGTACACCTGCAGTAGTAAACCGATTTTAAGATACAAAAATAGGTATCAAGATATAAGCAAGAAGAATAAGAAACTTTGATTTTAATTCTTGAATGTAAAGAATATAACGGTCTGTTTGGTTTGAGAAAACATTCTTCACACAAATATTTGAAAACAGGAAACAAAGTACAAACAATGGAGCGGTTTTACAATTAATAACGATAACAAAAAACAAAACAAAAGAAGTTTTCTCAAACCAACAGACCCTAGTAGCATAAAAAAATTGGCTAATGATTTGTACAAAATATAAAGACTGATAACATGTAAATACTAAAGATCCATAGAAAATGGTGTAACCATGATAGTGTGTGTATGTATCTTGATTAAGGTTTAAAGATGCTATGCTACAACACTAAAATACCATGAATTTGTTGTTTTAATTATTTATCTTAAAAAAAAAAGACCTCTTATAAGTTATTTCTATAACAAAAGATAATATAAAGTCAAACTATTTTCATATAACTTATAAACTGTTTTCATAATCTATCCTTGTGAGCTTATGGAAATAAGCTGAAAACGGCTTACTTACGTGTCATAAGTCATTTCCATAAGCTCTCTAAAATAACCTCACAAGAGTTTATGCCATTAGATAAGTCCATAAGTTATCAAGTGCGAAGTTGCTAAGAGCATCATGCTACCTTTCTTACACTAGTCGTCAGTCCCATACTCGAGAGGGCATCGGTGTCAACACATTTCCAAGTTATAGTTTCATCATCCTCGCTTTTGACCAAATCATCTACTTTCCCTTGCAGAAGGAAAAAAGAACTAGCATTAATACAAAAAAGTAGCCTTAACATGTAATAACTATTTATTTTCATGCACATCTATAGGCTGAACAGTTTTTAAAGTCTTCTTTAAACCATAGAATCTCCTCCTATACTAGATGGATACAATGTCATTCATTGTGCTGCAAGAGACTAAGGTTTTATTACTTTCAATGTAGGGATGGCAACGGGTAGGGTCGGGTGCGGGTTTGACACTACCCGAACCCGAACCCGAAATATCGGGTAAACCCGAACCCAAAGTGGTTTTCGGGTGATAAAATAACACCCAAACCCAAACCCGTTGGGTTCGGGTTTTTCCCACCCGAACCCGAACTTACATTAACAAAAGCAAAAAAAATACGAAAAATTCAACGAAATTACGGTATACAACATGATAACATTGTTTTCAACATTAAAATAAGGATGAAAAATAGTCTACAACATTAAAATAGTCTACAATATGCTAATGTAAGAGAGATAATTATATAATTTTATATATAACGGGTGTGATTTCGGGTTTCGGGTGTGGGTTTGACACTACCCAAACCCGAACCCGAAATATCGGGTGTCACCCGAACCCAAACCCAGTCAACTCGGGTTTTACCCGTTGACTCGGGTTCGGGTTCAGGCGGGGCCCGCGGGTTTGGGTGTTTTAGCCATCCCTATTTCAATGAGTAAGTCCTTAATATTTAATGATGATAATGTATTATAAATGTCTAGCAGCATAACCTATTTAAGTAAGAGACTAAATTCAACTTGTAAATGTCATATAGAAATTAGAAAGTGGTTCAAACCTTTCAATTGTACGACTAGCAATTCAACGTACAACTTGAGGCGAATGTGACTAAAAATATGAACAAATTCTCCGACATCTTCCCTCAAAACAACATTGCAAGTCTTTTTTATGTCTATTTTGAGAGATTTTTTCAAGAAGCAATCGGTTGCTTTTCTTCTAGCTAGTGGAGTAGTTTCTCCATCTATTAAGACAGACGGAAACTCCCATAGACCAGCAAGCAATCCTCCATCGGGCCTTTTTACAAGAACAAATCTGCTGCTAGAGTGGTTTTCATTTAACAGTGTTTCACGTCCAAGTAATTCAACAACACACACAGCACTGAAATCAGATCTCTGTTTAACCTTCACACCCTTAACAGGATAATCTGTAACAGCTGCTGTACTATCATGTTTAGAAATTGATAGTGCATGACAAAATTCTGTTGCTGGACACGACGAACAACTAGGATTCAAAGGGGTGCATACAGTTGCACCAAGTTCCATGAGAGCCTGATTAAAGTCTCCAGGACGAAGCGGATCAACCAACTGAGCTGCTATTTCCCTTAATCTCCATTCCAACACACATCAATAGAGAACAAAATAAGTTAAGGAATAGAAATGCAAATAATGATTATAAAATTTAACAGAGATAAAATGGTGCATAACTTGTTTCAGAAGTTCACAAACACTCACCAAAATCTCTTAATGATTGCCGAGTCTTTCGGATTTTCAGAAACAGCCCTTACTCTGGCAATCACCCTTATCACATTTCCATCGACAACAGGTACCGCCTGATAATTCAATGCATGAGAAATAGCCAAGAGTTACATCTCAGTAACCGAAATCGGAGAAACTACCTACCTCTTTGAATGCTATAGAGGCAATTGCTCCAGATGTATAGTCTCCGATTCCAGGAATCTTTCGTAGCATAGAAGCTGTTTTAGGAATACTTCCTCCTTCTCCAACTATTTTCTTTGCCCCCTAAACAAAGAAATGTAAGGAATCTAGTCACATCTTGCAAGCATGTATTGATATTATTATTTATTAGCATATTTTTCTCTTATTTCTAAATACTCATTACATGAGTTTGACGATCTTTTAACATACATCAAAAGCAGAAGTTGTTAATGAAAAAGATCTTGACCTAAAGAAACTTTTGATCCTCTACGAAGGCTATGTTTGGCAATAACCATATATAAAACTTAGATTTATGCATAATATGAGCCTTTTTTAACCGTTCTTACTTTACTAAGAAAGCTGAAAATATAAAGTGATGAAGGTTTAAGACTCATATTAACCGTTAGAAATTCAAACAGATAAACAATGTAGTAGTGAGATAGTACCTCTAAAAGAAAACGAGCTCTCCGATAGTAACCCAAACCAGCCCAAATCTCATTCACTTCCTGCACAAATATACAACAAATGCTTTAAAATTTCATAACTTGAATGTGAAACCGTAGCATTGAATATTCAGCACTAATTTTCACAACTTGTTAACATTAATTTCAAAGCATAATGTTCTGAATTTAGTCATGACCCGCAAAAATGACAGGAACTTCATAACAGAATAACACAAGATTTGCATTAAAGTTCACAACTTTCACATCAGCCCCTCAAATTTGCAGAAGTTTAACAAAAAGATAGTAAACAACAACCAAGCTTATTCCACTAGGTGAAGTTTTCCACGTTTATCAGTCAACTTCACCATCTACCCCGATCTATTAGACTAGTTCCATCTACTCCACTCCTAAGAAGCATCGACACATAAGTGGACACACGTGACATTGGGACATAGACACCGATAATAATTTAAGAAAATAAAAGTGATTGAATGCTATTAAATGTGTCAGTATTGTGTCTCACACCAGACACGTCTTCAATTTGAAGTGTCGGTGCTGCATAGCTCCACTCTTCTTATAGCTTCCACAAACCTTCTCCATTCATATCCAATCCACTTAAATGAGGTTATGTAATCACATCTATTATGTAGCATCACACATTTCTATTTAGTGATTATATTTAAACCCAACCTTAGGTGACCACTTATCCATCATAATACATCTTAGAACAACAAATTCAACTCTAAAGGAAACAAATAAATAAACACACGCAAGAGCACAAACAATTGCTCACAAAGATTAGACCAATTGTGTTTGCGTCTCCAATAGTAAAGTGGCTGCAATAGTTTTTCGATTATGCAATACTTAGGGTTACAAAGTACAATACAATGTTTAAATACTACGGTCTTCTCACTCAACTCTACTACAACTTGAGCGTCTTACCCACCCACTTTTCGGTGAATGTGAGTCATACTCAACAATATGTTTATAAAACAAAAAGGGAATGAGTGAAAACCTCAAGAGAAGCATTTGCAATACTTAGGGGCACATAGTACAATGCAGAGTCTAACTATTATACTACATACTATGGTCAACTCGCTCCGTTCGAGAGTTTACCTACTTATCAGTTATCACTGAATACGAGTCATATTAAGCACGGACACTCGTTGGATTAGGCATGTCCCAGTCGTCTTTGACACCAACACCGACACTTACGATTACATTGAATTATATCACTTTTTCAATAAACTTATCTGTGTCGGTGTCTGTGTTGTGTCGTGTGTCCGGTGTCCGTGTCAGATTCGTACTACTCAACAATATGTTTGAAAGAAAAGAACAAATTTATTATAAACAAAAAGGGAAAGAGAATGAATGAAAACCTCAAGAGAAGCCTTAGCTAAATGATGAATGGTAGGCCATTTAAGCATCCAACGGTTATAATAAGCAATAACAGTCTGAACCCTTGTTTGCTGCAACATAACCTCAGAAACCCAAACACCATAAGCCCTCTTTTCAACTTCTTCTTCTTCATCTTCATCATGGTTATGATTCAAGGTGGTTTTTCTCCAAGGAAGAACCCTATGGTTGTGATCATACCAATCCAATAAAACCGCTCTAAGTTTGTTGGTTTCATCTTTGGAGAAAAAGGACACTGCATCTTCTATGTCTTCAGTTTTCACTAAAGTTTGTGTCTTTTTGTTGACCCCATTAACGTTGCTCCTTCGGGTCTTGTTCTTGTTTTGATTCTTCTTCTCTGACATGGTGATGATGTTGGAAATCACCAGTGGTAATGGTGTCGTTCCACTCAAAAGTGCCACTGTCCTCTCAACTCCAAATTTGAAATTGTGCTTAGTTTATAGAAATTATAAAAATAGGAAAATGTGTTACCAAAAAGAAAAGAATTTGTGCACATTTTTATATGGTTTTTAAAATAAAATGCACATTTAACAACAAAAATGTTCATTTTATTTTATTTATTTATTTTCGCTTCAATGGTAAAGAAACATTTTTTTGTCTTCGTAGGATAGTTCAAGTGGTAAGAGCCGAGAGATATATGAGTTGGATATGGGGAGGTTCAGGGTCTGATCCTTGGCGGGAGAAATTTATATTTCTATGTACAAAAAAAAAACATTCTTTTATCCAATAGCCCCTTTAGAAATTGAAGACTGTTTTTTTACTATTAGATCAAAGTGTTCTTTTCTATGTCACTCGATGATGACTGTATATATTTAATAGAAAAGATTATTTCACATGGGCTTCTGCCTATCAAATTTACATAAAATTTAAGAACAATTGAAGTCTAGACGAGTTAATAAAGGGACATACCCTTTAGAAATCAAGGACCGCTTCTTTTCCATTAGATCAAAATGTTAATTTCATTAAAAATCTTTTTAATCTAGTTATTGACATCCTATCTAATAATTTTAATATTTTTTTTTGTTAGTGGAGTTAGAACTCTAAACAGGACAACGTAATTATCATTTCTCAACAATTAAATTAAATATATTAAAAAAATCAAATTTATTCATTTTTTTTATAATAAAAAAGTCAAATTTATTTGTAATGGTAAGAAGAGGGAGCATATATATGTTCCTATTTTTTTTGGTAGAATTCCTATTTTTATAATAAAACAAAAAACTTTGAGCATATAACATTATTATAAAAAAACATTATTAAAAAAAAAATCAATTTTCTTTATTATTTGGTCTTAAAAAAACATCAATTTTCTACAGAAAGAATCATCACAAAGAGATTTTTTAGCAAAAAGAAGGGTGTTGGTTGAGAGGAAGAAGAGAACAGTGAGAGTGAGTGATCAACGAAAATGGAAATTGGGTTTCTGGGTTTGGGGATAATGGGCAAAGCTATGTCAATTAACCTTCTACGCCATGGTTTCAAGGTTACTGTTTGGAACAGAACCCTCTCCAAGGTATCTATTTTCTATTTCACTTTATTTTATTTTTTATTATTGAAATAGCTTATACATAAGTACTTAAATGAATTAAGCTTTATTTGGGGTTATTTCTTTTTGTAAGTAGTTGCTTAAAGTGTTTTAAAGAAGTGATTTTTATTAGCTTATGATATGTCTGTAAACTATTTTCTGTTGCTAAGGTTGTCCCTCCTTAATTTCTGCTCAACCCCAAGTTCTTAAGTAGTGGTGCCCTATGAAGCTCCGATACTCCTTAGATAAGGTGTGTCCCGGTGTGGGACACGTACCGACACTTATAATTACATTGAATTATATCACTTTTTCAAAAAAATTAATCGTGTCGACGTGTCAGTGTCAGTGTCCGTGTCGTGTCCGGTGTCTGTGTCACTGTCAATTTCTGGGCTTCATAGGTGGTACCAAATTATGTATATCCAGATGCAAATAACTTTTGACTTTAAGTGGTTATGATTATAAACACTCAATTAATCCGACTATCCAAAGTTTTAAATCAGCGACAAGACCAATTTGTGCGATAACGATGAACTTGTGGCTCAAATGTAGTATTCTATTCATTTTATTTGAATAATATGGTGTGCCTCAGTTTTTTTTGTACTATAATCTTAATATCAATATGTGTCTTTTGGAATCTCTGACTGTAGTGTGATGAACTTGTGGAGCTTGGTGCTTCGGTTGGAGAAACACCTGCAGCTGTAGTCAAGAAATGCAAGTATACAATTGCAATGTTATCTGATCCTTCAGCTGCTTTGTCGGTCAGTGGTTGTGAATTTTGTCTTTTACACCAAATTTATTTATTTTCTCATACTTAAATTCTGTTTCGTGTTGAATTTTGTAGGTGGTTTTTGATAAGGATGGTGTTCTTGAGCAAATTAATGGAAAAGGTTATATTGACATGTCGACAGTTGATGCCGAGACATCTATCAAGATATCTGAGGTTTGTATAGTCTCCTGTTGCTGAAATGTATTTCAGTAGCAACTTCATTTTAAAATTTAAAAATCATTAAAACTTTGTTGAGAAGAGCTTTTTCTTGTGATTTATGTCAAATCTAGTCATGTTCGAGGCTACTTTTCTTAAATTTTCTATTGCTCAATTTTATTAAAGAGAAATTTGTAAATGAAAAGAGACTGCAATTGCTAATGTTGCGTGACATCTTTTACATATTGAATTTGACCATTGAAAGTTTCTGTTTTTAAGGAAGCTTAGTTTGCTGAGAAATCTATAGTAATGGAGATTTATGTTTGGATGAGGAATGCTTAATTATATGAAGTTAAGCTTTCTTAATTTTGAAAGCGAGAATTAAGAGACTATGTACTACATTATCTACAGGTTCTTACCGTAGAATGTTTGAATATACTAGTATGCTATTTTGTTCAAAAAGAGAAAAATGGTTTTTCATATCCACTACTTTTCTTTGGCCATGTTCTGTATCAAAGGTTCGCTGTAGTATATATATCTTTGCTTATCCATGCTGTAAGTGTAAGCATAACATGATAGTTTGCATTTTACATAATAGTCGACTTTTCAAATGAACATGGAAATAAGACCTTACATATAAATTGCAACTGAAAGACCTGCTTTCTACAGGCAATCAAAGCAAAAGGTGGTGATTTTCTTGAAGCTCCTGTTTCGGGTAGCAAGAAGCCGGCAGAAGATGGCCAACTAGTAATTCTTTCTGCTGGCGACAAGGTATTTTTAACGTAAAAGATGTGGATAAATGTTATGTCATATTGCTTGCATCTTGCTCTGCTGCGCTTTTATATATTTGCAGAATCGAATTGTTCAGAAACGTTTCCTCTTATCTGATATTGCGACATTCATTTTATATCTGTTCTGAGGAAAATGAAAAACTACAAGCATGCATTGTATCTTCCTATATATTAAATTTCAGTGGTTGATTCTATTTATATATAGGCATTCTATGACGAAGCACTTCCAGCATTTGATGTACTCGGGAAGAAATCTTTCTATCTGGGTGAGGTTGGAAATGGTGCAAAAATGAAACTTGTTGTCAACATGGTAATGGGAAGGTACTTTTCATCCCTGGTTATTGTCTTCTATTCTTTTTTATTGGAAATGGGAAGGTGGATTGCTTGAAACTTCAATTTAGAGTATTTTATGAACCAGCAAACAAGAAAAAGGTCATGTTTTGATAAAAAGCTTAATTAAGCGCTTATAGCATAAAAGCTTATCATATAAATGCTTATGTAATATGAACAGGCTATTTCTATTACAAAAGATAAAGTAAAGTCAAATTGTTTTCATATAAGTTATCATTTAGAGCTTATGGAAATAAGCTGAAAACATTTTACTGAAATGCCATAAGTTGTTTCCATACCAGTCCCTCGAAACAGCCTCATAAGTGCCTAACCAGTAGATAAACTCATATTAGTCAATCCAAACCAGCCCAAATTCATCCAGAGTGCATATTAGTATTCCTTATTTGGTTTCAAGCCAGATTGCATGTTCTTATTCTACGTCTTGTTCGATAAAATAGTTATTCTCTTCTATCTCTGTTACAGTATGATGAATGCTTTCTCTGAGGGACTGACACTTGCTGAAAGAAGTGGCTTGAACCCTGGCACACTTCTTGATGTACTGGTAAGTTACTTCAAAGAGGAGGGATCTTGTTAATGACTTTTATTAACATTCTGAGAATATATGTGGGTTTTTTGTGTGTGCAGGATCTTGGTGCTATAAGTAACGCCATGTTTAAATTGAAAGGACCGACAATGCTTAAAAGCAGTTACCCCCCTGCTTTTCCACTGAAACATCAGCAGAAGGACATGAGACTGGCTCTTGCCCTTGGAGATGAAAATGCTGTACCAATGCCTGTCGCGGCTGCAGCAAATGAGGTAATACTATGTTTGCCTGTGTATGCCTGCACATGCGCGCGCGTGTGTGTGTGTGTGAGTTGAAAGTTATTTAATGGTCTAGTGACCATTTTAATAAATTGCGTGACTTTATGTTTAAATTTTCATTTTTCAGCATTCATGGATAGATGGCCATGATTTACTCTTCTCTCTCACATACATATCTTTGCCAAAATATGTGACAATCAGAAAATGCTTCTGTAGTTTACATGATTTCTATCGCAGTGATTAATCATTACTCATAAGTTGTGAACAAACCACTAAATAAGTAACCCTTAAAAGAGTCATGTTTATCAATTAGTTAAGATGCATGTGCTATATGTTGAACTTGTTGATTCACTTTTTACATCCATGTTGCATCAGTGCTTCACAATCCCATTAAATTAGCCAAATTATGAAACCTTTTCTTCTTCTATGTTCAATGACTGTATAAGTTTCACAAAGTACTAAAGTTTTAACTATGTTTGTAGGCATTCAAGAAAGCCAGAAGCTTGGGGTTAGGAGACCTGGATTTTTCTGCTGTCCATGAGACTTTGAAACAAAACCTCTAGATCATTCATCATTGACATGCTTTCCATGAGACTTTGAAACGAAAGCTCTAGATCGTTCATCATTGACACGATTACTTTCTCAATTGATTGAGCTACTGTTATGAGTAACACTACAGCATGATCTAAACCATATATGTATGAAATTGCTGTTTGAGCATAGTTCAGCACTATACTTTCTTATTTGAATGTATCTATAAATTTTGCCTTCTACGGCACAGCGTGAAATTATAATATGCTAGTACATGGATTTAGTTCAACTTGTCGCTGTTGATTTTATTGACCATATGTTCGCTGACATAAAAGTTTAGACCATGTAAATGGTATGAATCGGTCTCGTGTGTATCGATGTCTAAACTCTTAATATCACAGTGATGTAATTTGATTCTTGTTTACATGTGCGCGCATACTTACACAAGTGATTACGCCTACACAAACATACTAGTGATTTCGCACTACACATAAACTAACTCCCCCAACTAAGCATATCTTAAACTTGCCTAAATTTCAAATTTCATGTACTATTGCTTGAGGAAATGTCTTCGTACAAATGTTTGCCAAATGCTTTACCATTTCATGTGCTACTATTAGCATCCCTATTTTCCACCATGTCCTTACCCTTCCACTTGTAAGCATATAATGTAATAAGTATCTATTATTTAATTCCTTTACATTGTCAATTAATTAATTATAATTGTCACATGATTATAAATATTCAACTTTAATGATTACTACTTCTAAATTCCTCAAACTTAGAATTACTTATAAATTTTTTAGCTCCTCTAACTTTCAATCCTCGTTATCATCAATGCATGTTAGCTATTACTCAGTCTTAGAATAGCCACCCTAAGCCCTGCCTTAAACCAACGATTGTCCCATGCATGCAAAAGTTCTCCATTCCAAACCAACAAAAATGGCATGCTACTAAGATAAGATTGTGCCGTAATTGCAATATTGCATCAAATGATCAAAGCCTCCTCCACAAACTAGAGTCTTCAAGAAAACACCCGTCCCAGATTCTTCAATAAGCATGCACACGTTATTCATATCTTCAATACTCCTAATACCAATCCAAACTAACGCTTAGGAACCACATTCGAGTTAACATCATGAATATGAACTCACATCATTATCACCCATCAGTCCATCACCCATTCACCCCAAATAAAAACTATCTACAACTTAGTGAAATTAGTAGGACACATTATTATAAGTGAACATCATTAGTAAATTTGTTTCAAGAAAACATCATTAGTGAATATATCATTAATCTTTCAATTGACATAGAATATGTAGGTGTAACTTCGATTACAAATTTAGCCTAAGTCGCCCAATTTTGGAGCATCTCATCTTCCAAGAACTCTCATTTTACCTTCAAGACTACTAAATTTAACCATAAAAGATAACTAAACTGATTAAAAACATAAACCACAACAAGCACCCACATGGAAGACAGCGCTCATTTTATTTAATGAGTTTTTGTTAATTGTTAATCAGATTTTAGTAGATTAAAATAACTTTGTTTTCTATTGATCTTAAAAACAATTAAGATTTCTTATTGTATTTATTGTAATTTATTTATTTATTTAATTTAATTACAATGCCTTAAAAATTTGTTCAGTTATAATTTACCAAGAACTTATTATCTGTGCCTGCTATGAAGAACATAGAAGAGCACCACCAAAGTGATTAAAGACATCGACCAAATTATAAATAACAAGGAACTTAACACAAAAACAAGTTAAACACATTAACCCAGGCATAGTCAAAAGTTGAACTAGAAATCGGGCAACATAAAAGTATCCAAAATTTTAACCAGAAAAATAAATAGTACGGGCAACAAAATTTATCAAGAAAAAGTTTATCTAAATGGAAATTCATAAAATCTTCTAGATATCCATCACTTGGACTGAATAAACAACGATGTTCACTCATCATCGTCATCGTCCTCATCCTCATCCTCATCACCAATAGCAGCATTAAGAGCTGTCAAGCGTGCAATCAACTTTTCTTTCCGCTCCTCATAGGTAAGCTTCTTCAGATTGTACCTAGACAAATTAACAAAAATAATTAAGGAATCTAGAATTGGAGCATGGATTGTTAAGGTGAAGTTACCAAATAACTATTAACAAAATCCCATGTTTGGAAGAATTTAAACAGGATGTTCCACATCTAAGGACCTAATTCTTCAACCTCAAATTCCAGTTCGAATTAAATGAGAAAAAATACCAAGACACTAAAAAACATGCCAGTGCAGTGCTTATTTCCCTTCACTAACCAATTATAATCTACTTAAAATCTTCTGAACATGTTGAGAAAAGATAAATATAGCCATGAAACTTACCTCTTGTGCTCCTTTGGAGGCTGCTTCTCTGATTTCTTAATAGAAGGATCAGCACGAATCTTAGCATGAACTGACTTGTACAGCTCCTCAAGTCCATCGGCTTCAATTCCTTTCTTAATATACTCACTGAAGTGGGTCTGGTATTTCTCTGGTTCATCTTCAATCAAAGTCTGCACAAGAAAATTAATGTTATACACAATCATTGGAAAACTGTGAAATGAACACAATAAAGTAGAAACAATATTAATCCATGCCTTCATGTAGGCAGCAACATGTCCACCAAAGATATATTTGCGGTGAACCTCAGCATCTAGCTCTTTCTTTTCCTTAGAGAAACCAGCAAACCTTTTGTCACTGTGAGGAATGTCCAAACCCCCATCAAGTGCTCCCTGCAAACAATCGCAATTATTCAACCATCAACAAAAACAAGACAAGATCAATAACTATATGTATTGTAATAAAGCGTTTTAATTACCTTCAAGGCACCAAAGACACGGTTTCCAGTTGTGGTCTTAACAAGACCAACATCAAGGAGAGCACGGAATGGCCTCCTTGACTCAGCAGGCTCCACTGAATAGTCCTCTCCAGTAGCCTGATAAAAAGATTGGAACTTATTAGTTTACAATTGACAATATCAAGATAAGAGAAAGAGAGAATAAGACAGTCATAAGTACCTCAACATTGCCTTCATACTCCTCATCCATCTCGAGTGTCTTAAGAACTCGGCGGGCCAAGAGGAGTCCAGTGCAGTAAGCTGGTCACATTTTAACAAATATTAAACCACAATACAATACAATGTGTGAAAAAACTAAGACACAATTTTGGAGGAAAGTAGGAGTATATATATCTCTTAAACAATACCTGCAGCATAATTTGTAAGACCTACTTCAAGACCAAAGTGGGGCAACTCATGAGCATAGGCAGCAGCGAGAACAATATCACCGGCAATGCTAGCAGATACGATTTGAGCAACAATATCTTTGTTGGTCTAATAATGAGTTAAAGATTCTCAAATAAAAACACCAATAACAAACATAACTATCAATTATGTACATGCTGTCTATGATTAAGTAACATCCAAATCAAAAACTAATAACACAACTTGCTATCAAAAAAGTTATAATGTGGTCTGGTTGATACGGGCACATGAAAATAAAAGTTCAAAGGGATCAAGGACTGTAGATTAAACTCCCCCATCAACCTTTATAACAGCTAATTACATATATTCGCCACTTTAAAATCATCGATAAATACAGTTTACGAAAATTAAACCATGTCTTAACGAAAGAAAATCAACACAGCAACCTATATACTACTGCATGAATAATCAACAAAAATGATAAATCTAAGCTAAGATGAATAAAAAATGATAAACCCTAGGCTAACAATAGGATACAAATCGAACAACAAATCGGTACTTGGGGGTGTTGTACTTGTTCTTGTCCTGATTAATCAAGCGAATCCGAGCACGGTAATCGGTCTTACCATCTGCAGATTTATCAAATCAAATAATTCATCAGCATATATCATTATCAAATAAATTCATGAATCATAAAAAGTGACACAAACAAATATTTATATATACCTCTTCTTCTCTTGAACTTGACTTGGTACCTCTTGAAGTAAGCCCTAGATTTCTGAGCCTTGACGTAAACCTAATACACCAAAAACACAAAAATGCGATTAAATATAATCACTAAATTGATCAATTTCAGAGCAGAATGAACGATTAAGGAAAAGAAGAATATGATAGAAACGAAATGGAAGTGAAAATGAAAATGGGGAGAGAAGAGTGAAACGACGGCGTTACGAACCATTGTTGCAGAATGGATCTCTTTCCGCGAGAGTGATGGATGGAAGAGTGAGGCTAGGGTTAGGAGAGGTTTTGCGCTTATAAAGATTGATTTTGGGTGGGTCGGGTCAAAATGTAATTGGTTTGGGTTTTTATTACAACATGTTTTTGTCATATTGGGCTTAGGTCGAAAGTTTGGAATTTGAAAGTTAATAACTCTTTTTTTTTATATAAGATAATGTTATTTAATTTATTTATGGTTGTCAAACAAACAAATTAATGATTTTATGAAAAAAATCTTATAAAAAAGAACAAATACATTGACGGTTGTAGAGAGAATTTTTCTTCTAACGGATTTTTTTAGCCAAAACAAACTCATATTATGTCGCTCATCGTAGTGGTATCAATATAAAATGGAAGCAAATCAAATGTACGAGGGCTAACATAAGATTTTGATGAACTGACAACTAAGTGAGCAACAAAATCAATTTGTCTGTTTATAAAACTTATCTTAAAGCTTAGATAATTTTCTAGCATTCTAGGACAATCATCATATATAATTTTACCAAACTTAAATTGATTATTGGAATGATTTTTCATGACGTAACTAACAATAAGTAGTCTAGTTCGATGACCACTCTAGATAACACTAATTCTCCCATCCAAGTGATGGCTTCTTGTAATGCCCATGCCTCTGCTTCTACCGGTGGTGGCGTTTACCACTTTGTTATTGCTTTTACAAAAATTACCATGGTCATCCCGGATACACATACCTATATCAAAATTGTGTTGCTCATTAAGCAACAAATATTATACGCCAAGAAAGCTTGTCCTACACCAAGAAAACTTCCATTGAAGACGGTGTTTGAAAGTCTCTCTTGACCACATCCGACCTCTTTAATTTATAGCTTCCAACGCCATCCTCCGCCGCAACAACAAGACAACAACCACCACCACCACATTAACAGTATATCTTCAACAAGATATTTGGACATCTAATAAGATATTTAACATTTTATTTTTATAGCATGTTTTTGTTTCATAATTTTTTTCTTCTCTTTCGATCAAATCAATACTTATTTTAAATGTATGTTTCATGATGTCCAAATATCATGAAGTTTTTTTGGCAATTTTTTCTTGGGCATTAGGTATACATTTTATGAAGCAACGTTTGTTGGAAGAAAATTTGGAAAAATACATGATCTTTTTATGTTATAAACCAAAAACTTTTCTTTGTAAAAGCCAAATATTTGATGTTTTGTTTATAATTACTGTCACTGATTTCTAGGATAGTGAAATGGAGGTTTAAGATTTAATTTCTTCCACATTATTTCCTCCACTTTTATTGCTACAGGTGAGAATCTGCTACCTTCTTTAGAGATTCCCACAACAAATAACAATTATATCATAGTAACATATGAAATGCAAATGTTGATTGCTTAAGGTAATTACTTTAAACACATCCAATAAGCACTTGTTTCACAAAAAATAGTGGATAGCTAACGGATAAATTATTATATAGCTGATGAGTTTATAGCGAATGACTTATAAATTAACTTATAACAAATTAGCTAGTTAATTGAATATGTTGAGTTTGGTAAAATTAATGGTTGAATAAACTTATAAATATGAAATGACATGCAAAATATATGTTTAATTTTTTTATCAAGTAATATGAGATGTATAAAATTGAGAGTAAGAGTGATATGCTATAACCTAGTTGAATTAGTTTATCAAAATAAACTATAAATGTGTGAAAAAACATATTATCAAACAAGTTTTGTTGATGATTTGCTATAATAAATTCATTGTTGCTGCAACAATGTAAACCGTGAACTATTTGATGATTTGTTATATCATAGCAAATTGTAGCATAAGCTAACAAAGTAATTATCTTTCATGTTTTCACTTAGGAGTATAAATTACAATAATAATGTATCTCTACCTCCATCCAATACCAGAATTATTATGACATGTGATAATCTAAAGCAGATTGTCTCTAAATAATGTATAACTTCTGCAACCATAAGTTTAAAACAACAACTGATCATAAACACTCAGCTGAATACAAACCTTTCTCTAGAAAGAGAATACAATTTTGTATAAGCCAGTATCATCTGAATGGGAGGAAGTAAGGACTTATGCACATTACCTCTTCTTCCTTTATGCAAACATTGCCTCTGTGAGACTTGAATAACTCTAATGCAAAAGGAGTCACGTGAACACAACCATTCAAGTACAAAATAGAGAGACTTTTGCAACCGTCTCGTAATGCTTGCAAGCCATTATCATTGAGACCGCGGCATCGATTAACATGCAACCTCTTCAAGTTCTGGCAATATAACCCCACTGCCTGCCATCCAGATATCCTCACCTCATGACATAATGCTAAGTTCCACTCTTCAAGTAATTTACATCCCATGGCTATTGCAACAATGGAACTATTGGAAACATATCTGCACATTCGAAAGTTTAGGATTTTGAGGCTTGATGAAAAACTTATTCCAAGTAAGGGATCTCCTAAAGGAGACCAACTTAAAGAAGATATGTCTAGATACTCAATACCGCCACCACTAATAATTCCCATCACTCCTTCTGGGTTAAGCAAACAAGACTCAGCCTCTACCCATTTGAGAGATTTTGAACACCCTTTGAAGCCAACACCGCATATACTCTCACAGTGTGATATCTTAACAGCCTGAAGCTGACGACACCGCTGAGTAAGAGCTTTCAACCCTTTGTCAGATATTTTTGAGGAGTACGAGAGATTTACATATTTCAGAGATAGGCAACCAGTAGCTAAAGTATCTAATCCTTCATCAGTAATGCCAAGACACCGATAAAGACTAATTGCTGTCAATAAGGGACAACCAGATGCAACCAGGGATAGCCCATAGTTAGTGACTTGAAAACAACAATCCAAATTAAGAATTTGTAAATTTGAACCGTAGCTTATCAAACGGGTTAATCCTGAATCATTGAGCTCCGTGCAACCAGATAGAGATAAAGACTCTAAATGTTGAAAGCGCCTCAGCAGCCTATGGAGATGGACAGTGTGAACATCAAGATTCTTTGTCAAAAAAGAGGGAGGAGGTAGTATAGTGAGGGAACACAAAAATTGCAGTGACCGACGGTTGAAATTTTGAATATTGAGCCATCGGTGGCAAGTCAAGCCAAATGATTCACGGTCAGTAGGACAACCTAAAGCATGGAAAATAATAGTAAGGTAGTCATCCGGTAGGTGCATGATGGAGGTAGCACCAATTTTTGAAAGATCTTCCATGTCAACTTTTTCAAGACTCTTCTGAAGAAGGTTGTAATGAGCGAATCTTTACAGTAAATTTTGTCAGAGATCCAGGTGAAATGGAAGGCTCACATCCACAAAGTGTGTGTGATTGTCCACCATAACCATAACCAATATGAACTCCACACTTACGGTAAAGCAGTTTAGTCTTTGAAGGATACAACCATGAGAGTGGAAGACAATTTACTTCATCAACCTGTGTAAAACGGCTAAGATCAACAGAAGAAAAGGAGATTGACCCTTTCTCAACAGACTTTTTGTATTCAGATGCAATGTTAGATGTGATACGATTTGAAGATGTCAAGTTCAGAGGGTATCCACAAGAGCCACAGCTGCAGTGGACACCAAAATCTCAAAACACAATTAATACATACAAAATTATAGAGTAAAGGATAAAAATATGCTATGATTGATTTGATGAGGTGATATCAGGGTGTGTGAGGTGATTTATTTCTATCATCTACCCGATTATGAAATCCATGATCCACCTAGAATTTAGAATATCTAACAACATTATTCTTTCCTGTAAAATTGAGTCATATAATTGTTCTCAAGCTTTCTGTTCTACAAACAAAGATTTGTTCTTAAGACATGACTTAACATAGTTGTTACAAGAAAGCCATTCGATTATTGACTTATTACATTTTGATGATTGATCAGGTGCAGGTTCACCACTAACATACACTAATCCTTATGACTGAAAACGAGTAAAAAGGAAGAAATGCAAAACCTCTATTGATCAGGTGCACGTTTGGTATCACAGTGAGTTTGATAAAATAACGGTAGCTCGGCAAACCCACCCTGATAGCAAACATACACTTCATAAAATTACTAGACTCTCAATTTTTACCCTTGTGAAACTCATATTTTAAAACCAAAAAACAACTCTTGGACCCATAATGATAAATTACAAGATTTTAAATTCCAAATCTTAAAATCCATAGCATAAAAAATGAACTAGAATAGACAAACACAAGCGTCAAAAACAAAAAAGTAAAAAAAAAAAAACCAAACAATCTTCAAAACTTAATGATACACAATATAATGCAAACAAACAAACATGATCAAGACACTAACCAACTAAAAAGCATACAAAATCATGTGTGTAAAACATTGACAACCGTTAAACCATACAAATGATGTAATCAATTAAGCAACAAGCAAAACAAAAAAGGAAAGATTACCGACCAGTAAGAGAGTTGAGTTTGTGACATCCTATGTTTGATGATCAGTGATTGTCATCATTCTTTATGTGATTTTGTGTTGAAAGAGAAGAACTGAGAGCGAATATGAGCTTCTTTTCTTCACTTGTTCGTTTGTGGTTCGGTCGGTCGATGGTTTCTGTGGTTTTGTTCTAACTCTAACCCAAAATCCATAATAAATGTCACACTAGGTACACGTAAGCCAACAGTTGGAGGTGTTTTCACTTTTCACGGTATCAACGTGCTAGTGTTTATGAGTTATGACTATTGACTTTTCTTCCAACAAAAATTAAAAGGATACTTCCTCTCTATCAAATACTCGCTCCATCCTATAGTATGGATAAAAAAAAAATCACAATTATTAAGAAAAAATAAAATATAATACTACTTTCTTATAGATAAAAATACACAATTGATCTTTTATTTTTTAGACCAATTTGTTACAAACAAAAGATAAAGGATTAAATTGTTATAAATATAAAAGATAATTGACCAATTTGTTATAAACAAAAGATAAAAGACTAAAGTGTTACAAATAAATAAGATAAAAGACCAATGGTGTATTTTTGCCAAAAAAACATTTATTCCTTTTTACTTGTTGTTTGGCAATTTATGTTATATTTTACCTATTATACTCTCTTTTCTATTTTATTTTATTGACTAAATTTTGTATAATATTTTTTTTGTTAAAATAATATAATCTTTTTATTGTATGACGGATTAAAATATGATATATATTTTTAAAAAGAGCATAATAAAAAAATAAGGGGCAAAATTACACTATCCTATTTTAGTCTTTTTTTTCTTTCTAAAATGACAAATAAAAAAGGAACGGAGGTATTAATTGAATGTATGTTTTTTTGGAAAAAGTTGTATGACAAGATGTAAAAACAATTTTTATTGGTGGTTGGTTATATAAAAAGTAAGAGAGAGTAAACTTTTTTTTAAAAAGATAAATATTTAAATTTTTTCTCTTATATTTCGGACAAAAAATGTGAGTTTTTACTCACTTACATTATAAAACGAAGGGAGTACTTCCTCAGTAGGTTTTCACGAGTTTTAAAAAAATATTGATTATATTGAGTTTAATGATTTTTTTTACGCAATATTGATTTTAATGATAAAATTAATATAATTTATTAAAATATTTTTATTAATCATAATTAGTAAAATAAATAAATTAGACGAGACAATTATTTGAGACTTTTTTTTTAAAAAAAAAACAATTATTTTGAGGCAGATAGATGAAGTATAAGTTAGAAAAAAAAATGTAAAAAAGAAAACTACTCTATTTTCTTATCCCCTATTTATTTAGTCCTCACGTGTGACATCACTCCCCCAAATTTCATCACTGAGATTAAAAAAACAGATTGATTCAACTCCTTCATCTTCTATTCTTCTTCACCTTTGCCTAACCCTAGCTCTCACGCTTTCAAATTTTATCACTCCCCAAAATTGAGCTCAAACTCTCACTCCCACTCTTCTTCAATGGCAACTTTCACTTTGAAAACCCCAACCAACTTGTTCCACACACACCATAACAACAACCTCACCTTCTTCTCCAATAACACAACTACACGAACAAATCTTCCTATTCCACAGAAGAGAAGATCGCGTTTGGTTCCAACCGTTTCAATGTCAGCTACAACAACAACCGTTCAAACTTTTCTTGAAAAATCTACTCCTTCCACCAAGAACACTGCTATTCCAATTATGGTTAGTCATCATTATTCATAATTTGTTTTTGTTTTGTCTAGTTATTAGGTCTTTGTAATTCTTTGTTTTAACATGTAATTCATAGTTTAATCAAGTGTTTTTAATCACAGAAATTAACGATATTAACTATTTCGTTTATTCTGCTTAGGTTAATGCATGTACTGGTAAAATGGGAATGGCTGTCATTAATGCAGCAGAAGCTGCTGGACTGAATGTTGTTCCGGTGTCATTTGGGTGTGAAGAGGAGTCTGGACAGACTTTTGAGGTCTGTGGAAGGGAGTTCCTGGTGCACGGTCCATCTGATAGGGAGAGTTTTCTTAAATCTGTTCGTGATAAATATCCAAATTTAATTATTGTCGACTACACAGTACCGGATGCAGTCAATGGTATGTACTTTGAACCATGTTTTTTAATCTTATTTTTAATATCAATATTAGAATTACAAAAAATAACAATATATCATAAGCAGGGAATTTATTAGTAGCTTTTTTAATACTTAATTATTTTATATCAAATTCCAACTGCTTGTATAATTACGAGTGCTGATGTCGCCACAATTGCGCTTGCCATGGTGTTGGAAGGACCTTTAAAACCATTATGTTGGGCCGCAATTGCATACCACAATTTAGAATCATGTTCAGGATTATTTAAGCTGGACAATTTGAAGCAAAGATTATTTGGATAAGGAGAGTTTTACTTCACAATTTCATATGCAACTACTGTGTAATGCTCCCACTTTGTATATGAACCTTTCCATAAATTTGGATATGTAGGTATCTCAAGAGGAAACGATTGTTCTTCTATGATGTGCCAATGTAGAACATTCTATGAAATATAATTTTTTTTATATCCAGCATTGCATGAGAAACAAACCAACAAAAAAAACATGGAAAGAAAATGAAGGAAACTTATGACATTTATCTTACAAGTTTGGCAAAGGACATAGATTCAAAAACTTGCTTAATTACATTGATTTACATTGATTGGTTAATTACAAAGTCATGTATCTTTCACGCCTTTGTTGTGATTTATCTTAGAACGAAACTCTTCACGTTCTTTTGCCACACAAATCTTTACATTTTAAGCACATGAATTGAGGATATTATATTTGATGACATTTTAATACGAGGGCTGTTCTTGGCTTTCTCATTGACCAGTGTATGTTATGAACCTTAATGCAAAACACTCTTCTGGACTTTCACAATAGAATCATGATTGAACTTTTGATTTTATAATATTGGATTAGAAGTAGTTTTTGAAAGATTATAAGGGTGTTGGTGTTATTTATTAACTCATTCTCATTTACAGGCAATGCAGAGTTATACAGTAAGGTTGGTGTACCCTTTGTGATTGGGACCACTGGTGGCGATAGGGATTTGCTATATAAGACAGTTGAAGACTCTAAGAATTATGCTGTGATATCCCCTCAAATGGGAAAACAGGTAAATCATAATTCTGAAAACCTTGAAAAGTTTTCTATTTGTCACGTCTTTTAGCACTCCTATACTTTGTCATCCTTACACTGCTATACTTTTTTCCTTTAGGTTGTTGCTTTTCTTGCAGCTATGGAAATTATGGCAGAGCAATATCCTGGAGCCTTTTCCGGGTATTCCTTAGAGGTATCTCTTTTGCTGTATTTACATCTTGTGGCTTTGGGAGGGTTTTGTTAGGAACATATATATATATATATATATATCCTGCCACAACCCCTGAACTGTTTTTCCTATTTCAGAGGGAAAATCTTGCTTTGATATAAATGCACCGTTAAACTGTTTCATGTTGGCAAATATAACAATAGATTTCATGAATTCTTCAATATATTGTTCTCGTCCTTTATTGAAGCTTCTGTTCAATGCAATATTAATATCTGATGCATTCTTCCAAGATTGTAGGTTTTAGAGTCTCATCAAGCAAGCAAAGTTGATGCATCTGGAACTGCCAAGGCTGTCATATCTTGCTTTCAGAAACTGGGTGTGTCTTTCGATATGGACCAGGTGCGTTAAATGACATTGCACAATTTCATTTCCTACAACACAGTATCTCATTCTTCTCTCAACTGTTGCAAAACCCCTCACTTACTAAGCCTCCTCTACATGTGGTCTGAATTAATTAGGAAAACTAGGACTAGTGTCCTAGAATCAATGTAGCTCACTTAGAGTTTCTTCTGGATTCTAATCCTATGCTAGTTATCAATGCATTTTTATCTGTCGGTTTCCCTATTCAGCGTTCTAACTTAATTTGGCTAAGACAACAATTTTATATTTAAAGTAATCTGCATTATGTCATGTTTGCTAGCTCGCTATCTGCACTAAAAAATTAACAGCGACTTTCCATTTTTGTCTTTATACTAAAAGAACCAGAGATTCTTATTGGGTTTTCCATCTTCTTTCCAATGAATTTTATTAGATACAATTGATCAGGGACCCTAGGCAACAAGTTGAAATGGTGGGGGTCCCAGAGGAGCATTTGGCGGGTCATGCGTTTCATATGTATCATTTGACATCACCAGATCAAACGTAAGAATTAACATTTTCATCTTCTTCTCTTATTCTTTTATGTTGACATATTTATTCTTGTCCTGATATTAATTTTCCTTTATTGTATGTTGTTTCTTTTAAAAATTGCTGCAGAGTTTCGTTCGAATTCCAACATAATGTTTGTGGTAGATCAATATATGCTGAGGGCACTGTTGATGCTGTACTATTTCTTGCTAAGAAGGTGCTTATAATTCCATTCAGTTTACCTCTCATATTATCCAATTTATCAATCTTTATTTACTACATGATTTTAGTGATGAATAACATCTAACTAGTTATATTTTCAACAAGTAGTTCATTTATCACAATTTGTGTATAAGAGTAGACACTATCAATGTTAAACTTTTTTACGCATGCATCAAATCAAATATTTCTGTGATGTCATTTTGTTTCTGCAGTTTCTAAAATATTTCTTCATGATAAAATGTGATTGGATGCATATATAAAATATTTGAATTGAATTTGTATACTATCAGTACATAGGAATTAATATCTTATGAAGATGGATTTTGTTGTTTAGCATGAAATGCACGACACATGCACCATACACAATTTCTGATTCATAATTGATTTGATGTATGCAGATTGAAGCAAAGGATCCCAAGAGAATATACAATATGATCGATGTCTTGCGAGAGGGTAGTATGCGATAAAAATTTATGTGGAATATGTTGCAAGTCATCTGCTGAAGTTGCTTAATGAGATTTTGTTTGCATTCTAATAAAGCAATTTTCATCTTGTGTCCATTTTTGTTGTCTGTTTATTTGAAGAAAGTTTAGTGACTTGAGGAAAGTTTAGTGAGAGCACCATCCCATGCGAACTTATGAATCATCCAAAACTCTTGAGTTTTTTTGTTTACTTTTATTAATTAGATAACTTTGCAAGCAAGTTTGGTTTATCTATCTTTGCTAGTCTAAAGACTTGTTTTTCTTGTATTCACTTGATAGAGAAAATTATATCACTCTAATCAACTTAACCAATCTATTGATGTGATTGAATTTTTTTGTATTTTTTTTTGTTTTATATAATTGATTGAATGTTTATTTGATTTGGAGGTTGGTGAAATAAATTACGGAATAATGCATGTATACTTACATGTATTTGAATAAATTATAAAACGATCTTAGGTTGAATTCTAGAATCCAAAATAAATAAAACACTTCAGATTTTTAAATTTCGCGTAGAAGAGAGTATGATGTCACAAGAGGCTTAAGGGAGAAAAAGAAAACCGCGTAGAAATTTGCAAACTACAAGCAGTTTTTGAAATGGTACGTCCTGCGCAAGTCCAGCGTTATTTAAATTTAAGAGAGACACCGGAGCGAAAGAGAGGGAAAAGACGAGTAAAATAAAAACTCGTGTCTTGCAAATTAATGGGATAGGACAAGACCAAGTCCTTGACACAACACAGCTTGCGAACCAGAACACATTCTTCGGCTGCACTAGTTTTTGTACACCCCTACTTGAAAGAAGCATTTTATACATTATAATTTTTTCACAAATTGAAGTAAAAATGTAAGTAAAGTTCTTAGATTTCACATTTCTTGTCTCCTTGCTAGAATTGTTGATAAGACATTTATACACTCAATTCAAAAGTAATAATGAAGACCACAATTTCTTTTGAAAATAGAGATGATTCCCACTCCATTATCAAAAGTTAAATGAGCAGCCATCATCTAAACGTGTATAAAAAAAAGGTAACCACGCCACAAACTTAAGGATTTGCTAGCATAAACAAACCAATGAAGCTAACAAAAAAGTTATAATACCTTTACTTGGATACTATAAGGTTCACACCAATGATTAATACACAACCAAATCATATATCAGATTCCAACCACAACCCTTTTCTAAAGTCTATAAACTAAATCTCCTAATGCTCTTCAATATACAAATTTTTTAAGTTGTCACCCATTCCTATCAAATCTAAACAGAATACATAGTTTTATGTCCTAAAAAACTGAAAAGTAATAAATTAGTTCCGACCTTGATGGATTTAGAACTTAAAATTCAACTTATCCATCCATTTGAAAACTGTCAGCAGTAATTTTGGACTTGTAATAATATGCCAAAACTACATAATCAACAAAAACCAGTTAAAATAACTGGTTTTCAACTAGCTGCCACAGCATTAGCTCTAGGATTTGTATCAAGTAGTTGATGCAGCTTTGCACCAGAATTTGGTTTGTTCTCCAAGAAACCATTCTCTTCTTCTGCAGTTCTATCATCAGAAATGGAATCATTAACTCTTGATAGTAAGTTTTCTGTACTAACAGGTGTAGCCCTCTTGTCGATGCAGTTCAAGATGATCTCTTCTGTTTGTTCCAGTTGAGTGTTTGTCAGCTTTTCCTGAGTCAAAATTATCTATCCTCAGTATCACAACACAAGTACCTTCTATGAAATACCAAGGTATTAAGGAATCTTATGTGTGCACTGTGCATTACCTTTAGTGTAGCATTTTCCATCTTCAGCTTCTTAGAATTTTCAGCCAATTCATTCATTTCTGATTTCAGCAACAAATTCTCAGCAGTCAATGCATCCACTCTTCGTGCAAGATCTTCAGCCTCAGCCTGTAAAGAGGAAATAAGAACATTAGTCATGGATATTCCTTTTGTGAGAACTTTATCTTTTGAGGCCTACATGTATATGCATCGAAGCCTTGTTTGAACAAACAACTTAGTTGCATGCTTGCAGCATAAGCACTCATCATGTAAATGCTTATGTATAAGCTATTTCTATAACAAAAGGTAAAATAGAGTCAAACTACTTTCATATAAGTTGTTTTCATGAACTATATAAACTATCTTGGAGAGGTTATAGATATGATCTGAAAACAATTGACGGACATGTCATAAGTTATTTCTATAAGTTCTCCCGAACAGTCTCACATGTGTTCATGTCATTAGATAAGCTCAAATAAAATCAATTCAAACCATTCCTAAATAAATAAAAAAACATGTGACAGTAAAAAAAAATCATACCTGCTTCCTCAGCCTGGACCTTCTAGCAGACTCACGGTTTGATTGTTTCCTCTTCTCACGTTTCAGCTCACGCTCATTCTAAGGAATTTAGAAATGGCAACGGATTAATAATTAATTACTTTAGTATCAGCAAAAGATGAGGATGCTACATTATTGTTAAACGTTTCAAAAGATTCTCTAAAGTATTAGATGTGAGAACCAAACCATTATGAGGGCTAAAATCTGAATGTACCTGCATCCAAGCTTCAGGAGGCAAAACTCCACAAGGTTGTGCGGCACTGGTGGTAACAATCAAAGGGTTCCTCAGCTCCACTGCTGTGGTCATACCTGAAGAAGGTACAGGTCCAACCAATTTTTCTGCAACACCGGTTGGGTTAACTGACGCCATCTTTTTGGAAGCTGTGGTGTCTATGGAAACTGGACTGAGTTGCATCTTAGTTTTCCCTTCTCCATCTGCTCAGGTAAGTAATCAAGACCTTAAGATATTTGTAGATAACAATAAAATCATTCTGAATTCAAGTAGGACACCTTATTGATAAATGCATACATATGACACAAAAATTGACAGTAATTATTCTCAAACATGGTGTGCCTTAATCAGAGAGTTACAAGTATGGCAATTTCACCTTAACATGCATCAACAATTAGATAGTATCTATTTATCAAGATCATACTCGATGAACTGTTGACACCATGTTCACAGTCATAAAACCAGAAGTATATTTGTGATACATAACAACTATTATTAATTATCATACCAGTGGTTGTTGGTGTTCCGTCTCGGCTTCTTTTCCTTGTTCCATTGGTCTGTGCATAAAATTGGCAAAAATTCCATGCTTTAATTTTTTAAGGTCATTTTACATAAGATAGACTAAAGTGCACATAATCGAGAAAAAAATGATAGAAGCAAGAAATTTCTCACCCCAGTAGTGTTGCCATCACTTCCATCGCTGGAACCCTCGGTATCCACACTGTTGATATCATAAAAAATTATTCAGTTATCGACATGAACCCCATAGAATAACAAAATCATAGACCAAGGAAAGATAGGAAGAGCAGCTAATTCTAGTAATCATCACATAGAACAAACCTCCGTGATAGCCTGTTTTCTGCTCCACGCTCAGCACTCTCGGCATTACCGTTGCCTATTGACATCACAAGCCCATTAAATCCTTTCAATTTTTTCATTAAACCCTGATCAGTGTTTCCAGATGATTTGGTTGGTGTCTCTATGCTTGAAGGAGTCCCAGCCTGCACAGTTTCTTTCCCCAAGTCAAATCCACCATAATTTACAGTATTCAGAGGATCAAAATTAGGAACTTAGAAATGATCTCAAGGAAAAAAAATAAAACTTACAGCAGGCGAAGATGGAATTACTTGACCATGTGAATTTGGCCCCTGTATTTTATCAATATAATTCATAAGCATATGGAAAACATTCAACAACAAAGGCTTGCTACAGTTATTACAGTAAAAATGCACCAGTGAATATCACTATCATTTTATGGTCCACATTCATAAGTTAAGGTACATTTATAATCAACCGATTCATGGTCCAAACAATGATGAACATAAATTCCAGCATAAGTGACAACTATAAACCAAAATTGTGAGAATGTAGACTTACGACTGCAACCGCGGGGTGAGTATAAACCCCTCCATGTGAATAAAATGATGCATACGGTGGCCCATATGGATGCATCATAGGCTGCAAGAAACAATAAGCCAGCAAATTATTCATCTCTGCCATCAAGGACATACACAAGAACAACCCCCAGACGAAAAAATAGACACATGAATATTAATGGTACAACAAAGTAAATGAACCTATGGGGCACTACCTGTGGCGGTCCCCACATGTATGGGTGAGGAGCATGACCGGATGCAACAGCTGAGTTGAAGTATGGTGGAATGTTGACACTTTGCCCATAATATTCCTGAAGATATAAAAGATACTTTAAATCCCTAAAAGCAGTTTTTGATGGGAAATTATTTTCAAAAGTGAAAGCAATTTGGGGCTGATATAAAGCCCATCATACATATCATAGTCCATATCCCCATGAATTAACAAAACCAGTTGCAACACGATGCCGAATTTCAACATGATACTATAGTAATAAGTTAATACTTAATATATATTGATATTGCAAAGCAACTCACAAAAATACTGGTTGTGTAACATTAAACACCAAAGGGAATGGCACTATTTTTCATATAAACAGCTTTCATCATATCATTGGTTTAAGAGCAAATCAAAATGGAAAAAAAAAAGTGGACAACATTTTTCAAATAAGGTAGCTTAAGTCTTCATGAAAATCTGTAGGACTAGATTACTGACTTTGAAGCACGGTATAAACAGAGGCAATGAAGACAATAATGTAATGGTTGGCATAAATATCAATATGTAGATCATAAAAGTCTTCAATAAAAGAGTATAGCTAGTAAGGAAAATAATAAAGTTGGCCACACCTTTAAACTACTATACCTTTTAAAGATTAATTTGATACAGTGTCAATGTAAAACTTTTTACACTGTCAACCAAAATCACAAACTTTCATTTGTATGATTTTTAAGATAGATATGATTAAGTCAAATATTTTAATGATACAATGATTATGATTGATTGACAGTATAAAAAATCTTTAGAATGTCAGTGTGAATATCAATTAGTAGTAAATCCTACTTTTTATGGATAGCTAAACAGTGTCAGTATAATTAGTCAATTACTAAAGTTCTAAAGCAACTCCACTGAAGTGAAGATAGCTAAACAGATAATAAGAATGAAAACTCAAATCATCAAGATATAAATAAAGGAAAGGAAAGGAAACGGTTGGTAACCTGCATGGCAGACCAATCAGGATAGACATGGATGTTATGCTGGTTGGTTTGATTGGCCTGGTCCTGTTAACAGAGAAAAAATAATAGCATTTAATCACATGCATTATAAAATGCTTAACACATGCATACACTGTTCTCATGCTTACACTTGTTACAGGTGAAGAAGGCTTTTCAATCTTAATGGATTTCCCATCCTCACTGTTTCCCATGAGGTAAGCACCAAAAGGAAAGCACTGAGAGTGAGTCAAATACTTTCTGAGAAATTATTCAACTGCACTAAAATAAAAGCCGTGTAAACTTTATCAGCTATCAAAAGAGAGATAGCCACAAAGTAGAAAAATAAAGAAAAGCAGCATAAAGGAAGTGCAATTCAAACATTTAAATTCCATGAAGCACCAACACATACACAAACACTAGACACAACACCGACACTAACGGTTAAGTTCCATACTAATGTGATAAAATAGAAATGGTGTATGTAAATACAAGTGTGAATCATATGTCGGTGTCCGACACATGCAGAATCTCAAGTGTTGATTAATGCTACATAGCTCAAAAATTCAAAAACATTGCTTCAGTAATAAAACAATAAAATCGGATACAAAGTACAAACAACATATAATAGGTGTGAAAGTTGTTCTATGCTTCTAGTTAGCATTCTGATAATTAGACGCCTATGATATAGTCCAGATACATCAATATTTCAACGAACCTAAAAAACAATATTTTTCTTACAATAAGGAGTCGACTAGACGGAGTACTTACATAGCAACAGACGACATATATTAGACAATTAACTTCTTCTATTTGACACTGATATATTGAAACACATACAATCTACACGTGTCTGACACTTACAATTATATTGAATTATATCACTTTTTCAAAAAAACTATTCATGTCAACGTGTCAGTGTCGTGTCCGTGCTTCATACTATAGAGAATATAGCATGATACAAACATTAAATTTCTTGCTAAGGAAACCATTACAAATAAAATGAAATCAAAGACCATAGTCAATCAATAAATGAATGGTATATAGAGTCAAAGATGTCTTTTTGCTACCCCACAAGTCACATAGAATAGAATTAGAAAACAATCACAAACTGACACAGCTAATCATAATTAACAGGACAAAAAAGTCCTTCAATTTTTTCACTTCAACTATTTACAATCCTACAATCCTGAATTTTGCTACCTTAACCTCCATAGTTCATAATTTACACACTTTCAGCTATTTCACATGGCAAAACTAAATTTCAAATAATTACCAAATAAACATTGAAAAATTGAATAAAAACAAAAAATACACACAATAAGTTCAAAGATTTAACACATACAAAACAAGATCCAAGGCACAGAAAATTCACTCTACGCTTCAATTTTCACTGTTTCAACAAAAATAAAATAAAAAAAAAAAAAAACTTCAATGATTTTCCCTTAATAAATTATAAAAATAAAACTTTAAAGTTCAATAAACCCAAACCAAATAATAATAATAATAATAAATAAAAATTGTGATATTAACAGCAAAATTGAAACAAACAAAGAAAACAGGTAAATATAACGTACGTACCTGAAGAAAAAAACGAAAACAGAGTTCGAAGAAAATAAGGAAGAAAAAAACAAGGGAATCCTGGGAGGAATGAAAATGATGATGATGATTCTCTCTCTCTCTAGAAAAAACGAGGGAAAGGGGTTTGCTTTGAGAAAAAGAGAAGAAAGGGAAAAAGGAGAGAGAATGCGAATTCCGCGTCATCACATACACGTGTCGTATGAGGAGTTGGCGTATTTATACACCGTATATACGGTTGGGTGGACATTGTTGTGGTGAGTTGGCTAGTATTTGTTTATTTTATTTAAGTAGATCGTGGACGTACACGTGGTGATTTGATTAGGATGTGTAACCTAGCTTTGTAACCCCACCATGGATCTCTCCGTCATGTGCGCTTACGTACGTGTCTATTACTTTTTATTTTATTTTATTTTTATTTTTACCTTCTAATTTTTAAAGAGAGACTCTAATAATTCAAAGTTCGAGAAAAAATGAGTTTTAATAATCTAAAGCTCAGCCACGAAGTAAGTAAAGACTAGCCAATTAATTATTTCATCCAAATATTAAACCCAAATTATTCTGAAATTCGTTCTTTAGTGAAGTTCATTAACTACTTGAGCTCAATAATTTGGATACCACATTTTAATTTTAGGCTTAAGTATCTTTTTCGTTTACGCATAATTTAAATTTTAATTTATGTGACGATTTTTGTTTTAAATAAATTTTTAAATCAATCAATTTTTTTGCTTTTGGTTTCTAAACCAAAAATCTGCAGGAAAATTTGTAGAAAATTCTGAAGTAAACTTGCGAATTTTTCTGGGGATTTTAGTTTTAGAGACCAAAAACAAAAAGTTTGGTTGATTCAAAGATTGATTTAGAACAAAAATCCATATGGAGACTAAAATAAAAAATTTGCGTACATAGAAACAAAAATGATACTTAAACCTTTATTTTATTTTATGAATTAAATGGAGTTTTATCAATATGTAAGAGGATCAAAATTAAGCCAACTAAGTAATTAGGTTGAAAAAGTTAATGAGTTTCACCAAAAAAATGAATTTTAGGAGAAGTCGAATTCGATTTTTAGATGCAACAATTTTTTGGTTAGATTTTACTTACGGAGCTCTAGACTATTAGGGCCCTTCTCATATAAGTCTGATGATGAAAACAAAAAAAAAAACTAATTCAAACATATAATATAAAACTAAATTAATTTATAAATTGTCGAAATTGTTAAGTTGAACGTCTATAATCGAGATTTAATCTCGAGTTTCTCTATTATATATGCATGAATTTATGATGATTTTATTTTTCAATGGAAAAATAAATTATTCATACTAGAAATTGATCCCTGAACTTCTACTATCCAACTCACATGTCCCCCAACTCATATAATTTGAGCTATTTTAGAAAAACAGTTTATGATAATTTAATGATTTCAACTAAAAAAAATACATATAATATCCATCAATATATATAAATGAAGTCGTGCATGCACAAGTTTTTACCATGTGTTTAATGAAAACTAAAATAAACTAAAATTAACAAATTATTTGGAATCTCAGGGGCTATTAAAAAAATTAATTAATACTGCTTTAAAAATTTTAAAAAGGAAATTCATTTTGGGCAATTTTATTTTATAAATGAGTTATATTTATGTTTACAAGTTCTATAGTTCAAGTAACAAATATTTATATTATTATGGTAAAAAAATATTTATATTATAAGTGAGACATTTTTAAGTTTGAGATTGCATTTGAGAAACTTAAAATTGAGAGATCAAACTATTTAGAATATGTGTGTATATAAATTTTTTGCGGGAATAATTTATCTTTTTGATATTAAAAAAAAAGACCAAATTCAAAAAGTGAAAAATTAGATTCTTTCTGTCCCAAAACTATTGTCCTTTTAGATTTTAGTTTTGTCTCAAAATCATTGTCCTTTTCAAAAATCAATATAAAATTAATAGTAGTTTATCATTTGTACTCTTGCAAAAGTTAAAACATTAATTAATATATTTTCTTTTTCTTAATAAAATGAAGATAAAATAGATTTAATTTATCAATCTTTGCTGTTTTCTTAATCTACGTGCATAGCTCTACAAAAACAATAGTTTTAAGAAGGAGGGAGTAACTTTTATACGAGAGCAAAATTTGACTGTTCACATGAATGAAGTAAAATTTTCCAATCTTATTTTGAGACAATTTTTGTGTGCAAATAGACTTGCTATTGTAACTTTCGATATGAAAGAAGGAATAATTATATAATATTGTCCAAATAAAATAAAATAATACACTCTTAATTTTAAAATGAATATCGTTTTACCTCAAAATTTATTTTAAAATGAATACTTTACTAGTAAGGTGTCCGGAGTCTCAACTACACTATCAATTGCTTTGTAAGTTTCATTAATTTTTATATCCATAGTGATCATTTTTTTTTTCGACTCAATATCCATAGTGATCACGGAGTCTACTTTATAGTCTCTAATCTCCATCTCCATACATACTAATGAGCGGAAAAAAGTGCTAACACTACGTTGACCATTCACTTCCCAATTCTCACAGTAAGAGAAGTAGGTTGAAGTGTTGAACAATCCATCATTGTTATGCTCACCCACAAGTGAAGAAATTTGTAAGCATTTTATACTCTAGAAATTGTACAATCATAACCATTTAATGTGTTTGTTAATTAGTCAACATTGACAACAAACTCAGCTCTAAACATAGACATAAGAGAATGCCATACATTTTTAAAATATAAATAATATCATTCTCATTGAGCTTCTTTTAACATAATTAAATTTTGTAAGAACTTTAAAATTTTAAGTAAAAAAGTATTAGCAATTTCTTGAATCATTCTCATCACCCTTTAACCTTTTGTATACATTGTAGGTGGCTTATATGCCATCGGTTTGTTAATTAGTCAACATTAACATAATTTATTCAACATATACTACAATCTTCAAAGTTTATATATAATATAATGTTGATTTCTCATTGCTATTAAATTGCATGGTGAAGATATCATAGAAAAAAATGAGTACCTTTAAGGTGTCCGGCAATATTTATACATTTTTTAAGGTATTTATAATTTGCATAATGATATCTTCATTGATTGGTTCAAGTTACTCAATGTGTGATTTTAAGGGAATATTCAATTTCGGAGATTCAAATTCAGATACAGGTGGATTTGATTCAGCTTTTCCCGCACAACCTGGTCCATATGGAATGACTTATTTCAAAAAACCAGTTGGTCGTTCTTCCGATGGGAGGCTCATTGTGGATTTTTTGGGTAATCCGTCAATCTTCGCAATCTTTTGTTTATATAATTTTTTAAACTAAATCGTTGAACACAAGACTATAAATTGATCAATCATTTCATATGTTAGTAAGTAATATTGTCAGTCTGTTTTTGCTAATTTCTAGTCTTCTTATCACTCCACATTCTAACTCTTCAACTTCGCTCAACAAAATATGTTTAAGACTTTGCAGCTGATCATTTCATATGTTATTTGTTGCTAAACTTGCAGCTGAGGCTCTTGGATTACCTTATTTGAGTCCATATTTGCAATCAATTGGATCAGACTACACACATGGTGCTAACTTTGCAACATCAGCCTCCACTGTTCTTTTGCCAGAAACATCTTTCTTTGTAAGTGGGCTAAGCCCTTTTGCCCTTCAAATACAACTAAGGCAAATGGAACAATTCAAAGCCAAAGTTCAAGATTTTCATAAAAGAGGTACATGACATACACAAAATGTTACTAGAAATTACATGTGTCATCTTGTCTTGTATATATAAACTATATAATACTCCCTCTGTTCCTTTTTATAAGACCCCGTTTAACAAAATTGTATATATATACTCAGTACTTTTTTCTTTTTAATTAACAATAATACAGACCCATTGAAATCCTCTAGCTGTGGTTCAAAAATCAACATTCCTTCAACTGATATCTTTGGAAAGTCTATTTACATGTTCTATATTGGTCAAAATGACTTCACTTCTAAAATTGCATCAAGTGGTGGTATTATTGGATTGAAGAACTACCTTCCTGAAATTATAGTTCAAATTGCTTCTGCCATCAAGGTTTGACTATATCCTTCTTATTATGGATGTATGTGTACCATATTTTAGGCCATCTTTATCAATAGGACACTATTTTTGTGTTATATTTAGTCAATCACTACATAAGACTTGGTTTGATAAACAATTTTGGCCCGGCTTAGATAAATTTTTTAGCAAATGCTATTCCGTCCAGGAATCGAATTCGAGTATTCTCGAAATTTGTTATTTGGTAAAATTCATTAACCATTGAGCTTAATGTCTTGGATAAGTCATAAAACTAACAAATTTGTTTTGCTCAATGAAATTTGTAGGAGTTATATGCACAAGGGGGACGTACATTTATGGTATTAAATCTGGGTCCAGTAGGATGTTACCCTGGATTCTTGGTGGAGCTTCCTCATACTAATTCTGATTTAGATGAATATGGATGCATGATTTCTTACAACAATGCTGTAGATGATTACAACAAATTGTTGAAAGAGACATTAAGTCAAACTAGACAAATTTTACCAGATGCTTCCCTTATTTATGTGGACACCAACTCTGCTCTATTGGATCTTTTCCATCATCCTACATCTTATGGTACATACAAGAACATTTCCTTAACATATTTTTTGGTTGCTCTTGAATAGAATTTATTTTATCTCAAGAGTTGATTCCAATTTAAGCTCAAATTTGTAGCTTTTGTTTCTAAAATCAATTTTAAGCATTACATTTAGTTTATATTTAGTTTATATTTGATATCACAGTAGATATACTAGAATCAGAGTGATACATCGTGATTTTTGAAAAAATATTTATAATTTTTGTAAAATCACGGTGGATCACCGTGTTTTTGTCATATCTACCGTGATATCAAACATATATTTATTATTCAATTCACTTTCATATGAATATATCCAAATTTAAATCATTTTACTTTAAACTAGCTTTTAATCAGAATCAATTATTTTTTATTGGTGCAGAACGAATTACACACTTAGCATTTTTCGCTCAAATAACACGACACTTTAAAAACTTAAATTGAATTTCACAATTTAAAATTGTGCATATAAAGGAAATTTGTATTCTTAAAAAATAGTTTCTTATATAAAAATCATTTTTAAGATATAGTTGCTAGTGATATCATTTGTAAATTCAATATTTGGTAAGAGATGATTTCATAACCAAGTGTTGCTAGTGGTATTATTATGGTTTCAATTGTAATCTTGAAACAGGACTAAAGTACACTACTAGAGCATGTTGTGGTCATGGAGGTGGAGATTACAACTTTGACCCTAAAGCTTTATGTGGCAATATGCTTGCAAGTGCATGTGAAGACCCTCAAAACTACGTGAGTTGGGATGGAATTCATTTCACAGAAGCTGCAAACAAGATTGTGGCCAAAGCCATTCTCAATGGCTCTCTTTCTGATCCTCCTTTCCTTCTTCATAAACTTTGTGATCTTCAACCTATTGATTGATGCAATGCTTATAAGGGTTTAATTCATGTTTCTCTTATTTAAAAACAATAAGTTTAAAGTTATCAAGATATGTAAAATAGTTCTTTTGTGGGGTGTTACATTTATATTATAAGATATGTTTGTATAATATAATTTGAATGAAAAAGATATTGCTTGTTTGTAAGAATTGTTGAAGTTAGACTATGTTATGTTATTCAAACTAGATTTAAATCACATCCGAACTAGTTTGTGTGTTTACTAATAGTCTTCTATGATTTGAATCAACTCAACCCCCTTATCGAGTCCAACTCAAGACGAGTTTACTAATAATCTTCTATGATTTGATATGTCAGATATATTTGTTGTGCACTCGTTACGTTGTTGTTCTGCAATGTGAATTTTTTTCCCTATGATTTGCATTCGTACAGTGGCAAAAAAATATTATTAATTAACATTGATAAGAATAAAATGGGAATAGAAAATTAACAAATGAAGTTTCTAATTGCACATATATTCTCAATAAAGAAATTAAAATGAAAACAAGACATGACATCAAAGTACGATCGAAGCACATGATGATAAATATATTGCCATATTATATAGACTCTAATTTGTTTTTTGTTGTACTAAATAGTTTTGTTTTTCATAATAAGGATCAAGTTCAAAACAAACATCAATAATGTACTCATTCATAATTTTCAATATATTGATACTACAAAACAAAAGAAGAAAATAGAACCACCACCAACTAACATTAACAATGAATAACATCATCAATTAATCAATCATTCTCAAGAACTGGTTGTGTTCTAATCATTGAAGCCAATGGCAATTTAGTGTCACCAATCCAAAATGTATCAAAAGGTTCACCATTTTCTGTATTTCTCTCTAATTGTTTTATCCTTCTCTTCTTTGCAGCCTTAACTAAAGTTACCAAAACCAAAACCAATGTAACCAACCCAACAAAACCTATAACAAATCCTAATATCCACCATATAGTAAATCTCTTACTTTGACTCTCAATATATGCCTCTTTTGACATTGGAATCACAAGAGTATAGTGTCCTGTTTCATAAGCCTCACAAACATAACGTTTTGCCATATTCTTGAATTGCAAAGTTCCATCATCACTAAACTTAACACAAATTGGTGTAACATTTTTTTCATGCAACCTAAAATAGTGAAAATGAATTAAAATAGGCTTCACTTGGATGATAAAATTCACCTTTTGATTAATATCTAAGAAAGTATTATTTCCTGATGAAGTGTAAGCCACAAAACCAAAAACAGGTGCCACCATTGTGTAATTAGGCACATTGAAGTAATGAGAAGATTTATTTCCAAAATTTTCAAATAGTATAGCCATTCTTTTTCTAGTTGGTTGTGGCACAACATGTGGTGGAATATTGAAGAGACTATAATTGAGTCCTCTTTGATAAAATGAGGAAGCTCTCAATCTAACAAATCTAACTTTGATTCCAATGTAGTCAGAAGGAATTGAAATGTTGTAGAAAATACCAGTTACTGGATTTGCTATCTCATTGTTAGCTTGCTTGCAAAACAAGTCTTGTAATGATTCAATGTCATTAGTTTCTGAGCTTTTAACCAAAGATGTTAGAAACATTGTATAGACAAATAACCATGTAGTAAATTGCCACCATTTGAGGTGCTCCATGAATTATATATGTTACCTTAAAAAGCTAATTCTTTTGTCTCTATTGATGAATTCTCCTTGAATGGCTTTATGAACCAATAAATCCATTGAAGCTTTCATGACATAGTGTTTTCACTACTCATTAGTGAAAGGGAAAATTTCTTCGGCGCAAACTTGACTCTTTTTTTCTTCTTCTTATGATTTGGTTATAGAGAGATAAATATCAAGGAAACTCACAATAAAAAACTTCTCCGACCAAGTTTTGAGAACAAATTAAGCGTTCCAATTCTTGATGTTCCAAAGAATCCAGTCAAATGTGACTAACGAATCTTAATTGTGGTTTCTTTGTGGTTGTATAGACACACAAGAGAAACCTCGACGTCGTTGCTTGGATTAGTTGTACAGACACACAAGAGAAACCTCGATGTCACTACTCAGATTGTGATTGCGGATTATTTTTAGAATCTATACTTGAGGTGAAGGAAGGTATAATAGAATCTCCTTAGAACACTTGTCTCTTTTTCTCTTTTGTTTGCTACATAAGCTTCAAATAACATAGATGAATATATACACCACTATATCACATTCCTTTTTGAACCAAGTCTTTGTTGAAGAAAATGATGTAATGGATTTGGTTGAGAAGGTAAACCTATACCACCTTGAAACATTATACAAATGATTAGGTTCCAAAATTTAATGAGATCACATCAAAGCTTTGAATAAATCAACTCATTGTATATATTTGTCGAGATCCTCTTGGAGTTTCTTGTGCCTAGAAATAAGAGGTGTGTGTGTGGAAGAAAGTGGTTGTGGGGAAATGAGTATGAGAAAAAGAAAAAAAAGGAAAAAAAAAGAGTTTATTATAATGTTGTATGATAATTACATTGATCACCACATTATGAAAATGACATAGGAACTTGTATGATTAATTTGTTATTAACTAGTTGTCATTATAAAGAATGTTAATTTGTTTAGGTACATTATTATAGTTTTATTGTTTCATTGTGTTTAGAATTTGGTCAAAATAAAGGAGAAAAGAATAGTTGGTGTGTGACGTATGCCAATGAAGGGGCGGAAGCCATGCACATCCAAGTATGAAATTCTTATTTTAGACAAATGATTGGCAAATTAGTTGGTGAGTTTTGTAAAAAAGAAGAAAAAAAATACTAGTTAGTGTGTTTTAAATTAGTGTGTTGATTATAACTAGCATTGGTTTCGTTATAACTAGCATTGTTATCATTAGCAAACGTGTCTATTTTAAAAAAAGTTACATAACATTTATATTTTTATAAAAGTTCAAACTTTTATGAACGACGTTTAAAATTAATTTAAACCAGGGGTAAAAGAATGCCACAAACAATGAAACATATATATGTTTGCATCATCGACTCTTTGTAGCAAAAAACATAAAAGATTTTTACCTATCCATTTTAATCATAGTTTTTGTTGCTAGCTAGTTACACTCTCACATAATAGTCACATTCATCTAAGTAACAAGTGGAATGTTGGGAGTTTGATCTTCAATTTTTGTATATAAAATGTGACGTCACTATCAACTAATTTAAACCCACAAAAAATAACACTTATGTTGTTTGTTTCAAAAATGAGTAATGTATATGTTCACATAGATTTTGGTGAACTCATTACATGTGAATATAAGTAGCCTCAATTCACAAATGTATACACTAAATTGTGCGCCTGATCTACTAAAAAACCATACATGGATTCCATTCGGACATAACTTTAGTTATCTTTCTTGTTTGATTTTAAAACCATACATTGACTCCATTCGGCATAACATGTTCATGTAGTTCGCATTCTAGTCATCAAACCTTGCTTTTCCAAAAAAATAAAAATATATTTTAACACTCGACTTATAAAATGCGAGAATCTCATTTTTTTTTGATTTCAGACGATTTGAGAAGTATTAGAGACGAAAGAAAATTATCCAAAAAAATTTTTTAAAAAATATATGGGCTGTTTATGAGAAAAAAAAACACACAATTTTTGGCCCGGCCCGGCCCATTTAATATCATCACTCTCATTTTTCCACTTGCAGACACTTCCATAACCACACTCACTCACTCATTCATTCACCATTTCTAAACCTCACTAAAACGACACCGTTTCAATCACAGTAGTAACAATGCTTCGTCTCACAAAGCTAAAACCATCATCACTCTCTTCTTCTCCACACCAACTCCTCCAACGCTGTTCCGTTAGCCGAACCGCTAAAGGTAAAGGAAAAGCGGGTCAAACCCTAAAACGTTCCAAAGTCACAACCAGAAAACCCGGATCCGAACCAAAACCCGGTACCCCAACCGGTTCAAAGGAGAAACAAGAACGCGAACGTCTCTACGATCAATGCCTCAACGCATCAACACCGCTTCGTCATCTTAAACCTAAACAACGCGCACGAGAAATCGAACGCGAGAAATTAGGGTTAATTAGTAAAGATCGACAGCGAGAAATTGATATGTTGAAAAAGAAGAATCAGAAATTTAGGGTTTCTGAGAAGCCTACGATTATTGGAACACCTGGATTGGATTATATAAGTTTGGGTTTGGTTGATGCTGATAAATTGCCGGTTTATGAATTGACGGCGGAAGATGGGATGAAATTGGCTAAGGAGTATAGTAGGGTTTTGATGAGGAAGCATAGGGCAAGACAAGCGGCGGAATCGACGCTTTTGAGGTTGAAAAAAGAGGCTATTGAAGCTTTGCCTGAGAATTTGAAAAAAGCTGCTTTGGTTCCTGATTTGTCTCCTTTTCCGGCTAATCGGTTTATGGCTACTCTTACTCCTCCTATTGAGGGTTATATTGAGAAAATTAGGGAAGCTGCTAATAAGATCAGTGGAAAAGAGAAGATTAGATAGATTGGTTCATTGCAGGTCAGTGATGGTTTTGTTTGTATTGAATTGAAATTGAAATGGGAAAAAATTGGAATTTTGAATGTCATTGGATATCTTTGTTTGTATCGGATCGTTTTAAATAAGATAGAATGGAACTGTCGTTAATCGATGAAATTTCATTCGATATCTAGCAACTTCGTTGGGATTATAGTGTAGTAGATTTTGAACAAATTGCCATTGTTCTGCAACAAACTTATAGACTACTAGTATTTACTAAGTGTTTTCAAGCAGTTGTTATTTAGGCGCTATAGAAATGTAGCTTAGAGGAGTTTGAACAAAATGCTATTTATTTTGTGATAGCCAACACTGATTTGTATTGGATCTTTGTTTGGGTTTGGGATGAAACAGTCTTTAAGTGATGCAATATTCATCGTATGATAACTTTATTTCATTTGATTTTGTTTGTCTAAGCTTTATAGTTGTTTCATATATTGTTAGATATTTAAACAAGCCCAAGAATAAAGAATGAGGTTGGGACTGAATAAGTAAATTAACCTCATTGTGCGATTATTTTCAAAGTAAATCATCATCATTTATCATTTGGAATTGGATCCAACTGTACAGAATTCCATGTTTTCTTGCGTGATTCTGGCAAGATGGTAATTATCTGAGTTATAGTATATCTCTGTGTGTATTATGAAGAACAAGTGTATAGTTATGTTACATAGAGATCCCTTTTTATGTTAGTAGTCTTAACAACAAATGGCATACTTTTAGTCACCTAAGCCACGTCAATCTCTCAACAACTTATCATCTAACTTCCTATCATGCCTAATATGTCATTACATTGTTCTCATCCCTTTTATTTCCTTCTTATTGTAATTGCACCAATGGGCCTGTTATCTCTTTTGAAACATACAAGGAATGCTCGATGATAACTCTATCAACCATTTTGTTTGAAAAGCAGGTTCACCTTGAAGTGGCCGAAGCACTTTTCTTTTACGATGTGGGCAGCAATCTCGGGAACTTGGATTTCATTAAATGGTTGGCAGAATCTTAGTTTTAGAACCTTTTTGAATAGTACAAATTGTTCAACTGAATGGTAGTTTAGCATTCATGATTCATGAACATCAATTTTTTCTTCTTTAATTTTCCCTTTGATAGTAAATCGGGGATATGATGGGAATGACTATAAATCATACTAGTCTTTTTTCTTTACTGGAATGCCATAATTTTTCATGGTTATTATCATTTGTATAACTCTGAAGTGCTTAATCAGTATTGTGGCACTTGTAACTTGAGCCTTGATATATTTTGCAGAATTAAGTTGTCTGGCAGTGGCCAGTTATTGTGTCTTGGCAGCATAAAATAGATTTGGTTTTTCAATGGTTACAGGTATTTCTTTTTTAAATTATTTGCTTAAGAAACCCGTGAATTCGTCATATTGGGTTGCCATTGATGCATATTTGTGATAGAGCAATCTTATTTTTAAGTTATATAATGCTTTTTACAAAACTATCACAAATCAATTTTTGACGTTAGATAATGCTTTTTACTATAAATTAGAAATGCTTTTACTAGAAAACATGGGTGGTGGAAGTAAATAAATATTGTCTGCTATGGCGTCATTGTTCTATCATGATGTTTTCGTGAATAGATTTTCACGAGAAATAGCACTTTCCTTTTTTATAATACTTTGTGAAACTACAAAGTGATATGTTAGAGAGAACTTGGTAAGACTTTGTAGTTTATGAGTTATGACCCCCAACTTCTACTTCCCATACCTCAAAAATTAAATCATCCTTATACCCCCTAACTGCTTTCTTTCTGTTTTGAAAATGGTGTTTGGAATCGCAATACCTAAATACTCTTATCTATGTTCATGTATGTTATCTATCAATCCCACACATTCAGAACTCAAATTTGTTCTAGTCAATATTGTTGCAATTACGTCCAAAAAAACTGGTAGTCATTTGTAGTCAGTCAGAAGGTTAAATGATTTGATTTTCTGTTTTAACAACTTAAATCGTGTTCATGTTCGTCCATTGGTTCCAATTTAATGTTACAGCCTAATTAGAGCAATTGCATACTACATATTTGAATGGTTAACATTTCAATGTAGGTGAATTAAATCCAAAACAACCTTGTACTACCACTTAATTTGCATCCAATGGGTCAAACGATTGATTCATGACGCGGGCATCAATTTGCCGACTGCAGCAAATTCAGGTACCAAAACCAAATGGTAGTTAAGGACACATACTTAAATTTGGGAAGAAATTGAGATTCAGCTGGAAATTCATGTCAACTCTCATAGTCATAGACATGCAGTTTACAATTTTCACTCACATCCACATTTGATGAAGCAAAAAGCAGGACCAGAAAAAGATCAATTAAAATAAATCACACCATATATTTAACATTCAAAAAGCATAAAACACAACCCATTTTACTTCCCAGCACAGCTATTATTGTAAATTTGAAGCATTTAGATGAGAGTGAAGCAGCAGACATTCAAATAAAATCAAATTTAACACTGATTTGTGAATTGCAATCAATTTGTAAATTAGTGACCACAAGGAACACTGATTTACTAAAACTAATTTAACAACCACACATCCTATGAAAATCGCCGGTTCAAATAACAACTTGCTTCAAAAGCAGATAATTTTATTTTTTTACAATCAAAAGCAGATAATTATACACCAGAAACTATGAAAGTCTGCAAGTCCGACTGATTCATGCTAATGCAATAGGATTGAAGATTCATATTAAAGGGCAACGAAAGGATTAACATGTCAAGCTATTGGGGTGCCGATGGTGCATATTTGTGATAATACAATGTAGAAAAGATGATGTGTAGTGCAAATGGGAAGAGCCATGGAAGAGGAGGAAGGCCATGGAAGAGTAGGGTGGTGGTTTGTGAGAGATGGGAAGAGGAGGAAGATGATCTACCATTGAGTTTAGGCATGGCAACGGGGTGGGGCGGGGCCGCCTTCCTCTACCACCCCCGCCCCCGCCTTCCTCTACCACCCCCACCCCCGCCCCCAAACTTAGTCGGGGATAAGATTTGAACACCCACCCCCGCCCCCAGCAGAGAACGGGTTTCCTCGCCCCGCACCCGCACCCAACCGCATAAACTATAATAATAAAAAAATACTTATTTATTTTATTTTTTGATAAATATCATGTGTCATAATTATTTTTTATAAAAGATAAATAAATGAATAAACCTAATCCAAACATAAAAAAATACTATATTTTAATTTACTATCTTAAAAGGATAAATATACAATAATGTTTGTTAAATATAATAGAAAAGTGATAAGTAAATTGGACCGAGTGGGGGCGGGGGTGGGTGCGGGGCGGGTAGAAGGTCATACCGCCCCCGCCCCCAACCCCGTATTCAAAAATCGGATTTTTCCCGCACCCGCCCCTGCACTCAGTGGAAACGGCTTTTCCCCGCTAAATTCGGGGCGGGGGCGGGTGGGTGCAAACGGGGCTGGGTCTTGTTGCCGTGCCTAATTGAGTTATACATCAGAAGATATATGCGCCCTCAAAGGCGTAAAACACGACTTCAAAACTCTTTCAAGGAAATGTCCATTCCCCCATTTTTTTTGGAGGTAATAGACAACAACCTGTTATTTGAGCTTTTCAAGGAATCCCTATCTTTGAAAGAATATTTCAAGCCGGTACCAATAACTCAGAGTTTTTGAATTTTGCAAAAAGGCTAGAAGAGAAAGCGGAAAACCTAGACGAAGATGAAAGAAGACTTAGAGAAATAGAAGAAAATTGAGAAGAGATTCTATACGGTCTAATTATGTGAATTCAATAACATCAATGGTCCACCGAGGAAGACTCAATATTGGTGGGTGAAAATATATAGACTTTGTAGTTCATCCTTATACCCCCAACTGCTCTGTATGTATTATCTATCAACCACACACATTCAGAACTCAAATTTGTTCTAGAAACATTGATACAACTACGTCCAAAAAATTGATAGTCATTTCTAGTAAGTTAAAAGTTTAAATGGTTTGATCTTCTGTATTAACAAATTTAAAGTGTTCATGTTCGTCCATTGGTTCCAATTAAATGGTTACAGCCTATTTAGAGCAACAACATACTACATATTTGAATGGTTAACATTTCAATCTCAGTGAAATAATCCAAAACAACCTTATACCACTTAATTTCCATACAATGGGTAAAACTCTTGATTCATGACGCATCAATTTGCTGACTGCAGCAAATTCAGGTACCAAAACAAATTGAAAGTTAAGGATCATAGACTTAAATTTGCTGACTATGTATACGGGGAAGAAACTGAGATTCAGCTGGAAATTCATGTCAACTCTCAGACATGCAGTTTACAATTTTCACTCACATTCCATATTAAATGAAGCAAAAAGCAGGACCAGACAAAATAGGTGAAAATAAATCACACCATATATGTAACATTCAACAAGCATAAAACACAACCCATTTTACTTCCCAGCACAGCTATTATTGTAGTACTATAAACACAGAATAATGATAAGTGAATAACACTCACAATATACATTAACAATACATACACCAGAAACTATGAAAGACTGGAAGTTCGACAGATTCAAATAGCAAAACCTTCACATATCATTATACTATTGCAATAGGATTGAAGATTCATAACAAAGAACAACGAAAAAGATTAACATGTCAAGATATTGCCATGACTTACAACAAAACTAAATGCACCTACTAAGACCTTCATCACTTCTTCTTGAAGAAACGAAGAAAACCAAAAACAGGACAGTGGAACAACAACAAAAATCAACTAAAGCATATGCATATACCTTCATTCTAATTTCAACACCCTAATCAAGTACATAATAACTGCAAAACAAACCACCACATCACTACACAATCATCAACACCAAAAAGTACAAAACAATACAAACAAACATAAAATACAACAATTAGCTCCAAACACAAGTATAAGGTACCAAAAGAATATCCACAACAAAACAAACACATCTTTCCAAAACAACCACCAAAGCAAACCAAAACACAGAACAACAAAAACAATATCAGCAAGCACACAGTATCAAGGTTTCAAACCACAAAATCATGATTTTTCACATCACCACAACCACAAAAAAATACCAATTAAATCAAAATCAAACTAATTTATCCCCAATTCTTAAACCCTAATAAACTCCAAACAAACACAAAATAAACTTAAACATTATTATCCATCCAAATTCACCATAATATCAATCAGATCCATATCTCAATACAACATAAAACATTACATATCACCATCATGATGATAATCATATAATAAAACAGTAATTATAATCCCAAATTCGAAATTCAAAAATAACAGAACAAAAACAAAAAACAGTTAAATCTTATCAATATCTTCATCTTCAAACTCAACATAATCATCACCATGATCTTCTTCTTCATCAAGACCACCACCAATACCTTCATTAAGCCTAGTATTATCAGGAAGTTCACCATAAGCTTTCAAAAGCCTAGCTTCATCAGGCATATATTTCAGAATAACATCAGCCTTATCATCTTGATAATCACGAAGACCAACAAGAATTATATCACCAGCAGCGATCCAAACTTTCTTATGCATCTTACCACGAATATGACACAGACGCTTTGTTCCATCGATACACATAGCTTCACATCTTCCATTACCGAGCATACGAAGAACTTGTGCGTATTCTTGTCCGTCTTCTTTGAATACCAGCTCGCGTTTCTCGTCGTCTGCTTCGTTCTTTCCTCTCTTCCGATTCTTTCCTCCCTTTCCCTTGTTCTTCGGCATGACTGATTGTTGATGCGATTGAGAGAGGTTTGTGTTTTGATGAAACCCTAGAAGTTGTGAATTTGGGATTTGTGGATTTTGTGAGAGAGTGTGTGTATGAGAAGAGATATAGCTAGGGTTACACAAAACGTGTGCGTGTGGAATTGCAACGAGTGGGTCGGTCTTTTAAATAGACGATTTTGACCCTGCTTTTGGGCTATTTTTTTTTTTTAATTTAAAAATATATTTTACTTGACTCCCAAGGAAATATATTTTTTGATTTTTTTGATCAAGTTTAACTGTTAATTATTATTTTTTTGTTAAAAAACTGTTAACTGTAAAAAAAACTGCAAATTCTATATTTATTTTGTAGATATTTTAAATAGATCATGATATTATGAGGAAAAAATTGTCGAGAATATAATCCATCACCGAATGCAATGACTATTTCTCTCGCTAGATTTAAGACAGACATGATATTATGAATATTTTAAAATGATTTTTGATTCTATAAAATTTTATTTAAGTTAGTTATAAATCTTGACAATATATCAATTTTTTTTTGGTAGGTATATATCAAAATTAATTGATAGTAAGTGATTAAAATATAAAAAATAAATTGATATTAAATTGTTGAAATATAGCAGAAGTTAATTTTTTTTGTACACTGAAAATATAAATTGTTCTTAATAGAGATTGAGCCATAAATCTCTCTCTATCAAACTCATATTCTCCAGCTTCAATTATGATAAGGAAATGTAGTTGGAGTTAATTTGGTGGTAATACAGTAAGTGATTATATATGAATCATTTTGACTTTACCAAAAAAAATCATTTTGACAATTTAATAGAGTTTTTTTGACGAACAATTTAATAAAGTTGAAAATCTTTATAAAATACAATCCACGGGTCTATTTAGAAGTACCTATATAAATCATTATCTTCAGGCACAAAATAATCATAGGGTGGTGGTGGATAAATTAAAAGTTACTATTGATGTTCGATGGCAATCTCCGGCACCTGATTGGATCAGTCTAGATACGGATGGCGCAGTTCAACAAGGGATTGCTGGTTGTGGAGGTATTTTTCGTAATAATCTTGGCCATTGGCTATAAAAGAAGTACCTATAAAATTAGAGATTAATTTAACTTTCTATTTTATTTTTATTTTTGTTTCATAATATATTGTTCATTTAGGTCTACACACAAACCCAATAATTATATTCAACGATCAGATATAAACTATTTTTCCTAAAAAGAGTTCATATTTAATTTAACCATTCAAATTTTGTCTGCTTTGATTTGGATATTAGATTTTTTTTTTACTGCAAAACCATTTGAAAAATAATCAATCATGTTCTCGGTCACCGCTTTTTTATTCTCATTTTATACATCTCTTTATTTTTCTTTTTCATTTTCTTCTCAATATATCTATTTTTCTGTAATACTCTATTCTATTCTGTGTTTATAGTAACATATAATTTTCATAAAAAAAAGTACTAATATATAATTGAATTTTTTTTTTTACTAAAACAAAGATATTCATTCATTCAAATTTGTAAATTACATCAATCAATATCATAACATATTCAAATTCGCTAAAAATACTAATATATAATTGAAGTTGTAAACCAAAAACGACCTCCAATCAAATTAAGGATGAGTCTAACCAAAACAACTGAATTCAGAATTCAGGATCACTTCAGTTGTAAATGAGGCTGTTTTTTTACATTAAGTTGTAATCGAAGCTATTTACCAATCGTTAGTTGGTTCAGTGGTGATTGACACCGAGCTTAATAAGAAGAACCACGGTTTGATCTTCCGCAATTGCGACTGAGAGTGGACTGAAACCAATTGATTTCATAACTGACTCCCAAACTAGATTAAAATTGTGGTGAAAACAAAAAAATAAAAATATTTACTCATTTTAATTAGTTGATTTTCTTATTAAAAGCAATTGATTTAGCAAAGATAACTCATCAATTAATTTATACATTATAAGTCCCCTTTAATATTTTGATCCATCATTTTCAACTAGTAATATCTCTTTCAGGTACCTATCCTTCCAGGTACCACAATTTCATTTCAGGTACGATTTAACAACATATCTTACCTCCATCGTGTTACCATTGTTATTCTTATTTCATTTACAAAATAATACTACATATGAATGTGACTCCATAAATTTACACCGTGCATTTTGATCGTGAATTGTAGTCCACATACTTAATAGCACAAATTCGAATTTGAACACTTTGTCCTTTTAATAGAATAAGAATACATCAATGGTGTGACACACTGAATAAATACTTGTCCGGCATAAAACAAAAAACTACTACTATTGACTTTGTTGAGTCTTAAGTCTTTAATTAGTTTATTAGAAGTTCAACTATTCATTGTGCATATGAGAAAATAATCTATTGATTAAGACACCAATCACTTAAATATTTCTTTTTATAAGCACTCAAATAATTAATTTTGTCTTTTTTATAATAATAATTTTTTTTATGTCTAAAATAAATTTAACTGCCTCAAAACATTTGTCTATGCACTCACATGTAGAGATATAAGATAGCTTGTTTCTGTAGTAAAAAAATTAGAATTGAATTATCCATCCTTCCAGCAGGCACCAATTCACCAACTACATGGTTGCTTTCTTTCTTTTGAAAATCAATATTTACCCATCTATACTCTAATCATTTTTGAATTACTTTTAAATAAAAGATCAAAAGATAGTTCAAAATTTTCAATTAACTCTTGAATCACAAAAAAGTGCTCTTAAATATTTGTATGAACAACAGCAAATTAGGTTTTATTATTTTCTATACAAATGTTTTTAAAAATATAAAACAATAATTTTTTTTGACACATAAAACAATAATTATAGGTAGTAGTTTTGTCGTTAAAAATATAAATATAAAAATCTCAGACCAAACATACCCTTTTTAGACCAGAGTTTCTTGCCATAGGAATCGAAATTCATTTACGTTCTCCTCTTTTTTTCATGTCAGGTAACCAATTGATGAAACTCACATTTTAAGTGTAGAGAAGTGGAAAATCCAGTGTTTAAACTCACATTTTCTGAGCCCTTACTTTTAAGTGTTGTGCAATATTATGTATATGTATGACATTAAAAATTAGGTTCATCGTAGAGAACCTATATAACTCCAGGCATAATCTAGATAATAAAGTTAATGCTTTCGATCTCATGCACGCAATACTTGACAGTAGGCAAGGCACCTTTGAACAATTCAGAAAAGGTTAACTGATATAACATTACAGAAGGTTAGTTGACAGATGAAATATTACAGAAGACGAGAAGTCGACAACTATAAAAAGGTCAAGGTCAGAGCTACCAACTGAAATGCAAAGTTTACAAATTTGAATGTCTGATGGTGAGCTCGGCCCTGAGGTGTAGAACACCGTTGATGAAGTAAAGACAATCCTCAGCCATGAATGAAGTCCATGGAATCGCAAACAAGTTTCTGTAGCCAACGGCCTTGCCACCTGTGAAAGTGTAATTGCCTTTGTATTTGCTAACAAACTCCTCTGTTGGTCTTGACCTCGCAGCAAATTCGTAGTCCACAGTGAAGCTCACTGATCCCTTTTCCTGCATTCCCAAAAACAGACCAAAGCAATGGAAAGAGCTTTGTTGATCCATGTTACAATGTGCTGAAAGAAAAAACCCTTGCCCACCCAAGTGAAATGCCTGCGAATAAACCCGTCCGGATGGGTACAAATTGGAACACTCCTCCCGCTTTAGATCCAAGTACACTACACACTGCTGGCGGGGAAGTTCAAATTCAACCACCTTGACAGGACGATATTTGTATGCCCTCTCCAAGAAACGACGGCTTGAGAAAGCAGGCTCTTCTGCTGCCAGTGATCGTTGGCGATGTGGAACCTCTGCCTTGAAAAACAGGGCTTCAAGTACAAGCTTGGTTGAAACATCATGTTCAAAATCACTACAGGTTAAGACCTTCTTAAGCTTCCGGCAGGTCATATAGGGGAAGCGAATTAATCGTGCAAGCCGTGCACCTAGGACTTCTCGCCTTTCTTCGAGACTGCCGTACTGGTGTCTAGCCCATTTCAACACAAAGTCATATACAGCATCTTCTGATGCAACTTGGAGATCATCACTAGATAATATTGCCTCTATTCCAGCTAGGGGCAAGTTCATAACCTCTTCCTGGTACCTGATCATATACAATATTTAATATTGTTAGCATTCAAAAAGAAAGATGGCATTGGAAAGAAACCAATGAAGAAAGGCATCAAAAGAAAGAGGTGTTGGCTTCAAAAGAATGGAGAATTAGAATAATGATGCTAAGGAAGAGAAGATAAATTTTTCATAAGACTTTCCATCATGGAATCCAACAGTAGAGAAGGACTTTCTAAAATGACTATCTATGAAGTTAACTAATCAAGAGTAACAGTCATCCACCAAAAGAGTTTGTAGTAAATCTAATATAATGCAACTGAAATTAAATAAAAAGCAAACACTTGCTTTGTTATATCTTTGTAACGGCCAGCAAGATACTGCTTTGCAGCATCAGTCAATGGTTGAACTGCCTCAGCCATTAAGACACTTGAAGGAAGCTCCAGATAAAGTAATGCAGATTCAGGTGTCATGGTCGAATTACGCAACAACCGGCTACAATATCTCATGCATGAAGCAACTTCAAATTTATCTGCAGCCATCAACACATCAAGCAAACTAGGTGCGGTCCTATCCCTCAAGGTATTGCTATACATAAAATTCAGTAGCTCCATGAGAGCAGCTTCTTCTGTAACATGCAAAAGAGGTACTTCGTTTAGGTGACTGTATTAGGATAAAATTAAAATGATAAGGCAAATATTATAAAAAAGTTTACACATATGTTTATACCAGAGGCATTAATTCTGAGTGTGACATGTCTCTGCTCTGATTCCCTCATCCCATTCGAGAAAAGCTGCAGAAGGTAAAAAAAAAACACTGCTAAGACAACATGTTTTATGCAGAACTATACAATGTAAGATATAAACAGATGTTTGTCTACCTTATAGAAGAAAGGACTTTTTGCGGCCAAAATAGGAGAACTAATATGTAGGGTTTTAACTCTAACAACTGTTTCAGAGAAATCCATGCTTGGGTTTGGATCATCATTGCTATTAACAGCTTCATCACCTATGTTAACCATATCAAAATCAGAAGCATTCATATAGCAAAACTAATAGCTTCATACTGAAGAGGAAAGAATACATGTTTCCTACTTGCATGCAAGCAAATGGAGAATACTACGTTTTCTTTAACACTAAATTCCCTTGTAAATTGTACCCTTATTTCATAAAATGACAGCGATGAAAGTGGCATTTCATTGAGAAAATGTATAGTTCTAAGCCATCAACTAAACAAGATCGTATTATGCAGTAATTTATGAAAGTTACAAACATAGGTCAATGGGAATAAGGAGCTCAATAGCACTACCACTTCATACGGTAGGTCTATTGCGTGGTAGGACACCAACATGAAAGGAACACATGACTACGTTCAATTAATACAATTTTTCTAATTTTAACCGGTGTTGACATGTCCGTGGTCTGTGTCTGTGCTTCATACATTAGGAACAAACAAGTAGGAATCTCTTAAACCTGATAATTTATTTACTTTTTTTGGTAAAATTAAACCTAATAATACTATTATTTAACAATTAGCTTTGAGATTTTTAAGTTATTTAATTTAAATACCAGAAGGTAATTCTTCAACCATCGCAACAACCTCTTCATCCTGATTTTCAGACGCCACACAATCATCCATTTCAGGTTGATTTCCATTCAAAATTTGTTCATCCGGCATATCCACACCTGGAAACAAAAAACCAGTTTACACAATTAGAAAAAATTGTTCATACAATATTAAATACAATGTACAATGCTACACAATGACAAAAATAAAACGCACATACACAAACATTAATTGAACACACAAAAACATCAATCATTTCAAAAAAAAAAACAAAACCAGGCTTTTTCTATAGCTTTGACCCTATCACATTCCCTTTCAAATTTCTACTTATGCAATACATACATTTCTAAACATAAAAACAAAAAAACATTTCCGTTTTTTGCTGTAAAAAACAAAACATTTCCGTTTATTGAAATCTAAAATCTAAATGTTTTTTTGTTTCTTCCCTAAAAAATGTGTACAAAAAATCTAGAATGAAACCCTAAAAAGTAAGAAAGAAAAAAAGTACCGTTGTTATCTTTCTTAACATCTTCACGTCTCCTCTTGCGGTGTCGAGCCCAATCAGCGATGGTGGTACAAAGTTCAGAATCAGGCTGAGGATCAACGGAATCAGCCATGATTTCGATACGAAGAACTCTATCGGAGAAATTACTGTCATTGAAAGCGAATCCGAAATCGGCATCGGAACTAGAACCACCACCGTGAGACCATTCGGATTCCATGACGGTAACCGGGTCAAATAGATCCGAATTCAAATCCTTCATTTATATTTATATGGAATGAATTCGACACAGAAGAGGAAACGGAAAACCCTAAGATATAATAATAATGGAAATTGAAGAGAATTGAAGAGAAGAGAAGAGAAGAGGGTTTAATTAATATATAGAATCTATAGATATAGATTAAGGAGAACCGTTGTAACAAAATTGATTTAGATTTCAAACGTTTTTAGAATGATTATGCTTTTTTTTTTTCTTTCTAAATATATATTCTTATGGTTCATCGCCAGAACTAATTTGTATTTCTTTTTTTATTTTTATTTATTGAAAAAATAGGACATACAGAAGGTTAAATAAATACCAAAATCTATTTGGTTTTACTTGATTTGGTACGATTTAGTAAAAGTCAAATACTTGGTACGATTTAAATGACATGATTTGATGATAAAAAAATAATTGACTAACTATTTTGAATATTTTATAAGTTTTTTTAAAGGAGATTATCATGTTTAATGATGTACTATGAAATTTGTATCTATATTATGATAAATAATAAATAAAAATATAGATATTAAATAAATTGTAAACTCAAGAGGTGTGGTTGAGCGGCATATGGCTCATCCTCCCTTAATCAAGGGTCGATGGTTCGATCCCCACCTTGAGTATGGAGCAACTTTAAATTCTTGAGCCAATTATTCCACCCTTCGAGGTGCCTTCAATCTAGCGAGGGAATAGTCACTGCATTCAGCGGTGGATACCCCGGTCTCGACCAAAAAAATAAATTGTAATATTTTTCATAATTTTTTATTTAAAAGATGTTTTATCATAATAAATTATAATATCGGGTAGATTTGGAAAGCGCGGAATGCGGATCTTTTTCAGCATCAGGATTTTGATGCGCTTTAGGTGGTTGATCATATTAAAATTCACACTTGGTGGTGGCTTAAGGTGAAAAGCAAAGATGTGTGTTTTGATTCTTGTTTGTGGTTTTCTAATCAGTTAGGTTGTTTAGGTTGGAGGGGTGTTTGAGTTAAGAGCCTACTTGTGTATGTTTTGCCTTTCGCTTTTCTTTTGACTAGTTGGCCAAACGGCCACGTTCTGTGCCCGTTTGTATGATACAAATATACATGTTTGTGTGATACGTATTTTTTTATGATTCTATATTCAAATTTGATTTTTTTTTTGTTGATGATTTATTCAAATTTGGTTGTTATGAAAATAATTTGAAATTGAGGGTAAAATAGAAATAAAAATAAGTCATACCAAAAGAGTGTATCATCTTTATATAAGTATAGATAATGCGGATATTATTATATTTGTACTTTTCAGTATTGCTTTAGCCTTAGCGATTAGCACATCTTGTGCTATGCTAGCTTTTAATAAATTCCTTTTAATGCTTCAAAAAAAATATTTTGTCATTTTATTTGGTAACATATTTTATCATATATTATTACTATATATCTTTAAACTTTCCCTTAAAATAAAATTTGATAGTACATATATAATTGATTAGGCTAAAATACACTTTTGATTCTTTAACTTTCACAAATTTATAATTTTAACTCTCTAACTTTCAAAATTATAATTTTAACTCATTTTGCAATTCTTTAATTTTGACCGAGTTCAACTTAATGTGACAACTAAATCACTATTCTCACATGCCACATATGATGAAATCTGCCATCTAACAATTAAAAAAGTACCACTTTCGTCTCGTTTTATAAAATTCAGTTTGACTAAATGTATTATTCATATGTTTTGCTTTGATTGTAAATATAAATATTATCATATAAGATCTTGTTTGATTTGTTTCGATACATATTATAGAATTTTTATAATTTTTACTAATAAACAATTAAAAATATTCGCAATCAAAATTTTTATATTTTGGGATAGATGGATGTAGATGTAGTAAAAAACTTGAATCACTAAGCTCACATGACCGAATTGAAAAGCTATGCGAGTGTTCATCTTCCTGCAATTGAGCTATGTTATGATGTTTGTGTTGCGTACTTGCGTTGAAGATCTAATGTCTATATGTAAGACTTTAAGCCATAATTTGATTTTTCTTTCAATTACTCAGTGAAAAAAAATATAATTTTAAATAAATTGATTCTAGCTAAAATTGATTTTACTTAAAATTGAATTATGTTTAGATAAATTTAACAAAAAAGTGAGTTGAATATTAAATTTTTGTGTAAAAATCAATTTTAGAGTACGAAATTACTCTCTGTTCTTTTTTACTTGTCGTTTTAGAAAATAAAATAAAAATAGAAGAGTGTAATTTTACAACTTATTTTCTTATTATGTCATTTTTTTAAAATATATATCATATTTTTAATCCACCAATAAATTTCTTTTTTTTTACAAACATTATCTATTTTCAAAAAATTGTAACAAATTTATTTAAAAATAAACAAATTTGTATACAGTAAAAGAATTATATTATTTCAACAAAAAAATATTATATAAAATTTATTTAATAAAATAAAATAAGAAAAATGATATTTGTCATTTGGTGTGGTGTGGCTTTAAAGTGGTTAGGTACTTAGGTGTGAGAATTGTCTTTTCTAACTCAGCATTTGTTCATGACCATCAATTAAACGATCAACAAGTTTTGGTATTTGAGTTTTAAAGACATTTTTTATATTACATTTTAAAGACAATTCAATTATTATGAAAAGCTTGTAAATAGTGTTTTAGATTGGAGCCAACAATGACCATACTCAAAAGTGCATTGGATTGGGCTAACCAACCACAGTGTGCGTCTAACATTTCGCGTCATTCATCTGAACGCCACTTCTACGTATTATTATTTTTATTATTACTTCTATAACATCATAAACTTTCAATTTCCATTCCAAAAAATAAAACATTCAATTTATAAAAAGTTAATATATATCACAATTATTACTAGATGCTAACACAACAATCTACTTTGGATATTGCGCTCACTGATTTTGACTTGAGTCATATATTTTTATGACAAACAACTTGAAGAAAAGGAAGCAATCCTCTATCTCGTTGATCTCTTCAACAATATAATCTTCTATCAAAGATTTTTCAATACACAAATACACATAAATATTATTAAGTGCGTGAGAGAGAAAATGTTATCTATATTTCTAACAAATAGTTTTTTATACATATAGCATATTTCAATGAAAAATAAAATAAAAATTGTATGAGACATAGGGTGTGGAAAATATAATTTATATATAATTTACATATTCATTCGTTCCTCTATTTTATTTATTTATTTTGCTACTATTTTTCTTACTATAATAAAAAATTATGCAACTATATATTTGTAACTATCTTATAACTTTAGTTGTTTATTTTGACACATCTTGTGTGTGAGCAACATTTTTAATATCTCATTTTTTTTGTTAAAAAAAAAACTGTATGTGAAAGGTTGACCATTGTTAGAAATAATATTTATTGATAATAACAAGACTCAATACCTAAAGACCTAAATAATACTATATACTAACTTGGTATTTATAACTAAGTGAATAGACTTAAATCTAAACTAAATCCATTTATTTTAGGGATACAAACTAATAAATATAATAATAAGAGATATTCTCTCAACAAATATAATTTAAATTTAATACATATCTTAAAATATATTTTCTATTCTAACAACCATCAAAAATGAAATATATACTTGACAAAAAACTTCTTCACTAATACATTTAAATACAAACATAAAATAAAATTTGCACTAAAATGATGTTAATATATTGTGTATCATAAACTTCAATTTACAATACATTAAGCATATATTTTATAATGCTAATACATCAATTCTTCATTGGTTTACTTTGGATATTGATAGTGCAATCATTAGTTGTTACTTGAATCATATTTATTTTCACTTCAACCAACTTAAAGCCAAAGAAATATCCTCTCACGCCTTGTTGATTTCCTTTCTCAATCTGCCACAAATAAATTTTCAATACACATAAATAATTATTAGTGAGAATAATAAGATTAAGTTATATATTTTTGAACCTAAAATAAATAGAGAATATATAATTAGTTTTATATATGACATATGTGTGAAAATAAAATATGTAAAAGTATGTGAGGCATAGCTAGGGTGTGTCAAGTTTGATTCTATATACTCTACATGATGTTTCCATTTAAAATTTTGAACTTTGCTCTTACTTTTTTTATGGTGTATTTCTTGAGAAAAGTTGTTAAAGGTTTGTCTTTGTTGTTTCATTGACACTTTCTTATTCATTAAAGAAAAACCAAGCAACCAAGAGAAATAAAAATCAATACAAAGACGAAAAATACAACAACAACAACAACAACAATAATAATAATAATATAAAATTAGGTTTTAGTTGAGAAAACCCATTTATGGAGAGCTCCCTTTACTCCAAAACAAAAAGATCAAGGCAACCCTATCTCCAAATTCATGCAAACCCATAACTTTTGCAAACTTCATTCTAATTAGCAAAGTCAAAGGTATCCATGAACAAGCAGCAAGGGTCAACCATCACCTCCTTTTAGATTTGAAGTGCAGAGAGCTCCAAATTGAATTTATATATTAATACCCCAAAGCCATGTAAATTAATATATTAGTCTAAACTATAACAATGAAACAACAACAAAAATTGTCTATGCAATAAGAAAGAAATAACATAATTTTATATGTATTTTCTAAGGAAGAGTGAACTAAAGAAGAGATTGCGATGCTTGGAAAAATTACAAAACATTAGTTTATATATATAGGCCAAGACTGTGGCTTAATGTGTAATTTCAGCCATTATATTTAAGGATGGAATATTTTTAGTTTATTACAAAATCTCAAAATTTGGATCTTGATGTTTAAGGATTGGTGAAACGGTGTATTAATTTTTAAAATAATTGAGGATCTTTTGCTTTAATTGTCTGATTGGAACCTACCGTTGATAATGTGTAGTGATGCAAAATTATATTGCTTAATTAGTGGTGGTAACTTGCGTGGCAAATATTGTCTTGATGATATATAAAAAATGTATAATGATACATGAAATTTTATTTTGAATAAAATCTATTTTGAATTTGAAGATCATATTTTTTTTGACTCACTCTTTATATTTAATTGTACTTTTAAGTTTTAACATGCAAATAAAATTAATTATTCTAGATTTGCTTTTAAAATATTAAAACCAAATAATATATATTTACATTAATTATTTTATAACATCAAATTTTTACAATAATTTTTTGGTAGAATCTTTATAATCAATTCTATGAAAATCCTTACAAAAAAAAACTTCTATTAAAATCCAAAATAAAATTTAAAAATAGTAGTAACAACAAAAGTCCATTGTATCAAAGGCCCAAAGATAAATCATAAGAACTTTTTTTTTTTGTGCACAGATAAGTCATAAGAATTTATCCTGTAAGTTTAACTCAATTAGTAGAACATCACATTATATATGCGGAAGTTTAAATTTCGGTCATCCCACTTATTCATTTTAAAGGTGGAGTTTTTAGTTATTAGGCTACTTGACCAAAAAAAAAAGTCATAAGAATCTCTTTTTCACGCAAAAGTCATAAGGATTTAGGGGATTAATAATGTTAAAGAAATAGAGGACTAAAATTTTATTTTGCAAAAAAATGCTAAAAAGATTTCATTTAGACAAAGAAGTCAATATTCATTTTCATTCAAGAAGTAAACACAAAACTATATTAACCAAATAAATTTGTTATTCATCAGTTTTTAGTTTTACATTTTTTTAATACAAAAGGGACCAACAATTTATATTAGTATTATGAGAATAAAAGTGAATCACACAAAAATTAATCATTTTATAAGAAATAATATTGATGTTTAGCCAGTTCCAGTGGACACATCTCCATTGTTGTTTGTATTTTTTCTTCCATTTAGGGTTTAACTTCCCTTTGAAATATAGGTGAAAAAATCCAACATACTAAATAACTTTCATGTAAACTCCATGCATGTCATATCAACTCACTATTTTATTGCATGAATGACACAAGGACAAATTAATTTCACTTTCACACAGTCAGCATGATCAACAACTACCTTCCCCATCCTCAAGCCTTTGAGAAGCCATTTGAATATTCTAAAAATGAGACATCATCGCCTCATCCTAAATTTATAGTATTAGGAAATAAAAGTTATAGGCATTTAGGAAAAGTTAAGTTTATTAGACCTTTATTTGTCACATCTCCACCAAGAAATCCCCCACCTTTGCTATATATATATATATATATGAGAGCATGTGGACCTCACTTCTCCACCAACTAAACCATCACAAGCATTTTTCACATTTCAAAAGTGCATGACACATAATAATGGACTCATCAATAAATCAAAGTGTTTTCATGTGTTAGACAACTAGAAAAAATGTCCATTCAGTTTTATAGCTTCTCTTGTACCGGTCTTGGTTCATATTGTACCGAGTCCCGGACTTCATTAATAATATTTTGCCGTTATATATAAAAGAACTTTCACTCTTTGGAGCTCTCCAAGATAAGAAGGCCTTATTTAGGTTGAATTAAGCGCTTTAAGCTTAAACACTTATCTATGAAGATCTCACACAAACACGACACTACGTCAACGTTGATAATAATTTGAGAAAAAAAACTAATTGATTAGATGTGCAAACTAATGCAGATGAGTGAATTAGATAATATAAACACGTCAATCATACTAAATCTAATACATGTAATCAAAATCAATCAAATAAATTCAAATGAATAATAACCTCTAGGTTTCAGGAAAAACAGTGAGAAATATATAGCTGTGACAGTTGAATGTTCTGCTTTGATTACTAAGTGAGTCAAACATTAGCAGATAAATGGATATATTGTACATCTCAATATTTGAATTATAAAGTATATAGAACAAGAAACTGTAAGAAAATATATAGTTCTGTTGTATTTTTCAAATGTTTTAACAAATCTTTAATCAGTAAGTTGAAACACAGAAATCATAAGAACAATGGAGAAAATCACCGGAAACTTGACACAGTCGTCAATAGTAGCTGTTTGATTCCATATAGAACAACAAACTACGGAGCAATTTCAAGCCTCGGCTCAAAGCAAAAACCAGTGAAAAGCTGCAGAGGAAACCTCTTAGTTACCGGACATTTCTGTGACCATTTCCATTGTTTAATGTTCATGTCAAATGTGAGAAGTGCAGGAGATCCGTAACTTTGAATATATATTAGATCATCGATGCCACTGCTACCAAAAACATCATCAAACTCTCCAAAGCCTTGGAAGTATTTGTGTGGCATTCGGACAATCTCTTCCCACTTCTTATCATGAAGAACCCAAATACCAATTCCTTTGATTATGTCGGGTCGATCAAGTTTGCCGATTCCTCCGACCATTACAAGCTTCTCCTTCATATTCATTAGACGAGCGCATGTCAAAGAACATGGTATATGAATAAAGCTCAAGCTAGCTTTAGAAAATCGGTTGGAGATATTATATGCGACTAACGCGTGGCGATTTTCTGGTGGAACACCCCCAGTATAGTAAACTACAAAGTACAGCACACCATTGCATATCACACTCTCATCACCACCTCTCCACCCAGTCAAAACCTCGGTTAGCGGTGTCACCCATGCCTGCTCCTTTGAATCGTATATATTAATTGAGATATCCCACTGAAAAAAGTTTCCAAGGACTTGCTTTGATTTCACAATTGCCACAGTATAACCATGTGATTCCTTGTCAACTGAAATTGCTAATGCACCGTAATCAGAACTCACCCCTGGGGGCTTTTGAAGCTTCCTGTAACTTTTAGTAATAGGGTTGCACATGCATAATTCGGTTCTGCTGTCATTGGCTGTGAAGCTGCTATCTTTGTCCATGAAGCAAACTAAGCCATATGATGACGAAATGGACAAACTAGAAGTTCCGATGAAGGGGAGTTCAATGCAATACCATTTCCGAAGGTTGGGATCATAAGTTTGGCCAGTTGGTTCATCAGAGCTGGTGAACATAAAATACCAAGGTTTCTGTGGTAACAAATGGGAAGGGTTCAATAAAAACCTTGCCGAAGTCGTGTGCCATCTCTTGCACACACAGCTTGCTCGGAAAATGCTGGCAATAGGAAGATAAGACAGAATACGCTCCAATAAATCATCAGGCAAAATTATGTCCACAAAAACATCACTCACATCATTATCAATTTCCTCATCAAGTTCCAAATCAAAGTTCACGGTCTCTTTTAGCATGTCATCATCGTAGTGGCTGATCCATGCTGTTTCTCCAGCCATAATAGAGCCGAAAGCAAAGGCCTAAGTAATATATTTAAAAATAATCAGCTTCTTAAAAAAAAAAAAAAAAAAAACAGATATTTTATATACTAGATCATGGAATTTCACCTACACTGAGTGAAGCATCACTCAACACAATAAAAAGAACAATTTAAACCATGCAACAAATAATACAATTGAAAAAACATAAACAATATCAAATGCGCGCGCACAACAGAAAACTTTTCTGGTCTGGCAAATCAAGGGCCAAAGGCACACTCATCAAATTTTACCATGATAAGAAGACTCGGAAAGAAAAAGTTATATCCTCTTAAAATGAAAATTATACAAAATCAAAACCTGACAAGAGGATCAATATAAGGAGATAAAGGGGACATATAGCCATATTATATCTTCCTTTTAAGCATTGTTGTCAACTGAGGATCGCAAAAAAAGCAATTTCTTCGAATTCCACTATGCTATAGAACTGCAATAGTGTCCGTTTGACAGCACTCTTTACTAAATAATGTATCAGTATCACAGAACAATAACAATTTGTTTAAATTTTGCTATTCAATCAAAGACAAATTCCAGTCCCTAGTTTGATGTTTTGTAACAAACATAGCTATATTACTAGTAGCACTAACAGATAGCCAAGTAAAACAATATAGTACGTGTATAAATCCGCAGTGAGTTTGTCAGAATCACGAAGAAACACAAATCCAAATCCACTGTGATTCCACACATGCACATACAAAATTGAAAAACATAAAAAACACAAATCTCACATTCATCATACTAAAGAATTTAGCTAATCCACATGTGTACAACTTTATAATAATATCCCAATAACATATATAACCCAAAAGGGAAGATTTTTAACAAAGTGAAGTAACAACTTTAAATTCTAATAATGTAGATCAAACACTGCAACTTTCTAATTATTTGAGGCTTTTCTAAACAAATAATTTTCTAAACTGAAGTATGAAAAAAGCCTCAAAAAAATAGATCAAAAACACTGCAACTTTCTGATTCATTTCAAGCATTTTAATTAACATCAAAATTTAGAAAATAAAAAACAACAATCCTAATCAAATCAAATTATTAAATACCCAGATGGCAAAAATATCCAACTTCCTAAATCTTGAGATGAATAATAATCATTCAGCATACAGATCAATGAGCACAGAGGAACAGCAACAAATATAGAAAAACAACAACCTTAAAAAAGAAAAAGATAACAATTTGAGGACACCCATTACAAAAAAAAGAAAGATAGATACCTTGTTTGAAAGAGTGGATCCAATAGTGTCAGAGTGGAAAAGGGTATGAATAAGAAGAAGGAACCCTAAAAAGCTTAAAGAAACGAAATGGGTTGCTCTAGATTTAGTTGAAAAGCAGAGAGAGAGAGAGAGTTGATGAAGATGATGCGACAAAAACGACGTGAAATGAAGTGCGGTTTTTTTTTTGGCTTTCGGATGGATGGTGCTTTTTGTGTGGGGAGAAGAGGGAAGTGCGTAAAACTTAGCTTTTCTTTTAGAATTTTTCAAACAAAAAATTATCATTCTTAAGAAAATACTTGTATTATTTTACACTTATAGATGTAATATTTGAGTAATATTAATAGTTCAATAATGTTATAATTCTTGAAACTCAAGAAGTGTCAAGTGTGAGTAGTATGGGGAAGAAGTCCCACATTGAAAAAATGTGTGGAGAGTTGAACATTTATAAGTGGGAGGATCCATAAATTCATTGCCTACAATGGTCTAGTTCATCGTGTGGATGATCCCCTAGCTGCCCCCCTCGATGTCCCTAACAATAATCGGAAAGATTGTACCCATCTCTATGATTTCTAAAAATAAAGTTATAATCAATACAAATTTTATAAAATTTATTGTTAAATTAAAATATCTTTTTGTCACGAATGACAAACTTTAGAATAAGTTTTTTGTTAGAAGACAAACCAACAACATTGCTCATTTATTAACTAGACCATTACTATCTTTTGCTAATCATGGTCTTTTAATTTTTTACCACCAATATCTTCCCACTTAACTCAATAATCCAATTTAAAACTAGTTTTTTTTTTGTTTTTACCCTCTAGTTCTTAGAGAAAAGGGATCCTAGTAATCTAGAGTTCGCCGCGAAGTAAGTAAAGTCTGACTTAAAAATTGTTTCACTCAAAAACTGAATCTGAATTCTTCGAAATCTGTCCTTTGATAAAGCTCATTAACCACTTGAACTCAATAACTTCATTAATTCAAAACGAGTTTTTACATCAAATTAATCACTAAATTTTTGATTATACGTCACTTTGTATTAAAACTGAATTGTTAAATGAAATAAGTTAAATTTATTTATGTTAAAACAAAGCAAAAAATTGAATAGATGTGGGCCGGTGATGATGAGCTCTCAAATGCAAGTAGTTCCAAATGCAACCCACACATAACATTATCTCGTAGGAACTGACTACACCTCCCAAGGAGGGCACAAACTTCAATAGCGCCTCCTCTTATCCTTCATTTCTTCATCATTTTCTTGTCTCATTTCATTCTCTTCCTCATAAACTCATCCTCTTCCAATGACCCATACTCATTAACCTATATCTAATTTCTTATAAGAAAAATAAAAATGATAAGTGGCGTTACTTTTTTGTATATTTTTTGTCCATAACATCGATAGAAAAATATATAATGTGATAAATGTATAGAGTAAATTGATGATTTACTACTTATCTTATCATTGAAATTGTAAAGTTTAGAAAATCTAAAATTCATTATTTTTTTTTATACTCAAAATAAGAATTTTAACAAAATATATAATAGTCAAATTAAGAGGTTCTTTTTGGTTACTGATGAAGAGTTTTTAGTGAATGTATTCCAATTTTTATTTTGAGTTTGTAAAATCTAAATTTTAATTCAAATAAAAATGTTTAACTTAATAATATATATCGATATTGTCCGTTGAATTACTAGTTACCACCGACTAACTTAATATAACAATTCCAAATCAAAAAAGAAGTTTTATATTGAAAAATACACAATTTCCAAGACATTGTTACTATATTTGATTAAAGACACCTGTTAGCGCTTATAAAAAAAACACTTGTTTTTTGACTAAAAAAAAGAAGAAAAAAACACTAGTTAGCATTGCCATTTTCCTTTCAAAATAGAAAATATTACCATAATTACCATAATTTATTAACATTTTTTTAAAATTTAAACGAAAATAATAATAATAATAATAATAATAATAATAATAATAATATCATCATAATTTTGAATTGTAGTATCCCATTTGCTCTATATATATACACTAGTATTTGTGTCATTCACTTGTTTCAACTCATTCCATTTTCACTGGTCACAACAAATAACTTCTATTACAAAAATGGACCTTGGAACCTATGGCTACCCTCCACCAACAGCAAAGAAAACAATCTCTAACTATGATGTACCAGAAGGAGTTGAAGTTAGAGGAAGATATGATGCAGAGTTTGCAAAAATTCTCACCAAAGATGCTTTGAAATTTGTTGCTGACTTGCAACATGAGTTCAGAAACCATATAAAGTATGCACTAGAGTGTAGAAAAGAAGCAAAAAGAAGGTACAATGAAGGAGCTCTACCAGGCTTTGATCCAGCTACTAGATACATAAGAGAAGGAGAGTGGATTTGTGCAACTGTTCCACCAGCTGTTTCTGATAGAAAAGTTGAGATTACTGGTCCTGTTGAGAGAAAGATGATCATCAATGCTCTTAACTCTGGAGCTAAAGTTTTTATGGTTAGTACTTAGTAGTTACTACTGTTAAATTATTTTGTGTTAACATTCCGGTTTTCGGAAAAAAGGAGACCTGATAATTTGAAGTTCTGTCGGGAGGTCAGTTTAGATGAGAAATATTTTAGTCATGGTGAAAATTTAATGCACATGCGCTTTTTTTCTCTTAAAAAATGTTTTATAAAGACTTCTATCTTAGATTCCGATTATGTGAGGTCAAAATATTTTTGGTGATTATTTATAGCTATTGAATTCAGCCGATGAATCAACATATAAATCTACGAGGCATAGTTCAAACTTCAAAGTGGTTGAGCTGAGATACTAGAACGAATTTGAAAAGGAGGTTCAGGGTTCTAATCCTGACTAGTAACATGACATATTAACGACTAATATTTATCTGTAAAAAATATATATAACTGTTTATATTTGAAATTTGATATGGTGATGTCCAAACAAGTCATTTTATCTTGATTCAATGATTTTGACAACAAGTATTTTGATTGCATACATATGTTTAGCCTATGTTTGTGTCACGATGGATATGCCAGAATCATACACTTAATAGTTTTAGTTTTAGATAGAAGCTAGTAGTTATATATGAGCATGAGTGCATAACCAATAAAAGTTTCTGATTAAAATGGAACCAAAAACTTAATTATTTTATTTTGGAATTCTAAGGCTGATTTTGAGGATGCACTTTCACCAAGCTGGGAGAATCTTATGAGAGGTCAAGTGAACTTGAAGGATGCTGTGGCTGGGACCATAACATTCCATGACAAAGCTAGAAACAAAGTTTACAAGCTGAATGATGAGATAGCAAAGCTTTTTGTGAGACCAAGAGGTTGGCACTTACCAGAAGCTCATATTCTGATTGATGGTGAGCCTGCAACTGGTTGTCTTGTTGATTTTGGTCTTTACTTCTACCACAATCACTCAACTTTTCGGCGTACTCAAGGTGCTGGTTTCGGCCCTTTCTTCTACCTTCCCAAAATGGAGCATTCAAGGTAATATAGGAACTTAATATGAGTACTATGCAACCATATCAGCCAAAGAACAAGGCTAAATTGGTTGATTTCAGCTGTTATATTTGGATAAATTGCTTAATTAAGTACTTATAGCAAAAACATGTATCATATGAGTGTTTATGTATTACTGTATAAGTTATTTCTATAGCAAAAGATAAATAATCAGTCAAAAAGTTAAAATAACCACATGGTCTATCGAAGAGTCTCACAAGTGTTATGCCAGTAGATAAACTCAAATAAGTCAATTCAAATACCACGAATATTTCATGATTTTAGCCAAGGCGAAAAAATTGAAGTCGGTCTTTTAGCGATATTAGTTTAATTTTTAATACAAGAAATCAAGAATCACATGATTTGATTGACAGAGAAGCTAAGATATGGAACAAAGTGTTTGAGAAGGCGGAGAAGATGGCAGGAATTGAAAATGGAAGCATCAGAGCCACAGTTCTGATTGAAACACTACCTGCAGTGTTTCAAATGGATGAAATTCTGTATGAGCTCAGAGATCACTCTGTTGGTCTGAACTGTGGGCGTTGGGATTATATTTTTAGTTATGTTAAGACCTTCCATGCTCATCCAGATCGGTTGCTACCCGATCGAGTCCAAGTTGGCATGTCTCAACACTTCATGAAGAGCTACTCAGAGCTTCTCATTAGGACATGTCATAGGCGCGGCGTACATGCCATGGGAGGAATGGTAAGTAATCTAAGTTATTTAGCCCGTTTGATTATGCATCCTTTTACATAGACATTCATCGACTATGATTGTACATGACACCATGATTTTAGTTCTGTTTGGGTTGACTTAGTTGAACTTATCTATCGGCATAAGTTCTAGAATAGGCTTATTTGTATAAAATGTATCTTGATTCAATGTATTCAACAGGCAGCACAAATTCCAATTAGAGATGATCCGGTGGCTAATGAAGCAGCATTAGAATTGGTAAGAAAAGATAAGCTTAGAGAAGTGAAGGCCGGGCACGATGGAACATGGGCCGCACACCCTGGTCTAATTCCATCATGCATGAAAATTTTCAACAACAACATGGGAAATGCTCCTAATCAAATAAATACAATGAAGCGCGACGACGCTGCAAAATTAACTGAAGAAGACCTATTGCAGATACCTAGAGGAGTCCGAACTATGGAAGGTTTACGGTTGAATACAAGGGTTGGAATTCAGTATGTGGCAGCATGGCTAACCGGGGCAGGTTCTGTACCTCTTTACAATCTCATGGAAGATGCTGCGACTGCGGAGATTAGTAGGGTTCAGAATTGGCAGTGGCTTAAGTATGAAGTTGAACTTGATGGTGATGGACTTGGAGTGAAAGTGAGTAGAGAACTTTTTGGTAGAGTTGTTGAAGAAGAAATGGATAGGATTGAAAAAGAGGTTGGAAAAGATAAGTTTAAGAAAGGAATGTATAAGGATGCTTGCAAGATTTTCACTAGGCAATGCACTTCACCAACACTTGATGAATTTCTCACACTGGATGCGTATAATTATATCGTCTCACTTCACCCTGTGGAACTGTCGAAGCTTTGAATTTTGAATTGGTTCATACTTCATTGTGGTTGATGATAAATTTATTGTTTTGAATTATGTATCGTGTTACCTAAGTTGTCCCATATATTTTTCATTACTTCGTAGTTTATGCGGAAGGGCTAGTTTCTTATGTTATGTATAATAAAAAAGAATAAAGTCTGTGATTGTCCTATATGGAATGATAGCACTTATGCTTTATGTTTGCTAGCAAAGAAAATAAAACTGTTCGATCGACTTAATTTGTGTTACTTTGTTACATAAAGCTTTGAATTATATTATCATAGTTCCACCCTTGTGGAAGTGTTAAAGCTTTGAATTTTGATTCGGTTCATACTTCATTGTGTCATATGTTACCTAAATTTTCCCTTATCTTTTTCATTATTACTTCATGGTTTATGTGGAAGGGTCTAGCTTCATATGTTATGCATAATTGAAAAGAATAAGGTCCATGATTGTAGCTATTTTGAATGATACCAATTTTGCTATATGTCATCTAGCAAAGAAAATATTATTATACACATTGAACTGTCTCAAAATCTGATGCAAACACGTGAAAAAAATCTAGTAAGAGTAGCACAAACTCTCGCACTGAGATGCAAACAGTGTGGTATATAGCCGGTCTATATATAGACCAGAATCTATTCGCGAGTCTGATAACCATGTATAGACCAGAGTTATTTCCTTAAGCAAGGTAGGCATTGTGAGATCAAACAGCAATTACAGATAATGGATGCAACTCTGACATTAACCAATCTATAAGATTGCAACTATTTTCGTATTAATCAAGATGCGGCGCTTTTTTCACCTTTGGACCTAATTCTATGTCTCGCTAGTCTTGCTTCAAGTAATTTTGCCAACAATGTGTTTTCTTTTACTCCCTTTGGCAATTTGGTAGAAGACTCAGTTTTGTCAAAATCTGAAGCAATCAACTTTGATTTCCACAGTTTCATGTTGTCTTCTCCCATTTCATTCGATTTCTTCTCCACTAAGCAACTCTCATTATTGTCATTACATGACATGTTCCTCTCCATGTTTGCTTGCAAGTGACAGTCCTCAGTGATTTCATTTGACATAACTTCTTTCCTAATGGAACTTATGCTTCCTTTATTTTCTCGATGGAGCACGGTAGCATTGTTTCTTTCCACTCTGTAGCCGAGTTTTTGGAGTCCTTCAACAGTAATCTCTTTCGTTTCAAAACAGTCATTATCAGTGGGATCTTCCTGATCCATATTTTGAGGTGCACTTGTAGCATCATTTAGTGGAAAGGAATCCATAGGGTAAACTTCCTTGAGCTCCTTTGGCGAGGAACCGTATTTTCTAAAATCAACGGAACGTTTTGCATGAAGAAATGTTTCTATATCAAAACCTAACTTTTCAACAATTGAGATTCTCTCTACGTAGTCACTGTCCGATTGAGCTAGCTTCATTTGTGCACGCTCGTCAAGCCAAGCTTCTGAAATATGAAGTATTAACCGATCAATGCTATTCCCTTTAACATAACCATTCCTAGATTTCTTCCTAAGATAATGTACTTGTTGGTCATAATCTCTAATTCCCTTCGCAAACTCGTTGCACAAGTTCTCCAAAAGGATCCGTGCTTTTCTCTCTCTTTCAAGGCTTCCCAAACAACCAAACAACGAAGACTTTACTTCAGAAAGCTCCCTAGTAAGCTTCTGATGCAAGCTTTCGTAGTGCTTTCGTAACCTTCTCTCATCTTCTAGCTCTTCCTCGAGTGATAGTACAACATCTTTAACTCTAAAATGTTCTTTATCCTTTGTAACAAACTTTTCCATCGTCATTTTCTTCATTAACGTCTCCATTTCCTGCATGTTCATTTGCTTTGCCTGTAATAGTTCCACTTTTAAGGCTTTCATTGCTGATATATTTGATGCATGCTGTTCTTCGAGACTCCATATTCGGTTTAGTACATTAATTAACTCTGTCGATCTTGTAATGTTGTATCTTGATTCTTCCATCATACCTTTGAAGTCTGCTGCACATTTGTTTGGCACAACCTATTTAAAGCGAATAACATACGCATTATTCTAAACAGCAAATATTCATCTAAAACCTTAAAAGAAAAACTAATATATTGCTCAGCATTCATATACCATATTCGGTATATGAATCATGTCACTTATATATTGCTCAGCATTTCAGTGAATGCCCCTAATGAAAAACAAGTTGTTAAAAGAAAGTAGGAGTATATAGAATCAATCACACATGAGAAAATTCAATAGAAATTAAATACCTAAGAACAATACACTTAACTTTAGACAATAAATAAGAAAAGAAGGGAACATAAGGATAATACTACAATTGGCCATGTGCAATTATATTTTTCTTTTACACATCAAAATCAAACTCACTTGCTTAACTAACACACACAAACCAACTCTATTAAATTTAACTATTTGGTCAGAGATTGAATCCTTGGCCTATGCATATGAGATCAACCTTTTTAAATTGAATAGATCTTAACACTCTTGTATAACGCTGTATATATTTACTTGTATCTCTTACTTTTTACCTTTTACAATTATAACACATTTCAAAATACACACAAATATCAAATAAGCATGTGTTTGACAACAAAGATTTGAAGTCAAAAGATCATTTTCTCAACAGAAAATAATTTAAGAAAATAGAAGTAATTGAGTGTAACTACCATGTCCATGTCATATTAGCCTACATTTGGTATCACGGTGGAGGTGCTAGAATCATGAATCATCGTGATTCTGACACGTCCATTGTGATACTATAAGGATGCACTTAGAGTCATATACTAAACACACTTACATTACGAGGAAAGACAACATGAGTATTCAAGGAAGAAAAAACCAAATAAAAAGGACAATTTTTTTTGTGAAAGAAACAAAAAAACAGCACATAAACTAAGATTAAACCTGATCAGAAGCTGTATCTAGTGGAGGCTGAGTCAATTGGTGATGGAGACGGCGACGGAAAGTGGTACCCGTGCCACCACATTTGTTCATTTTAACAAATGGGGTATGATGGATTTTCCAAAGATCAGCACAGAGCTTTCTAGCAGAAATGGTTGAAGTTGAAAGAATGCTATTTTGTTGAGATATAGGATCAAGTGATCTCCATGTGAGTGATGGAGTACTACAACAAGTTCCTCCCCTTTTCCCTACCAAAACACCTTTCTTCCACTTTTCCACCATTACTCTATCTTTTTCAAAACTCGTTAACTCAATGTTTGAATTTCAAATTTATTTCCTATGTCTTAATAGTTTGAGACTTTACAATGTTTATGTGTCTTATATAGTTATATGTTTCTATGAACAAAGTTTAGTTTGTGTCAAAAAAATGAACATGTTAAGTTACATTTGAGCTAAGCGTTACCAAATTTATTTATAGCCATAGCAACTTCAGCAGTTACTTCATTTTAGCTGGGTCCACTGTCATTATGTCCTCATTGCCCAAAATCCCAAATTTGGATATTTTGTTGCCCCCAATGAATCCTTTGGTTTTCAAAGGGAATGACATCTGGTAATTAAGATTTCGGCCACTAAGTAAGTAAAATCTGATCAATAGTTATTTTATAATTAAATTCTGATTATCTTGTCAATTCCTTAACCACTTGAAGTTAATATGTATCTCATGTTTATAAAAAAAATGTTAGTTGGTCCAATGATCATTGACCTTAGACTTGATACACGGTTCGATACCCTACAACTGCGTTTAGGAGGAAATTGAAATTACTTAATGTCAGAATTTGCCCCGAACTCTTGACTACTAAGACCACTTTCCTTATGAATGAAGAGGGTGAGAAAAACATCTCTTTTATCATGTTGTCTTGGTCAATGTGTGGATATTGGGCTTAAGCTAGGGACTAAAATTGGACACAACTTTGCAAATGGTGCAATGATCCTCATGATCATGAAGACATGAAACATAATAAAGAACTTGTGGTCCATGTTACATATAATGCCATACAATGGAATTTACTCCCTCTACAACAAGTAGTTCTTTGTTTTGATCCTTTCATATTATTTTGATCATCTCATCATCATGAAAAGCCAATGCAAAAGAGTACTATTCATAGTAGAAGGGTTTTGGGTTTTGACTTTTGTGCCCTCGTGGTTAAACCTTTGTACAAACTTAACATTTTTTTGTCTTTCAATCAACTTCAATAGCAATATATATTGCCTTGAAAGATGATTAATTGGACAACAAAATTGAAACCAACCCTACCGTTTAACACGAGAGTCAGAGGACCACAATTATCCTTATTGGACCACTTTTTCATTTATTAGAAAAAACTTATCCTTCTTGAATTGATTGTGGTCCTAAACCTTGCTTTTTAAATGAAATCAACAACATACCAATTTTGACATCCAACATAGTTAATAATGGTGTCAAAAAAAAAAACATAGGTAATAATGATCGTATAATTGTGTAAATATCAATCTTACCCAATCAAATCTGGTGAAATGTTGTGCCCAGCTGTTTGAGATGGGGATATATGTAAAACACTTTGACGTTCAAGTAAAAATCAGCGTGAAGTGAGAGGTAGAGAGATAAGATACTTGAACCCCGTTACAAAAAAGAAGCATCTATAGACTCTGACACGGAACCACAATCATCAATGAGAGGACGATGATTCTGATATCAGCTGTTACAGATGGAAGATCATACGACCGTTGAGAATGTGCCCTTAGACTGAACTAACTTGTATGTATTTGCGCCGAGCAGGTCGGATTGGACCTTGACCCGGTCCATGTGACATCAAATGAGCATGAAAGGAGCAAATCATAAGTTCAAATGCATCTTGTCCCAAAAGATACTATCTATTAAAGATTTTTTTTGAGCCATGAGACATGTTTCAAGATTTAAACCTATTTAGTCACTATCAATCCATTTCACCATTTAGTTTACGATTCAATTAGATAAAACAAATTTTGCAAAGGGGAATATAATGTTCAATTCAAATCACAGCAAACATGGACAACATATTTAAAGATACCCGACAAGGACACAAAAATTACTCAACAAAAGCTTGTTCTCTTTTGTCACATACAGAGTAACATGTGTTTGGAAAACAAAAGTACTAACAAAAAAAATTCAAGGCATAATAATAGTAAAGAGAAAATTGTCAAAAAAAAATAGTGCAACAGAAAAATGAAAGCAACCTCTAACTTTTCAGAATTTTGAAAAGGCAAATTAGTACACTGGTTTGATTTCTCAAAAGATTAGACTATAATTTATTGATCATTAGCAATCTATGAAAATTTACGAGATTCCCTTCTTGGCATAATAATGTTATCAAATTGGAAAATAAAAATAATCACCCCAAAAGAATGAGGGATGCATGCAATGTATTCAATAATCAATGTTCACATAATTACTAGCATACACTTCTTCCGTCCTAAAATTTAAATAAAAATTGATCAATAAACGTTGGTGTAAAAATGATTCTACATAGTCGATTCATATTCTATTTTCTCAAATAAATAACGATAATATTTTAAGAAGTTGTATACTTTAACGTTTTTTGGATTTACACCTCAGTACATATTTTTTATGAAACTTAAAATATTTTTTATTCGTTAAAGATAAGTGTAGGAATTTGTGGGCGAGGGAGGTAGGAACATAATTTGGGTGTGCGGTATAATTGTCTGGAAACCGCAAGTTTCGAGTGGTAATTTCTTAAATGGGCTTATCTTGGGCTTTTTAGTAGACTTGGACTATATTTAATTTAGATAGTTGTTCTTTATTTTATTTAAATCGATCAAGATATCTCCATATTTCATCTCAACTTTCAAAAAATAATTTTTGATAGTATAAATTTTATCGAGATATTTTCTTCTAGTAGTTTAAATTTTATTTTTGATGGAGTAGTTTAAATTTTATTGAAAGTTACAAATCTTACTAAAAAATGGAGTATATTTTAATTGTGTTTTTTTTCCAGTGTGAACAATGCGGGGGAATGTTGCTTCAAAAAAAAAAACAATGCGGGGGAAGACGAAGAACAATCTTCTTATTATTATTATTTATTAAAACTAGTGCTGATTTTCTCTTTGTCCTCTATTGTCATGTAGTAAAACTTATATAATGAGATTTTCTACTTAATGCGGTTCTAATATCATGTTAACTGAACTTAAATCTTTCATTTTGATTTTTTGATTTGATGAATTTCTATTTGAGTCCTCGTGAGTGAACATATGGTCCAACATTAACTTGTTCCTTAAAGTTGTGGGACAGGACCCTCAAATAAGGAGAACATACAGTTGTAAACTAAAGGTCATTTTCATTATTTGTCATTCACATGGTTGAGGTTTTTTGTTTATATTTTTGCTTGATTATATTGCTGTTGAGACATACACTTGATCAGAATGGAAAGTTATCCCATGCACTTTTGCCACCAAATTTCGTTAAGGCACAAGAATGGGATGATAGACGATTCTACCCTTGAATCATTCATTCCAAAATAAAAGTATTACCAGTTCTTTGGAAACAGATTTTGAGTGTGTTTGGTTTGGCTTATGGAAGAGTCAAAAGTAATTTTAGAGGTATAGAATTGATTATGGATTGATTTTAGGGTGTTTGGTTATTCTAAAGTAAAATTGATTCTGCTTTTAAAATTGATTCTGCTAAAAGCTAGAATTTGTAGCTTCTGGCTTTAAGTATGATTTTTACACTGAAATTTATTGTTCAACTCACTTTTACATAATTGTATCCAAACATAAATCAATTCTGTTAGAATCAATTCTGATAAAATCAATTCTACCATAATCAATTCTATCAAAATCAATTCTATTTAAAGTCAAACCAAACACACACTTCATGTCATTGCGTTAATGCAATAACTGTTGTAGATATTGATAGTCCGATCAAAAATTAATAGTCGAAATTAAAACCGTGAGAAAATTATACTAATACGTTTGTTCTGATTTATAAGAGAAAATTGGTTTTTTAAATTTATTGAAAATTTAATGTATCTAATTATTAAATAGACTAATTATATTAGTTTTTTAATAAATCTAAAAAAAGAATTGGCTTTTATAAATAGGAACACGGGTAGTACTAAATAGATTAGAAACGTCTAATTACTATTCTACAATAGAGATCACCTATTGTATGTAGCTGCGTAAAGCAAATGCAATAAACAGTCTAAATTCTTAGTTTTATGTTTGAGACTTATATAACAACACCAAGTATGACAGATGAGAAAATATGTGAAAATTTCTCTTTCGCCCCCCCCCCCCCCCCCGCCCCCCCTCATTTCTCTATAACCCCCCTAAAACCCCAAATTACCCTTCAATTCGGGACGAGGTTTGGAATCTACATCAGGAAATGTATCTTGAGTTTTGGGGAGTACAGACACTTATATCCCGAAGTGGTGCCTGAGTTTTGGGGGGTACAGGCACCACTTCGGGATCTAAAACCCGAAGTGGTGCCTATACCCCCGAACCCAGGTGTCTGTACCCCCCAAAACCCAGGCACCACTTCGGGATCTATATCCCGAACTGGTGCCTGTACTCCCCAAAATTCAGGATACACTTCGGGACGTAGATTCTGAACTATAGTTTGGGATCTACATTCCGAATTGGTGCATATACCTCCCAAAACCCCCCTAAGGCCAAAATTGGTAGTTAGGGGGGGAAGAGAATGAAGGGGGGGGGGGCGATTGAGAAATTTTCAAAATATGTCATGTTTGAATCGGTAGTGATGACAAAATTATGAATTATTATATCATAATTGTGTCGAAATTTTAAATTCTAATTTTTTGTAAGGAAAAAAATGATATACATCACACTGTAATTCTGCCAAATTTACTGTAAATTCTCCGTACATTGATACATTCAAAATAAGAAATTGAAAGTTTGGTATCTGGTCTAAAGACCGACTATTTTGAAGAAGGACCAATCCCACGCCCACTTGATGCATTCAAATTTTTTTGTTCTACATATGCTATGCTCTCTAACTAGTAAGAAGTAAAGTTTTTTATTTTTTTGAGGACACCTTAAACATTTATTTTATATTGTTCTCTCATGAAAATAAAATAAACCTCTTGTTTTCTTTCTATTTCAATAATAGAGGACTAATATTGCTAATTACCTTTGTGTCTCAATTTAGTCTATATTTAATATTATCGTGGACTTGTAGAAGTTATTCATTGTGATTTTATAGAAGTTACGATAGATCATTATAATTCTAACCTATCTAGTGTGATATATACCAAACATACAAATTGATTCATCATTTTTTTATATCATTGAACTTTCATCTTTTAGCGGAGAGATGGAAAATTACTCCCCGCCCCCCCTACACTTCTCAAGTACCCCCCTAAAATCCAAAATTGCCCTTGAATTTCAAGTGAAAATGCAGTTCGGATTTTATAATCTGAATTTTGTGGGGGGTTTTAACAGGTTCGGATTATAAAATCCGAATTTTGTGGGGGTTTTAACAGGTTCGGATTATAAAATCCGAATTTTGTAGGGGTTTTAGTAAGTTCGGATTAAAAAATCCGAACTTTGTGGCAAATTGGTAGCTAATTCGTAGCTACTGTTATTTTGCATACCAGAAACTTGTTGTTTTTTTTTTGCTACGACATATTTTGTAGTCAATTCGTAGCTAATCTATAGTGAAAACAATTCGGATTCTGCGAGCCAAAATTTGTGAAGCTTTGACAGGATCGGATTATATAATCCGAACTTTATGAGAATTTAACAGGTTCGGATTATATAATCCAAACTTTTCCAAAAAACCCCTCAATTCGGATTATATAATCCGAATTTTTAGTTTTGTAGCAAATTGGTAGCTAATCTGTAGCTAATTCCGATTAAATAGAATTCGATTCTGCGATCCGAACTTGTTCTAAACACCCCCCAATTCATATGCAAGGGTAAAATGAGTAGTTAGGGAGGGGAAAGATAAACAAGGGGGGTGCGTAGAGTAATTTTCGGAGAGATGCGCCTCCTATATGAATATGACCCTACAGGCCACCCAGCCCACATTATCAACTCACCATAAGATTATGAAAATCACATTGGCCCTTTCTTTTTTCTTTTAATGTTAAAAGTAAAGTTTAAGGCCCAGAAATAAATCCTAAAAGAAAAAAAACAGCCAAAAATATACCAAAAGGAAGAAAAACTTAGACCTACAAACTTTTATAAACTCAGACCGATTCAATCACAAACTAATCTGAGAATTATTTCACCGTTCACTTGCGAAAGTTCAATTGTAGCCTGAACAAAAATTTCATATGAAAAACAAACTGATATAATACAAAAATTGGCACAATGAAGAATATTCAAATCTAATACTATATAAAAAGTAGCACATTCGAAAGTCTCAAACTTAAACTACCAATCAAATCATTTTCTCAAGTGTAGAATTAACTGATTAATTGGGATGAGAATGTTGTAATTGTCTTCTAACCATGTTTGCACCATCTATAAATTTCCCAGTAAATAAGACAATCAAATTAATGTTATATAATGCATTTTTTTCAAAGAACACAACCAAACTCTTACAAATTAAATGAAAAAAAAGAAGAAGAAGAAGAAGAAGCTAAGGTAGAGAATTGCAGATTTCAATCTGCATCATAATATAATATCATACTACAGTTTATATTAGAGCATCATTAATTTTAAAAGAACACAAACATGAATTTTCTTATATTATTATTATTACTATTATAAATTTTACACAATACAAAAAAATAATTAAGTAATTGCAAGTTGCAATTGTTAATGTTGAAAATCATAATAGGAAGACTGAAATGTTACCTCATTTCAAAACGTCCAAAATATGATCATAATGAGAGAATGAAATTTAGTATAAATAAATTTGATGCCGCATTTTTTATTTTTATGCCATCATCTATGTCACTGTCGCTAGAATCAATGTCGACTACTTGGTCACTAATCACTAAGTATTAGGGAAAATATTACTTAAATAATGGAGTTTTTTTTACTAAAATAATAGAGTTATTGGTTACTAGTTGGCCATAGCCGCTAATTTTACTCTACGTACTAATACTAATATTTTAAATAGTACTGTAGATAATAGTGAAGGTTTGGTTAATTTATCTAGTCTAGTAAATACTTTGACTTTTAATGTCTTTTTGCTCAAGACATTAAAAGAAAATAATTAAGTTTAATGGGTGATCATCCATTAAATTTAATTTTCTTTTAAAAAAAGAATTTGAGAAGTTAATATAATGTTAATTTAAATATTAGTGAAGGAAAAAATATAACAATTATAATACTTAATTAGTGCAAAAATGTGTCTTTTGAATTTAGTTCGTGGTATACTAACCCATTTGTATGCTTAGGATGGAAGAAGTGTTTAATTTTGTTGCCTAGTGGTGTATTGTATTCTGCTTTGGTGCTTTTGGTTTTGTTCATCTTGTAATTGTGATACTTTTTGGAAAATGATAACTAATGTTCTTAGGGCAATGGTTAAAAAACACCAATATCGTAAAGGTACATTGAAATTTGTGCGGTCAAAGTAATAAAAATATAGTTGAAAATTGTTTTACTTGCCCCGATCGTTGAACCAGATTCATTCACTCTCTGCCCTTTGAGCTTTCTCTTTATTTCGTTTTTCTTCTTGCTAAAATGAAGACACTTGCCCGCCCGACTTTCCAAATGTCCACAAGCCTTCTCCGTTTTGAGTCTAGATTTTTTTCTGCATCGTTTATAAAATATGATTCACTATATTGTACACACAATATGAGTTTATGCATCACTATACAAATCGACTCAATATAAGATTAGGTGTCTATATTAACAACCTCAAAATAGATTTATGTTAGGGTAGAGTGAGGGCAAGATGCAAAACAAAAGATTCAAAGTAAAAGATTATTTTTTTTCACTATTAAATGGTAGTAAATTAAATACTATTTTCTCTTTCTCTTTTCGCCTTCGAAACTCTTCTATTCATTTGCTCCTTAATTCTCAAACAATGTCTAAACTACGGCAATACAATAAAAATGAGATGGTTATTTATACTTTATACTATTCCCTATTAATTGCATGTCATAAAATAATTATGATTTTTTTAACAGTGAAATCCACATTAATCAAAATATAATAATACTTTATTAATTCTAATAGAATGTGACTCATTTGTCCTAGAGTGAAGTGTATGAATAACACAAAGACAAACTAATTTCACACTCAGTCGGCATTGGCAACAACTCCCATCTCAATCCCCAGGGTCATTGAGAAGCCGTTTGAACGTGAAATTTTTTTTGTATTAATATTGTTTTAAATTACCGATAAAACATTTAATATTTTTTTCCTCTTATATTCTTAATTAATTATTTCTCTTTCTTCTTTCAATTTTATAATTTATCTCTTACATAACATTAATGAAAGATAATTTTGTAAACTAACTCATAATTTATTTTTTCCATATAACAATAATTATATTTTTTAATTTGTGTGATATGATCAAAATAACATATATTATAGTAAGGAGGTAATAGTGAACAAAGTAGTGCTACCCATTAATTATAAAAGCAAAGTTTTATTTAACCTTTATTTGTCACATCTCCACCAAGGAAAATAAATCAACATTTTTTGCTATTAGAGCAGGCGTGGACCTCACTTCTCCACCAACCAAAACCATTACAAAGTTTATTTTACATTTCAAAAAGTTTGCAAGAAAATTAAATAAATTAAAATAATGTTTTGTACGGACGACACACCTACTACACTCAATTACTACATATGACACATGACACATGCACAATATAATTTGATCTGAGCATAGACCATTATAATTGGCTCATCAATAAATCAAAGAGATTCATGTGGTATACAACTAGAAAAATTAAAGGTACATAAAGTCCATTCAATATAATCACAGAATCCGTACAACTAACAGAGATTTACCTATGTTTAGTTTCAATTCTACAGAGCTAAAATTGATTCTGGATATGTATAATTGATTCTAACATGTTTGATTTCTGTAAAGTAGAATTAATTCTGTTTGAAGATAGAAATTATAACTTCTGATTTTAGAATTGATTTTTAAACTGAAATTTACTGTTCAACTCACTTTTAATTAATGTATCCAAACATAAATCAATTCTACTAAAAATCAATTACTGTATAACAAAATCAATTTTATTCAAAGTCAAACCAAATATACTCTAAGATAATAATATTTCCCTTTCAAATAAAAAGATAATAATTTTTCAAATAAAAAAACAAATAAAATAATAAGAAATGGGCAAAGTATATTGATATGGACACTTCTAATTTCTCAACATTCATTTGATTTAACATCTATTTTTTCCTCTTTTCATTACATCACCAATATATTATATTTATCACATCATTCTTACTATTTCATTCTTACTAAACTTAAAAGCTAGATAGTTCGATCTTGATCAAACAATTTAGATGTGATTGGTTGTATGCAGACACAGAGTTGGGACCACACATGATCTGAATCATTCACAAAATTTCAATGTAAGTTTTGATTTTCACAAATATAACGTACTCCGTATCCAAATCATTTAATCTTGATCGAACATAGGGTAAGTGAACAAGTGTGTTGTCACGATACTTGTACCGCACACAACCATATTCTTCATCAAATTTCACTTTATCTTGAGTCTATGCAAAGATATGTGGTTGTGGAAACTTATGCAGACTAGTTAATTAGATAATAAAAAACCACATGCCTCAATCATTCTTAATTCTGATTACAGTATAATCTAATACAAGTTTATTAAATTAGTTTAGTACAGCCTGAATGTTCCACATTCTAAAGGACACTGTCACTGCAAAGCATAAGGATATTGGTCCACTTACAACTTGTACAAACAACATGTGATCAAAAGAAATTGAATCTTTTCAAACAAATTTCAAAAGGTTTCTCATTTGTCAAATCAAACAAATAAATTTAGATGTACCATAAAATACATAGACCATGTTTAGTTCCACTTCTTTTCACCGCAGGCGCCAGGCGCGCGTAAGGGCTGGCCTTTCAACGTAAAAATGAGAAGCAAGTATTTCTTGATTTGAAAAAACATGCGTCTACAAGGCCGGCCCCCCATCGCGGTTCCAAACACTCCAATAGTAGATATGTTATGTTGTGCAATGTACATCTCATTGTAATGCATCATAACATTGATATAATGAGAAACTGTAATGAAAATATATAACTGATGTATTTTCAAATGTTTTAACTTATAAATTATATTATAATAATAATAATAATCCAGAATCCATGAATAACCATAATTTATCAGCAAGTACACTTTGTATAAACTGTTGAAACATGAAACAGAGTAATCATATTCAATTTAAACTTAGAAACAATGGATTAAAATAGCCAAAAACATGGCACAATTGTCAATAAGGTTGATTTCTATGAATCACAAACTATGGAGCAATTTTAAGCCTAGGCTCAAAGCAAAAACCAGAGAAAAGCTGAAGAGGGAACCTCTTTGTTACCGGACATTTCTGCGACCATTTCCAATGTTTAACCTTCATGTCGAATGTGAGAAGTGCAGGAGATCCGTAACTTTGAATATATATTAGGTCATCTTTTCCACTGCTAGCGAAAACCTCATCAAACTCTCCAAAGCCTTGGAAGTATTTGTGCGGCATTCGGACAATCTCTTCCCACTTCCTATCATGAAGAACCCAGATACCGATTCCTTTGATTATGTCTGGTCGATCGAGTTTGCCAATTCCTCCCACCATTACAAGCTTCTCCCTCATATTCATTAGACGGCCGCATGTTAGAGAACAAGGTACAGAAATAAAGCTCTTTCTCAAGCTAGCTTGTGAAGAACGAACGGAAATATTATATGCGACTAACGCATGACGGCTTTCTGGTGGAACACCACCGGTGAAGTAAACTAGAAAATACAGCACACCATTGCATATCACACTCTCCTCTCCGCCTCTCCATCCGATCAAAACCTCAGTTAGTGGCGTTGCCCAGGTTTCCTCCTCTGATTTGTAAAGATGAATCGAGATATCCCATTGGGAAAAGTTTTCAGGAACTTGCTTTGATTTCACAATTGCCAGGGTATAACCGTGGGATTCCTTGTCTACCGACATTGCTAATGCGCCATAATCGGAAAATCTCAACCCATAAGGCTCTTGAAGCTTCTTGCAACTTTTGGTAATAGGATTGCACATGTATAATTTGCGACTGCTGTCCATGAAGCAAACTAAGCCATACGATGAAGAAACGATCCAATTAGAAGTTCCAATGAAGGGAAGTTCAAAGCAATACCATTTCCGAAGGTTCGGATCATAAGCACAACCAGTTGGTTCATCAGAGCTAGTAAACATAAAGTACCAAGGCTTCTGTGGCGGCGAATCGGAAGGATTCCATAAAAACCTTTCAGAAGTAACGATTGAAAACCATCTTTTAGACACACTCCTTGCTCTGAAAATGCTTTCAACCGGGAGACATGCTAGGATACGGTCCAATACATCATCAGACATTATGTCAAGGGAAACAACAGTTCCATCTTTATCAACTTCCTCGCCAGGTTCCGAGGACGAATCGATGTCCTTAGTCTCCTTCCATGTGTCGTCATCATAGTGGCTGATCCATGCTGTTTCTCCAGCCATTATAGAATCATAAGTAAAGGCCCTAATGAACACATTAAAGAACAATCGGCTAATTAGTAAAACAAAATAACACAGTAGTAAAGAAGACCAAAGACTTTATCACGCAGAGATATACTAAATCATGCAAACTAACCTAAACAAAGTGAAGCACCACAACACAAAATGAAAAGGACAATTTGAATTTAAATGAAAAACAAACAATACCGTTAGTAGAACATAAAGAATATCAAATCAATCTGAAGAACTAGAGTTCAAATGCACGAAAGAACATAAAGATCAGTAAGACTTTACTTGTCTCCCGACCAAAATTCAGATTATCAGGGCTTTTTTCCTCCCGAAATCGGAGGATTGAGACCATAAAGAGAAAAAAATGCACAAACACAACAGAAAACTTTCCAGCACTTAGTAAGCAAATATACAAAAGAGAATAGGATAAAGTACATAAAAGACACAGTCATTTGATTTTACCCTGATAAAAGAAGATTCTGTGTACCTACAAATTTTCACCTTTGAAAAACAAAATCATACAAGACCAAAACTTGACAAAAAGGACCAATATCAGGAATAAAGGGAAATTATAGCCACAAGCCCACAACCAATCTTCCTTTTAGGTATTTTACAGGTCAAGATGTTAAGCAAAAGATACTAAGTGCATGTTTGGTATCATGGTGGCTATGTCAAAATCACCGTCATCCACCGTGATTTTCTAAAAGCTACACTTTTTATAGCTTATGTAAAATCACACTGGATCATCATGATTCTGACGTACTAATCAACCACTGTGATACCAAACATGCTATAAATAAGAAACTACTATATGGTTAAGACCTTGTGTTACTAAACTATGAACTAATTTGTTATTAACAATAAGATTAAGCCACAAAGAAGACAAGATCCTTAAAAAGGTTTGGTATTTTGAAACAAACATTGATATTAGCTTGTAGCAGTAGCAGATAGCAAGGTAAAACAACAAAGAGAACATAGTGAAATCCACACATAGCAACACAGAGAAAAATATTATCATCAAACAAAAGCAACAATTTTTTTATGTAAGAATCATTAATAAAAGCCTAAAAAATAGAACAAACACTACAAAATTCTGATTCCTTACAAGAATTTAAAATGGTATTAAAACCCAACATTTTTACAGTTAAAAAATCATTTCTTTTACAAACAAATTCTATTTTCTGCACAAATAAACATCATTTCTAACAACAATAAGATTATAAGGGTAATAAAATAAGATAATAATAATCATATCAAATAAAATAAATGATTAAATACGCACAAAGCTAATGTTCAACCTCGTTGATCCTGAGATGAAAAATCAACAGATTAAGCAATCTCAGCATATATCAAATTCCAAAAACACATACAGATCAATAAACACATGAAAAAACAACCACAATCAACAACAAAAACTCTACAAAAATATATAAAAAGTTCAACTTTTTGAAGATAGATTAAATATACCTTGTTTGAAAGAGTGGCTCGAAAAGTGTGAGTGTGAAAAAGGGTATGAACTGAATGAGCAAATATGGTTGTAAATATATAGGAAAAAAGAAAAGAAAGAAAAAGAATAAGAACTAATGGGTATTGGGTTGTGAAGAAATTAGGAATGAATGGGAATTAAGAGTAACCACAAAAGCATTGAACTTTATGGTGAAAAAACAATAAGGTACGTATGAAATTTTCCTTAAAATGGAAGAACAACGAAATGGGTTGCTCTAGATTTGGTTGATAAACAAGGCCAAGCAAACACAACACAACACAACACTCTAGAGAGAGAGAGAGAGAGAGAGAGAGAGAGAGAATGGTGCTTTGCTTTCCTTTGAGGGGAAGAGGGAAGGAAGTGAGCTTGGTTTTTCATTTTATACTATTTTAAATATTATTTTTTTTCTCTTTTTTTAAGCTTTTATTTCTAATACTTCATCGGTCGCAAAATAAGTATCACAGTTGAACATATTTATCAATACACAATTTTGATCGTTAATATTTTTAATTATATATCTTTTAAAAATTGTATATTTTAAAAGTACTTTTTGAGACAAATCAAACAACTTCTTTTTTTTTTTTTTGGTACATAGACGAGATGGCAAAACCACCAATAAATTCACTCACACAAGTGGAGTGACCATTCGAACCCAGGTCATGGATGTCCGGCCTAGCAATTTCGGCATTTTATGCCAGTTGAGCTAGGACTTCTGGACAATCAAACAACTTCTTAATTGCTAATATTATATTTATATATTAGTAAAAAAATACGATCAAAATAGATTGTATGAATAGTACAAAATAGTCAAATGTAACACTTATTTTAAAACAGTAGTGTTTTTTTACTTGTATAAAACTATAAATCATAATCATGGGTTCAAATCCAACCATACCGTAAGTGTTAAAAATTGTGGTTCAGTTTCTTACCATTGGACATTGCATAAGCCTTAAGGAGACAATTAGGATATACTACTAATCATTTTGTGTCTTTAAGGATTTTTTTTTTTTTTTGATGTAGAATAGTCGCTACTAAATGAGAAATGAGATGCGTAAATTTAATATTTATAACATGGTAATACATCTATTTTGAATGTGTAAATTAATTGGTGAATTGGTTGGTTTTTGATTCAAACGATTAAATTGATTGATTGACTCCTATCTAAAAAAAATATTTGGTTGACAAACATGAATTTGAATTTTTATTGTTACAAATGAGAAAGAAATCAAAAGATTATTGCCAAAAAAAAAACCATAAAAATGAAACAAGAAAAGAAAGAAAACAACCCATTAAAGCATAATAGAAGCTATTTTCGGAGAATTTACTTACAATTTGTTCTTGAATGGAATATTTTGGATCTCGGCTAACATGTTTTAAGCTCACAGATCTAAGATTTATGATGATATATTAGATTGATATTGACTTACTTTTCTCTTGTCGGTGAGAGCGTATCAAGAGAGGAATTACATATGAGATCTATAGGTTTTGCAATTCGGATTTTCCAACCTCTTTTTATGCTCAATACATATTCGGGTCATTATGTTTGGGTTGTTTTCAATTGTGAGCTCTAATCCGAGTCCTAAAGTCCAATATATCATGTTTAAAATAGAAGATATTTTCGTAGAATTTACTTACGATTTGTTCTTGGATGGAATATTTTGGATCTCGTCTAATAATATTTTAAGCTCAAATCTAGGATTTATGATGATAAACTAGATTTAATATTGATTTACTCTTCTCTTGTCGGTGTAAGCGTATCAAGGGAGGAATTATAGATTAGATTTATAGATTTTGCAACTCAGATTTTCCAACATCTTTTTATGCTCGATATATATATTCGGGTCATTACGTTTGGGTTGTTTTCAATTATGGGCTCTAATCCGAGTCCTAAAGTCCAATATATCATGTTTAAAGCATAATAGAAGATATTTTCGTAGAATTTACTTACGATTTGTTCGTGTATGAAATTTTTTGGTTCTCGTCTGATAATGTTTTAAGCTCACAGATCTAGGATTTATGATGATAAACTAGATTTAATATTGGTTTATTTTTCTCTTGTCGGTGTAAGCGTATGAAGGGAGGAATTATAGATGAGATTTATAGATTTTGCAACTCGGATTTTCCAACCTCTTTTTATGCTCGATATATATTCGGATCATTTGGTTTTGGTTGTTTTCAATTGTGGGCTCTAATCCGAGTCCTAAAGTCCAATATATCATGTTTGTAGCTTGGGCTAGTTTTGAGTATAGTAATAATGTGTTATGATAATATATAGTTTACACGAGACTAGTAAGTAAAAGATGTTTAAATAACATACATCATGTTATTGACACTAACAAGAATAAATATATTAGAGAGAGAAAAGGTAAAGTCATCATGAACTAGCTCAATTGATAAAGGACATTGTATATTTGTGTAGGGATTTGAATTCAAACACAATATGTCTACTTATTCACTTTTAATGGTGGATTTCAAGCCACTAAACTATCTGACCAAAAAAAAAAAAGAGAAAAGGTAAAAGCAATGGAAAAACGAAATAGACAGATCAGTTACAAACAAAAATAAAAGAGTCAATCGTAAAAAAAATTGTGCCTTGATGATTGGTAAGAACAATCAAATCCCTTGGTACAATCATTTATATTGTAGATTAGTATTACAATTAAAAGAATCATACTCACATAAATATGTGGCAACTATCATGGTGTTGGTCTTAGAAAACATATTCCATAATATTTGTTTGTCATAATTATTCACATCAATAAAATTAATTTTGTTAATTCACATGCAAGGATTAAGCAACAAATTTGTATAAGTTACAAATATTAAAGATTTGGAATGCACAAACTTGCCACACACAAACATATATTATTCTAAGTATACAAGTTACTCAAAAAAGTTTTCACTCCATTTTTCAATGGGAGCTTCATATAATTTAGTCTCTGACATATGTTATGCAAATGGTTGCCTAAAGATCAAGGTCTGAGTGGTCCGACTATGAACTATACCGAGTATGATCGAGGAGATGATTCCTTACACTATGGAAACAGTTCTTGTTGATGAACAAGTATTTTTTTTGTTTATAGAATATATATATATATATATATATATATAAATTTGTGGTTGCAAACATATAAAGACAAATATGTACTACTACTCTTTTTTTTTACCAAAGATAATATACTAAAATTCATACTTATGTTTAATGTATTACTCTCTCTCTCTCTCTCTCTCTATATATATATATATATATGGAGTTAGTTTTTAATCTCACCATATCGTTTCTGTTCGATATCAAAAAAAGACCGAATTCACGGAACTATATCTAGGTATAATATTAAAAAAATTGTTGTTGTTCTAAAAGAAGGTTTTGTGTACTATATATCCAATTTTAAGTTATGTCAAAATGTTGGTTCATATTGAACCACTACTTTTGGATATAAAATAATTTTCACCGACCGTACTGAATTGGAGTTAGATCACTCCTTCGTATTCCTTGTAAGCATATGCAAATTTACACCTCCTCCCCTATTATTTGATGGTGAATACAACACCGACTACCTAACAGGTTAGCAACTATAATATTTATGTCAACATGCAAATTAACAATATGTTTATTAGAAGATGTCATTCTTTAATATTAATTGTTTATTCGATCGTAATATTAACATCAGATGTAATCGGTGTGTTGACGGCTGTTGGCCGAGGGCTAACAAATGGTCGAAATGGTGTGTTGACGGTTGTTGGTCGAGAGCTAACAAATAGATCTAGCACCATTTCGACTATTTATTCACTCTTGGCCAACAACCTTCAAGACACCGAATTACATATGATGTTAATAGTATGATCGAATAAACAATTAATATTAAAGAATGACATCTTCCAATAAACATTTTTTAAATTTGCATGTTGAAATAAATATAATAGTTGTCATCTGTTAGGTAATCGGTACTGTATTCACCATCAAATAATAGGCGAGGAGGTGTAAATTTGCATATGCTTACAGGGAATATGAAGGAGTGGTCTAACTCCAATTCAACACGGTCGGTTAAAATCATCTTATATCCAAAAGTAGTGGTTCGATATGAACCAACATTTTGACATAACTTAAAATTGGATATATAGTACACAAAACCTTCTTTCAGAACAGCAGCAAATTTGTTAATATTATACTTAAATATGGTTCCGTGATTTCGATCTCCCTGTGATTTCGAACAAAAACAATATGGTGAGATTAAAAACTAACTCCGTGTATATATATATATATATATATATATAGAGAGAGAGAGAGAGAGAGAGAGATTAATATATTAAACATAAGTATGAATTTTAGTATATTATCTTTGGTCTAAAAAAAAGAATAGTAGTACATATATTTGTCTTTATATGTTTCCAACCACAAAATTTTATATTATATATATTCTATAAATAAATAAAAAATACCTGTTCATCAACAAACTATTTCCATAATATATGGAATCATCTCCTCGGCCATACTCGGTACAGTTCATAATCGGAGCACTCGGACCCAGAGCTTTAGGCAACCATTCACATAACATATGTCAGAGACTAAGTTATATGAAGCTCCCATTGAAAACTAAACAAAGTGAACACTTGTTTGAGTAACTTGTATACTTAGAATAATATATGTTTGTGTGTGGCATGTTTACATATTCCAAATCTACAATATATAGACTACTGTATTTTACAGTTATACAAATTTGTTGCTTAATCCTTGCATGTGAATTAACAAAATTAATTTTATTAATGGGAATAATGATGACAAACAAATATTATGGAATATGTTTCCTAAGACTAAGACCATGATAGTTGCTACGTATTTATGTGAGTATTATTCTTTAATTTAATTGTAATTCTAATCTACAATATAAAAGATTGTACCAAGAGATTTGATTGTTCTTACAAATCAACAAGGCACGAAAAAAATTACAATTGACTCCTTTATTTTTGTTTGCAACTACTCCGTCTATTCTGCTTTCTCCACTGCTTTTGACTACATCATGTATCACAAAGAGTTAGTCTTGTACGGTAGAGTCTCAAAATAGACCAACAAGCAAACATAACCCAACAAATAAAAGAAAGGTGACGATTGTGTACTTCATAAGATTTGGAGATATTTATTTTTAACAATTACAAAAAGTTTTAAGCGATATAATTTTTTATAAAATATACAAATTTAAAATCATTTGTATATAGATCATTTACTAATAAAATTTAAAATCATTTACTATGTTTATATATAGATCATTTGTATAAAATTTTAGACAAATTTAAAATCATTTACTATGTTATGATATAAATTTTTAATCTAACGATGTATTTTATAAAAATTTATATCAATTAATTTTTTTTAAGTGGTTGGCGTTAATACCTCAAAATCTTAAAAGAGTAGACAAGAAAAAACCTAAAAAAATCAGCTAAGTTTTTCAATCTAGTCAAAAAAAAAATATTAAAGTTTTTCAAATTAAAAACAATATTGAAGTATTTTTATTATAACTTTCTCCACGAGTTAGTCTTATACATTTACTTCATTCTTCTTTGACATTCATATTTAATGAATTGCACTTTTTGACTTTTAAACCAATATTTTTTTAGGAAAATGACTTTGAAACCTTTTGACATTCATATTTAATGTTTTTTTTTAGGAAAATGTTAAAATGTGTTCTTATAACACATGTTAAAGAACTTTAAATAGAAATATTTGTCTTGAAACTTGTGCGTTCAATATTTTGAAAGTCGATATAGTACATTTTTTAATATCAAATTTTTTCTTTTAGAATTTTAACATATATCTTAAGGGTACATATTAATGTCGTTTGATCCAAATTTGTGATCATCAAATATCATATATGGACTAAATCAATGCAAAGCTTAATTAGCATAAGCTTTTTTAGGTTCTATTTGATAACTAACTATATGTACCTTGTTATACCCTATATCAAAAATAATTTCTTGGATGATATTATATTTATAGTGCTATATATATTATTATCCATAAAATTACTTTTGGTATCGTATTAAGGACCAATTTTTCTTAACAAATCATTTTGGTGATTAGAAGCATCCATGGGATCATTTCAATTCCAATGAACCTTCCCTCAAAAAAAGAACCACATTCTTCGAGAAAAACCACATGCTGATCCACCATAACAAATTAACAATGCACATCAAAGCCAAAGCTAGTAGATGCAAGTTTGGTAGGAATGCTAATATATATATATATATATATATATATACACTACGTAGTCCTTACATTATAGAAGGGACCCTTTAAATTAGGTGCAACAATTTTAATAATTATCTAAATGGCAACTATATTACAAACTTATGAGTCATTGTTTTGTTGAGTTTGTTCTATACATATAATGATGATATGATTCATGCCTTTTTTTTTTCTCGATAAATTGTCTATTAGTGTATCTATTTAGATTTTTTTAAAATTAAACTTTTTCTGTAAATATTTATTTAGAAAACTAGACTTTAGCCAGTTCATCATTTCATTCATATACAATTGGAAGAGTTTACAATCTTAATCTCTCAAATGGGTTCACAGGACAATTGGTGCCTAATTATTAAGGATGTTTAACTTTTTTATTTTTTTGATAAGTAGGAGTTTGAAAGTAAGTGTTGAACTTTCAATTGGCTTAATGGAAATGATGATGACTTTAAGAGGTGTTAATGGTCTCTTAGTTGGTGTATTTGATTGAGAGTGGTGCATTCATTCATTCATTGGTGATTTGCTCTTCGGAGTGTCGATCCGTTCTTCAGAGTGGTGTTTAACTCTTCGGAGTGTCGATCCGTTTCTTTGGAGCGGTGTTTAGCTCTTCGGAGTGTCGATCCGTTTCTTCGGAGCGGTGTTTAGCTCTTCGGAGTGTCGATCCGTTCTTCGGAGCGGTGTTTTGCTCTTCGGAGTGTCGATCCACTCGACGGAGTGGTGTTTTGTTCTTCGGAGTGGTGATATCCGGATCATGTAGGTTGCATTAGTGGTCATGTGGGTTAACAACTAGGACTTCGTGAGTTATTCTTTGTTGGGATAAAGTGTCATTAAAATTAGTTGCTGGCATCGATTTTGTTTGATTTCATCTTTATGGTAGAACATTTTATTATTCTTTTATGACATTTATCTTTCGTCAGGCATGATTCAATTTGGATAAGGAAATTGACCCTTACATTAAATATGGTTGTAGGTACCAAAGAATTATGACGTTGAAGTGTTGCTTGTGCGTGTGCGGGGATAATTAAAAGGGATTTTTACTAGTTGATAGTTTTAAGTTTAAATGAGTTTTCTTAACAATTTTATAGTTACTCATTTGTAAATCTAAGATATTTAAGTTGATAGTTTGTAGTGTTTTTGATAATAATAGTGATTTTATAATAATTAAATGCCTTGTGATTTTGAGGAAATAATAATAGTGACTTGCTTTGAAATGAACTATTAAACAAGAGAAAAATAATGTATTGTTTTCCTATAAAAGAGAAGTTTTATGAAAATTCAGTAATTTAATGTCCCAAAAATCCGGGATGTTACAAAATATTGCTAATAAAGTTCAAATCTCATAATCATAGTAAAAACTCTCAACCCATAATTTTCAAAGGGTTCTATATATATAAATCTCACATTATAAACTAAACTATAAAGGGAAGAGATTTTGTTTAATATAAGTTCAAGTGGAAAAGTTCTATTGAGAGATCGTAAATCAAATTAATTAGGTTAGATCTTGTGTTCTTAACATTGACTAATCTCATAATCGATGATACCTAAGATGCAATTGATTAGTTAAAAAGATATGCATTTTTTTATGTGTATTGTAGTATTTGTGATTCTCTCTCTATATAAATTGTTTCTATATTTTGTCCTCTCTTAACCTTTGTCAAGAGGATGCTCCAAATAAAACACAAAGAAAAGGTATATGCCCACCACATGTAAGAAAAGCATCCATCCCATAACGAAAATTAATTGCTTTTTACAACTAACAATTTAGATTGACAATAAAGAAAACTTCGGTTAATAACTATTAACTAGTTAATACATTTTGTGTAGCCACGTATGCAACTTGTGAAAATTTGTTCCCAAGGAAAATGTTAACCAAGAGAGAGAAAAAATAATTAAGAAGGAAAAAATATATAACTTGATTCTCAAGAAAAATGTTAACCAAGAGGGAAAAAATAATTAAGAAGGATGGTTCAAAAGGCATGCCAAGAATCAAATGAGACTCACCCCTTACGTGAGACTAGGGGTTAAAATTGTTCTCATGTAACGAACACTTCTTCTATTAAAAGATAGATAGATAATGTTTATGAAATAAAAGAAAAATATTTTGGTTGGATAAACATAACTTTTTTTTGAAAGGGATAAACATAACTTAGCTAATGGATGCCTATGATCAGATTTAGAATTTCAGTCACTTTAATTTGTGTGTATGAGTTTATGAAAACTTCGTTATTCCATCTAGATATTAAAAAAAAAAAGGTATTGTGACTATCTGAAAAATTAATTTATTTCAATTTTATATTTATGTCTCTCTTAAAATTAAAAATATCAGTTAAAGAGTTTCTTTTGTCTTATATATTCTGCTTTTTGAGAAAGAAAAAAAAAACAGCACTGTTAGTCATTTAGAATTTGATCAAAAGATTAAAATAAGATTTGTTTATGGATTTTTTTATCTAAATTAAAAATCAAATTCTTTTAAACAATTTTTAACTTAAATTTTAATAATGTACTGTGCATATGTACTACAGTGTTGTACCAGAATGTTGATAAAGGAGTTGGTAGTGGCAAGAGCACTATAGCATGAGACTTTTAGCAGCCACCTTGCGCACAATAAATAATATAACTAAGGCTTTTCACTAGTCACTTCACTTCACTTCTACTAGTACTATATAGTTTATTCAAAATCTCCTTCCCAATATCAGTTTCAACTCTGTGATTGATTTGTCTTGTTCTGTGTGTTGAATTTATAGAAAGGAACCCACTAAATAGATTTTTTGAACAGAAGATTTTATCACAGATTGTCACCAACCAGTATTTGAAAACGATGTTTCTTACTACCACCTTTATACTTATATACGTATTACATATATACGTATTACATAGTTCTCCCTCCGATTTTTATTATAAGAAGAAATTTGCTTTTTAGATATATGTAATGTTTGACGTATCTAGACTATGTTATGAGTTAGATACATCAAACATTCTATGTATCTAAAAAACAAATTTATTCTTATAATAAGGATCGGAAGGAGTACAACAACATCCTTCATACTATTTCACTCATAAAAAAAATTAAAACATGCAAAGACTTTAATAATGTTCAAATTAGTGAGAGTTTAGGAATCTAGAGGTTTTACATAAAATGAAACATTTATATTTTTGTCGTGGAGATGCTTCTTACATAGGTTGTTAGATGGTTATGCCTTTCTCTACTAGATGATTACTTATTGGGACTGCAATTCAATGATTCACTATGGGGTGTTTGTTTTCTAGTTTTTTGAGGTTCTATGCTTAAAATTTATCTTCTCTTTGACTCTTCCTATAACACTCTTTTATCCTCTTAAAAATTACATTTTTGCTCATAGGAAAAACTTAAGAACGTATTTTCCAATTTTTTTTTAGTTTAAATATTAAATTTCACGGCAAAAATAATTTAAAAAATATGTTCCAAACTTTTTTTGCATAAATAAAAATATAATTTTCAAGAAGAATAAAAGAGTGTTAGGGTCCTTCAAAAAAAAAGTGTTAGGGGTCATAAGAGAATTTTTTTCTCTATGTTGCTCTTACTCAAAATGAATAAAAGAGTGTTGAGGAAGAAGAGAATTATTCCTCTATGTTGGTCTTATTAGCTAGCCCATATCTAAATTAAAGTATGTGCCATATTGGGTCTCAAGTAGGCCCAATCTAAAACAATTATTATTATTTAATAAAAAAAATAGAACATGTTAATAAAATTATTTCCTTGAGAATATAGTAGTATTTATTATATATATTAGCACATTCACACTTTGAATTAATAAAACTTACAAATAATATGCTTTGATTTTTGCACTTCACACATGCTAGAAAACATGTTTGAAATATGGTTAACATGCAAAATATGGACTAATTGTATTATGTGAAAGTAATAAAAGAGTTAAATGTCAAACTAATTAATTTTTCAAGAGAAAGTATTAATAAAAGAGATTTAAATCCATTTTTTTAATTAAGAGAGATTTAAATACATATATCCTCTATTTTAACGGAAAATTATTTGTCTCTCATTTTTAAATATGAGATATATTTTGGTCCACAACCTTGCAAGTTAGAAGTTGCAATGTTTATAAAAGCCTTTTAGGATATACCACATATCAATAATATTATAATTAATATGAAATTTTCAAAATTTATTTTTGGAAAATTATATTATAAAGATCATTTATAAAGTTTTTTACAACAGTTAAAAATTATTTGATATTCTTACTTTGTTATGTGTTCAAAAAACTTGAATTTGGTTACACTCCCAAAAAATATTATATCATTTAACTTTTTTTTGGTGTAATTATTTAACAATTTTAAAAAGTAAATATTATTATCTCCGGTCTTAAATATAAGAGAAAATTTACTTTTTATATTCATTAAGAATCTAATATATTTGATTCATATTATAGACCAAATACATTAGATTCTCATTAAAGTTTCTATCATATTTAAGACCATGAAATATTGTATTTAATTATATTTTTTTATGTTTTGATTTTTTTTATGAACGTGATAAAATTTAATTTTTTAATCTCATGACCATATAAGAATATCATGTAAAAAGTACCCGTAAGCCAAACCTTATACAGGGTACTCACCTGTCTGTCTACTTGATTTACCAAGTTGACTTTTACTTAAACTTTTTGAAAATTTCTCTTTTGCCCCCCCTCATTTCTCTATAACCCCCCTAAAACCCTAAATTACCCTTCAATTCGGGACATAGATCCCGAAATAAGGTTCGGAATCTACGTCCCGAAATGTATCTTGAGTTTTGGGGAGTACTGGCACCAGTTCGGGATATAGATCTCGAAGTGGTGCTGGGTTTTGGGGGCACTTCGGGATTTAAAACCCGAAGTGATGCCTATACCCAGAACCCAGGCACCACTTCGGGATCTATATCCCGAACTGGTGCCTGTACTCCCCAAAATTCATGATACACTTCGAGACGTAGATTCCGAACTATAGTTCGGGATCTACGTCCCGAATTGGTGCCTATACTCCCCAAAAACCCCCTAAGGACAAAATCGGTAGTTAGGGAGAGAAAAGAGAATGAAGAGGGGCGATTGAGAAATTTTCAAACTTTTCAGATTGAGTCTGCATTTCAATTTTTTCTACAACAGTTAATTAATTTATGACAGTAACATAACAGTACCAATACCATCTTGAAAGAAAAGAAGGGTGTGTTAGTACTTAGTAGAAGTGAAAAGTCGTAAAAAGAGGAAATATTTCAACAGTACGTACATGATGCTTAATCCACTAACAACCCATTATAAGCTGGCCTAACAAATTGGGAAACAAGCAAAAGGACTGTATTATTACCCAACAATTAAGCTTATGTTTGGTTTCGCAGCGGAATCATCTGAATTACGGTGACTTACCATGATTTTACAGAAGCTATAACTTGTAGCTTCTACAAAACTACGGTGAATTACCGTGATTCAGACACTCTATCATGATACCAAACATGCATTAAGTACATAATGCTTCATTGCAAAAGAAACCAACTTTTGCCTAATGGAAAGAGCTAGGCTAATGACTTTCAAGAAATATATTATATATGGTTGGGAAAATCATGATATTATTTAACATTCTTTAACTAAATTAAATGAAAAAAAATGGTGGATGCGTGCGTGTAAGTGTGAGACTCTTTAACTGAATTTTTTTCAAATATATAAAAAAAAAGTGCGCAAAAATAATTTTAATATTTACAGATTTCTTTTGAAAATAATTTTATATTTACAAATTTATGCTTTCACGTAAAATGCATTTTGAGCAATCATAAAATACAGTGATGTTTTTTTTTAATGTAATTTGGTAATAGTATTAGAGGATTTGTAATTGTAAGCATTGGAATAATAGTGCCGTTCAAAAAAAAAATATTGCAATAATAACATAAATTAATGATAAAAAAATATTGCAATAATAACATTAATTTTTTTTAAGCAAAAATATTGAATGGTAAAACAATATGGGAGATTCTTGGGTCAGCTATCCCACCATCGATGCCTCCAATCTATCGAGTGATTATTCACTACGTTCGGCGGTAGATACTCTGGTCTCGACAAAAAAAAAATAATATGGGAGAAGAATGAATGTCGTACAACTTCTTTTGAAAAAAGGCCCCTAATTAATAAAAGTATGGATTATGGAACCAATTATCACTACAATGTCAATATTGTTCCATCCAACAATGTTCATAATGCCATGGCTTCTTCTTCGAAGATTTAGCTTAAATTTTTTCCTAATTGTACATGTTTCAAGATACACAAACTATCATAGTAAGATTGAATCGTAGTTTTAACTTTTAATAGGAGTCATGCATGCATGCACGAGCCAAAAGAAAAAGTGACATTCATTCATCCTACAGTACTGGAAGAACTTCATTGTTTATTATTCCTTCATCCTGTCGTTTTTACTTTACTGATTTTGTTTTAAGAGAACAAAAAATGAAGATATTATGAGAAAAGTGTGAAAGTTTTGAGTTTAAGGCATTGGCCTTGGAAATTGAGGCTACATTATTTCCAGTGGTTAAAATTCAGCTGGTTGATATAGGGTACCCCAGATGGCCATTTGGAGGAATGAGGATATCCCTACATCTATAAGGCCATATCAATCTATTAATGTATTTGGATGAGTGATGAATTTGAAAAATTACGGTAAGTAATTGTCATAATTTTTTAAACTAAGTGTAACTTTTGACAACATTATGATAATGAGTGCTATATCACCGTGATTGTTTTTAATTTCATCGCATATTCAAACGAGTGCTATATCATCTCCAATGATAAAATGATTCTTTTTTTTGGTTAAAATGATAAAATGATTCTGTGGAAACCCGAGACGTAGAACCCGAAGTTGATTTCGGGATCTAGATCCCGAAGTAAATTTCGAAATCTAGATCACGAAATTTTGTCTACACCCAAAATCCTGCACAAACTTCACAAAATTTCTTTCGGGATCTAATCTAAGGGCAAAGACGGTAGTTAGAAGGGAAAGAGAATATAGGGGGAGGGGGGGAGAGATGAGCAATTTTCTTAAAACTTCAAACCAGAAGTTGACTGTTAACTGTGATGGGCTTTATTTTTATCTGAAGGGAAATGATTCACACAAAATTTAATAGTCACATTGACTAAAACTATACATGCTACAATACTGAATGCTAACCCTATGATTGAACTATATATGTGGTTACAAGTCATGTGTATTTTTTAGGGACTATAAGGAAGTAGGGAAAATATATTTTTGCAATATGCAACCATTATGTGTATTGATGAAACTCGAGTGAGAATGAGAGCACAAACTTTTTTCCCCGCCAAATAATAATGAAAAAATTACAAATTACAAATATAGAAGAAATTTCAAAGTAATTTGCAATTGCAAACACTTCAAAAAATTCCTCTCGATCCGATCCGATACAAATTAATTTTTCCAATGCATAAAGATGTAATTAAAGTCAAATCTTAACAGAATTTTTAGTCCTACACCTTAGTCATGCTGCTGCTGCTCTTGGTACTTTCATGCCAAATCCATGCTTTGCTTTCTCCACTCTGTCATATTGTCAATACAAGAAACTTAATAAACAACTACCATAAGTTCTTAAATATATTATATGATGACTAAATTCAAAAATAATGCAAGTCAACTACCAGAAAGTAACAGCTGATGAGGTAGTCAACTAAATGAAAGAATTGTATACTCTCTTCCTTAAAATATACACCAAAATGATGCAAAAAGTATATACTTGCTATAGCAACTATGCAAGAAGTCAACTACATGAAAATGATGCGAGAATATACTTATTTATATTTTAGTTTTTTGGATAGACAGATGCGTTCGTATATTAGTTGTTAAGATTTTGCTATTTCACCAGGGTTTGAACATTACACCGGTCATTTAACTCCTTCAACTACTTTAATCATTGGCGCAAACCAGTAGAACTACTAAATCTCGTCAATATATTCATATTGATTTGCTAAACCTAAACATTTTTCTTTCTATTATACAAATATCTAAGAGAGCCAAACAATTATGAAGTATCAGCAAAAAATCCATCTGATATAGGGCCAAATATGACAAGCATAATTCAATATATTGACTACGGAGTCTAGGACAATTAAAACAAGTTACCGTCTTTTTATTTTCTCAAAGTAAAATGTAGAAAAACAAGGACATTCATACAAAAGAGGTAGAAAAGCATTTAAATGAAATAAAATCATCAGAAACTCAGAACTTACGTTGGTGCAAGTTTGCCGAGGCCATCAAGCTCTTCACCTGTGTCTACGTCCAAGACTCTCCCGGTAATTTCAACGATATAAGATCTATCGCTATCATTTGGAAGTCCTCTACGAGAAAGCAAATCTAAATCTTTTTGATGAAGTTCTCTCCCATTTACAAAAACGCCTGTGTTTCCACCGGCACAATTATCAGGAATAGGATAATTGAACTCTTCTATGAATGGCTGCAAATGTAAATCAATTTGTCATTTACATCGATCAGACAATAATCATATGAGCATTGGAGTCTGCTAGAGTGGCACAACTTACCGGAATTATTCCGCGACAAGGTCCCCCAATGACACCCCAAAATCCAGCCCGAGAATCATACCTAATGAAGAAAAATCATCAAAACAAACCAATTATGACTGCAATACATAAGCAATCAGCATGAATTTATGATTCCATTTTTTAATGTTGGGATAACTCATCCCACAATGCTATCATCCAATTTAAAATGTTATTCTGTCAGTATGAACATATTGTAGATGATAAAAACTTAACCCGTGTTGTCAATCACGCATCGCAGAAAATAGTGGTTTGTTTAATTTCGCTACACTACATTGTTATAGCAATGTTATTGCCGCAGTTTGCAACACTTTATCCTCAATCACTGTCTTTGAAAAATAGTTGATTATTAAAATTATGCTACATTCTGCCCTATAGTGCTGTATGACAACATTGAACTAAATTCAGTCCACTAAAACCATAATTTGACAAACTTCGTCAGACAAGTTGTTTTATAAAGCTTAATCCACGTAAAAGCACATAATCCATTTTTAAAAGCTCAATTGATTTTGATCCCTTTGAAGTACTAAATATAAGTCAGCCTTAAGGCTATAAAGCATACTAACCAGTAATTTCCTGGCCGGATTGGTCCGGCTATCTTTTCAGCTTTCTTAACCACACGATCTGATAAGGGTTGTCCATTTACGGTAACGACACATTTTTCATGATCATCGACTTTGTCAGGTTGGGAGGAACCCCAGGAACCTTTCTTGAAAATGTTTGCAAAAAATGATTCACCTCCTTTGCTGGATCTAGTATGGTCGTGTTCTTGGCTTGTATCGCCATAATCCTGTGAAATCCCGGAGTTGGAATAATCGTTGACTTCCATCTCAGATGCAAGAACTACCTCTTTCAACGAATCTTGCCTTGAGGTATTCTTTTCTAGTTTCATCATCTTCTCTTGTTCTGAGCGACCACTTTGGTTACCTTTCCCAAACCGATTCACTGCATGGTTGTTATTACTAGAATAATCAAGATACTCTTGAAGTGGTGAGCCGGCAGGAGGCGACACCGAGGCTTTAGTCGGCTGAATTGAGTTAGCGGCTTCTCCTGGTGTAGTCATAACTTCTCGGCTATTTTCATCTTCTGAGGTACTCTGAGATGAAGAATGGAAACTTTGTGTCTCCTGCAGCTTGCTAGAATTCAAACTCGGGTCTGAACCCATAACAGGAGATCCTCTATCTACTGAGTGAAAATCAAAACCAGAATAATCATCGGATGAGAAGTTAACACCATTTGTGTTCACATGACCACGAGAATGTGACATACGGCTATTCACAACCTCAATAGAAGTATCATCAATCTTTGTGGTAGTTTCTTCCGTTTCCGCATGAAAAGAAGTAACTAGTTTCTTGTTTACGATAGAAATACTTATTTCAGAAGAACAAGCTCCACATCTCATTTTCTGCTTACGATTCTTCACCTTAACCAGTATTTTTTTAGGAAGTTGCAGCAATTCAAAGCAATTATAACATGTGATGAAAGGAGAACCACCTGCTATAGGATGACACCGCTGACTACCACTAGCTGGCATTACTTTTTGAGAACGGCTTGTGACAAATCCACCCCTCTCAGAATCAAAATCACTAACCAATCTTGTATGTAATTGCTTTTCACGAGAATTTGCAGCCGGAATAGCAGTTCTAGAACTATGAACAAGTTGACCAACTGGGATATCATGACGGTTTAATATAGGATCGTTTGAGGTATGAGGGAATCTGCTGTTAAGGAACGTGGCAGGTGACGCTGGCATCGCACCTCTTCTTTTGTTGTTGTAGCAATGAAAACAAGAGCAAGAAGGTGGGTGCGGCATAGGATTATGTGTATATTGTTCATATGAATCTGGACCAGTATCAGCATAGTATCCAGGAAAGTAGGGATGCATGGGTTGTTGCGGGAATTGGTGGGATAACGGATGTTGTGGACCTCTCATCATTTGCGATGCGAAAGGATCTCCATATCCAGGAATGTAGTTAGGATTATGCATTGAAGAGTGGAAGTTGTGCGTGGACATTTCATGACCACTAGTATAACCATATGGATCATGATGATAATTAAAATAAGGAGGACCTGCCGCATTTGTATTAGAGCCAAAGAATTGCCTTGAAGCCGTCCGGTTAGACCCTGAAGGTCCATCTGGAAACCGAGTATCAGGGCCGCTGTGAGGACCTGGAGGAACCATGTTTGAATCAGGAAGACCCTTTTCTTTAGGATTATTAACCATTTCAGAAGAATTGCTAAGCTGCTTTGATAACTCGTCAAGCTTCCTTAGAAGCTCGGCCCGATCTTGCTCGAGGTGTCGAACTCTGCTCATACCATCCATGTCTTCATAATTATTCCATTGTTTACCATGATTGTAAGAAAATCTTGAAGTTCCCTCATCAGGATAATTCAATGTGGAAAATCTCACACTTTCCATATCAACTTTCTCCTCATTCGGCCAATTAGACATTCTCCTCGGAAAATTGGATCCTCCAACTTGAAATTTCGGCTCATGGTGTTCCCTTCTTATTGCTTTACCCCCTTCACCTTTACTTTTATTGACATCATAACTATTCTCCAAAACTCCTTTCTCGCAACCATTGATAGAACGATTCAGAATCCTCTCACGCTCCTTATTCAATCTCCCTGAATCCCTTTGATCCTCTCTCGAGAAGCCACCGTTAGACTTAACATCAACATCTGAATTATCACTCATAAAACCTACATCTTTCCTAAATGAATTTCCTGATTTAGTAAGAACTCTTCCACCCTGTCCCTCATCCGATGCCTCCCACAAACTACCATTTCCGTTACCATTATTAACCTTTCCTGCAAGCGAAACCGAAAACCACAATAAGACATCAAAATCTCCAACCATTTTTCATGTTCTTAACCATTGAGTTAAATCCAAAACATCCTAACTAACTAATTGATCAAAATCCAAAATTAAACAAAAAAAAAAAAAACTGAAAATTAAAGGAAACATTTGATCCAGAAATTAAACAGTAAATACAAGCAAACATTTCTGAAGAATATAAAGTCAAAAACAACACCTTTAGCTAAAATTCATAAAGAAAGAATAATACAAAGAAAAAGGGTACCTCTAAGAACAGTTCCACAACCACCACATTGATAAACAGAATAACTTGGTTGTTCATGAAGAACATTTTGACATTTGGGACACCTCACCAACCGAAGCTTAGCTGATTCATCCATTGCTAAACTGATACACCAAAAAATCTCTAACAAAACAACATCACCAAACAAGGAAGAAGAAACAAAGGCATAAACCTCATAAACCACCCAGATATGATTATTGAAGAAGATTCAACTAAAAAGAGGTTGAAAAGTGAATTTCAAAAGAGTAATTTTTTTGTTTTGGTTTGACTAAAGAATCCAAACAGCAACAGAACAAAAACAATTAAACAAATGAAAAGGGTAAGAGAGGGAAATTCAGTAGGGACAAATTTAGTTTTGGGGTATCTTTGAAGTTTGAGAAATTGAAACCCTTTATCTTATTTTACTGAAAAATTGAAACTTTATATTGTGGGTTGGATTAGAGAGAGAGATAACACAGGAAGGAACATTGTCCAAGGTTGTACGGATTTGTTGGTCATACACGACGTCGTTTTAAGGAATGGATCAACTAAACCGGAGTTGCATTGCAATATGTATGTATGCATTGTACTGATTTCACCATCTGAGCTTTCAAGTTTCCAAATTCCAATTCAATACGCGGCTGCAACGACAATTTCGTATACGTGTTTGTGTTGTGTGTCAAGTGACCAAATCAAGATACATCATATATCATATATATATATATATATATATATATATATATATATATTATTATATCCGTTTCAAAATGAGTGTCGTTTTTAGTATTTTCATTTATATTAAAAAATACAATTATTATATTAAAAGTAATATCACTTTTATTAAATTAACCTTATTTCTTTTCTGTTTTCTTGAACATTAATAATTTAAAAACGACATTCATTTTAAAACAAAACGAGTACAACACAACCAATGTACAATACTCACTAGGTAGAGAGCATTAAAGTTAGATAATCCGCGACTGCGCTTAATAATTAACTAAAACTACTCAACCTCAGAATTTGCTCCGAAACAAGATTAATGGTTCAATGAATCACATGTGGTTACAACACACCCTCTTCTTGTGGTAACACGCTTTTACGTTGGAGAACATAAACATAGTATAGTTAGCTCAATCAAGCGTTGACGCCATTTTAGTTATGACACAAGAATTTTATGAGCTATATTGTGGATAAATCGTGGTAGAGAATTTAAAAATAAAGTGTGAAGGTCATATAAAATTGCTTTGTGAATGTAACAACAACTAGGGCATTTATATTTCTCATAATATATTCAATATGCCATAAATAAACAAACCTAAGATATATTGACATTTTTATCAAAGAGGAGTTAAATAAATATTCAACTAGTATTAAATATTAAAATTATTAAGTCAGATGTTATGGGTGGAGTTCAATATTTTCATTTTTTATGTGTAAAATTTTAATAATTTGTCATTTTATTTATACCAAAAAAGGACTCAATAAATAGTTGATACATAATTTATTTTTTGACAAAAGTATATTCTTAATTATATCCTACATTTGTTATCAGCGTCAACTAACAATTGTGTTAATTAGCTTATCAAAAAAACTTGTTAACTACTAATGAAACAATTAAACTAACTTTATTTTACGTAAAATAAGTATCTTTGCGCGCAACTTAAAATTAATTTATTGAACTTTATAAAACTCGATGGATAACAATCTCTCCCCCAAAAAGAAAAACTCTCTTTAAAAAATTTAACACTACTACACTTCTAAATCAATAATCAAATCTAAAACTTTAATTAAAATATTAAATTATAAGAAATTCACACCGTCTTATCACCAGAGTCGGCCTCGGTATTTTGGAGGTCTTGTTCGAATTTTGAAAATAGACCCTTCATAAAAAATGATATTTTTTTAATAAAACATCTTATATTTAAATTATATACAATATATATATATATATATATATATATATATATATATATATATATATATATATATATATAATTGTAAGTAACATCGAAAACAAATATATCATAACAAAGATTATATTTATTGCAAAGATTAAATGATATAACGATTGAGACTAAAACTTTTTCTCCATTTTAATTTAATTTAAGAGTTTAATTGTTATGTGTTGAAGGTGTAAATTTTTTACACATACATCCAATCAAATCAAACCATAATACCACTTTTATAATCAAATTTCTAAAATGTGTCTATAAATATTTCTAAAATGTGTCTATAAATTTCTACACGGCATGATATAATTGGATGTATATGTGTAAAAATATATTACATTGTCAGTGTATATAAATTAAATTCTTAATTTAAATTAAAAGAATTAAAATTAAGCATAAAAAAATGTAAAAGTTGACGGTTGAACCTTTGACCTTACACTCCCAATTAACATAATTAACCACTAGTCTATTGATACATATATGATACTTAATTAACATTAAAAATATAACTATTATTATTATTATTATTATTATTATTAAATTTTAGAATTTTGAGGCCTTTAAAATTTATCGAAATTTGTCCTGTGAGCGTAGTTCAGTTGGTAGGACATTGCATTTTATATGCAGGAGATCAGAGTTCGAACTATGGTCATCCCACTTATCCACATTATTGGTGGATTTTCTAGCCGCTAGACTACTTGACAAAAAAAAAATCATCGAAATTTGGAAGCCTTGTTCGGCCGTTCACCCTACACGTGTGCTGGGGCCAGGCCTGCTTATCACTATCAAACCAACTTACTTGCAAGGTGAAAATAATAAATCTAAGAAGAGATTTATGACCAGGTTTCTATCCACAAAATGAGAATGAACATTGTAGGACCCCTGACCCCACAATACAGGTAGCTGCTCTACCTGTCCCATTCTCATTTATTAGTATTAGTAGTATTTTCTTTTCTTCTGCAGCTTGCTCTCTTCTCTTTTGTTACTAGTCAATTTCATTCATCAACATTGCCATTCCTCACTATCAAATCTTCACCTTTCATTTTCTCTCAAACCGACACCTATTTGACTTTCTTTTTTACAATTGGATGCTCACAGCTCATTTAATATTTTTCTTAGTTTTAATATCATTTTAGTCTTTATATATATATATATATGAAATTTTGATTTTAATCTTTGTATCAATTTTTATTTTAAATAAACATAAAATCAATAACCAAAAGCAAAAAATTTAGCCTTAAGTTTCTTCAAAAAAAAATTTAGTCTTAAGAAAAATCCGCAGGAAAATTCGTAAAAAAATCTGCAAGAAACTTACGAATTTTCCTACGAATTTTAGTTTATGCATCAAAAGCAAAAAATTTGATTGATTTTAGGACTTATTTAGTGCAAAAATTGATATATAGACTGAAACTAAAATTTCACATACATGTTTAGATTTTTTTTTACTTTATTCGTCAAAAAAGTTAACTTAATTTATAGCTCAATGACAATAATAATAGTAATAATTCATGTCACTTTTTCCTATGTTATTTCCAAATAATATTTTTTAATAGTTCTAGATAAATTGAAAAGTATAATTCAAGATATGTTTTTTATTTTGAAAATAAACAATAGAAAGTTACAAGTTTATACACTTTTATACGACAAAGTACTAAAATTATTTTTGAAATGGGATATTTTCTTGTGTTATAGGTTTAATATTAATATAATAATTTTACATATTGAAGTGTATCTCTCTTTTCACTTCTCCATTTATTTTAAACTTTTAACTTTGGTGTTTAGATTACATGTCATTGGGCGTTGACATTAACAAAACAAGCAACAACATAATCAATTGGTTGCTTGCCAATAAAAAGATTATAATTCATGTCAAAGGTTGAGACAGAAGATATTCCCAGCCACAAATTGCAAAAACATCCTATGTCAACATAAAAGTATTATCATTTCACAAAAAATAAATAAAAAATTATCAAAGACATATTCAAAAGATATGGAAAAGGGGCCGGTTGGTCTTGTGTGTGACAAGCGTTTAAACCTACTACGTTCAATCTATATAAATATCAAGTTTTATTATATAATAATAGAGAGAAATAATTTGTTTTTTGTCAAAAAAATAATATTATAGAGAGAAATAATTTGTTTTTTGTCAAAAAAATAATATTATAGAGAGAAATAAATTGTCTCAATATATTTTTTCAAGTTTTTTTAATTTTTAACAGTAAATGACATTCCCCTCTATAATTCATTACAAATTAATTTGTCTCTCTTTTTTTAGCTGAATATGAAAATTTTAATAGAATATCATTTGAGATGATTCATTTTTTCTATTTGAGATATATTTTGATGTTGTTTCGTTGTGATAGACTAGACACATTCATCCGGATTCAAACTTATATAGAATTTCATAATTGTAAATGTAAATTTTAAGTAGTGTTTTTGTTACTTTGTGCATAGAGAAGAAAAAAACAACAACAAAGGAAATGCTTATATAAGGGAAAGTCATTGCAATGGGAATTTGTTTTTGGATAAGCTCATTGCAATGGGATTTTATCAAATGTGGGGTATGAGACCTATTAAGGGAGATGTCGAATAAAATTTTCTGGATTAAATACGATGTTGATGTTCTTCCATTTATTGGGCTAGGCCTGTCCTAATGTGGATCTAGTGCACAAAGAAGCCCTTCAATTCTAACAAAGTACAAAACAACTCATATTTTTGGGAATCACTAATTCCTTGCATTCTTTATTGATAGAAAATTAAATTTAGACGTTCTAGATCAATTGACAAAAAATACTAAATTTTATAGATTAAATGTTCATGATTAGGGGGTCGATCATCGGTCCCTCCACTTTGTGTGTGCATGTGAGTTCATAATAGCTTTGTCATTTCATCTATATATTAAAAACAACCGTGTTGAGACATTTCTCGTCCGCATTATGAGGTCACTAAGTGTGATTAGGAAAACTCTTCAGAACAGCCTAATGGCAAAGAGAATTACAAGATCTACATTCTTTAAAATTATCCATCTTTGAAAAATATTATATTTGTTGGTGTTCGCTTATATTAGTTATAAGTGGTCTTCGCAATCTACCTACATATTTCTTGACATGTCTTTTGTGAGACCCATAGGATTATCATATGTGAATAAAATTAAAAGACTAACAGCAAAATTTCTTATAGGTATCACGAAAGCCATGTATTACAATGCAAGCAAGAATGATAACAAATGTTAAATAACTATCCTTAATCCTCTCATAAATCTCATTCTACACATGTAATTTTCTTAATTCCACCACAAGAAATTAAATCTACTATAGAGATACCTATGCTTCTTCTCATTTCCATATTCTTCTTTCTCTTTTCTTCACTATCCTTCTTGTTCATCATCTTCACAAAAAAATTACTCAACCTTGTGACCAAAAAAGACTTTTTGGTTTTCTCTAGTGATCCAACATTTTTCCCCATCATATGAACCATATCATGAGAATTATGCATAAATTTTGTCTTTATGGACTTTGATCCATGGAGATATGGAAATGCCATTAGATTCTTGTTGATTTGATGATCAAGGGAGACCAATTCATATGAATCATACAAAGGGCTACCACAATCCCACATTGCCATTACTTTTTTTCTCATCAACTTTTCCCTTCAATGCTTTCTTGTTCATCTTAATTTATTTTCTTATATTTATCTTTTGATGTATTTTGGACGGAGTTTCTTATATAGAAAATCCCCCAACCTCATTGCAATTTATTTTGGCTTTGACTTCTAAAAGTTTTTGCCACCCATGTCATAATATAATTAATGGGACAACCTAAATTTTTCTCCCAAATTGAGTTATTGTACTATTATGTATATTAAATTATTATATCAAAAAGAAACACACCACTCTTGTTAATTAGATGCAGCCGCCACACCACTCTTAGCAGTCCTAATTCCTTTGGGATTTTTTTATATTATGTTGTTTTATTTGTGTTGGTGCGGAGTTATTTGTTATCTTGTTTTTATACACATGGTAATTTTTGATTTTTCGTCTTTATACGATATTTATTTTGATTTTTTGTCTTTGTGTATTATATTGTTTGTTTTGTTTAGATTTGCAGATTTACTTCGATTCAAATTCAGTGCAGATTCAATGATTTTAGAATCGTCAAGCTGCAAATCTAGATGCATGACTATTCCAGACACTTGAATTTTGTTATATCAATCGTAGGTTTACCTCCAACTACTCAATATTATTTTAATCGATATAATTTTTTATATAATATACTATTGTATTGAAAGTTTGTATCATATAGATCATTTGTATAAAATTTCAGACAAATCCAAAATTATTTGATATGATATAGAGATACAACATTAGTTTTGATGTGTCTCAATAACATATCAAATGATTTTGAATTTATTTGAAATTTTACACAAATGATTTATATGATATAAACTTTAAATTCAACGGTGTATTTTATAAATTTAAAATTTATATCAATTAAAATATTATTGAATAATTGAGAGTAAAATACTTCAAAATCTTGAAGAAATGAACCGGACGTCACGTAAAAGATTTTAGATAACCTAAAAGATTTCTGATATAATTTCACGAAACTTATAATAAAATACTAATATGAAGGATCGTCATTTAATCATATAAAATACTTTTTAAATCAAAATATTTATATTTTTTCTTTTAACAATTATAATTATTTAGACATTGTATTTTTGTGACAAAATAAGTACGTCCATCGGTCTTAATTATAAATAAATATCAACATTTTAGAAAGAAAAAAATATTTGTTTATAATTAAAGTCGGAGTATGAAATATAAATTAACTTGTAGAATTGATTTCAAGTTGTTTGGTTTTTCAAAAGTATAATAGATTGTGTCTCTATAATTAATATTACTTAAAGCTAAAAGTTATAGTTTATAATTCTAAAAATTCATTATTTATTTTTTTGGTCAAATTTAAAATTAATTTTTACATTCAAATTTTATGTCCAAATCACCTCACAATAAATATATCCAAATTAAATTCACTTTATCTTTAAATCAATTACTATCATAATCAAATTTATAAAATCAATTTTTTTCACAACAATATTCACTAAGGAGCAATTACTATATTTTATTTATAGGTGACATGTGTTTTAATGTAGGCATTAGCCAATCTAACTAGGTAGGCATTAGCCAACGAGGTCGAGCCACCACAACATAACGCCGTCAAATCTTTCTAGGTTTTCATCACTAACGGAATAATTTGCCTTCAAATAAAATGTTTGGACCGTGTGATGTGATGCTGCACTAAACAATCACACACGACACACCTAACCATTCTTGTACTGTTTGCGTGAGACATACTACTCCACTTATAAATGCATAGTTTTTTTTTTTTTTTGACTGAAGTATAAAAAACACAAGACATACAAGTATGTATATAAATAAATGCATAGTTGTATGTCTTGTGTAACTAGAGTTTTAGGATATTAGTTAAGAAATCTAAAAGAAGAAGATTTTAAATTTTTGAGAAGTCGATTGTACAATTTTCAATGTCACATTTTTATATGTAGTTCTTTAACCAGTGCTTTGGGGGCACCAGTTAGCATTACATTTTTATTTTGTCAATGTAGTTTAGTGATTAGAAATGCTTTTTAAAAGGTGAATAAGTGAGTGTACATGAGTTCAAACCCAAATCCCTACACTTTCATGCAATATGTCAAATCAATTAAGTTAAACTCATGAGACTTTTATTTCAATCCTAGAACAGCTAGAATTAATTTTAAAAGTATAGAATTAATTCTAATTTGTTTGACTATTAAAAACAGAATTATTTTACGTTTAAAATTGATTCAGCAGAAATAAGAATTTGCAGCTTATATGCTTAGAAGTTGCAAAATTATTATATCATTTTTGTAAAAAAAATTGGGCCCTCAATGTTTTTATCTCCATTTTTCTAACAAGAAAAAATATGAAATTTATCTAATAATAATTTATTTTGACGAGTGAAGTGTTTTAATCTCCATATAAATAGCATAACTAACTGCACTCAAACGCCGTCACCCTTGTTCACTCATATCACAAGTAGTTACTCAGTGGTCTCTGTGACCTTTCACACTCTCTCTAGAATCTTCCGCAGCCAGCCACCATTTTCATAGAGAGATTTCATCGCTTAGTTCACTAATTCCCCCTTTTTTGATCGGAAAATCCAAGATCTAACTATCTCCGACGACGACGACCTAGATTAATTAATTATTAGTTTATTCAGTTTCAGTTAGGTTAGGGTTTATTGATTTTATCATAATAAATTATTATTATTGTTATTGTATTGAATTTGATTATGGCTTCGGAAGATGTGAAAAGTGGTGAATCAGCTGTAACGAAGATCGTGAATTTAGCGGAAGAAGCGAAGCTCGCTAGAGAAGGAGTTGTTAAAGCTCCTAACTATGCTATTGCTAGCATCTGCAAGTCTCTCGTTGCTGGTGGTGTCGCCGGAGGAGTGTCAGTTCCGTTTCTCATTTCCTATTTATTATTATTATATTTCATTGGAAATTTTTATTATTCGAAATGATTGATTGGAAGTATTTGTAGTTTGATTTTGATGCTCAATTGGTTTTGTCGAAATTGCGATTTTGATGATTTAAATATTGTTATGTGATTTCGTTGTTTGAGTGAATTTTGTGGAGTAATTGATGCTGAAAATTATTAATCTTGCTTTTCTATATGATGAAGTAGTACGATTATATGATACATGATCTGTCACATGTAAAAGCTTTTGTTCATTTTTAATATATTTTGAAATGATATACCATCTTGATTGCCTTATTTTTCCAACGATGAAATCAGAAAATTAAAGAATCCTCTTACAATTTGTTAAACTACAACTATTGTTAGCGATAAAAATAAGATACACTTGGGTTCTGTAGTCAATAGCAGCCGTAGTGGCTGCTACAGAGACATTGTGTAGTGCAGGGTTGTGAAACACAAACACTCCTCGGATTAGGCGGGGCCAATACATTGAATTATGTCATTTTCTCAGATTATTATCGGTGTTGTTGTGTCAGTGCCCATGTCCGTGTTTGTGTCCATGATTCATAGGGGCAGGGGCCCCTAGTTGGTTTATATAACTCCGCTGTGTTGCGTTTGAGAAGTGGCCAAATATGGGCTCTAGCAGCCCTACAGTGAAGCTCCTTTAAAAATAGAATACGCACTCAAACCTTGGTTATAAATACCTTTCTAACATTACATTTCCTGCCAATGGAAGAACATATACATGCTCTGCGACTTCCATTTTAACTCCAGTCAGTTGGGATATAATTACAAAATCTATTCTAATCAAACATAAAAAATTGTATCTCGCAGATCACGAACAGCAGTTGCTCCGCTGGAGCGAATGAAAATTTTGCTGCAGGTTAGTCATGTGTTCTAGCTTTTATGTGATGGGATAATAATTAGATTGTATATCAGCATGCTTGTTTGGATGTATCCTAAGTTCTTTATATGTCTTTGGGTCTTGCCATCTGCAGGTCCAGAATCCTCATAACATAAAATACAATGGAACAATACAAGGCTTAAAATATATATGGAGAACTGAAGGGTTCCGTGGACTGTTTAAGGGAAATGGTACTAATTGTGCTCGAATTGTCCCAAATTCTGCAGTGAAGTTCTTCAGTTATGAGCAAGCTTCCAAGTAAGTTTTACCTGCATACAAAAAGATGAATTAATTGGTGCTTTTGTCTTGAATTCTCTTTGTTTGCTTATCACTCAGGTGCAGTATTCAATTTAGTGATGGAAAATTGGCTTCTGCAATACTTATTTAACATTTTTCTTTCACTGCATAATAGGAGCACTCCAGTGGCTTAACATTTTTCAATCATTTCAAACATCCTTCATATATTTTTAACTGTCTTTGTGTTTATTTCCCTGACTATTCCTTCTTATTTTGACAGGGGCATACTGCAATTGTATCAGAAGAAAACTGGAAATGGTATGTTTTTGTTTACGGTTTTTAGTCGCAGATGATTTGTGTTGGCTTGGATTATTTGTTTTTATTTGAGCAAGGGCAATTATAAAATAGTTTTGACTGTTGATGAATAGAACTAGACAGCTTTGCTTAAGATATTTATAAACCAACCACAATTGTTGCAACAAAGTTTTTATGGCTTTGCGGCTGAACCAGCCGCATTTGAGTTATAATATAAATACAATGTTCATAATTTTCTTAAGTTTTCATCAAAACTTTATACAATATATCAATCAAGCCTACCTAAAGGGAGCACAAGTCAACTGCTCAAGAAATAGTAGTTTGTTTCATCAAGTGACAAACCTTATAACTTAGTAGCAAACAAGGTGCTTTGCAAGGGTTGGCTTGTATTTGGGTGATAGTAAGTTAGCAACTTAACACAATGCTCGCCCGCCCAAGAGTATATAGTTAAATTTGAAAAGAAAAAATAATTAGATACACAACCATATGTACCCAACTATTACTGTTATGGTTATACACCCAGTATAATAATGACTTCCATTTAAGAGTACTGGTGCTCATGCATCTTAAATATTTGTAGTTATGTGGAGTCCAGGGGACAGCTTGAATATTCAATACTGATAATCATTTATTAACGCATGATTTGTAGCTGTTTCTTTATAAATTTGTCTGTAGTCTTTTACTTTTTAAAAAATTTATCAAACAAGTTCTGTTTCCTTGGTAAAACCAAAATTATTTTGTTAAACGCCAAATGTCTCCTTTAATACAACATTTAGCACTTGAATAGAAATATTTTCAAATATTACCAGTGCCTAATGATTGATCACAAAAAGATAATATCCTATTATAACTCATTCACTCATGGCGACACTGGTTGAAATGATCTGCGTATGTTTTGAATTGTAAATTTAGTCAGTATTAAAACACTTCTGGTTGTCTAAGTATAATCCCTTGTACTTTCTGCAGAGGATGCTCAGCTGACTCCTGTTTTACGTCTTGGAGCTGGAGCATGTGCTGGAATTATTGCTATGTCTGCGACTTATCCAATGGATATGGTCCGAGGCAGGATAACTGTACAGGTCAGTTTTTCTTTTATTTTTACCAAATGATTTCTTTGCTTGTTGTGGATCATAATGGTAGTTGTAATATTAATTGGAGAAAAGATTATACAGTTGTGGTCTTGAAGTTTGACAGAAAATTGTGTGCCTTGTATATGCAGACTGAGAAATCCCCTTATCAGTACAGAGGAATGTTCCATGCTTTGACTACTGTGCTTAAGGAAGAAGGTCCACGTGCTTTATATAAGGGCTGGCTTCCCTCAGTAATTGGAGTTGTGAGTAATCTTTCCTGAAAATCTCTTCTATTTATCAAGATGATAATTATGACCATGATTCCATGATCCTAAGGAAAACAAACACAGACACGTTTTATTTACAATCTTCATGAAAGTTGTTACTACATTTAAAAGCAACATATAACGTGCAGTTGAGGATGTGATCGTGATCCCAAGAATGAGAAATTTCTGAAAGTGGATTGAGCCTTTTGTGAAGTTTGCTTGGATGTGTAGTTCTATGCCTTCTTATATTCCTTCATTTACCTTTTTTATTGCAAACTTTTACTTGCTTGGACTTGTTTATCTCTTTCAAAAAAATTATTTTTAAACTTAAATGGTCTAGTAAGTGGGTTGAGCCTTTTGTGAATTCATTTAATTTTCTGAAACTGTATCTTTAATTTCTAACAAGGGTTGCAGGATTTTAGGAAGGGTAGGCCCCTAGGTTCTCTATTTGTTCATAGATGTTTATGGTAGGATGTATGAGTAGATACATATATCATATATTCAATTAGTCATGCTATACCATTGGACAGTACCTCACAACTTTATACAAGGGAAGGCTGATTGCATGATTCCCTACAAGCGCCAAAGTGGAAAGCTAATGTATTACATGTTCTCTTTATGAAGGATCGTGAATTTACAATTATTCTCTACACTTCATAATAAATTCTTGTTATTGTTACCTCTACCATTAGTCTTGTAATAAAACTTATACACTTGCTATTGGATCTTGGTAGATGTCTATCATGTATCTATTGCTTCAATACTTTTAGGTTTATGTAGATTTAGTTTTGAGAGGAATGCTGAGGACACACCCTCAAACACACTTGAACTTACTCTAATCTATCGAGACAAATCATCTATTTCTTCCAACCCCTTGCATGTTAATTTTTTCAGTCAATCTTACCTAGATTGGTGCAATTATGAGAGATATGATCACATGAAAGGTTACGGTTTGCAATGTTCTTTGCATGTTGCATAGTTATATATATACAATTGACTGTTATTGTAATTCTGTGCAGAAGTATGGTCTGTTTTTTGGTGTCTGTTGATTGATATTCCCTTTCTCTCTTCCACAGGTTCCTTATGTAGGTCTCAACTTTGCTGTCTACGAGTCTCTCAAAGATTGGTTGATTAAATCCAGACCATTTGGTCTAGTCCAGGATTCTGAGTTGAGTGTGACAACTCGCCTGGCTTGTGGTGCTGCTGCTGGAACCATTGGACAAACTGTTGCTTACCCACTTGATGTCATTCGTCGAAGAATGCAGATGACCGGTTGGAACCATGCTGCTTCTGTTATAACTGGAGATGGAAGAGGCAAAGTCCCACTTGAATATACTGGAATGATTGATGCATTTAGGAAAACTGTTCGACACGAGGGATTCGGTGCATTATACAAGGGTCTGGTTCCTAATTCTGTAAAGGTCGGTCTTCATATAACAGTAATGATCAATTTGGGAAATATATCTACAACATTCTTTAACTCGTGTATTGTTTTGCAGGTGGTCCCATCCATAGCACTTGCATTTGTATCCTATGAGATGGTGAAGGACATTTTAGGAGTGGAGATCAGAATATCAGACTAAAGTTCGATAGCCCCATATTATCGGTTTACCTGTTGTGGTTTTGTCCTTTTTTTTTATATAGGCAAGGGAATGTAGAGATGGCGACTTCAAATTATTTTCTTGTTTTTCATCTCACTGAGGATAAGTTTAGAACTCTAGAGTTAGTGTCCATAAAATTATTCCCTTGTTCCTATTTGTTTTCTTTGCAAACATGCTGTAGTTTTCAGCTTTTTATTCATCTTCCATGTCAATAAGTGTTGTGGAAAAACAATGCAGAGATATATCTGCCTAGCTTTCTGAAGAAAGCATTTTTTTTAGTGGAAATAATACGTTTGGAATGAATGAATGTTTAAAATATTTGCAATGTTCTGTGCATGTTGATAAGAAGATTTGTTAATACAATTACACCGATCTGATGATGATGTTGGGTTAAGCTTATTCCTATCCTATTACTTTTCCCAATATTTCACAACCACCGTAAGCACACCAATATCAAGTTACACCAAATCTCCAATTATTATTCTAGCAAATTTTCAATTCACAAAGTGGCACCAAGCTATTAAATTTGCACCTTAAAATTGCAAAAGGCTAAACTCTAACCACCAAACTAGACACAAATTTGGTTAGAGTGTTGCTGCCACAAAAACTAATCATCATCATGATCTATTAGCATCAGTAGTCCTAATCAAAATCAATTAGACTCAAACACCAGTAAGTAACCCTCCCTCCTTGAGCTTTTTCATATTTACCTTTTGATATTTATTAATATTATAAATGTTAATTTTAAAAGCTTAATCTTGAATTCAAACAATATAATCACTACGGAGTAGGAGTACTATACATTTAAAAGTGTCAAAAGAATAAAAACCTCGAGTAAATTTTAATTACCATTCACTATTGGTCCAAGTAGGTAAGGGTCTTACTAGTCTTAAACATGTGGTCCATGATTCGATTTGTGGGTCACGCGTATGGAGAAAATTAAATTGAAGGGAGAATCCACCTTGTGTGCTCACAAGTTCTCCAACGGAGATTAATCGGTGAAAACTTCTTAGTAACCCAAAAAAAACAAATTCCATTCTTTTATTTGACGCAATTTAATTGCCAATCTTAGAAATTTATAATTTATTATAATCCCATGGTAAACTTAAATATTCTTATTATTATTTTAGTTATGTAGTCTAACTGTTAAAAATTTCATTTTTAAGGTGAATAAGTAGAGTGTCTGGAGTTTAAATACTGACCCTGCATATATAATGTCCTTGTAACTAAGTTAAGATATATTCTTATTATTTTTTTGGTTGAATAATTTATTCTGCCTAATATCTCATTTTTTTAGCAGATTAAAAACACTTCTAGAAAAACAGTTGTGAAATCAAATTTAAAAAGCTAAGTAATATTCAATGTATCTATAATTATATTTTTGGAAAGAGTAGTACTACGTAGGTACTTTAAATGTGTGTACCAGGCGGCATGATATGAAAGAAATGTCGTGGCTGCACTTTTTGCCTCAGACGTGGACAGCCCCATCTGCACTGATTCTAACAAATCATTATTTATTTAATTCAGTCCATAAATATTCTAACAAATATCTTCTCACTACATACAAACAACACTCTCAATTCATTTTTTGCTTTTTTTTCTTCTCAACTATTCATTCATTTCACTCACTTTAAATACATACACACATTACTTACTTGTCATTGTTGTCACCAAGATATTTTCCTCTCCATAACCATCTCTCTGGTTAGTCCATGTTCTTTATATATAATATTCACGTTTGAAATTTTATGTTTATTTATTTATTTATTGGTTTTCACCATCCGGTCGAGTGGACCGACTAATCTTGTTCGAAGGTTAGTTCTGACATGTGGAGGATCGAATTGTGGACCACCCTAATTTTGATGTTTTTTTAGTTAGTTAGTTAGTTTTTTTTTGACATGCTAGTTAGTTAGTAGTTAATTTTCAGTCATATTCATAATTAATACATGTTGAGGTTTTTCCTTTTTTTGATGATATTTATTTATTGTAAAATAAACTTTATTTTGAATTTATGATTGAAGGAACTGCATGAGAATTGTGTACTTATAAGATATGACTGCAAATAATGGAAGAGGAAGTAATCAAGATCATAAGAGAAAAATCAATGACCCTTTGCCTAGATTTTGCACTCCTAGAAATGTTGCTTCCTTAGCTGGATCTGGACCTACTAGTACTAGTTTTTGTTCAACCACAGATCCTAAACACATTGTTAGGAGTTATAAGAACTTGAATAAACATCAATTAGTTATTGAGGGTAAGTATAGTAATAGCTTGAGTAGAGAGATTCCATTAAAGGTCAAAGGACATAAGGGACTTGATTCTAGAAAGAACTTGAATCATCAACCATTTAAAGGTTTTGCTAATATGAGCAATTTAGATAGTAGATTGAAGGGAAAGGAAATTGTTTACAAAGATTTAGGCAATGTTGTGTCCGACGCGGAATGTTTTAATGATGAAGTTAACTTAAGAGTGTGGTTGAAATCTGAAAGTCGAAAAACGAAGAAATCGGAAAGGTTGTATATATTTAAACAGATTTTGGAATTGGTTGATTTTGCACACTCTCAAGGATTTGTCTTGCAAGACTTAAAACCGTCTTGTTTTGCCTTATCTCTTTCGAGTAAAATTAAATACATCGGTTCGTATGGTCAACAAGTGTTCGATGACGAAAAATCGTGTTTCCCTTTATTTAAGTCATGTCTTAAGGCCATCATGACTTGCAATGTGACAAAGAAAATGTCTTGGGAACATGATACATGTTCTTGCCAAAATTTGAGTGGTACAAAGAAACAAAAGCTATGTGAAGAGACAACATCTCTTAAGCAAAATCAGAATCACTTTACCTGTATTCATGGCTGTGACACAAACATGTTCATGGAACCAAGTTTGTGCCTAGATGGTTCCAGTTATCAACATGCTTTTGCAGAAGAAAGACAGTTTATTTCTGAAACCATTCAGCTAGAAGAGAAATGGTATTCTACTCCAGAATTGCTCAATGATGGAACTAGTACATTTTCATCAAATGTTTATAATCTTGGAGTTCTAGTTTTTGAGGTAAGCAAATATTTTACACATTTTGTTACTCTTCTACTGTTTAGATCATCGCCTTAAAATTATTCATTTGTTAACATTTTAGTGGATGCTTCTCACAGTTGCTATGCAATATCGAGTCATTGGAAGCACATTCGACCGTGATGTTTGATATGCGTCATAGAATCTTACCTCCGAAATTTCTATCACAAAATGCAAAGGAAGCTGGCTTTTGTCTCTGGCTTCTTCATCCCGAACCTTCTTCTCGTCCGAATACCAAGTAAGGTTTTATGCCTGCTGTTCTTCTTATGCTTGTTCTTTTTTCTGTCTCATTTGAATCTGTAATTTTTCATAAACAAATGCCATATTGATATTGCTGTTGAAGAACCATTCTGTTTAATATATAATATTGTAATTCTTTTTTTTTTTTATGTATAACAGGATGGTTTTGGAATCAGAATTTGTACGCGAATTAGAGGAATTCAATCCGGAAGATAATAATGTCATAGTATCTGAAGATGATGTAGTTGACACTGAGGAATTACTGAATTTTCTAACTTCAGTTGGAGACGAAAAGAAAAAACAAGAAGCCAAATTAGCTGAGGAGCTGAATTGTTTGAATGATGATATTAAGGAGGTAGAAAGAAACCATTCATATGGGACTGATTCAGTATTTCATTTTGCACAATTGAACAATCTTCATTTTCAAGATTCTTCAAGTACAGATATAAGAAGATATTTTCCGAGTTCATTTGTCGATGAAGCGAGATTTATGAGTAATATAAGTCAGCTAGAGAATAGTTACTTCTCCACGAGATTCCAAGGCACGCTCAAGGATGATCCGGCTGTGAAAAGCAGTGATAAAAGTTTGATGGAAAATAGATTGAGATTGCCTCAGTTAGAGAATGTTAGTAATGATGTAAAGAGAGTTCAAGGTTCTATTGGTGGTCTAGGACCTTTCTTTGAAGGAATATGCAAATTCGCTCGTTACAGCAAGTTCGAAGAGCGCGGAACATTGAGAAATAGTGATCTTCTTAGTTCTGCCAATGTGATATGTGCCTTAAGTTTTGACCGCGACGAAGATTACATTGCAGCAGGTGGAATTTCAAAGAAAATTAAGATATTTGACCTCAATGCCGCTTCAAACGGTTCTTTAGATATTCAGTATCCTGTTGTTGAGATGTCGAACAAATCAAAGCTTAGTTGTGTGTGCTGGAACAGTTATATAAAAAATCATCTTGCATCTACCGATTATGATGGTGTCGTTCAGGTGTGTATGAGTAATACTTTCAACATTAAGACTATATTTGATGAAAACCAAGATATCGTTGCTTTTTCTGCTGATTGTTTCTAAGTTTTCCTTGATATTAATGTTATGTAACATGGATGGATTCAGATGTGGGATGCTGGCACTGGTCAGCCACTGTCTCAATACACGGAGCACCAAAAGAGAGCTTGGTCCGTTCACTTTTCGGTATCTGACCCGAAAATGTTTGCCAGTGGAAGTGATGATTGCTCTATCAAACTGTGGAATATCAGCGAGGCATGCTTGCTTTTATACATTTTAATTACATACCATAGCTAAAACAATATATTCAAATGAAAATAAATATAACCGTGACACGAAAGAAAAACAATCGACGAATTGAAGGTTTTTACTTCATAAAACATAATAATTGTCTCATAATGCTGTTGTTTTTGCAGAGAAATTCTATCGGAACCATAATGAGCCCTGCAAATGTATGTTGTGTTCAATTCTCAGAATACTCCACCAATCTTTTATTTTTCGGATCAGCTGATTACAAGGTGTACGGTTATGATCTTCGCAACACTAAAAGCCCTTGGTGTACATTACCTGGTCATGGAAAAGCTGTTAGCTATGTAAAATTTATAGATGCACAAACAGTTGTGTCTGCTTCCACCGATAACTCTTTGAAGCTGTGGGACCTGAAGAAAACTAGCTCAACCGAGTTGTCATCTGATGCTTGTGACTTAACTTTTCGAGGTCATAGTAATGAAAAGGTTGGTTTCTCCACACATGTTACCTCACTTTTTGTTTTGTTTTGTATATTCTAATTGTTCCTTGTTCATCTGTCTTCTCCAGAATTTTGTTGGTTTATCAGTTTTGGATGGATACATTGCATGTGGTTCAGAATCTAATGAGGTATACATTTTAATTCATTTCAATATTGGTTTTATGATATTGTGATTGTGTCATTAGACTCGCAAACTGTAATCACATCCTACGTTACTTGTAGACGAAGAAATTAGTTTCTCAAATTTTTTATGGAATTTTCTCTTTTCTCCTGTGGAATTTTAGCATCACATTTGGGATCAAAAGATGCACATTATGATTTCATTTGAAACATTTAAAGTTATGTACCTTTCAGGTATACTGTTATCACAAATCTCTGCCAGTGCCAATCGCTTCTCACAGATTCGAGTCAAACGATCCCATTTCTGGTCATTCAAACAGTTTTGACTACAATGGACAGTTTGTTTCCAGTGTGTGTTGGAGAAAGAAGTCTAACATGCTTGTTGCAGCCAACTCAGTTGGAATTATAAAACTACTGCAGATGGCATAAAACGTTGAAAGAAACGTTTTATTTCGACTGAACACATTCATCAGACCAGTGCTTTATTCAGGCTTCAATGATTAACGAGGGTATAGAGTTTACATTGGTTCAAAGAGACATGCAACAATGTCTCTTTTGTTTTCATAGATAGGTAATCTTGTTAAGAACTTGTTTTCTACAATATAACATGAAGAACACTTTTTCCCTACAAAATAAGCTGAACAAAAGATCTGTGAAGCATGTACATTACAGGCGAATCTTCTTCGTGCAAATCTCTTTAAAATTTCACCGAGCGACGTTCCTTTCATCCATTACTGCAATGCTTAAGTTTTCCCTTCAAGAACTTCTCATATATAGGGGCACCAAAGGATTGAACTTGAAACGAAGTCAAATTCGTTGTTTTACATTGTTATACCCGCGACATATGTCATAGCTCCTTGTTGCTCCTATAATTCCATGCTTTTGAGACTGCAGTCTGTTGAGGAAGTGAGGGAGATATTACTAAAGCTGATGTTGAATCCGCCCAAAGATATACTAATTACCTTAACTTCCAAATCACTTATAATTTATCAAAAATGAAAAAAAGAAAGTATAAGATATCATTCATGATTTGCATTATGTTCAAAAAATAACTATGTTGATATGATGGTTAAAATGCCAATTTTACACCATCATATAAAGTTATGCAAAAGTTGTATTGCATGCTTATTCTTGTTGGCTGCTAGTTCACTAGGTGTCAGATCAACGGTAAGAGTTTAACATTCTGATCTTAAAGGGATAGAGTTCAAAACGGCTGTAATATGACCATCAGTGTCACTTTAATTAATAAAACCTATTGGCTGCCAACTCGATATCCCCCCATGATGACATTTTTTGGCTCTTTTTATCATTTTTCTCCTCTACATAACTTTCTTATCAGTTACCTGAAAAATAATATCTTTGTTGATGATTGGCAAAGTATGCAATCTTAGGTAAGATGCTTGAAACTTATTTCTATTTTTCATTTTAGTTTTGTTATGTTTGAAAAAAAGAATCAATCAGCACCATAGAGTTGCAGATTATATTTCCACCTAGTCAGAGAGGATAAGAAAATTGTGCAAGATTTATTTTTAATTGTCATGCATTGAAGAGACTCTTTCTGTGGCATGAATACAAGGAGTCAATCACAGTACTTTTTTCTGTTACTAACCTTATTCACAAACTACTTATGTCAAAAAATCCTTAATTTAAACTATACTTGAGTTAGTTATGTGAATCCTTCCTTGCAATTGGCAAATGATATGTTGTGATCTAAGATAGCTCAGAGTCTGAGACATGACCAGAAGAAACTCTTCTTATTGGCCTCGGACTTGATATTAGATGTTTATCTGAATTAATCCGCATGTTTCGCAATCGAGGGGACATTTTTGGAGGTCTTTCTAATTTCCCTTTTGTTGCACCTGCATTGAGAAGCATATGAAAATTTCATATAAAAAAAAACATTTAGTCATTACTTTATATGCCACATAATAATAGTCATTACCATTGATGTCAACATAGAATGCAAACATTAGGTTTTTAAAGAAACCCTTATTGCTGTATTGAAAAAAATTCATGGATGCTGCTAATAAGAAGTAAGAACCCAAGAAAATTTGATTCTAACCTGTTAGTTTTACCCTCGAATCTAGCGATTTCCTGGTCAGTGCCTGCCTCCTGATGTTCATAATCTCAGGCGAAATGGAAGGTTTCTTTTCTATTACTGATAGAAATGGCTCATCTCCAGAAGTAACAAGTTCATCACCGCAAGCTGAAGCGTCACTTCCAGATTCAGAGTTATCCTTAGAGCTAGTACTCCTTTTTTCTCGCTCGATGACTCGATATGCAAACATTTGAAATGGAATATTAGATATCGACGATGATTCAGAACTTTCCCAAGTAGGAAACTTCTTCAAAAGTGCCAACTCTATATCACAGTAATCTACAGGTGGAATTGGTGGCGGCTCTGTCTCTTTATTGTAACAAGGATTCAATGCAAGAAATCTTTTTATATAACGAAGAATTCTACATATGGACGAGAAATTCGGACGTTGGTTCGGATCGGTATGCCAACATCTCTTCGTCAAGTTGGTAACATATTTCGGAGCATTAAGTGGAAAAAGTGGCCTTTCTCCTGCTCTTATGTTTCTGCTCATTTTCTCCCCTTGAAGATGACTATCTTCAAAAGGGACTTTACCGGTTAGAAGCTCAAAACAAACCATTCCAAAACTATACACATCAGATTTCTCCGTGTACTTGGAAATCAACGCGCCTCCCAAATGTTCTTGCTCTTCAAGTACCTCAGGAGAGTACCAAATGAATGAGAGTTCCATTTTGATTTGCATTCCCTTTCTGGCTCAAATCCTTGACAGAAGATAAGCCGAACCCTGATACCTTGGAATGCAAGTAACCTTCCGGCGAGGTACTTCTAGGCTTAACAAGAATGTTTGAAGGGTTTAATTCTCCATGATACACTTTCTTTGAATGGAGATATTCCATTCCTCTTGCAATCTGAAGCATTAGATCAACCGCAACATGAAGCAAGAATGGTATTCGCTTCCTCGGACCATGAATCTCTTTAATATGCGTGCTAAGAGTTTTGCTCATCAATTCCATCAACAAAAAGCATTCTTTTTTCTCCTCATCACTAAAACCACAAAGACAATCCATTATATTTGGATGTGAAAGTGATAAAAGCTCTTTGATCTCACTTGACAAAGCATCAATGTCACCAGAAAAATGTCTTACAACAAAACTTTCGCCTAACCATTGAATCTCTTTGTACTGACTTCCATTCCCCATTCTTCTCCTCACCTGATAGTCCTTAGATTTAACCAATATCGAACTCGGCAGAAGCCTATCATCCAACGATTCCGACACTTCTAAATTCCTCAAAAGTAAATCTATTAATTTCTTCTCATACTTTGTCGCACCCGACACTTTCTTTTCATGGATTTTGTTGAAAAGAAACCATCTATCTTCCTTCCAACCTGTTTCGTAACGGTTACACAAATCCTGAGTACTAAGATACTGCTTCCCAAATTTCCACTTGAAAAGCTTCATGTCTCTATATTCTTTTATATACTTACTGGAATTGATAAGCCTCTTCTTTTGCATCTCGTCTAGATCCCAACCGGATGTTTCAGCAGCCGATTCAATAGCTTCGATCACAATAGGCATGCTACAAAGCAAATTGTGTATGTAAAACTCAACACAATCTGTATTGTGACACAAGGTAATGGCTTTAGCCCAAAAATCCTTTATTTCCAAGCAATGCTTAACATAAACCTCTCCTTCTTTGAAAATCTTATAAATCTCTTTTAAGGGTTGTTCTAGAACCTTCCACTTTCCATTTTTCTCTTCAAATTTTAAGTTCTGTACGACCTCGTCTGCAATTGATTCATATGCACAGCTGAAAACATCTAGAAGAAGACAACATTGTCTCTGATTGATTTGAATGTTCTCTCTGAATACCATTACGGCCTTTAAACTTCCAAGTGCCTCACCAATCTGTCTAAATTGGTCCATAATTCTGGTTTTGATCTAAAACAAAACCTGCCAAAAACAAAAATCAATGTAATTTACAACATAGCACGGATATTTGGATGAAAGGTGTGTCTGGTGTCCGACACAGATACATTGTTGCATTCAATTACATTTATTTTCTTAAATTATTACAAATGTATATGTGTCTGTGTCGTGTCTGTTGTGTCAGTGCTTCACAGGTAATTCATCAAAGAGTTTAGATGCTAACCAGATAAGAATTGTGACAAAGAAGGAGATTGAAAAATCAAGCTCCTTCTATTGTTAAACTGATGCAGTGTAAATCACTTTCAATTTCACTTCAAATTAATGCAATATTATTTAATTCAAGTACATTCAAATGAACATGAAATTTTATTAAGAAAAATGTGTTCTTGGTTATCTTTGCAAGAGAGTGAAAATTGTATGGAACCCAAAAAAAATGAAAAGGTGTGAAAAAAATGTGCCTATGGTAAAATTTTGAACTTTGTAACATTTAGAACAAATTTTGCGGAATGTGTTATGATTAAGATTAGAATATCTTTGTAGTTTGAGGTAAACCACTCAAAACATTATTCCAATGTGAATGGTTTTGTGGGGGACATAGCAATCCTCCGAATTTTATGGCTTTTTATGGTTTGTTTGATATGACCAATTGTTTTAATCTATATACATTTCTCATCACAAAAAATGCTCAAATATTATTCATCTACTAGTACTTCTTTTGGTTTTAAATTAAAATTATTGAATTTGAGATTTAGACTGACCGATATTGATCGAACACTGATATACTCTTTCCAATCTTAAATATAAATAAAAGTCAAAATGTATTTGGCCTAAATTTGAACCAAATATATTTTGAATTTTGTTTATATTTAAGATCGGAGGTAGTCGTTGTTATTATGAATTCAATTGAAGAAAGTAGTATGTTATTATAGTCCGGTCACTAAAATGATTCGAGAAAAAGAGATATGTGTCACTTGATCTAACGATTAAGGAAATAAAGTTAAAAAGAAATATTCATTTAACCTTCTATTGGCAAGGAAAGTGTGAAAAATAAAATCAACCGTTAACTAATATACATATAAATACTCGAAACTCTAAAGACTATAGACTTGAGATAAAGTAATGATTTATAGTTGATATCTGATGGATTAAAATAATAGAAAATAAATATAACTCGTATAAAATCGATATTTGTATTCAATTAAATTATTATCACAACAAGAAAAATGGATAGTGTCATGAATTTTATATGTAGAAAATATCATCAACCAACATTAATATCTCTAATATATTATAATCTGCCGTACATAGATGATTTAAGTCAGAAATGAGTTCACACTTCATTGCTTCAACGGCTTGAATAAACCAACAACAATAATCCTTGTGCATGCATGATAGATGAACTTGTTTTCAATAAGCACCAACTAGCTATGGTCAAAGACAAGGAAGACCAATGTCTAGGTTGAGTTTTATTTTATAATTTCATGCTTTGATGTTCTTCACATGTTTTTGTAGATACATGCAAATGATGATGTCATAGTGTATTATTTTACTATATCACCACTCTTCTACCACATGCATTCACTTCAATTAAATTATATTGTAGTAGTACATGGAACATGCCTTGTGAGGAAGTAAACAAAAAACACTGCCACAAAATACAAATCCCTTCCCTTTCCATAATATATTTAGTCGGTGTCACAATTTTATTACATATTTTATCTCCTCTTATATATTTATTTGATAACCTTTATAGTTTAATAAAAAAAATCTTTATGTATATCTTTTTATTAAATTTATGTGTGGGTAGAAAAATAATAGTTAAGGATCTCACAACTCTGAAGTTTATTCTCATATAGCTGTTCCGCCAGATGGAATGAATCTCCTCTTACTAGCTGATGCTAGTGGGACTCTGTTTTCTCGTTAATTCATTTTTGTTTTTTCTCTTTTTCCTCTTGTACCAAAAAAAAAGAAATTCAAGTATCTCTTTTGCTACTTTTTTGTCAAGTTGCCTAATAATTTAAATTTACCTTTTTAATATTAATAAGTGTGAGTATTAGAATTTGAACATTAATCATATATATCATATATGCAATGTTTTTATCAACTAGATTATACTCACAAATATGCTAGTTCTCTTAGTAAGTATCAAGGTTCTATTTTATATAGAGTAGCAACTAACAAGTAATGAGTACAAATGTTGGAGGGGTGCATTTATTCTCCTTAGTTTTGTAGGGTGAAATAAGATACCTCCAATTATTGGATTTAATTAGTATCATACTATATTATATTCAAATTTGATATTTTATATGTAGCTATCATGTGAGTTAGACTTAGACACATCTGATAGAAACCTTCTGCACACCTTAATGGTAACATATTAAATGTTGGAGTCATTGATAAATTATATATGACAAAGTCAACTTCATAATCATATACCAAATAATAACATGCACTATTTTTAAAATCAAAATTATAATGTCCGAAAATCATCTCTTATATTTAGCCATTAATAACTAGCTTTAGTTTCTGATAATTTTTGTCCTTACAAAAAAATGTGTCTCCCTAATCCTAATTTTTTTGAACAGACCTCCCTAATCCTAATTTATAGTTTCACACTTAAAATTCATTGGATTTTACAACCTACTCTTAAGATATACTACTACTTAAGTTTCAATAGTGAATTGATGAACATAAACAAGCTATATTTGAATCAAATATAAGATGATACAAATATGATATTTTGTACTAGTGGTGTTTATTTGTCTTGTGTCTTGACATTACCATTTTGTACTGGCAGAAAATCCTTGCCAATCTGACAAGTTATTTTCAGCTCAACCCTTCTCTGGTGTATAGGAGTAGTAGTTTATATTGAAATGTGAAACTGGCACATTCAGAAATTATTTGTCTAAGTTCAGAAAACTACACTATCTATTATACAGCTCAATGGCAACCAAGTGGTGTCAATGTCTCCAACTGAATAAGCTTTGTACAAAACACTAAAATAATACATAACCTATTCATAGAAGGCACAAGTTTATTTTTCCAAATATTCTACTCTCTATATATATAATCTATCATATATATAATCCAAATCTTTTACAAGGATTTTTACAATTTAACAAAAAATACAAAATATTCATTTGGGCCAGACCATAATGCATCCTCCATGACCCCATCAAAATCACCTGGTTAAAGGTTGTTTTCCTAACAGACGATGCAGCCAAGATGTCACTGTGACACTAATGAGATATACAGACAACTAAGTGCATGTTTGGAATCACAGTGTTAGTAAGTTTCGACAAAACCTCAGTAGTACCGTGATTCTAACAAACTCACTGTCAATCCAAATATGAACTAAGGAGAAGAGCTATCGTCGTCTGAGGAGCTGTAGTTTCTCCTTCCATGTAATCCAGGAAGTGGTTGTGGAAGCATAGGGTTCACCGGAACAGGAAATCTATGAGCTGAACTAATCATGGTCTTTTCATTTATATTACCAACTTCTCTGCATACCCTATCAAGAACTGATAAAAAGTCTCTTACTACCATGAAGATTCTAAATGGATGAGCTTCTTCTTTAGACAAGTTTCCATGAAAATACTCTGTGATCTCCTTCACAAGTGATAAAGCAACACTTTCTTGTGCTTGAATTCTAACAATCTCCTCCTCAGCCATTCTCATGAACTTGTTCATTGATTCTGTGAATTTCTGAATGGTTTCGTCCGATCCCGCCGTTTGATTCAATTTCACAATCTCGGCAATGTGTGAGATTCCTTTTGAAAGTTTAGAGACTTCGCTCGTGAGAACTTCGGAGTCCATCGCTGCGGCTTTCTTCACATTGCCTAGATCGGAACTTAGACTAGATACTACTTGAAGGCCGAGTCTTCTACACTTGGCGTCGTCGTTCAATGTTGTGGTTGGTGTTTGATTAGTAGTGGTATCCGCATGACGAGCTCCTTCGGTTCTAATGATTTCTTGTACAACAAAGTGTAGAAGAGTTGTTTTTCCGTCTGCGCCTTTGACATCAACCAGCTTGAGAAGTGTATCGAGCTTGAATGCATGTGCATCACCTCGGTTTGTTCCAACATTCATGCGGTTTCCGGTTTTGAGGACAGCTTCTAGAAGCTTCAAGAACATTCTACTGTTTCGTAGCTCTTCACATGCAACCTGCAAATGTCTTGATCAGAACATGCAAAGAACCACAAAATTATGGGACATCATGACCAGATTATAATACGATATGATTACCTCTAGAGTTTGAAAGGATTTCCGAAGATACTCCACTTCGGACTCAAAATTGGCTATGTAAAGCATAGCTTCCACCCTTTTAAATGCGAAAGGTACATCGAGAACTGCCTTCAAAAATTTCTCGGCATGACCAAGTTTGTTTGGAGAGTCGTCTTTATGGTTCTTCAATTTACGCTCTTCTTCCTTGCTTGGCGCCATTTTTAACAAGCTTTCAAGTAGTTCAGTTCCAAGTGTATCAGTAACACCTATTAAAAAGACAAATTGATTAATTTACGTAAAGAGGTTAGTTATCATAAATTGTCGGTGTAAAATGTTTTACACAAAATCACAACCAATCGTATGTGTGACTTTAGAAACAATTATCATTGAAGTCAAATGTGATCCAATGGTCTAATTCTTACTGTTATGGACAATCAACTACTAAGTAAAAAATCTATACTTTGACAATGTATATGAAATAAATCTTTTACAATCAATATCTAAGTCATAAACCTTGAGAATCACATAACATGTCAATAAACAAACCAAGGTATGGATTTATGATGTAAATGGTATGAAAGGAAAACTTATAAAACACATAACAACAACTCACTTTTAGACACAAATTATGCTTTTAGTAAACATAAGATAGCAATAAAACAACATAACAAAATTGTCTACTAGCTTCATTCAAGTGATACATGTAAAATAATAATAACACCTCCACCTAACTTTTCAAACTAAATCAAAGCAAAAGATGTTTGTCAAATTAATGTTGGTATATCTCTATTTTATTTCTTTTTAAAACGCAACTACCAATTGCATACCATTAACTAAAAATGATGTGCAAGTAGGTAACAAATCTAATCCAAAGGATTATATTGAAGAAACAAAAACAAGCAAGGATTTGCATAAGTGATGGCTTAACCACTGCACTTAATTAAGAAATTGTTCAATAACAGATCTAATCAATAATCACAACAAAACTTGAGAGGAAAACAAAATACATTACATACCTTCTAAAAGTGCTTCACACACTTCCTCTACCGTAACGTTAACCGCTCGAAGCAAGATAGCAATATTTTGAGACTTTTTAGGATCAAGTACCCTATCTTCGTGATGTTGAGGTGCAAGAACTGAACGTGGCGTAGCATCTTTTGGTTTTGGATTTGGTGTGTTCACCACAAACAATGTTTCTATCATTTCCTCATTCAACCTGCACCCATTCCAATCCAAAACAAACCACTTTAGATTTTTAAAACACATTGCAATGTAGTACTAGATAAACATTAAACTCATCAACTACTCATATAACCAACATTGAACATTCTAAAAATAGTAACTAACAATAACAACTACTAACAATCTACAACATAACAATATGAAAATGGCATGATGATGATAATTGAACTGAAACTCTTACTTAAATGAGCTGGATCTCAGATGATCCCAAACCATTTCGCGATCGGAACTTGCCCTCACTTTATCCCAATGCAAAGGCTTCAACTTTGGCTTAGAAACCTCTTCAGAACTCTCCTCAAAACTAGGTGGCAATTCAACAGGAGAAACCAATGCATTAGGAGGTGCTTGCAACACAAAAGGTCTTGAAGGAGGCTTTAATTCCGGCGGCCTACAAACCACCGGTTGACCGACAGGAGTTGTTGGAGAAGGTACTTCCCATTGCTTCCGATGACGCAGTGGCATTGCCGCCGATGGTGGTGGTGGTGGCGGTGGTGGAGGAGCTGCCGAAACACTAATAGAAGGTGTAATTGGTGTTGAAAGAACCGGAATTTCCCAATGTTTTCTTTGAGAAATAACACCATGTTGAATCAAAACAGTCGGTGATTCAACAATTGGTGTTAAAAGGTCTGGAATCTCCCAATGCTTCCTAGAAGTTGGTGGTGGCGGTGGTGGTGGTGGTTGAGTGTTTATAGTGTTTATCTCTCTCTCCGGCGATGAAAAAAGCGTCGGTGAAAGAGGTAATGATGAAAGAGGAGAATGTCTAAACCGATCTGAAACATCTGAAATAGTTGGAGATTGATCCAACCCATGATTGTTATGATGATGCATCATCGTAATTTTCTCCGGCGACGGTAAACTAAACGCCGAAGACGAAGATTTACCACTAGAAGCATTAGATAATCTCGGAGAAGAACCATCTTCATTACAAGATTGAGTCTTTTCAACTTTAACAACAGACCCATCTGAATTTTTCGTCGGTGAAAGATTCAGAGGTGATAAAGACGGTGATTGACATTCTCCGGCAAAGATTTTCTCCGGCGTTGAAGACATTGAACAAGAAGACTTCACCTTCCGGTTAGAAGAAACTCGTGGGGAAGAAAGTGTTGATGAAGACAACGAGATTCTTCCACCTTCATTTCCGAGTATTGGCTGTGTCGGTGGCGGTGTGATTACATTTTCCGGCGACTTTGACTGCGATCTTCTAGGACTTAAACTAACCGGCGGCGAAAGACTAATAGAATGAGAACGATCCGGTGAAGCAGAAGAAGATGAATACGAAGAAGAAGAACTAGTAGATTCACTGCTACTTCGACCTACCAAATTCTCAGCTGAAATTCCGGCGAAAACTCTCCGAGAACCCGATCCAATTCCATTCAAAGAACCTCTCGGAGAATAAAACTCTTCTTCTTCATCTTCCCCAACCGTCACACCTTCATCATACATCGTCGAGCCTTGTCGCGCAAGCGGCGGTAAGGGCTGAAGCTCCGGCGAGTCCATTTTCCTAGGATTCCGACCACCACCACCACGAGCATCAGGTAGATCATCACCACGAGAGTTAACAATGTTACCCAGATAAAGAAACTCGGAGCTAGTAGAAGAAACATTCCTCGACTTCGCAATGGTGCCGGTGCCGGAGGTGGTAACAACTCCGGCACCACTTTCTCGAGGAAAAAGACGAATACTACTATCGGATCTGAGTGTTTTATCATCAGCAGTGAAGCTTCTTCTGCGTCGGCGACAGTATATAAAAGAAGAAATGGAAGCAACAGCAATGGCGGCGAGAACGGCGGCAATGGCGACGGCGAGGAGTTTAGAAGAAGAAGATTTGGGTTTAGGGGTTTGAGGGAGAATAAGAGATGAAATATTAGCGGGGAATGAAGCGAAGGAAGAAGGTGAAGGTGGTGGTGGTGGTGAAGGGTATGTTGGGAAAAAAGGTGTTGAAGAAGAAGATGATGAAGAAGTGTTAGGGGTATTTGTGGAAAAAGGAAGTTTGGGATTTGGTGATGGTGGAGATGGGTTTGGAGATTGAGAAGGTGAGTTTTGAGGGTCAAAAGGTTGATGAAGGAACCTTCTTGGTTGAGAAGAAGTTAATGGTGTGAAGATGCATAAGAAGAAGAAGAAATAGAAACTATGCATTGTGAAGTTGAGGTTTGTGTGTGTGTGTTTTTTGTTGATTATAGTGATAGTGAGTGTGTGTAGTGAGAGAGAGATGAATGAATGGGGAAAATGAAAACAAAGAGTGAAGGTGAAATTTGGGTAATGGTGGATCCAGCTAAGATTCTGCTTGTCTTTGTGTTTTTTTTTTTCTTTCTTTCTGCTAGTACTAGTTATTTATTCTACCTTATTTACTTCATTGGTTATAGTATTTGATTAATTATTTGTCCACTAAATCATAAGAATATTGAAGGTCTTATTCAATCAATAATGTAGTTTTTATTTATTGTTATAACATTCAATAAGGTTTGGCGTGATTATAAATTCGAATGACGATTTTTGTGTAAGAAATTTTTGTGTCATTTAAGTTTATGAATATTGTTTTTCAAAGATTAAGTTTTGCTATACAAAAAGGTTTAGCGGCGCAACTTGTTGTTAATCTATCTTTTATTCGTATGTAATTATTTATTCATATATAATACTTTAATTTATTTATCAAACAACAAATTGAAGAACCAATTTTATTAAAAAAAATGACTAATTGACTAATTTAGCATAAGAAGTGTACAATTTAGATGCTAAACAAAATTTAAATACATCATATAAGTAGAAAGTTATAATTCTCGCTAACTCATTCAAAGTAAATAATGGCTAACTCAAGAAGCAAAAGTACAATTGAAGTCTTTAAACTTCACCTTGAACTACCACTAAACATAAATTTTAACTTGACAAACAACAGAATCTGCAAGAAAATTATTATTGTTAAAACAACAATCATTACGAGCCCTCCAAATTAACCAAGTAGTTGTCAACCAAATAACTTAAAAAGCAATCTTTAATCTTCAAGAAACGAACTTGTAAACTTCTAAATTGTTGAGCGTGAGCAAACACATTATTATGCATAACACTTTGCACACCTCATCAATTAAGAACGTCACACCGCGTCTTATGAGAAAATCCACAAATCAAGAAGAGATGAGATACAGTCTCGACCGAACCGCAACCAAAAATTCAATTGATATTATTATATTTAAAATACACCTTTTAAAAAGATTATCACAAGTAGAGATCCGATTAGCCAAAAATCGTCAAACAAACACTGACACTTTAAAAAGAACAACTTTATTCCAAACTAGAGAGTTATTGTACCGCTATACTTCCTCTTGCTCTTCTCTATCTGTCAAAGTGCAGTAGGCATCTTTGACTGTATAAACCTTTGAATGGAGAGTCTCCAAAACCACGTATCAATCGCATTAGCTTGTGTGAGAAGAAAAAATTAAATTGTGGGGAAGAATCTATACGTGTTATTTAGATTTTTCGATGAAGGTTATTCTTAATGCGGTAACGAAAAGAAGAAAAATAGTGATATATGATAAATATTAATAAATGAAGTAAGAGCATGTGTTAAAAAAAAATTAGGTGCGTTTAGGGCTAGTGAAACTTCCTTTTGATATGTTGATTAAAGTATAGGAAAATACTAACTGGTGCCCTCGAGGCCTTGGTTAAGGAATCGAATATATAAACGTGACATTGAAAATTGTGCGGTCAACTTTTTAAAAATTGAAAAAATGATAATTTTATTTTAATATTTTTTTTTAGATTCCTTAACCAATACCCCGAAGACCAGTTAGCATAACACTAAATTATATTCTCTACATCAACCAGTATATTTTGTGAACAAAAGTGGCACAGAGCTCAAACTGAATTATGTCTGTAAAGATGATGGTTGGGTTGGGACTTACAATTACAAAATTTAGCAACAATTATTCAACAAATTGCACCTCTTGTAATTTCGGATACTCGCCTAAATAATGGCTTAACTTGGCAACTTGCTCAATAAGGAACTTATACTTGCTCAAGTAGTTACTTTTGGAGATAAATTAATCTATTTATTTTATTATAACAAATCAGAAACTCATTCATGTTAAATATGAAAGTACGAGAAACTAAGTTAAATTGTATTTTTATCAATAAATTAAATTGTGAGAAAATTGTGAAAGACTACTATGAAACATTATTCACTTTAAATATTAAATTAATTTTTAAAATAACATTTTTTTTAATAGAAAAAAAAAGTGCATATGATACACCTTTTATAAGACAGAGGGATTAAGTTTTGCTAATGATGCTAGCATATCCTGCGGAATAAAATTAAATGCAATAATGTATAGTAGATGGGAAACCACTTATGTTCGTATTTTGTCTTGCCTTTCTTTGAAGTTTTACTCCATCAAACAAAAAATTCAATAATAATGTGAGTACTTTTTAGTTTGACGATTGACATTGAAAAATGGAAGGAGAAAGAAAACACATTGCAATGCCTTAAAGGAGGGGAAAGGATTCATCAAAGAAAATTAACTATAAAGAAAAGGCTGGAAAAAAAAACTTTTTCTTTTAAGAAGCACTTCCCGTTGAACATTTGTGATTTGTGGGCTCTGGTCACGGTACTTTTGAGAGAAAAAAAAAGAATAATAAATAAATAAAGGAAATGAAAGAGAGAAAAAAAAAATGAAATTAAGACTTAAGAGGGCAACTACTGCTTTTGAGGTTTGATATAGAGTGAGCTTATTTCACTTGGTATGGGTAAAAAATAGTTTGAGAGAGAGAGTAGTAGATAAATTGTTTAGTTAAATTTAGAATTGGATGTGTTTTTTATCTTTATAAATATTTGAGCTTTTTATTTTTAGTTTATCTAAATTTTTTTCACATGTCCAATTCATTTTTATTTTAAGATATAACTAGGTAAAAGACTCAATCTGATGAAACTTTTATGTAATATCTGATTCTTTTCGGCTCACAAATGGTTAGTCAAGCTCGTAATGTGTTTCAACAGTTACTTGAACTCAACATTGATGATAGGTTCAAAATAACTTATTCATCGATGTTCAACAGCTAATTAAACAATCAAACAAATAAAGTAAAGATTTTATGTGTCAAAATTTTGGATAGAAAAATGCTTCGAATAATTTAACTTAATTTATAAATTAGGAGATTGCTAATTTAAACTAAGTAGGTCAAAGTTAGCAATGTGCACCTTTATATTTGGACAAAAATGACCCTTTGTTATTTGACAAGTTAATTTTAAATAAAAGGACAATTATGTCAATTTTCATTTAACTAATTTAAAAATATATGGATAATATAGCCTAATTATGTTTTTTTTGACAGATATAGCCTAATTATTGAAAATGATTATAAGGACATTTTTCTTTCCTCTTCCTTATATATGATGCCATGCCACACTGAATTATAGTGGTAGTTAAGCTCTAATAATGATTTGATTGTGCAAATCAATTACTTTCTTACAATATATAATAGGAGCAATTCAATAGTATAGTAGTATACTTAAAGTTTACATAAAAGCTTATGTAAATTGAGAGCTCATAAAAAATGCTTACAAATATATTTATCAATGAAATCTTTACAACAATGGTGTGATTTGAACCAAAATCCTTAATCTGGAGTACATCCAAATTGACTACATAATTACTAATATTATTGACAAAACATAAATAAAATTTGACTATTTTTTTTTTATAAAATCAAATTGTACTACTATATGCACTATTTTATTTTCAATATTTAATGGGTTTTTAAAAACGAAATGTTTATAATTAAACTAAAACTCATATAAGAATTCGAATTCAGCCAAAAGAGATTATAATTTTAAAAATCTTTATAATTTTATTTGACTTAAAAGAGATTAATTTTTACATATACACATGCAAACTCATACTCAATCGAAAATGATAAACATTGTTCTTAGAGCAATGGTTAAGGAAACAAAAGAAGTAAAAAAATTCTTAAAATTTATGTAATTTACTTTTTAAATCAATAAAATCCAATTTTCAAAGTATGTTATACCTTTTTTAGTAACCTTAACTAGTGCTTAACTAATGCCCTAAGAGCACTAGTTAGTTGACGAGACCCATACTCAATTTATACCAAAAAGTGGCAATATATCTGAGTCAGATTGCCGCACCTCTGGAAGCCATCATTCTCCCAAAGAAATATGTGTCCAGTAGTACGTAACATACATTTAAATGTTCCCATACTTATACTTGCTCCCCAACTAATTTGTGACTCTTATTATTGTATACACCTATATGCTTTATGGATAATAGTTATTAGTTAATCCTTTGGTTGTTTTATTGTGTGTCGCTATTATATGATACTACATTCATTTGTTTCCATTTTTATGTTTATTGTCATGGATTTTTTCTTTAATTATTTGGAGATTTCTACAACTTATTGGAGTTTCCAAATTCTAGAGCAGCCCCCCACCTCTCTATCTCTCTGATCTCTCACCAATCACCATAAATTTTCTCTGCTCATCTATCTTAAATTTTTTGGCTTATTTCACCATATTCAATTCTATAAAATCAACTTTTTTTTTTCAACTTGTAAAATATAAAAATAGTTATAGTATAACATTTTAGATATACTATAGCTTTTAAAAAATAAATTTGTATTTCTTTTTATTGAAACCTTAATTTTAAATATTAAAAGAGGACCTCTAAATCATCTCAGGTAATGCCTCTTAATATGTTAACATATGATCATTACTTGATTAAAAGTGAATAAATACAAATCTTGATTCAAAATCTGATCAACTATGATGGTGTGTCCTTGGTGATGAAAGTTTAGTTTTAGTATTTTTTTTTTTATAGACTTATAAATAGGTGGTTTCACACCACTTTTTGGTACGATTTACAACCTTAATACTCTCATCTTGCACACATATTGACTTGAGCGTCAGAGTCTCCCCCCCCTTCCTTTGTCAAGGAACTGAGCCACCATTACAACCACCATTCGCCACTGTAGCATCATTCCTTAGAGTTAAGACGTTTGGATCGAATAGAACAACTTTAAAGCGTCATGTTAGATTTATCATTATGTTTATCTCAATATCTATCCATCTCAAGCTTTTTGGCAAGCTAATGTTTTCTTTACAAAAAGTTATAAAATCTTTGCCAATTACCAATATGATTGTAGTAAGGAAAGTGAATTTAAAAAACCAATGCAACTTTTTATGATTTGGGTAATAATTTGCTTTATTTTTTTTCTAGCCTTTTCATTTATTAACGTTTTATGACGTTAATTAACGTCTCTTTTGATAACAATTAAGAAAAGAGTATACTATATGCAACTAGGCCTCATCATTTTTGCATTATACTATATGTAGAAAAAAAAAATTAGATACATTATGTGCAGAACTTTGTCTTTGTGTTTGAACAAATAAGAGTTGGAGTACATATGCTATGCTTCCTAAAAATGAGACCATTCTCTATAAATGAAAATAGTTGTATGATTTTGGAATATTACTACAACATTAGGAACTACAAATAGGCCATGGATCAAAATACAAAATGTTTATGTAATTTCGTTAGTTATTGCCCATAGCTTCCAGAAAAATAAAATAGAGGGAGAACCATTTAGAAGTTGATACCAATAATTTTCTAAATATTAATCATATATATAGGTGCCATTGTCTATATATAAAGGGAGGGCCATTTTAGAAGTTTTTTTTTTTGTTTTTGAAAGGAGAGCCATTTTAGAAGTTGACACCAATATATTTTTTTTATTAACTAATACTACTAGAAAAAACATAATTAGAGAGAGTACAAAATACAAATCCATCACTAATGTGTTAAATTTCCGTCCCAAACACTTTTAGCGACGGATTTAGTAAAAGCACAAAATCTATTTCTATTAGTGAGGGATTTTGTTCCCTTTTAAATTTCGTCTCTAATTTGTGTGTTTTTAATAGTGCAATAATTTTCTAAATGTTAACCATAGTATTAACAATTAATTAGGTGGCATTTAAACTTTCCTCAAAACAAAAAAAAAGGTGACATTTAAACTTGTCTATATATGCTAGCATTTAATAGAATTGCAATCAAACTAACGTTAATTGGTTTAATGGTGAATGGTGTTGAACTTAATAAGGAGAATCATAGTTTGATCCCCGCAATTATATTTAAAGTGGACTGAAATTATTTGATACTAATAAAATTTTCAAAATAAGGACTATAATATCACTTTATAAAATAAATAAATAAATATATTAGAATTTAAACTCTAATTCATGCATATAATATATAATATCAATGTCCTTTTTCTAATTTTGAAGAATCAACTACTAAGAAAAGGTAGCTTTTTTATTTATTTCACAAAATTACACTAGTAAGCATTCATCTTATTTGTTATTTATAATATTTTGATCCTTTATCATTGTTTTTTATTAATTTGGTGTTTTATTTGTCTTTGTAGGATAAATTAAGTGGTAAGGGTTAGAAAAATTTGAGTTGAGTAAGAGGAAGTCTAGAATTCAATACCTAGCAGGAGTAATTTATCTTTCCCATATACAAGACAAAAAAAATTAGTCATTTATCTTATTTTATTTGTAAGACTTTTGTCCTTTATCTTTATTTTGTATCAAGTTTATTCTTTATCTTTATTATTTGTATCAAATTGATCTATTTTCTCATTTTTTATTAAGAAAAAAAATTGATATTACAAACAAAAATTGATGAGAAAATTGATGTACCAAATTAATCTTTTATCTTTATTTTATATCAAATTGATGTATTAAATAAAATATTTTATTTTTATATTTCGAAAACAAAATTAACTTGATATGGCTTCTGATGATGATTTGCTATATATACGGAGCTTGGATGCGGATGTCGGTCACCGAAAGCGGTTGCAATTAATGTTCATCATACTACTAAATTGTCTTCTTCTATATATTTTACACGTGTGACAACAAAATTTAGAGTATATACCTCCAACCACTATAAAAAGTTTTAAACGATATAATTTTTTATAAAATACATCGTTGGATTGAAAGTATATATTATATAGATCATTTGTGTAAAATTTCAGACAAATTTAAAATCATTTGATATGTTATTGAAACACATAAAGATTAACGGTGTTTAAGAAATCACAGAAACTGTTAATTTTGATGCGTCTCAATAACATATCAAATGATTTTAGATTTGTTTGAAATTTAACACAAATGATCTATATGATATAAACTTTTAATCCAACGGTGTATTTTATTAAAATTCATATCGGTTAATTTTTTTTTAAGTGATTGAGGGTATATACCCCCAAATTTTTTGGGATAGACAAGAAAAAGCCTTTTTACACACTAAATTGTGTTTCTACTTTGATATTGAACTTGGTAAAAATTATTGTTCTGCGACTGCATTTAGAAAAAGATTATAATTATTTGATGTTAGAAATCGTCTGAAATTATAGATAATTTCTCATTCCATCCCCAACACTCTCTTTTCCCCTTCAAAATGAATTTTGTATGAGAGTAAAAACTCATTTGTATGAGAGAGTATTAAAGGAAAAAGAAAGTGTTGGAGAATGAAATGAGAAATTATCAAAATTATAAATTACTTAAATCTCATTCCACTAGAAACCAAAAAATAAAAACAAACAAAATAATAAATAAATTGTGTTTCTACTAACTCGAATAATACTACTAGACCATGAGTATGCACAAATAACTTAAAATGACCATGAGTATAAAACGAGTATCCACAGAGAAAAATGATCACATCCATCATTAACAAATTGTGCACAACGTTGCCTAATTATTGAAAATGATTAGAAGGACATTTTTCTTTCCTCTTCCTTATACTATGATGCCATGCCACACTGAATTATAGTGGTAGTTAAGCTTTAATAATGATTTGATTGTGGAAATCAATTACTACACTTTTACACTAGTAATAATTCAACATCATAAAACATCACACAACTTAATTAAAGTTTATGATCTTTTTCTTATTTACACAAAAGCTTATGTAAATTGAGTTTAGAGCTCATAAAAAAAACGCTTACAGATTACAGACTATTATTAAAGAACTCTTTACATCAATGGTGTCATATGAACCAAAATTCTTAATCCGGAGTACATCTAAATTTTGACTATATAGTTACTATTGACAAAAGATAACTAAAAATTGAAGGATTCGTCACGAAATATTTATTAAACTAAAACTCGTATGAATTTGAATTCAGCCATAAAAATACAACAATGTTAGATCTTTTTAAAGAAAAACTTTAACACTCATTACCATTTCATTCGACTAAAAAAATTAATCTCTATAATTGTACAAATAAATGCTCCATTTATACCGAAAAATGGCAATATATAAAAGTCACATTGCCGCATCTCTGAGGAGTGAGGACCATCATTCCCCCCAAAAAATAGTTGTCCAGTAGTAACATTTAAATGTTCTCATACTTTGGTGCAGTCGTGACTACATGTAGTAGGCGATTGTGATCCATTTGATCAAGATCAAACAATTTAAATTTTAAGATAATTTTTTTATTTTATTTTAATATAAATTTGGAGTTATTATTTGAACCATTGGTTAAGATTTTATGCTTAAATCTGACGACTGTATGACTGCACTAATATTGAATTCACTCAATCCAGGTCCCAAAGAATTGTTTTCTTTAACCAACCATGACATGAATTTTTCTAAATAGATTTTTTTTCAAAATAAATTTGTATTTTTTTTATTGAAACCTTAAGTTTTAATATTAAAACACGACCTCTAAAAGTCTAAATCATCTGTAACGTCTCTAATGTGTTGTTTTATATGATCATTATTACTTGATTGAAAGTGAATAAATACAACTCTTGATTCAAAATCTGATCAACTATGATGGTGTGTCCTTGGCGGTGAAAGTTCAGTTTTCATATTATTATTTTTTTATAGACTTTAGAGAATCATACTTCCTCCGTCCTTAATTATAAGACCCTTTTTGACCACTGCACGTACGCCAATGCACAATTTTGATAGCTAATATCTTTAATTATCTAGCAGTAAAAATTATAAAAATTTGATATCTTAAAAATACTCATCAAAACAAATCAAACAAGATCGTATATGCTAATATTTACATCTGTATATTATTAGAAAAATACGGTCAAAACATGATAGATAAATAGTAAAATTTAGTCAAAAGAGGTCTTATATTAAGGGATGGAGGGAGTATTAGATTTAACCTTATGTTAAGCTATTGTTCTATTTACAAAAAGTTAAAGTCTTTGCCAATTACCAATATGATTGTAGTAAGGAAACTGAATTTAAAAACCAAAACAACTTTTGTCAAAAAAAAAAAAAAACCAAAACAACTTTTTATGATTTGGGTAATAATTTGCTTTATGTTTTTCTAGCCTTTTTTTTATTTGCCGTTTTATGAAATTTAGTTAGTGTCTCTTTTGATAAAAATAAAAGTATATGCAATGCAGATAGGCCTCATCATTTTTGCATCATGTAGAAAAAAATTGTTTAGATACATTATATTGTGTAGAACTTTGTCTTTGTGTTTGAACAATAAGAGTTGGAGTACATATGGTATGCTTCCTAAAAATGAGACAATTCTCTATTAACGAAACTAGTTGTATGATTTGGAATATATAAATACAACCCATTAGGAACTACAAATGTTTACCAAATGTTCATCTAATTTCGTTAGTTATTGCCCTAGCTTCCAGAAAAATAAAATAAAGGGAGACTATTTTAGAAGTTTGACACCAATAATTTTCTAAATGTTAACCATATATATTAATAATTAGGTGGCATTTAAACTTGTCTATATATGGTAACATTTAATAGAATTGCAAAATTATAACAGTTTTGCCTCTATAGTCTTTAGAGTTAAGAAATGAAAACTTACAATGTAAATATGTATTTTTTTTTGTCGAATACTCTAATGGCTTAGATAGCACTTTATAAAATGATAAAACGAGCGTATTAGAGTTTGAATTTTAATTCGAGAATATAATATGCAATATCATTTTTCTAATTTTGAAGTATCATATCTAAAATCATCTGGTGACCACATGCAACAAAATCGCACTAGCCAAAAAGACCAAGCAACTGAGCAAGACCATATATACCAGTACCACACTACTAAGAAAAGGTAGCTTTTTTATTTATTTATTTAGAACATTTAATTATTATATAACACGTGAACGTGGAAGAGAACCCAAAAAAAGTTAACATGTGAACGTTGAGTCAGTATTTAAGAATATATATCAAGTAAAAAAAGAGTATTTAAGAACAAAAGTGGATGACCAAAAGATATCAATATATAATTTGAATTCAAAATGTAGTAAATAGTAATACACATTATTTATTTAATTACAAAGACTACAAAATTTACATCTTTCTTGACCCCAAAAAATTACATCTTTAAAAAGTTATGCACTTATATGTCCTTATTTATATTAAGATAAGATAGGTTTACCTTGTTTTATCATAGATAAATAAAAAAAGATAGGTTTATCTTGGTTTTATTTATTCATAGTTATGTTGTTAGAAAAAATCTCTCGATAAATAACATATTTATTCATAATTGTTATTTATAATGTTAATATATACTAAGAAATAACAATATACCCCAAACTATAATTTGGATAAATAGTTCTTAGATAATTTATACAGTTAATCATTTTGATATGTGATCCATTGTAGACTGATGTTTGACAATCTTCTAAAAATTTAACAGTGATTGATGTCACATTCCAAACGTAAAATTTTATGTTCCGTTTTGTCTTTCATAATTGAGACAATGATTTAATCGGTGTTGATTTGATAAAAATAATAATGAAAAATGTTGTGTGTGACTCAAAATCTAACTCATGTTTATTTCTTTTATGTTTTTGTCAAACCAATGTCAATCATATCATCTTCTTAGTCGTGACGACAAGAAGCAAAATGAGTTCATACTATTATTTTGAGAGAATGCCATGGTTGATCGTTGTCACCCACCTATCAAAGTGGTTCGTCGTAGAAATGACCTAATTCTTAAATCACCAGATATATTATTGTCGTAGCTTTAAAATTTTCCAAATGACTTTTTGGACACTGCAAACTAAACTTCGTTACATTCCAAAAACAACCCTCTCATATTTCAAACCTTACGCACATTTCTAAAATCCATTCACACAAAATAATCAACAACACAACATAAGTCAAATACATTTGACAAAACAATGCATGACAACTTGTGTCTTTTACGTACAAGTACTTTTTTTGGTTTGTTCGTACATTACTTTTGAACTAGAAAGTGGTAGTAAGGTTAACTTTGGACTTCCCGAAGTGAAATAAGGTTTCAAATCTAAATTAGATATTGAATTAAACTAAATCTTTTGATCATTAGATAGAATTTAATTAAGATATTCTATGAGCACTTGATTTTAGAATGAAACTTTGTGTTTTCATATGTTTTTGGAGAAACCAAGTTTCTAGTAGGCGAAACAAGAAATTGACCTCACCTAAATAACCCCTCTATTTTTTGGGCTTAGGCCCCGTTGAATACCAAAAAATTAATAACCCCTCTATTCTCAAAAGTATACATCCAACCTTGCAAAATTTGGTGTTTTGAGGGGTGTAAAAAGTAACTTCCAACAAGAATTTTGGCAATATTTTGGTGAAAGTAAAAAACGAATCATATAAAGGAGATGAGATTCGGAAGTAAAAAATTGGGGAAATGGTACGTAGCAATGTCCTTTGAGAGAATAAACTTTGATTTGCAAAAGAGCTTGTAGGGATTTTAAAAGTATTTTAGCCTTGAATTTTTATACTAAAAAAGTGTAATGGGATCAACTATATTAAAATTTTATAGCATATAGTTTGAAACAACTTTTCGCACCCTCACATTTCTACAAAATTGCCGATACTCTAAGAGTATAATTCTGAATACAAAATTCAAGTTTTTTTCTTCTAGATGCGTACATCCGAATTAGAATGCGAAAAGTTTCTCCAAAAATAGTTTACAAATTAACTACATATAGATATGATACAGACATCTGGCTAGCTGGTCGGTGTGGTTATTGTCTTTAAAACATAACCTTCTTGACTCAAGTTCGATTACCAACAAATGATGATGACGATGAATGAATGAACGATATGATACAAACATATCCATCTGTCGAAGTTAAATAAATGGTTCTTATATGGGAGAGGATTATCGATATACACACATAACCCCCCCATAGTTATTTCAGTTATCCTAAACAAGAAGCCTCTAATTCTAGTTTAAGAAAGTCTTATTAAATTATAAACTACAGAATATTTTATATGTAAAAAAGAAAAATCAGTCAAAACAATGCATACATGTTGAGATATATCCAGTGCTCCAAAAACTGGGAAAAGGAAGATCAAAGTTTACTAGCAATTCTATAAGGTTACTGTTATTATACAAGAATAGTTTATCTTCATCATATATTTTACCTGCTTCCTTTTCCATCATCAGGTGAATTCACCATCATGATAATCTTATAGTCAGGTCCCCTAGCTACTCTGCAACAAAATATGTAGGAATACATCAGTATCATTTCATTATATATATATATAGTACACAGTAATGACATATATTAAGATATTTTATCATTTCTGTTTTCCACCTTAATATATTCTTTTAAGCATTTAATTATATATCCAGTTTGAGATTTGTGAATTCAATAGAAATGAGTATACTCCAGTGATTCCCCAAGTGAAATTATTATAATATAAAAAAGGAGTGATTTGAACTGGTATTTTATCACACGAAAAAGGGAAGAATTCCCTTTGATTACAAAATAGATTGAAGAACTTTGAGAGTGTGCATCTCAACATCTATGTTGCAAAACAAGCAGAAACCATAGAAGAGATAATGCACAAACTGAAACGTTGAACTGTACAATGGGACATGTTTGTATAGCCAACGAAAACAGCTAGACGCTAATTCTCTCGATGGACATGAAACCCCTCTCGATCCCTCTTATTTATAGGCAAAGGCAACAGACATTGTTAGTTGTATGTTATGTAAGTAACTGAGATCTGAACTCTAGAACTTCTTCATATGTCCCGACTCAACCACTTGAGCTATGTCTAAGGATAGGCAACATCCATCGTTTCCCCTAATTATCTCCCTAAATCACCGAATAACTAACTAGAAGAAGTTACCTATTAATACCACCTTGAAGTTCACATTGTCCTAAAGTTTGTAGTAGCTAAAAAGAAGTTTCACCAGAGACATCGATATCGTCGAACTAGATTTTGTAGCTCTACCTGCTGGACTTCGCTTGGTTTATCACTAGCAGAAGATTCGGATAACGCCTGTTCTTTTCCTTAGTAATTGGGGTTTAGCCTGCTAAGTCAACATATTGACCCAAATTCTGTAAGGCTAGCCCAATTCCTTTCCTCCCTTTTCTTCACATGAGTTCATCAACTAATCTTTACAACTCACAAGATTGTAATGTGAATAGAATGTGTCCCACAATTTTTCGGTGGAAGACCCAAACCTTCACCACGGTGGCCATCATCATTGCATTTGCATCTTTATCATTCATCACTAGCATCATACTCCCTATCATGGAACAGTTTGAGTCAAGCGAATTGGGTGCAAATAGCTTCTTTCCGCTCAATTCTCGGCTCGCAGACCTCGTTCTATAGTATCCATGTATACCTCGTTATTGTGTCCACTGTATGATGCGGATCTTCTCTCATTTTTTGAGATACCCTCCAAGATCATAACTTTGACGCCGATTGATACAAATTGATAATATATCACAGAAAAAAAGAATTCCTTTTGATGACGTAATAGTTTGCAGAACTTCGAGGGTTTGTAGTTGTACCTCATGATGCCTTAAAGTCCTAATTCTCTCAAATGACAAAACACCGCTCGCTCTCAATCCCTTCGTTTATTTATAGGCATCATTCCTCATCCTCAGAAAAACATTTATTCCATGTATGCATTTGCATTAATATTCTTTAGCAATTTTGGTTATCTTTGTTCTTCACATAGGGTGGTACTCAGCGAAAAGTAGAGGATGGTTCTCATAACTGTAAATAACAGTTCTGAGTTCGGTTCAAACTTGGAAATAGTGCAACAAACCATAAAAGTAGGATTCGATTTAGGAATGTGAAAGTAACTGTTTGGCTTGGTTTATTGGAACTATGTTTTGGTTTGGTGTGGTTTTCTTTCCTGAACCGAACTATGAACAGGCCTAGCTAAGGGTAACCCACCAAGGAGAAAAACGAGCCTCTCCATAACTACACCAATAGCATAAATGATAAACAAGCCTCTCCACTTCTCTCTTCCGCTCCTCCCAAACTACTATATTTGAAATTGACAATAGAGATTTGTTGCTCAATTCAGGAAAGTTAGATAGCAACATAGCGCATGATTGCAGTTTGAGTCTTATAACTAGGAAACAAACAGGAAACCAATACAATTTAGTACCAGAGACATTATTGGAGGGGCCGGAATTCGAACCCCGGATTCCCCACTTCTCCACACTTAAAAGTGAGTCTATACTAGGCTACTTACCCAAAAAAAGTAGTTAAAGGTTCCTCATTAAACATTTATTCATAAAATAAACTCCAAAAAAGAAAGTAGCATGTAAACATGGACAGCGGAGGAAAATTAAAATTTGTGGCATATACAATGATTTACCTCAAGAAATCTGAAACTGTCAGCCAAATGTCTCCTCCACAGTACACTTTAACAAATAACAACAACCAATTGAGGAAAAGAGAGTGAACTAAGTACATAACTATTTCAGCCAGCGACCTTTATTGCCCCCAACTCGTCAATTCTTGAGCTCTTATGCTGCAAAACAAGAAGAAAGAAATTGAGCACATATGTTCATTGAAGATAAGACACTGTAAATAATAAATACACACCAGAAATGTGCTGAGACAGAAAAGACAAAAAAAACTCATCACAAGACTAAGCTTCATAATGTATTACCTTACTCTTTTTGTGTTTGTGCACGTCGTTTACATCATCATCTCCGTCATGCTTCCTCTTCTGAAATATATTGACCAAACGTAAGAGGTTACTAAATAGAACTAAATGTCTGGGATATATCCAAATAATATGAAGAGGAAAAGTTGATATCAAACAGTGTTGTCAATTGCGGATAACGAAAAAATGCGGACAACGGAAAAATCGTTTGTTCAAATTCTGCTGCATAACAGTGCTATAGCGCCGCTATTTCAAAATATATTGTACTAAATAAGTGTAGCGCGGAACAGTAGTGATTTGTTCAAATACAGCTGTGCAATAATAGCGCTATAACACCGCTATTTAACATCACTGGTATCTAATGAAACTGATTTTCATTGGATCCTAAACAGAGTTCATAAGCAAATGAGGGCTAACAGCATCAGCACGACACTAACTAAAAATCATAAAATTCATTTATTAAATTTGCAATGTTATTGCATGACAGAACTTTTGGCACACTTTTTCTCTCGATCTGAACTATATAGAAGCAGCAAACTAAAATTCTTCAACCTTATCATGATGTTTCTTTGAGTGATCAGCACTGGAATCACGGTGCTCCCTTTTTTCTTTCTTTTTCTCCTTATCCTTGTCTTTGTCTTTGCTTCTGTCCTTGTGACGATGTTTGTGCTTCTTATGCTCCCTGTCCTTGTCCTTATCTCTGTCTTTGTGCTTTTTATGCTTCTTTTCTTTGTCTTTCTCACTTTTTGATTTTCCTGCAATTGTCGGTATTCCTTTCTCCGCCTATTAGGGGGAAAACAAGGAAAAGGTGACATACGACACATAAGACCAGAAAGAACACATTATTAAACTTTTTACAGTTAAGAAAATCAAGTACGATGAAAATCACAACAAAACTTCTTACCGCAGGCAAATCAACGGGAGTTGTTTCCTTTAGTTGGAAGGCCTCCTTGAGTGTATCTAAGTCAAAAGGCTTTATACGAGCACTTGTATCTCGGGAGAAAGATGTATTCTGAATAAGTTGATCCAATTGCATCCCATCTCCTTTTCTTACTTCTGTGTCTCCTACTATGTTATGCAGATAGTGTGTGTCTGCAATTGACACGGGAAGTGGCCTCTTGCAGAAAAACTCATAGTGCGGTATTAATTTGAAATGACTTATAAGATCTACAGCACCAGTCAACTCCCTTGGTCCTGAGGATTAAAAAAAATAGTATGTCTTCGATGAGAAAGCTTTAACTAAATATAAATATTACACAAGAAAACTTTTCGTAAACACTTTAAAAAGGGGTAATTGCAGGCTAATTTTTATCTCTGACAGTCAGTGCCAATTGAAAATTTAACAAAATATTGCACAGTCACTACTCACTGCCATAAACATAGGAAATCAGGACTTGCATATACAACAATATACAATAACTAGGAAGCAATGTTGTCAATCACGGAACGCGGTAAATAGTGGTTCGTTCAAATTTTGGTATGTGTTTGTGCTTAAGCGCCACAACAGCCGTTATCTGACAACACTTTGTACTAAATCGCATATTGCAGAATAGTAGTGATTTAATCAAATTCCACTACGCTATAGCCGTTATTTGACAACACTGGTATACAACAAACACAGACTTCATAGAATTACATGACAAAATAAAGCACTATTATAAAAGAAGTTTACCTCCTCCAAACTTTTTGCCTTCAGGATCCATGATTCAATCTTTTATGAGTTCTTGAACCATTATCAACTGCAATTTACAAGGGCAAAGACGTAAATTCAGTTTTCATCTGAGGTTAATAGTATATTTTGCTGACAAGAGCAGAGATTATGTCGATAAGAATCAATTATACTTAAAGAAAAAATAAGAAAAACAAAGTGAGAGTGAGGACTTGTCCAAAAAATCATTCAAAAAAACACGAATTATAAAAAATAAAAAAAAGAATGCAACAAAGCTGTCCCTCTCTGCAAACCAGGTGTGCTCGGTGTAACAAGATGGGGGCATCAACCATCAAGTACAAAACTCATAGTATGGTTATAATTTGAAGTAACTTACAATTAGGGGACACATAATGAAGCAGATATGATACCATATCTCAAAAGCTATCAATCCTCACATGAAAACCAACAAATGCATAACAATTCAACAAAGCATCATTTTACTTGTGCCACAAACCCCAAAACTTAAACAAAACATCATATTTCCGGAAACATTATTGTACGGCTAAAAGCTAAGTAGGAGGCCAACAAGATATTAAGAAACCCAAGCGTTCTAACAAAACATCATCCCAAGTCCAATTAGATAAAATAAGTGTTACCAACAAGAAATATTAATACAAGGTCACAGCTAATAAGCTGCAAGTATAAAAAGCACCAAAAAATTCATTCACTTCATTTTGGTTTCCCCATATTTCAGTAAACTGAAATCTTCAAAAAAATCAAAAGGTCATAAAAACCCCTCTAGAGAATCCCAAATCACACATGGAAGCATCATTCAAATAATACAGTTCATAAATTAAAGTTAAACAACTCATAATTCATGAAAACACACTAGCAAAACCAAAAAACACATACAGCTTGTATAAGCATAGATGAACTAAAAACATCAAAATATACATAACCAGCACCGATTTATATCGAAAAAGCATTCATACTATCACTATGACTCCTTTAGATGATATGAATTGTGATTACTTTTCATTTTGTTTGTAAACCACAAATTCAGGTCTTTCCCTCATATACTAAATAGCAATGACATGAACTTGATTGGTTCAGTTTAGAAAAGAAACAAGGAGGGAAAAACAGCACAACTCACACACAATCATTTATTTTGAAGTGTTGATTTCAAACTAATTTCAGTAATTTTCATGGTTTCAACTATCAATTATTTCTGATCCTCTTTCAATTTTCACCTTCAAGATTAATAAATAAATATTCAAATCCAACGTTCAAAAAAAAATTAACAGCTTTTCAAAAAGTGTCAAATTCTCAAAACTTTCACCAAAACCACAAAATCTTCCTAACATTAATAAACCCAATTAACAGAACATGCTTACGCCCTAGAAAATTTCAACTTAAAAAATAATCAAAACAGTGAAGAAAACCCCACCTGAAGAGTGAAAATTTCTCAATTCCCTTCAAATTGGCACAAACCCAAAGCTTCACCAATTGAAAAACCTTGAACAACCCCACCAAAAATTTCTTCAAAAGCTGCGCAAAATTGAAATCTTTTCAGACAAAAAAGCCAAAATCCCCAAAAGGGTAGTCAAAATTGTAAAGAAAAAAGGCAACTTTTTTTTTTCTAGAACAAGAAAATTGGTAATTGACCCATGATAGAGATAGTGCAAAAGAATGAAACCTGCAAAATTGCAGATCCAAACAGTGAAAGAAGAACGAAGGGATTAAAGGGTTCTCACAGAAACATATAAAGAGAAGATCTTTGTGGGTTGTGTGGTTCAGTGTTGGAACAATCTTGTATTGTTTTTTCTTAATTGCTGCTACTCGTAAATGTGTCTTGTTCTTTCTTTCTTTCTCTGTTTTTTTTTTTTTTTTCAGTGTTAAGAATGAGAATGAGAAAGTGCAAAAACCCAAAATTCCTCTTTGTTTCATCTCTTATTTATATTTAGCTTCAATTTTCTACAAATTTTCAATTTTACCCTTATGCTATTGTTATTGGGTCAAGTGTCGATTTAACCCCAATTTGGCTAAAGGTGGACTATTTGAGACAATGGTGGATGGAGGAGTGCAAGATTTTTATTTTGTTTTTCTCTATATATTCTTCTTTTAGATAAAAGAATGGAAATTGAGGTATTGATTTGTGTTTTGCTATATTATATATAACTTTTTCGTGTAATTGTAGAGATTAATTTTTTAAATCAGATAAATTTGTAGTGGACAATAAATTTATCTATTTTTATTTATAGTGAACAATAAAATTTATAGAAGGATAAATTTTCAAGATTAAATATGAGGTATAACATAATATTCAAATTCTATGTTATTTGATATCAAAATAGAAACACAATATGTGAGTCTGATACTATATGTCTTTTTTTAATACGTATAGAAAATAATGAATCAATGAAAACTCACACACATATAATAAAAGAATTGATGTTTGAATTTCAGTCATACGTGTTTGATCTAAGAATTTTGACATAATTAAGCTAGAATTTGGGGACCAATTTTCTCAACTATTAATTAACAAATCATACATGAATATCACAATGCATCACAACAATTATCAAATTTATTTAAATAATAGCAAATTTAATTTAATTTTTTGGTCTTGAACGATAACAAATTTTTATTTTCTAACTTTATAATTATAAGTTAACTTCTTGTCAAGATAATGACTGTACTAAAAGATACATAATCAAACAAGATATGGTTAAAATAAGTTGTTACTTTGTTGCTAGTTAGTTCAAGTGTCAGCAATCTTAATAACAAGTAATAGTAAAGGGTAATAGTATAATGTGGTCTTCAATTCCTACTAACTCAAATGCAATTGTACAATGCCACTATATTTTTCTTTTATTAAAATTTGTAAAAATAATTTGCATGAATTTGCCTTACAAACTTTACTCTGTTGAGAAAAAATTATCATGTTTAATCCGATGGGGAAAATAATAAGAGGGGCAGATCATACAAAAAAAATAAGTAATTGTATATAGGTAGTATTGGTTAGATTTCTTATGAGTGGCAACATTAGTTTAACATTAATTGATAAAATTTTGCACTCATGTTATCAAATCTAATTCAAATCGAGATATCAATATTTGATATGAACCATTAGATTCTTATTTTTCACATCTTTAACACAAAATCAACACTCTTTAAAATTAGGTATTGATATCAGAAATAAAAAGATAATTTACTAGAAATGTAACTCGCCATAGCTTGTTGACGTCGTTGAGATTTTGTTTATGCCATCACCATATACATCAAGGTTGAAAATCATGTTGTCATCGAACGATGAGATAATCAATAAGTGTGTATGACATGTTGTCATGTGAGGCGGTAACACAATATGTAATAGTGTAGCGTATTGATAAGTGCCAAAAAGTAGTAAAATCTCATATACAATTTAGGCACTTATTGACTTGTTTTAAATACAATTTCATATCAAAACTCCAACTAAGATGTAGATATTATGTTTTGTTAGAAAATAGCCAAATTGTGTTTTTTGTACCTAATCTCAACCATTTTGTAGGCATTTGTGCTTGCCTTGTGAATCTTGACAAATGAAGAGTGAAATGAAGTTCAGCATTCGGGCTAAGCGAGCTCAAAGTGCGGTCAAAACAGAAAAATGCAGAAAAATCAGTTGCTGTCACCGTGGCTGAGCCAGCTCTGGCTAGCCAGGCGACCCGTGGCTGAGCGACCACCTGGCGACGGAAGCAGAATTGCTCGCGGCCTGGCGACCTCTGGCGAGCTGAGCTCGCCCAGCGAGCTTTTGGTGGCCCAGCGAGCTGTGGCGGTTTGATGAGGACACGTGTTAGAAAACCCACAGATGAAGAAACATCCTATCGCCCAGCGAGGGTAGCTCGCCCAGCGAGCTTGAAAAGTCAGATTTGCTATAAATAGACTTCAAAACAGATTTTTTTAAGAAGAACTCACCTCTCCCAAGATCCAAACAGTACGAAAAACAGAGAGGAACACCAAGGAGCAAGATTCAAGGAGATTTGAAGGTGAATGCACTACAATAGTTGAGACATCATCATTGCTATGTTTGTTCATCTCTTTTCTTCTTAATCTTTGTAAAGTTCTCATGAAAATGAAGGGCTAATTTCTCTTTTGTTGGGATTAGGTTGGCTATTTTGTGAGTATGTGTTCTTGATGATCATGGTGTTGTATGAATTTTAGTTTATTTATCAAAGTTGATGTTATCTTTGATTTACATGTTTTATCTTTAGATTTGAATTGTTATAGACATATACCTTTTGAATCAATGATCTAGGATAATATCTATTAAACTCTAAACTCTAGACATAGATTTGGGTTTAATATTCACAAATAGTATCGAATCTTAATGTTATTGTGTTGTGTATTCATCCGAGACATCGGAGTGTAAACAATACGGTAAAGCCGGTGTATTGATTAGTCACCCGAGACATCGGGGGTTAATAGATATAAACGGGACTCTCGTCGTGATCTGGACACGGACACGTACGTGAGCGATACGTGATAATTTTGATAAATAACTAAGATTTATATAACTGATTAAGAGGATACGTACGATTAAGGTAGTGAAGTTAAATCCCAGCAATTTTATCTCTCTGTTAATCTTTTTATCATTTACCGTTATTTTACTTATCACTTTAAACAAATATCTTAAAACCTCTATACTTGAAATTATATTAATTGTTGAACGGCTACGATATCGCATCAGTCCCTGTGGATACGATAAAACTATACTTACTTTTGATACTACATCAAAATGGCGCCGTTGCCGGGGATTGGTGTTTAGATATTGGAGCATTGCAACAATTTATATTCTTTTAAGTATTTGTACATATTTATTTTTCTTGTATAGTTTTGCTTGTACTAATCCTTCTTTGCTAGTCAAAGTAGAATTTTCTTGTTAAGTTCAATCCTTTTCAGAGTCCCCATCACAAGCAGAACCATGACTGATCGTGGTTATAACAACTTCTATACTCCAGATGAGTATGATTCATATCAACAGTATCCTTTTGAAAATTATGTGCAGACTCCATATTATTACCCTTTTGAATCAAATGAGCAATCAACTATGGGGTTAGAAGGTAACACAGAGGCTAGATTGAGGGATACCATGATGAAATTTATGGAAATGCAGATGCAGCAGAACCTACAAAATCAACAATATCAGGAAAAGAATAATGTTGCATTAAAAAATCTTGAGAATCAACTTGGTCAGTTAGCTAAATTGTTAGTCAATAATGATAATCAAGGAGGAACATTTCAAACCAACACTCCAACCACTTTTGATGAGAAAGATAACATTCTTACAAAGAATGAGAAATGTGGAGAGAGTGTTAAAGGTGTTGAAAAAACTGAGGAAGAAATATTGTCTAAAGGATGTGGTGTAGTCGTGGAAGAAACAGAGACACCACATGAAGTTGAAATTCCTCAAGAATGGCCAAGTATCAAGGAGGATGACACTGTTGATAATGAAGAAGTGATGAAGGATGCAGAGAAAAATGAAGGATTATTTGACAAGGAAAAATCATGTGAGCAAGAGAAGGAAACTGAAAACAAGGTGGAGATTGATCGGGTCATAGATGAAATATGTGCCTTGTTCAATATGAAAGAATTGAGGAGGATATGGACTCCGCAACATCTATATCTTAAGTTCATGGAATTCCTCCCTAACCAAAGGAAAAAGACGGATGATGTGCTTTCCGTCTCATTTTGGCCACCCTAACGAATCAGGCGTCAAGCTAGTGACGTTAAAGAAGCGCTTGTTGGGAGGCAACCCAATTTTCTTTTCTTAGCTTTTATTTCATGCATTTTTTATTTATCATTTGTATAATAGTTTTTGTTTTATGTGTCTATGTCACTTTTGGAAGCAAAAAGTTTGAACTGGTGTGAATTTCACTTGAAATCCTGTTTCTGCTATGGTCGCTCAGCGAGACTTTTCTCGCTCAGCGAGGTTATCAGAGCTTTTGGAAATTCTGACAAAAGCATAGGGCTGTATGTTTACCATGTTGTAAATGCAGGAAGAACTTCATTTTTCTTGGCATGAGGACAGTCCATAATTGTTGAAAAGAAAGAAGAGCAGAAGCAGAGGATTAAAGCACGCCATATACAGTGACATTTTATTGTTTCAGTCATTTAAATTCATGTTTTATGTTTCATTGCAAAGTGTGACTGAATTTTTGTGAACAAACATGGTTTAGACTTTTGTGATTGCTAAATGTGCATATGAATTGAAAAGTTTAGGCTTATGATTGATCAAATTCAAATGCATGATTAGAATGATGTTTTCAATTGCTATTTTTGAGGTCAAGTTTTTGTGATTGTCTTTGAATTATAGGATGATTTTGAACTAAGTAGCTTTATTCAATTTGATTTCATTCATTCATTCCTTCTTAACATGATTAATTGATTATGAATCACATAGACCTAGCCGGGTGAGATTGTGTGAACCTTCCATTGTTTATATATTTGAGAGCCGACAATTGTGTTTAACTCTGTTGATTTTAACTGAATCTTGCTATTACTTGATGTGTTTGATGTCATGGATATGATCAAGGCCATTTTTCTAATTGAGTGCAACTACTTTGGCCAAATATAACCTACCTTTGTGAGAGTGTGATCCCTTGCACCCCCTTTGAGCCAAAAATATTTATTTTTAAAAATTTGTTTGTTGTGAACCCTTGAACCATAAAAAGGAAAAACAATGTCTTAACCCTTGTCTTAGGATGATTGAGCATTGAGTTTATGTAGGGTTGAAAACAAGTTGGGGAGAAAAAGGTTATTTGGGTGAGAAAAGGAAGAAGTAGTTGAGAAATATGAAATGTTGAAGATGGTGATTCAAAAAGAAAAAAAAAAAAAAAAAAAAAAACATTGAAAGTCATTTGACACACAAATTAAAAATAAAAAAAAAAAAGTGTTACAAAAGAAAAATCAATGAATAGAGATTGTGTCAAAACAAAAGAATCACCAAAAGAAAAGAATGGGGAAAGTGAAAGAGGGTGAATAGCTTATGTGATGAAAATACTCAAGAATTATGCTCTCTCATCCTTAGGCTCTTTGAATCCAAAGAAAAACAATGATTTCTTGTAGCCTAGCCCCATTACAAGCTTAAGAAAGTCCTTAGTGATCCATGATTGATAGCATGTTTTGTGATTATGCTAAGATGGATGTTTGAATTGATTTGTTGTGAACACATTGTTTGGATTGAGAGAAACACTCCACCTTTGAGTTGAAACACTTGTGAGGATTGTGATTCTAGTTGATTATCTTGTTGATTTGGAAAGCTTGAAATCTTACTTGAATCTTGAAACTATTTCACATTCATGCTTTGATTCTTTGATGATTATGAATGCTTGATTTTGAACTTGCAGCAAATTGAATCATGCAGAATTGAAAGAATTTAAAAGTTTTTGGTTGATTGCAAAGCTTGAATGAATTAAGCACTAAAGATGTTTGAGCCATGTTGTGAAAGTTTGTTTTGGACTTTTGTTTGAGGACAAACAAAGTTTTAAGTTGGGGAGAGTTGATAAGTGCCAAAAAGTAGTAAAATCTCATATACAATTTAGGCACTTATTGACTTGTTTTAAATACAATTTCATATCAAAACTCCAACTAAGATGTAGATATTATGTTTTGTTAGAAAATAGCCAAATTGTGTTTTTTGTACCTAATCTCAACCATTTTGTAGGCATTTGTGCTTGCCTTGTGAATCTTGACAAATGAAGAGTGAAATGAAGTTCAGCATTCGGGCTAAGCGAGCTCAAAGTGCGGTCAAAACAGAAAAATGCAGAAAAATCAGTTGCTGTCACCGTGGCTGAGCCAGCTCTGGCTAGCCAGGCGACCCGTGGCTGAGCGACCACCTGGCGACGGAAGCAGAATTGCTCGCGGCCTGGCGACCTCTGGCGAGCTGAGCTCGCCCAGCGAGCTTTTGGTGGCCCAGCGAGCTGTGGCGGTTTGATGAGGACACGTGTTAGAAAACCCACAGATGAAGAAACATCCTATCGCCCAGCGAGGGTAGCTCGCCCAGCGAGCTTGAAAAGTCAGATTTGCTATAAATAGACTTCAAAACAGATTTTTTTAAGAAGAACTCACCTCTCCCAAGATCCAAACAGTACGAAAAACAGAGAGGAACACCAAGGAGCAAGATTCAAGGAGATTTGAAGGTGAATGCACTACAATAGTTGAGACATCATCATTGCTATGTTTGTTCATCTCTTTTCTTCTTAATCTTTGTAAAGTTCTCATGAAAATGAAGGGCTAATTTCTCTTTTGTTGGGATTAGGTTGGCTATTTTGTGAGTATGTGTTCTTGATGATCATGGTGTTGTATGAATTTTAGTTTATTTATCAAAGTTGATGTTATCTTTGATTTACATGTTTTATCTTTAGATTTGAATTGTTATAGACATATACCTTTTGAATCAATGATCTAGGATAATATCTATTAAACTCTAAACTCTAGACATAGATTTGGGTTTAATATTCACAAATAGTATCGAATCTTAATGTTATTGTGTTGTGTATTCATCCGAGACATCGGAGTGTAAACAATACGGTAAAGCCGGTGTATTGATTAGTCACCCGAGACATCGGGGGTTAATAGATATAAACGGGACTCTCGTCGTGATCTGGACACGGACACGTACGTGAGCGATACGTGATAATTTTGATAAATAACTAAGATTTATATAACTGATTAAGAGGATACGTACGATTAAGGTAGTGAAGTTAAATCCCAGCAATTTTATCTCTCTGTTAATCTTTTTATCATTTACCGTTATTTTACTTATCACTTTAAACAAATATCTTAAAACCTCTATACTTGAAATTATATTAATTGTTGAACGGCTACGATATCGCATCAGTCCCTGTGGATACGATAAAACTATACTTACTTTTGATACTACATCACGTATTCGATCTAGCTTTTATCAATCCCGAACTCTTAAAATGTTTGTCACCGAAATATGCAAAGATAAAAGATAAATGACCGTCCCTCTGATATTTTTTGTGAGACAAAGAATGGCACTACACTGAATCGAAACTTTCAATTTTAGTGTCTTAGGTGAAATTAGGGCATAGAAGTTAGAACTTTCTTGAATAATAGTTGTGTGTTACATATTTATATATATTGTATACTTATTTGTACGTACACTTTTTTATATTAATACAAAAAAAAAATGGATATTGCAGCTATGTCTAGATAATATTATACAAACTATACATTGACAAAATTGGATAACATATGGTCGAACTATAGTCCATTACTATGAACTGTTTGATTAGGATAACGGTGAAGATCTTAAGACAATTTATTTTTATATTTATAAATATAACCTCTGAGATGACATCTAGACTGTTCGAATAAAACCAATTAGTCTAAAATGTATTGATTGCACGACTGCACTATTTTTCGAATGCATAGAATCAAGATCCATATTTTGCCCACATCTTAGTAAATCTGGATGAAATTTGGATTGAGCCAATACTATTCTTTTTTGGGTCAACCTAGTATTGGGTGTTGTTGAATAAATTTTAGTTGATCAAGAAGTGATTGACGCTGAATTTGGTAGGGAGGATCGCGGTTCGATCTTTCGCAACTGCGTTTGGAAAATGATTGAAACCACTTGATGTCCGAATTCGTTCCAAATTATGGATTACTAGAGCTCACTTCTTCTAGGAACCAGAAGTGAAAGTAAAAAATAGAATAAAATTGGATATTGTGGTCGTGTTAGAAAATGTGTTTAACAAAGTCTGTCTTGAAGATCATAAACTAGAAAAGATGTTTAACATGAGCCTATTTAAAAAAAGGACAAAAACAACCGGACTTAGGTTTAACAAAGTATGATTCGGCCTGACCTATTCACACGCGTAATTACTATGATATCTTTCTTTTTTTTCTTCTTTCTTTCAACAAACCGGTTAGTGGTTTGTTCGGACCGGATTTGTATCTTATTACCGGTCAGACCGGTAGAACCATTGCCAAACCCAAAACCCATTGCAGAAAACCTTAAACCTTTTCCGCCTCTTTCATAACCTACATCTTCATCTTCTTCTTTCCAAGGTTGGAACCATTGCTGTTCCAATCATGACAACCTTTGACCACTTCAGAGACTTGTACGATGTTGCACTCAAACCACGTTTGCTCAACACTCTCATCACAGATTACCTCCCTACCGAAAACAGTACCTTTTCCAACCCTTCCCATCTCTCAAAGGTTGTTTCTTTGATCAAAACTCACTCTCTTTTATCTGAGTCTGTAACTGAGTCTATGGACCCTAAACCAGTTAAAGCTTGGAAATCATCTGTTTCTTCATGGGTTGACCGTATTTTGCTTCTTCTTTCTAGCAATTCGGTAAATTCATTGCTTTTCATTACTATGTTTTCTGGGTATTCATTAGTTTTCTCTTTAGAATAGTAGACATTGCTTGTTTTACTTTGTTTTATTTTTTAATGAACTTTGTTTGGTCTTTTGTTTATGTTTAGGGTCTGTTTAGATAAACAGCTTATAGCACAAATGCTTATCATGAAACACTTATGTATAAGCTTACACAAGCTATTTTATAGCAAAAAGATAAATAAAGATGATTTTTTTATATGATACCAGCTGTTGTTGTGAAGTATACTAGAGAATTTATGAAAATAAGCTGAAAAAAACTTATGAAAATTGTCATAAGCTGTTTTCTTAAGTTCCTTCAAATAGTCTCACAAAACTTGTACTAGTAGATAAGTTAAAATAAGTGATAAGTCAATCCAAACAGGCCCGTACAATGTATAAGTACTTGGGAGACTATTTAGGAGAATATATGGAAATAGCTTTTGGCACGTTTGTTTCAGCTTAGCTCGACAGCTTATGAAAATAGCTTGTAGTTTATATGATAACAATTGTACTTTTTTTGTTAGATAAATAACTCATAAGCACTTGTATGATAACTGCTTAAAATATACGTGCTTAATTAAGTTGTTTATCAAAATAAAGCCTTTATATATATTTTTTGACATCTGGGTGAAACTCAGTTTTGTTCTAATTTATTTATCACAAACGGTATTTGATATTTTTTTGTTGAGGTAAAGTGAATATACTATAAGTTTGAAGATTATTTTGGTTATTCACTTTGAGTTCACTAAGTTGAATTAATTAACATGGTTGCATTTTCCTGTTTTCAGCCTGATAAACGTTGGGCAGGAGTATCTTTGCTAGGGGTTACTTGTGAAGAGTGCAGTTCTGATCGTTTCATAGAATCTTACGCAGTGTGGTTCCAGAAGTTGCTCAGTTCTCTACAGGTAATCAGTTATTTTTTCCCGTGGTTGTTTATAATTCTCTTGGTAGCTTTCTTGTATTTTTCCTTTTGGGAATATATCAAATGTTGTTAGATAAATTTAGAGATGAGTAATATCACCTTGTTGATATAAACTTGGTACATTTTGACAATTATATTTCATGTTATCACGCACACCTTTACCGCACAAGCCAAATTCGATTCTACAGAATTGACAGTGTCTTTATCTCTATTTATCTAATGGATATTGTAGGCATCATATTTATGTGTTTTTTTGGAATGCCTAGACGAATCATTTATATTTTAGACTTCATGTGCATTCAAACACAGATGTCCCTTAGTACTTTGGATCTCTACAAATCAATTTGCAATTTTCTGAAATTAAATAACTTTACGCAATGGTGACATGTTCCATGATCTTTATATGAAACAGTCACAGGAAGATTCTCATTTAGTGAAGGTGGCTGCTTGTGCTTCCATATCTGATCTACTTGCAAGGTTAGATACTTCTTTTCCTACTAAAAGAAAGTCATGTCGATTGATTCAATTATTGGCGCTTCTTGATTGTATCCTTTCCTAGATCTCTTTCTCTCCCTCTCTGCATGCCTGTCTGCAAGTCGTAGGCATTATGCGCAATAAGATTATTTCATCTATCAAGGAATATTTGATAATCTTGAACTGTAGATCTATAATGTAATAATGTATTGTATTCTACTAACTATCAAATTGCTTAGATTTGACATCCCACCTTAATTAAAGCTAAATTTCCAAACTATCATAGGATCTCTTTTGAAACAACATTAATAGCAATACATTTAGTCTTAAAGCTAGAATAATTGAATGCTTGCTCTTAGTTGTTTGTTATGAATCAAATCAGTATAGTCTCTCAGCCATTTTCTAGTCCTGTTACTGGTAAGTTTAAGTTTGGTCTTCATCAAATTAGCCGAAAGCTACATGTATTAAAATTCTTCTATAAATATTAGGTTAAGTGGATTTCCAAAGTTCAAGAAAGATGGGTCTGCCTCCGCTGTGAAAGTTGTTCAGCCTGTTCTAAGGATGTTAAATGAGGACAACTCAGAGGCAATATGGGTAAGTGATTAATTCGAAGATGATCGAATTTTTAACTTATACTCAACATAGACAATGAGAAAGCTTTTACTCATGCAACACACACACACATAAGTTTTTTATGTTAAAAGCAAAAGTGATTAACTCCAGATTAATGTTAAATAGTTGAAGGAGGAATTCCTGTTTTGAGGTTGTGTTATGTTGTTGTGCTTAGAGTTGCATTTAAACAGTGATGTAAAACATGTGTTTATAGATCATAGATGGAATCATTGCTTCATCACATAATTCCTTAGATAATATAAATAGGAGGTATATACAAACTGTTGTAAGTATGCTGCATTCGTATTAAATTGCTGCAAAATACTGTTTCATTTACTCCCTCTCTCTCTCTCTGACCATGCATTGGTATATATGCTAAGTGACAAAAATATATTGTTCTGAATTTAACACAAATGATGCTACACTTAGCAGAAATGAAAGATAAAAAGTTTATTAAATGGTCCATGCTTGCTGAGTGCAAACAGAGCTTTGAATATAGGATTGTTTTATATTCTTTGCATGCTCTTTCTTTGATAATAGACCCTACTTTCTTTATCATTTGTCATATACTTGCTATTTATTTGGTCGTAAATTATTTGATTATATGACTATGAGTTTTATTCATTATTCCAATTATGGTGAAATGCAGGAAGCCGCAGTTCACGTGATATGCACCTTGATAACTTCATTCCCGTTTTCTATTCAGCGTCATTATGATAGTGTAAGCTTCTCCTTCCCTTGTTGCAAGATTGGTTACATGCTTAATTCATGCATATATAAATAGACATTTGTTTCTTGTATCAAGTCCACAACTTCCTTTAATACTTATTTAACCAGAAGTCCAGAACTAGAATTTCAAACTTCAGTTGAAATTTTGGCAACAGCATCTCATTCCCAGAGGTCGAGCATTCCTTAATGGGTGAATGATACAAATAAGAGATGCCGTTAGGTTGAGGAAAGGCCTCTAAGGAAGCAACATTCACCATCCATCTAAATGACATCACATCTACAAAATTGAGTTGAGTGCCATCACCGGCATTGAAAAAGGCAGTGCTATAATAGAGTCATCATTTTTGAAGAAACTTCTGGACTATCATGAGTTGTAGCAAGTTCAGGGTTGACATTGCAGCACCTTCCAATCTAAACTATACAGACTCTGTACTAGGGGCAATAATGAACACTCTAGTTTAAAGCATGATTTCTGTTAGGTGGACAAGCAGGACATGGAGATCTATTTTACCTTTTATTTAAAAGAATCAACACATCATACAAGTGAATAGGGATGAACACGTGTTGTTATATTTGCATATTTTTGAGAAGTTGATGTTTTTCCCGTTTGTATCTGCATATGAAACATGTATTGGCAGTTTTCTTATCTGAGTCCAAGACTCTTTGTTGCTTCCCTATGACCTGCTTGATTAAAACCAAGGGCATGGTGTTGTTCCATGTAACCCGTATCAGTTTTTCCTGTTGCTTTTATGAGGAAAATGTGCAGGAAAGCATAAGAGTTCCGTTACTTCTGTATTCATGATTTGATTAGTGTTTTGAATTTATGCAGGTTGAATCTGCTATTGCTGTTAAACTTGTGTCTGGAGGCTGCAGTCATGATATGTTGAAGGTAATGTGATTATCAAGTTCTTAAGAGCTTCTTTTAGGGTATGTTTGGATTATTGCCTTGTTGGCATGAGAGTGGATGGAAGGGACAAAAGGGGTCTTTGGCAGGATCCAAAGAGAGAGAATCATAAATTAGACCATTAGAACAAAGTTGAAAATGATGTTAATTTGATCTGATCTGTAATTTGTTAACACTAAATTCATGTTCCCAAATCTATTTGTTATGTGATGTTTTTCTCACAAAAACAGAAAAAACTTGGAAGTTAATGAAAAATATTTGGGGAGTGCAGGCTCTTGGCTTATAATGTTGGTTTCAGCATTTGATGGTTTTTAGTGAGTTGCAATAGTTGAGATTCAATATGCTGTGAGCACTCGTTAATGAGTTTCTTTTACTCTTGTTTAGAAGGGTGCCCCATCCTTAACATTATACTCTCAGTTTTGGATGGAAACGTTCTCTGATAAATACAAATAAATATGCTCATAGACATGTTCTGATGTGTTCTGTCATCTAATTTGATCTTGTACATCCAGAAACTTGTACATTGCCTTGCATTACTTCCAAAATCAAAAGGAGATGAAGAAAGCTGGTCTGTGACACTGCAGAAAATTTTGATTGCAATAAATGATCAATTAAATTTGACATTTCAAGGTCTAGAAGATGGTAGGTAGATGTCGGTGCTATGTGTTTCATAAAAGCCATTCTTAAAAAATAGTCCGTGACCATCTTTTTCCATGCATTGCAGAAACCATTCGAAAGGAGTTCAACGGATTGTTGATTCTACCTGGGAAACAACCTCCACCACCTTTAGGAGGCTGTGTTTCAACAGAAGAAGCTAGTAACAACACAACAAAGAGGTCTAAACAATCACAAACATCTAATGTCTCTATACTTATGCCCGGTTGTTGTATGATGCTCACAAATACATATCCAGTTAAGGTACTGCTTAATTTATCCCATGCATGTTAATTCAGTGAGTTCTTGGAATTCCTCATAACATGGGAGAAGAATGATGAAAAGTAATGTGATTTAATTGTTAGGTTAATGTACCTGTGCGCTTATTATTGGTCCTTGTTGAGAGAATTCTGATGGTAAATGGTGTTTTGCCCGAAATGTCTTCGCCATTCATGACCGGAAGACAGCAAGAAAACGTTTGTTCAGAACTTCCAGTTTTGCACATGTGTAGCCTGGAATTGCTCACAGCTATTATAAAGGCGACAGGCAGGTATGGCTGTGTGATATCCATATCCCTTGCTTTAAAAATAAAGTAGTTTATATGAAAGAAAAAGAATCGGCAAAGGGAAGTTTGTAAAATTAATTGTGAAGTTCTTGGATCATCGACGTTGTAAATTAGTGTGTAGTCTTTTACTTTAATGATAATTCTTGCTGATTCCTGTTATAAATATAAACTTATCTTCTATTCACTATCTCGTGGTGTCAAATAGCGCGGCTATAACAGTGTTATAGTGTCGCAGAATTTGAACACATTGCTAAAGTGTTGTCAAATAGCAGTACTATAGTCTTGTAGTGTAGCGAAATTTGAAAAGTGCTGTTTTCCAATTGCCAATATTCGTCCTATCATTTAATTGCTTATGTTGTACTCGTATGGTGTTTCTATCCTGCTCCCATGAACGACTTCCATGTTTCTCTGATATATGTTTGTGTATTTATTTCTTGGAAGAATGCAGAATTTTACTCATTGCACTTATATGCATTTCAGTCAACTATTACCACACGCTGCCACTATTGTACGTTTCATTGCAAAGTACTTCAAGACATGTGCGCTGCCAGAATTAAGGATTAAGATCTATTCAATTGCAAAGATTCTGCTCATATCGATGGGTGTTGGTATGTGAAATCTCTTAACAAAGTTCCTTTCTGGTCATAGTTTACCAATAGCAGCTACCTGCTCTTCTCTAGCCACAGCATTGTGGATTAAAGGAGGGTCCTTTGGAGGCCCCAATCACGGCCAAATACCGGTGCTATTGCCCCCACCAGGGGAGTGACTCTTTGAAAACCCAAAACACCCTTAAAGGAGATGTTTTAGATGGGGGTATTTTGGGAAATTTAGGTGTTTTTACCTAGAATCCTTTTGCAGTTTCGTTTTTATTATGTATCAAATAGAAAAAGAATGAGGCTAAGTTTATTTATAGAAAATGCTAACTAGTGCCCCGGGGGACTAGTTAAGGAACCAAATGTAGTAAAAATATCTTGGAACTTGTGTAATTGACCTTTTAAAAACATAAAAAACATCGTTTTCAATGCAAAAGTTACTTGTTTGGGTATCCTTAACTAGTGCCCCGGGGGCAGGGGCACTAGTTAGCATGACCCTTATTTTATTTCATTTTATTTCCATATAACTTTCTCTGCTTTCATCATCCTACATCTGATTCATTGTAAATTTGTAATATTATTTATAGTTAATATTTGCCCATATAACTTCATTCAGAGACTTTCTTGATGGTTCATTTTCATTCCTTTTTTGGCTCCACCTTTTTGATGCACTGAATTTTTTGTTTCTCCTTCCTAGCTGTTTGACTAAGCTATATATTTAATTTGAACTGTACGTAATGACTTTTACTAATTAAAATTATATCGAACAGGAATGGCTTTATGTCTGTCAAAGGAAGTTGTCAATAATGCTATTGCTGATTTGAGTACCACTGAGAAGAAGAATGGAGCCATGTTGAATGGTTCTAATACGGATGCCTCCACTGTAGCACCGCTACCGACAAGTAATAAAAAAAGGAAGCACGGCAATACGAATGGTTCTCTTCAGGAATCTGATGTAGGTGGTGGTTTAGGACTAGAAGTTCCAAAGAAATATACCATGGCTCCAATTTCTTTGAGGGTAGCTGCACTCGAGGCATTAGAGACTCTTATTACTGTGGTATGCATTTTTATTTGAAATCATTTTTCCCCCTTCATAAACCTTTCCCTACCTTTAATGGCTATTCTTGTTCATAGTTTTTAGTGTAACTATAGAATTGGATGGAAAAGGATGAGAAATATATTTAGGTAAAACACTCGATCATTGTGATACAAACACCGGTTGGTTGCTCTGTTTCGTACATTATAAGAAGCTAATACAATAGCCATCCTAATTTTTTTACTGTAAGTGTAAATAATGTTGGTAAATCCAGTGCATGCCCATTTTCTTATTTTTAAGTGTCGCAATATTCACAAATTTAGTAAATTAATAATGTCATAAACTCATCGTGTTGTCTGTGTGAGGAGATTGAGACATTATATAAAGAAAAAATTATTGGAGAGAAATTAAGTGACTAGAAGCTGTTGAAGGACAAAAAAGCATGCAGTGAGCCTTCAATATAAGTGCATATCTTAGATAGAAACTTCTTTGAAGCAGCCATAAGTATAGCATCAAAGAGAATAAAAAATAATACCCTATCCGTCAACAAATAATTTCAGGTGATTATTATTTTTGAATTTCTGTATAAAATTCTAAGGCTTCCAATATCTATAGCTTAAATGTGTTGAGCAAAGTAACATACTTAAAACCAAAAATGAGGGAAAGATGATTGGTTTCAACAAGGTGGGTGATCACAACAGGATAAGTGGAGTTGCAAATAGTGGCTAGTAAGGAGGCGTGTGTAGCTCATGCACCGGAGAAGACGTGCATGAGAGTGCGTGACTGAGGAGACTGCGACAGAACTTTAGTGTCTGATACTTCGGTGGATGCTGCATCTTCTATTCTGATTGTCGACCCTGCTCCCCCCAAGATATTCTTATGAGATTTTCTTATATTCTAACACTGCTCAAATATTCTAGTGCTGTTAGCATTCCATTTTTTCTTTACCTCTATACGTAGTAAGTTAGGTATCCCCATAATATTTATCTGATAAGTTTGAAGATGAAATTCTCTCAAAAATCGATCCATGGAGTTGTCCTTAATTTTAAGGTTACATTGAACTGATCCTTGATTTTGGAGATCGTAATTTTGTTCTCAATTTTGTAGGGCCTGCATAATATTTTTATTATGTTTTTTACAGGCTGGTGCTTTAAAATCAGAACAGTGGAGGTCCAAAGTTGATAGTCTTTTGATAGTCATAGCCAAGGATTCTTTCAGAGAAGGTTCATCTAGTGAAGAAATTAATGTGTTCCAGAAAAAGGATCCTAATGCAATTGCCGCAGATTTGCAGCTTGCTGCATTACGTGCTCTTTTGGCGTCTTTCCTTTCTGTGTCACGGCCCCCATATTTATCACAGGGCCTAGAACTTTTCCGCAGAGGTACATCTATATCAATGATTCAATATGACCTTTTTTCTTTCTTGTTGATATTTCTGTCCCTATTGATGATTACTTTATGCATGTAAATATGAGTTGATATGTAAACCACTCTATTATCACAGTATAGCTTAATACAACTGTCAACTAACTTTTCCAAATTTTGATTCATGACACAATTGTCGTACCCATTGCCATAGCCTGATATCAAGCCTTTTCATTAGATCTAGCAGCTGTATTTTTCTTTTACTTTTTCATGATTCCAAGTTGCCACCAACAAAAGTACAATATCACCGTGTTTGGAAATACATAAAATAAAATCACGTGTTACCTCACATTTAGAGAGAAACTTCTACCATGTCAGAACAGGAATGGAATCAAATTTGACTATGTGGTTTGGAAAAATGGATATGTTGTGGTAGATAGCTCTAAGATATTTTAATATTTGAGCATGATTGTTTTGAATAAAATATCATTTAAACCTTCCTCATGCTCATACCTACAATTTCATGAAATTGTATTTGTTATCTCTACCTATTTCCTTGAACAACAACATTAAATTTATGTCATTGCAGGAAAACAACAAACTGGAACAAAGCTTGCCGAGTTCTGTCTTCATGCTATGTTAACCTTGGAAGTGCTTATACATCCTAGGGCACTTCCGCTGGTTGATTATGTCCCTCCAAACAATGATACTTATGAAGAAACTCGGTTCAATTTCGGAGATGAGTATGTTAGCCGGAACCACACTAACCCGTTTGGTTTACCTCAAACAGAACCTCCCAACCGTGTTAATATGTTTGCCGACTATTTGGCAAATGGTGATGATGAGATGGGTAGGTTATGGAAGAAAAATACGAAAGACACCAAAGAGTCTTCTGAAAAGGCGACACCCTTGCCTTCTAGCATTGACATCCAAGAAAGGAATGAGATGGTATCTGAGACAGCCACATATGCAGATGTTGAGATGAGAACCGTCGAGACTGAAACCATATTAAAGTTGGATCATCCGGGAGAATCTGTCGAGAAGTGTCAAGAACTCGTCTCTTGTGTGGCAAGCAATCATGCAGTCATTGACATTCATGACGATCCAGCTGCATCTGCTGATATGGAGCCGGAGAAGATTGTTTCAGACAACACCATACCTCATAATGAAGCCAACCACTTGGAATTTGCTTCTCAGAGCAAAAGTCCAGTGCAGACAGTGGATCCCGACGATGAGCCTTTTCCCGAGCTTTCGGATGGAGACCCTGATTCCAATTCTGATTCCGATTCTGAATAAGGGGAAAATTTTGCAATTTCTTTTTATTTAAAGCACAATTGAGGTAGTAATATCTGTGAAGATTTATTCTATTTCCTTTTGTATGTTTTCCTTAGGTAATGCTGTATGCAACATTTTTGACTTCACAAAAATAATATTTAATTTCTTTTTTATTTAATCCATTGATTTAGATCGGACGACTGATATCAATTACTGTGTCAAACGCAGATACCGCAGGTAATCCTATTCCGGTTTAGGTAGTGATAATGAGTGCAAGGTCACCTTCCTCTTGCCATGTATTTGCAAACATTCAAAATATTTATATTCATCTGCATTATTCAAATTTATCTAAACTATTTTGAAATATTTCAATTCTAAGTTACATAGGATAATAATGTTCAAATATCTAAATATTTATATTTATAATAATCTAAATATATTTGGGAGTTTCCCCTCTTCGTGTGGGCTTTTACAAAAAAAAAAAAAAAGAAGTCAAAGTCAATAGTAAAAAAATGAAAAATCATTTGAAAGTTGATTGATATTGTTCGAGTATCAAGATTAATGGATGTCCTATGCATTTTTATTACACTTTAATCTTATCATCATATCTCAAATATTTTCCCATTAAAGTAAAATAATATAAACAAAATGATACATCACAATTTTAATTTGAATTATATTTTTAAATTTTAATTACTAATTACATTTTGACATACAAATTTGATAAAATAATTAAGACATGTTAATTCAATTCAAATACAGTACATGGTAATTAACTTTCAGTAGATTACAGTTACTCAATATAACAAAGTGTTACAATTTATTAACTATTCATCATTTTTGTTATTCATTAGTTTCATAGTGAAGATGATAATCAATTAAATGAATTAATCATAATCGTGTTGAACGTTAAATTTAGTTATTTCTCCTCAGAGAAAATTTGAATTTGTTATATTGTGAAAGTTTAACGCTTTCTACTAAACTTAATATTGTTTGTTCATTAAAAATTTGTCATGTTGTGAAAATTTAACTCTTTCCGCTGAACTTGATATTGTTTGTTCACAGTAACAAACAATATTAACCGCAATTCTTAATTATTTTAACAAAGTTTTTCGAATAGTACAACTTACTTTCCATTAATAAGTTTCCGTGAGTAATACAATTTAGCTCAACAAATATTTCATAGAAAAATCAGTATTTCATTTAATCTATCGTAAATTCTTAACGGTTCTAGAAAAAACAGCTCCAGTAATCTAGAATTCGGCCAAGAATTGCTCTCACTAAGGATCAAACTCGAGTTCTCTTAAATGATTCATCTCACTAAAGATCAGACTCAAATTCTCCCAATCAATTCGTCATAAGAGATCTCATTAATCACTCGAGCTACCATTCTACATCTGCAATGAATGATTTGCCGTCAGACTACTTAAAAAACTACTTAATACGCAATTCAATAGAGACAATAAAATTTTATCTCACCATAATAAACTATATCAATATTACATTTAAGTGTTTCTCTAACTAATTTTGTCTAGATACATTGCCATGAAGTATTATATTCTTATTCTTTCTTTCTTTCTTGTAGAGAACATGTGATAACCAACCACCCATCCATACACATCAAAAATCATATCCAAAATTCTCAAAACAAGGCTCTCATTTGCCATCACCATATTCCATATAAATTGTTTTCCATAATAATATCACATATATAATAATTAAATTAAATAATATACACAAATTGAAATTAAACAAATGTTGCAAATAACATGCAATAATTTACATGCAAAATCAAACTCAACATTATTACTATATACTACTCCCTCCGTCCCAAAATAAGTGTCACACTTGCCAAAATTGTTTGTCCCAAAATAAGTGTCACATGCTATTTATAACATTGATTTTTCCTATTTTATCCTTTAAAACAATCATTAGGTGAGAGAAAAAGTACACTCAAAAATCTACTTTTTAGTATTTCAATGTCTACTACCAATAAAAAGAGAGGATATTTTAGTAAAAATCATATTTTCTCTCTTTCTTTTACACACTTTTCTTAAAGTGTGTGATTTGGTCAACTGTGACAATTCACCGTTCAAATTAACACTATCATCATTTCACCGTTCAAATTTTTCAAACCAAACACTGAAACTAACGCCACCATTAACCACCACAATTCGCCGATCAATGCCGACCGGCAATTCCACCGCCGTGATCGGATTCGAAGACGAAGGCTGGCTATGGTCACAAATCAAAGCGGAAGCACGTCGTGATGCTGAATCGGAACCGGCGTTAGCGAGTTATCTATACTCAACGATTCTCTCTCACGCTTCACTTGAACGTTCACTTTCGTTTCATCTCGGTAACAAGCTTTGTTCATCGACACTTCTTTCAACTCTTCTCTATGATCTTTTTCTTAACGCTTTTGCTACTGATCCTTCTTTGAGTTCTGCTGCTGTTGCTGATCTTCGTGCTGCTCGTGAACGTGATCCTGCATGTATCTCTTATTCTCATTGTCTTCTCAATTACAAAGGATTCCTCGCTTGCCAGGTTCATCACTAAACCCTAATTCTTCAATTTTTAGGGTTTTTGTTTTGAAATGAATTGAGGTACTAATTTGATGGATTCAGAACAGAGTGTTTATTATATTTTCATAATTCAAAGACCAAATAGGACAGAAAATGATAGTTTAGAACAGAGTTGTTGTTGTTGTTGATTGATTTTCATTTTTTACCAAATTCTAATTCTTAAATTTCAGGTTTTTCTGTGTTTCCAAACCCCAATTCTTCAATTTTAGGGTTTTCATTTTCTTATCAAACCTTGATTCTTAAAATTCTGGATTTCCTGTTTTTTTGTTGTCTGGTAGGGTAGTCTAGTGGCTAGAATTTCACCCCTTAAAAGGTCAATAAGCGGGCGTAGCGGGATTCGAACCCTAGTCCCTGCACATTACGTGCAATGTTTCTACCAACTGAACACACGGGGCTGTTTTTTTAAACCATGATAATTCAACTTTTATGTTTTTTATTTCAACATAATTTTTTAATTGCAGAGGTTTTTTTGACTAACCGTAATTCCTGAATTCCATGTTCCAACTTGTGTGTGTTTTTTCCTGCATTGAATAGTATGTGATTGTGTGTGCGATTGTTTCAGGCGCACCGTGTGGCACACCTGTTGTGGAGGCAGGCTAGGCGGCCCTTAGCGTTGGCACTACATTCTCGTGTTGCGGATGTATTTGCGGTGGATATTCACCCGGCTGCAAGGATTGGAAAAGGGGTTCTGTTTGACCACGCCACAGGGGTGGTGGTGGGTGAGACAGCGGTGATTGGAAATAATGTGTCAATCCTCCACCATGTCACATTGGGTGGGACTGGAAAGATGGGTGGGGATCGCCATCCCAAGATCGGGGATGGGGTGCTCATTGGTGCGGGTGCTACCATTTTGGGCAATGTTAAGATTGGGGAAGGTGCTAAGATAGGTGCTGGGTCTGTTGTTTTGATTGATGTGCCGCCAAGGACTACTGCTGTTGGGAACCCGGCGAGATTGGTTGGTGGCAAGGAAAAGCCATCTAAGCATGAGGATGTGCCTGGAGAGTCCATGGATCACACTTCCTTTATCTCCGAGTGGTCTGATTATATCATTTGAATTTCCAAGGTGAAATTCTTGAAATCAAAATGTCGACGTTGGAAATGTACGGCTTGAGAATCAGATTTTCTTTTCCTATCTTATGTGTTTTGATGTTCTGATCTTGTAGTGACTAAAATATGTTAAGAAGTGACCCTGTAATATAAGTGTAATAATAATAATAATGCTATCTGGCTCACTACTATGAATATTTTGTATTACTGCCTATTGTACTGCATTGTGAGTGGAAATTTTGACATCGAGCAATGTATTAAGACAGGGTTTGGAATTCAGAAGCTGGTTTTGTTGATTGTGTTTCCTGGACTTAGAAAGAACTAGAAAATGGTTTGTCTTGCTAGAACTAGAAAATTGAATTTTATGAAAGGGCTGATGATGGTTTGTCACACGAGACATGAGCCAGTCTCTAAAGAGGTTTATTTGAAGATTTGATGCTAGTGTCTTAAGTCATTCCATTTAGTCACACACATATTTTATAAGAGGTAGAAAGAGAAAATAATTAAATAATGTGTATTTTTAAAATAATTAAAGGGTTAATAGGTATATACCCCATGTAAAGTACATGATTTTTGCAATACTCCCTGTAAATTATTTTTTTGAGAATACCTTGTAATATTTGAATTTTTGCAATATTCCTTGGACTTTTTCAACCATTATATTTTGCGGGAGTTTTGAAGCGTTGCAAATAAAAACCGCCGTAAAATATAATTTTAGTGAGGTTTATTTTAGCGGCGGTTTAAAACCTCACTAAAATTATATTTTGCAGCAGTTCAAATAATAAGTTAGGTCAAACAAACTTAAGTCGTATAGATTCATCATTCATCCAATTAAGTAACAAATCCAAAAGAACCATTCGTCAAAAAACAAAAATCCAAAAGAACCAAAGCCTTGGATGTATTGACTTTGGCATCTCTTACGCCTCTTTATAATATATTGCTTTTCTTTGCTGTTGCAAAAAAAAATTGTCAATAACCAAGTTACTCGTTAATTCCAATGTCAGTATAACCTGCATAATATTTCTTTATCTAATTTAATTATTAATTAAACTTTTATTTTAAAGGATTATTAATTAAACTTTACATAATTAATTATGGTTAATTACATTCTATTCCTTCCTATTCTTATGGCCTTCCACACAAAAATGAAGCTAAGATACCTTTGCTTATTAATCTTTCTTATTCTCATTTGTAGTTCATCAATCCTTGTGACCTGTCAAGATTCATGTGCCTCTAATGTGGTGCAACTTCAGCAACCAATCCCTTTTGATACAAAATCACTTCTTTGTAGTCCTGTTTGGACTGATCACAATTTCATCCTCAGAGTATGTGTGTTGCTGCGTTAGTGTCTTTCATCTCCTTTTTTTTTTCTTTTAAGAATGCATTCTTATATATTTTCTCTATCTTTAATGAATTGCACTTCTTATAGCATCACATTATTATTGACGTGATTGAAAAATAGTACCTCCGTCCCAAAATATAATACTCACCATTGTTGCTAATATATGATTTTGATTGCGAATATATTTAATTGTCTATTAGTAAAAATTATAAAAATTTGATATTTTAAAAATATGTATCGAAACAAATCAAATAAGATTTTATATGATAATATTTACATTTATATATTCTTAGAAAAATACGGTCAAAACAAAGCATATGAATAGTGTATTTAGTCAAACTGAGTCTTATAAAATGGGATGGAGGTAGTAGCTAATTGTATAATTGACTTTTTGCTTCTTATTTTGGGTGAAAACAGTATGCTAAGGTTTCAACAGATGTGTGGGGTTTTATATTGTCATTCCCAACAAACATAAAAACATATGCAGCTATAGGATTCTCAAAAGATGGCAACATGGTTGGTTCCACAACAATTGTTGGGTGGATGCCATATTCAGGTGAAGGGGTAATAAAAATGTACTCTCTTGATGGAAAATCAACAAAAGAAGTGATTATTGACAAAGGAGAACTTTATATGATGAATGCTTCCATAACTCAAGCTACCACTTCACTAGTCTACATGATTTTCCAATTGAAAACTACACAACTTACTACAAAACTGTTATTTGCCATTGGATCAAAGTGTGCATTTCCTAACTATCCAAACTATGCCTTGTTAAAACATAGTGGTTACATATCATTGGTCATAGATTATTCAAAAGGTATGCCAATTTTGCTTCTATAGAAGCTTTTCATTGTGTACATTATATTCTCTACATAGTTAGTTTGTGAACACTTATAAGCTTTACATTAGTTATAGATTAAGTACATGTTTGGTTTTAATTCTAGAGGATTTCGAACTGATTTTAGAGATGTACAATTGATTGACTTGTTTTGTTTCTCAAAAGTAGAATTTATTTTGCCTCTATAATTGATTCTACTTAAACTTAGAAAACGTAGCTTATTGATTTTAGAATTGATTTCTACACACAATATTTTTATTCAACTCACTTTTCTATGATACAATCTTAATATTATAGCTTTGGGTATATTGAAACAGGTACAATTAGGAAAGTTTCTAAGCTAAATCTTCGAAGAAGAAGCCATGGCATTATGAACATTGTTGGATGGAACAATATTGTAGTGATAATTGGATCCATAATTGTACGTTATTTGAGGCAATGGAAATGGGACCCCATTTGGTTTTATATTCAAACATTTGGCTTTCTAGCTGGCATTGTTAGTGTTAAATTATATATCATAGAGTTATTAGTTTTTGGTATAGAATTTTTATTATTGTAACTGTTTGTTTAAGGATAGATTAGTTTTTTTTGTATAAGAATTAAGATAGTTTAGTGTATTTAATAGGAATAAGCATAAACCAAAGACAAAGAAACGAAGGAGGCATATGTAGCATTCTTCATTTTCACAATTTGTTTTCTTGCTTCAGCAAGCATTGGAAGTTCACAAGTCAATGGAACATCTTCTTCACAAGGAGTTGGACATAGTTCACAAGGTGATTCATGTGACTCCAAGCTCAACTTCAGTGTTCCTCTCAACTTTGACACAACAAAGTTGAATTGTCCATGGACGTCCGGCCTAACAATTCTACTTTTGAGAAACAAAACAAGTCAATCAATTGTACATCTCTAAAATCAATTCGAAATCCTCTAGAATTAAAACCAAACATGTACTTAATCTATAACTAATGAAAAGCTTATAAGTGTTCACAAACTAACTATGTAGAGAATATAATGTACACAATGAAAAGCTTCTATAGAAGCAAAATTGGCATACCTTTTGAATAATCTATGACCAATGATATGTGACCACTATGTTTTAACAAGGCGTAGTTTGGATAGTTAGGAAATACACACTTTGATCCAATGGCAAATAACAATTTTGTAGTAAGTTGTGTAGTTTTCAATTGGAAAATCATGTAGACTAGTGAAGTGCTAGCTTGAGTTATGGAAGCATTCATATAAACTTATCCTTTTGTCAATAATCACTTCATTTGTTGATTTTCCATCAATTTTTATTAGTTATTATCCCTTTACCTGAATATGGCATCCACCCAACAATTGTTGTAGAACCAACCATGTTGCCATCTTTGGAGAATCCTATATATAGCTGCATGAGTTTTTATGTTTGTTGGGAAATGACAATATAAAACCCCACACATCTGTTGAAACCATAGTATAGTACTGCTTTACCAACAAAAGTAAAAGTCTTAACATATTATTCAACAACATAATCATACAATTAGCTTATTTATTTTTAATTATGGACTCATTCCTATTTAGTTTAATTATCTCAAAATAGTGATTTGAAGTTTACATCAAAGATCCAGATCATCTGAGCAACCTTAGTGTCAAACTATGTTGATAACTCAGGATATTGGAAAGAGCTGAAGTGTCTTCCTGAAAATTTTCGACTCCAACTTAATAGTTAATAATACTGCCTTCATAGTTGATTCCTTATTATAAGATACAAATGAACTTTCTGGGTTTATTAATAGACTAAATACATCAAATTAGTTAATGAATCTAGAAACTGTATTCGTCTTTTATAACAAAGAACAGTTAGTAAATTATAATAGATGGCTCAATTTCATAATCTGTGTAACAATGTCAAAACGTTTCATCATCATCATCAAAGATATTCTGCATGTTCTAACACAAGTACCTAGTACTGTAAAACTGAAGCTGACAAATCTGTAACATGGTAAAATTTCTAAATCCTGAACCTAAGCCAGTGTCTACTTTGATATAATAAAAGATGGTACACGCCGTCATCTCTTTCAATGCATATCCTCTTTGCCACTCATCTGACATTAGAATCAGGGCCCCTGTTCAAAACCACAAAATCAATGCATAAAAAAAACAGTCCAAGTGAATAATAATAAATACTAATCATTAAATTCATGCTAATAACCAGTGGACACTGATTAAAATTTACTAAAAAACAAGACCCTCATGAGCATAGCTCAACTGATAAGGACATTGTGATCATGGTACGGACCCAGGATTCTCCACTTATTCACCAAAAAATAGTATCTTCTCATTTACCAATGTATTGAATGTTATGCTTTCCAATAAATAATTTCCGATTTATTGAAGAACTTCATTAACAAGACTCATGAATTTAAATAAACAAGATAATTAAAAGGAGAAAAAAAACTACCTTGAGACATGGGGTGAAGAGGGCTGATCCGGTGAAGATCGTTGAGCAGGGCCACCATGAAACCTTTGCTCTTCAAGTGCTCCATTACCAGATCGACTTCCCTCATTTGGCTGTGATAGGTCATTGGCACCCGAGAAACCCATTGGTCCCAACGACCCGAACTCTAGCTGCTCTGCTGGTGAACTGTAGCCAGTATTATGATCATAAGGATACAACATAACAACAGATGGCATTGTTGGTCCATTTGATGAAACGCCACTAGGGTTCATGCTAGGTATAGAGTACATTCCATATGCTACATTCGCGTGATTGTTCTGTGAGGAATTTCCACGGACTGGACCATTCTGGTGAGGAACAAACGAGTCGTGTCTGTGTGTACTCCATGGCCTCTCAGCACGGCTCTCACTAGTTGCCAACCGCTCCGATTTTGAAATTGGCTTCTCACCTTGGTTGCGATTATGGCCACGCCCGGTTGATCGCAACTTTGAATTTGTATTCCAGTTCCCTTCTCTGTCGCCATGATGATCACTTCTATCATAGTTGTAGTTGCCCCTTCTGGTATTTGTCGAATGGCGATCTCGAACAGAAGAAACCTTCTGAAATAAATTAAAAAAAAAATGACCATAGATCTAGAAAAGGAAACACTTTGATACACACAAGAGTGACAAGACATATGAAGAAGAAATGAAACTGCAAAAGTACAATAGTTTCATATAAATATATCATACCGGATTAGGTAGGTAGGTTCCAGTACCACTTCGATACCGAGGCATATCTTCTACAAAACGTTGGTAAATATTTGCAGGTCTATTTGAAACCGATTGCAGAGGAGGAACCGGAACAAGACGTGGCCCATAATTCATGAGCTGAGTGGTGAGATTCATGTTAGCTGAAGGAGGTCTCCCAGGACCATCCCAAGGATATCGACCCTGCAAATAAACAGGAGGCACCATAACAGGCGAAGGATACATCATTGAAGGAGGATTAGATGGACTTTGACAAAATCGCCCAAATTGCAAATTTTGCCAGTGGCTAGCAAAGTCACTATTAAGAATATCAGGCTTGTGGTAAGGTGACTCTATACCAGCCCTCGCCATTGAATTGGAAGGGCTTGACACCTCAGAGTGGTCATAACCCTCGGAAGATTCGAAATTTAGACCAGAATCACTGTTCTCAGCTCCTTCTTCCCCATTGAGGTTGCTTGTTGATGTCTCAGAAGACTCGCTTGGAAAATTATAGTAGGGAAGCATTGTAACAAATGGAACTGGAGGACCTGTAGGATAAAATGCAAACGGGACAACTCCAGAATTATCAATAGCTCTTTGGCGAGAACCAGGACCTAAAATCACAGGAGCTATGGGTAATGGAGAATCTGATCCACTTGTCTGAGCGGCTTCAAAACCAGACATTTGATGTCTTGTGACATGCATGGACATACCAGTAGCAGGCTCAGTGCTTCTGTCAGACATATCAGATGACATAGTCAACAAAGGAGTCCACTCTTTGTTTTCGTCATCTGTTCGATTAGATGAAATTTCTGAGACATTTTTACCCTTACCATGAACAGCTGCAGGCACTGAGGGAGTACTTTTCTTGCCCCTTTTTTCCCTTGTTGATTTTGAGGATTTGACTGATGATCCATCCCACGAGCTTTCTGAAGAGCTCTTACTTCTGAATGAGCTTGAAGGTGGTGCACTTGGTAATTCTGAAATCGCTATTCTATCGTCAAAATAAACCTCATTTCTCCGGCCATCTTGATAATGAAAATTATCAACATGCTCTTCTCTCGTTGACCCTCGATTTTCTCTGGTGAACTTCTGGTGAGTTCTTGCAGAATTACTAGAGCTGCCTGTCCGAGAAGATGGGGAAAAGTTATAACTACCAGAAGTTGACTGTTGTTTATCATCTGGAAGCATTTCCGAATTTCCATTATCAGCTTCAACACCACTAGCAGAACTTCTCTCCTGCTCATGCCAGAAATCATTATCAGCTTCCACTGCATTCATTTCAACAGAACTGAAATTCTCATTGCCAGTTTCAACTAAATCTTGAGGATTTGAAGTTAATCCGTATCCAGGGAAATATGGATGCAATGGTGAAGGGACTAAACCTTGAGGAAATTGCATATTTGTACCCCAAGGAGCCTCGATAAAGGGAATGTTAGCCATATTTCTTTGACCATATCCCATCGATGCAAGAATGGAAGGTGGAAACGGGAATGGTAAGTGACCTAGAGGTAAATTCATTGGAATATGAGCCTGACCATTGAAACCTTGAGCAGTGGGAGATGGCATCATATTCAAAAGGTCTTGCTCCTCCTGATTCATCATATGCATTCCACCTGTTCTGGCCCCAGATGCATGCTCTTCACCAATGACACCTGAGCTTGGTTCATCGTGATTATTGATCGATTCAGCTGCACTGCCAACAACTTGACGAGATGAGTGCCTACCAGATGAATCGTCGACTCTTGCAGCTACGTCTGCCTCAAAATTCTTCCTGCGACCATTCTCCAACTTTACAAAGAAATTCTGGCCTTTAATATTTTCTGTTCTTGTACGCCTTCCTTGGGAAGAAACTTCCCCGTATGAGTCAGTCAGCTCAGGGCTAGAACGGGTCCTGGCAAATATTAACCTTCCACGAAGATCACTGACTGGATTATCAGTTTTCATATTTCTCTGACTTTTATCAACATAAGCACCTTGAGTAGAAGTAGTTTCCCTTCGAGCTTGATCCAAATTCTTTGAACTATTTTGGTTTACATGACTTTTTTGACTCTGAGGACGGGAAAATGTAGAAACATTGCTATTTTTAGATGTGTTTTCAGATGATACATTGCTGTGCTGGGATACACCACTATGTGAAAATTGTTCCCTTTCAACGTGAAACTCACGATTGGAGGTGTTATCAATTTTATGATTACTGTTCTGGAGATTCTCAGAACTCTGTGACTGGTCATGATTAGATAACCTCAAACGCCATAGGTCATTGCTTGGAACATCAGGTCGTTGCCCACTTCCATGTCGGTCCCAGGTGTTCAAAAAGAACTGATTGACTTCAAGAAACAATTCATCCTTTGGACAATCAAGTAACCTGGCCAACTTTTTAGCCCCAAATGCAAAGGCGCTGCGTATCCTGAAGAAATTACCTGGTTCACAAGTATCATAAATGCAAAATTAGCCTAATCACAAAAAACATATCAATGAAGAATAGTCAAGGGAAACTGATAAGTGATAACCCATAAATATAATACTAGCTCAGCTGTAGCAGGGTGCAGAACATTTCCCATTCTCACCATTTATTTGATTATATAAACATATTGAAGGTTCATCTTTTCTCAATTTTCAAATCCAAAACATGTACCAAAACATATAGTTAAAAGTATATGTTTTGTGAAAATAATGAAAACCATTTAATATCTGCTAATGAGTTCTATTAACTATTCATAATACATTCATTGCATGAATTTCTTGTAGACATGAAAAAATAAGGAAAGAAGATACATGACATCAGAAAAGGATATCCATGTGATGTGTAATCCATGTGTAAAAAGATGAACCCATACACGCCCATCTATCACAATTCATCGAGATTTACAAAGTTCATATTGAAGTTTGAACAACTGTTATAATGTTGCATTAAAAATAGCAGCAAGGACATGTCCATATAAATTGAATTATGTTCAAGTTACTAGACCGAAAAATATAAAATACTATTTAGAATACTATTTATAACTTACACAAGCACAATAAAAAACGGACAGATGAGCACGGGAGTGCCAGTCGGCATGCTAGTATGCATAAAATAAGACATTTGTTTATTTGGAGATCAACACACCTTTGCTGACACTGCGGCCAAGGTTATTGTTGACACGCAAAGGATCAATGACATTGAAATGCTTGGAAACAAAAGGTTGCCCCTGATTTTCTTGACTACCCGGGATAACAGCATAAACTGAGCTACATGCATCAAGAAATGATTTGCTCAGCAGTAATTCTCCTGCATCTTTTCGAGGAGGTTCAGCTGTAGAAATTGAAAAATGTTAGGCCACAAAGAAGAAAAACAATCAATACACACAACAGTCTTAAATCCATATAGAATAGGAATATTTAATTACAATGTAACTAATTACCTGTCACATCCGGGAGTAAACTAATTGGTACTGGACCCCATAGACTTACGCAGAAATTATCCCAGTCAAACTTACTAAAGAACTCCAAGAATCGATACAAAACCTACATATGCAAAGACAGTAGTGTCATGTCAAATCAATAGTCAAAAACATTAAATTAGAAGAAGTGGTGTCATGTCCTTATACCTCAAGTGGTCCAGCAAAGGAATTGTTGAAAACATGAAATATGTAAAGAACCAAGGTTTCTAATGCATAAGTTGAGATAAGCCCATGGTGGGCACCAAGTATACGGCTCTCATAGTAACACCAAGCTTTTATCAGTATAATGCTACGCTTGAATAAATGATTTTGATTAATTAGACTGTCAACCTACAGCAGCAAATTCATATTCTTGTAAATCCAAGTAAAAAAATAGTATGAAGGTCACACTTCAAAGAAAATGATATAGAGGGAGGCTTCAAGGATACACCAAATTACCTCCTCAAGAAAACAAAGGGTGCACAATCCTCCAAGCTGGTTAAATGAAATGTCTACTACGATATTCTCAACAAGACATTTTATAATCTTCACCTGCAATATGAATGGAATCCATATAAAATATTATACAGGTGAAATAGCAAGAATTATAACTGTAGAAACAAAATAGCTAGTACATCAAGTCTTCAACACTTAGAACTTTATTCATTTTAAATGCATAATAATTTTATACAAACAACTACAAAAATAAATCATGAAATCAATAGAAATGTGCTTCACAAGCAAGCAATTGTTAACTAGTATTAGTTCTTTAACTACGCCAATAGAAACTAAAAGTTGTAATACATGGCTATCAGTGTTTTATGCTATTTCTTCATTATAATCTATATACATAATAAGGCATACTATAACCTCAAGTTTCTACAACAATCTGGCATAACCACTGAAAGATTAATAGTTAATATGCAGTCACCACACTCTCATAATAAAACAATTATTCATCTGAGCAACATACTTTAAACCGTGCATTTATGGTTATCACAATATCAATTCATATGCCTCTCCCTCTATGTTGACAACTACAAAATCATCCCCTTATTTATGTTTGATGTTAGAGCAGTTTCCTCGTTAATTTATGGACCAAGTAAATCACGTGTACCATGATGCACGTGTTTGTACATGCACAGCCCAACATAATGAAAGGAAGCAAAACAATAAATGTGTGTGTATATGGGTGGGGGAGTGAGGGGACAAATGGGCTGGGTGGAATTTCTATAACACCTCACAGTTTTGGGTCCTCTCCGACAATGGAGGATTCAGAAGGAAGAGAAGACGGGTTTAAAACAATGGTATCTCACCAAAAAAAATCATCGCGTATTATCAAATATTTACGATCATAAGGGTATAATATTGTAAAATAGTGTTTTTTTTCCTCCTCTCTCCTCCCCATGCAAACTAAACAAGGAGAGGGTTATTTACCCTTCCCACCCACCCATTTAAATCTCTCCTCTGCACTAGCCTCCCCCTTTACTACGTCAAACTTTCATCCTCACCAACTGTGTCAATGCCTAGCATAAACTTCAGAATATTCAAAACTTAGGCACAGAAGTGACGTCACTATGAGAGAGCGACTAATAATAATGAATTCAGTGGTTAGTCAACACTGTAAGAATGGATACAGAGTTCAACAATTTCAAAGATAATGTCTTATTAGAAACATACTTCAGCCTGGATGTACTGAACTTCCTTCACATGAAAATCTGCATTCTCATTCTTCTCCTCGTTCTCCAGCATGTCACGGACCTGATGTGCCCAATTATCCTTCAAAGTTTGATTCTTACAGAATGCTGTTAAGTCAATATCTCCATCAGGCAAATAAGTTTTTAGGGGTACCGACCCAAAGGTGAACACCTGTAACTGAAAAACAATCATTAAATCAAAATGGCATGATACAGAATTATTCACTACTTGGAACTTGAAAGAACGTGATTTCACTACCAAAACCGCCTTTAATTGACCAACAAAAAACACATCATAAACGCAACTTCTACCAACAAATTATCTTCAAACATCTTTCAACAATTATATAGTGATTCATCATAACTAACAACTTAACAATCTTCAATAATCACATATAATAGCACAGTTATAACTTACAAGCTAAAATAATGCATGACTAAATCAAAAGTTGTCAATCAAAAAATAACCCACAATAACCACATAAAACCCACCTGACAAGGGAAGCACTTTGTGATCAGCTTCTGAACATATTCTGCAACAGCATTTCGGCGTTGCTCGGAGGGTGAATTAGGCTGAATGCAGGCAATCAACTCTGCCGTTCTTTGTTCAGCTTTCGCCCACCGCTCCGAGTCAAGCACCTGTATCACAGAAGCAGCTTCATTCGGCAATAAACCATTTGGCAATAGCCCACTTTGTGGCTGTGCCCATTCTTCATGTTCTCCCATGCAAAAACCTTTAACTTTAAACCCTCCCAAGTAAACCTACCAACCCAATCCAATACACCACCAAAACTACTTCTTGATAATAAACCCCAATAAATAACCAATGTCAAAATCTAAACCAACTAAAACACCACACTAAAAGCTTGAAGCAATAGAGTTTCCCCTCAAAACTCTTAAAGGGGAAAACAATTACAGTGAATACAACAACAAATTAACCAAGACACAATATTTATCCCTAAAAAGTTCAATAAAAAAATTATTAAAAACAAAATAAAATCAACTTAACCAATTCTAAGTTATAATCTAAAAACAACAAAAACACATAGAACACAACAATTTCAGAGACTCAAGCAACTAGAAAAACGAATCCCCAAAAGTGCAAAAGATATAAAAATCAGATATTTGTGAATGAATCAGAAGAAAAGGGTTAAGATGATTAAAACCCTAAACGAAAAAGGGTGAATCCGAATCCCAAGAGAGAGTTAGAAGAGTGAAAGGGGCAAATCAATAACGAAGTGAGGGAATAGAAAAATGCGAAAAAGAGATAATGGGCATTGAATATGAAGGATGAAGAAAAATGGGTTGCGATCAAAAAGGGAACTTGGTTTGATTATAGAGAGAAAAAGGGTTCTTCAAAAACGAGTTTTGTGGAAAAATCTGTGAAATGAATAATTAGGGATTTGAAGAAATGGGGGTTCGGCGTTTGAGAGAGAAGACTGTGTTTGTGTTGTGTTGTTGTTGTTGTTTTAATTTTTTGTTTGTTTTAAGGGGGTTTTTTGTTTTGGAACTTATGATTATTATTATAATATTAATTATTTAATTAATTTATAATCGATAAAAATTATTGGTAAAAACTTAGGATAGATGTTGTGATAATAATAGTAGAATCTCGTGAGATAGATGAAGAAAATATGAAAGCATCATATCATATGGAGAAAGAAAAGAAAGATGAAAAAGATGTCACATACTTAGGAGAAGAGTTAATATCAATCTAAGAGTTTGGTTTAAAGGTAAAATATAGTTGAGTTTAATTCAATTGGAAATAGAAAATTCATCTTATGTGTCACGTAGATTTTTGGTGAAGATTAATTATTGTTAATAATGATAAAAATTTTGTATTAATATTATGATAACCAAAATATAAAAAATTGAGTTTAATTTCATTTTTTTTTATTTAATGCACGTATAAAATAATATTATATTGATGATTTGTAAAAATTAAATTCAATCAAATTTGATCGAGAATAATTTTTTCATAAATCAACTCATATTCTCTAGAATGATTGATTGTGTAAACAGTATTACATTGATGTTAGCTTGAGTTTTTATTTTTATTTTGAGTTAAATTTTTTTATCAATATAGATAATAAAAAAATATATTTTTAATATCAATATTATATTGATATTAGCTTGAAATCAAAATTGATCTATTTAGGCAAAATCTTTGATTTGAACAACTAAAAGTGTTTTTTTACGGGAACTAGAAGTGTTTGTTTGATTTTACGTCAAAAAAATAAGTGTTTGTTTGATTTATCCATTGAGATTATTCATCAACTAAATACATATGTTGAATTATAATGAAATCATAACATTTTGAATCACAATAAGTATTATCACGGAGATGTGTGTGTTGCTTTGGTGAGTGGAGTGTGCGCTGCTTTCGTTTGGACAGCTTAAAAAGGTCGATTTGGATTGGGTCTATGATTTCTCCATTTGACGTGGGACTATGTTGGCTCGAAAGAGCCGTTTATGCCTGCTATGTTTTGTCATAGGGGGTTGCGGTACATGGATTTGTTTGTGTTGGCGGACTGTTTATTCGCTGTTAGCAAATGCTTACACATCTCTCTTTTGGTTATTTAATTTCGCGCTTGTACGCAGGTTCGCTGGGTAGTGTTTTATGTGTATGTGTTTGCTTTGATTTTTCTTACTTGTTAGGGTTGGTTCTACACCCACGTGTAGTCGAATTCAATTGTATTAGCTTTACATACTACTTTTTGTGTGGTTTAACTGTTCAAGTTGTTGTTCCCAGTTCTTTTTTGTAATCTCTTTTCTTTTATGTTTAATTTAATATATTTGGGGAGTGGTAGAGGGCTTTCCTCTACTCATTTTTTACTTAAAAAAATATATCACAGAGAGATTGTGATTTTTATGAAATTACACATGTATTTTTTTTATTAATTATCTCCTGCATGTTTTAAGGAAAAAGATCCTTATAGTCCAAAATTACAAATGTAACTTTTGCAAAAGTAACAATGGATCATGGATATTTTTTTTTTTTTTTTGACCAAGGATATTTTATTAAATGTAGTCAATCTAAACATATATTAAGTAAATCGGTAAATATTTTGCACAATTTTTTTTGTTAGATAGTTTAGTGATAAAAATTCTACCTTTTAAAAGTGAATAAGCGGGCTATTTGAGTTTGAAACTCAATCCTTACATATTATATGCAATATCCTTATCGACTAAGATATTTCACACAATTTTATTTAATAAAATAATTATTTCATTGCATAATATGCCCTTTTTCTCTATATGGATCTGAAACAAACAGTGATATTGTAAGAGAAGGCCCGTTGAGAAAGCCCGACCCTATTTTGTTTTTGGGCTATCAGAAAAAATATATACAAGGAAGAAACATGGTGGTAGTGTTGTTGATACTTGACAGTAAGCTAGTACTATATTTTTTTCCAATGACTTCTTAAAATGCTATGCATCCTGTTGAATGAATTTGGATCCCAAAATAGTGGGAAAGAGGTTTTGAAAATAGATTTATAGTGTAATTTAAATAAAAATAGTTAAGATATATTGATATTGACATCGATATAAATGTTTTCGAATTTACATTAAAATTTACAATGACTAATTTGATATAAATTTTTCTGTTATATGTATTCGATAAACAATTATTGAGTCGTGTTACATTGGAGCATCAGACAAATATCATATGAATACAATTTGATCCATCGTTAATTTCTCTCTCGTGCGGCCCTCACTATACATATACATTGTTCATTAATCAATAACTACTAATCCATAAGTTGAGAAGAATATCATTGGTTTCATACTCTAAACCAATGAAGAGAGTTAACTCTTTAATGAAGAGAGTAACTACTACTCAATATCCTATGGATGAATTTACATAAAGAATGATAACTCTTTATTTTGATATTAGACAATTTTGTATATTAATCAATAAACAACAAATTAGTAATATATTGAGATATCATCTGGATCAAGGGTACTTTTATTATGATCTATTAAAATAGAGTACCAATTTAGTTGATAGCTGAAGGCATCAATTTATATGGATCTATCTCAATCTTGAACTTGGAATGGTCCACCCTTTTAGTTATCACTTATCACAAGATGACACGATAAAAGTGATAAATATTCCAACTTTTTTTTTTCTTTTCAATTACTCCATAAATAGCTAGAAAAGAAATGTTCTTTTTGGGGTTGAAAGCTATAGAAGAATTTTTAGATGCAATGATTAAACAATAATGTCAAAAGACCAAAATCATCTCAAACCATAAATATAGGAATTTTGAAGTCAAATAATTATTCAAATTCATCCATAAGTAGAGAAGATTACCATTGGTTTCATACTTTCATTAATCATTGAAAATTGAAATGTGCAATGCAAGTATATCAATAGGACAATGAGTATATGTTAGTTTGAGTGGAAAGGATACAAGAATCTCCTGAGCATATGATTCTAAATTCAGAAGGTGCACAAAAAGTATGTATACACACACATATTATGTTGGGTGGAAATAGAGAAATTTCATCATTTATTCTTTAAATAATTCATACAAATCATATTTATTTGGAATAAAAAGAGCAACATCAATAGAGCTTACTTTAGAATAATTAGCCACAAATAGAACATTTTTCCAATTGTTATTGGTTATTGATTAATTAAATGTACTACAATATTTTTTATTAGTTATTTTCATACCGTATAATCTCTTTCTCCAATAGTCACATGATTAGAGTTTGTCATGTTGATTTTCTTGATACACGAGAAGCTTTTTTCTTCTGGCTGCATTGATTTTGGTCATTGCAAAGAGTGGTTTATCCTACAAGTTGTTTTTCTTGCTTAAATTTGAATTTAGTATATAATGACAATTAGGCTAAAAATTTGAAGAACTTTATGCAAAATAGAGATATTATAATGTTTGTGGGGGAGTAGGTGGGTACATGACACAGCCCAATATGAAATTGGGCCTAGCAACAAATTAAGTACTAATGAACACTAAAAAGTTGCTTACCATGGAAAAATTGTTTTCCTATCCCTGCATTTAATCCATCACTCCTACCTATTTTATTGAATTGACTAATTTGCCTTTGTATATAAACTAACTAATGCAAGTGAGATTCATTTTTTTCCACTTCACCAAAATTGTTCCAGTTTGTTAGGAGAGAAAAGGAGAAAGAAAGTTTTCAATTACACACCAAAAAAAAAGTTTTACTTTGTTCCGATTTAGATATTGTTATTGTTGTTCCAGTGTTAAAGTTCATGCCGGAACAACAGTTTCATGGTGTATATGCCTTACCGGAATGATTTGTAAGCTGTTCCAATATGAATCTGAGTGAAACATTCTTACCGAAACAAGTTTTCAACTATTCCGGTATGCATATTGTTACAATTTTTGGTTCAACGGTGGGATGTGGGATTTTGGTTCAATTGAACAAAAGATTAACATGAATTAATTTTTACTTGACAAACTTAATTAACACGAAATAATGTCGGTTCTCTAGAATTAGAAATGAATAAAGTGCCATAGTTAAATTTAAATAAAAGAGTATTTACAAAGAACAAAACAGAAGATAAAGCATGGCGGAGAAATTTTATGGTGTTTTATGAATTATTTTGCCAGTTCTTATCTCTACCATAGATTTAACCCAACTGCCAACAATAATGAAGCAGAATATTTGAAAATTAAACCGGAACACTTATGAACAATGTTCCGGTAAATGGTTTTTGGAAATTTATTACCAAAACTAAGTTGCTTTTAATTTTGTTCCGGTATTTTTTACCGAACCAAAATGTTTTAGTCCAGTGTTTTGGTAAACAAGATTTGAAAACTTGAAAAGTTTATCACGGAACAATATAAAAATTGTTCCAGTAAAAACATTAAACCGGAACATTAAATTGTGGGGATGAATATTATATCTGAAAAATTGAAATAAATGATAAAAATAATAATTTTAAATTTTAATATTAAAAAAGAGTAAAATATAATTATCAAGTTGTTTGTAGGGATAAAGGGTTAATTTTTCCTTACCATGTTTCTATTTTCTTTTTGACGGTCTTACCATGATTTAGTTAATTAACAATTTTGTTATACTTTAGAAATTACATATTTCTCCTGTCATAAAAAAGGAAATTAACAAAAACTATTAATTTAATTAGTAAGAACATCCGCATAAAATTTAAATCTTTTAAATAAGTGGTCAGGACTCAAAGTTTTAATATACGATGTGCACCAACAAAATTAATTAGTAGAAGATAATATGTTTTGTGTGTTCCAGAAATTATCGATAGAGATTAATCACCATTAAAATTGTGCTAGAAATTTTATATTTACAAAATTGTATTAGTACTTATTACCACAATATTTTGTTTGAACAAATAAAAATTAATTATATTAACACCAACAAAAATTCTTTACAAGTGGTTATTAAATTCTTTAAAAATTCTTTGAACAAAAATATTTTACCACAAGGCGTGCCATAAAGGACAATACATATTTACAAATTACAACCTACAAACTTCAGGAACAAAAACAAAAATTTAATTGATGCCCATACAAAGAAAATAGCTCGACCACGGCATGAGAATTTAATCAAAGATTTATACTACTACCTTCGTTCTTATTTATAGAAGACAATTCATTTTTTAGATTCATTAAAAAACTAATGTATTTCGTCTATTTAATAACCACATACATTAAACTTTTAATGAATCTAAAAAGTCAAATTTCTTTTACATATAAGAACGGAGGTAGTATTAACTTTTAACCATTGTAATGAATAAAGTTGAACTTTCTTTAACATTGAAGTATTGATAAAATAAATATTTATAAACTTTTGTAAAATTTGTTGATCTAATTTACTCGTTACTTATTTAAATTTGATGAATAATTTAATTTAATGCATCAAATAAAGTAACAATGTCAAAAAATATTTATAGGTAAACACCAAATTATCTCACAACAGTCAACGGTATGTCGGTATGATAATGACAATTGATAATTTACGACCACAGGAGGTCCAATTATATATAACCACTTTTGAAAATTAATTTTGAGTTTTCTTTAATTTTTCTTTCTAAGCAGTCAGATCAACACCCTCTATCATTAAAAAATTATATAATATAATAAAATAATTATTGGTTTTATAAACTTAATTTTTTTAAAAATAATTTAGTAATAATTAGAATTTTAAAGTTGATAAATAATGTATTAGAGTTCGAAATTTTGTCTTTTAGAATATATTCAATTCTAACAAAAGTAAACTCAAATGGACAACTTGAAATTTTCTCAACTATAAAAAATATCTCATCGTGCGGTTCAAAAAAATCTATCAGCAAAACTTACACAATATAATTATACTATATTTTTTGTACATATATACTTATACTATATCTAATAGTAATGCTATATCCTCATTATCTTTTAAAAACTAATTTAGTAACATTGTTGTACTAAACTCATTTATTGGAAAGGCAGACAATTTTACATTTAAGGAACTTGTACTTAAGATAAAGCCAAGTTAATGAGCTAAGCCTCTTAATTGAACAAAGTATAACCCTTTAAAGAAGTTAGTTATTTGAGTGGTTGAAAATTAATTTGAATTGACAATAAGAGAAAAGAACAAATCCACAACACTCTAGGAATCTCCAGAAGATTTAACGTTGATAGCTAAGTTTGCACCCTAAAGAGTTTAAAACAATGGCCAAATTTCATGTGCACTATCACGAGGACTATATACCAATCATATATAAAAACAAATTTGCAAAATGAACCTATCAAAATCAAACACCTTGAACTTATATGACATGACTATTTATCGTTACATCTTGTAAATATTTACTTAACTTTATGTAGCTAAATATTTGCTCAAAATATATATGGTCCAATTTGACAATTTTGTTCATATTTAATTTCATCGATATCTTATTGGCCATGCCATCCATCTCGTCTTAGTATCTCTTTAATTTTTTTGTATCTTAATAATAAACGAAATTTTCATATTCGATGATGATTAATCTCCGTTAAAGAATATGTAAAATACATAAAGTAAAATGAATTTTTTTGCTGTTAAATGAATTTCCTCTCTATATAAGAGTCAAAGATAAAACATTTGATAATTTATTTTAAGAGTCCAAAATTCTTATCATTAATTTAGACTAATTTATGGTTGGGTGTTGTCTTTTAATTATTAATTATCTCTAATAAGTCGGTATAAAATATTTTTTTGATGGAGAAATTTGTCATTTTTTGTAGTTCTATTCTATTTGAAAAATTAGTCTATTTTATTGCACGTAGAAAATATCCGAGATTAAAAAAAAGTCTATGCAAAATATAACTTGTTTGTGCTAGTTAATTCACATTAAGAATTAAAACTTATTTGCACCAAAGATAAATTTTGATGTTAATCCGAAAGGTAGTTTGATTGTGAAATTGACAAAACCAAGATTCCAATTTTCTTAATACTCACATGCATAAGTTTAGATGCATTCCCATCCTTTTCTGTCATTTATGTAATCTTGCTGATATTGACAAAAGTTTAAATTTTGAGTATGATTTGAGGTTTTTTTTTAACAAGATTTGTACTTAGTTTTTTGACTAAAATTTTAGTTAGTTATATATATATAGTCCTATCAGTTCACTGGCTTGTAATAAAAGAAGGAAAATAGGTATTTACCCTTTTTATAAAAATAGTTATGCTCATTCTTTTTTTTTTTTTTTTATGTATGTACTTTAAATTTTAATATCTTTACATTATAAAAAGTAATTTTAATTTTTTTATTTTCTAAAAAACTATTAAACTTTTTACAACATTTTAATATCTTTTTAATGTGTAATAAAAATTGCAAAAAATATTAGTTTTAAAAATTGAACTCGCAACCTTCTACCCGTAGAGAACATAGTTTCCTTGTGGCTCATTTTCTCAACATATGTTTTCCAAGATTCAATAGTCGTTGGTGGAGGTGTAAGCGGATTGGATAAAACTGATTAAATCGATGATTCAATCCAACCTAAATTGGGAAAAAAATTGATTGTTTTGGTAAACCGATGATTCAATCCATATTTGTAATTACTTAGCGCACCCGCCATTGTCTTTGCACATACATGTGCACCACCACTCGGCCCCCTAGTGATTACATGTTGGTTATATATATTTGTTAATTTCGACTCACGCGGTTAAAATTTATCGTCCCCTATTTAATTTAAAAATTATTTTGAATTGAATTAATCAATTAAATAGACCGAATATATATTAATTGTAAAAAACAGAACTCTCTCTAATCTCTAAATGGATGGAGTGTGCAAATTCTTATCCGTCCTTTTCTTGCTCAAATTAGGTTTGTGACTATATTAGATTAAAGTTAAAATATTGCCTCAAATGCTAAACTTCATCACTTTTTAACATATTATTATGGAACCACAAAAATGCTTTACTTAGAAGGTAGGAAATCATATAAATATAATTAAATAGGATTGGAACATTGAACATGGCTCAAATATCTTAGCTCATCCACTTAGACAAAGACATGTTTCATCTAGCTAGCTTTGGAACCTTAAGAACTAGCAAGGGAGTGAGTGACCACACAATATTGGACTTAAGTCAGTAACCTAAAGAATTTCAGTTGGTGTCAAAAAAAAGGAAGAATATTATTAAAGCAGCTCCACGTGACTATTAACCAATGTGAATAGTCTGTCAAAAAAAAAAAAACCAATGTGAATAGTTCCATCATGATTCATGAACATAAGTTAAAGTTTTGCACATGGAGCACAATTGGTCAGCATCTTAATAATCTAGGGGAAATTAAACAACTCGTAAGAGGAAGAAATATTCTATCTAATATTATGCATTAATAAATTACCAAAAGGAAGACTTACTTACACTATAAATTAATACTCCCTTCGTCTCATTTTAAATGTTATAGTTTACTAAATTTCACACTTTATGAAAAGTAAGTAAAAGAAAGAGAGAGAATATAATTTTTACTAAAATATTTTCTATTTTTATTGGTAGTAGACATTGAAATACTAAAAAGTAGATTTTTGAGTGTACTTTTTCTCTTACCTAATGATTGCTTTAAGAGATAAAATAGTAAAAACTAATGTTATAAATAATATATGACATTTATTCTGGGACAAACAATTTTAGCAAGTAGAACACTTATTTTGGGACAGAGGGAGTAATTGACATTGAACTTAATTTAGTAATGAGAATTACAATTTGATCTTCCGCAATATTTGAGAGAGAAAGTTAAAATCACTTGATACATTCTCGAATTAGATTAAACTAATGATGAAATAAAAAAAATGATATATATATATATATATATATATATATATATATATATATATTATTCATGTAATTATTTAGTTGTTTTTGTTTTACTAAATTGTGTGAGGTTTTTTTTCAGGTAAGTAATTGCATGATGTTTGAGTACTTTTTGTATTTTTTATAATATAATTTTGTTGTATATAAACAAATAATAAATATTTGGACACATATGAAATAGAAAAAAATAAAAGGAAAAATAATTAAATGATATGATTAATTTATTTCACTTTTTGTTTGTACTAAAAAATAGTAAGAAATATATATTTCAAACTAATAATAGTAAGAAATATATATTTCAAACTTGTAATTCTAGAGACATGTTGTGTGAGTATAAGTTAATTGATGAATATTTTATATGTAGAAGTCGGGTTAAAAATCGAAATTCTTCACTTAAACTGAATAAACGACCCTTGACCAAATTTTTTTGGTTTTAAATTCCATAAACCGAATTTTACAAATATCTAATGGCTATTTAGCTATATGTATAAGAAAGAAAGTATTCATAACAGAAAAAATAGCAAAACATTCTAACAAAAGATGTGCACAAAATAACAAGATAGCCACCTTCGAGTTAGAGACATTTTCACGAATGATGGTTGGAATTTAAATCTACTATACACGTTTTTGCCGCTCGATGTAATTGATTCTATCATGAATACTCATCTCTCTATTAATATGGGTACAACATATTGTTTCATTTGGAACAATGATATGAATGACGTTTATTCTGTTTCCTCTGGTTATAATTGGCTGTTGCATCAAAGATCCGTGCAAAACAATATTTCTTGGACTTGGATATGGAAAATTATTGGACCTGAGAAGATCAAGTTCTTCATTTGGTGTGTTTGTCATCATGCAATTCCCACTCTTTCACTTCTTCATCGTCGGAATCTAACACAATCTGACATTTGTCCAAGATGTTCCACAGGTGAGGAAACCATTTTACATAGCATCAGAGATTGTAATATTGCTCAAAAGGATTTGGAATTCTTTGGGGTTCCGGACAACGGGGTTTTTTAATCCTTCCGATCCTATAGAGTGGTTGCGTGTCAATTCGAGTGGTAGTAAAGCTCCTATTTTTCTAGCGGGACTTTGGTGGAATTGGAGAGCTAGAAATCTGGTTTGTGTTGGTAATGAAACAATTCAACTCTTCCAAATTGTTGCTGAAGCACGCAAACTTGCCATCCTTATTGATACTTGTTATCATACTGGGACTCTTACTAATAATGCCCCTAGATTGATTTCTTGGCACCCTTGTAGGACTAATTGCATGGTTCTAAATGTGGATGGTAGTTGTCTAGGTAACCTGGGAAGGGCCGGTTTTGGTGGCCTAATCCGAAATGGAGGTGGTGAGTGGATAGTTGGTTTTAGTGGTTTCTTGGGTATTGCTAATAATACTTTAGCTGAATTTATGGCTCTTTATCACGAGCTCAAGATTGCGAGATCAGCTGGCTATCACCGTCTCTTTTGTTATTTTGATTCGACAATGGTGTTAGATCTTGTTACCAAAGGTTACAATAACTTCCACTGCTATGCTGCTGTGATAGCTAACATCCAAGATCTTTTGAAGTTAGATTGGGAGATCTCCCTTTTTCACACTTTGAGGGAAGGGAATTCTTGTGCTGATTTCCTTGCCAAGTTAGGCTCGACTAATGATGAGAAGCTTTCAATTTGGGAATCTCCACCTAATGATTTAAATGAGTTAATCTCGGCTGACGCTCTAAGGGTGGCCTATCTTAGAGCTTAGTTCTTTTCTTTGTTTTTTTTTTCTTTCTTTGTTTATCTTATGTACCAAAAAAAAAAATAACAAGATACAAAAATTCAAACAAAACATCGGATAAATCTACTACATATTAATGTCAAAAACCAATTTTTAAATTTTGAACCACGACCAAATTATAACTTTTAACTTTATCCAGGTTGAGATAACATCAAACTATTAAAAAAATAACGTTTTAAAAAATATTTTTATTATTGATAGCCGTACGTACCCTTAACTTCCATTCTATCAATATTTATTCTGCATCAGTTAATTATTTTAAAATATCTAATCATTGCCTAAATGTATTTTCTAAATAAAGATGGATCAGTGGAACTTTGTCTTTTTAGTTGAACATTGAAAGGCCAGTATTGAATTTGGAAAAAGAGTACATCTCATCCACAAAATGTTTCATTATTAAAGATGCTATGGATATGCCTTCCAAACACACACAATTATTTTTCACAAACACATATTGTAAAAAAAAATAAAAATCAGAGAAAACATGTACGTATACACTCTATCTTAAATTAAGTTCTTTTAGTAAAATAAATAATAGATGATTATCAAATTAAATGTAAAAAGAAGTAAATGTAACAGGCCAAAATAAAACGATTGAAATAATTTGGAAATTAAAATTGAGCAATTATTATAAAATTTTATGAGTTAAAATAGTACAATTAAAAACTTTATAAATTTCCAAAATCATGTTATTGTAAAATTTTTAATAAATCAAAACTACAATTAAACTGTTATTTTTCTCACACCATTAATAAAATTTCATTTATTTATAAAGTAATTCATAATTTCACTTTTTCATATGAATATTATATTTCTTAATAGTTTCATATACTACTACTATTATATAGTTTAGGGATGGTAAAAACATCCAAATCCGCGGATCCCGCCCAAAATCGAGTCAACGGATAAAACCTGAGTTGACTGAGTTTTGGTTCGAGTGACACCCGATTTTTCGGGTTTGGGTAGTGTCAAACCCACACCCGAAACCCGAAATCACACCCGTTATATATAAATTTATATAATTATTTCACTTACATTAGCATATTGTAGACTATTTTAACGTTGTAAACTATTTTTCATCTTTATTTTAATGTTGAAAACAATGTTAGCATGTTGTAGACCGTAATTTTGTTAAAATTTTTCGTATTTTTTTTACTTTTGTTAATGAAAGTTCGGGTTACCCAAACCCAATAAGTTTGGGTGCTATTTTACCACTCAAAAGCCCCTATATTTTGAGTTTGATTAGTGCAAAACCCACACCCAACTCTACTCGTTGTCATCCCTATTATATACTCATATTCTTAAATAGTACACCACTACTATTTTTAAAAAATAACAGGACCATATACCTATATTATTTTGTGAAGTTTATGAAAAAATAGGACAACTTTTTTGGGTTCCAGCACTTTCTGAAAAGTAATACTATCTGGGTGGAAAATTATTTATTCTACATTTATTGCACCCTAAGTGGATATATAGTGGACACCGTCAATCGCAAATTTTAGTTTCTTTAGGCCGCAAAAATTAGTTACACGTCAAAATCTGTCATGCGATACTCTTAATTACATCTTGTTAAAAATATTAGATGAATATGTTACCAAAAAAAAGTAGATAATTTTGTCAAAAAAAAATAGTAGATAATAAAGCATCAAATTGATCATTGATTTTTTCTTTCGGCTAATATCGTTTTATTCATTTATTATTAATTTAATTCTTAACATTTATTTTTTGAACAAAATTCTTAACATTTTTTTAGAATAACGAATTCTGAATATTTATTTATTCATTTTTAAAAAATAAATTTTAGCCACTATAATTATTCGAAAAAATAAACATATTTGTAGAATGATTAATACATTTTTTTTTTATAAAATCAAAAGACTTTATGAAATATTAGCCCGTTGAAGAATATGCTATAAAATCAAGGACCAATTTAATAATTCATTTTAAATAGATAAATAAAAATGTTTTCTAATTTTTTCAATAAAAAGACGTTAAATAAGTTTCATATACATTTTCAACAAAGTTCTTTAGCCAAAAAAAAATATACATTTTCAACAAAGTTCTTAATTGAAACATTTTATTGGTCAACCCCTTTGATTTGATCGACAAAACAAGATCTCAATGTGATGTTGGGCAATGAAGGAGATTAATTGTCAGAATCCATAGAGAAGAGGGGGTGTACCTGCAAAAGGGACTCTGATACTAAATGCACTAGAGAAAATGAGATGGAGACAAATTTAAGGATGAGATAAGTTAACTTGAAGATATGATAAATGTCTCTTATATAAGACATGAAAGAAACTATTAGGTTTGTCACCTAACTGAGCCTTACCATGAAAACAGACCTTTTTTGAGTGTATTGGGCCGTTTGACCGGTCCATAACACCCTTAATAAATATCAATTATTTTGAAGGAATTAATCTTTGTAGTTGCATGCGAAATATTTTTGATTTATAAAAAATTTGTATCTCTTTTTTCATTAAAAAAAAGAAATACTTCTTATTGCAAAAAAAATAACTATTGACATACCTCTTATTGCAAAAAAATTAACTATTGTCTATGTCAATTTTATGGAAAGTGTTTGGTGGTTTAATTAAGACAATCCAAAGTCAACTGTCCATCCGTGACCCAATAAATGGAACAAAAGTAAAGTAAATCTAACAAAAGGGGGAAAAGCCCATTAATTTCTCGTCTATTTTCACTAAAAAGCAAAAAATAAACAACATTAAAATGTGTTAAAATCAATTCAAAGCAAATGTTACAAATTAATTCAATAGGAGAAAGAGCCAACAAACAAATATATACACATTAACTAAGTTATTGAGGTTAATGAATTTCATCAAATGACGACTTTTGGGAAATGATGACTTTTGGGAGAATCTGGATTTAATTTCTGGTGGAATAATTTTTTGGCCAAATTTTACTTACCTCGCGGTCGAACTCTAGACTATTAGAGCCCTCTTCTTATGGGTATTAGAGGGTGAAAATAAAAACAAAAATATATATATACACACATTACATCAATGGACGTTGAATTTAATAAAAAAGATTAAAATTTTATATTTACAACTATGTTTCAGATCATTTATTGCCAGAACCCACCTAAACTTTAAATTATTAAAGTTTTTTTTTTCTTCTTAAGAAACAAAGTATGAAAAATAAAATAAAAATATATACACATTACAAGCGCAATCCAACCACATGCATTTGAGGTTTGAATAACATATCAATTTTTTTTTAATTTCGTTAAAAAATTAACATGAATAATTTATATAATATAAACTTTTAATTTAATAGTGAATTTTCTAAAAATTATATCCATTGTAACGATGTTATTGACTGGGCTAGGATATTGTATATTATATGAAAATGGATCCTATGCAATAGACTATATGCGGTCGATGAATATGGACTAGTCAATCTTAGTCCGATAACAAAGATTTTAATTTAATTTTAAATATAAATTGAATCTTAAATCTTACCAACAAATTTTACATTAAATAACTCAAATATATCTAAATACAATACAATCAGTCATCGCTTAACTTAATCCTTGTCAACTGCACTCAATCTCGATCCACATTATAGGCGGCTTCTATGGTGCACAAGTTTGTTAAATATACGAATTTTGTAAAATCAACCGTTGGATTGAAAATTTATATCATATAGATTATTCATATAAAATTTTAAAAAAAATTGAAAATGATTTGATATGTTAATGAGACCCATCAATATTAACAGTATTTAATAAAAACTTATGACCGTTAATCTTGATGGATCTCAATAACATATCAAATCATTTTCAATTTTTTTATGAATAATCTATATAATATAAACTTTCAATCCAACAATTAATTTTGCAAAATTCATATTTATTATAATAAAACCGTCAACTTATACACCATGCACTACATGTACAATTTGTGCATGTTAGAATTATCCCCATATTATATATTTGTGCATGTTAGAATTAGTGATTAGTGATAGAAAATGTATTGGATTTAAAAATTGAAACAATAAAATGAAAATGATGTTGACATATTAAAGAAAACAATAAAAAATAAAATAAAATAGATAATTGTCGGTGGATTCATGAATTTTTGATGAACTGCAAGCTAAGCCAAGTAAGGTTGACACTTTTCTACATCTCTCTCTCTCTCTCTCTCTCTCTAGCTTATCCCTCTCCACCACTTGTTCTATCTTCTTCTATCTTTGTTTTTTGTTTCAGTTATTATTATAGCCACCAAAATACATACTCAACTACAACAAATCATAAACAAGAAGAAAAAGAAGAAGAAGAACAACATGAATAACGGTGCTATTGAAACACAATACATAAGGACACATCACAAACATGATTTAAGGGACAATCAATGTTCCTCTACTCTTGTCAAACACATCAAAGCCCCTGTTCACCTTGTTAGTTTTTTTTTTTTATGTTCTTCCACCAATTCTATGTTTTTTTTGGTTTATTCTTAATTGGGTCTCTCTTGTTTTTGTATCTGATTCATAAAAAAAGATTCTTTATTTTTTTTCTTTCTTTGATGATCTTGATCTTTACATGTTTATGGGGTGACTTCAAACTTGTTTTTTCTGTTTTGTTTTGTGTCTTTTGTTGACATGGATGATTGTTCTTGATTTCAGTTTTTTTTTTTAGTGTATTGTAAAAGTTGATTTTTTTTTTCAGCTCATGAGATGCATGTTTTGAATTTGTGATTTTTTCAAAAAAAATTTAGTGGAATTTGTTTTTCAAGTTTTGATGAAAATTTTTAGGCTGGATTTTATTTTATTTTTTACTAAATTATATTCTAACTCTATTATTTGAGAAATTTAATTGATGTTTAGTTTCATTAAATTAAAGAAATAAGTTTATTTATGAAATTTTATGCCTAAAGAGAAAATGAAAAAAAATTAAAATAAAAAAATTTAATTGGTCTAATTTGTGTATTATTTCTCTGCTTCAGGTTTGGTCTCTGGTTAGAAGATTTGATCAACCACAGAAATATAAACCATTTGTTAGCAGATGTATTATGCAAGGTGATCTTGGCATTGGAAGTGTTAGAGAAGTTAATGTTAAATCTGGTCTTCCAGCTACAACTAGTACTGAGAGGTTGGAACAACTTGATGATGAAGAACACATTCTTGGTATCAGAATTGTTGGTGGTGATCATAGGCTAAGGGTATGTATGGTTATGATTATCAATGATCCGTTTTGTTCCAAGATTTAATTTGATTTAATTTTTCTATATGATTCTAATAACCAATTATTTTTTAGCCTTTTTCATGGTTTATGTTGGTTTTGTGAATTATGAGCATTTGAATTGTGGAATTAACTGATAATTTTATTTCCTATGTTCATCTTGTAATCTTGATGATTTAGATTCCGTGCGGACGGGATATCCTGACTTCACACAGTCAGAACAGTATTGGCCGTTGGATTAAGATTAGACTGTCCGAATTTCAAGTTCGTTATTTGGAAATTAAAAAAAATAAATTAAAACTTGCAAATTGTCAATCATCTGATCCGAATCCAACGGTCACAAATGAAATGACTGCATGAAACTAAGTTTCTCGGTTCATTTCCTATGTTGTTATGCTGGCACTAAGACATGTATTTGCTAGCTCTATTATCATATGTAAAGCCAAAAGAATACTAAATCGTATTTTTATTGAATTCGCAGAACTATTCTTCCATAATCACTGTCCATCCGGAAGTTATTGATGGAAGACCAGGTACAATGGTGATTGAATCATTTGTCGTGGACGTGCCTGAAGGGAACACGAAAGACGAAACTTGTTACTTTGTGGAGGCTTTGATCAGGTGCAACTTAAGTTCTTTAGCTGATGTCTCGGAGAGGATGGCCGTGCAGGGTCGAACCGATCCTATTCCTATTAATATCAACCCTTAAGAATGTATAAAGGGAGAAAGAAGTTAGAGTTTCATCATATAAATTATATGATCCTTTACTTTATGATCCCAAATCCAAGTGTGGAGAATGGTTGGAATATGAATATTTCCTCCCTATGTTCCTCAGAAGTTTTGGATGTTTATTTTTCTTCATCTTATCATGAACACATTCCCCTCAACCATATCCCTTCAACTTATTTGGTTTTGTATTCGTCTTTTGAAACCTAAGTTTCTCTCTTATACAGTTTTTAGGGTTGAAATCCTCTTCGGTCATTAAAAAGTTCTAGTAGAAAAAAGCTAGTTTCAGTGACTAAAATTATATTTTATTCACCGAGTCTTCCTCTTTCTACCTAGAATTTTCTTATTGCCAAAGAAGAACTCAACTCTAATTTTTGTAAGATATTCTAGGCTTCACAAGCAAAGATGGGTTTGGGAGTGGGAAGTGTTTTTTTCTTGTTAAATTTTACTTGGATTTTGTGGATGATGTGTTATTAAAGTTATTTGTAAATACTTATGTTGGAAAAAGACAAGTTATGTAGTCTTTTATGTATTTTGTTTAGTAGCAAACTAGGAAGAATTAGTTATATTTTCTTATAAGTAGTGTAAGTTATCTATTTCACATTATTCTAATTTAGGACTTTGTTTAGGACACAAGAAAAAAATTATGTTGCTTCTAGTTCTTCTTTCAAGTATTAATGCAAGTGCCTTCAAATTCAAGTATTCAACTTGTCTATTTTCATCTTCCAAGTAGTGTTATACCTTTTTATTTTATTATTTTATAATAAGTGCTATATATATACCCTTTCATCATTGGATTGGATCAAAGGAGTTTACATCATGGATCAGTAAAAATGATCCCAACCCAACTTCAGAGGGTCCGAAGGATTTAAGAAAATAACTATATATGGCACATAGCATAATACTTAAGCAATGTTAAACTATTAACCAATAGAACATAGTAACAATGAATTATAGGAGTATCAATTATGTAAAGCATAAACTAGTTGATAAGTTTGCATGTGTGTTGGAAATGACTTGAGTTGTAAAATATGAATAATGAATCAGAATCACACCTTATTTTTATCCACTTTTCAAGTCATCAATTTCTTGTCTCTTCTTCCAAAGTAAAGAACCAACTTTCCCTTTATATAAGTTAGTTGATGTGATATTGCAATTTGCAAAAATCATCACAAATGAAGAACAATTCCGAAACTGATTTTGTGAAAAGGGTGCTTATGCTTAGAGAAGGAGCAGCACTTGGAGATGATGAGGTTAATGATTTCAAGCTACTGGTATATGCGGTTCATGCGGTTATTCTCGAGTTCGGGTTCGTTCCTGTTGATCAAGTTTCTGGTGGTGGTATGGCCATTAGTTCCTCTCATCTTGTTGATCATCACATATTGTCTTCTCCTGCAGTGATGATATCTTTGAGGTATACCCTTCCTGAGATTCTTGCTAGTAGTTCATCTCATTCTGTGAATGTGAAAATTCAGACATTAGGGTATTTGTTGAATGTGTATGGTTCGTTGTTGTCTGATGTTGTCGCCTCGAGGGTGCATGGGGTTTCATTAGATAAACGTAGATTTGCTAGGCCTTTAGAGTTGATGCTGGCAAATTCTGAATCTAATGATGATAGTGGTGGTGGAGATGAAAAAGTTGTTTTTGAACTGTGGAGGACAGTGAAAGATAAGCTGGTATTGCCTCTTTCAATTGATCTTTGTGATAAAGCTGGATTGGATCTTCTACCGTGTTTTATGCGTCTTCCCATGGAAGTTAAGCTCTTGATATTTGAGTTTCTTCCTGCTGATGATTTGGCCAAAGTGTGTTGCACATGTTCAGAATTGCAATATCTTGGTTCAAATGATGACTTGTGGAGGAAGAAAGTTCAGGAGGAGTTTCGACTAAGGACGGATGGTATGAAGTTTTTTAAGAACTTGTTTGCGACAGAGAAGAAGAAGAAAGCTGAGAAATCGACATAAACGTTTTCAAAGCTGACTAAATGTTGAATATGAGAAAGAGGATGTGGAAATATGATCTAACAATCAAAAACAAAAATGCTTCTATAATAAGTTAATCCAATCTGTTCCTTTCCTTTACTATCCAAGAATCTGATCATTTTGTAACTTGTAGAACAAGTAAATTATTTAAGGTGAAGATTGCAATTTAAGGAAAGATGTATTTCAATGTATGAAACATTGAAGAGTGATTGATTCCTCAAGTAACATAGTCATTCCTTGATTTAGTATTCTGTTCTCTTCATGAAGACACTAACAAGAGCATAATGCAATGAGCGCTTTAGCCTTTAGTGCACCAGACTCCCACCAAATGTGTGCAACGTTTTATTCAACACGTGAAGAGCCGTTTTCGGAATTTGAACTCATAAAGCTTCTGTGACAAGGCATCAATCTTACTGTTGCACTGAAATTTTGCCATCAACAAGAGGAAGAAATGCTTCGAATTTTTCTCTTATTGTGTCTCTCATTACCAACGATCATTACAGGCACATTTTCCGTTTTTAAAATGGTGAAAACGGCCACCATCTCGAAGTAAAATCTCGCAGTTTCGAGCCAAAGAAATGTACTTTGCAACTGTATGACAGTCGCAACAAATTCGTGTGTTCTTAACAACTCTGATTGGTGATCCACCTTTCATTTTCATCAATCCATATACCATTGCCAACTTCTCAGTGTGACTCATAAGAATCTTCTCTTTCTCATTGTCATCAATGTTCTGACATACACAATTGAGATCAGCTACATAACCGAGCTTCTGTATCTCAGAAACTAATCGATATAACTCAAAATATATTTCCCCTTCTTCTGAATGTGGTTTCCCATCTGTAGAGAACACATGAATCCTCTGATTAACCTGTGTCCAGCTCCAAACAGGCGGACTTTTCATTCCCAACACAGTCATCGAGCGTTTAAGACGCTCCACGTCATCCCATCGGTTTAAACTCGAATATAAATTCATCATCAAAACATAGTTAGCAGAATTATTTGGTTCCATCTTAAAAAGCTTCTTTGCCGCAATCTCTGCTAGCTTAATGTTTTTGTGAGTTCTACAGGATGCAAGAAGAGCACCCCAAACACTTGCATCTGGCTTAATCGGCATAGTTTCGATGAAGTCCAAAGCTTCGTCGAGAAAACCAGCTTTTCCAAGTAGGTCTACCATGCAACAGTAGTGCTCAATTGTTGGAACAATATTGTCATCTTCTTGCATGCTATCAAAATACTTCCAACCTTCATCGACTAAACCTGAATTCTTGCAGCCAGAAAGAAGAGCGGTGAATGTTATTGCGTCAGGTTTAATGCCACTTCCTTGCATCTTGTCGTAAAGAATCACTACCTCTTCCCCATGTCCATGAATAGCATATCCCATCATCATGCAATTCCAACATGGAAGTGTTTTCTTTTCAACTTTGACGAAAACATTGTATGCTACTTTTAATTTTCCTGCCTTACAGTACATGTCAATGAGGGATGTCACAATGTATATATCATCCACAAACCCTAGTTTCACACTAAAGCAGTGTATCTCTTCACCTTTCTTCAACAGTGACGGTCCAGCACAAGCACAAAGTAAGCTGCAAATCGTTGTCGTGTTAGGTTTTACATTTTCTTGTTGCATTTGGCTGAAAATCTGTAGGGCATCAAGGTACTTCTCGTTTTGAGAACATCCGGATATCAAAGAAGTCCAAGACACCACATTAGGAGTGATTCCGTAACTCTTGATCCGATTGATCACGTCCAAAGCTTCCTCTATCCGACCTCGCATTGAATAACCTGAAATCAAACCATTCCATGTCACTAAATCAGGTTTTATCCCTTCATCCACCATCTGATTCAATAGTTTTACGGCATCACCAAACAGTCCCTTGAAGGAGTAACCCGATATCAAAGAATTCCAAGCGCAAACATTTTTGTTCTTTGCATGACGAATCACTTCATGAGCCTTATCTAAGCAATCGTTCTTAACATACATATCCACCAATGAAGTACAAGCATAGACATCATAGTTAAGATTAGTTCTCATTATGTAACCATGGATTTCTTTCCCTAATTTAAAGAAACCTAAATCAACAACTGCTTGTAGAGCACTAGTTACCGAGCATGAATCCGGCTTAAAGCCCGCACTGTGCAAGCTCCGGAAACTAGTGAGAACCTTTTCAAATAATCCCTGATGAAGATAACCTGATAAAACCGAATTCCAAGTTATAATGTCCGGTTTAATACCGGAACACTCCATTTCTTTGATGAGAATATCCAATGAATCATCATTCAAACAGCCATTGACGGCATAACTCGAAATAATCGAGTTCCAAGACGATAAGTTACGACTACAATCCTCCATCGAATCAAGAACCGCTCTAGCTAGTTTGAATCTACTATTTCTAGAGTACATACTAATAATTGAATTGCAAACTAAAGTATTTGAAACTAGTCCAAATCTTAAAGCATACCCATGAATTTGTTTCCCTTCATTGAAAGCTCTCAACTTTCCACATGCTTGCAACATCTTCACAATGGTGCCAACAGTGGCTTTGGCAGAAACTCTCTGCATGCTACAGAAAAGTTCTAAACCATTCTCCCATTTTTCACTCCTCAAATTTGCCATAACTATTGTATTCCACAAAAAATCTTCTTTATATGGAGTCTCATGAAATACTTGATTTGCCTTATCTATACTCCAACAATTCTCATAGAAATTGATCAATGCACAACTCAAATGCACATCAACATGAAACCCTTTTTTGATCAAACAAGCATGAATTTCCAAACCAACACACAAATCCCTTAAAGCCAAGCAAATTTTCATAACAAAGGTGAAAGCTTTGCTATCAAATTCAATTCCTTTACTATACAATTCTTTGAAAACAACCAAAATCTCAAAAGGGTCACCTCCAAAACTTTCAAATTCCTCAAGAAATGAATTCCATAAAAGATAATTCCTTGCAAAACCCACAAAGAAAACCCTAATTGCTGACACAAAATCACCAAATTCCAAATAGTATCTTATCATGGTTCCATCCATTGCACTAAAGTTACAATCTTTAGGCATTTTCAACTTCTGGGCATGCAATTCCTTGACAGAATTCAAATTTCTTAACTGATTGAACTCATCAAAAGGGTGAAAAAATGGAGAATTTTTTTGTGATGAAAATGAAATAGAAGAAGGAAAGAAATGAGTATCTTGTGTTGGAAGAGAAATTGAAGTAGGTGAAAGACTTTTAGGAAGCATATTGGTTTTTGGATTTTGATGAGAATAAGGATTAAGATTATGAAAAGGTGATAGATTATCCATAATGATTTGGTGCTTGGAGAAGATGCAAAATGTCATTGAAATGAATGAATGAACGAATAAGTGATTATGTGGATAATTACATTAAGAGAGATATAGTTTGAGTTCAAATGCAACTTAAATTATCCATTTTCTAATTTCTTCTTCATTTGAATTTTGTACTATACTGTTGGGGAGATTGTGTTGTGTTAGACTTGTGGGGTGCAAGGATTTGAGTTTTTAGGATAAGGTTATCCTTTGAAACTCAGAATTCAATTTCTGCTACTTTTCTTTTATTTTTTTGCTTATAATATTTTTAACTCCAGCCTAAATTTTCAAGGGTATACTTTTGATCTTGTAATTTCAATTTGGCAAATTTTGATATTAAATAGTTTTAATTTTTTTTAAATTCAGCGTCAAATTACTACGAAATCAATTAACATTTAATATATATAATATCAAATTGAATTTACTAATTCTTGGTCTAATTTTGACCAAAAATTACGATGACTCTTTTGTTATATGAATTTACAAAGGACTATGGTTTAATCTACTTATGATTAAATTATAAATTTGCTAATATTTTTAGTAATTTTTTTGGTCGAAACTGGGGTATCCACCGCCGAACACAGTGACTATTCCCTCGCTAGATTGAAGGCAGGGATAGTTGGCCCAAAGATTTAAAGTTGCTCCATACCCAAGACGAGGATCGAACCCTCAACCCTTGGTTAAGGGAGGATGAGCCCCAACCGCTCAACCTTAAGTTTATTAACTTAAATTTTATATAATTAAGGCTAAATGCATTTCTGGGTCCTTTAAGTTTTTAGTTTGTACCACATAAGTCCTTTAAGTTATTTTTGTAACACATAGGTCTTTAAGTTTTTAGTTTGTACCATATAGGTCCTTTAAGTTTTTTTGTATCACATAGGTCCTTTACGTTTTAAAACTATAACACATAGGTCTTTTAAGTTTTTTTTTTGTATAACATAATGAATATTACTTGAAAGGACTTATGTGTTACATTTTGAAAACTTAAAGGATCTATGTGTTACAAAAAAAACTTAAAGGATTTATGTGGTACAAACTAAAAACTTAAAGGATCTATGTATTATAAAAAAAACTTAAAAGACTTATGTGATACAAACTAAAAACTTAAATGACTCAAAGATGTATTTGACCTATAATTAAATACATTATTATCAGATAACTGCAAAACCGGTCATGTTGTATGTGACATCCTGTACAAGTGGATGAAAAAAACTTCCAAGAGAGCATGTTCATAAAGAACGAATTAACTCACATTTTAGGATGACATTCCTAATGTGAGCAAAAAAATGTGAAGGCAGAGACCAGAAATAATCTAAAATAATAGTTTAATTTTAGATATAACATAATGATTGTTTTCGTAATATAAATAAAGTGGTAAGAATTAAGAGATATTTATATTAAATAGAAGAAGGTTTGTGAAATTTAGAAGTTCTAGCTCAATTGGCAGAAAATGCCAAAATTGTTAGGCCAGACGTTAATGACTTGGGTTCGAACTCTGGTCACTTCACTTGTATGTGTGAGTTTATCAGTGACTTTGTCATTTCGTCTATATAAAAAAAAAATTGTGAATCAATTTCTTGTCACGAACAATTTAATTTATCTTTCTAATCAAAAAGATATAAAAGAGTAATTATGAGGAAATCACACTAGCCAAGATATTCAACACAATGGACAACCTTTTCATTAATGAAATAAACTAATTTTTTTATATAAAAGAAAAAAACAATGGACAACCGCATTGTTCCATTAAGTTAATCATCCATGAAACACCAAACTAACTTGAGCACTAGAGTTGCAAGTGCTCTACCCTTCCATCATTGGACTTGGACCAGGGGAGTTTACACCATGGATCACTAGAAAAGATCCCAATCCAACTTCATACCCACTAAGGATTAAAGAATATAATTTTAGCACATAGCTTAATACTTAAGCAAATGTGACACTATTAATTAATCAATAGAGTATAACAATGAATTATATGTGAAAAAAAACAATGAATTATAATTTATTATATCAACTATTTAAAGTAAAATTGGTTTGTAATTCTTTTTTAAAATTGGTATTCGGTTTAAGTACAGACTAATTTAACGAGTCTAATTCAATCGTTCATTTGTGAACGTTCCATTTAAAATCAAAGTTTTAATTCTACAAACTAACCCATCAAAATTGACACCAAAAAATTAAACCTGAAACCTTCTCCTCACTTCAAACAAACATGAAGAAACAAAAATTAATTATTTGTATGGATCGATCGTCTTTTTAAGTTTTTAAACAATCATAAGTTTATCATCAAATAATTCTTATCTTAGCTTTATATATTTTAAAAACATATGTAACATACTAAAATTACTCTTAAGAGTTTAATGAATATGTCTTACACATCCAATACAATTCAGATGTAATGAGATGATTTGAAAGAATAAACAATTATTATTAGATGACTGTTTAAAATTATTTTACATCATTTATTATACCTATCCTATTTTCTCTACTCATATATATATATATATATATACACATACTTTTAATATGAAAAATCAATAAAAAAAGGACATATGTATTTGATGAATTTATATAAAAACATTAATTAGTTGATAAGTTTGCATGTGTGTTGGCTTGAGTTGTAAAATATGAATAATGAATCAGAATCGCTTAATTTTGTAACCTTACCTTTATCCACTTTTCCAGTCATCAATTTCTTGTCTCTTCTTCCAAAGTAAATAACCAACTTTTCCTTTCCATACTCATTTTTCCCTTTATATAATAAGCTCTATTTGATGTGATATTCAATTTGCAAAAATCACAAACTATAGAAGCCATTCAAATATTAAGCAGATCATATTCAAGACACATAGAAAGAGTGATTGAAATTTGAAATATGTCTGATTGGGGGCCAATTTTTGTGTCAGTGGTGCTCTTCATTCTCTTAACTCCTGGTTTGCTTGTTCAAATACCTGGTAAAGGCAAAATGGTTGAATTTGGAAACTTTCAAACTAGTGGATTATCTATACTCATTCATTCCATTTTGTATTTTGCTCTTGTTTGTATTTTCATGTTAGCTATTAGAATTCATATGTACATGGGATGAACCTCATTTATCTCACTATACAAAGATTATTCATTGTTTGGTATATATATCTTTTGGTTTCAACTTTGAATTGTGGGGTTTTTTTTTTGTTTGTTTTTGTTTTGGTTGAGTTTTGTAATTGTTATTAACTAGTAATCTTTGGTCACAACTCTTAATGTACCGGTTGATTAATGAATATAAGTAAATAAATCTTTTTATTAAGAGTGAAGATTCATTTATTTTAAATTTTCACAATTTTTTGATGGCCTATTCAACTCATGACGAAAATAAAATCAAACTAATCTTTGACATTTTCATACAGGAATAAATTAGTTATTGATTTATTATAATATAGCCAGGGGCTAATTTATCTTTAATATAAAAATATCAGGGGTCTATTTTGTATTTTATTTTAATCAAAAATCAAATGTTTAGATATTTCTTCAATGTCTCAACCCATTAAAAAACAAATAATGAAAGCAAAAATTCCATCACAAAGAGTGTAATATAAATTGTAATTCATATATGAGTGGATGGTTAGAGTTGGCTGAGCATAGAATTTGGGCTAACTTTGTCTAATGGACTCAAATTCAATAGGAAGGTAGCAACTAACTTAATTATTCTATGCACACCTACTCTATCACATAAGTATCATTAGCAAAATGAGAATATCAAAGAAATAAATTTTAAAAGTTCAGATACAATAACTTAATTTGCTTAGCCGCGACATTATACCTAAGGGTTCTCTTCTTCTTTGCAATTTTGGGTGTACTTCATTAGAATCTTTATCTCATCTTTTTTTTTGGTTGTTCCAACTCTCATCTGGTTTGGAGTGGTGTGTTGCAATGATTAGGTGTTCAGGGAGTCTTGTTTTTGGAGTCGATCCCTCATGCTATCCAATTTGTTGGACTTCAAATTCATCTGGTGACTCCTAAAAATTAGTTTCAGGTTGTATGGTTAGCAACAATTTGGTTGATTTCGAAGGCTTGAAATGAAGGTCTTTTTCAGAATAAGATTTTTCAGGTGAGTCAAGTGCTTGATCAGATTAAACTTCAGACTTGGTGATGGTTAAAGACGAAATGTCATCATACGGCGCCTGAGTTTAGTTTTTGGTATTCCACTCCGTTGACTTGTTTAGGGTGGAAGGGGTAGTTAATTTTGTAGAAGGATGTTGTTTTGTCCTTGCCTTTTTGCGCTTTTGTACCTTGTTCATTTGACATTTTTGTAGACCTTCTCGCTAGATGAAGCATAACTTGTGCTAGTCTAGCTTATTTTATTTTAATATATTCCTTTTGCTGCTTAAAAAAAAAGTCCAAATACATAAAATTATTAAATTCAGCCACACTCTAGGCTCTTGTTTAGAGTTTCACTCGGATTACTTGACATATATAATTTGATTACACTTATTATATTATTTATATAGAGTACATGAATATGTCATTTTATAGGAATACAAATATATTTAAAAATATATTTAACATTTTTTATCAAAAAAATAAATACTAGTATATATTTAACATTTAAACTGTTTTAACTTATTTCAATAGTTTCGTCAAAAAAAAAACTTATTTCAATAGTTTTATTTAAACTATTTCTCAATAAGCACTTTTGTTAAATTCTTTACTATGTATATTCTTTTTTGAATGACAATTTTCTGCATATTAAATAAAAGCTTAATAAATCAAAACATGAACTTAAAAACATACAGTAGTTGCATAAATTCAAATCATTGCTTCAAAAAGTCAAATGAAAATCTAAACACAACATTATCTTCAACTTCACATTAACTATAAGAATATAATCACATGGTTAATATTTTGGATCAGATCACTCTAAATTATTAACTCTAGAACATACCAAAACGTGAATTTGCCTTAGATGTATATTCACCGCTGAAACGAGAAGGACAGTCTAATCAAAATCACATTATTATTGGTCTATAATTGTCCTCTAAGACAACTACTATTCAATTATAGTTTTAGGTTCCTAAACATTAATCCTCTTACAATGAAGTATAATTCCAAGCACATCATTCTCAACCCTAAAAACCTCAAACCCACCCCACTACCCCTACTTGATCATGTGATCTATATACGTCCTCTAAGTGTTATTGTTCAACTATCATTATCTTTATTAGAATATAGAGACATATACTCAACTACAAAAGTTAGTTTCAAAATTAAAGTTTATATTATTTTTTAAAAAGTTATTTATGTCATATCTCTAATCAAATGTGAAACTTATAATAATCTTCAACTATTCAATTAACTCTCATGTCATAAATCTTAATGTTGTAAAGAATCATTTATATATAATAATTGATTTTGACACAAATTTAATTATATTTTTGGTTTTTTCTTGTTTATCTCCTCAAGATTTAAAGGTATATACCCCCAACCACTCAATAATATTTTAACTAATATAAAATTAAAGATGCAACAATGTTTAAAATTAAAGGTATATTATATAGGACATTTATGTAAAATTAAAAAAAAGTCCAAAATTATTTAATATGTTATTAAAACACTTAAAAAATGAACGATATTTAAAAAAAAATTAGTACTACTCTTCTTCCACAACACAAAATGTAGATATATGTAGTGTATGTCTCTAATATAATAATCTTTATAGACATTTAATTTTGTGAGCCACACAATTTTGATACCATGAAACCTCACTTCAATCCTGATCAGCTGCATCTCATCTTCATTCTCCACTGTCAACCAACCATTAGTCTTGTTCATCATATGTCTATGTCTAGTAGTGTTCACAGATTACTAGCTAATAACTAAATTGTCACGACTCACGTACGCGTAAGGCGTAACGTTTCATCCTAAAACTTTTTGTGTGATTATTAAATAAGAAAAATGTTAGTGTATCTTATGTATTAGTTAAAAAAAATTAATACAGTAAAATCACAATGAAATTTGTGTAATTAATATTTATAAAATTAAAAATGTGTTATTATTTTTGAAATAAAATTTATTTATTTTAATTATATGCTTAACTAATATACATACATACATATATATATATATGAGATGTATACTAGTTAAATTTAGTTGAATGGAGTATTAGCCTATTAGGAGAGTATATTATTCTTTTACCAAAAAAAATAAGGAGGTATATTATTCATGCATGGTGTATATATTATGTGGCAGGAGCAGGTCGAGACATATAAGCTGGGTGAAGGATTTGGATCCTCTTGTTTATGTTGTGTGTGTTCTGCCTTCTCTTATTTTATTTTTAATTAATTAGCAATTGTTAATTCATAAAAGAAAGAAAAAAGTACATAAGAGAAGCAAAAAAATAATGAATGACTGAGATAAGGTAGGATGAAAAATATAATTAAAAAAAACTGAAGTGGAGAATGAGTTTCATAACTTTGAGTGGCACACATGAGTTTACTTAAAATCATAAAATAAGTAGTATTATAAAATTTTATCATTGGAAATGCTTTAATTGTGTGTTTGATTTGACTTTTGGAAGAGTAAAAAACAATTCTATAGGTACAAAATTGATTATGGATTGATTTTAACGTGTTTGGTTATTCTAAAGCAATATTGATTCTACTAGAAGGTAAGATTTGTAACTTATGGCTAAAATATGATTTTTATACTGAAATTTATTATTCAACTTTTACATGATTGGATAAAAACATAAATTAATTCTGCTAAAATCAATTATATCAAAATTAATTATATACAAAATCAAACCAAACACACACTAACTAAGTGAATACAAATGTATCATTAATCTTTCTTTTTTATTTTTCTTCCTCCTCTTATTCTCTCCGATCCAATATCGTCTCTGTCTCACCGCCATGCAAACTTGTGTTCTTCTCATCACATATTTCCCTCGTTCTCTCCGTCTCTGTCACGTAGAGGTAATTACGTCCAATATCACGCCTCTATTTTATTACATTTAGGAGCACTAGTACTACACTTATTTAATTTACTACTACTAGTTAAAATATCACGTGGCAAGTAAGATGCTACAAACAAACTAGTGACCGATTACATTTGGGAAAAAAAAAAACAAATCACGAGGAGGTGAGATTGATACCTTATTACAATAAGTATCTTTATGCATGCATATAAAGTCAAAACACATATAACCAATTCATATCCATCCAAACAAGTCCCATTTTGTTTTCTCTATCGTTAAGTCTTAACTTCTTCTTCTTCTCCAAACAACACTACAAAAACACACACTATATTATTCTTTCCTTTTTGTAGCTAGCTTTACACATATTACATGGAGACCGCCACCACCTTAAGAGCTGTTTTTCTTCCTTTACCTTCAACTAGTCATACTATTCGCGTCGTTGACACGGCGAGGGTCTTCGCCAAGTACGGTGTTGACATCACAATCATCACTACTCCAGGTAATGCTAAAATCTTCCAAACCTCCATTGATCATGATTCAGCTCGTGGTCACCCAATCAGAACCCACCTGATCAACTTCCCAGAAGTCCCTGGTTTGCCACCAGGACTTGAAACCTTCAACTCTCAAACTCCTCAACACTTAACCCCTCTTGTTGCTAAGGGACTTTCCCTTCTCCAAGAACCAACTCAAGAACTTGTCCGTCACCTCGACCCTGATTTCATCGTCTATGACATGTTCTTCACTTGGGGTCCTGATTTAGCTGCTGAGTTGGGGATTCCTGGGTTGATTTATCTCGGTGGAAGCTTCATAGCTATGTCTGCACGTAAATCTGTTGAGAAATATGAACCTCACACCAAAGTTGACTCTGATGATGAACCTTTTCTTCTTCCTGGATTGCCTCACAAATTGAAGATGACACGATTACAGTTGCCGCTTCATGTTAGAGAGCATAACTCATTCACTGATACAATGAATAAGGTGAAAGAAGCAGAGCACAAAAGCTACGGTTCTCTGTTCAATAGCTTTTCTGAGTTTGAGGGACCATACGAAGAGCATTACAAAGCAACCACGGGAACAAAAAGCTGGGGTGTTGGACCAGTTTCGTTGTGGGTGAATCAAGATGCTTCTGATAAAGGTGTTAGAGGAAGTGCCATTGAAGAACGAGAACCAGAAGGGTGGTTAAGTTTTCTAAATTCTAAAACTGAGGACTCTGTTCTCTATGTAAGTTTTGGGAGCATGGTTAAGTTTAGCAATGCTCAGATTGTTGAAATAGCTCATGCTCTTGAAGATTTTGGCCATGATTTCATCTGGGTAGTTGGTAAATTTGAAGAACAAATCGAAAATGAGGGTGAAAATGGTTTCTTTAAAGAATTTGAGAAAAGAGTGGTGGATAAAAACAAAGGATATCTAATAAGAGGTTGGGCGCCACAACTTCTAATACTGGAGCACCCTGCGATTGGAGGTGTGATAACTCATTGCGGGTGGAACACCACGCTCGAAAGCGTGAATGAAGGGTTGCCAATGGCGACAATGCCGCTTTTTGCGGAACAGTTTTACAATGAGAAGTTGTTGGTTGATGTGTTAGGAATTGGAGTTTCTGTTGGAGTGAAGAAGTGGAAAAACTGGGATGAGGTTGGAGATGAGGTAGTGAAGAGGGAGAAGATAGTGAAGGCAATTTCTTTGTTGATGGGTGGTGGAGAAGAGGCTTTGGAAATGAGAAGAAGAGCTAGAGAGATTGGTGATGCAGCAAAGAAGGCTATTCAGCCTGGTGGATCTTCTGACACTAAGTTGAAACAATTGATCAATGAGTTGAAGGAACTCAAATTTCAAAAGCTCAAAAAATAAGTTGCAATTTTGAGTATTTTCATAACATAAAGCTTTATTGTGTCTGTTGTTTGGTACTATTTTGTTTACTTTGTTGCTTGATACTCCCTCCGGTCTTAAATATAAGAGACATTTTACTTTTTTGATTTATGGAATGATCGATGTATTTGGTCTATATTATGCACCAAATACATTAATCATTCCATGAACCTAAAAAACAAAAGTTTTCTTATATTTAGAACAGGAGCTAGTATATAGATTACATGATTTTGTATTGTATGGTTTCATGTTTTGTACGGTTTGTTTTAATTGGTTAATGTTTTGGTTATGTTTGTTTGCATTCCATCATTTTTGAAGGTTACTGTATGTGGTTAAATCTTGCTACTTTTTTGTTTTTAGACGTATGCTTGTGTTTGTCTGTTTAGTTCCTTTATCTTGCTATGGATTTCACTTAGCTTGTTTTAGTCATACTAAGGAATAGGGGATGTTGGTGGTGAATTTGCGCCTCATCAATCATCATAATCATAATGTAATAAGTCAATAAAAATTACTTCATTTCTTAATTCCAAAAGTGTTTTTGTTATTGTTACTATATTTTTTTTTTTAATTTTGAATTAAAGATAAACTGAACCTAATGAGTCAAACTAAACTGTTCGTAAATTTTAAACGAATTAAATTTAAGTTGAAAAATGAATTCGTGTCAAACTCGAACCAAATTTTAAACCGAATCAATTCTTAATGAGTCTAGCCGAACTCAAACAAGTTCGACTCGATGCATTTCCGACCTCTCTTATCTTTATTCAATTACCCCACTTATCTTTGTTCAATTAAAATTATGAATATCTATATGTGCACAACACACATGTATAAATGTTTAATGGTCTTCATCCATACATTAATAAAGGTAGACTTATACATGATTGGATTCTTTATTAAGAATCGCCAACTTCTTAATTTATTCCCAAAACAAAACATTAAATTTAATTCCTTCTATGCATTTTATATGATTCCGTAAATTCATAAGATTCCTACGATCATACATTTAGGTATCAAGAGCAATCCAATCAAAATTGGACGGTTCTGATTTAAGTTGAATGTGATTTTAGAATTATTTAAAATAAGATATATACTCCCTCCGTCCCTAATTATAAGACTCTATAGACCATAGCACGTACGTCAATGTACAATTTTGATCGCTAATATCTTTAATTATCTAACAGTAAAAATTATAAAAATTTGATATTTTGAAAATACTCATCAAAACTAATCAAACAAGATCCTATAAGATAATATTTACATCTATATAAGATTAGAAAAATACGGTCAAAACATAATAGATGAATAGTAAAATTTAGTCAAAAAGGATCTACAAATACGAAGGGAGTAGTTTTTAAACCGCCCAATCTTGACGAGGCATCTACAAATACACTGAAAGCATCTGCACAAAAAAGTTGACTGTATACATTTTCATGGCAGGAAATTAAATTCACACATATCAATGCACCAAAAAATAATATATTCACACATACATCAACTAAACATTACTACGTTGACATTGACGCTGAAGGAGAATAACAGTTTGATATCTACAATTACATCTAAAATTAGGAGAGACTAGAATCACTTTATATCATAATTTATATCGAATCGGAATAGTTGATTCAGTCGATCAAATTTAAGACTGAGCAAATTTAAACTTAAAGTGAATTGTTTGAATTTCAACGAAACACTCTATTATTAATAACAATTTAAAGTTTGAACTTTGAATTTCAATTAAACACTCTAAATCTCAAATTTTTGTCCATCTTTTTCGACCTATAATCCCGATCAAATCCATGCACATTTTGTTCATCAATCTTCTTAATACTTCATTTCTTAATTCCATTTCAGTAACACCAATGTCATATATTGTCTTGTTTGACCAAAATACAATTAATAAGCATACACACATTGTGCATGTCGTCTTATTTAATCAAAACTTTGGTTGGACTTGGATATCTATATACTATTATGCGCACAGCACACAATCACACAATCACACATGTATATCATTGGTATACTGCATGATTGGATTCTTTATTAAGAATCACCAACTTTTTAATTTATTCTCAAAACTAAACATTAAATTTAATTTCTTCTATGCGTTTTATATACATATATATAGATATAGGAAATTAAATTCACACTCATCAATCAAACGTTAGTTGATCAAATAGTGACTAATGTTAGATTTAGTAGAGAAGACTATAACTTGATCCTCTGCAATTGTATTTGAGAGAGACTAAAACTGTTTGATGTCAGAATTCATTTCAAACCGGATTAGTCGGTCAAATAATTTGAATAATGGTGGTAAAAATAAAAAATAAATAAATTCACACACATCAAAACATAAAGTAAATGGTTTAAATTTCAATTAAATACTCTATTATTAATCAAAAGAAATAAAGTTTGAATTTCAATTATTCACTCTAAATCCCAATTTTTTGATCATCTTCTTCGACCTATTCCTGATCAAATCCATGCACATTTTATTCATCAATCTTCTTATTGTTTCATTCAATTCGTTATCAAAGGCTTACCTTATAACTGTCATTTGAGACAACTACCTAATTATTGTATTGGATCCTAAAACCCTAATCCTCTTGCTAAAAATTAGTCTAATCCAAGTATACTATTCTCAATCCTAAAAACCTCACACCCACATCCTTACTATTCAACCATGTACATCCCCTCTATGGTGTTATTGTTCAACCATTACCGTCTTCAACTATTCAATCAACTCTCATGTTATAAATCTTAGTTTTGTTAAGAGTATAGTAATTGATCTTGACACAAATCTAATTATATTAAATAGAATCACACACACTTTAAATGTTAAAGTTAAAAATCTTTAATTTGATCTCACACTCGAACACATCAAATGTTACTACTATTATCAGAAATGAGTCTAGTGCAATATAAAATTAAATTTTAAATCTGACTAATCGATTTTGCAATGAACGACCTAAATCTAACCGAATGTAGTCACTAACTAGTCATCGGTCACCATACTCTAAAGGAATTATAGTTACAAAATAACCACGTTTAAACAATTTTTACTAATGATAATGACTATTCGATCTTGTAATGAACAGCTCAAATCTAACCGGTCATCATTCACCATACTCTAAAGGAATCCAAATCCATGTTTACATCAAGATGATTGTACTGCATTTTCTAGAGACTATAGTATGTAGTACTAGTACTTCTTTTCTTCCACCAAGTGTAGTTGTCTCTAATCCAACACATTTTGTGAGCCACACAATTTTGATACCATGAAACCTCACCTCAATCCTCATCAGCTGAATCTCATCTTCATTCTCCACATGTCAACCAACCATTAGTCTTGTTCATATATCCTTGCCATGTCATCACTTCATTGTCACCCACATCATTACACCAAAACAACACATTCTTACCCTTTTACACCTTTTTCTCTTTATCTTCACAATTTTGCCACTCATTTCACAAAGAAAAAACAAAATCAACACCATCAAGATATCATCATACACCAACCCTTTTGAGCTTGTAATATCTCATGATAGTTCCTTAAGTTTCAATCTTTGAGAGCCTCATAAAGTTTCTGTCATATAATAAAAAAAATTATGCTATGGAGGCCCTCAATTCTGCTGTTTTCACCCCCCTTTCTGTGCTTTCTGACAGAACAAAACACCCCACAAAATTTTCATCACACCCAACAATTTCTACATGCAAAGTTTCAAACTTTTCCACTTCAATTAACAGAAAACATAACTTAAGAGAGTTTTTATCAAAGGGTTTTCAAAAGGGTCTATTTCTTGCTGCAGCTTCAGTTGTGAATGTTAACAATGGTGAATTTGCAAAAGCTTTAACATATGAAGAAGCATTAGGACAATCTCCAAGTGCTTCTTCTGGTGGTGACATTGATGTTAATGGTTTTGTAGATAGTGTGTTAAGTTTTGCAACTGAGAATCCTGTAATTCTTGCTGGTGGTGTAGCTATTTTGGCAGTGCCATTGGTTTTGTCTCAGATTTTGAAGAAACCTAAGCCTTGGGGTGTTGAATCAGCTAAAAATGCTTATGCAAAATTAGGTGCTGATGGGAATGCTCAGTTGGTTGATATAAGAGGTTTGGCTGAGATTAGGCAAGTTGGTGGTCCAAATGTTGGTGGTTTGAAGAAGAAATCGGTGTCGATCATTTATAAAAGTGATGATAAGCCAGGGTTTTTAAAGAAGATTTCTTTGAAGTTTAAGGAACCTGAGAATACTACATTGTTCATTCTTGACAAGTAAGTATAACAAAGATCAATTTTATTTGCAGCATTTTGGTATTTTGTAATTTTGATCCATGCTGGTGGTGTAGAATTTCTAAAAACATTTTCAGTTTTCATATCTGTGTTCATTTTGAATTACTTTCATTCTGACTGTGATAGAGAGAAGATGGAAGATAAGTTAGGAAGAATGCATTTTTAGTAAGTAATTATGATGTCGGACATGTGATGATTACATTCAGTTAAATGATTATTTTCTTAAATTATTATCAGTGTCGACGAATCAATGTTAGGGTTATATCCGGTGTTTGTGTCTGTGTTAGTACTTTGTCCAAATGAGAGTAGGGGAAACTTTAGAATTGAGAATGCATAATATTTTTTGAAACAATGATCAAACCATGACCACAATTTTCTGTCTGGTGAAAAAAGTTTACTAGTTTTATCAATCTCGACATAGCTTTTACACTTGGTGTGTCGGCTCAGTGGTAAGAGCTTAGCCTTATAACTTCATGGTACAAAGTTCAAATCCCCTCAGGAATGGTTGTGAAATGGCCAATAGTGCCACTTTATTATAAAAAAAACCCCACACTTCCCCAATTTTTTTGAAAGGATACATAGACTAGACTATGTTCTTTGTCGAGCATTAGCAAAAATAGAATAAAATTTGTCAAGCAGATGCATCTGCAGTCTGTGTTATCAGATTTAGCATGTGAGGAAGATTAATTACATAAAGTTATTGTTTCTTCTTGCATTTTGCAAAAGAATGTACTTGAAGCTGATTGAGTGAAACTTGTGTTGGAAGCCAGATTTGATGGGAACTCTGAACTGGTTGCAGAGTTAGTGACCCTTAATGGATTTAAATCTGCTTATGCAATTAAGGATGGTGCAGAAGGACCACAAGGATGGCTGGTATTTCTTTTCATTTTCCTATTTTTGTTTTTCATATTTGTCATAGTCCTAATACTAAAATTTCTATGTTGGAGCTCTGCAGAATAGTGGTCTTCCTTGGATTGAACCAAAGAAAGCATTGAGCTTGGATTTTGGCAGTTTGACAGATACTATCAATGATGTACTTGGAGTATGTATCTTGGATTTATCTATTTGCGATTGTAATATCAATGTTGATGCACATGCAAAATACTACTATTAGTTTTTTCAGACTGCAAAATAGTTGAAAAAACCCATGTGTTAAATTAAAGAATATGATGAGTGTACTCAAATTCTGTTTTGAAAAATATGAAATTTCAACTTTCTCTATTTGAGGATTTTCGCGAGCAAGAAAGGGAACATAGGAAATGTAGAAAATGAAAGTACTCATCATTAAATCTCAGCTTTGTGAGTATTTATATTTAATGGTGGTTTATTGCAGGAATCTGATGGCTTGGCTGTTACTCTTGGGATTGCTGCAGCTACTGGAATTGGTGCATTAGCTTTTTCTGAGGTTGATCTAATGAGTTATTTCCTTTATCTTAACATTCAATGATAAATTATGGTATGACTCTACTGACATATTTTTCGCGATGTTATTATATTTGTAGGTGGAAACAATTCTCCAACTTGTAGGATCAGCTGCACTTGTTCAGTTTGCAAGTAAGAAGCTTCTATTTGCTGAGGTAAGTGTGTGTGTGTGTTTTTTAACGCCGGATGGATTTATATTGTTTACTATCATCATTTCTGTGGAACAATGGACCGTTGAATGCAGAAAGCCATCATTTTTCTGTTGCATGTTTGTGCATTATTAGTTTTAAATAACTAGATGTTAACCTAACCATCACATGATGTAGATTATAGTATTTGAAGAGTTTAGTTTTGCAAGGGGTTTTGTTTGAATTTTAATAAATTATGTGTCATGTGTGACTAATAAGTCAAATAGCTGTAAAAAAAAATCAAATAAATATGAGAATGAATTCACTTATAAAAGGAAGTTAATTTGCACCAAATATGTAAAAAAATAAATCAAAATGGATCTTCTACAGCCTCATATGCCTCTCCAACAACACCTCTATTGTTGGATTAATCTAACGACCGAGGTGTTGTTGGAGGGCCAGGAGAGGATCTGACCCTGAAAAAAAAAACACATTATGGGTGCATATGATCATAGCCTTTTCTATTAATTTCCATCAGAAAGTGGATAGTGAAGACTGATGAGGAAGTCAAAATATGTTATTGATCAAGTTGTACATCGATGAGTTTGTAGAATTGTGATCGACCATTGTATGATTATTATGCCAGTTCCATCAATGCCATGCAGTTTGCTTTTATCCTTATTTACAGATTAAAGTTATATTAATTTGTTTTTTTTTTAAATTGTTTATTCGATGACAGGACCGGAAGAAAACACTAAAACAAGTTGAGGAGTTCTTGAACACAAAGGTTGCTCCTAAAGAGCTTGCTGATGAAATTAAGGTGTTTGAAATTCTTCATGATCTCTATATATATCCTGATAAATTTGTTGCATGTAATGTATTTTAGAATATACATTACAATTGACAATGTATTATTTATATTTCTTAAATTTATCCTATGTGACTCTTCTTTGAATGGAATGGCCGTAAAAATTAGGACATCGGAAAGGCTCTTCTACCAACTTCCTCCAACGATAAGTCTCTTCCTGCACCAACAGAAAATACTCCAGAGCTTGCTACAGCTGGCAGCACTGTACAGAAAGCAGAAGCTACTCCTGACACTGTCTCCGAGCCCAAAGTAGAAGCAGCAGTAGAACCTGTGACCAAAATAGAAGCAGCAGCAGAACCTGAAGCCAAAGTAGAAGCGGTAGCAGAACCTGCTGCGGAAATAAACTCTGTGCCGAAAACTGAACCCGAGGCAAAGTCAATTCCTGTGCAACCTAGACCACTTTCACCATACCCATATGTAATGTCTTCATTTCATTCCTTTTTCAAATTTTTTCACTTTGATGCTCAATTATATATGCTTGTTATTGACTATTTTCGTGGAACTTTTCTTTGCACATATTTTTGTTAACATTCCTTTTTGAAGAAAAGATATATTTCATTAATTTTCAAAATGTGATTAATTTTGATGCATTGTCGGTGTAGAATTTTTTACACAACCACTCATATGTGTGACTTTAGAAATAATTATGGTTAAAGTCAAACGTTTTCAATAATCACGTGGTTCTGATTGATTGACCGTGTAAGAACTTTTACATTGACAATGTATATGAAGTAAATCCTTTCAAATTGTTACGTAATAAGTAATAAATTTAATATGGGTCTTGCTAAGGGCACTAGTTAAGGTTACTAAAAAAGGAAATATATGCATTGGAAATTGTGTTTTATTGTTTTAATAAAGTAGATTACACAGATTCCAAGAATTTTTTACTTCTTTTGTTTCCTTAACCATTGCCCTTAGGGCAATGTTTATCATTTTCCATTTAATATATGAATACCACTTTTCGATTTATATTCACGCTCCTGACACATACTTTACATCTTTATTTCGACTTGCAGTATCCAGATTTCAAACCTCCAACATCTCCATCTCCATCAAAGCCCTAGAGTTTCACTTGTATGAAGAGTATTCTATAGCAGGCTAAATAGTTGTTCATAATATTCAGCATGTATCAAGAGCTAGCTGCACAATCCTACAATCTATAATCCTGCCAGAACAAAACATCTTCAACTTACATGAAACTTAAGTTGAAGATAAGATCATGTCACTAGTTGTATAATTTATTATAATCTTTTTGTGATCATCCTTACATTTGTGCTTCTCAAATAAACTTTTTTTTTTGTCTTGTTAACATTGTACTGTTAGTTGTTATGTTGTGATTTAGTATTGTATTACATTATTCAGTTTTGAATAAGCAAATAAGGTTTCAAAATATGCAATATGTGGCTTTGTATTGATTCATGAATTTGTATTTAGTTAAGCATTGAATTTTTGGTTGTGTGTTTGTTGGATTTGACTTTCTCAAGTATAGAACTTTTGTTAGGCTTGTTTAGCAATGATCACTTTGTTAAATTGAAAACCCTAATGCTGATTAGACAGTTAATAAATGTGTTCTTCAACTCATTTTTTTAAGCTTAACGATAAAACAAGTTTGAGGTGGTGCTAGATGTGTGGTTAGAGTTTAACACTGTAACTTTAGGGCATTGAGTTCAAATCTCTTGGGGACGACCTTAATTGGTTGAAAATAAGAAAAAGGAAATTTGTTGTGTTGAAAGAATTATAGAAGCTCAAAAGAAAATGCAGGGAAAATTTGAAGAATGTGTCAAGGATTTTGTAGCAAAGGAAGGGCAGCTCTATTTGATGGATGAATTGATTGTAGAGCGCAAGCAAGAGCTCAAGATGAAAGAGTTGGAACTTCGTCAAGTTATGGATAAGATTTCAGAAAAGAAGCAAGTGCCGGAGCTAGCAAATGATTTGGTATAAAAACAGAACCGTTTCGAAAGCCAAATGGAAGAGCTTAAGTCAAAAGAGAAGCAACTTGAAGGAAAAATGAAGGAGCATCAATCAAAAGAGAGTAATTTTGAAGGCCAGGTGAAAGAGTTTGAATCATAAAAGAAGCATTTTGAGGATCGACTGAAAGAGCTCAAATCAAAAGAACAGCGATTCAAAGGACAAATGAAAGAGTTCTAGTCAAAAGAGGAGGAATTCAAAGGTTAAGTGAAGCAGTTTGAATCAAATAAAGAGAAATTTGAAGGTCGGATTAAGGAGCTTGAATCACAAAAGAAGAAATTCGAAAGCCAAGTTGAGGACTTCAAATTGAAGGAGAAGCAATTTGAAGGACGGTGGAAAGAACTTGAGTCAAAAGAGAAAAAGTTCAAACTAATTATGAATCCTAAACACTGTCAAACTAATTTGAATTATATTTTTCACTGTCGAACATTTTATGAATCTTTTAAGCGCAATGTTTTTTTTACGTTTTTATCCATAGCTAAAGTATAATGATAAAATTGTGGTGCTGCTATGCTAATGATAGATTCCTATATTAATGTATCCAAGAATCTGTGTACGTTAACCTCTTGAGTTAAAACGTAGTTGCATATGCTATGACTATGAGGGAGCTTAAATATCTTCTATCTAAATATGCAGTTACATCTTACATAGATGATGAATTAAGTCCTGCCATTGATGAAACAAGTTTGCAGTTGCTCCCAAGTGACAAAATAACATAACATGCAAGTGAGTCCTTCATTCTCAACTCAACCTTCTTCGGCGGAATCTCTGAGTTGAGTTGAGTTTCTGATTAAACCAAAGTTTGTCCCTCTCACTTCCTCACACCCAACTAAACCATGCCAGTAAGACCTAACTCATGCCTCTAGACAGTCATAGTGTAGGATTATTATTATTTTTAATTTTATTGAACAAACCACCATTTTGATCTGTAATATACCTTTTTGTTAGTAATTTTTTGGATTAAATTAATAGAGGATTACGAGTTAGTGAAGCAATGATTTAAAATCTTATCGTCAAATATCAAATCGTCTAATATTTGGAAGAATCCAACGAAATTGGCCTAGTAAAAGCATATTAATTTTGCATGCAAAAGAATGTTCATCTAGATAAACAAACCCATATTACATTGATAGGTTTCTAACAGAAACTAACCCAGCTAAATTCATTTTCAATCTTATCTAAAAAAAGTAAAGGCAACTCACTGAAATTTAGACCAACTGCCACTTGTTCATATACTAAAGCCAGCAAGCATTCCATGTGATTAGTACAAAAAAAGGCTCCACTTTCTATTACTAACGTTTGTTTACTTACATTCTAAAATTTTACTTTTTCTACTTACCCTTCATGGATTTGTGGAGCAACATCATCAGAAGCACCGGTCAAGCGCAGAAACACTCTAGCTCTTTTATACATTGTCCCCTCTTCACTCGGTTCGGTCATCTCTTCCACTTTTTCATATTGATATTGACCTTTTCCTTTGGCATTATTCTGATTCTTCGAAGCCTTAGCCTTTGAAGAAAAACTTAAGCGAGAAAACACACTGTTTCGGTTTTTGGGCTCATCAGAATACAAACCCTTTGAGAGAAGGGAATTCAAATGATCATTTTCATCTTTGGACTGTAAGTCACTTACAGTGGGAGAGGAAGAGTCATCTGTCCTGTTATATTCTTCATTACTCAGCAGGAATCTTGGTACAGGGATCGAAGAAACATTGTTTCCAACAAGCATATATAACTCTGTCTGTTCTTCTTCTGAACACTCGCTGAAATTATCAATCTCTCCATCTCCAAGGTCAGAATCATCTTTTGCACACAATGGTATAAAATCTTCAGCGATGTCTTCCTCAAGAATATGGAAGTTTTCTTTCTCCTTTTGCAATGTAGGAAGCTCATGTGATTCATAGCTAGAAGCAGAGTGAGTCCCAGATCCCACTGAATGATGACTGAAGCCAGGGTGTTCAGGATCATAAGCATCATCATCGAAATGGATGCTTTCACACTTCCCCCGAGACTTGGGAGACAAACTCAGCTTTTCCACCTCTTGCTCACCAGTTACTGAAGTTCCGTGGGCGTTGAGCTTCCTTTTCTGAGTGTTAGTAGGTCTTCCTTTCATTAGCACGTCTTCAATGACCCGAAAATCGAACTTTCGTTTCCTACTTTTCTTCTGATGAAGAGAGCGTGGAACTTCACATTTTCTTGATTTGAATAGCCAAATCAAACTTTCAACCTGACAGTAAAACAACCGGAACCATAAAACTACGCATCGTGCAGGCTATTCACACAAACTCCTGCATATGCTTGTAGATAAAATAAAATGGTGTAATGATGTCCAACCAAAAGTTGAAAAGGAGCAGACCTGATCTTTAGATAAACCAAAGTTGAATTTGTGGGTGGTAAAGTAATTATCTCGAATAACATCACAAAACTCATCTTCAGAAAGAGGGTCACAATGCAAGATTCTGGTGAATTTAACCTGAACTCAAAAATAAAAATATTCTAAAATTTCAGTTTATCAAAATAACAGGAAAAGGAAAATATACCCACCAGGAAAAATAAAACATAAATATAAGCCAAATTTGTGGGAATTTGAGTTGGAATAAGGCAAGCATAATATGAAAATAAAGATTAGAACCTGTGCAGGGAATTGCTTTCCTGATGAAACATACGCATGTGGAACAATGTTCATGCCACCATCTGATATCGCTTTATAAACCCCATGAAGTTTTCTGTCTTCAAATTGAAAAAGGAACAATTTCATTCCTACCTTGACATTTTTGACAAAACTAGAAAAAGCATTTGGTAGCCCAAACAAACTCCTCTCGAAGCATTCTTTCAAAGTACTTCTGTTTGACATGAAGATGGCACCATGCTCAGGAAACTGTCCGGTCACCTTTTTCTTAGAGAAATCCCTCGAGTACATTTTCATTCTAACAAAAAAAAAACTTTGTACATTAGAATTGCCATAAAAAATCCATAAGCCTACTACATAATTCACTATGAAAAAATTAGCCCACAGACAAGCAAATTTCAAATACAAGGGAAAGATTCAATTCAAGAAACGAGTAGTGAAAATTATATATATGCATTGCAGATTATATTTACTCGTGAGGAGTGCAGTGTGATCTATACTTTAAACTACCACAAGATTCGAGTTTTTTGCTCTCGGAATTGGAAGCAGGGGTGGAGCAATATGCATTGCCATTGGCCATTGGGGCTCAGGCCCCTGCCAGATTTTAATCACTGTACTATTAGGAAGAGAATCTATTTTCCACATCAGACAACCGCCATTAGAACAGCAACAAACAAAAAATGCAACAGCATAAACCACCACAGGAGACCAACCAAACCTCCTTAAATGTTCACAGTCACTACCTCTTCCTCCATTACGTCTTCACCAGTACCTAACTTTTACGCATCCTCTCGAAACCAGCACCTCTTCACTATTATTCCCGATCACACCATAAGCCACTAACTCTTCACTGTTACATAACCTTAACCCATGTACAACCCCTTTATCAAACCATTACAAACTCCACTATGGAAATTGGTCTCACATAAAGTGGTGAGACCCGCATGAGTTTCATCCAATTAGAGAGTGGGCGTTCAACCGATATTGTTGTTATCACTCCTCTCACTCACCTGGCGTTCCCAACATCAAACCTTCGCCTCCTCCGCTAGACCGCTACGATCCCACTGTATTTCCCACTACCCAATACCCATCCCTAGTTTCCTTCTTTCCTTCCTCCCCTAACTAGAAAACACATATTCATACGATTCTTTACAAATCCATATATTAAAAAACATTAAAAAATTTACACTACAATGCAATAAACTCAATGTTTACATGAATCACCAGCCTTAGAAGCTAGTTCCAAGTTGAAACCCTAATCATATTCATACCTAAATATAAATCATATAAACGAAATTAACTACCATAGATTCATTCATTCACACACCACAAATATCCAAAAAAAAAGAGCTGAAAATGAAACGGTGATTCTTATAAAAATTTCATTTTGGATTTCTAAATGGTAACAGTTACGAACATTTTCGAAATAAAGAGCAGATTCAAGAAATTTAGAGTAAAAATGGAAAAATAATAATGTTGAGAAACCTTTGAAATAGCCCTAATTTGTGGTTGGTTTTTGTGAGAAACGAAATGTTAAGAGAGAAAAAGTGATTAAAAATAAGCGATTAATGTAGCAAGAGAGAGAGAAATGAGTACTCACTGAGTGAGAAGCAAGAACTAAAATGGCGCCACTACTACTATGCACGTCTTCTCTTTTCTGCGCGCGGAAGTAGTGCCTGTTTTAGTAACCAATTTATATACTTCTTTTAAAATTTCACTTTTTTTTTACATAAAAATATACATACCCAATCAAAATATTACACATGCACATACAATTTAAAATAAATAAAAAATCAAGACTCACCTCCCTCTTGAGCAAGTGCACCACACTTGCTTGAGGTGGCCTATCCGCTCACGCCACGTGTTCGATTCACTCTCCCAAATGGTTACTTAAATTTTGTCAAATTGAGAATTTGAATTCCATCAAGTTTGATTGAAATAATTTGAAGTCAGACTTTACTTACTTTGTTGCTCATAATATGAACTACTAACTTTTTTTCTTAAGAATCTGAGAGTTAATAATAAAAAACTCAACATCATGCAATGCTATATCTAATCTAATAAATATAGTAAATGTGTATATTTATTTATGGCAAATGGTGAGACACTTTTTAAGCTGGAAAGTCCTTAGTTAAGCTGAAAAGTTTGTCCAGTGAGGGGCACTTAATAGTCCTATATTAGTTCAAATATTTCTAGTCTTATTGGCTTATAATTATTGATCAATTTAACACTTTCTCTGATGATTCAGTAAAGGTGTTATATTAACTTTGTAATCGTTAGTATAATGCTTTCTTCTCTCACATTTTTTCATAGTAAAATACATATTTTAGTTCCTATTTTCAACTTCATTTACTCTTACGTTGCTAACATCACTACAAGAAATTTATCACTTTGCAACACATACATTGCGACATTTGAAAACAACCGGTGCAGTGTGCATATTTTATAAAAAAGAATGGCAGAAAAAATACCTTTAGATTGAAAAATGAAGATTAGAAATGCAAGAGGAAACTTGAGGTTATGATTCAAACATATCTCTTAGTGAGAATAAGAATGACTATTTTATTTGTAACTGTTTTATAAGAGGTATTAAATTATCTTAATTATATTTTGTAACTAATCAATGAAATGAAATGTGTAACCGACAATGGCATAAATGTTTTTTGTGTTGCTTGCTAAAGAAAAAAAACTATAATGAAAAAAGTAGAATATAATGTAAAGTAGTAGAAATATATATGAGTTACACATCATACTTTTGAATGACATGACACAAATGATATTACATGGCAAAATATTGATGAGATGTCAACTAAATAACTTGAGGTTCTAATTTAATAAATAGATATTGATGCCTTTCTCAACAAAAAAAATCAATGCTATGCAATCATAGGTCGAATAAATGTGTATATTAAATGTTTTTTGTGTCATTGTTTGTTGTTGGTGTTTATCATTTGAGTTTATTTCTAGAGTTCTAGTAGTTTAATGTATTACTTTAAAGATTTTGAATTTGAAGATGATGATGATGATATGATTTTGTCACAAAGGTTTTCCCAGATTTCGAGTTTGGTTTGCACATATTTTTTTGGCATTCCTCTATGTAGATAAGATATATTTCATTAATTTTCAAAATACGATTAATTTTGATACATTGTTGAATCAAAATTTGATAACTGTTTCTCGAAACTGAATTTTTTTTTGAGATATGACACGCACGCACATGTGCGCACACACTCAAAATTCATAAAATTACCTCAAAGTTCATAATAAGTTACCAAAAACAAAGACATTTCTAGTTTTACAAGGATAACTACTGGGAATCAGTAAAATAGCGCAAAGATCCACAAATTTGGAGGAATGAGAAGTTCACAAACACAACATTCCGTATTAATTACTCAATGCAGCAAATTTATAGACTTTATTGAACATCTCCAACTTTAGAAGACAATGCTGCCCGAAGCTGCTCTTGGTTGTAAAATCGACTCCCCATCATCACGGTTGGTTGTTGTATCATCAAATATATGTTACTAATACTAGTTATTTTTTTATCCTAATGGCCAAGGGTCCTCTGTCCCTAAACAACTTAGTGAAGAAGTTAGTGACATTTTCGTGTCTTTTCGTGGATCTCACTCCCTCACACAACCACTTGACCCCTACCAACAATAACAACAATAGTAACAAACTCTCACTCAACATTCATTTTTTCCCCATCACTTTTTAAATGCAAATTAAAGTCTACAAACTCTCGGTCAATATGTTACTAATACTAGTTATTTTTATCCTGATGGTCAAGGGTTCTCTGTCCCTAAACACATTAGTGAAGAAGTTATTTTCCATTTTAGAGTCTTTTTATGGACCCCACTCCCTCACATAACCACCTGACCCCTACCAACAATAGTACCCCTACCAACAATAGTAACAAACTTTCTCACTCAACATTCATTTTTTCCCTCTTTTATTTCACTTCACTTTCCAAATGCAAATTAAATTCTACAATCTCATTCAATATGTTACTAATACGAGTTATTTTTTATCCTAATGGTCAAGGGTCTTTTGTCCCTAGACAACTTAGTGATAAGTTATTTGCCATTTTTTAGAATCTTTTTGTGGAACCCGCTCCCTCACATAGCAACCAGACTCTACCAGCAATAGTAACAAACTTTCATTCAACATTCATTTTTTTCCCTTTTTTTTTCTTCATTTTATTTTGAATGCAAATTAAATTCTAAAAACTCTTCTTTGTTCATCTTCATCATCCATTTTTTCTCTTCTTGTTTTACTTCAAACATTACAACAACAAGAAATAACATCAAGCCTCAACCATATATTATAAACATCTTAACTTCATTCTGATTATTTTTCATATTTAATATATATGTTGATGCCTTTCTCAACAAAAATCAATGCTATGCAACCATAGATCGAATAAATGTGTATATTAACTGTTTTTTGTGCCATTGTTTGTTGTTGGTGTTTATTATTTGAGTTTACTTCTGAAGTTCTAGTAGTTTAATGTATTACTTTAAAGATTTTGAATTTGAAGATGATATGATGATATGATTTTGTCACAAAGGTTTTCCCAGATTTCGAGTTTGGTTTGCACATATTTTTTTGGCATTTCTCTATGTAGAAAGTTTTACAAAATATGATTATTTTTCAAAATGTGATTAATTTTGATGCATTGATAATCTAAATTTTTTTTACAATGCCGACAAATCAAACCCACTCATACATGTAACTTTAGAAGTAATTATGGTTAAAGTCAAACTTGTTCAATAATCAGATGGTTATGATTGATTAACCATGTAAAAACCTTTACACTGACAATGCATATGAATTAAATCCTTTCAAATTGTTACGTTATAAATGATAAATTAATTGATTAAAAAAAGTGATAAATTAATATATAAAAGTCATTTCTAACACATACTTTATAATTTATATCTTTTTTTGACTTGCAGTATCCAGATTTCAAACCTCCAACATCTCCATCTCCATCAAAGCCCTAGAGTTTCACTTGTATAAAAAGAATTCTATAGCAGGCAAAATAGTTGTTCATAATATTCAGCATGTATCAAGAGCTAGCTAGCTGCACAATCCTATCTATATTCCAGCCAGAACAAAACATCTTCAACTTTCATGTAACTTTAGGTTGAAGATAAGATCGTGTTACTAGTTGTATAATTTATTATAGTCTTTTTGTGATCATCCTTACATTTGTGCTTCTCAAAAAAACTTTTTTTTTGTCTTGTTAACATTGTACTGTTAGTTGTTATGCTGTGATTTAGTATTATATTACATCATTTAGTTTTGAATAAGCAAAGTAAGGTTTCAAAATATGCAATTATGTGGCTTTGTATTGACTCATGAATTTGTATTTAGTTAAGCATTGAACTTTTGGTTGTGTCTGCTTGATTTGGCTTTGTATTCATTTTTTTAAGCTTAATGATAAAACAATGCTTGAGGTCTCACTAGATATGTGGTTATAGTTTATTGTAATTTCGAAGTGTTGAGTTTAAATTTTTTAGGAACGATATTAATTGGTTAAATTTGAATTTTAGTACGTTCACTTATTCACCTCTTTAAGAAATAAAATTCTAGCCATTAGACTATTGGATAAAAAATATATTAAAGAGTGTGTTTAAGACATCTTTAAAAGAAGCAAATATAAAAATGTTGACTTGAAAAGAAAAGGTATTTAACTTTTTTAAAGTTTAAAAATTATCATTTCTAAAGTAAAATATAAAACTGTCTTGAATTTTCTGTTTATTTATATATTTTCAATTTGTCAAAATTACGTTTCTATCCTTAATTAATCTATATCCCTGAAAAAACATAATTTAGGATAGAAACATAATTTGAGATTTCAAATTGTCTATTTCTATATCCCTAAAAAATATATAAATTAATTAGTGATAAAAACATAATTTTAAAATTTGAAAATTCAAGGTATACCTAATTAATCTATCTATCTATATTTCTATAAAATTATGTTTCTATCCCTAATTGACCCTGAATTTTCAATTTGTCACTCGTGTTTTTACCAATTTTAGCCTCCTTTTCTTCATATGCAATGACCAAACTACCCTTTAAACCGACCGTTATCCCGCTGACTCTATTATTACTTCAGTAAAAATAAGTCCTTGTTTGGTTGCATACTTAAATCACTAAAAAAGCGATAATCGAAAATCCAAAATCAAAATCTGAAATTCGCGGTTTCGTTTCTCCGTCAAGTTCACTCAGTGCTGCAAAATTCAATGGCTAGAGTTAAGCACAAACCTAGTCCTGGTAAACGCACCCGTAAGTTCCAATTTCAACACTCTTCTTCTTCTTCTTCTTCTTCTTCTTCTTCTTCTTCTTCTTCTTCTTCTTCTTCTTCTTCATATTCCTAAACCCTCGTTTCGCTAAATTCATACTTAATTTTTCTTTTTCAGCACCAAACGAGACTGAAAAGAAAAAAAGACGCAATAAGCCAGGAACAGTTGCGCTTCGTGAGATTCGTAAATTTCAAAAAGATGTTAAGTTACTTATACCGTGTGCTCCGTTTGTTCGATGTGTAAGTTCTTTTGGTTCTTATATAAGTATTAAATCTAAATTGGATTTGTGTTTTTAATGTGTTGTTAATTAGGTTTTAGTACTAAGCTGTGAAACACGAACACTAGATAGTAGACACGACATTGACACTGACACGTACACTCTGATAGTCATTTGAGAATATGAGTGCATTTGATTTGCTAAAAAATAAGAGACTGGAAAAAACAATTCTATTTGTACTGTGTTTGGTTTTAAAATTATTACTGGGACTAGACAAATTTAGGAGCAAGAGAATTTTTGTCAATCACTAATCTACATGGTAACTATTTGTCCCACGTATCAGTTGTCTAAAATACAAAAATAACCTTTTGTGCACTAAACATCGTACTAGAAAAAAAGTTGTTGTTCAATATGTTAAAAGTTTGTCGTGTGGTGTTTTTATTAGGACTTACCTTTTGCAAGTTAAACAATCCCTATAAGTAATTGGATGTAACTGCATGTGTTGGTGAGGGGATATATGCTGGTTTGGTAGTCGGGGTGCATGAGTTAAGATGTGGAGTGATAAGGAGATTGAGGGTTCAATCTCCGCTCCTAGTTTAACGCTAATAATTGATAACAATATTAATGTTGATTATTTCAGAAACTTCATGTGTCATTGTTAGATACTAATAACACACGTCGTACTTTGACACGTGTATGTGAGACTGTGAGACACGGGACATCAAGGATACGTTCAATTTGAAGTGTTGGTGCTACATAATTACTAAGTCTAAACATTGACATTTTTTATACAGATTTTTTTTTTCTTTCTATGCAGTTTCTAGTTGATATGAACTTAGGAAGAAAAGGAAAATTTGTTTTTGGAGTGTTTACATTTTTGTTGTCATATAGTTTGGTTGATATTATTGTTTATTTTTCACTGGAAATATTTGTTTGACCTTTATCAATTTTACTGTGGTTTGCTTGATGAGCATGCTCTATATGGAATTAGTTGTTTGTTATTAATTAAGAGATGGTCTGAATAAACTTTTCAACAAGCACTTATTGGAAAATAAAAGTCAATGATCATGCAATGAATGCGAGTCTTTCAATAATAAATTCCCGACATTAGTTGAAATTATTTTCTGCATCTTAATTTTTTATTTTGAATTTTTTTCTCATCTTATTTCTCTTTAATTGCATATATAATTATAAGAACTTTTTGTAAGTTAGAGTTAGTTACTCAGGGTTAGTTCAGATAGACTTCTCTGTAATCACTTTTGTAAGGCTTTGTCTGTGAGTTTGGAGGGGAGGGGAGGGGAGGGAATGGTTTTGAAAAAAGGAAGAAACGAGTGGAAGGAGTAGAGGAGTTTGGGAGGGGAGGAGTTTGGAGGGTTGTTTTTTCTTCATAACATAAAAACCCCCCAATTTGGTGGAACTCAAAAATTGTATTGGATGGGGGTTTGGAGGGTTTATATGAATTCTTCAAATTTAATTAATGTTGTTATACTATTCTTAAATTCATAATACATTAATCATACGTATTTATTTGTCATTCTCTATAAAAAATACTTTCTCAAAAAATGTAAAAGATTTCTCTATTTTCTCTCTATTTCCCTCCCTCCCTCCAAAGCCCTCCCCTCCAAACTCGCAATCAAAGCCTTAGTGAAAGAATCTGATGATATTATGAGTTTTTTAAACCATTCCTCTTTGTATACTATATAGTTGAAATTAGCTTTTGCATCTCATTCTGTTTAGAAGGTCTCTGATTTAACTTCTCTTTAAACATCAAGCTTATAATGCCATTTTTGAAAGTGAAGAACCAATGCACTTATTTTAAGTGAAAAGCTCCCATAACTTATAACTTAGGAAGATAATTGAAACTAGTCCTCATACCTTTTGAGAAGCTTCAATAATCTAGAAGATAAATCAAACTGGGCCCTATGATTTGTTGGCATGACATCAGGACATATATTTGGGTGAATTGGATCTAATGGGAAGTTTGTTCTCAATTCTCACTGTTATTACAATGCTGTTTCTTTTACTTGTGGCTGTAGGTCAAACAGATTACAAACCAATTATCAACCAAGGTTTCACGCTGGGCGGCTGAAGCCTTACTAGCACTTCAGGAGGTATGTAACTTTTTTCATACTCATTTGAGTATTAACTAGAGAGTAAACAAGTTGCAACTTATCTTATTTGTCATGCAAATGTATTTTTCCAGGAAAAAATGGTTTGAAAGTAAATTCATTTTAACTTTTCCCGAACACTGTTGTAATTATTTCCTGGTTGAGATATTAAATTTTCATACTTAGAAATATTGTCGTTCATTTTATTCTAATCCCCTACAGTTTTTGTATATTTATTTTAGTGCATTCTTATATGGTTATGTGATCAGTTGAAGAATTCTGGATTATTATCAAATCTGCTTTCATACTATCCATTGATTATTGAAGATTGAGATTTAGACACTATATGTTTGAGCATAAGAATGCTCTCATTTTATCTGCAGTCTTAACGAAATAGAATTAGTATTAAGTAACTTGTGTTTTTTTTTTCCCTTTAATAAGCATTTGATCAGACATCCTAGTGAAACAAAGACATGGTTTGAAGGCTCTATTGTATTTTTAATATGTATTACAATACTATTCAAATTATGAAGAACCCAGCAGTTATACTTCATAGATCCTTATGAATTAAACAGTAATACATGGCACTTCTATTTTTGGTTTTAGGCTAAAAACAAAGTGGAGTAAATTGTAGGGTTTAAACCGTACACTTTCCTTGCATGTCCCATAAAATTCCAGCTAAGTTGCCAAAAGGGGACTTAAAATGAAAAACTGATTTTTTTTTGGTAAGAAATGAAAAACTGATTTTAGAATGTAGAATTGTCTTAAAAACGTTATTTAAGAGTAGTGATATGGCTGAGTGACAGGATATATAGTCAAAATTTTGATCTTATGACCTTTGAGGCTTTGACGACCCAGGTGATCATAATCATAGGCAGGTGTAGGATCAAAATCTGGTAGGATAGCATGGGATTGACAATATTGCTTGTAAGATCAGTGGGATCAGCAAGTACTTTGGTGGGATATCTACAATTTGTCTATTTACTTTGGTGGAATGCAAAATTTTGTGTTTTATATTTTACATATTCAAAGTTGTGAGATTCTTGTTAATACTCTGCCTAAGTGGTGAGTAATGAATTGTGTATCTTATGGATTTTGAATTTAAGTTTAATATAATTAAGTGTTTGTAGTGAGTGTATAAGTGAAGGACATAGTAAGAATTTAATCATTAGTTTTATATTAACTGTAATTGTAATTCTTAACTTGTGTGCTATTTTATCTTTAAATAGCTCTTAATTTTATATTAATTTAATCAAGAATTTTATATTACATTTTGTATGGACCATGATCCTTCTGTTTGTTTGTTTGTTGAAAATCCTGTAGGCAGCTGAGGACCATCTGGTTCGTATGTTTGAATATGGAATGCTCTGTGCACTTCACGCAAGGCGTGTTACCCTTAGTAAGTTGATTTAATTTTTTACTCTTTCATCTGATTTTCTTTTCATCAATCACATAATTCATATTATTCATGAATTTATCATAGATAAAATATACTCCTTTTTGTTTTGGTGATGAATGAATCTTTATCTTAGTAACATACAGATAATGAACTCTTTTGTTACTAATATTAATTAGATTCAAACAATATTCTATAGTCAGTAATCTGTAAACTGTATACTAGAGAAAGAGTAAAATTGCAGTAGTGTAGTTGCTGGGAGCATCATACATTGTTTTAAGCATAGCACTTGGTATGTCAATTTTTAAAGAATGCTACTATTGGGTGTACCTTGTAAAGGGTACTTGCCACAGTTGCAAAAATGCAAACAAGAAAGTGATAAATGTTCAATCGGACTGTTTGCGCTCTCTGGTCACGTAAAGGGTTGGCGAAGATGTGCTTGGATATTCGTAGGCATTCTTAAGATCAACAGTTTTCATTAACATTAACAGAAAAAATTAAGTCATTCTTAGGCAGAGTCGTAGAGATATATTTGTGTGTTCTTCTGGTTAGGAGCTAGTTTCATACTGTCATCAATGAACTTAAAGTTGGCTTATAACTTTCCCTTATGAATAGTATTTTTTTAACTGACCTCGTTAATATTAATATCTGTTATTTGATTTTTTTTACCTGTCTCAGTGAAAAAGGATATTGAGTTGGCGCGTAGGCTTGCTGGAATAGGAAGGCCTTGGTGAGAGTATGAAACCGTTAGTGAACTCAAAACTGTTGTTGCTATATATAAACTTGACATTCTTCGAAGAAGCCATTGCTATTTGCTACTTGTATACCCCCAATTTGAAATTAAAATTAGGTACTAGGCTAACTCGCATATTGTCAATAGTAATCTTTGTAGGTGAAAATCTGTTGTAGACGAACCATCATTGTAGAAAAATGGTTTACTACTGAGTCTGTCTGAGATTTGATGAGTAGCTTACTATTTAAATTGTAGCCGGTGCGTTATTTCAAGATTATTGTCATTCATATATTTACTTGATGTGGTAGTCTGGTAGAAGGAATTCATGTAATTTAAGTGCTTGTTAAGTATTCTGAAAATGCATTCTTTCAAGTTTGTCTTCTATATCTTCTCTATCAAAATATGAGTCTTTTATCTCCTTGTTAGTAATTTAGTATGAACATACATTTTAGAAAATGAAAACTTTTAAGTAGTTTCAGAAGTAAATAGGGGCTTAAGCATCCAAATAGAAGCATATTAGGACAGCAAGTGGAAAGAATATTTTTAGATTTTACTTTTAATTCAATCATGCAAAGTTTGTATCTTTGTGAGGAGACATGTGACTATGAGGATTCAACTTTTTGCAATACATAAAGCTTTGATATGTGTGGTGAGGGCGATATATCTGGCCCAACTCCAACATCAGATTTCTGATGAGGTTTTATCTCATCTTAGATTTTTGGTTCGAAATCTCAAATACATGACTTGAAAGTGGAAAATTATCTAAACTTTGTATGAGGTAATTGGTTTGGTGAGTTTAGTTAAATCAAAACAATAGCTTATCACAATTTCATAAGCTCATGCCATAAATAAACCATTTATCTAGTATTATAGGCTTATGTAAGAAATATAGTCTAAACATCATAAGACGCAGAACAAATCCAAAAGACAAATGCCAAAGGATGCTTACATAACTTTATATTACTTTTTGGGTAAAAATGGTTGTCAACCATTACATACCTCCTCGAATTCTCATTTCTCACTAGCTACCAACATTTAATTTTTTGAGTGGAGGCACATTATAATCTTGATAATAACATGTTTGGCAACATTTGTAAGTCTTATTTAGCAATTGGCATAATTCATTCGCATTAAAAGTTAAAACCTTAATTTTTTGATCATTCGCATTAAAAGATAAATTGTTCTCGCTAAAAGTTAATCTCTGAACTTCCCCTTATTTAATCTATATCCTTCAGCTCATACCACCTAAGTTATAACTTTTGTGATTGATCATGAACCTGTCTCAAATAATGGTTTTGATTCCATTCACTACAACATCACTAGCATCCTCTCCACACGGTACAACTTTAACATACTTAATTCCAAACTTTACAGTGTGTCCCACGTTTGAAACAATAACACAAAAGTGATTACTATTATTTTTTAACATCTCTCTAGAGATATCATTTTCATAAGAATTGATGTAATGATATATTTGAATTTTGAAATGTAGTCCAACTAAAAAAAATAGAAGTTTCGTTGAAAGACTTGAGAATTAAGCCGTGCGATACATTGCATATATATTAGAGTTAAAAATACTAATTTAAATTAGAAAAATAATAATCACCAATCAAAACATCAGCTCAATTGGGGAAAGAGTTTCTCTAAAAGATGAATTTAAGAAGAATTAAAGTTTAATTTTTGAATGAAACAATTTTTTAATCAGATTTTACTTATCATGCAATTGAACTCAAAATTACTAGAACTCTTCATCAAAGAACCAAAAGGTTAATTAATACTTATATTATTTAAAATCATCTTATTTAGATTTGACAAATCAGTTTAAGAATAAATTTGTAAAAAAATGTGATCATTTGACATCAATCTCAATCCTCAAATCACTCAAACTCGATCATTTAAAAATTTGCATATTGAACTTACTGAACTTACTTTTTAACCTGTCAACACTCTACACTAAACATTTAGTTGTTGTTGATGTTTCTAACAAAAAAATTAACACCAACATTACAAAAAGTGTTGAAATTAGTTTACTTTTTCAGTACGGTCTTTATAATTAAGCCTATTATGATATATACTTTTTTTAAAAGAAATGCAAATATTGTTAATGTGAAAAGACTGTATCTAAAAACTATATATTAAGATTAAACTAATATTTACTTCATTCATTCCTTTGTAACTATAATTTTTTAGAAAAAATATTTATTTGTTAATTTTAAAAATCAATGCTATATTAACTAATATTAATTTTGATACCAAAAACTAGTGTTAATTTATTAATAATATCTTTAATTATTTATTATAGAAAAAAACCATGTGCAATAAGTAAAAGATGGTTAATTTCATAAAAAAAAAACCATTTCTTAGAAAATAACTAAAGTATGTTGCAAATATGTCCAAAAACTCATTGGAAGAGAGAAATATGAAAATTCAAATTTATAGAAAATGCTAAAAATTAGTCTAGACCATCTTGTTTACAAGAAATTTTCAAGTCATTAGGACCATATCGTCCACACATGACTACAATTGTCTCTACATGCCTAATCTTTTATTGAAGTTTGGATTAATTGTAGTTTTTGTCCCCTTATTTTCACTATTTTGCAGTTTTAGTCCTCTTATTTTAAAATTCGACAGTTTTGGTTTCCCATCCTACTTTTTAATTATAAATTGACCATGTGATATGTTTTAAACGACGTAATATATTATTTTATGATGAAAAAATGTCAACATCGATGTAATTGTAAGAAAATTAATTTACAAACATCATTTAATTAAAACATATAGTCGTCATATTTTAGACAAAATTAGTTGGTGAAATTGTAAGAAAAATTAATTTATTAACTTCCATCAATTATCATTAGATCATATATCACGTTGTTTAAAGCATAACGCATGGTCTATTTATAGTTAAAATATAAGACGAGGACCAAAACTGTCGAATTTTAAAATAAGAGGACCAAAACTGCAAAATAGTAAAAATAGGGGGATTAAAACTGCAATTAAACCTTGAAGTTTTAGATTTGCATAGCTTCCCTCCCATTGATTAATTTAACCCTACCAACAAACAAGAAATTAATGAGTAAAACAAAATCTACAAAATAAAATCATACTACAAATATTGATTGAAACATGAATAAAGCTAACAGGAAAAATGTGTAAACGACCAAAGCGTACACGGTTTCATCATTAAGAGGAAAAGAGACACTTTCATCTTTCCAGTGTCACTTTCCACAAAGCATATAACCTGGTAGTTTCATTGGAAAATTTTCATTATGACTTTGGTTAATTGTACATAAATAAATAATATGACATGTTTTAACCACCAAAAAAATGAGAGTATAATTTATTGATTCAATAGAGAGGATTAACATGTGCATGATGTAATACTTGTCGCACTTTAACCTATTTATAAATTATAATTTGATCAAACTTTTTTAATATTACAATATCTTTACTTGAAATTTTATATATGTAAGAAAAAAATTTACTTGAATTGAATGGAAATTTTAGTACAGTTCCTATGATATAATAGCCAACAGTTCAAATTAAAATTTAGTCAAATAAGCCCCTCATTTAGAATAATTTTTTTTTTTTGAACAAGCCAAAATGAGATATATATATATATATATATATATATATATATATATATATATATATATATATATACATAGATATACAAAATAGAGCATGTCAAAAGTGTCTACATCAAGAGTCAAAATAAATACAATCCGATCAACAATCAAATACCCAAACATAATAAGGGATTAACCCACCAACTATGAAGATTAACCCCTATCCCAAGATACTGTATCCGCAACCACCAAAAAGAATGCCGTTTGATCTGGTCCAGCAAATGTGACAACGAATGTGTCGAGTTCGTGAACAGGCGTTGATTACGCTCTGTCCATATCACCCAAACACAAACCAACCAAATGAGCTGCATGAATGATCGTCTGCCCCTGCTGCCACCAACGGCAAGAGTGAACTGAGTGAAATGAGCAGGAATAGTCGAAGGGTCCACCATCTCGAAGTCAATCCATGACCTGACCAACGTCCACAAGGAGCCAAAAACCTCGCATGAGAAAAACAGATGCTGCACCGTCTCCATAGCGCCACAGCCTGCGACACAAGCCTGGTCCGTCTGAGCAAGGATACCACGTCGAAACAGGTTGGTCTTCGTCGGTAATTGATCCCTTAAAAGTCGCCAAGCAAGGATAGACACGCGTAGAGGTACATGTCTATGCCAAAGAAGATCTGCGGAATCATCGAGCGGAACCTCCTCCTGAGTAGTCAGCATGTGATACGCACCACGCACCGTGTACCCGCTCTCTGGATCAGGACGCCAACGCCAGACATCACTCACCTGCTCCTGCAACTGAACATCAAGTAGTAAGGCCTGACACTCCCCCAACATCTCCTCCTCCCACACCCACAACTGTCTCCCCCACTCCCATGCCATCCCTTCGGCCTCCCACCCGCGGGTAAACATCTCAGCCACAGTGTGATGCTTGGTATTTGCCAAATCGAACAAACGACCAAACCTCATACTCAACGGGACACCCCCCATCCAAGGATCCAACCAAAACAAAGTGTCTCTCCCATCCCCAACCCTCCTCTCCACACCCTCCGAAAACCACCCACCCCCATCCACGCCATCCCTAATCTTCACTATCTCTCGCCACCATGCTGACCCTCGCCTCCCCCCCTCACACAAACGACCACCCTCCACACCATATCTAGCCGCCAACACCCTAAACCATAAACCCCCCCGGTCCACCAGCATCCGCCAACACCACTTCCCGAGGAGAGCAGTGTTGAACTCCCGCAACCGCCGGACCCCCAAACCTCCATACTCCCTACGCATACAAATAGAAGACCAACTAATCCAAGACACCTTCCTAGACTCCACACACACCCCCCAAAAAAAATTAAGCAAAATAGAGTCAAGGGAAGAAATGATACCTGTGGGAGCTTTGAAGAAGGAAAGAGCATAGACAGAAAGAGAGGTCAAAACAAATTTGAGCAATACCAGGCGACCACCATAAGACAAGAAGCGACTTTTCCAACTAGACAAATGCTTTTTAACGCGACACAACACTGGTTCCCAAAAACCCAATCGTCTCGGATCACCCCTATAGAAAGTCCTAGGTAAACAAAAGGAATCTTGCCTACTCGACACCTCAAAGCACTCATTGCCTCGGCTAACCAGTAATCCGGAATGTTGACCCCGACGAGCATACTTTTGTGGAAATTCACCTTCAACCCTGACAATAGCTCAAAAAGCATAAGAACAGCCCGTAACGCTCGCACATTAGCCCAACTTTTCGCCCCTAGAAGAAGAGTGTCATCAGCAAACTGTAAATGGGACACAGTGATACTACCCTGCCCACCCACCTCATAACCGGTGAAAAGCTGTTGGGCCGTCATCGACCGCATAAGGTCCTGCAGCCCTCCGCCGCCAATAAAAAGAGGAACGAGGATAAAGGGTCCCCCTGTCTCAGCCCACGCTCCAACGGGAACTCCTCCGTTGGGCTTCCATTAACCAACACAGATGCTGTGGCTGTAGAAACGCATTCCTTGATCCATTTCCGCCATAAGGGCGGGAACGCCATCTTACGCATCACAGCGTCCAGATAACCCCAATCAACAGAATCATAAGCTTTCTCGAATCCCATCGAGGATCTGTCTGTCGCGGACAAACGCGGACTGAGACTCAGAGACTACACTCCCAACCACCTGGCGAAGGCGATTGGCTAAAACCTTAGCCAAGATTTTATACAGGCTCCCCACCAGAGCTATTGGTCTAAAGTCCTGGAGACGCTGAGGGCTATCAACTTTAGGAATCAAAGCAATAAAAGTGGAATTCAAACCCTTAGTCAGCCGTCCATTACGGTGAAACTCTGACACAAACCGCATGATATCACCCTGCATCTCCCCCCAGAAATCTTTGATGAATCCAAAATGAACGCCATTAGGGCCTGGACTTTTAAAACTGTCGCAGTTCCAGACTGCCGCCTTAACCTCTTCAACCGAGAAAGACTTAATAAGACTAGTGCCCTTCAAACAGTTAAAGGTTTTCCACCCCTGGTCTGGTCTGGCAACATTAACTGCTTTGAAGTGGGAAGCGAAATGATTAAACACAGCTTGCCTGATAGGCGCGACAGAATCCAACTGAACCTCATCCACCAAAATGGACTTGAGAGCATTGCCTCTCCGACGCTGTGCCAGACATGAATGGAAAAACTTCGACGATTTAAACACATATAAAATTACTATATAAAATTGCATTTGTCATTTTCCAAATATTCTAATGCCTCGACGATTTTTAAGTATTCAAATTACACACATCAACAAGACATTATTAAATTATAGTATTAACTAATTCTAGAACTCACAACTTTCCCACTTTGCCTTGTTAATTATTATCTGCTCCAAATTTTATAACTACCAACATCAACGTAAGCAAAGTGTTGCTTAAACTCGTCACTTTCCTTGTCTTTTAGTCTCATTCATTCAAAATCATAATCTCAACCAAAAAAATGGGGATGGATCAAATATTAGATTTTTTATTATATTTATATATAATATGATTATTAGATGCAACCAAGAATTTTCAATTCTTCTTCCGCGTTGTTTCTCACTATGTGTCCTTCTCTTTTACCACTTTTCTTGACCCATTCAATAGGCTAACACAAGAAATTAATTATTTTCAAGTTTTCACATTATAAATAGTCAATTATTCCATCACCAATTTCATTGTTCACTTTTTTAAATTTCTAACAAAAGAAATTAATATGAATATACCATAGTCTTTATAAGCCAAAAGAAAAAAGGACCCACATTGTAGAAAAATCACTTATCATCCTCTTTTCCTTCTCTTTTCTTCTAAATAAATATCACCTTCCTCTCACCTTCATTTTTGAGCATTCCCCTTTATATTTTCACACACATCACTCTCTATTTCCATTACCTTATATCTTCTCCTCTAATCAACATATCCTCAACATCACACTTAAATTTCAAAAAAAAAAATCCAATTTTTTTTAGTTATTCATTTGGCATTTCACTAGCTTTACCACTTGGCCTAGTGTTTAATTTTCAACTCATCAACAAAGGGTAACACTTTCTTTGTGTTTTACATATATTTTCATAAAATGGGAGAAAATATTAAGTGTGAAGAAATTAGTCTCATTGGTGAACTAATGCAAGGAGAGGAGATAACAAAGAAGCTTTATGATCAACTTTTCTCTCCATCATCACCACCATCATCAACATCATCATCATCATCAACAACATCATCATCACCATCATATGTAGCTAATGAAGTCTTAATTGACAAAATAGTTTCGTCCCTTGAGAAAGCAATAACTATGGTGAAGGGTAATGTTGGAAAAATTAAGACAAACAATGTTAACATGATGGATTCTCATTGTTCAAATGGAAGCCCCAAAAGTGAAGTCCAAGACTCAATGTTCAAGCACAAACATGTATCCAAGAAAAGGTACATATTAGCTTAAGTTACAAAAATTATTTATTACTTTTGAACTTAGGGGGTGAATTTTAATAAAGTTCATAATTTCATAATTTTCATTATGTAATCTTTTTTTAATCTGTGGTATGTAGAAAAACCATGCCTAAGTGGACAGAGCAAGTGAAAGTGTATTTAGGAACAGCACCCGAGGGATCTATAGAGGATGGTTATAGCTGGAGAAAGTATGGACAAAAGGATATTCATGGGGCCAAATTTCCAAGGTAACAATCTTTTTTTTTTATTTGCATAGAATGTTTGAATTGACGGTGAATTTGACAAAATTACGGTTACTATTGAAGTTTTAAAATATAGTATTTGTCAAAAACTCGTGATAGTTTATTGTAATTATGTTAAATTTATCGCAATCAATTGAAGCGTCTTTTTTTCATAAGGGAAAGTTGTATATTTGCTTGCCATATGTTTTTTATGATAAGAAAAGTTTTATTTTAGCTATCTAATTTTTTTTTATGTAGGACTACTTTATTTTATTTTTGCAAGTGGCCTTATGGTAGCCCTATGATATCACTAAAATATAATTGGGCAAACCAACTTACAATCTAAAAAAATAAGGTGTGCGCAATTTGGATTTTTTGCAATTAATGCATAACGCTATAATTGATTTGAACTGTTTAATCTAAAATTGATGGTTGAGATCTAATACAACGTAAAATTGCGTTTAATTTTTATATCTGATTTGAACGATTTCATTGTAGGACAAGCGGCCCTCAAAGCTGCTTCAAGCAAAGTTGCTAAACACGGAAAAGCATGTTCGGATAATCAACATGCTTTTATACCATTTGCATTTGACACTTTTGGTTTTCTAGCTCCAGAGGCTGTGGATCTTTTAAATAGAGTTCAAAAGGTCATGCATAGCAACATTGTTTCTCCTAGGTCTATGGATGTTGTTTTTAAAAGAATGAGTTTTGCAATCCAAAAAGGGGTAGCGGCGCAGCTTGTTAGCCGATTACCTTCTATTCATATGTAATTAACATAAATATGATAAGAACAATTCTGATTGGAAAAAAAAAAAAAAAAAAAAATTTATATTTAAAAAAAAAATTTATATCAATATCAAAGAATCTAAATCCGTGTGTGAGGGGTGGGGTAGAAAATAAAATATACTCCCTCTGTATTTGGTCTATTTTAGACCAAATATATTTTAACTTTTACTTATATTTAAGTCCGGAGGGAGTATTCTGGTAAGACAATGTTTTAAAAAGACTGCAAAGTGATCCAAAGGACAAAGTTAGAAAGATTAAATATTGGTAGGTGCAGACACCAATGCAACTATGCAAGTGTTATTATTATTGAGGATCCGTGCGCTGTCCTAAAGAAGATAAGACATTGAAGAAATTTAACAATTTTATCAAGTTGATGTACTTTTTTTTGCTGTTCATGAACTAATTTAATTTAGCATTAAATACTAGTAGTACTAGTAGCATGTTAGCTGAAATCACATTTGTGGAATTATCTTAAGAACGTGTACATTCACACAATCATGCTGTTCTTGATTTTAATAGTAAAAAAAATGATTAGTCAAATTAAAATTGGATGACTCGTGTTTTATTGTGGATTATCCGATCATAATTGAACGGTCAAAATAATGTGCGAGTTTTGTCACTGAGCTCATTGACACCAAAAAAAATAAAAGGGCATTTTGTATTCTTACTTTTCTCATATGTATGTTTTTTTTCTTCTGAATTTTGTTTTACTATTATCTTACAAATAGTGATTTGCAATGCAGGGGTTATTATAGATGCACACATAGAAATGCACAAGGTTGTTTAGCTACTAAACAAGTGCAAAAATCAGAAGAAGATTCAATGGTATATGAGATAACATACAAAGGAAGACACACATGCACACAATCTAGTCATTTGAACAAGGCATCATCATCCAAAACAAAGATGAAAATTGGTCAAAATAAATCTCAATCCAATCAAAAAATTCAACCACAAGAAGAGAAAATACAACCAACCCAAGATAAAATTTTCACTTTTGACAACAAAGATGAAATATTCCCATCATTCAATTTTTCATCTCCATCAATAGGGTCTGAAAATGAGGATAACAACATGTTTTTAGAGACCATGATTGAAAACAATTTCATGGAAAATGAAGACAACAACATATTCTCAGAATCAAACAATTTATGCTTGTCAATATTGGATTTGGACAACATTGAAATTGGCCCAAGTGAGTATGATATTATGGATTTAGTTTCAGGCCCAAATTCAGTTGCCAATTCTCCAATAGATTTTGATGTCTTTAATGACATAAATTGTGATATGGATTTCTCTATAAGTCAGTTTGTGTGAGGTGGATCTCAATGGCTCACCCCATAGTATGTTTAACACTTGAAGAGCTCCGGCAAATATATTTACATATTATCCGCCAACGAAGTTTTTATGTTGACAATAGAAGTTGAATTTACGTTTTTGTGAAATATAAGTCAACTCATTATCAACTGAACAATTTTCAGTGACATTGTTGATTAATTGTCACGTTAGATTTATGTGCACTGATTAACTTGTAAGTTTTGTAGATCAAGATTAGTAAAATTGAAGAGAGAAGGAAGGATATATAGTAAATCATATTTTACCCCATATTTTGAGTGTCCAAAAAAAAAACAATAAAACCTCTTTCTCATGTTAGTTAAGAGAGTTTTTTTGGGTACTTAGTTAGGATCTAATGTGAAAATACTTTGTAAGTGTTGCAACTATTGTATTTCACTATTTTGCAGTTTCTTAGTTCTGTTGTAAACTTAATCATCTATGTATCACTAATCTTCTTTTTGCTCAAGCAAAAGTAGAATTGTGATTTTTTTTTTTAATTTTACTTTTTCCCATATTTGCTGTCTAATTTTAAATTTACCAATGCTTCACTTCATCACCAAAGAAAAAATACATCTATCTATACAATCTAATATAGCAAAGATAATATTTTGGCAAAGTTTGCCATTTGTAAGAAATTTTACTGCAAATTGAACAACTAGAAATACTATAAACAACAAAGAGAGTAGAGACAATATTTTCCAAACGCGGAAAACGCCTTGAATATCTCACAAGACCACCAAAATCACTTACCAAAAACAATAAACACCCAACAAAATATATTCTCAAGTTTTTTTTCCTAAAATTCAACAGCGGATTCGACAAGTAATTCAAGACGGATAAAACCATGCTATAACACCTTGTTAATAATATAAAAGATTAACAAAGAAACTAATAAAAAAGACGGCTAGAATTTTATTAGAATGAAAAAAACTTAAGCAGAGTTACTCTTACAATATATAATTATCCAATAGACTAGACTATATATTAACTTAGAAACCTAAAAAATTCATTACCATTAGCCCAACAACTTATTAAGTTATTATATGACAATATCAATATAGTTGATGGCTCATAATTTTTATTAAGGATAAAGGCATAAAGATCAGTACAAAATCAACATAGATGAGTACAATATCAATAGTCCACCCTCTCTCTAATACCACAAATACATAAATCACACCAACTCGCATAACATGCCAAACCCCCACCAAAATTACCAAACCCCCACCAATCAACTCTCATGCCTCTACAAGTTACCACTTCAATTTGGTATTGCTACAACACCTTTCCATTTGAGAGCCAATTCACGTATATGCTTTGTTGAAGACCCATTTTCCTTTAGAGCATTACAAGCTGCATGTTTGAGTTCATTCATTTTATAACGAATCTTCTTCTCTTCCTCACCTATCATCAACTTTTTCACAACACTTGCAATTTCTTCCCTTTCAATCAACCCATTCTCACCAACCTTTGGTTTAATAGCCACTTTAACTATTTCACTTAAGAAAACCGAATTTATCTTTTGCTCTGCATAAAGCGGCCAAGCAATCAAAGGCACGCCATTCACCACACTCTCGAGAGTTGAATTCCAGCCACAATGAGTCACAAATCCTCCGATTGCGCCATGACGCAAAACTTGTGCTTGTGGAGCCCAATGTGGAACCACTAAACCCCTCTTTTTAGTTCTTTCTACAAAACCATTAGGTAAAAATTCTAAAGGATCAACATTACTATTAGCAATGAAATTAGTATCACTAGCAACTTTATCAATTGGACACCTCACTACCCATAAGAACCTTTGTTCACTCATTTCCAATCCATAAGCTAATTCATCCGTTTGAGCGCTGTAATGCATTCCAGCGCTACCAAAACACACAAATAAAACACTTCCACGCGGCTGCTCATCCAACCATTTAAAAACCGTTTCAAATTCAGACCCATTACTAATGGAGTCAATATTCACCAACGGTCCAACCGGATAAACTGCCGGTCCATTCTGTTGTAAAAACATAAAAGCCTCCGGTTCAATCTCTAAAAAACTATTTATTATAAACCCCTTAGCTAACTTGTATCTTTCCACATGGTGGAGATAACACTTGTAGGCTTCATCATTTCGATCGTGAAGTGGATCAGTTACATCTTTTCCATGAACCGCAAAACATCCAGGAATGTTTAGCGGTTCAAGGATGTCCTTAAACGCGCCCGGATACTTCCGGTCGAGTTGAGGTAAATATAGGGCAAATGACAAGTTATTAGCATTAGTAGGATAGTATAAGTATGATGGGGTGTTGAGTTCTGCTCCTACGTCAAAGGCATCTGTACTAAAGAGATCAATAATAAGAGCGGAGAGATGGTGGGATGTCATGAGAGATAGGAGAGTTTGATGGAGAGAAGGGAGAGAACGAAGGGTGGTGAATGACATTAGTGTCTCGGGTTTAGAATTTGATGGGAGGTCGGAGAGGTTGACCGGAGGGAGGAAGATATAAGAAATGGAAGGTGGTAGGGTGGTGAGGACGGTGGTTTGAGCTTTTGAAGGTGGAGCATCTGAGGGGATGATGAAAGTGACAGGGAGGTTGTGGTGATTTGTGAGTCGTTTGGCAAATTCTATGAGTGGAATGAGATGTCCCATTCCTGGAGTTGGATACATGGCTACTAGTGGTGGTAGTTGATCTTGTTTTTGTTTTTGGGTGGTGAGGGATGATTGTTGATGCTCCATATTCAAGATTGAAGTGACGATGATAATGATATGAATGAAGGTATCTAAACTTATGTATGTGTTTTACGTTGGAGAAAAGGCATGTTGATATTTGAGTTAAGGTGTAACAATGTTGTTGGTTAGTGAGGATTGAAGAGATAAGAGTGGAGACGTGCACGGCTTCACCTAGAGATTCTATATATATGAATACGATAGTATTTGTCCATTTTAATGCATATACCATATAGTATCATTAACTATTTTGTGAGACATGCATGTGAACATATTAATTAAAGGCTCTAAACAATTTTTTACTATCAATGTAGACATATATAGCTACAAACAATTTGAGCAATTTGAGGGTTTCTAAAGAACAATGTTTACAACTTTATCGTGTAACAAATTGATCATGTAAGTCCAATTCTACAACAACTATGATATGATTCACTTGCAAGTTCAACATTTTTTGTATATGTAGATGAAACGGTAATAGGACTATCTAAAAGACTAAAACCTACGCACACATCTACTATGTTTCATTAAATTCGGATAAAAATATTCAATCTAATAATATCGACGACATCAAAGGATCCAAACCATATTCAAATAAAATATTGAAAACTCTAAGAAAAATATTACTAGTAGCACAGTAGAAATTTATGTAAAGAGATGACTTGTCCTGCATGCACGAAGACATGTTTGCACCTCATCTTCGGATCGGGATTGTATATACGTCCTGTTGTATCGTTACAATTTCAACTTTCAAGTACACTGATGAAGCAAAGAATCTCGAGGGAAAGAAGACAAATATTAATATATTGGGTCTGCTTTAAGGGTCCCCTAGCATGGTCCAACAATTCATTTTCACCATCAAAATCATGGTCTAATTAAAGGAATTTTTTTTCCACTTACAAACTAGAGAATTTGAAAATTTCTCATTCCACCCCCAATACTCTCTTTTTCCCCCAAATATTCTTTCAAACAAATTCTTTTTTTATTCTCATACAAAAATCATTTTAGGAGGTAAAAGAAAGTATTGGAGGGTGAAATGAGAAATTTTCGGAGAATTTCTCAGTCTTACACTTTTATATAAACAACGTGATATAACTGTTGGGTAAAACCAGCGCCGAAGGAGTAAAAACATAAAACAGAAGCGCAATCAACAACACAAAGAGCATAAAATGGACAAACCGGAGAAAAAACCACGGCCGTTGTCTAAACCGACAACCAGAGAATAAATACTATATATGTGAAAATTGTTACAACACATAGACTCACTCTCAACCACACCCATGACCCCAATACACCCACACTCTCCAAAGTAAATATTTGAACTACATCTCACAATACTCTAAACCAAGAGCATAAAAGAAAAGGAAAGACACAAATATAAACTTAAAGTGTTTCCCGGTGCTACTTCATGGTGTCACATCTTGGTGTGTTGAAACAATGAACTTGAGGTCTCTTTATATAGTATTGAGCTCCCCCACTCTCCACTATTCTAAGCAATGTGAGACTTCTCCAATATAATTTTCTTCACCTCTTTTTTCCTTTATTACAAATGTGGGACTTACATTGCAATCAACCCCAACATTAACTTAACAAAAAAAATTAGCATATCATTATATATCTAACAATTCAAACTTGACTCATAAAACGTTTAAAACAGAATAGCTCTACAAACACTGCCGGTACACATTGCTCTAAAAGGAACCATTAACATTAACAAAATAGAAAGGGGGAAAAAATAGCAAGTGATGCAATAGAAGAAAGTAAAAATAGCTAAAGAATTCTTTTTTCTTACAGAATTATTCTTTTTATTTTTTTACTTTGATTCAAGCAAAAACTACTGTTTTTTATACTATCGATTTCAAATTCAATTTTCTAACTTTTTATTTCTCTAGTTGTTGGGTTTTTTTTAACATGTTTTCTGTTGTACTTCATCATAATGATAAATATATCATAAAAAAGAGCAAAAGAAAAGGAAAATAATGATTAGCCATATAGAGGGTTCATTTAATTTCCACTATATTATTTGAGCTTAACTCTTATAAACTCTTACAATGTGGAGAATCAAATATTCAATATAAAGAAGTGTTTAAATTTAGTGTTCAAGTCCCTTAAATAGAATTATGTCTAATGAAACAATTTATCGAAAACAAACATAAGAAAAGAATACAATCTCTATTTATACATCTAGATTGTAATCAAGACTAAAAATATATTCATCTAATAATAAATTATACTATTAACAAAGTAAATTACATAACCAAATTATAACTAACCTAGATGTATAAAATAGTAACTAACAAAAATAAAACGAAGAAATTGAGGAAAAGAAGAATAAATGAAAGGCAAAAATTAACTTCAATTAGGTATCATTAAACCTTTCCATTTCAGAGCCAATTCACATATATGCTTTGTTGAAGACCCATTTTCCTTTAGAGCATTACAAGCTGCATGTTTGAGTTCATTCATTCTATAACGAATCTTCTTCTCTCCATCACCTACCATCAACCTCTTCACAACACTAGCAATTTCATCCCTTTCAACCAACCCATTCTCACCAATCTTTGGTCTAATTGCCGCTTTAACTTCTTCGCTTAAGAAAACCGCATTCATCTTTTGCTCCGCATAAAGTGGCCATGCAATCAAAGGTACACCATTGACCATACTCTCAAGAACTGAATTCCAGCCACAATGACTCATAAATCCTCCAATTGAGACATGACTCAAAACTTGTGCTTGAGGTGCCCAATATGGGACTATTAAACCCCTCTTTTTAGTTCTTTCTACAAACCCCTTTGGTAAAAAATCAAAAGGGTCAACATTACTATAAGCATTGAAATCAGAATCCCTTGCAACTTTATCAATAGGACATCTTAATACCCATAAGAATCTTTGTTCACTCTTTTCCATTCCAAAAGCTAGTTCATCCGTTTGAGCACTAGAATGAGTCCCAATGCTACCAAAACACACAAACAAAACACTTCCACGTGGCTGCTCATCCAGCCATTTAAAAACCATTTCAAATTCAGATCCATTACAAGTAGAGTCAATATTCACCATCGGTCCAACCGGATAAATTTTCTGTTCATTCTTTTGTAAAGACATGAAAGCCTCCGATTCAAGCTCTAAAAAACTATTTATTATAATTCCCTTAGCTAACTTGTATCTTTTCACATGGTGGAGTAAGTACTTGTAGTCTTCATTGTTTCGGTCTTGAATTGGGTCTGCTAGGTCTTTTCCATGAACCGCAAAACATCCAGGGATGTTAAGCGGTTCAGGGATGTCCCTAAACTCGCATGAATACTTTTGGTCGAGTTGAGGAAAATAAAGGGCACTTGACAAGTTATTAGCATTAGTAGAATAAAATAAGTATGACGGGATGTTGAGTTTGACTCCAATGTCAAAGGCGTCTGTACTGAAGAGATCAATAATAAGAGCGGAGAGATGGTGGGATGTCATGAGAGAGAGGAGAGTTTGATGGAGAGAAGGGAGAGATCGAAGGATTGTGATTGACATGCGCGTTACGGGTTTGGAATCAGATGGGAGGTCAGAGAGGGTGACTGGAGGAAGGAAGATATGGGAAATGCCATATGGTAAGGAGGTGAGGACGGTGGTTTGAGCCTTTGAGGGTGGACCATTGACGGGGATGATGAAGGTGATGGGTAGGTTGTGGCGATTGGTGAGTCGCTTGGCAAATTCGATCATTGGAATGAGATGCCCTATTCCTGGTGTTGGAAACATGGCTACTAGAGGGGGTAGAAGCTCTTGTTTTTGTGTAGTGACAGATTGTTGGTGTTCCATATTGAAGATTGAATTGATGATGATGATGATGATGATATGAAGTAAAGGGTATCTATCTTTTATACTTGTGTTTTAGGTTGGAGCAAAGGCACATTGCTATTTGAGTTTGGCCATATAGTAATAGTACTGGTACTGGTATTATTGTGGGTGGGTCATGCTTGTTGGTGAGAATTGATGGAAGGAGTAAAAGGAGGTAAGCCGAAATCGTGGACGGTTCATACCAAGAGATTCAATACATGAGCATTAATAATATGATATCACATCACTCCCTCTCTATAATAAATAAAATAATAAATAACCTAGCAATACCATCTATACACAGTTTCAAACAACTCTTTTTTACTGATTAAAACTTATATCGATCATACTAAATTTATATAGAATCTACACAGTTAATTGGGTCACACATAAATTATAATCAATAAAAAAAAGAGTATGTTAAATAATACTATGTGTTTAAGAGTGTGTTGGCAACATTATATAATGTGAACACTATTGTTCCAACATAATGCAAAGCCGATCATTAATAATATTACCCAAAAAGGAGAGGCAATTATAGAGAAAGAGCCAACTTAAGTAATATTGAAGACCCATTTTCATTTAAACCTATTGAAGCTGCCTCTTTAAGATCAATCATTCTATTACGAAGTTTTTCCCTATCTAACCTTCCATCAACAACTTCAAAAAATTTGCAATTTGCAATTGCTTGCCTTTCAACTAATCCATTCTCACCAACCTTTGGTCTCATAGCTACTCTAACCTCTTCACTAACGAAAACAGCATTCACCTTTTGCTTGGGATAAAGTGGCCATGACTCAATACTTTTGCTTGTGGGTCCAATATGGAACCACTATACCCTTCCCCTAGTCCTCTCTACAAAACCATTTGGTAAGAAATCAATAGGATCAACATTACTATCAGCTATGAAGTTAGAAACATTTGCAACTTTGTCTTTTGAACACCTTCCAACCCATAAGAATATTTGCTCACTCATTAAACGATCAAGCTACAACAAAACAAACTAAATTATGAAAACATGCCAACTAAAAAAACACCAACACATTAAGCCAAAATCCCTGCTCCAATTTTCACATTAAAATCTCAATTCTAGATAACCCCAAATTTGAGGGTCAAACGTGAACCCTAAACACCATTCAAGCATATACAAACTAGGGGAATCATCCGCCATTAGAGAGATGAACACTGGATGAAGCAAATCCTCGACCCACAGACCCCTTTATTCTCTTTTCTTTGAATCCTTTTTTCACTCAGTCTAACACTTTTATTTACACTACATGATATAACAAAAGAGTTTAAACTAGATGAAGCAAAAATAAAATAAAAATTAGCATATGAATATCTAACAATTGGACTTACAAAAAACAATTCAAATTTGACTCATAAAACGTTTAAACCAGGTCTATATTGAAAATCTACTTTATTAGCTCTACAAACACAGCCAGCAGACATTTCTCAAATTTACAATACAACTTCAAAAAAATAAATCAAAACTTTGACAGCACTCATTCATCAAGAAATTATGAAAGTCGGTGAAAATTTATAAGCAATGATCAAAAGATTTTTTACATCACTGTTTATAAGAGTTTAGTAGTACCCACAGGTGCTGCCACTTAGACTGTGCATCATAAGACATAAATGCATACATTGAAGGGGAAATGCCTGAGGCCTAATCCAAAATCAATACATCAACATAATTCCCATTGCTAAAAGAAACTCGTATGCAGTCAAAAGAAGTAAAACATCACCAGTAGCAGTGATCAAGAAGTCAGTCAGCATGCTCGGGTGTACCAGCTGCTCCACGATGTAGGTTGGCATGGTCATCATCATTATCTCCTCCATTTGTGTACTTCTTCTTTTCCATAGTGAACCCAATTGTCAACTTAAGACGGCTTTTAGGGTTAAACACACAACTCAGCAAGCACATTACGAGGATGTTCAAAAATAAACTCTTCCAACCAGTAACATTAAACCAAAACGCAACTATTACATAAGAAAGTAAGCTGTACGCTAACACGCGAATGGAAACCATAGGTTCCTCCCTAACTGCTTACACATGCAAACCTCCAACCACCTTGGGATTTTTCTTGATCTTCACTTCAAGTATACCTCAGCAATTCAGAACAAATTCCTAAGCCTCCTATGCTCCATAAAGGGAACAAAAGGAAATAATAAAAGTTCAATTGAATCAATAGTTTGTAGATTATATACAAAGACACAATATAGTTCTTATTTCAATCAGAGTAAATCAATTAACATATAATTGATTAGTACTATCCCTACTACTTAATAGAGTATGTCCTAAACTTTTAGGGAAAAGTGGTTGTAATCAAAGGTGAGAATAACTTGTGGAAAATTGTAGTAGTAAGTCTCTAGTTTAATGTAATACGCAATGAATTTATTATTTTTTTATTGTTTTCACTGGTTCCGGCACCCTCCCAATTGCAGTTGCAGGGATTGAACTGTGGTTTTTTCTACCAAGTCTAGCACCTATCACCACTTAACCAACTAACGATTGGTAAAATGCAATGAATTTTTGTTTTGAATTTCGATAGATAAACGAAATGACAATAATCATTGGAAAGTCACACACACAAGTGGAGGAGTCAGAGTTCAAACTTCGAACCACAGTAGCGGTCCCCGAGCTAAAAATTTCAACAATATTGTCAGTTGAGCTAGGTTTCGTGTATGGAAAACGCATTGACATAAAAGGAACTAGGGTCTAGGGTTCTTGAGAGTTTTAGTAAATAAAAACGAAATTAACAAAAGCATCAATCAACTTGAATCGCTAATTTGACAATGTTCACACTAATTTCAAAATCAAGAGTCAAATTCAAATTCAAGGTTTAGAATAATCTACTGTTATATACTAATTGGTTGGTAATTAGGGAAAGAACGATAAGAGGAATGAAACGTAAAAGTTAACTTACCAATAGTAGTGGAAAGAAGAAGCAGATCGGTCGCGGTGCGAATGCGACGGCGATCGGAAGCTATTCCAGTTGAATAATGATCCTGAAATACAAGAAAAGAGTTAGAAAATTGTGAGAAGAGAAAGAAAAGGAGTGAAGCATAGTCTATCGGAGCTACTTACGGTTACGGTGGAAGTGTAAAGTTAGTTAGGGTAACGGTGGATAAACGGAGACGAGGTCGCCGGAGATAGGGACGGCGACGTATTGAGGGAAAGGTAGAGGAGAGGAGTGGAAGGAGTTCAAAAAAATGATCGAGCGTACCTCGTTAAATATAAAACGTCATTAACTAAATCAGTTAAGAAAGTTAATTTTTTTTATAACAATAATAATTTTTTTACTTAACTCGAGTGGTTAATAATTGGTCAATGAACTTCACATAGGACAGATGTCGGAAGAACTCGAGTTTGATTCTTGTATGAAACAATTTTTTTGTCAGACTTTACTTACTTCACAGCTGAATTCTGAACTATTAAGACTCTTTTTCCCTAAGAACTAGAGGGTGAAAAAAAAACATAATAATTTTTTTATTTTTTGTTAAGATCAAGATTTTCACGATGATTATTCTTCTTGTTAGATTGAAGCATTTTTAAAGAATGAAATAGTTGTCCCAAAAATTTAAAAGTTTCGGTATCAAGTGTGATAATTGAACTCTCAACTCATGGTTGATACTTGATAGTAAGTTAATTTTTTTTCTTTTGTTTTGATAATTAAAAAAAGTTGATTTTAATATTAAATGTATTGACAATAATATTTTTTGATGTACCAAAAAAAAAATGTGTTGACAAATAAATATGAATTTTACATTTATTTATTACAAATTATTAAAAAAATAGATATAAAATAATTAGGGAAATTTGGTTTTTAAATTTATCGATCATTTAATAAACTAAAAACTTATATTAAGAACTCAAAGTTGTACCCAAAATAATACCAAGGACTATATTAAATTCATAGATTTTAATAATTTACTATCAATTTGTCATATAATTTTATCCACTTATTATCAATTTAATCTCACATTTTAAGAAAAAAAAATATGAATAAACTTTTGACAAAATTAATGCCTATTTTAAAATATTCACAAGTCATGAATCTATTTGAAAGAGAGACACACACCTACAAAGTTAGAGATCAATATGCTAAAAAATTTGAACAAATATAAATAGAGAATTTAATTCGTATATAAAAAAAGTAAAAAGCATAAGTTTTAGAAGAAAATCATATTGTATAAAAAATATAACTCAAGCAAAATCCTAAATTCAATCTATGATTTATGTATGCGTAAAACTTTAGTAGAGTTTGTCATCCATTTAAATTGTATAAAATTTGATAATTGACACATATAGTTACATGTAGAAGATATTTGTTTTAGTACATAAGTCATACTTCGATATTGATAAAAATTGCCAAATTTTTTTAGCCAAAAATCTATGACCAAAATTTGATCATCAGTCTTTCAATTTTGTGTGTAAGTGAGTTTATAATGAGTTCGTCATTTTGTCTATTAAAAAAATTGTTTTAGTAAATAAATAACAAAGAACTAAAGAGTAATCGAGGATTTGATTTTCGACTTGAATACAGAACAACTTTAAATTTCTGAGTCAGATATCTCATCCTTTAAAATTTCTACAATCCAACAAAAAGAATAATCATTTTTTTCTATGGTGGTCGGTGGATACTGGTCTCAACCAAAAAGAAAATAATATTGTAAAGATATGATAAATGACATAGAGGGGTGGGTATAGTATATTTGTATATTTTAAAAATTCAAAAAATGGGCTTACTAAAATAACTCAAAAATAAATTAGTTTTGTTCTTCTGATTCAATTTCATTCGAAAAAACAAAAAGAGCGAATCGGAGGAAGAAGAAAGAAGAAGAACGAAGGAAGGAAGATGATTTATCGGAAGTGGAGTCTCCTTACAGGTCCGACATCTATCATCGCTGGCGTAGTGGCCGCCGTCGCCGTCGCCAACTTCATATTGGTCAAAAATGTAATTTCCTTTCTTTCTCACCCCCTTTTAAATTTGTTGAAAAAGATTGATTTTTATGAATTTAGATGTTGATTCATGATCTGGGTTTTCAATATTTTAATCAATTTCATCTGGGGTTGTGGGGATTCGATTTCCAGATTGGTTTTCATGTTATCTGCCATTACGTTATATAGTGAAAGAAAAATTCTGCTATTAATTATGTTCATTTGATTCCATTTTGTTTTTCAATGAAACTGAAATTTTGGGTCTTGTTGATTATATTTTGCTGGATTGATAGAAAAGTTTTTTTTTTGTCTGCTCCCTTATGTTAGGAATTTCTCCCTAATTATGTGTGATATCTGTTTTTTGTTGATTAATTAAGTGTTTGCACGAAGTTGATTGATCTCCTAATTGAATTATTAACATAGCTTTAATATTTTGTAAAGAGGAGTAATTTACTCCCTTAAATCTTAATTGGACTTGGTAGGGAGGACCGCGGTTCGATCCCCCGCAACTGCATTTGGGAGGAGACTGATAACACTTGATGTCATAACTTGCCCCGAACTATGAATTACTAGGGGCCTCTTCCCCTAAGAACCAGAGGGTGAAAGCCAAAAAATAAAATCTTAATGGATTATATATTATTAGGATTAGGATTCTTAGAAGACAGTAACATAGGAAAATTATACAAGAGAACTATTTAGCTCTTGATTTTATTTTATGTTGGTTATTTGTATCATTTTCTTTTGAAAGTGTGTTGGCTAGCATGGTTAGTACGGTCTGATGCAATGCAAAGACTGTCTATTTTGCAGTTGTTGTGCTAGGTGAGATTGCTTAGATGGATAAACCAAACCAAGGCTGATAAAAAACATTTGTAATTATTACTTGAATGGTTTATGTTAATGTATTGAGGTTGATTTATGCCTCTCCTACCGTCCTACCTAGTGTTGTCAAATTTTCGTCATGGCGTTATAGCACGGCACACTTTGTTCCGGCTTCCGTAGGCTGCAACACTTATTATATTTCACCATGTTTCCGACATAGGCCACAATGCCAATGTTGATATGGCGGATATTTGTCTGCTTACAGTAATCTGCCGTCTGCCATTGATTAATGTTCATACCTACTAATAATCAATCTGTGTTTTTTTTAAGAGTTAAATATTGTTAATTGATCGTATGTTATTGTTTACTTATTTTATTGTATTTTCAGGATCCGTTCACTAAACCAGAGGAGAGGAAATTTGGAGATCAACCTGTAACCAAGTAGTAGAAAAGATGTCACAATGCTTTGTGTTTTGGTGTAATCTAAACATTGATTATGCGCCTTTTATGCTGTTTAGCAAGACATGCTCTCTTTAGTTAATAATAAATTCTGAGGTGTTAGATGAAATCTGGATTCTGGAGTATGTACCCTAGTTTAGAACTAAACTGCAAAAGTTCTAGAGAACTGATTCACATTTCAGAGATTCATACTTGTCTGTACAATGTCGAATAGAATGTAATAATCTTATGTTCCATTTATCTTACCCTTATCAATTTTCTATTAAAGCTTGCCTTTTTTTTAGATTTGTTTATGCCGAAGGTAGCAAAGTTCTCACCTTTCTCTGCTTAATAGTTGTGTTGATCGACTGTTATATCTCGATAATACTGCTTATAAAATTCAAATATGTGCAAGATAGATATTTATGTCTTGCATACATGATTTACTTAGCCTCAAGCAAAAGAACATTCAAGACAGTAATGCTGCACATCTTTGGATATGTAGTATTGAGGCTGTGGCTGTAGTCTCTCATTGACTCTTTTACATGAAAATGAAATCTGTACTGGTCTGTGCAGTGTGCATATACAGACTACAGCATCTCCAACATTATTCAATTGTTTCTTGATTTGAGCATAACTTGATAAAATAGGCATATTTTCATTATATAAATTATGGTGAAAAAGACATGAAATGAGTTTTTACATGAGTACTGCTAATGTTTACATATTGTTCTGAAACAAACTGATAATGTGTCGCCGCCTCATTTTTCTTTTGCAAGTTTGATTATGCTATACAATTCCATGTACACAAAGGAGCTCAACCTAATAGAAGTATTTGATCACACATTACCATGTAGCAAAAAATCCTAAGTTTCAAATGATTATTGTTGAAACCATTTCCAAAAGTTCACACCTAGTCTAGATAATCAAATGACAGATTATTGTCACATTCTTAAGCATTTACTAACATTTCCATTACTATATCATTCCATGAGTCAATTGGTCCTGGTAAACACCAATGCAAGCAGTCATTCTGAACTTTAGCATTCTTATCTTTTGCAAATGGCTGAAACTGTCTATAAGGTCCTGGATGTCCATCTGGTCTCAACAATGAAAGAAAAGTTGTGTCCAAGAGTTTCAAGTTTACCCTTTTCTCTGATCCTAATGATGTAACAGCTTTCTTAAACTCTTCATCTTCAATACCTTTCATAATAGAATCTACAGCTATCATATCAATTTCACCCTCTTTGAAAGGTATAGTTCTATTACAATACCCTCCACTAAACCATTCGCCGTTTTCAAAATGATCTGGTGTAGTAGTTCTAAACAAAACAGTTGCATTATGGCTAGAATTTGTGAAGAAGTTGAAAACAAGTTGGAGCGCTTTGCGGTACGCGTAGTCAAACCCTAGATCGGTTAAATTCTTTCCGGGACAGTAATGGCAACCAGAAACTGTGTTGTTTTCATGGTATATTGAAGATTTGAGGAACCATTTTCCACCACCAATTACAACATAATCAAAAGTGTTGAATTGTTTGGTCCATTGTTGATCAAGAGTATCAAGATGAAGCTGTACCATTGAAGATGAAACTCCATTCATGTCTTCATAAATGGATGCTTTGACAAGAAAAGGTGTCCATATTACTGAGAGTGTGAAGTTATGAGAGGGAAATTTCCATATCTTTGATCTATATTCCTTGTCATGGTAGGTCTCAATAGCTGGTTCAACCTGTTTCAAGTAAAATCATTGGAATTTGATTTAATACACATTTTGCAGGACCAATTCTTGAGAGTTGAGACAAAACATGATGTTTTTGTGGAGACAAACCTAATCAAACTAAATAATAGACATACAATGTGTGCAAGACACGACTAGAAGAAAAAAAGGTATTAGTATATGATAAATTTACTCAAGATACATTAATGTATCTGATACTTTCAGTTGGTATGTCAAATTGCATAACCACATACTAAGATTCGGTTGGCTGCACGCGGTAAGTGAAATTGAAATCGTTCGATTGAGATTAGACTATTCATATTTTAAGATCAGAATTATTATATCTAAAGGACTCTAAACTGCATTAAAATTTGAGTCGTCTAATTTTGACCAACGATGACAATCCAGTTACAACAATTTGACTGGAGTGTAAACGACTGCACTCGATCCATATTCACATATACTACTCAGTCCTTCATTATAGAAAGTTGTTGGCAAGTTAACAAGAATTAAGAAAGTTTGTATTAAGGTTAAATCCGTTCATGATTGATATTGTTTTACAAGTTTAGCCTTTAGAGGAGAGACACTATGTTTATGTTTTCATCAGATTATTTATTACATATTACAAAAAATAAAGTTGTAATATATATAATTATGTATATATCGGTACAAAAATAATTAATTTAGTTGAAAATAAGAAATACTTTAAGTCTTATAAAAGGGACAAATAAAAATTTCAAGTTAGTCTTATATTTGAAGACAGAAGTAGTATATGACAATATATATTTTATTAATAAAAATGTGATTTAGAAAACCAAATATGCACTTGCAATGATTAATTTAGTGATGACCACACAATTTGGTAAACATTGTATTCATGAAAAGCAAACTTTGAAGGTGTTTTACACTAATCATCACAAACACAAAGCTAGTCTTGAACATATGGTTGCAAGTCTTTCCATATTGAATGTAGGTAAACCATATTGGAAAGAAAAAAAAGTGGACCAACCATATGTTATTAGCACCAGCTGTATTCCAAAATCAACAGCTTGATTGACAATGACAATGGTTTTACCTATAAAATGACATAATCCATAGTGCTTGTAAATTATACTACATTTGGAAATAATAATGAGATGGTTGATGCAATGCAATTTACTTACATCATTGAATCACATGGCCTCATTTTAAAATCTTGGAATCAAGTCTTTCACTACATTTAAGTACAGAGAAAAACCCAAAAAAGATGTTGTCATGCTAAAATTCTTGAATTTTTACAAGCCAAAAAAAGTGGAGTGAAGCACAAGTGTCTTCAAAGGTTGGTAGGGGAAAAAGAGTGCAATTGAATAGGTTTTAAATTGCGGACGGCAATAATAATTACAATCACGACATCAAGATTTTTTATGCTTCACAACTACATCGCAGTCGCATTAACTATATTTATCTATAATATCAAAGATTGCAACATAACAAAATTGAATAAAATTAATATTTCAAACAAAAAGGCCTAGAATATGAAGTTGAAAATTGAATAGCAAGATCAATAAATCTAACAATAACTATGAACATGGTTGCAAAGTAGGGACTGAATAGCAATAAATCTAACAATACCTGTGAGAGGATGCAAAGTAGGGACTGAACATGGTTGCGTGAGATAGAATCACCAATAAAGGACATTGCTTTATTCTTCATTAGATTAAGAAACTTCTTTGGGTTGAACTTTGGTAACTCACACTCTCTTGGGGTCCACCTCCAATAAAGATACCCTAAATCTGGCCGTCCATTTTTGATACAATTTTGATGAGGTTCAATCAAATGGCAACTCTCATTTGTGTACATTGGATTGGATTGATCATATACCCAATCTCCTACAAACAAATCACATTTTCCTGCAAATAAATAATTGCAAAGTACATTATCAGTACTAAAGTTGAAACATTGACATGAACACTTCAAATTAGTTAGTGCATATTTAGAATCACCCTAAATTTATTGAAATTGTAATGGTATCGTAATTTTGCAGAAGCTCTATTAAACCTTGCAAGAATTGCAGTCAAGAAGAAGACATATTACTCCGTCCTAAAATATAAGAGAAAGTTGATCAAATAAAGTTAATGTATCTGGACCAAATTTTTAACCAGATACTAGCAAAAGACCCGTGCGATGCACGGGTTTGTTACAAATTTAATACATTTTAAATTTATATATATGTATTCTTCAGCAACAAAAAAAATTATGTGTAGAAATATACTTTTTGTCGATTTGTAATTGTTATATAAAATTTTAAACATTTATTAGTATTTTTAAAGGCTCGTAAATATCGTTGAAATAGTAACCATGATATAGTATTTTTATAAAATATTTATTTATTTTATATGCAAAAATTTGTTCAATATTTCTTTTTCATTTTTTGGTAAATATTTTTCATTCAATTTTTTACCGCACTCGTTGTAGATATTAAAATATAAACATTAATTTAGTATTTCGTTATAATATATTCAAAAACTCGTTAAATATTGGCATTGCTCCCGTTGCAGATTTTAAGTTCACATATATATGGGGAAACAAATATTTCTGTATTGAAATGATAAAAGTTGATATGATAAATATTTGAAAACTCTTGATTATATTTTAAAAAATATTTCTATCAAATATTTTTTTATTTTATACACAAAAACCCGCAAAATATAATTAGCACTCCTTTGGTTGCAAATATAATGTTGCTTATATATGTGGAAACAATTTTTATGTTTTAAAATGGCAAAATCGATATTTATAATAATTTATTTAATTTTCAAAAGGCATGTGTATTTTCCAAATATCAACAATAATAAAATATTTTAAACAAATATTTTTGTATTTTGTATTCAAAAATCCCTTAATTATTTGCGCCGCATTAGTTACATATTTCATATTGCGGAAACATATTTTTATATCCCGTTGTTCAATAATTGCTATATAAGATTGAATGGTATTTTTTTTTTTGAAAATCATGTATATTTTCAAATATCAACATTAATATATTATTTTTTATAAACTATTTGTTAATTTTATATCTGAAAAAAATGTTAAAATATTTGCATTTTGCTCGTTGCAAATGTTATGCACTTTAAATTTGAGAGTACAAATTTTGTGTGTGTATTTGATTTAGATCATGATATTGAATGCCGAATACAAATCTTTTACAAATATTTGTCATGTATTTTTTTAAATATTTATAAGAACACAACTATATGAATTAAATAATAAATAGAGATGAAAGAATTTTTAATGGAAAAGGAAAAAGAATTTTTAATGGAAAAGGAAAAAGTGAAATTTTTAATGCAGAAAAAAAGTGAAATTTTTTAGTTAAGACCAGAGTATCCACAGCGAATACCGTGACTATTCTCCTCGCTAGATTTGAGGCACCTCAAAAGATGAGATAACTGATCCATATATTTAAAGTTGTTGCAACAACGTAGTTTGGTACCTTAGAATCTACCTTTATTTAACAAAATTAAATTAAATAATTTTATATTACTCAGAGAATATTAATATCTAATAATTAATATTTCCTTTGTCCTAAAATAATTGACACAGTTCACGTTTGCCAATACACAACTTTGATTGCATATCTTAAAAATATTCATCGAGACAAATCAAATATCTTATATACTAATATTTACATTTATATATTAATGTACAACGGTCAACTGGGTCAATTATTTTGGGAAGGAGGGAGTATAAAGTTTTTTCTAATCTACACCTTCATAATTTGGGTGTATTTAGATACACATCAAAATTAACAGTTTATATTTTTTTTAAAACCGTTAATCTTTATGTGTTTTATTAACTTATCAAATTAATTTGGATTTGTCAAAAAATTTACACAAATTATTTATATAATATAAAATTTCAATTCAACAGTGTGTTTTATCTTATGTTATAAATCAGATAAATTAATTATTTAATAAATTTAAAAAATGATTTTTGTTTTATAAATTCAAAAGGAGGTACTTCTATTGGTGTTACATACTTATGCATCAATGAACTATTATTATTTTTTTGCACCTATCAATGACCTATTATTACTACTCTAGTACCAATGATGAAAAGAAAATGATGACCAATGACCATTTAATTACCAATATAAAGCCTGCACTGTTTTTCGGAATTGATAATTTACTTCTAATTAAAGCATGCATGTTGCACCAATGAATTAGTCTTGAGAATTAAAATCAGATAAAATGCAGATTTTTTAATTAATTATTTAATAATTGACCATCTATTAATCAAACGAAAATGACTAAAAAGGACATCAATTCTACTGTTTTATTAGACTAAGTAATGGCATTAATGTAAAAATTATGGTAATCAAATTTATTATAGTAGTAGTAGATATCTACTTTTGTTGACCAATTTTCACTTATATTTTGGGACGAATGGAATACATCATATGTCAAATTACAAGATGTAAGAAATGAACTTTAAATATAGCTCACCATGTATGGAATTAACTCAAAAAGAAGAGAATTAACAAGCGCAATATTGGTTTAATTAAAATTTTATAATCATGAAAACTGAAAAGCTTAGAAATTTAAATAATCGAAAAGAAGAAAAACAAAATGGGTGATTTTTTTTATTTTTGTTTATATCCATGTTAGAATATTTCAAGCAATATTTTTGAACTTTACATAAAAAAAACACAAAATGAACAATTTTTTCACAAAAACAACAGAACATAAAAATCTCATACCATTCACAGAGGTTTGATTCTTGTTGATTACAAAAAGAACATCATCAGATTCTGGTGCTTGAAGAGGAGAAGAGACAACAGAGGACTCTGTTTTTGTCTCGGTTTGAGTTGTAGAAGGTTTTTTTATCTCTACAAATGATGAAAAACTGAATGAATCCCAGAGAAGAAAACGAAAAGCAAGGCCCACAATGAAAACTGATGCTGCAAATTTAACACAGAAAAGGTTGTGATTTTGTAGTGAAAAAAAATGGCTGAAATTTTCAGACTTTACTCTGTTCTTCATCATCTTGAGTGAGCAATGGTGGAAGAAAAATGAAACAAGTTTTGACAACAAAAAAAACGGTGTTGTGAAGTAGTATTAATTAGTATAGGGAAATGGAAATTATTGGTTGTTTGAAACATTAATTGTGATGATGCAATAGTTGATAGAAGACATTACATTGCATTACATGTCCCATGTGATGTGGGTTCTAGAAATGGTAAAAATGTGACCATGGTATAGTGAGAGGAGAATAAGTGTCATTTGGTCTAAGTGTAGTGTCATTTGATCCAACTCTATGACACTATGGTGCTAGGATTTGGATTTGATGCATTCACCGATTTAAGGGGTTAGATATATTTATGATCGTTAGATTGAGATTGAACGGTTTATATTTTAAAAAATATATATTGAATTTAAAAGTTAATTTGTTTGATTTAGATTCAACAGTTATTAATGTTTTTGACTATGTGAATTATAGACTACATTGAATCTAAATTCATGTTTCTTAACTTATATGCCGACTGCGGAAATGTGGGATGTTGTCGACGAAAGGTGATTGAAATTCCTCCTTCAATATGTAGCACTACTGTTTTTAGGTTGCAAATTATCATTGTTGCTGGTCGAACCCGTTTCTTTGTTTGGGTATCAATTAATGCTTATTGATGTTTTTGATATTTGGCTCTCTCTTTTTTATGGAAACTCTTAGTGGTTTATTTTTTAGCATACCTTATGCTGAAAGGGACTCCATGATTTTTGTTATATATATATATATATATATATATATATATATATATATATATATATATATCATTTTGATTTGTTGAAAAAAACAAATTAAGATGAAATTGCTCTTAATAGTGTTTTTATCATTATGTAATTTTAGAATTATTTTAATAACAAAAACATTTCCATATTCTTCAAAATAAATAGATATCCATTGTCAAGATAAAAAAAAGTAAGATATCCATATATTAACTTAAATCAAATGTTCATTTTCAATGTTTTAAATTTACCCTTTTACTATTATAAAAAAAATAAAAAATTATACTTTTACTAAAGAAACCTAAAAAATAAAATACTTATTGTTTACTAATTTTTCTAAAATAAAACTTTGGAACAAAAATAGTAAAAAATTTAGAACATGAATGAATGATTAGAAATGAATGGAATGGAATAAATAAAAGTAGGTAGGTGTTGTAAGTAATCAAATCAAATCAACATTGCTTTTGTTTATTTAGGTGAAACATGGTTCATCACTTTGGTTTGGTTGAGTAACATCAAAGATAGCATAATGAATATCACCAACAACTTTTGATATCAATTTATCTATTTTCTTCTCCTTTTTATTGTTTGAAAATTTCCAATGCCTTATTATTCTAATCTTAGTTAATTATATCGTACTCATCATTTTGATGCCTTATTTTTCTAATCATAATTCATTTACATATAATCTATGAGCTCTAATTTCTATAATATGATAAAAATAAAGTCACAACGTTTACATCCAAATTATTGGTTGAATCTGCAAGTGGTTGAAGTTGATCTTTTGATAGAAATAAACGAACACCGCGCCAAGATGTGAAATCAAAAACGCCATATTAATCAGACGACAAACAACAAATTCTTATAATTTTTTTTTTTATTTAGAGTACTTAAAAGAGTTCCCCAAAAGCACTATTTAGCATTTTCATAATATAATGATATGTAAATTTTTCTTCTTATTCATCATTGCCACCTCAGCAAATACATTGCCACACTCGTGTCCTATGTGAATTAAGGAACACAAATTCAAAAAAAAAAAAAACATTGTGATGAACCAAGTGAAACAAATTCATGGTTACACACTAAGAAATGGCATAGACAACACCAAAATCCTCATTGAGAAACTACTTCAAATCCCAAACCTAAACTATGCTCAATTATTGTTGCACCATTCTCAAAAACCATCTCTTTTCCTTTACAACAAACTCATTCAAGCTTACTCCTCAAAATTCAAATAATCAACACCAATGTTTCTCCCTTTACTCCCAAATGCTCCTTCATGGCCATTCACCAAATCAATATACTTTCAACTTTCTTTTTTCTGCATGTATATCACTTTCTTCTATTACCATTGGTCAAATGATTCATACCCAGTTCATTAAATCAGGTTTTAAAAGTGATGTATTTGCTGCCACTGCTTTGCTTGATATGTATGCTAAATTGGGTGCTTTTAAATGTGCACGCCGTGTGTTTGATGAAATGTCTGTGAGAGAGTTACCCACTTGGAATGCTATGATGGCTGGGTGTACAAGGTTTGGTGATATGGAAAGTGCATTGGAATTGTTTAGGTTGATGCCTTCAAGGAATGTGGTGTCGTGGACTACTGTTGTATCTGGTTACTCGCAGAATAAGCAGTATGAAAAAGCTTTGGGGTTGTATGTGAGGATGGAAAGGGAGAAAGATGTGATTCCTAATGAAGTGACCTTGGCAAGTGTTTTGCCGGCTTGTGCGAATCTTGGGGCACTTGAGATTGGGCAGAGGGTCGAAGCATATGCAAGGAAAAATGGATTTTTTAAGAATTTGTTTGTGAGCAATGCTGTATTGGAGATGTATGCAAAATGTGGAAAGATTGATGTTGCTTGGAAGGTGTTTGATGAGATAGGTAGATTCAGAAACTTGTGCTCTTGGAATTCAATGATCATGGGTTTGGCTGTTCATGGACAATGTCACAAAGCCATTGAACTTTATGATCAAATGTTGGTAAGCTACTTGCGAGACCTGTTATTAAATTCCTTCACATATGTCATGATAGACCCTTTTGGAAGTTACTTTAGGGTCTATTTGGATTGCCTTATTTGAGTCTATCTACTAACATAAGCACTTATGAGATTGTTTGGGATACCTTATGGATAGAAACATCTTTTATGACATGTCCATAATTTGTTTTTAGCTTATTTCCAAAAGATAGCTTATGAAAATAACTATACGAAAATAGTTTAACTTTATTTTATCTTTTGTTATAAAAATAGCTTATGCCTAAACTCTTATATGATAATCACTTATGCTAACTGCTAAGCATTAAGTAAGTAAACATTGAGACGTTCTAAGTGACACTAGCTAACATTTGTGTTTCTTTTTGTGACTAATGGCGCCAGAGTGAAGGAGCTTTGCTTGATGACGTGACATTCGTGGGGCTTCTCTTGGCATGCACACATGGAGGCATGGTTGAAAAAGGCAAGCATATCTTCCTGTCAATGACAAGAGACTTCAACATTATTCCCAAACTAGAACACTATGGCTGCATGGTTGATCTCCTAGGCCGTGCTGGGAAATTAAAAGAAGCTTATGAGATCATACAAAGTATGCCGATGAAGCCAGACTCAGTAATATGGGGTGCTTTGTTGGGGGCTTGCAGTTTCCATGGTAATGTTGAGCTGGCTGAGATAGCAGCCGAGTCTTTATTTACACTTGAGCCTTGGAATCCAGGAAATTACGTCATTCTTTCGAACATTTATGCATCAGCTGGCCGATGGGATGGAGTTGCAAAGCTCAGGAAGGTGATGAAGGGAAGCAGGATTACAAAGACAGCTGGACATAGCTTCATTGAAGAGGGAGGTCAACTGCATAAGTTTGTTGTGGAGGATAGATCCCACTCAGAAAGTAGCGAAATTTTTGCTTTGCTAAATGGAGTTTATGAAATGATAAAGTTTAATAGAAATGAATATGAATGTCATTTGGATTTTTTTATTTGATCAACCAATCATAGGGAGTAGGATTCATGGTGGATACACCAAAATGCAACCATGGAATTTTCCACAAACCCCATTTTGGACAAGCAAATGAGTTTGCGTAACGTAATCAGTTTACAATACTCTCAGCAATTCACTGTGCAGTCACAACTTATCAAGAGTCGTGAATTTTATTCTTGAAAAAGAGCACAAGACCTGGTTTGCAAGAGAATAATATTTTGATTCGGATCTTTCTGCAAGATAATCATTTTTTGAATATAATGAAATTGTTCAATATCATTACTATCCACTTCATAAATCACAAAATGTGACTTTTCTTTTAATTGTTGGTTAAAATCACTATGAACATAAAGAAAATATAGGAAAGAGATTGCAGAAAGCCTTGTTCAGTTCAAACATATCAAGGTCTGGAAAGTGAACAATGGAGGTGAAGTTCTAACATGCTTCCAAATTTTGTTTAATGAAAAGGGGAGCTATTTTCAACTCAACTCAACTTGCATTTGATTTTGATATGTCACTGTCTCTCTGATTTGGTGTTTTATATGTGTTTGTGAAGATAGAGTCATAGCATATGTTTGGTTCTGCAGCGCGTACACCAAAAAAATCGCAGTGGAAACCGTCTAGGATGCAAGTTTGACGAGTCAAATACAACCAAACATAGGAATAATCCTTGGACTATACACTCACAAGCTGAATTTCAGGTACAGTAGCTTGTGAAAAGTGAAAACTGCCTTTTTTTGTTTATAGCAAAAATAAATGATTAAATAAAAAGTTCTTTGAACAAAATGATGGAATAGAAAGATAAAAGAGATGTAAAAGTGTTGTGACAACTGAGAAAATCAATAATTTTAGACTTTCTATACTTACTGGTTAAAAAAGGTGACAAATTTCTTGTCACAGATTAATGGACTGTAACTTTCCTAAAAGCTACAGTAAAAATTTATCAAAGAATTTGGCTTGATAGTTGATGCTCCCAAGTGTCCTGTGGTGTCCATTGAACTGAGATTTCATCATGCTTGTTTCTGTTTTGTTTTCCTCCTTTGACTCCTCACCACTAATTTTAGTATCTCATCAATAAGAATAACAGGTGCTGATATCAGAATCACCAAAAACCACTCCTTCAAACTAAGTGGAGCAACACCAAACACCTCAGAGAGGAAAGGAATGTATAATATGACACAGTGTAGTCCTAATGATACTGTCATGGCTACCAAAAGCCAAGGATTCCTCCAAGGTGGTAATGTTCTTAAGCTATTCTCTTCTGAGAGAGCATTCAAGGAATTAAACATCTCGATTGCTACCAAGACCGAGAGAGAAAGAGTCATGGCCTTGACTTTTCCAACTGAAAAATAGTCACAGGGATTTGAAAATGTGATCAAGTGACCGCCACCAGCATCAAACGAAGAAACGGTGAAATTAGACCATGAAGGGCATTCCCTCCAGTTGAGAAGCTGTGACAATTCTATAACTGTGTGTCCGTCACTAACAAGATTGATGCCAAGAAAAGATGCTTGTGTGTACCACAAGACAAAAATGCCAACTGTTGCAATTCCCACATAAGAACCGATTACCTGCCATGAGCATTAGTATATGGTTATCAAATAGAGATTCAAATTGTGAATTAGACAACCTATTTTTCAATTGGATTCAATTTTGTATTGAATTGAGATACGAATTGCACGCACTGTTGTATACTGATAACCATCGATAATATTGAAGTGATTTTGAGCTAAACTTACTAGGTAACGGAAAAGAACCCAAGTACTTATAAGGGGATCGTCGCTTTTTCGAGGTGGCTTCTTCATAATATCAACATCAGCAGGGTTGAAGCCAAGAGCTGTTGCAGGTGGACCGTCAGTGACCAAATTCACCCACAGAAGTTGCACAGGTATCATGCATTCTGGGATCCCCAAAGCAGCTGTCAAGAATATGGATATTACTTCTCCAACATTTGATGATATCATGTACCTGAAGAAGATTTAGTGAATTTAAATGACTTTTATATAGATCAACCAAGTAGTTTCTGTTCAGTGCCAGTTTCTATCAGCATACCTTATAAATGCTTTCATGTTATTATAAATAGCGCGACCCTCAGCAATAGCTGAAACGATAGTACTAAAATTGTCATCTGCTAGCACCATATCTGAAGCTTCTTTTGCAACCTGTTGTGATAAGATGGTGAAATATTATTTTATTCTTCATTAATTATTACTGCAATATATAGGTCCGCAGCATAACAGCGGCCTCAGTATAACAAAAGTCGAGTTACCTCTGTTCCAGTTATTCCCATACCAATCCCTATATCAGCAAGCTTAAGTGCAGGTGCATCATTCACACCATCTCCAGTCATTGCAACAATCTCTCCCATTTCCTTCAATAGTCTCACAATTTCTTGCTTGTGTCTAGGCTCGGCTCGAGAGAAAACTTTGCCTCCATCTCTCAACAATAACTTAACTTGTTCTGAATGAGAAAGAGACATGAATTCTTTACCTGTCAAACTGTGACCTGTAAGATCCTCATCTCTGGAGAACAATTTGATTTCCTTACAAATAGCCTCGGCTGTTGACTTATTATCTCCGGTTATTACCATAACTCTAATACCGGCTTGCTTACAATCCTCGATTGCTTTATGAACTTCCTCTCTAGGAGGGTCCTAATCAATTCAATTATAAACTAAATTAATTAATATCCTCAAAAAATTGGATCATTAGAAGATCGATGAAGGTATGGCGCAAACTTACTCTTAAGCCAACAACACCGACAAAAACTAAACCACTTTCGATCGATGAATAGTATGTTGGATCAAGCAATTTCTTGTGAGCAGGATGAGTGTCGGCATAATAGTCAGAAAATTCTCCCAACTCATCCTTACATGCCAAACCTAAGCAACGCAATCCCTTCGAACTCATCTCATGGAGTCTTTTAAGAAGTAGTTCCCTACATTGATCATCTATTGGAACAAGAGATCCGTCGGCAAGTTGCACATATGAACTTCGCTCGAGTAAACTCTCAACAGCACCCTGTGATTCAATTACTTAGAACTTGAAAATGTAGCACTTGGATCAAGCAATTTATTTGGTAACTTGTACTAATATATCTTAAGCTATATGCACCATTTGGTTCAAACCACAGATTCAAAATTTCTTTACTGATAAAAGTTAATCTACTGATACAGCATCAAATTACCTTGACAAGAAGACGATTTTGCCCATCTGGTTCGCGAACAATAACACTCATTGACTTCCTAACACGGTCAAACTCTAATGTAGCTACCCTTTTGGATCTTCTATTCCACCACTCACAACAACCTGCACAATAAAAATCAAATAGTACTTTGTTATTCTTAATACAATTGTATTTTGACAATTAACTTATCTAATCTTTCATAAATTAGTCCATATACCAACCTAGCTTCAGATTGTTGCAATCCATTGTGTTGTTTGTCGCAACTTGCGCATCACGAGTTTTATTTCTTGACTTAATATCTGGAAACCCCATCTTTTCAACCAAAACTTTGAGAGCAGCTTCAGTAGGCAAACCTGTGGCTCGAAATAAGCGACCGTCAAAATAAACATCAGCATCGTTACAAACAGCGCAAACTTCTGCCATGGCTAACAAGTTAGCATCCATGTTATAGCAAGTCCAATCAACAATGCCGCCATCCTTTGGATCATAAGTTGTCCCTTCAACTCTAATGACTCTAGAAGCAGTGGTTTTCCCTCCCAAAGTAAAAAACTCTGTCGCAGACATTTGATTCGTAGTCAGTGTACCGGTTTTATCTGAACAAATAACAGTGGTACATCCTAAAGTTTGAACACTTGGAAGCTTTCACACAATTGCATTCTTTTGTGCCATTTTTCTTGTGCCAAGTGCTAAACAAGTTGTGATAACAGCTGGAAGACCTTCTGGTATTGCAGCCACAGCAAGAGCAACGGCAATTTTGAAATAGTAAGTGCATTTCTGAAAAGAAAATTGAACGTTTGAAGGCCATCCATCAACAACATCCCAAGAAATGAAATTTTTATAGTTTATAATCCAAACAACAAGACAAACTATTCCAATAGAAGTTGTAAGCCTTCCACCAAATTCGTCCAACTTCTTCTTCAACGGAGTATTGCTCTCCTCCAAAGAAGCTTCGTGTATTTGCTTCTGTATCTTCCCGATTTCTGTGTTCATTGCTGTTGAAATAACAATGCATAGACAGCTTCCATTAACAACAGTTGTGCCTGCAAATACCATATTTTCTTTGGCCTGCAATTCACAATCATCCAAGAAAATAGGATTGGTTCCTTTGAGAACAGGCATTGCTTCTCCGGTTAACGAGCTTTGTTCCGCTCTCAATGTTGAGGTTTTCAAAGCTGCAACTCTCATGTCAGCAGGGACTTTATCTCCAACACGCAATTCAACAATGTCGCCTGGAACAAGCTCTCGCGCAGGTAAATCAGGAACAAAATATCCATCCCTTAATACTTTAATAGATTCACATTGCAACTCTTTAAGAGCTTCAAGAGCCTTTTCAGCATTATTCTCTTGCCAAACTCCGACAATTGCGTTAAGGACTAAGATCAAAATGATCACGAGCGGCTCTACATAAGCTTCGAATCCAGACTCACCGGATTCAGTTCCTTCAATGTATGCCAAAAGAAACGATACAAAGGCGGCAACCAAAAGTATCTTCACCAACATGTCATCAAACTGTTCCAACACTAGTTTCCATATTGGCTTTCCCTTTTCTTTTCCTAACTCATTCCAACCATGCTCCTCGCGCCGCTTCTGAACCTCAGAAGAACTCAAACCCTTGTCCAGTTTCACACCATACTCTTTTAAGCACTGCTCAACTGACCATGACCATGCAGGGAATGGCTTTTCCTCCATTGGAACTTTCATGTGCTATATTCACCACTGAACATCAAAAAAGACACACAAAAAATTTGTTAAAAAAATTCACAAACATTTTATAAAAAATCTTAGAAAAGTGCAAATTACACGTATTAAATTCACACTCAGAAGATATAAGGGTGACTTGGTGACTGAGGTGCAAAAATTAATGAGTTGAGATTACTTTTTTCCCCTTATATTTTGGGACGGAGGGAGTAACTTATAAGGAAGTCGAGGATTCAAATCTCACTCTCAGCATAATACTAACAATTGCGAACAATACTAATATCGGTCGTTTCGCAAAAAAGATTGGACAAAGGCACAAAGCAATTGTACAAGATAAACATAAGAGGACAATATCATACATCAAAAAACATCTTGTAAGGACATGAAAAAAAGAAAGACAAAATTGCATACATCAACCACTCTTATAGAGTTACTACAAAATATGATGTTGTATGATAAAACATGAAGAAGGAAAAATATATAAAAGAACAAAAATTGTACTACCATTAGAAGAAGCAGAAAAAGTTGGAATTTGTCAGCTTGGAAACCAAGCAAAGACAGAGAATTTTCCTGCTTTGTGAGGAAACCTTTTGTACAAGAAATTAATAATATATAATTGTACTTGTGAAGACTAAGGATTAATGACTGGTCTTTGTGTTTGAAAAACTTTAGAGAAATTGTGTTGTGAATGTGAGGTTATGAAAGACTTTGAATTGTGAAAGAGAATTTTGGAATCTGATGCTTTCAAAATTCTTGTTCTTATGAAAATGAGACAGTTTTTACTTTAGAATTTTCTAATGAATATGTGAGTTGGAACAAACAAACTGCATAACCCCACTTTCTATTCTTTTGACTTTCTGTGTTAATTAATTGATTAATGGTAACGTTATGCTTACACTTTTTCAAATCTTATTCTCTTTTTTATTTCATATATTGATAGATTAATTAATATATCACACTTTATTGTATTTTTCATACCATACAAAGCAAATAGCTTTATTGCTTTCAGATTCATCAAAGATAGATTAGAGTATCCACCGCCGAACACAGTGATTAATTCCTCGTTAGATTGGAGGCACTTCAAAAAGTGAGATAGCTGACCCAAGAATTTAAAGATGCTTCATACCAATATGATGATCGAACTCTTGACCTTTGATTAAGAGAAAATGAACTTCAACCGCTAATAAAAAAAATATTATTATGTATTAAAATTGTGAATTATTTTTACACATGTATTCAATAAAGTTATATTATGATAAAAGTAAGTAAATGCTAGTTGCATTGCAAGTAGTGGGAAGCAACCATTCATTAAAAAAAAGGAAAACACTAGCAATCTGAAAATGGTTTTCTTTTATAGTTCAATGTGGGAAAATTATTTTTAAATTTATATTTTATTTGACTAAATGTTAAAAAGGAATTTTTTATAAGAGACAATCATAATGAAAATGGGATCCCATATCAAACATGTAGTGAACTAGTTGAGTCTCATTCTAATCACATAAAAAAATGAAAGAAAAAATTGATTAGTTAACTTCAAATTCATTTAAACGTGAATTAAAAAATTCTTTATTGCTAAGCAAATATGATTATCTTTTTATACTTTAAACTTTAAAGACATGAGTGTTGGCATGTTAGGCCAAGTGCAGGCACCAATAAGAAAATGTTAGGCTGAGTGTTGCTGTCATGATTATGATATCTTACTCTTGAGTACTATAATGCTCCAACAAATGAGCATGTAGTAATTTATTTTTCTCATAAAGAATGAGCTAATTTTCTTTTTTTGTTATAAAATAATGAACTACTTTACTAACTATATTTAATTAATTAATTAATATTTCTCCGGTCTCAAAATTATTGTTCTTTTAAATTTTTAATTTTATCCCAAAATTATTATCTTTTATAAAAATTAAAATATTAATTAAATATATTTTTTTTCTTAATAAAATAAAAAGTAAAAGAGATTTAATTTATCAGTTTTTATTATTTCTTAATTCACGTGGATAACTTAAAAAAAAAAATTTGAGACGAAAAAAATAAAAAATAATTGTTTATACAGTATGTGACCAAACTTTATTTAAGAAATATGGATTAGATTTAGAAGTACCAAACTCAAATTTCGGCAAAAAGCATCATCTGTGGAAGCTTCCACGCAACTTCCTCGCCCATTTCTTTTGTTGATCAGTCAACGAAATGAGAATATCTTTATCTCCTCAATCCTCACCTCATCATGCAACTTCACTATGTTTGGTTTAGAGTGTCAGAAATTGAGTCTCACTATCTAAAATTAATTTAGAGGTGTGTTATATTGAGATTTTGAAATGCTATTTTATCAAATAAAGTTTTAGAGATTATAAAAGATTTTGTGAGATTATATTAATTTTGTGGGATTTTAAAGGATTTTTTAAAAAACATTTTACTTATAGATTTTTTGTGAGATTTTGTAGGGTTATAACACATATTTTTAAGATTTCAAAATACATTATACTACCTCCGTTCCTTTTTACTTGTCGTTTTAGAAAAAAATATTTGTTTCTTTTTACTTGTCGTTTTAACAATTTAGGTTATATTTTTTCTATTATATTTATATCCTCCTTCTTATTTTATTTTATTGACTGAATTTTGTATAATTGTTTTTGTTGAAACAATAAAATCTTTATTATTGTATACAAATTTTGTTTGTCTTTAAATAAAGTTTGTTACAATTTTTTTGAAAATAGATAATGTTTGTGAAAAAGAAGAAATTTATTGGTGAATTAAAAATATGATATATTTTAAAAAAGGGCATACTAGGAAAATAAGGTGCAAAAATATACCCTTCCTATTTTGGTCTTTTTTTTCTAAAACGACAAGTAAAAAGTAACAGTAAAATTTTATGATTTCAAAATAAGTTTTTTTAAAAGTGAATGAAAAATATGATAAATAAAAATAAATTTTAACTTTGAATAAAAAAAAACAATAACAATAATAATTTTAAATCTTTAACGACAAAATGATTCTCTACATATTAATCATCCATAAATTAGCATATGTTTGTTCTTGACTTGTGTTTGAACAGTAAGTTCACAATAAGTTTTTTGACTAAAATGATTAATTTAAAAAAAATTATGCTTAAAAAATCAAATTAAAATATAAAATAAACCGAAAGGACCAAATATGTAACTTAAGGTGTGGTTGAGCAGTTGTGGATCATTCTTCCTTAATTAAGGGTTGAGAGTTTGATCATCATCTTAGATACAAAACAATTTTAAATCTTTAGATCAACTATCTCACCATTTGAGGAGTTTCTAATATAGCGAGAGGAATAATCACTGTGATGAATAGTGGATACTATAGTCACGACCAACAACAAAAAGGACCAAAAATGAAAATAGCTTAAGTTAAACCTTTTTTTGTTACAAACTATTAGGCGGTTCAGTTATTATTGATGCTGAATTTAATAAAAAGTACTACAATTTGATTTCCGTAACTGCGATCGAAAGAAAATTGAAACTATTTGTTGTCATAACGGAGTCTTGAACCAAATTAAAACACGGTGAAAAAAGAAAGAAAAAAAAAAACTGTTTTTGTTTGGGCTTGATTTGGTATTTCAGAATATAAAAGTGGTCTCTTAATTTTGAAACCCTAAAATTTTCAAATTACGCAGATTTCTCATTCTACACACAACACAACACAACCTTCTTCTCTCTCTTTCATCAGAATTTAGGGTTTGTGCGATTCCCCTTCCTGAATTTGTTAAATCTTGAAATAGGGTTAGCGAAACTTGTTCTTAGGGTTAAGGCATTGTGCGTTCTGTTCCAATTTTCTCATATTAATTAATTCTCTTGCTTTGTGTGAAAAAAGGTTTGATTTTGAAGGCGAAGAAAAGATGAGGCCTGTTTTCGCTGGGAATTTGGATTACGATACTCGTCAATCAGACCTTGAACGCTTGTTCTCAAAGTATGGCAGGATTGAACGTGTTGACATGAAATCTGGTATTATCTCGTTTTTCAACCATTGATTTTCAATAGTAGGAATTTACTCTATTTGTTGTTGTTGAAGTTTTTTTTATTCTAGCTTAATCCTTTGATGTTTTCAAAATTTTGTTGAGAAATAGATAGCAAAAACCTGCATTGTCACCCCAAATTTAGGGTCTGAAGAACTGTAATTAATGACTTGTTTATTATATTATAATAGATAAATAGATTAGTCGTTGTAGATTGTGTGAAGTTAGTGTGTCGGTTATAACGTATAAGCAAACGGAGTTTTGTCGTTTATGGTATAAACAAGGCACTAGGGTACTGCGAACGACCATGTTCTGGAATTTGGATATGGAGTTATGGACATGTGGGGCTGCTTTTGTGGCTCAAATGTCTTGCTCCTATATCCTGGTGGGAAAAAATCTTTGGTTTTTAAGTGTTTCTTTTGACGCAGGAACTTCTACTAAGGGAAAATATGCTGAGCTTTCTGTCTTGGCTTGCCAACCTCTCTGCAAATTTTTTTTTGGAAGGAAACCTTCCTGCTTGTCTGCTCTCATTCTATCCACAGATCTGCATTTTCTCACGTGATCATTCGTCACTCACTAACCTCATCACCTATCATTCATCACTGACATTTCAACCAGAACAATTTTAGTGGAATCATCAATCAATTCATTAAGACATGCATAGCTTCACTGAGTATAGGGGATCAATGAAATTCTGTCAAGCCATGCCATTCTATTTCTGAACTCTCTTGTGCTGTCTGAATGGAGAAGCATGCTTGGCAATTACAATCTCAGATCTGAATTTTGGATTTTAAACCTTTAAATGCAATCATGATTTGTTTCCTCATTCAACACATCTACAGCTTCATGTCCATCAGTCCACACTTATATTCAGGTGTTGTATTCCTTTGTTCTTAAAAGGGAAAATAATTTCCTGGTTTGGCTGATGTACTTGGTGAGGGATAATGTGCTGATATATCTTTTATTGACGTATATACCTCTAATTTCAGTTATCTTGCAGGATTTGCTTTTGTCTATTATGAAGATGAGCGTGATGCTGAAGAAGCAATTCGTGCACTTGACAATGTTCCATTTGGTTATGATAAGCGGCGACTATCTGTGGAGTGGGCTAGGGTATGCCAGTATTTTAATGATCATGTTTTGGTTTCATTTACTTATTGATGAGGACATGCAAATATCGCAATGCTTTGCCTGAGAATAATGAAAACTTACTGATTTGTTTTCATTTTGGTAGGGTGAACGTGGGCGTCATCGTGACGGTTCAAAGGCAAACCAGAAGCCCACAAAAACTCTATTTGTGATTAACTTTGACCCGATTCGGACAAGAGTTAGTGATATAGAGAAACACTTCAAACCTTATGGGCAGCTTCATCATGTTCGAATTCGTCGGAACTTTGCATTTGTGCAGTATGAAACACAAGAAGATGCTACCAAAGCCTTAGAGTGTACAAATATGAGGTCAGTGATTCAGTGATGAGAGTGTAATATCTTATCCTATAGTCCTTGAAGTTTCTTTTTATTGACATGCTCGATTAATAATGAGTTTCTGCTCTCATTGCTCTTGCAGTAAGATACTGGACAGGGTGGTGTCTGTGGAGTATGCTCTGAGGGATGATAGCGATAGGGTTGACAATTATGGCAGTCCCAGAAGAGGAGGGGGTCTTGCTAGATCTCCCAGTCCCGCTTATCGCAGGCGAGCAAGTCCTGACTATGGCCGTCAACGCAGTCCTGTGTATGATAGGTATAGTGGACCAGACAGACGGAGGAGTCCTGTTTATGGCAGGACCAGGAGTCCTGATTATGGCAGGACCAGAAGTCCGGAATATGGCAGATATCGCAGGTATTGTATTTTAAGTCAATTTAATTCCTTCCTGCAATTATGTTCCTTTTTAAAACTTATTTATTCTGTTATTTATCTACAGTCGTTCACCTGTACGAAGGTCGAGAACATAGATGATGTCTCGTTTGAGGGTAAGTAGCAGGGCTTCAGTGGCACTTTATTTTACTGTCTTGATTTAAGAATAGTAAGTGGTATGTTCTTGTACTTAATAGTACACTTATCAGTCTTATGTGGATTGGTATGGCTTGGTTTGCCTATTTGCTATGTAGTAGTAGATGTAGTCATTGTGCGTTCATAGGAACTGAATTCAGTACTGTTTAGAGTCAGAATTATTGATTCATATTAATACAGGGACATCATAATATGATGCGACTGAATCCGAATGTTATATAAACTGATGTTATTGAATTTGTGTTTTTCTAGTAATTTTGTAAGCTAAGTATGATAGAAAAATGTCAAAGTTGAAAATGTTTAAATATCAATGTGGAGATGAAGTGGACCGTGTTCCATGTGTCTCTAACCATTGTAATAATTCACAACATCTTATGAGAAAGGCCACTCAAAAAATAGGTGAGAAAGAGATCAAAAAATACAAGCCTAAGATGTATTGTGCAAAATTTCTCTCTTGAAAAGGTCATCCTTCGTCGGGATCCGATTAGTCAAGATCCGATTAGTCAAGAAACGTCAAGCGAAAAACAAGACCTTTAAAGGAACCCTTTTTTCCAAATGAAAGCATTTAAACCAAGGTTCACATCTATATTTTCATCATTATGAGTAAGCCTCCAACAAGCTTCCTTAAGTGAATACATTTCCAATTGATCACTCCTCTATAATCTATCAATCAAATTATGATGCAATTTTTAGACAAGTTTTTTTATCAAGTGAAACTCTTTTGGCTTAGTCTTTTAGTTATCGAGTGAATTTTTTTTCTTTGTATGTTCATTGAAGAGATAAGTAAATTCTAGTTAAGAATTGTTTCGGCTAACGATTGAATTTACACATTTTGATTTATTTGACTTGACTAAATATCATTATACCTGAATTATTTACAACATAGCAAGTGTGAAACAATTGACTAAAATCCTACACAGTCAAAACTAATCCTTTGATATCGTCAAAAAAGTTGATTCTTAGAAAAGCCAAAAAAACACTTTAATTTAAAAGAATTCCGATTGGTTAGTATTTTCTAAAAAATATATGGTAATTGAATACAACATTAAAAATGGAATATGCTGTAATAGAACAAAAATCTTCTAACATTATTCCTTTGATGCTTAACCACTGAATGATGAATCATACATTGTCAATTTTCTCATATTAAGTAACTGAAATTTTAGCTGAAAGTTAACGCAACTAGCTACTTGTTCTTTCACACTAGTGTCTCATATCTGCAGAATATCTATAAATAAACATCAATGTTATGTATAGATTCTAATTTTGACTTTCGTTTAAGGAAAAAATTGACTTCGAGCCGATTCAAATCGGTATATCTGAGCTTATCTATCAGTATAAACATTTTTAAGACTGCTTCAGAAAATTTATGGAAACAACCTGTAACATGTTCATAAGCGGTTGTTACTTATTTTCATAAACCACTTAAGATAACTTATGAAAATAGCTTATAATTTATACATAAACTCAGTTAAAAAAACTTATACTTAAGTTATATAATAAGTGTTTATGCTATAAGTGTTTATCTATGTATGATGAACATGAAGCTAGAAAAAATAATGATGATACTACTTACTAATAAGCTAGAAAATACAAGAAAACACCTTACTTGTCTCTTGAACCATTGTCAACTATGGTACATAGTAGAAATTTATTTCATTAATAATCAAATACCTTTTATAACAAACTTAAGTTTAAAATTGGAATCCGATAACAAACTTAAGTTACATAATTTTTTACACCTTAAAGTGACAAATAACTTCAATTGATCATCATAACAATAAGGGTAAAATAAAATCTAAGTTGAAGATTTAATTTCTTAACTGTTCTTCAATTGCTTTCTCCAACCAAGTTTCAGCATCCTCCATCATTCCAGGACTAAGCCTAACCATCAATATGCAAAATTCAGTTTCATTCAATTTTCCATCTCCATCAAGATCACCTTGTTTCACCATAGCTTCAGCATCTTCTTTACTCATTCCATCCATACCAAGCATAGCTGAATTTTTTCTAAGACTCTCACTTGTGATCAAACCTGTTTCTTGGTCTGCAAGAAGATTAAAACCATTACATAGTTCAGACACAAAAGTTTCTACATCAAGTTTCTCTGCCATTATTGGTAATAAGTCCTCAAATTCTGCTTCTATGGTGGTGGTTGAGGTGGTTTGATTCATGTTCTTGTTGGTTTCCATTGTAAATAAGTGTTTTTTTCTCTCTTTCTTTTAGTTGGTAAATATAGAAAGAAAGGTGGATGAAGAAAATGATTTTTGGAAGAGTTGTATATTATATAGTTATGAGAATTCAATGAGACAATTCGTTAGGAAAATGGCTTTTTATATAGATGTAAAAGTCCTTTCTTTTTGGAATGACTATCTTGTAGCTTTCTGGTACTTCATGGTGTGGAATTGGAATTTGGAGGATTTGGTAAATTACGTCGGTGTTAGCGAAACTTGACTTGATATGATGTAGTTGTTACACAAAAGATATCTCCTTCGTTGATTTAAGAGCGGACGGTTTATATTTTAATTTGTAATTTAAATTGATCATATTTGACACAATCTTTATCTAAATATGGTACATATTTGCCACTCCAACAAATTAAATTTACCCTTTTATGACAGTAGAGAATTTACATCTCAAACTTCTTAGAGTATGTGATCTCAGTTGAATGCAAATTGTATGCTTATTGCTTAATCTATATATAATATAAAATAATAACTCTTTATTATTTTATAATTATCAATGATTATCAAAAGTTGGCAAATGAGATTCAAAATTTAGTAGGGAAATTTTAAATTTAATTTATCAAAATATATGCTATGAGAAAAAATTTAATATAGGTATTTTTCTTTTTTTCACTAATCATTTAGGTACTTAAATATAGTATTTAGTTTTTTCCTTCTCTAAAAATGTACTCCTATTTTGTTGGAGATCAAACCAATGATTCTCCCCCCAACAATCTCTTCACAACCAATTAAGCCACATGCATAGCTTGTTAGTAATTATTATGATTATGATTGAGAAAGAATAATGTGCACACAAGAAAATGTTCACAAGAGAAAATGTGTGGCTCATTTAGCTTTTAGGCAGGATGGGGAGGTGGGATGTCTACATACTCAAAAACTTTGAGGAATCTACGGAGATGACCGTCTATTTATTTAGCATTTTTTTTATTAAACGAAATAATAAATTATTGAAAATTTATATACAAAAGAAATGAATTAAAGTTCGAACACTATTCATAAACATTTTTTTTAGCGAATTTTTAAGGATGAGATTTCTAGTAATTTAGAGTATAAGTTGAAAAGGTAAGCAAATCCGACTAAAAATTAAATTTAAATTTTTCTAAATATTTTATATTTGGGAGAATTGATTAAACAGTTCATGGTGATGGGGATTAGTTAAACCTTTTTCGTCACGTTACAACTTCAAGTAGATATATTTTTGTACCATTGATTTTAAATTCCATTTTATATTTTAATGAATTATTAATATATGTATCCATCAATTTCATGATGGTTTCTAGGAAGGTGCCTTTGGTGGGAACAAGAGGATATTCTGAGTAAGACATTATTTTATCTTCGTTGATTGGAATTTGGAACTATTTCAGAGTTTGGCTTCCATGAAGTTTCCTCTCTTACTTCTATTCACAAAATTTTGATATTTCTGCACTCTTTTGTCGTGTTTATACAGTATTTTATTTAAGGTATATTAACTTGTGTCTTTAAGATACTATATGTTAGGAAATTAAAAATAAATATAAATATTTTATATTAAAAATAAATATTGATTTTTAAAAATTAAATGTAAGATTTTTAAGATAGATGTTTCTATATTTAATTTTTTTAATATGTGTTCTTATTTGTCTTTTATATATTATAGGGTATATGTCAAGTGTCATAAGTCATAATAATAGTAGTATTTTTTTAAAATTATTATCGGATAAAACTTTAGCATCCTTTTCACATGGGTCTGATTCTTTTATACTTCTCGGGGCACATTTATAAGCAAAAAAAAAACTACTTGTGCGGTGTTTAAGAAATTCAGTTAAATGTAATTAATTTTTTTGATTTAGTGTAAAACACAGTTAAGTTTATTATATTGTCCATTTGATTCTTCTTGAAAATCACATACTTTTGTAAAAGTAAAATAAATGTATTAAAAAAGGTAAAATTAAATACGAGTATATTTGGAATAGTAGTATTAATTATTTTCAATGATAATTAAATTTACTTATAATAGTGTCCAAAATTTTAAGAGATTTTTTACTTATATTTGTGTCCGGAGGAAGTATCTCACAAGTTTTTTTCTTATTGGGATTTGGGAGTAAGTCACCATTTTACATTCTAAAATTGTAGGAGTCTAACATTTATTCCTCCAAAAATTTGTGAATAAACAAAAAAATTGTACTAGTTATTAGAAGGACAAAGTTGTCCGACATCATTCAAAATCAAGGTCTACATAGACTCATGCGATATGTGTACCTTACAACAATTAAAATTGTTTTAAGTTAAGAGAAATATTGGGGTGTTTGTTAATAAGAATGTACAAAATCGATGATGAAAAACAAAATAAAAGAAAAATGAATTTTGTTGGGATTACATTTAGTCAATCACTTTTCAATGTGTCTTTATAATCGATTACATACGTAATCAATAATGAGAACACATTAGAAAGTGATTGACTAAATGTAATCACTAGTTTTATTCCCGACAAACAACGAGAAATTCATCGTACCAATTAACTTTTGATTCATCACTGAGTCAACCTGTATGATAACATGAATGATCTAATAGTAGATTGTGATTGTTACACTAGTCCTATTTCTAGCAAATAGAATCATCGCCAAGGAGTATGATAATGTACTACTTTGTTAGCATAATTAAATATAGAGATCATTCATGTTTAGTGTATGTCTTTCCCAAAAAAATACTTCAGGAACTGTTCAGAGTTCTGCTTCTAGCTAGCTCCACAATTGAACATTTGAACAAGACTTTGAAGTGTACTCTTAATAGAGCCAACACTGACAATTTCTGTCTTATAGTACCATTCAAGTTATACTAGGGTGGACAAGTGTTACATGTGGTCTAGAGTGGATCGATTTTTAAAATCGTTCAGAACTTTGACGACAACAAGCGTCATTAGTTTTATGTACAAAAATCAGGGTCTCATGACCTTATGGTTGAAACGGTGATATGTTTGGTGTTGATTCATAAAAATAAGAGAAAAGAGATTTCTGTTAAGTTTTGAGACACTAATATTCGATTTAATTGTTTTTTGTCGAACAAGTATCTATTGTCTCAGTCGTGAGAACAAGTAATATCACAACCTTTCTACTTACTAGAAACGACAGTGTTCGTTATTACAATTTCAAACAATTTTCAAGCATTAATCGAATTTAGATCACATATACACTTCCCCGTGGTAAAAGTCGTCACTGATCTATAACAACAGTTCTTAACTTCTTATAGTATTTGTTATGGTGCCATGACAAAGATTAATGTCTTCTGAGAAATATTGCAATGTGGCATTCTTCATATTTCTAACAAAATGATGGTGGGAGTCTCGGAAAACATCAGAATCAACAATGGCTAAAGACCGGAACAAAACCCCCGAAATATTTTGGCACCACATCTCCTTTCAAACCTTTAACGCATTTAGTATATGAGTCGCATATCTTATATACATTTTATTTAACTAATTCATAGTCGGTCTAACATAAACTACATGAAATTTCAGTTTTACACTCCTTAAATTAAGTGCGTGTCCCAGTAGCAGACAAAACATCTATTTCTAAATTATTATTAGTGACGATGTGTTAGTGTTTTTTGTCGTGTTTGGTGTCCAAGCGTCATAGGTTTTACATGAATTTTACTCTCAAACAAAACTCATGCAAAAATAGAGATATTGATAACTGTCATTGTAGCTGATGAAAAAGTACTTATAAAACAACAAACTTCTGCTATTTGACAAGGCTTTCTGTACAAAGCTGATAAATGATATTTGTAATTTTCTTGAAAAGAATCTTTTGTACAATAGGAACAAGAACATTCAACTATTCACATTAGGTGAGAATCTTTTCACAACTTTGAAGGAATAAAATCATGTTTTTTATTTTGTTGAAATAACCCTTTTTTTTCAATGATCAAGCAACATTTACACACAAAAATAAAATAAAATAAATCACAATTATCCCCCATAAAAAAATCAATTTTGATTACTACCCATTTCCCAAAACAATCTTGAACTTCTCAAGAACACATTTTCCTTCTTTATACTTCTGTGTTTCTTCATAAGCTTTAATATATTTCCAACCAAGTTCTTCACCACAATCAGAACAATAAACATCAGCAACTGTATGAAGACCAGTCATAAGTTGTCTATCTTCTTTAGGTCCCAAAAATATGTTCATAGCATGAGAAAATAGAAAAGCTCTTCCATTACTTGCCTGTTAAACATAACCTTTGAAAACCCTTGCTTAAAATGGAACTTCAAAATAACTATGGACTATATAGTATATATTAAATGTTACAAACAAGTCTGAATGAAAATTTATAATATGAGTTTCGGTTTAAATCATTTGACCAAGAATTCCGCCAAATCCAGAATTGATTTTCGGACTATATAGTATCTAATCGATTTTTCGGTTTATAGTAATCCAGAATTCGGCCAAGAAATAAGTAAAGTCTGACTAAATATTGTTCTAGTTAGTGATCGAATTTTGGTGCTTGTGACCAATTCAACCTTAACTAAAGCTATTTAACTACAAATTACTACTAAAATACATGATTTGAAATTGAATCATATGATTTCCATTAAACAAGTGAAATTAATTTTAGGATAATAAAGATCATGTTTGAAAAACTTACAACATAATTTATATTGGGTTTGGTTATATAAATCTCAATCTTTACCTAAGAAAGTAACTCAAAATTTTTGTACTTTTCTGATCATATTCTAAACCCAAAACCTTTTCTTCTAATAGGTATGGATGAAAGAAATTGGATCATCTATGACTGGAGAATGATGTCGCAGCCGTACAAACCGTACAACTTACGGCTGCGGCACAATACTACAGTTTTAGATGATCCAGGATCATGGATGAACAATTTTCAATATAGAAATCTATCATAAAATGAAGAAAATATCAAAATTGGAAGATAAAAGTTCACCTGAAAATCTTTGGAAACAATATCATCATGGAAAGCAACAAGATTTTGGCACTTGAAACAGCAGTATGCCCGTGATCCCATCAAATCCGCCATTAATGAATTTGCCTAACACTTCCACTTTATCCTCCTACTCATAAGTCATAACAATAGTAATAGATAAATATCAAAACATTATAAAAATTAAATATAAAAAAATATATATAAATAAAAAGCTTGGTCAATAATTTTTTTTGTATATAGTTATGACAAAACACTAGGAGCCAATTTTTCCATGTCAGAATTTGATAATTGGTGTATGATTTGTCAAATAAGGTGCAAGATATGTACTCAATCAATGAAAAAATAAAATAATTTGAAGCAAAGAATATGAATGAGAAGGTGAATGAGTAAAGAAGATTCCAAAAGAGTTGATTAAAATGGGATTAAAAAAAGTTTGGCAAGAAAATGATGCTATTGTTTTAAGAAATATTTTTATGTTGCTTGAAAAGTTGGATTTTCCTTTTTGTAGCAATACATAATAGAAAAAAACAAATACAAGTTACTACTAAATATATAAAATTTGAACCAATAGAAAGGAAGATTCTACTAGCTAGAAACTTTATTGGTTGGTTAAAAAAAAGGTGTTTTTATTCATCATGTTTTCTAGTTCAAGAGTCAAAGTTTAACCTACCTTTGCCCTTTTGGTTTTTGTTGTACATATGCTTAGATTTATGTATCTATCTATGTGTCTTGTAAAATGATTGTGAGAGGGTTAAGTTTTGTTATGGACTAACAACCAACTTGTAACTTTATATATATGCACTTTTGTTGGGAGTTTATAGAAAATACATGGGTGTGTTTGGATTGACTATTGAGAGAGAATTTTCTATTTTGGATTTTAATCGCAAAATTGTCTTTGAACTACAAAGGTAGATTGCCTACTGTAAGCAAGGCAAATTACGTATTTCTACGGTGTTTTAAATCTTAGCCATTAACTTCAGATTATCCATAAACAATCTCGAACGTCGATTTTAGATCAAATGATCAAGATGATTTTAAGTTAAAAAAGTCTACTGTAGGCAAATCACGTATTTCCAGGGTGTGGTTATGGTTGTTGTAAGATTGTTCATATATTTCTTTTTTCATAAGTATTTTGCAAAAAGTTTGACAGTAGGGGGAAGATTGAATGGAGTAAGACAACATTATGGTATATATAATATAATGAGAGATCCAAAACATATCTCTAGAGCATAAAAAAAATATGATAGAGAGTTGAGAATAATGACGCCGGCTTCTGCAAAAAATGAGCCATCACATCCAATATATAAATTAAATTTTACAATGAAACAACTTCGACAAGGGTAAAAAGAGGTTAGTTAGCTATGAAGCACTGACACAGACATGACATTGACACAACAAGTGTATAACACCAGACACACTTTCAATATGAAGTGTCGGTGCTACATAGTTAGTTAATCAACAAGCTCGAAATCAAAGAATAGTTACTTTCTTCTTGGCCATCCATCCTTTTGGTGGCTTCCAATGCCTCCAATTTCATTCTAGTGAGTTCCTCAGTCCAATGCTGATATTGTGACTCAATTGCATCAAGTTCAAGCTTTAGCTCAAGATCACTATCCTTTTCGGTTGATGACATAGAACAAGAACTACTTGACAAGCTTGCATCATTTGATGATTCTAAGTTCACGGTGCTTTCACTGACATTGTAATCTGCTGCCTGAGATTTACAGTTTTCGAAATACGCGTCACCAACTTCAAGTCCGGTGATCGACCTTTTTAGGCATTTAAAATATCCAACACCAAGAAGTTTGGAATCGTGACAATTTTCATTTTTCATTGAAGCATCCTCAAGAGCTATCTCAGAAAGTCCCGATCCTTGTGAATACTGATATTCTGAGTTAACCAAACAACGAGAAGAATTAGAGTCACCCTCGAAAATAGAATTATCCGCATTTTTGTAAAAACAGCTATTTCCAGCATTCTCAAAATCTTCTCTAGGTATTATATTAAACCCGGAGAAGCCATCTTGACCACCAACTGTTTCAGAAGGAATACTAGTTAAGATAGAACTCCAAGGGCATGATGTTAAGCTTTGGCTATCGACATTTGTAGAACCACTACAAAGACTTATTTCTCCAGTTGAGTTATGATCACGAGAAGGTTTCCACCAAGGAAGAAGTTTCATTATCAAGTAATCAATAAGCTCAGCTATGAAAGCCACATCATGATGTGCCAACTCTAAATGTTCAACCATCTCTGAGGCCACAGAGACTGCAGTGTCTGTATCAAGGTAAAACAGAAAATGTATATTCCTTACTCGACCTGCAAGTAACACAGCAGGAAACCATTTTAAACCCTGTTTGGATAAACAACCTAATTAAGTGCTTATCTTATAAGTTCTTACGAATAAACTATGTGAATTGTGAATAACGAAAGATAAAGTAAATTCAAATTGTTCTTATATAACTTATTGACATGTCATAAGTTGTTTCCATAAGTTCTCTCAAACAATCTCACATATGTTTATGCCAGTAGATAAGCTCAAATAAGCTAAAACAGACGGGTACTTAGTATCAATTCAATAATAAGGCATGAAGAAATGTGTTAAAATCTAACTCAGGAAAGGTCATATACTTACCACATGTATCCGCAATACGCAAGGTCAACGATACCGAGTTATCATCATTTTTAGTCCCTTTTAACCTAAACTCATTGTTATTATTAGTCCTTTGGACTTCAAAAACTGGAAAATGTGGACTTCCCTGGCTGCTTTCACTGTATATACTCCCGGAAAACTGTTTATATTCAGCATCGATGTCCATAGATCCGGGCTTTGACCTATTTGCAGCTCTTGGAGCTTTAATAGGAGACGTTAATGGATCCTTTGGACTATCAATTTGTAGAAATGGGTCTTTAAGAAGTTCCTCTGCAGACAATCTCTCAGATGCTGGAACCAGGCATTTCTCAATAAACTCCTTAATTTGAGGGTTGCTCACTTTATTAAGGGAAGCAGGTTTGATGCCCTGTAATGAAATATATCATGGTTATCAAATCGAGATTTAAATTTGATATCGAGAAGAGCTTATTTTCCGAATCGTGAATGGGATCTTATAATGAATCATAAGATACATTACGAATAAAAATGTCATTTTTGAGTAAAAAAGGGTGATATAGCTAAATTATAAGCTGATAATCATATATAAAGTTCAAAATAATTCAAGATTCAAATGACAAGAAAAATCATTGGTTATACAAAATTGACAAATAAAGCCCGACTACACTAAGTTTAGGTAGTGAATCATTTAAACAAATCGGAATTTTTCATAATGAATCGAGATTCAAGATGAGATTCATTTCCAGAATAGATACATATACATATTAGATACTAATAAGTAATAACCATGGCATGAATCACAATAAACCATATATGCAGGCAATCATAATTGATAACACTGTGCTTATGATTGCTATACTTACCGAGGTAACTTTCTTAAATATTTGAGCTGGGTTGGTGCATTCGTTATAGGGATACTCAAAAGTAACCATCTCCAATATTGACATCCCAAAAGAATAGATGTCAACAAGTTCATTGTACTCCTCTTCATATAATTCTGGAGCCATAAACTCAGGTGTCCCTTTGAAAATAGAGAAACGAAAAGAAAAGAAAAAAGCATATTTCAGTGTTCCTCATAGAACCAATGCGATAAAAAAATTCACATTTATGAAAGGAAAATGAGTTACCAATTACGCTTCGAGCAGTTGGCTGCTGCATGACAATTGCTAAACCGAGATCACCTATCTTAACTTCTCCTTGGTTTCCATTCACAAAGATGTTGTCACATTTCAAGTCTCGGTGAATAATAGGCGGCTTGTGACCGTGAAGAAATACTAAGCCTTGGAGAATCTGTCTGGCCCAACCTTTTATGGCTTTCATTTCAACATATTTATGCTTCTTACGGTACCTGTCAGCAAAAGTTGCACAAAATTTTCATGTGTGCATTGCAAGAAACAGCATAAAGGAAAGGCGATAGAACCAATAGAACATACTGTCTTAAGTTTCCAGATGTGAAAAGTTCAGTGATCATGTTAACAGTTTTCTGCTTATCATCAATCCAGGAATCGTAGAACTTAATGATATTTTCATGGTTTAAAGATTTCAAAAGATGAACTTCAGAATACAATTTTGCAAGATCATCTACTGAATGTAAGAGGCCATCAATCCTAACTTGGTTCCATGCAACTTCTATTCCATCAACTTCATCGAATGCTCTATAACTGCATAATGAATCGAAATTAAATTAAATAGCGTGTTTTATCAAGAAACAACTTAAACAACCCTACCAAAAATTAAGAAAAAAGAAAAAAGAGATTAGGCGTCAGAATCATACACAGTCTTGAAGGCACCCCTGCCCAAGATTTCATTGTACTGAGACAAAAACAAAAGGGAAAAAGTCAAATTAAAAAACAAATAGAAAGAACAAGTGAAACGTGGATTCATTGGATGCAATTAAACAAATCCCCTTATGTGATATAATTAGCACATTGTAATTAGTCTCCCTAGCTGATTAAAGTAGCATTGAATATTTGAGCTTAAGATAGGTTTTATACTTGTGCTTTGTGCATAAACACCAATAACCAATATCAAGATAATTCATTTCTATTGAATATAGTGCTATTGTGTAGCCGAGTTTGAACAAATCTCTATTATTCCAAAATTATAAGTCAGATAACGGCTATCGCGGTGCTATCAAATTGTAGCAAATCAGAATGTGAACAATTCACTATCTTCCAAAATTGACAACATGGATACAAAGTTCAAAACTTTATTCTTGGATAAAAGCTTCCCCAATTCAAAATTAAGGTAATGATGCATTTTGATCTCTAGAATCATCAAGACATAAGAGTAATCAATTCAACTTATGTACATTGCATAATTAAACAAGAAAAATCATAGTTAATCAATATCAATTACTTATTATGCAACCCTCTATCTGAATTAGCACCATTTCACCACATAAGATATATATGACACATCAAATCACTCACATTAATTAACCAAAAATTTGAGCCAAAAACAAGGAAAATGAATATGTAATGTGATGCATGCATACATACATACATACCCTTATGTACCGACCGGTTGGATCTTTCTCTACAAAGTCCTCCTCAAAATCAGGAACCTCCCTTGTTCTGAAAACATTGTTAGAAGGATGCAATGCTATAACAGAACCAGAAATCATTCTGGTTTCTGAATTTAAAACCCAACACAGCAAAAAGTACAAGGAAAAATTTTCAAAGTTTCAAAATTTCAAAATTTCAAATTTTAAATCTATTGGATGGGGTTTTGTTTCTGATTGAAATGGAGAAACGTTGGAATTGAATGAAGAACAAGAATGACTCGAATGCCGAATATTGTTTCGGCATTCGATGAAAATGGTTAAAGGCAATGAACAAACATTCAAAGCCAAACAATAACCTTTCATGTCAGAATAACAAAAATTCATCCTCAAACAAAACCCAACTCAACAATTTTTCTCTCAAACTCCATTTTTTCAACATGCCCTGGAACCAAAACCTTCAAAAGGTTCAAAATTTACTAGAAGGGTCTCCCATTACCCAATCTGTAAAATTAAAAAAAAAATTAGAAAAAAGAAAAAGAAAAAAAAAAGGAAAAGGAAAAAAATGAGTAATGTTGGTTCGTGAGGATTGAGGAAGAGAAAGAGAGAGAAAAAACTAGAAAAAATGTTGGTGAGAAAATTAAGGTAGGACCAAACAAGTGTATGGTGAATCAAAATGCTATTTTTGTGAAGAGATTTGTGTGTTGGGGTTGGGGGTGAACATGAAGGTCAAAGACAAGTTAGTAGTTAGTTACAGAAGGAAATTCTTTTTCAAATTTATGCTGCTTTTATTATAACTAGTATAACTGACTCGTGCAATGCACGGGATAATAATCAAAAGTATAATATATGTTATTAACGTTAAAGTAAATTAGTTGAGATATTAGTTTTTTTAATTTAATATTAATCAATAATGAATTTTTTGTCAAGTAATATTTATTTTTTCAATTACTTGGAAAATTGATTTTATATTTTTATTATTTAAATATAAAAAATAATATATATAATTAGCAATTTTAAAGAAATAATATAGGGTGCATAGTGATCTCCCGCTCCCCCGTTTCGAACAATATGGTATTTCATTTCTAGTCCCCGTGAAATTACAAAAAAGATAGGATCGTATATTAATATATGAGTATAAATATTGGTCCTCGCGTAAATTATAAAATTAAAAGACACTCGTATTAATATGACTGTAAATATAAGTCATAGTAAAAAAATAGCGTTCCCGTATTAATATATCTATAAATATTTAAATTCCTATATAAAAAAGTCTTTCGTCTTGTATTAATAAATTTCGTATATTAAAACATTCGTAGAAATATAATTCCGTAAAAATTACAAAAAAAATCGTACATGAGTATAAATATAGCTCCTGTAGAAATTTAAAAAAAAATTATCCCCATATTAATATGGGTAAAAATATAGATTCTCATAGAAATATATGTTCTCTTAAAATTACAAAAAAAATGTTTTTAATTCCCGTGTAATATGAATATATATAAATATAAATCTCATGTATATATAGCCACTTGTGTATATATATATATATATATATATATATTGATCCCGTGTAAATTAAAATAAAAAATACAGTCATATATATTAATATAAGTATTAATACTTTTCATAAAAAATAAAATAAAATATCATAAAATTGCATCAAAAAATATTATAAAAATATAGTTTTAGTTGTTAGTGGAAATCAAACCGTGTACTTCATACTAAATTTTATTCGTGACAGAGACATAGATGATACATATAAACTTTAATTCATTGGAGATTGTCACGTGCAATTTTGTTCATGAGAGAGACACTAATAAATATATACTATAGAGATTAGTAACTTTTTAAAAATTATGGTTAGTAACAATTAAGTAAAAAAATACATCATAAAAATAATTATTTTCATGTTCCTCTTGCTAAAACTCATAATTAAATATATGTAGTATAAGTAAAAAAAATATATATCATAAAAATAGATTTTTTGTTGTTGGTGGGAATTGAATCATGTTACTCTTGCTAAAGCTTTTAACTAAATCTAAGTAAAAAAATAGATTTTTTTTTGTTGTTGGTGGGATTTGAACCATGTTACTTTTGCTAAAGCTTTTACCTAAATCTAAGTAAAAAAATAGATTTTTTGTTGTTGGTGAGATTTGAACCATGTTCCTATTGCTAAAGCTCCTAACTAAATTTATGTAGTATAAAATAAGGAGGAGATGACACGTAGGATTATGTTAATTGAGAGAATGTCACGTAGGAAAAAAATCAAGAGAGAGACATCCTTAAATATATTATACTAGTATAACTGACACGTGCAATGCACGGGTTAATAATCAAAATTATAATATATGTTATTAACGTGAAAGTAAATTAGTTGAGATATTAGATTTTTTAATTTAATATTAATGAATGAATTTTTTGTCAAGTAATATTTATTTTTTCAATTACTTGGGAAATTGATTTTATATTTCTATTATTTAAAGCGATTTTAAAGAAATAAAATAGGGTGCAGAGTGATCTCCCGCTCCCCCGTTTCGAACAATATGGTATTTCGTTTCTAGTCTCCGTGAAATTACAAAAAAGATAGGATCGTGTATTAATATATGAGTATAAATATTGGTCATCGCGTAAATTATAAAATTAAAAGGCACTCGTATTAATATGACTGTAAATATAAGTCATAGTAAAAAAATAGCGTTCCCGTATTAATATGTCTATAAATATTTAAATTCCTATATAAAAAAGTTTTTCGTCGTATTAATAAATTTCGTATTAAAACATTCGTAGAAATATAATTCCGTAAAAATTACAAAAAAAAACCATACATGAGTATAAATATAGCTCATGTAGAAATTAAAAAAAAAATTATCCACATATTAATATATGGGTAAAAATATACACGCTCATAGAAATATATGTTCTCTTAAAATTACAAAAAAAAAAGTCTTTGTATTAGTATATGAATCTTTATATATAATAAGTCAGAACTTTTTTTAAGTCTCTCTCCTCACCAGAACTCTCCTCACATTCATTCTCTTATGTGGTTCATTTGACAATTAATACTATAATTTTTTTTTCTCATACACACTTTAATGCATTCTCTTATTTTTTTTGTCCTAAAACCAACAAAAAAATATTAAGAAATATTTAAAGAGTTTTATTAAGGTAATTTTTCTGCTCTGTTATTAAGGAATAATTTTATAAATCATTATAAACCATTTCTTCCATTCTTTTTTCATTCTGAGAAAGGAATATTTTTGTACCAAAATATTATTTCAAGGCAATAATTTATTGTGCTTCAAAAAAAAAAAGGCAATAACTTAATGACCTCACCAGTGATTTACTATATATACACATACATTATACATTATGCATTGATCTTATTTCTTCTTTACGTGTATAATTCTTATATTTTATTGTGGTTTGTTGTCTATAGGTATACCTCCTTTTGTTATTTGTATCTGTTGCATTGATCTTATTATTATGTTTTAATAGCATGAGCTCCAACTATATGATTTTTTAGGTTTGTTATTTATTTTATTCTTTGTTGTATTTTGTTAACAAATTTTAAATTCAATTTTTTATGTTTTATTTTTGTATTTGAAGGTTAGTTTTTGACATGCTCTGAAGCCATTTCTTCTTCTTCTTTTGTGTATATTGTTCAGCAAAATTAATTCAAAGAAAATTGTGACTGTTCAGAAGATATACTAGCAAATTGGATTGGAATCTATCACTTTTTTTTTACAGTAGAATTCTATTATCTCAAATTTTTTACAGTAATATATATATATATATATATATATATAATCTATTACAATAATTACAATCCTAAAATATCCTCACATTTCAAAAAAAAAATAGTAATACTCACCGTGCAAAAAAAAAAACAAAAACATTTATGAATAATAAAGAATACTAATTAGGTACCAACAAAAACTCACATCCTAACAAAAAAATCAAGTATAATAATTACGATTCTTAAAAATCTCTCTTAGCATTTCTGTAGAAAATTCAAAAAAAAAAAGTATATCAATTTGGTCCTAAATATCCACGGCTTACAAAAAAATTATCATAATATTACACAATTTTTTATCATTAAATGCTTTTAAAGAATCATAATAGAAAAAAATATTTTTTTCCCATAACAAACAATCTGTAACAGGATACATTATAAATTATACATTATTTTCGGACAAACATAATAGAATAGGTGCACTTTTTTTCGAAATAAAAGATGTTCTATTTTTCTCTGACAAACAAAAAAATTATCATTTTTATCTTTTATATAAAAGACACAGCCGTCCCATAGAATTAAGTATATCATTTTACCAAAAAAAAAGAATTAAGTATATTTTTTTTTTACGGAAAGAATTAAGTATATCAATCTCATTTAATGGTAATTGATTTTTTTGATTAAAATTGATATGCGTTGATAATTGATAATAGTAAATGAATTTTTTGTTTCAATAAAAATGGAATTAATTATTGCTAGCCCAACTGCCTAAGTTATTGTGTCCATTGATGTAAGTAATTTAAGCATTGGTTATATCGATCATGATGCTATAGACAACCTTAATTTAAATTCACGTTTAAATGGATTTTATAGACAACCTTAATTTAAATTCTACCAAGCCACTATTTTTTTTTACAGTTCACTACCACTAATAAAAGTCGAGAATTAAATATATTTTTGACACAATAAGTAACTTATAATGACAAATATAAAGTGTAGTCTCCCCGTTCTAAAACACTATTTTTTCTCAAATTATAAGGAAAAAAAATTATTTTTAAGAAAATTTTTCTTTATTTTCATAAAATTAAATTTAAATTGCATTTAATTTTCTCTCCCTCCCATTTTTTTCAATAAACAACAACTAATAAAATTTGATTTTACTACCGGAATGCAACAATGTTAAATTCTCTTTAGGGAGAGCTTTAACCATCCTTTGTGGTTCTACCCGGCTCGAGAGAATAATAGTAGTAGTAATTAACAACATAAACCAAAATTATGAATTGAAAAAAAAAACAAATCGATCCCAAAATGGTTGAAATATAGATGACATATTTATTTACATAAAAGAAATGACGACTGTTCTATAATTTCGGTTTCATTTCACTTAGATTAAAATAAAATTAATAAATTTTAAAATAGTTCAAGTCAATGAATCTTAGCTATAGAAAATGTCTAAATTATTAGGTTGAATGTTCATGATTGGGTTCAATCTCCTTTCTCTCTACTTTGTGTATGAGTTTATGATTGCTTTGACATTTCATCTATATATTAGAAAAAAATAGCTAAAATCTAATGATTTATTCAAAAATTATATTTCAACTAATAAAAATATCAAAATACTTAGATCAAACGTTGTGACCAGAACTCAAACAATAAATTCTCTATATTTATGCGTGTGACTTTCTAACGACTATTATCATGTTATCGATCAATCTAAAAAAAGTATGATGATTTTTTTATTTAATTATTTATATTAATTATTGATAATGATAATGATGCAGGGTACAATTTGAAATGCTACAAAAAAAAGGGTACAATTTGAAATTAAAATTGTATTGAAATCGAAAAATGACAATTTTCTGGAAGAACATATATTTGAAAATCGGTAATTGAATCTTTTAAAAAATGATTTTATTATGGAAAGGAAGACATTTCTCAATTGGAGGTCGAGTTGTTCTAATTAATTCAGTTCTTAGTAGCATTCCGGTTTTCAATTTTTCTTTTTTTAAGGCTCTAAAGAAAGTAATTGCATAGCTCACTCAAATTTAGCGCCAATTCTTATGGACAGGTGATTCGAACTCAAATAAGGTATGTTGGGAGGAATGGGATACAGTTTGTTTACCGAAAGAAGATGGTAAATTCAGAGTAAAAAATCTCTATTTGAAAAGACACTTAAATAATAAATAAAAAAATCATGTTAATATTTTTTTTTTTCACAATAGTCAGAAGGTCATGAAATGCAAAATGGGGCAAACGTTGGGTCAAAATAGCTCATTTAAAACATGAATGACAAAATCACACAATTAAGAAACTTAGGACACCAAAATTGATCATTTGAAACATGGGGTCAAAACTACAATTTAGTCGATTATATATTTTACTTTTATTTATGTTAGAACTTTTCATTTGTTATTTTTCTAATAATGTAAATATTAATAATTAAATATTATTGGATCTGTCTCAAAATAATTGTCACACACACATATCAAAGCATACATTTAATCATTAATATATTTAGTTATCTATAATAAAAAATTATAAAATTAATATTGTGAAAATATTTATTGAGACAAATTAAATATGATCTTATATATTAATTTTTGTCGTTATATGTTAATAAAAAAATACGATCAAAATAAATATACAATAAAACTGTGACAATGATTTTAAAATTAAATAAATATTTTATTTAATCGAATTTATACCCGTGCTTGGCACGGGTGTACAAACTAGTATAAATATAAATCTCATGTATATATAGCCACTTGTATTAATCTATATAAATATTGATCCCGTGTAAATTAAAATAAAAAATACAGTCATATATATTAATATTTTTCACAAGCAATAAAATAAAATATCATAAAATTGCTTCAAAAAATATTATAAAAATATAGTTTTAGCTGTTAATGGAAATCGAACTGTGTACTTCATACTAAATTTTATTCGTGACAGAGACATAGATGATACACATAAGCTTTAATTCATTGGAGATTGTCACGTGCAATTTTGTTCATGAGAGAGACATTAGTAAATATATACTATAGAGATTATAGTAACTTTTTAAAAATTATGGTTAGTAACAATTAAGTAAAAAAATACATCATAAAAATAATTATTTTGTTGTTGGTTGGAATTGAATCATGTTCATCTTGCTAAAACTCATAATTAAATAAATGTAGTATAAGTAAAAAAAAACATATATCATATAAATAGATTTTTTGTTGTTGGTGGGAATTGAACCATGTTACTCTTGCTAAAACTTTTAACTAAACCTAAGTAAAAAAAATAGGTTTTTTGTTGTTGGTGGGATTTGAACCATGTTACTCTTGCTAAAACTTTTAACTAAATCTAAGTAAAAAAATAGATTTTTTTGTTGTTGGTGAGATTTGAACCATGTTCCTCTTGCTAAAGCTCTTAACTAAATCTATGTAGTATAAAATAAGGAGGAGATGACACGTAGGATTATGTTAATTGAGAGAACGCCACGTAGGAAAAAAATCAGGAGAGAGACATCCTTAAATATATTATACTAATATAACTGACCCGTGCAATGCACATGTTAATAATCAAAATTATAATATATGTTATTAACGTTAAAGTAAATTAGTTGAGATATTACTTTTTTTTATTTAATATTAATCAATGAATTTTTTGTCAAGTAATATTTATTTTTTCAATTACTTGGGAAATTGTTTTTATATTTCTATTATTTAAATATGAAAATAATATATATTTAGCGATTTTAAAGAAATAAAATAGGGTGCAGAGTGATCTCCCGCTCCTCCGTTTCGAACAATATGGTATTTCGTTTCTAGTCCCCGTGAAATTACAAAAAAGATAGGATCGTGTATTAATATATGAGTATAAATATTGGTAATCGCGTAAATTATAAAATTAAAAGGCACTCGTATTAATATGACTGTAAATATAAGTCATAGTAAAAAAATAGCGTTCCCGTATTAATATGTATATAAACATTTAAATTCCTATATAAAAAAGTCTTTCGTCTCGTATTAATAAATTTCGTATTAAAACATTCGTAGAAATATAATTTCGTAAAAATTATAAAAAAATTTGTACATGAGTATAAATATAGCTCCTGTAGAAATTAAAAAAAAAAAATTATCCCCATATTAATATATGGGTAAAAATATACACTCTCATAGAAATATATGTTCTTTTAAAATTACAAAAAAAAAAGTCTTTGTATTAGTATATGAATATAAATATAAATCTCATGTATATATAGCCACTTGTATTAATATATATATATATTGATCCCGTGTAAATTAAAATAAAAAATACAATCATATATATTAATATAAGTATTAATATTTTTCATAAGCAATAAAATAAAATATCATAAAATTGCTTCAAAAAATATTATAAAAATATAGTTTTAGCTGTTAGTGGAAATCGAACCGTGTACTTTATACTAAATTTTATTCGTGACAGAGACATAGATGATACACATAAGCATTAATTTATTGGAGATTGTCACGTGCAATTTTGTTCATGAGAGAGACATTAGTAAATAGGGAACTTCTACGGTACACTTGAATAATTCAAGTGTACCGGTACATGATATCCTAAATTAATAAATTAACGGTTATTTTTATAAATTAAAAACACTGTTAGTCGATGATTGTATTTTAGATATAATAATAGCACAAAAAAAATATAATTTCATTGTTTATAATGATTATACTAATATTTTCACATTTTTTCAATAAAAAAATTGAATAATAACTATTTTGAAGAATAAAAATTCAAAAAATATCAAAATTTATATTTTTGACAATTTTGGTAAATGATATTTAGTTATTATAATGTTTTTAATGATAGAAAAATAATTTCTCTTAAAAAAATTCATTTTATTTATCAATTTAATACTCCTTGTACCGGTACATTAGAAATTATCTAATGTACCATAGAACTTGCCTAGTAAATATATACTATAGAGATTAGTAACTTTTTAAAAATTATGGTTAGTAACAATTAAGTAAAAAAATACATCATAAAAATAATTATTTTGTTGTTGGTTGAAATTGAATCATGTTCCTCTTGCTAAAATTCATAATTGAATATATGTAGTATAAGTAAAAAAATATATATCATAAAAATAGATTTTTTGTTGTTGGTGGGAATTGAACCATGTTACTCTTGCTAAAGCTTTTAACTAAATCTAAATAAATAAAAAATAGATTTTTTGTTGTCAGTGGGATTTGAACCATGTTCCTCTTGCTAAAACTCCTAACTAAATTTATTTAATATAAAATAAGGAGGAGATGACACGTAGGATTATGTTAATTGAGAGAATGCCACGTAGGAAAAAAATCAGGAAAGAGACATCCTTAAATATATTATATAGAGATAGAGATAATAAAGATAAAGATACATCGGTCTCAAAATATAAAAGAATGTTGATCGAATAAAATTAATGTATTTGAACCAAATTTTTAACTAAATATTTTAATATTTTTTAATTAATTTTCTCTTATATTTTGGTACAGAGGAAGTAGTTCGATAGAAAAATTTCTGATTATACCATCCCAAATGATTAAAGAATCATAATCGTATGTATTTTGCTGTTAAAAAAAAAAGTCATATGTATTTTTCCTATGAACTTGGATATTGAAATGCGACGGTACTTTTTTTTAGTTAGTCATAAATTTTTCTTTTTTTCAATGATTTAAAGTTGTTTCATACCTAATATATGTATCTAACCCTCAACCTTTAATTAAGGGACGATTAGCCCCAATTGTTCAATCACACCCCTTGAATTTTTTACTTTGTAATATAACATAAACATGTTTTATTTTACCTCTTTAAAATTATTTTTATAAATTATCAGCCGTAAAATTATTTTTTTTAATTACTTTATTTATTGATTTTTTAAAAATATATATATATATATATATATATATATATATATATATGCATTGTTAATTTACCTAATTAACCCTCAATTTTTTAGTATAAAATAAATAAATATCAAGGATTTTTTGTTAAAAATGAAAATGTGCGCACTGCTAATTTATACCACATGTTTTTAAGTGGGTATAAATTATTAACTCATATATATATATATATATATATATAAAGGTTGTTAATTTATACTCACTTAAAAATATATGGAAGTAAGTTAACAAAGTTACATTAACTTTTTATTTTATATCTATACTATCGGGTCAAACGGACACATTTCGTGCCCGTTTGTGTGATACATATGTTGAAGATGATTATAAATTTTTTATTTGATGAAAACAAAAATGTATAGAAATTATTGAGATGGAAGTTATAGAAGTTATTGTTTCAAAAACATAATCAAAGGCATTTTAGGAAATATGAAAAAAGGCTATACCAAAAAAAAGTTTTCCCTTTATATATAGCATAGATAATAACTTTTTTTGACTAAACTATAATAATAACATGTCTATTTTTTAAATGCAAATTTACGTTTAATTCTATGAGAATAATAAATAAAAAATACCACCGTATCATAGCGTGGCGCCGCGCTAGTTAGTTAGTTGTGGAAAATGAATCTCCTCCGCCGCGTTTCATTCTCCTCCGGCGTGAGCCACAAAACCTTTCGCTACATGCTCCTCCTCCGTAACGCCCTGTTGTCCTCCGCCGCCGGAAACTTGGAATCAGAACAAGTGGTGGATTACTACAACACTTTGATCGGTGACATGTCTAAGGCTGAAGAGCTGAGTCGTGCTGATCAGACGCGGAAGGTGAAGAGGTCGAGTCCCAACAAGACAACTTACACGTCTCTGATTGATTCATTTTGCAAACAAGATAGGTTTGAAGTTGCTTATAGGGTTTTGAATCAAATGATTCTTAGTGGCTTTTCCCCTTCGTTTGCTACTTTAAACGATGTTATTCGCGGCTTTCTTCGAATAGGGGACATGAGGAATGCTTTTGAAATGCGCCAGCAGATGAATAGACACACTGTCCTTTGCTGGAGGATTAAAGACCGCTGGTATAATGACGACTTCTGGATGGATAAAGACACTAAATTTTCGCTTTATCAACGCCTTTCGGATGAGGTTACTTATACTAGTTTGATGAATGCTTATTTAGATGAAGGTAAATTGGATGATGCTGAAGAATTCTATGATGAAATGAAATACTTACATAAATTGCTTGATCAAATGCCACCATTTCATCAATTGCAACGTTCTGTTATGCATAGTGTGTTTATTAATGGACTTGATACCAAATCTAGGACAACAGAAATTAAGAAGTATCTTTTCAGGTTTAGTTATGATGAGGCTTTGTCTAGGTCAATTTTGGATTATCATCGTACTTTGGCAGAGAATTGCAGTCATGATGAATTTAAGAGTCTGGTGGAGCTTGTCGAGGGTTTCTACAATAGGGGTTTAGAGAATGCTTATGACACAATGCTCAAGTTTAATTATAAGCCAGATGGAATGATAGTTTATAATTTATTTGTTATTGCTCATAGTCGTCAATGTCATAATGCTGTTCGGGCCTATAATATGTACAAGGAGATGGTGCATTATGGTTTTGCTTGTCATATGTTCACTGCGCTTGCTCTTATTAAAGCTCTAAAAAGGGAAGATATGGTCAATGAACTGCTTTGGGTAATACAAAACGTATTGAGGAGCTGTAATCTCAATGATTCTGACATAGATAATTTCCTTAATGAATTTAACCCCAAGGAATATTACAGTGAAGCTCTTTTCGGTGTGCTAGCTGAAAAAGCAAAGGATGGCCTGTTTCTTAAATGTTCATATGCTCCAGCAACTGCCTAATATCTTTGGTTTTGCTTGTTGAACTCTATTACCTTGTAAAAACCTAGATCTGAAGCTTGCATCTAGCATGATTTCGCTTGGGGATTTGCAATACGGAAACTTCTTGACCAGGTTTACCATTTCTCTTATCTAGCAGATTTGGCTTGGGGACTTATATCTATTTCTTGTCATCTGTGTTAGTTTGATTCTATTTCATTCAAATGTCATTCTGATGAACCAAATGCGAACTTTAGAATATTTTTTTAGAGAAGCGATCGAGTGCTACACACAGGTAGAGCTCTTGTGCTGATAAGTCGCATTAATCTAAATTTGGCTTACCAACTTTTTGTTTCTAACATGCTGATTAGGTAAATGCATCACAATTGAAGTTAAAATACCAAATTAAATTGGTACTGGACCAGACCCTACGGTCCTACGTTGTGCTTTGGGTATCTCATCATATAAGCACTTATATAAGCTATTTTTATGATCTTAGTATATATCTTAGGAATTAGGATTAGTTTCAATATTACTTATAATTATTGATTTGTTTCCTGATTTCGTTATTTAAGTAGGATAATGAGTCTATGCATCCTTATAAATTAGGATTAGTATTTACTATTTAGACATTTGCAACAAACTGCTATCAAGTTATTATCAATAAAAAATATTCCAAGTTCTTATTATTCTCTTCACCCATAACTTCAACAGACATGTCATGAGTTTGTATATATATGCTGCATTTCCATTAGATAAAAAACAAAACATATTATAAACAGCTTTTAAAAGCTTGAATTTGAGTTAAGCAGAATGTGCAAAATACTCCTTATCCCTTTCCTTTGATTTGAATTTATGAATGCTTTATACAGTTTACAAGAAATATGTCAAATACTTAAAATAAACTCACCACATTGTTTGTTTTATCCCTCCCTCAATGTTGGACAACTTCTTCTATTATGCCCGCACACGTTCACCGCACCCTGTGCATTTACGCCTAGTTTTCCCTGTTCCACTGCACGAACTTGGCCACATCCCTTTGTTCTAATGATTGGAGGGTCATATATGACTTCATCAATTGGTTGACACTCAACATTTTCACCAACACTTACGTCATGATCCTTCAGTTTTAAATTGTTAAGTTCACGTTTCAGAAACTCAACAAGAAGATTGTAGTCTTCACCACCAGGATGTGTCACCTCCACAATTTCCTTACAAAGAAAGTGAAAATTTGCTTGTTTAGCAACATGTTAAGTATCCCAATAAAAAGACCCATCTGTGTAACTTCCACGAATTGCGTCCTTCGATTTCTTTGACCACCTGCTCATAACTAGACGATCTGGTATCTCATTAAAATCTAAAAACACTAGTACAGTTACAATGTGTTCACACGGATACCCCACAGATTCCATCTTTAGACAAGAACATTTGAATTCAATGGGTGAGAGACTACATGAAACATGCCACACTATACCAGAACCACGATACTTTGACACCGAATAAATCAGGTATGTTGACTTCTCATGGCAGTCCAATACCATTGTTAATGATGATTTTTTTAGAACATCACAAAATAGATAGAATATTTTATTCATGAATTTTCTTGATGCAGAGAATGACACACAGAGACAAATTATACCAGAAGAACTAATAAATGAATCCGGAAACTGAAGCGCACCACTCATGACATCCAACCCTTTTCTCTTTAGAATTTATCTTCACTTGATGCAAAGATTACTAAAATACTAGCCATTTGATCAGCTTATTACATACATGGATATATGATTTGAAGTGGAGGCAAACCAAATTCCATTTTTCAGCTTTGATGCATATATCAGCAACTTCAAAACTATGCTTGAAAGTAGGCTTCATATCTGTTATTAAAAAAAATAAACAAGATTAATTGAGAATGATCGAGTTCCACAAGCCCATATTACCCCTAACACAAGCAATCTCGAATGACCTTTGATCTTGTGGCATTGAACTCCACCACTCAAGTAGAACTAACAAATACACAAGAGTGCGGCTATGACTATGAACATAGCTCAAGAACTAATACAAACGCCACTATCAAGGAACTATCTAAAGCAACCAACGCTAAAACCGTCCATTGTAGTTGTTACAAACGCCACTATCAAAGGAACTACCAAAAGCTCCTCAAAATCTAAAGCTTCAAATTCAAACAAAACAAACATTATTAAAAACCACTAACCCCAAAGTTTAAAAATCGAAGAAAAGTAGAAGAAAGAAAAGGTTAATTACCAGCTCTGACACTCCTTAGATTAGGCATGTTCGACGTGTCCGACACCAATACAACACTGACACTTATCATTACATTGTCGACGTGTTAATGTCCATGTCGTGTCTGATGTCCGTGTCAGTATCTGTGCTTCATAGATCACTAGTAACGAGAACTAATCGCGACCAATAATGCAATGCCAAGTGGGGCCATACCTGTTATCAAACGGTTATTGGTTCTTGTTTGCATATTAGAACTCATTACAACTGAAGAGAAGTCAACACTGTTTCAACTCTACAATTCTTTCTTTCGTTTGGTTTCAAAAAACATAATATAAAATAAAATTTACATATTTATCCTTTTGTTTATAATTCATTTACAAAATAATATACTTTCTCCGTCCTAAATTATAAGAGAAAATAAAAAAATCACACTTATTAAGAAAACCAAAACATGAAAATTTGAAATATGATTTAGTGTGGTTTTTACGTAAGAAGATGTAAAAATATTTTTTATTAGTTTTTTATTTATTGATTAAATGAAAGAAAAAAAAATTAAATACAATTTATATTTAATTTTATAAAAATATATAAAATTAAGGGTACCATATAGTTAAATTCAGGGTACCATATATAGTCTGCCGCGGCGCTTGTTAGTTAGTTAGTTGTGTAAAATGAATCTCCTCCGCCGCGTTTCATTCTCCTCCGCCGTCAGCCACAAAACCTTTCGCTACATGCTCCTCCTCCGTAACCCCTTGTCGTCCTCCGCCGCCGGGAACTTGGAATCAGAACAATTGGTTAAGAAGATGATGGATCGGAAGGGGTTGAGTCCGAACGAAAGAACTTACAGAAGTCTGATTCATTCATTATGCAAACAAGATAATAGGATTGACGATGCTTATAGGGTTTTGAATCAAATGTTTGTCAGTGGATTTTCCCCTTCTGTTGCTACTTTGGACAATGTTATTCGCGGGTTTATCCGAATCGGAGAGATGAGGAAAGCTTTTGAAATGCACAACGAGACGAGAAAACGCAGAGGATTCCACTGGATGGTTAAAGAAACGCATTCGTTGTTAAATCGAGCCCTGTCGAATGAGGTTACTTATACTAGTTTGATGAATGCTTATTTAGATGAAGGTAATTGGGATTATGCTATTTTTTTGTATGCTCAAATGAGAAACTTTGGTTCTTTGCAATTAACTGATATGTTTTTTAGTGTGCTTATTAATGGACTTGATAATAACAAAGCTAGGACTAAAGAAATTAAGAAGCATCTTCTCAAGTTTAATTATCAAAACTCTTTGTCTAGGCCAATTTTAGATTATCATCGCACTCTCGCAGAGAACAGCAGTCGTGATGAATTTAAGAGTGTGGTTGAGCTTGTCGAGGGTTTCTGCATTAAGGGTTTAGAGAATGTTTTTGACATATTGTTGAAGTCGAAATATAAGCCAGATGGAATAGATGATGGAATAGTTTATAATTTATTTATTATTGCAAATTGTAAACATTTTAATGTTGATGAGGCCTATATTATGTACAAGGACATGGTGCATTATGGTTTTGCTTCTCATATGTTCATTGTGTTTGCTCTTATTAGAACTCTAAACAGCCTAAATATGGTCAATGAGTTGCTTTGGGTAATACAAAACGTATTGAGGAGCTGTAATCTCGATGATTCTGAAAAACTTCAATTCATTCATGAGTTTAACCCCAAGGAACCTATCAGTGAAGCTTTTTTCGATGTGCTAGCTGAAAAAGCCAAGGATGGCCTGTTTCTTAAGTCTTCATATGCTCCACCAACTGCCTAATATCTTTGGTTTTGCTTCTTCAACTCTATTACCATAAACCTTGATCTGACTCTTCCAGCTTGCATCATCATGATTTAGCTTGGAGACTTGCAAAATGGAAACTTCTTCACCAGGTTTACCATTTTCCTTATCCAGAAGATTTAGCTTAGAGACTAATATTTATTTATTGTCATTGTGTAGCTTGTTTCTACATTTACTTAAATATTATGGATTTGATTCTATTTCATTCAAAGTGAGCCTTAGAATGTTTTTTTAGAGAAGCGATTGAGTGCTATACACATGTAGAGCTCTTGTGCTGATAAGTCGCATTAGTCTAAATTTGGGTTACCAACTTTTTGTTTCTAACATGCTGATTAGGTAAATGCATCACAATAAGAGACTTCTAGTAAAAAAAATAAATAACCAAATTAAGTTGGTACTGACCAGATCCTACGGTCCTAGTCGATGTGAGGTTTTAATGTTTATGAATAACGATTTGGATATTTAATTTAACCAGGAATGCTCATCAAAATTTTGTGTTGTTAATAGAGTACGAACCAAGAATACGAGCTTTGGGTATCTCATCTTATAAGCACTTATATATAAGCTATTTTTATAATCTTAGTATATATCTTAGGATTAATTTCAATATTATGATTATTGATTTGTTTACTGATTTCCTTGTTTAATTAGGATAATGAGTCTAGCATTAGTCCCTGCTAAACAATACTTACAAAAAAATCATTCAAAAATACACGTTGACATAATAGTATGAATAAAAAATGAGTGCATGATTATTTCGGACTAAAATCATATTTAAGTATTTAACCCTATTATATTTAACACTAAATTTTCACCTTTTATCATAAAAAAAATTCAATATTCTCTTCATCTCAGAATCATTTCCTCACAAAATCGCTTATCTCAGAATCACTTCATCACTTTCTCAAAGGTGCCTTTTCTTTTAAAGGTGTAGGATGTTCAGTGTGGAGCTTTGCTTTTGAGTTGCTTCTTGTTTTGATGAATGTTCTACTATTGTAATTCCTTCCATACATAGTCATTGGCCAAGTTACAATCTTGGGACCATTTAGCTTATTTGGCGTTGAGTTTGGCCTACTACATTCTTAATTCTAATATGATTTCAGAGCCTATAATGTTTGTTCATGCAAGGTTTTGTGTTAAGGTCATGCCTAAATTTTTCCTTATAAAGACCTGGTTTGGTTAGTTCTCCTCCCTTGAGCAAGCTTTTGGGATTTATTTCTAGTTCATTCTCAATTCTATTATTTAACAATTTATCATAGTTTTAGAATAAACAAAGGACATTTATGTAGTGTTTACTTAAATTAATTCTTCAGAACTCTTCATCTTTATATTCACTTGTTTTTTGGCACAAATCTTTAGTATAATTGGTAAAGTAGAAAGCACTTAAAAAGTTAAAAAAATGAAAACCCGGTTCAATCTTGATCCATCTGGTTCAACCACAATGCAATGTAATCAGGATTAAACCAACCGGCGAACTGGCTTGTTCAATCTTCGCACTAGGTTTTTTGTTCTGTTTACAGATGCTGATATATTATTGTCTGATGGAACTTGCAGATGGATAAGTGACAGTCGCGACGAGTACACTAAGGAGAGATCGGAAGCTATTAATGATGAATTCAAGCTCTATCGCTGCCACACCATACTGAACTGTGCTCGGGCCTGTCCAAAGGGTTTGAATCCTGGAAAGCAAATCGAACATATCAAGTCTCTTCAACCAAAAGCTTGAAATCCAATTCTTACCAATACAAATTTTGTTCATTCAAATCAGTTTAGCTGAATTTCTTAATAATAATAATAAAACCTTAGCCGTTTTTGTAAATTTATACTACATTTTTCTTTTTGAAATAAATGTTAAATAGCCAATAGAGACCCATCTCCAAAATTGGCTGAAGCCATTTTGCACAAACAAACAAGCTATCATTGAATATGATTGATAGTCTAAAAGATTGAAAATAACAATGGGTGTATCAAAGTCTAAATATGATTAGGGAGGCTATCTGTCTTCTTCTTGTCTACCTATATTAATCTAATTCATGTTAGAAGTATGGTGGTTGATTGAGTGTGTATTTGTTTTCCCCCCTATTGTAAGAAAATTTACTTAAATAAAATCTAGACCAGACTAATGTTGAATATGAAGTGCTTCCTCGTAGAGTTGATGTGAGGGACTTGAGTATAAGTTAGTAGATAATAAAATTCCTCTACTATAAACATGGTAATAAAAAAAACTTTTATACGTAGATATATCACATTTTATATGTAGAGAGACGAAAACTTGTAATTAATGTTTTATTGAACAAAATATGTATAATATAGACCTTTTCAAACGCAAGTTGAGTAAGAGTGAGTTTGACCCTACTTTTTTAAGAAAATTATACTAACTTTAGAAGATATTTGAGACCTTATTTTCCTTTTCTCAACTCCAAACTAACAAGAAAGATTCACATAAAAAATGTCATTCCTCCTCTACATTTAATTTCCTCCTACTAATGAATGCTAACCACTAACCGCTACATGTAAATATTGGTTTGTATCACATCACTACTATTAGTAGCTAGCGGATGCTTTTATTAATATTGGTGTTTTTTCTTTTGACAAAAAAGAAATAGTTGACATTCAGCTTAACATTTTAATTTTTTTTGTTGAAGATGTGAATTGGAGTAGTATTGAAATCGGGGATTGAGAATTGATATTCAATTAGAATTGCTTTTTAGAAAACAATAGGTTTCTTGCTTTTTAGGTTTCTTGCTTTTTATTATGTAGTTTGCTTGATGATTGACTGAGGCGGTAAAATTATTTTTTATAACACTATTATAAAACAGATGAGTATCAGTTCAGTAATTATTGACGCTGAACTTGATAAAGATGACTATTGTTTGATTCATGTAACTGCGATCGAAAAAATAGATTAGAACTATTTAATGTCATTTTTGTCAAAAAAAATAACTATTTAATGTCATAACTCATAATTGACATTCGAATCAAATTAAATTAGTGGTCAAAATAAAAAAAATTACCCCGTAAAATTTTAAATCTTAATTAATTATATTATTCAAAACTTATAACCGACTGAAACAAACTTCTGATAATTTAGAGTATAGAAGAAAAAAACTTAACTAAGAACTATTCTATTCAAACATCAAACTAAAATTTTCATAAATGATTACTACTGTTTAATTGCTTTTGTGTTAATGTATTGCTTTGCTCCTCTTGTTTTTTTTGTCATGCTTATCATTTTGATATAGTTGGCGTTTAGTTGTCAACAAGTCGGTGTTATAATAGTCATTGCACATAAAGCGACAAAGCTTCGTGGAAAGACCAAAAGAAACTCCAAAAATATATTTATCCTTTTCTTTTTATAAATAAAAATTAGTTCATGACCAAACATAAAAATAAAAAATAAAAAATAAATATAAGTTTAATGAATATGATATAAATTAATTTTACTAAAATTTAAGCACTTTTTCATGTCCTATAAAAATAATCAATTTGAAATTTTTATTTCAATCGATAGAAAATTTCAAAATTGTTAGATCATATGTTCATGATTAAAATTTGAACCTTTAACACTCCACTATATACGTATAAATTTATGATAGTTTTGTCATCTAATCTATTTATCAAAAGTGATTAACTTTTTTTTCTTTTCTTATAAGCTCGCTTTTTTTCTTAAAAGCAATTAACTTATAAGCTAATTATTTTATGCTATCTTTGTGTTGTTTATAAGTTCTATATGATAAAAATGGCAGATAAGTATTTTTTTGATAAACAAAAATAACGGATAAGTTATAAGTTAAATTTATAGCCGATACATTTATAGTTTAATAAATAAATTATCTATTTAAATTTATAATATTTAGTAAAATTAATGGTTGAACCATTAAATAAATACAAAATGATATTATTTTTTAACATTTATGAATTGAAATTTGTAGATATGAAATGACCATTTTTAAAAAATGAAATGGTCATTTTTTTAAAATGAAATGATCATTTTAATACAATTATTTTTGATTTCAGATTAAAATTTCACAGTGCATCTATATTACTATTTATTTTTTGGTAGAATTATTATTTTTATTTAATTCCCCTTGTTTAAATCCAACTTTTTGTTTTTTGACAAAAAATCCAATCTAAACATAGTCAAAAAAGAAAAAGTTAAAAAAACTAAAGAAAAATAGATTCCACTTTTTTCAATAAACAAACATCAAGAAATTTCTTTTTCATATTTATTTACATTTATATTTATTATTACTACCAATTAATTAAATCAATTTTAGGTATCATTTTCAATTTTCAATTTCCTTCACATTCACACACACACCCACATTAATAATTATCATTGACATATTAACCAGTTAGAAAATAAAAATCAAAAGGGTTGCGTTTCTGGGTTTTTGGAATTTTCATTTTCATTTTCATTCAGAAATAATAACCCTAAAATCAAACTCACCCATCATAATCAACATCATCATCAAGTTGAAAACTTTTTCATCTAAGATCATTATATTTGAGGTTTGAATCAAAAGGGTATCTTTAGTTTTTTGAAATTTTTGATGGCAAATCTGTATGTGAAAGCTGTACCTCCAGCGGATCTGAACAGAAACACCGAATGGTTTACATATCCTGGTGTTTGGACAACCTATATTCTCATCCTTTTCTTCACATGGATCCTTGTTCTCTCTGTCTTTGGTTGTTCACCTGGAATTGCTTGGACAATTGTTAATCTTGCTCATTTTCTTGTATCGTCTTCTTTTACCCTCCTTTTTCTTTTGTTTTATTTTGATTATTGTTTTTCTTATCTTTTTTGAATTATTTTAATTGAATTGAATTGAATTATGGGTGTTTGTTTGATTTGTTGTTGTTGTTGCTGCCTTGTTTGATTTGTTGTTGCTGCCTGATTTATCACTTGATGAATGAATGATTGTGAATTTTTTGTTTTTTAAGTTCGGTTTCAGTGTGTTTGTGTGCGAGTTTATGCGTTGCGTTGTTTGGTGGGGTGTTTGATTTGTTTTGGATTTTATGTAATTGGAGAATTGATATGTGTTGATTGTAGTTTGGATGGAGGAATGTATTGGTTTCGTGTTTTGTTGGGTTTGTGATGGACTTGAAAAGGTTTCAGATGTTGATTTTATTGAGTCATGACTTTGACTGCATAGTTATTTAGTGAGGGGGTTGCTAGCAAATAGGTTAGGATTTTGTTTTTAATATTTGGTAATGATGAAGTAGAGGGAAGAGATTGCGTGAGACATAGTATAAATTAGAGGTATGATATGAAGCACTGCCATGGAAATGGACACCCGACACATGTTGATACTAGTAATAAATTAAGAAAATGAAAGCGATTAAATGAAATCACATGTGTCGGTGTTGTGTCAGTGTTGGATTCCTGACATGCCTTCAATTCAAAGTGTTAGTGCTACATATAGGAGGTTCGACATTTGTGTTATCTTACAAAATCATATTGTGTATTTAGAAGTGAACAAAGCTCAATTTGTATATGTTTTCTCTTGTAAAGGGTGGAGAATGGCCCCGATTGCTAGTTAATGTTACTTGCAATTGGTAGTCTCTTCTATACATTAACAAATATTTATAATCTAATAGAAAGTTAACAGTGTCCTATATTGACGTTTGAAATCAGTATACATTGTTGAAAATAATAAATCTGAAAGAGTTAATTGTTTCATAACGTATTACACAATTAACTGTCCGTTTCTGTCTCAACGGCCTCGTTAAGTTTAGTACTTTCTTTAACCATCTATCCTGAGAAACAAATTAGTTACCGAGATTTATCCTCTCAACAGCCCTTCCTTTTCTTACCTCTGTGTATTCCTCTGCAATATGCACAGGTGTAGTGCTGTATTGATTCTTAGTATCTTCCTACACCGTTCTTGGTCTCTTGTCAATTGATGTGACGAGGTGTGGCTGGGTAGGGGAGTCCTTCAGAAAGTTCAGATCCTTGCTCCTCCTAGATTCAGTTGATTGCCGTGATTCTTGAAATACATTTGGTTTTAAATTGCTGTTATTTGACTTTAGAAGTACACTACTTTAGTTGCATTATAAGGCATGTTTATGTGTTTGACAGAGAACCTAACACTCCGTATCATTTTGCGGTCACCTAAAATGAATCGACTGTCATTTTTTTCTTCATCTTCTTTCGGTTTTTGGGGCAGGTGGGCGTACTATTTTAACTCATGTATTACGTAGTTAGGTGATGGACATATTTTGTTTTGTATTGAAACCTGTGTGACGGATCAAAACCTGTATTGAAACCTGTAGTAATTAATATTTTATTGACTGTTATTGTTTATGAATGATATAATACTTTGATATCTCTACATTGCTTGATTGACTATGTTGTGTTCATCAGGTAACGTATCACTTTTTCCACTGGAAGAAAGGAACTCCATTTGCAGATGATCAGGGGATCTACAATAGATTGACATGGTGGGAGCAGGTTGACAACGGAAAGCAGCTCACTCGTAACAGGAAGTTTTTGACAGTTGTTCCTTTGGTTCTGTAAGTTCTCCTTTAATTTGCATGCCTGCATTTGTTTTTAGAGGTGTTTGTTCGTGCAGATTAACACTAATGGTCTATGCTTATTAAAATGTTTTCTACACCGATGTGGATAAATGTATTTGCACGCCTTCTTGATAGTGTTTTGATTATAACTTTTGCATTTTAAGATTTTTTTCCCTCTCCATATCTTAATTTGGCACATGAACTTGTAAATAAATGTCATGTCTAAGTGGAAATCAGGAATCTTGACATGTCCAATTTAATTGACTTGTAACTACTTAGATTCTTTTCTCTTTCATTATGTGTGGACTAAATATGTTTTTCTTTGGAATTATTGTTGCTTGTTTAGAAGTTCTTGTTACTAAAAATGTTTGTATCTGTATACTTTATAACGTCTGTGTTATGAATTATGACAATTTCTCAAGCATTTGCTAGAAAATAGAAGTTTTACTTTGTTAGTGAGAGCAAATAGAATTATATGAAAATTTGAGCCGATAAAATAGCCTTTATGTGAAAACTTCCATCCAGCAGGCTCGATATCCTGGTATTTATATCATATTTAGTTGAATCAACTCTTGAATGACATTTGTTTTGAGGAAAGCCCACACTTGCAGCCTAGTGACATGGAAACTACCATTTTAGAAACTGGAATCATTTACTCCCTCCAAACTCATAAGCAAAAAAAATTTGTGTTTGTTGGTCTAAAAGATAAGTAAATTGATTAAACTCTAACTTATTTCGCCTTATATCATTCCCAAAATACTCTATAATACAAATTTTAATCTTACAAAACAAGTTCCTGTAGAAAATTAAAAGAGGATATCCAGATTCCAGACTCAAATATAAGAAAAGAAAAAAAGTCATGTTTTAGTGTCTGGTCTCCCCCGTGTGTATGTGCGTATTGGTTGTTCTGCATGTCCAGAGGCCTCATCAAAGTGTGGTGAAGAACTATTGAATGCATACATAGTTTAAGAAGGCCAAATACACATGCTAATTTTGAATGGTAAATCTAGCTAAAAGTTCATACAAAAATAGAAGTTAGATCAACATGTTGAGGTTTCAATTCTTCATGGTGTTTGGGGTTTGACTTGATCTGTTATTTGAGAAAATCAATTATTAATCTGTGCATCATGTTGTATGATTTATTAGAAGCAAGATTTATAAACCTGCTTTTAATTTGGTTTTGACACGTGTTTACTGAGCATATCCAAGAACTACTACCATAACATATTGCATGTTTTTTGTCTTTGATGTTATCTTAATGAGAGAGTAAAGAGAGTTGGAAATTAGATTGCATACTATTCAACGAATTGTGAGCTTTTATGTACTATAAAAGATGGTGCAGAAATTTAGGCACATGTTAACTATAAGATTCAAGTTGGTTGAATGAAATGGAGCGATCAATGATGTGTTTATTTGTGACGGAAAGGTGTGTATCAAGTTTCAAAGAAAATTCTACTACAGAGTATTAGGCTTGTATTACTGTATGGTACTGAATTGTAAAAAGTCAATATGAGCATAAGCTCAATGTAGCAAAGATGAGAATATTGTGTGTCTGAGTGGACAAACAAGATAAGGTAAATCATCAAAACTAGTATCATATAGCGTGCCGTGATTACACCCATGTAGGAAAACATGATAGGATCTTGCCTAAGCTGGCTAGGCAATGTGTGAAATAGACTGGATTGATTGAGGGTAGGCCTAAATCATCAAAACTAGTATCATATAGCGTGCCGTGATTGGGACATCAAAGGAATTCTATTGCTATTAGGTGGTCTGCGCTCAATCCCTTATACCATCATTTTCCGTCCCTCCTAACAAATAAACCACTAACATTTGTCTGTATAAGAAAAAATGTTTTGGTCAAAACTTAAACTAGTCTTGTTTTTGTATCTTGAAGAGTCTTATTACAGTGATCTATTTGATGGCTAGAGTAATGTCCTATTTGATGGCTAGAGTGGTCTTATTAAATTACCTATTTAGAAAAATGGAATAAGAATAGTAGAAATGGTGACTGATTTTGGTACTTCTTCCTATTGACAGGTACTTGATAGCTTCACACACAACTGACTATGAGCATCCAATGCTGTTCTTCAACACAGTTGCCGTGATTGTGCTGGTCGTTGCAAAATTCCCCAACATGCACAAGGTCAGGATATTCGGAATCAACGCTGATAAGTGACAAAGCGAAGTGTTTCTTTGTCGATGAAACTTTGGTTGTTAGTAGCTCATGAGCCTCTCTTTTTCCTTCTCTTGTTCTGGAAAAAAAAAGGTTGCAACCTTTGTATAGAAAAGGCAGAACTGTAGAAGGATACTCAAAATCATGTTTTGTTGCCAACTGTTTTTTTTCTTCTTGTTATTAAGCTTCTTTATTCTAAGGTATTAAACAAACAAATAAATATGTTGAGTTATTATTTCTGTACAGTAGAGAAATACGTGTACCAGAGATTATAACGGTGCTTTGAAATTTAGTAGTAAGTACCTTTCTTTTATCAATGCCTTAGAGAACTTTATACAAGAATCATCCTTTGCCTTGACATTAAATTCTCTTGTTAGTATATTGTTATATGTAGAACTGGGTTTGAATCCCGAGCTTCTTACTTTTTTTAGTATCTTAAAAAGGTGAATTTTTAGTCGATAAACTACTTGATAAAAAAAAAACTCTCATTTCTTATTAGAAGCACGAGTTGAATGGTATAATGATGGGGTAGATAGCTTAAAGAAACTAATATTTAATAACTATCAAAAGTTCAGTTTTGCTATGAATGGCCTGAGTTATTGTGATACAGGTGTACTGTTCTCAACTAAGATATAATATAATTGTCATCAACAATTTTAAATGGATGTGAAAAAGCTACATACATCTTGAAAGAAATGGTGGGAAACTTTCAACTTACAAATGAGAAAATTCATTGTAATATCTTAGTTTACATTTCATTGGGTAACACTTAGATTTTCAAAAGATGAAAAAAAAAAAACTATATAGCCTGTGGATAATCAAATGAGAATAATAGGATATTGGCGTAAGATAAAAGCCAACAGCACATGACCAAGGAATTAAAACGTAAGATAAGTCCGGCTTTGAGGTGAAATTTATTAGACATCAAGCGAATAAGATCGCCTATTCTATAGCTAAAGTAACATTTTCTTAGTCTCGTCACCATATCTTTGATTTGATATACAACTTGTATTAACAATTTATTATATAAATGAAATGAGCTTTCTTTTGTCAAAAAAAAAAAACAACTGTTTCCCCCTGCTCTGCTCCGCCACTGTCCACAACACAACAAAAACAACACACACAAAAAAAAGCTATTAAAAATATATTTAAGTTAAGAATCATACAACATATAAAAATGCATCTAAGTTGTTTCAATACTTTTAGAACACCTTGAAAAAACCAATTAAGAAAAATACATTGATTTTGTTTGTTTAATAATGCTTTTTTTGAAAGTTTTGTTTAACAATGTTAAAATTTGAGTTTATGATTTATTTATAAATTTGTTTTGAATTGTTTTTTGTTTGATAGCATTTTTTTCTCATAAAATTATAACGTATTTTTACTAGTTTATAATTCAATTTTATAACTCCTTTTGTTCTTTGTACAAAAAAAAACCTCCTTTTGTTCCTTATGTATTAGTTCACCAAAATTAGCATATAAAGAGTAAATGAACACCACTAAACTAATAATTCAAATGGATTTTATGTCATTTCATATTGATAAATTAGTTCAACTACTAATTTTATTGATCACTATAAATTCAATAAATAATTAATCCACTCTAAATGATAAACTAATTTAAAATTTATAAACTATAGAGAATGTTTTAAGTGAGAGAAGTTTTAAAATGAGAGACTAACATAGTATTAAATTTCAATCATTAGATTAAATAAATGGTTTAGACTAAATTTAAAACTTAAGTGCCACGAGCCACGTGAGTTATTTCTACCTCTAGTTCACAATGAATCGTTCGCATGTGAAGCCATTGACCTGTCTAGTGGTGGAGAAAATAGTTTCCACTTGTTCCAAAGGAATGTTTGAGGGCCCCACAAAAATACCGAACCAAATTATGATCTTCACAATTTTCCTATAGTCCTAGCATATAGTCACATACTATATATTATATTATATATTAATATTAATTAATTATAGTGGATCAATGACATAGGACACTCTCATCTCATCAAATAGAAGTCTTCAAATTAAATTTAAACTTCAAGTGGATGACAATTACATTATATATAAATTAGGTTAGTGTTTTAGTTGGGGGCAGGTAATCCAATTTTCAAGAATTGTCTAATTTACTTATTATGTGGTCTTTATATAGTACATATGTAATTAAAATGTGTTTTATAATGTTGTATAGTTTGCATTAAAAGTGGGTGTAACATTCATTCCTGATTCAGCTAAAACACTGAGATCTTGCAAACACTCTCTTGTCCTTTCTTTTCAATATTCTTTTACTATTTATTCTTTTGAATAATGCTATCAAGTGGTTTCATAGTTGGAAGAATCTTAGATGTGATAATTTTGACAACAAAGCTGCCAACCCACTAATTATTATTTTCTTTATAAGGGAGACAAAGATAGAAATTGTAGCTGGAAAAAAGTGCACAAAGTAACTCAAACAAAATTTATGATTGTGCACTTGCAAAGTTTGAACATATATATATAGACATCTAGCTAATTAAGTCTTTCTTTTTTCATCACTTCAAAATTATTCATTATTTGAACCAAATCCTTTAAAACAAATCAATGTTTCTAAAGCATAACTGAAGTGGTTGAGTTGGAACATAGAAAATACATATATAAATCAAACCAATCTACTAAGAAGAATTCATGAATACATCTTGCATGCCATGGACAAAAACAAGGCCCAATATTCACCTATTCTTCTATGCCTCTCTACATATGAAAACAATCCTCACATTACTCAAATTTAATACCAAAGGTATTAATTGTATACAAAACAAAGTAAAATCATCACTACTAAAGAAGTTAAATTATCGCTAGAAATATTGAAGACAAAAAATATAAAATCAGTCTCTAATTTTACCTCAAATATTTAAGACGAAATTAGAGATCAAATTTTTGTCTTTAATTCCTTGGCGCTAGTTCAATTTTTATTAGTAGTGCATGTGCATTGATCCTATTGTTAGTTTTGAACAACTTATGACAAATGATATCCATTAAAGGGAAAAAAATAAATAGAGAAATAAATTAAGAAGATAATGCACGATGTTTATCTCACTTTGCATGTCCTTAAACTTCTTTTTCTTCTTAATTAATTACCATGATCCTTCACCAATCATTCCATTCCAATATCCAGCTGAATTTCCTTGTTCTTTATTGTGTTCCACTTCAACACCACTTGTAGAAAGATGTTTAGTAACATCTCCAAAAGGGAACAAAAGTCTTCCACCACCACCTTCTTGAACTTGAACATGATCATATGATCTATTTCCATTAATTCCATCAATTGAAAAACCAAGACTAGGTTTAACTTCTTGCATGGGAAATCCAGATGGATAAATAGCATTTGAGTTTGTCATCAAAGTATTATTATTATTAGCATAATGGTTTAATCCCCTAGATGCCATGCTAGACCTAAGTAGGTCAAGAGCTGAAGAAGATGATGATTCATTATTATTGTTATGCATCTCAACATATGATGAGGACATACCATGATGATTATGATGATGATAATTTTCCATAGATGGAAAAGCTAGGTTAAGATCTTGACCTCCTTGCATTTTAGGGTTTTGAGAATTAGAAAGTGGTGAGACTTGAACTAGGGTGGTTGGTGGATTTAGGTCAGGAATCTTTGAAGGATTGATTAATTTCTTGTTCTTTCTTGATCCACCACCAACAGGAACATTTCTTAGTGATCCTCCTTCAGTCCAATACCTTCTACATGTCTTGCAAAAGTATCTTGGTTGTGTGAGACTATAGTTATTGTAATAACAAAATTTTGTGTTTGTTGAATTGCACCTTGGACAATTTATTTGCTCTTGTGGTCTTGTTTTCTTCTCTAATCCTTGCCTTGAAGATGAATTAGGAGCTAACCCTTCCATTAGTGGGAACCTAATAATATATATATATATGGTTATAGTGCTCATTTTTTTGGTAAGGAACGGATATAGTTATATAGTGTTCATCATGTGACATGAACAATTCCAAAGGTTAAAAATACAAAATATAAATATTTCAAGAGCATTTTGATACCATGTTTACATAAGATATTTTTGGATTTAGGCATAATTAACAACAAAATCAAAACAAGATATAGCAAAGCTTTCCTAATCAAACAATTGAGTTATATATGGTGAAAATTAAGGGTAAAATAATTTGTAAAGGATTAGGTTACTTAAAAGCTCAAAGGAATAAAAAATATATTAACTTACATATAGTATATATCATCTTTATGTTCTTTAAACACAAAGAGCAAAAAGGTAAAGAGAAATGAAAAGGAAAAGTTGAATTTTTTATATTTAGGATATGATCAAAAAAATTCCTTTAATTTGTAGAAAAAAGTGAGAAAATAAGGAGAATATCATATATGTGTGTGGACCTTATAAATATTTGTATATATAATGAACATGTTATTACCTAGGTATATAGCTATAAAATGAAAATCAAAGATACAAACAAGTAATAACAACACTTAAATCTAGATGTGTAAGCTTTGGAACAACCCTCAAACCCAGAATAAATAGCTATAAGAATTATGCATCAAAGAAAAGACACATGAAAAATCCATATCCACCTTTCTTTGGCCATGAATTCAAACAAAAGAAAGGAGAAAAAGCAAAGAGAGAGAGAGAGAAAGAGGATTCACCTTGTTTGTCTACAAGACTGCACCTGCTCTCCTTAGTGCAAGAAAGAATGTTTTTGTTTCGTTTGTGGGATGGCTTTATGTGTTAGCTTTACTTTATGAATGATATATAAAGGAAAAGAGAAAGTGAGATAGAGGAGAGATAAGAAAGAATTACGAAAATAGATTTTTTGTTGTTAATGCGTACGTAACACAACTATAACTCTTCCGTCCGATTTAAATTGATGGTTAAGATTATTTTGTTGTGTAATCTGATTGTGTAATCTAGACCATTCAATTTAAAATTAATGGTTTAGAATGATTATTGCATGATTTGTGTAAAAATTAGACACTAGAGAATTTTGATTCTAAAAGGAAGAAGCATTTGTTTTGACTACACAAGCATTAATATTTTTTTTTTCTTCATTAAAGATGTTTTTGCCTGTGGACTCACTTTATTTTAATGACGACTATGATACTATGTAACTTTTTTTCCATTATTAAATTTAATTCTATATTAGTAGTTTCTATTGGTTTTCTTTATGGTCATGCTTTTAAAAAATTCTTTTTTTTTTTTTGTGGTGGAATAATAAGTAGTATGTACTGTGGTGGGTTTCTACTTTTTGAACATTAATGTAGACTCTTATTTGTGGTTCAAATTGTCAAACATTCTTTTTCTATAATCAAGCACCTTTCTTTATATTTTGCCAGAATCAAGGGCTATTCTTATTTAATCAATGATTTTTATAGGGGGTCACTTATATGAAACATTTGATTTAAATTTGATTGCCTCAATTCATGGTTTGCTTTCCCTTAATTATGGACTAGATTAGAAAGCATAAATCCATCGGGTAAATAAATTTTATAGCAACATTAATCAAGATATTTAGCACAAGTGGATAATAAATTTTACTAAAAAATAAATTTCGGATAAACCGAATTAAGATATTTAGTTTAAATGGTTAATGAATTTCAATTAAAAATTTATTTTAGGAGCACCAAATTCGATTCTGAAGTAGATAATTTTTAGGGTAGTTTAAGTAGTAAGAGTTTGAGACATATAAATTGAGTAGAGATAAGAGATGTTTATGGTTTAATTCTTGGAGGAAGCTATTTATCGTAAAAAAGAAGAAGATAGTATATCAACCAAATTATGTCATGACATGAGGGTATTGTTTGCCTATAAATATTGAACTTTGTAAATTTTTTTGCACGCACGGCGCACACAATACATTAAGCTATATACACATATTTATTTTTATAGTTATACTTAATTACTTATACATTTATCTATCATTTTTATGCATTTATTATTTCGGTAGCTCAACATTTCAAAAACCGTCTTTGAAGTGTCTCTAATTCAACGAAAAAAATAATTATTGCGTTCGGTAGTTGATATCTGTCTTGACCAAAAAAATAAAAAGCTTATACATTAATATAGTTAACATTCAAGTTCAACAACGTACAGTCATAAACATCGAGAACAAACATGAAATCATGATAACTTTATGATCTACAACATATTAGTTTATCAAAGATAATATGAATAATTGAATCCATTGATATTAGTCTTTTACGACAGTAACCTCAAAACATAAAAAGGGAAACTCCTCCTATTTTACTCTTTATATGGAGACAATAGAAGATATATTCATTATATCTGATATATATTGGAGATCATCATAGTTTATATAGGATGGTGTTCAATTGCAATTCTCTTATGTTGAAATATTGATCATTAGTGACATTCATTATTATATGAATCTCTAACAATTAACTATCCAATTAAAATCTCATTATTAACCGTATTATTTAATTTGATCGATAATTGACAAGAGTACTCTATAAAATAAGGTATTTATCCTTCAATCATTTAATAATTTTTTTTATCGATATAAATTTTTATAAAATACACCGTTGCATTGATAATAATTCTTATATATAGATCATTTATGTAAATTTCAAATACATTCAAAATCATTTTATATGTTATTGAAACACATAAAGATTAAGGGTGTTTAAAAATCATACAAATCGTTAATTTTAATATGATATATAAATTTCAATAACATATCAAATGATTTTGCATTTGTCTAAAATTTTACACAAATAATCTAATATGATATATAAATTTTTAATCCAACGATTTATTTTTATAAAACTTAAAATTTTACATATTATTGAGTGGTTGATGGGTAAATACCCAAAATTATGAATTGGGATAGACCAGATCTCACCAATTATTTAATTAATTGATGGTACTCCCTCCATCCGTCCCTAAATATAAGGGGAAAAAATCAACTTTTTTTGTCTTAAAATATAAGGGAAAAACCATTTTTAAGAATGTGTTTTTCTTTATTCTCATAAACTTAAATGTAAATTGCATATAATTTTCCTTTTCTCTCATTTTCTCAATAAACATTAAACAATAACCAATAAAAAATAGTTTTACACCTTTCTATACAACTTATTTCAAGAAAAACCCTACAAAATCATATTTCAAATTCTCATAGTTATATTTTCTTAATAAGTGAGATTATTTTTTCCCTTTATATTTTGGGACATAAAGAATATCTTTTTGATAAGTAATTAATTGATGATATATATTTACATAATAGTATTAAAATAGAAAAAAATTCCAACAACCAACGTCTAAATAAACATAAGCATGTACTCTATTCGGTTGCTATTATAAGTAAATTTGAATTTTTCTATATATTTAACAACTAATATATCAGTTGTCAAATATATTAAAAAAAAAATCAAATTTACTATAATTATAATAAACCACCGCTCATGAGTCAAAAAATTTCATCATAAGCTTTTACTATGAAAGAAAAGGAAGGGCAAACCGGTGACGATTCTTTCATCTTTTTGGTCAAGAATACTAATAACTTTGCATCCTAAACAATATACAAAGTTGCTTTATGAGCAATGATTATGTTTCTCCTAATCCATGTGGCATGACATTAATACAAAAAAATATAATATCTGTTTCAAAATATAAGACTTTGTTGACCACTATATATTTGTCAATATATAATTTTAATTGAGAATATCATTCAGGCCTGATGGTGGTTTAAAGTGAAACATAAATCTTTTTGTTTTGATTTTAGCTGTTGGTATACCAACCCTCTACTTTGTCTTGGATGGAGGGGTGGTTAATTATGCTTTTGCTCGTATCTTTTTTAGCACTATTTTTGAACACTGTTTTTTCTCATTATGTAACGTACTCTGAATACTCCTTTTTATCGCCGTTGATGTAGCACTCCTTGTGCTCATTACGAGCTAATAATATCCATTGATTAGTTGTTTCAAAAAAAAAAATCTTTAATTGTATATTAGTAAAAATTATAAAATTTGATATTTTAAAAATATGTATCGAAACAAATCAAACAAGATCTTATACGATAATATTTACATTTATATACTCTTGAAAAAATACGATCAAAATAAAATATATGAATAGTACATTCAGTCAAACTGGTCTTATAAAATGGGACATATGTAGTACTACCTTCGCTCCTTATATAAGAGGCAAATCACTTTTTAGATCAATTAAATAATTAATATATTTGATCCATATTATAAGTCAGATACATTAATTATTTAATAAATCTAAAAAGTGACTTGTCTCTTATAATAAGGAACGGATATAATATTTTTTTTTGTAATTTCTAAATAATTGACCAACTTGTCAAAATATTTTATTTCAAAATAATTAATTTTAATAATTTGTAATATTAATTTTTCTTATTTTACCCTTTATAGCAATTATTAAATGAGGGAAAAAATAAACAAATTTTTTTTTTGTCTACTACTAATAAAAAAGCGAAGGTATTTTAATAAAAGACATATTATTTTTTTTATTCACACATTTTCCTTAAATGTATGAAATAGTTAACTAAATCATATTTCCTGTTTAAAAAAACTGTAGTTGATGTGATTAAAACTCTACCCTGTTTGGTTTGAGTTTTTTTAAGGGAGGAGATGTGATATTTTAAATTTTTTATTTGGTTCAAATTTTTAACGAGAGGAGGAGAGTGAATGGGAGGGGAGTAGAGAATTAATTTACTTTTTACGCTTAATCTTATCAACTCAAAATAAAGAGAATTGAGGTTTGGTTTAACTAAAGAAAATTTCTCTATGTCCCACATGATTCTTTATAACCCCTCTAAAATTCCAAATTATTCTTTAATTCGAAATCTAGAACCCGAACCTTAGTTCATAATTTATATTCTGAAGTTTGTGCAAAGTTTTAGGGGTATATGCACCACTTCAGGTTCTAGATTCTGAAGTAGTGCTTATACCCACCCGAAGTTTGTGCGGAGTTTTGCTGGTATAAGTACCACTTCGGAATCTAGAACCCGTGGCGCCTATATCCTCCAAAACTCCGCACAAACGTCCTGAACTAGTGTCTATGCCCCCCTCCAATTTTGCTTAGTATGAGATCTACGTAGAGCTGTCCAAATGGGCCGGGCTGCTAGGCCGATCCATTAGCCCATGGGCTTGGGCTTCAAAATAGTTGGTCCAAAAGCAATCGGGTTTTTCTGACCCAAGCCCATTTGGCCCATATGATAATTGGGTTCCTCCGGGCTTCGGGCCGGCCCATTATCCAACTTTTTATATCGTTTTTGTAAAAAAATTATTATAAAAAACATAGTTTAACGTGTAAGTTCAATAAAAATGATTTATTTACTTAAAACTTTAGTAATTTACATTTGCATACAGTTATATCTCAATAAAATTAATAATGATGAAGAACTAATAAATCAAATTCATTTAAAAAAGAGCGAATAAAGTGAAATAAATAAATGTAAATTGGATTGAAGCGGGCCACAAGCCCATTGGGCCGGGCCGGACTTTACACGACCGGACCAAGCTCCCGAAAATTATGACCCAACTAAAATTGGGTCGGGTCAGTCTAGCCCATCAATAGCTCGAAGCCCCGCGGGCCAAGTTGGGCTAGGCCGGGCCGGCCCATTTGACAGCTCTAGATCTACGTTCTGAATTTTGTTTAAAAATTCCTAAAGACAAAAAGAGTAGTTAAAGGAGAGAGATTGTTCAAAAAAAAAAGTATATATAGGACCAGATTTTTCTCAAGTTTTCTGAAGATTTTTCTACGAATTTTCCTGCAGATTTTTGCTTTAGGGACCAGAAGAAAAAAGTTTAGTCGATACGAGGACTATTTTAGAATAAAATCATATACAGAGACTAAAACCAAAATTTTACATATATATAGAAACTAAAATGACGTTTAAGCCATATCAATATTATGGCAGTAAGACGGAAAAGTGGACTTCATTTATTTGCTCCAACAACATACGATAGCCCAAACTCAATCAATTGTCATACGGGCCTAGATTTGATTCAATTGGGTTAGGTAGGCAATTTGGTAATGGACTTAAATGCTTTGTTTGGCAAAAATAAAAGTTAATTGATAAACTAATTTATAGTTGATAGCTTTTAACTGATAATTAATAATATTTAATTGATAAACTAATTGATGTGTTTGATAAATTAGCAGTTTAATTAATAATAAATGTAAAATGACATAAAATGACTTTTAAAATTAATAATAATATATATTTAAGATATTTAAAATTTAATAATTATAAAAAATATAACAAACAATAATCATTAAACACAATAAAAATATTCTACCAAAATAAAGAAACAATTAGTTTAGAAAAAAAAAAGAGAAAAGAAATAAAGAATGAATAACATATTGTGTCAAAAAACATATTGTACCAAAAATAAAATAAAATATAGTACAATTATATAACCGACAAAAAATAATTAAACGACCAAACTCACAATAAAAACATATCAATGCTGCAGAAAAAAAAACAACAACAAAGTTAGCTGTTATAAATAAATAAAAAATAACAAAGCTATTATCCAAAAAAAAACTGAAATCACGTTGGTGTCCTTTCAAAATAAAAATTTACATGCTGGCAAAAAAACAAAATAGGAAGCAACTTTAAATTATAGTAATAAATAATAAGGGTAAGTGTGAATTATTATTATAATAGTAAGAGTAAAAATGGAATAAAAAGTAATGAAAGCTAAAACGCTAATTAAAATAACGTTTGAAATATATGTTAAAAACTCATAAAATAAGTTATAAGCTCATGACAAAATGATATTATCAAACCACTATAAAAAAAATGATATTACCAAATATGACTTTTTCTGTCAAATTAGCTTATAAGTTACAATATAAGCTAATTTTATGTCTTACCAAACAGACTTGAGTTAAAAAAACAATTTTACTATTGGTAAGACTTCAACCAATTATTTATTATTTTTTTACTATCTCTATCTCTGGGTCATACGATTTCCCCCTTTCAATTGAATTTATTATTGGTAAGACTTATACCAATTTATTATTATTTTTTTGAAAGTCCAATTTATTATTGTTATTTTCATTTTTTTTATATAACAATTTTCATTTTATTTCTATTAACATAATTTTTTACTTTTTTTTTTGAAACAATTGTCAATATTAGCGTTGAAAAAGTTTGTGGCCTAAACATATTGGCAACAGTTATATATCTCTATGTATGTTGGCTTAATAAATGAACTCAACGCTAATTAATTTCAATCAAGAAAAACGGTGTCCTCTTTGCATAATTTTCATTGTTTCATTGGCTAAAGTATAAAATTTTGACTTCACAGAATTGGCACAATGACTTGGACTATTTAGGAATCGTTACCAAATTGTTGTCTAAGATTTGGACTAACTTTGTTTTTTTGCAAAATTTTCACCACATGTTTTTATTGTTGTTTGAACTCAATGATATTGTAGTGTGGCTTTTACACTCAAGTACTCAACCGTACTCTAAATAATGAAGGCACTTTCATCTGAGTAGTTTGGGAACAAAAAAAATGAGGGTATGGCTCATTTAATTTTTTTTCTTTTTTTGGTCAAGAAGGCTCATTTAATTAATTATCCTAGGGGTTGGAACAAAAATGATATTGAAACGCAATATCATACATCAAATACATAGCGCCAGACTTGACCCTTATGCATGTGTCACATGAGCCATAAAATAGAGCCTAAAAATAAATTATAGATAGTAGTATTATTCTGTCAAAAAAGATAGTAGTATTATTATATAGGAAATACAAATTTAGCAACAAAAAATAAAATAGGAAGTACAAAATTTAAAAAATATCATCAAAAAGTTTCAAGTCCAATCTCTCAACAGAAAAAAATAAATAAAGAAAAAAGTGTTTGAAGAATAATGACTTATTTTATATAAGCAGAAGATATTTTTTTTATTGATTAGAATATGAATTTTTTTATATTAGTTGAAAGGATGAATTATTTTTTGATATTATTTGCAATTTAAATAAAAATTATTATTTTTTATAATTTTTTTCATTTTTTTATTAGGAAATAATTTTTAATATTTGAACAGAGTCACAGTAGTCGATCCTATACACCAATTATATTGTTCACCTTTTTTTTTAAAGAGACATGCTTAAAAAGTAAGACCTCAAAAAATATTGATAGATAAAAGAAAATACAATAAAAGAAATATAAACTAACAGACCTAAAGTAAGACATTCTCAAACAATTTCTACAAAAATATTCATCTATCAACACGGAGGAATATGATTCCACCAAGTAAAAGTAGGTAAAGATAATCCAAGATTAACTATATGATTATCAGGACATATTTTCTTCTCTGTAACACAACTATGATCAATTCAAATTACAAATTAAAATGTAAGTCGGCTCTTCTTAAATCAACGATACAAATTTGTTTCTTGCAACAACTACTTCCTATCAAGACCACAAGTCCATACAAATCCAAATATCCTAATTTTTTATAACTATGTTATTGGTACAAAATATTTACAAATAAATGAAACCTTTCGTCTTGGCCACATTTTTTTCCATCTACAAAATTCTAACCCTAGACATTGCTTATTTAGAAGATACTCTAAATATATTATTTTTCTCATTCTCATTCATTCATGGTACATGATTCTATATATAGAATTATAAAATATATTTCTCGATTTCTCGATTATATTTTATCTAAAATAACAAACAATCCAAAAAAATTTTAAACAAAAATATGAATCTTATATCTTAATGATATCCATTTTAAATATAAATGTAAAACAATTTAAATATGTGAAATATTTATAAGATATTTAAACATTATTCTCAAGTCTCAACTAACAATTTATATTATAAGTTGGGGGACTATGGGTTGGATAGAGAAGATTCAGAGTTCGATATCTGACAGAAGCAATCTATATTTTCGACGTACCAAAAAAAAAACTAACAATTGGTCAAACTCTATCATCAAATTTTGTGTGTGCTTTATTTGCGTTTTAAGTATTTGTCTTCATTTGAACCAAAGTTGTTCTAATAGAGTTTTACAAATATATCGATATCGATTATTTTGTATAAATTATATAACTTAAGTATAAGTTTTTTTAGCTGAGTTTATGTATAAATTATAAAGTTATAATTTCATAAATTATATTAAGTGGTTTATGAAAATAAGTAAACAACCGCTTATGAACATGCTACAGGTTGTTTCCATAAGTTTTCTGAAGCAGTCTTACAAATGTATACTGATAGATAGATAAGCTCAATATACCGATTTGAATATGCTCTAAGGCAATTATTTGTAGATGCGGCCGATATGAGACATAGTGTGAAAGAACAAGTAGCTAGTTGCGTTAACTTTCAGCTAAAATTTCAATTACTTAATATGAGAAAATGACAATCTATGATTCATCATTCAGTGGTTAATTAAGCATCATGTTGGAAGATTTTTGTTCTATTACTTACAGCATATTCCATTTTTCAGAAAATAATGTTGAATTCAATTACCATACATTTTTCAGAAAATACAAAACAATCACAATTCTTTTAAATTAAAGTGTTTTTTTTTTTTTTTGGCTTTTCTAGGAATCAACTTTTTTGACAATATCAAAGGATCAGTTTTGATTGTGTAGCTTTTTAGTCATTTGTTTCACACTTGCCATGTTGTAAATAATTCAGGTTTAATGACATTTAGTCAAGTCAAATCAATCAAATGTGTAAATTCGATCTTTAGTCGAAACAATTCTTAACTAGAATTTACTTATCTCCTCAATGAACATACCAAGAAAAAAAATTCACTCGATAACAAAAAGACTAAGCCAAAAAAGTTTCACTTGATACAGAAACTTGCACCATAATTTGATTGATAGATTTTAGAGGAGTGATTATAAGATGTCGTGTGAATTATTACAATGGTTAGAGACACATGGAACACGGTCCACTTCATCTCCACATTGATATTTAAACATTTCCAACATTGACATTTTTCTATCATATATACTTAGCTTACACAATTACTAGAAAAACACAAATTCAATAATATCAATTATATAACATTCGGATTTGTCAAAATTACACTATTGATCATTTATCTTTTGCATTTGTAATAAATTGATATTTTATCTTTTATTTGTAAAAAATTAGTCTTTTATCTCTTACATTTGTAACAAATTGGTCATTTATTTTTATTTTTTTAACAAATTGATCTTTTATCTTAGTATTATTTTACACTATTGATCATTAAATGGAAGTGAAATATGGACTAACGGTGCAAATCTTAATAAAGATAAATGATCAATTTGTTACAAATGAAAAAGATAAATGACTAATTTGTTATACAAAAAAGATAAAAGACCAATTTATTACAAATAAAAAATTCAAATTGTTACAAATAAAAGATAAAAGATGAAATTTGTTATAAATAAAAAAGATAAAAGACCAAATAATGTAATTTTTTTCTAAAATCTTTGAGATAGTAATCTGCCATGCCACATATCAACTATGTGTATCAAGTTCTACAGGTATATAAAAAGTGGTTAGATGGAGTTGGGGTACGTTCACTTTCTTTGATATTGAAATTAAATTGTTAGTTTTGTTTTAAACTACTTGAAGATGTAAAGGTACTAATTATACCTTTATTTTGCCATATATCGTTTGGATTTATGCTATCTATAGTTAATGTGGACGTATAGACTTAACTGAAAGAGGTTTAAGAATGTGGACTCTCTCTATTCATTTTTGGTGTCTAAGCCTACATTAATTTCTTTCAAATAACACGTACCGTGCTATAAGAAAAACTTGTTCAACTCACATTGTTATGTGTGCATATAACAAAAGAGAACAAGTAGCTTTAGAAATTCAAAACTACTCAATCAAACTTTTCTTTGTCAAAGTTATGAGTTCATAGATTCAATAACTTGTTCCTATAAATTCATAGTGAAAAAGGTGGAAGGTTACTAGGAAGCCATGTGGAAGAAAAGGTTAAATAATTAAATTGCAAGGTATTGGAAAGAAAGAAAAATATTTTTACTAGTTTAATTTGGTACGTGGCGGAAATTAGAAAACATGGTATTAAATGAGGACCATATAACATTATAAAATATCTTAAGTAGTACTACTAATAGATATTCCTTGTTTGACTAAAAAACACTATCTTCACTAATATTGTCAATTTAAATATTGTCAATTGTATGACGACATAAACAAGCTACAAGTATATGCATAATAACCAGATTGTAATGCATACAAATATGTGGAAATCTAGACATAGAATAAAACACACGGTTTGAGGGATTAATTTTGAGGTAGTGATGAGAGATTAAATGTTTATTAAATATTAATATGTTCATAAAATTTAGTTCAACGGTCAAAAAGTTATTGAAATTGTTTGATAGATGTCATGATCAGAGTTCAAATCACATCTCTCTCATTTGTGTATGTAAATTTATGATAATTTTTATATTAAGATTATATTATAATAAATAATGTGTGTATCGTAGGATCCACTTAAATATCCAAATAATATAGTTCAATTATTGTGAACGAGTAACCAAATTTTGGTCCAAAAACATAACTAAATGGAGTACATCAACATTTTTAAACCCAATCAACATTTTTCTTAAATTATTCATAAACCAACTTAATATTAATTTTCAAATAATTAATGAATTAATTATTCATAAACCAACATAATGATCAGATACATATACTATTTAGATGCTTATTACTGGACTAATAGCTACTATTGATTTAGCTTACATAATCAATTGGAATTAACTATTTGATATTTTGCAGTGTTTGAAAGATCTTTATTTTTCAGTTGTCTTAATTGGAAATTTAATATGGCAGGCCATCAACTACTATACGTGGACCATAACTTGGGGCTAAATTGAAAAAAAAACCTTATTTTATTATTTTGGAAAGAAAATAAGTGGAATGATGATATACTTCGATGGATTGAGTAGTGAGAATGTATTCAATGTAGTATATAGTAAATTATTAATGACTTTGATAACCACCTGCTTAATAGACTTATTATTACTTGGACAATTTCGTCGATTGTTTTTAAATATTTTAATTTCCTCTTTTTCTCTATATACTAGCTATAAGAAAATTAAAATGATACTTATAATTGTAATTGGTCCATGTGAATAGATACATACTATATGCCAAAGTTGTTTTAATTTTCCAAATCTAATAAAAAAATACACGAAATCACGAATACTCTTAGTTTTCCACATGTGACATACTCATTGTTGAAGTAGCACACAAAAATATGCGATGTAAATAAATACTCCTAGTTTACTTGCGCGTGGTAAATACTCCTAGCTATGCTATAAATTAAAATACACAAATGACATACTTTCTCCGACCATAATTATAAGCAACTTTCACTTTTTAAATTCATTAGATAATTAATATATTTTGTGCACAATTAAGGCTGAATATATTAATTATCCAATGAATCTAAAAATTGGAAAGTTGCTTATAATTATAGCTGGAAGGAGTATCACATATTCATTATTGAAGTATCACAAAAAAATGCAATGAAAATTAATGTATATAGATAGAATGGATCTTACGTACTCTCCTAGTTTAATTGCGTAGTAAATATTCCTAGTTATAATATAAAATACACAAATGACATATTCATTGTTGAAGTAGCACATAAAAATGCAATAAAAGTGAATATATAGATAGAATAGATCCTACGTACTCTCCTAGTTTATTTATTTGCGCAGTGAATAATTAAATTTTGATTTAAACATTCTTTTGGTCACTATATATACATGATATTTTGGTTTTGGTTTTGGTCTCTGCATTGAATTTTGTTTTAAATAAGTTCTTGAATCAACCAAACTTTTTTATTTTAGTCCTTAAACCAAAAATCCGCAGTAAAATTTGTAGAAAAATATGCAGAAAACTTGCGAATTTTCCTGCAGATTTTAGCTTTAAGGACCAAAAATAAAAAATTTGGTTGATTCAAAAATTTATTTAAAATAAAAATTGATACAGAAACTAAAATCAAAATTCTGTATAAATACCAAAATGATATTTAAACCTTAAATTTTAAGTTAAAGTTCAAATTAAAATAGCCATCTAATTTGATTTTCACAGAATAGTGTGTCATGGAAGACTGGAGCTGTATATATATTGTGGATGTGCATAAAGTCATAGAATGATGCGGTCAAGTCAAACACTTAGTTATAAATTCATTGTGGTTTGACTTTATAGTATCAATATAAACAGGCTTAAACGTCATTTTAGTTTTTGTATGTATGTGAAATTTTAGTTTTAGTCTTTGTATATGATTTTACTCCAAAATAGTTCTGGTATCGACCAAACTTTTTGCTTCTGGTCCCTAAAGCAAAAATCTGCAGGAAATTTGAAAATTTTCCTGCAGATTTTTGCTTTAAGGATCAGAAGCAAAAAGTTTAGTCGATACAGAAATTATTTTGGAATAAAATCACATACAGGGACTAAAAGCAAAATTTGGTATACATACAAGAACCAAAAAGATGTTTAAGCCATATAAATAAATGTCTTCCTCTATGATGGGTGCGCGCATGCAAAAATATTTATTGGAATAGATGAACTTCTTAAATGGTTTATCAAAAAAATTAAAAATAAAAATCTTCCTTATCTATTACTCAAACATTTACTACTATTTTATTCATATGTTCAAATCATCGTCAATATACATAAACTAAAATTATTGCTCCATTATGTGATCAAAATAGTAGTAAAGGTTTATAAAAAAAATGTGATCTTATGTCTTACACTGTTGCTGCACACAAATAAAATTGTTCAACATTAATGTAAAGCAACACTACTTAATTTTAGCGCAGCATAGGCAAAAATAAAATAAAATAATTCTAGTACTAGCTAAAACATAAATAACTATTTGAGTACCTCTTGTACTTTTTATAATTCAATTTTTCGCTTATAAAAAAAACAAATACTTGAGTGGGGCAGCATCCCTAAGTACGTTGATGCATGTTACGCTGTTTTATAACTTACGTTGATTGTAATTTTATTTAATTTATCATTTATCTCGATTTTGTTGTTTAATTCAATTAATAGAGACATTGTAATTGCTTCAAAAAAAAGATAGAGACATTGTAATTAAACTTCTTAGTAATGTACTGAGACTTGGATTTTAATGCTCTCTAAATTATCTTTAAACGGTAAAATTCTAAGACTATTTGCCTAAAATGCTTTTATCCAAATCTTAAGACTTTTAATTAGCTTATAATTTTATTTGAGTTGAATTGGATTGAATTATTGATTTGATGTAATTTAGCTTAACTCTTTTTTTCGGGATTTTGACACTCCTTACGCTGAATATCCCAAAATTTTAAGTAATATATTTCATTTTAACATCTTAAAAAAAATTATTCGAGCTAACTAAAATATAATTCAAATAATTAAAGAAAAACAAAAAGATAATTCAAATGCGGGCAGTGATTGAGAATATCTTTTATTCATTTGTTATTAATTTCTCCTTTGAAAATTAAAATAATTCAAACTCCATAAAGATGGTCAAAAGCAATAAGCTCGTGCTCGAAGATACAAACATGTTATTATCGGTAATTATCATGAATACTATTTAAGGTAATATTCATATAGTGAGTTTACTTTTCCTCAAAGAAAATAATAGTCAGTCTACTAGCTGATGTATACATGTATACGTACTTGTCTATTTTGTTTTGATTATTTGATATCTTTCATAAAATTCAACATGAACTAATCCAAAAATATATATACACGTTCTCTATTTTGAACTTAAATTCAAATTTTAAAGCTATAGTGTCAATGTTGAAGGTGTTTTTAATTAATAATGTAGTTTTGAAGTCGAAGCTCTGCATGTGCAATATGCATATATGCACTCGTAAAAATAATTTTTTTTTGCATGTATTGAATAACTAATGTATTTAGTTTAAATATAAGTCAGATACATAATTCAATTGATCAAAAAGGTCCGTTTTTACTTATAAATAAAGTCAGAAGAAGTATTGCACAAAGAAAATATGTGAGCATTTGTTTTGTTTTGTTTTCACCACCGGTTTAATTTGGTTCGGAGATTAGTTATATCATCAAGTGGTTTCGACCTTCTCTCGATCGCAGTTGCGAGGATCGAACCGTGATCCTCCTTACTAAATTTAACGTCAATCAGCACTAAACTAATAATAACAATTGGTAATATGTGGGCATTTTTTTAATGTAAGAAAATCAAAAATTTAGAATTTAAACTTGCTCTAATAATTTTGTCTCTGGTAGGTATCTGACAATTGAGATATTTTATGTTAGTTGAGCTGAGATTAATGACTTATTGTTAATATTTTATGACCTTAGATAAAATCTAAAAAAGTAATTTATTTGATTTAATATAATACACCTTAATAAATAATAATAATGGTTTTGTAAAGTTTTGGAAAATATCAAAAATCTTAGAAATTGGAAATTTATAAAAGTAAGTTTTTTCAATCATTTATAAATGTCAAATCATTTATAATTATATCAACATCAATATTGTTCAATATATTTCAATTAAAAAAGTCTTTAGTTGAAAAAGTTGAATATAATATAGCACATGAATAATACAATTATTGAATTTGAATTGTACATTAAATTTATATATATAATTGTAAGATTCAAAATAGCTAAAATTAGATGAAAAAAATATGAAAAAACATTAAAATATCTCTTACGGGTCAAACATATATCTATAACTACAATGGGATTATCAGGAAAAGTGGCTTGGTGTCTTATGTTTGAGGATCTATGTTACGATTATGGATTTATTTTTCTTATTAATAAAAATAGAAATTATTTTTCTTTAAAATAATTCATATACAAATATTTAGAATTTTTTAAGAGATTACTATATATTGCAAACAAAATTTAATGTAAAAAAATCATACCGATTTTAAATTTCTTTTTGTTCGATACATAAATAAAATGACAAAGTCATCATAATCCCACACACATAAAATTGAGAAATCGAATATCAAATTCTGATTATAAACGTTTAATCCAATAATTTTGATATTTTTTATCAGTTGATCTAAAAATTTTGAACAGCTGTATAAATTTGTTTCCGTCAAAAAAGAAATCATAGCGATTCATAGATATAATTTTGTTTGTTTGTAGAAAGGTAGAAAAGTACCCCTGAATATATAGCAGCCACCTGTCTGCTGGCGCCAATTTGTTTGTTTGTTTATACTTATACCATGAAAAATGAAAATACTACATTAAAGAAAAATAAAAAAATCCCATTAAATATTTACAAAAAAGGCTGCTCAACCACCTATATAAATAAGACAAAGTGTAGGGATCTGGTTCTTAAGTAGATCGAGAGATACCTTTTAGTTTTATCTTACTTACTCTTCCATTTTATAAGTGAGAAAGAGAGTGCAAAAAACAAAGCAAAACTTAGAAAAATGGGAAGAGCACCTTGTTGTGCCAAAGTTGGTTTGCATAAGGGTCCATGGACTACTAAAGAAGATGCATTGCTTACAAAATATGTTCAAGCTCATGGTGAAGGCCAATGGAAATCACTTCCTAAAAAAGCTGGTAAGACTTTCATCTCATCTATCTCCAATTCATTGATCATTTATATTAACATCATAATTTTCTCAAATTAATCTCTCATGTCCAACTATTAATCACAAAAACTCGATTAATTAACCGAAAAAATTTAGATTCAGAATAAAATACATCTCTAATTAATTTCGATGTCTCTATATATTCAGACACAAAAAGTTTTTTATTTTTGTTTGTAACTCGATCAACTTCATTTTTTTTATAAGCCAAGATTTTTTTGGAGGTATAGCTTTAATAATTTCTTACTATATAAAGTGTGTTTATATTAATTTAGTATTAGTAGAAGATATTAAATAATTGATTATGTGCTTAATTTGATGTAGGGCTTCTTAGATGTGGGAAAAGTTGTAGACTTAGATGGATGAATTATCTTAGACCAGATATAAAGAGAGGTAACATAACTCCGGATGAAGATGATCTCATTATAAGATTACATTCGCTTCTTGGAAATAGATGGTCGCTTATAGCCGGAAGATTACCAGGAAGAACAGATAATGAGATAAAGAATTATTGGAACACGCATCTTCTTAAAAAGATGCAAAGATCTCAACAAACATGTGTTGTTACAAGAGATCATGATGATGATGAACAAGAACAAAAATTCAAGAAAAACAAGAACAACGTTGGTGGAAGCAAAAAGAAGAAGAACAACAACAAAAAGAAAAATGACAAGAAAAAAGGTGCAAAAAATGATAATCATGAAGAGGAAGAGAAAATTCAAGTTTATTTTCCAAAACCCATTAGGATAAAGGCTTTAAATTTACCAAGAACAGATAGTGGTAATTCATATAATAGTTTTGAATCAAATTCATCATTTGGCAGCCAAGAAAATGAAGGAACAGAACATGTGAGAAAAAACAACGTTGTCTGTGAAGTTGGTGAGATGGGTGAAAATGACTGTTTTGACCATGACCTAGTCAACGTTGATAAATTAGACATTGAATGCAAATCATATTTTGACACGTGTGGTGGTGGTGGAGAAAATGGAACATTAGAAAGACTTTATGGTGAATACTTGCAACTTTTGAACATGGAAGATTGCAATTACGAGTTTGATTATTCTTTTGCTGAATCCTTGTTTGATTCAAACAATGATATTAATATTTAAATAGCTTTCTACATTCTCAATCAATTACTTACAATTTTTTATATAGAATGCAATAATTTAATTGTATTATTATCGTCTTCGATTTTGTATATGTAGAATTAGTGAATTACTACTAGCTAGTAGCTACGTAGTGATTTTGTCACTGTGACTATAATGTGTATATATGATTATGCAATAAGATATTAGACTTAGAAAATAAAAATGGAACAGAAGAGCATGTGATTGTGATTGTGATTGTGAGTAGAGTAGAGATCTAGATCTTGTCGACATTCTATAGAAATATTACTATTTTGAATGATTAAATAAGAAATCATTCAACGAGGACTCAAGTATTTCAGTCCATTATGTATATATGTTATATAACAAATTGATATTTGTTTAAGAATAGAACCAATCACTATATGGTTCGAGATTTGGGACCCAAAGAACCAATCACTATATAATATATATTGATTGATGTACAATTAAGACTTTAAGAGTATTTGCAATGCATTTTAATTTATATTGATTTTGAGGCAACAATTCATCCAATTTAAAAATTACAATTACATGTTGTTCAATTTGATTTGGAAGATTTCTTGAAAATAATTTGATCGGATCCTATTTATGTGAGAGCTTCCTAGATATGGTGTTAGTGTGGCATGTTGTTGTGAACTTGTGAGCTTTATTTGGACCTTTTAGAATGCTGTTATCTTTGCCGATGAGTCCTCAACAATCAACCATGTGTTGGATATAGGGTGAAACTTTGCTCCTTGAATGATTTTTAGGTGAGAACTCTAATGTCTTATTGATCAGAATAAATAATTTATGCGTTTTTATTGAATACTGATAAATTGACAAATTTCAACAACATATATCAAATGAGTTTCATTTTTTTCAAATACTCTCCGCGCGCGCGTGTGTTAGTTTCTTGCTTCAATAACAAGAAACACATGTGCTCGCCTAACAACAGTGTGTAGGCTAAGCGAGACTTTGATTGTGCATCAGAGTTCAATTGTGTGTTGCATCCATTGTGCTAACAATTTATATCCGTTATATATAACGTTATTAGTATAACATTACTTAAATATTACACTTGTGTAATTTGATCTCTATTTATTAGATAATGAATTAAATTCAATCCATCCATTTAAAATTGATAGATAGATCCAATCCATCAAATTTATTTTAACAATCCAATTGATCGTTTCACATGTTGGTACTAGTTTATTTTTTTTGGTAAGGTTGGTACTAGTTTATTGAATAAAATAGAAATAATATATATTTTTTATTTTTAATTACTTAGATTAATGTTATAAATAAAAATTGCTTGACTATTTAAATATATTTTAGACTTATAAACAAAAATCTAAAAAACACAGGAAAAAATAAAATCAAAATATTGAAAAAATAAATTAATTGGGCTAGTATGCTAGTATAAATAAATTGCTTAGGCCCACAAACAGAAAAGTGTAAATATAGACCAGGCCCAGCAACATAATTGATAAAATCTTGGCTTATAACATTAGGTTTATACTTAGTGTCTAAAATTTTTAGCTCAACTTACAAAAAATGCTAATTAAATTGTTAGATCGAATATCTGAAGTTTGATTATCATTCCCTTCATTTTGTTTGTGTGAATTTATCATGTCTTTGCCATTTTATCTAACAAAAACAATATTAGGCTCATAATAGTTATTTGTAAGGCTAGGTAGGCCCAAACATCTTAACAGAAACATGAGATGTAGCTTTTGTGTCAAGGATAAAAGGTTATGCAATGTTTAAGTTAGGAATAGTTCAGATAATACTTGTACGTGATGCATTATTGTATAAACTAGGAATATAGAATAGATAATACTTGTACTACATGATGAAGGATTTGTGGTAAATTGATTAATACTACGAGGCTGCAATGTGTTAGAAGTTACAACTTTGAAGAAATGCTGGTAAATGGTAATGCCTTGTGCTGATTTGGGGTGAAAAACAACTTTTCAGCATTTGAATCAGTGTGCTCTTCCTCATAAGCAATGGATTGAGATTCATCTTCATTACCAATAATGTTGGTGCAATCACCTTGTTTTAAAGTGTAGATTTCTCGCCATAACTTCTTCATCATAATATAATAGGTAGAGATAGTGCAATAGCCTTGTTTTAAAGAGTAGATTTCTTTTTAAATGTCAAAGACTTAAAAATTTACAATGCGCTGACTTCATACATTTTCATAATTTTTTTAATAAAAATTTACTACTATTTAAAGGTTTAAAAAGTGTCATGGAGGCACTATTTAGCATTTGCCATATGAAAAATATTACTTTGATAAAACCAATCTTTCAAATTTTGTCAAATTTCTAATGCAAGCCTGTCTATGAATGCTTGGTGATATCTCTTGATGAACAGAGTTTCTGAACAAAGTTACTGAGCTCAAGTGGTTAATGAGTTCCACTAAAGATGGATTTCGGGAGAACTCGGATCGACTCCTAAGTGGAACAATTTTTTAATCATACTTTACTTGCATTGCGGCTGAACTCTGGACAACTAGGACTTCTTTCCCACAAGAAGTTCATAATTCATGGCATGATCATGGTGTTACAACAATATTAAGTACAAAGATAATATATAGGTTAAATTAAATGTTTGGTCCTTAACTTATTTATTAATTTTATTTTGATCTCTTAATTAATTATTGTTATATTTTAGTTCTAAATATGTTAATTAATTACTTAGGAGCTACACTTGGAAAAGGCTTCAATCGTGGACCAGGGACTATTGTTAGAGGAGGATTGGGATGTTTAGCTGCAATTTTTGCACAAAACATCGGTGGAGTTGGAAACTCAATTTTCAATCAATCCCTTTTAAGTTTTAATTAATCAATTTTCAATTAATTAAAAGATGAAACAATAAATAAATTAAGGACCACAAAAGTCCAATTTAACCTAAAATATATGTGAATATGTGATTCACCGATCTCTAAGTGTGCATTAGTTAATAAAAAAATTGCACATTTGTATATAGGAATCAAGGTTCAAACTCTTTATTGATGCAATAAAAATATATATGTGTGAAGTATAATTTTTTTAAAAATGACACTTTACTTTACAAAAATTTCTCAATCGCTCCCATGTTTCTCAATAACCCCTAAAATATTAAATTGCCCTTCAATTCGGGACGTGAATCTTGAAATAGTGTTTATACCCATTTGAAATTTGTGCAGAGTTTTGGGGTTGCTGGTACCATTTTGGGTTCTAGATTCCGAAATGGTGTCTACCTTCAAAATTCAGCACAAAGTTCAGATTTACATTCCAAACTTTATTTTGGGATCTACGTCTAGAATGTTGCTTAAATAAGGTAGTTAGGGGAGAAAAAAATGTTGGAGGGTTGGTTGAGAAAATTTCTTATTTTACGACACCAAAGAGGCAAAGATGTACTACCTACACAAACTTCGGAAGAGATCGTCACTCAGAATTGGAGAATGGGGAGCATGATAGCATGGAAGCAGCTTCTTGTGAATGCTATGGAGTCAAACACTCACCTCAAACACTCTTCTTACATGCAACTCGTTAGTAATAATACTAATAGTAATAACACTTCTTTTTCTTTTTATTATTATTTATTAATTAATTTTTATCTGTGACGTTTCAGGCAACCGTAGGAACCAACGGAAAACCTTCGAATCGCACTGTTGTTTTCAGGTTCTGCTCTGTTCTGTTCTTCTCCTTTCCTTAAACATTCACTCATCGAAATTCACCAATTCTTGTTGTTCTTGTTTTTGTTATTCAGAGGATTCCAAGATAACACTGAAAACATCCTTATTAACACTGATACTCGAACTCGCAAGGTATATCTTCTTTCAATCAAATCTTGTAATATAGAAATTCAATGTTATAATTGGGGAAATGAAAACTCGGTTTTTGTTTGTTTGTAATTTAGCTCGTGGAGATTGAACTATGGAGTAAGATAATGGAATGGATCAAGTTATTTCTAAGCGAAATTACTTCGATTAATATCTCGTTATAAATATTGAATTTCATCGATTTAATAGTTGATTAATGATTAGTATCATACATTCTATTCGGTCCAAAGTTAAGCTACGGTGGTTGCAATGGTGGCTCAGCTCCTTGACAAAAGGGGGGGGGGGGGGGGGTTCCTGCACAAAAAGTGACTCCGACGCTCAAGTCAGTAAGTGTGCAAGAAGAGAGAATTAGGGTTCAGAATCATACCATGAGATGGTGTAAAACCACCTATTTATAGGCGTTTAGCTTTGATGGATAAGAATGATTCCGTGTAGGAATCCTGACCGTTGGAATTTGTGCCGGTTTATCCAATGGTGTAGATTGCAAAGCCTTGCAGCGTCCGTCTACAGCGTGTGCACTGTAGCTCTAGGGTGGAATGCCCTTGGAATCTGTGACGGATCCCCACATGTTAGTGGGCCTGGATACACTTGTAATTGGGCCTTTGGTTAGTCCAGAACACAAAGTGTCACAAATTTGTAGCTATGTAATTTCTAGTTGATTTTCATTGAAAAGTTAGTTACATGGAAGTAAGTATCTATCGCCTTATTCAGTTATTTTTAGTGCAGATTGAAGAGCTCAAGCTTTGCTCCTCTGCTGAGGTAATTATTCTCTCAAATGCTCTTTTTTAAAAACAAATAAAAATGCCAAGGGGCTTAAATTTTGAGACTAAGTGTGGTTCTTGTGGTTAGATATGTTGGTATTTCACCGATACCTGGGAGCAATTTCGGATAAATGGACATGTAGATATCATTGATGGGACAAATCCTGATCCACTAAAACTTCAGGTTTGATTATTGATTTGAATCACATCGTGTGAATTTTTTTTTCTTCCTTTTATCGTTTTGTAATTAATCTAGCATGATTAGCACATTCCTGCATAACTGCTGCTTAAGTTTTGTTCAAAGAAAAACTGTTGCTTACGTATTTATGCAAAATTGTGATACAAAGAGGAAAAAAAGTATTCTAGGTAAAGAAATGGCGCTTTTTACAGCCAATTTTTTTCTTCCTCTAGTGAAGGGAAGTGAAAGGCCTAGCAATTTTCTCGTTACGACAAAACATTACTTCTGACAATGCATGTACTGTGATATCTGATAATGCTGTTGACCTTTTATGCTCAAGGGAATAAGATAAATTGATTTGTTACTACACGCAACTTGAATTGCCTCTAGTAATTTGAGGACGAACAAGCTAAAGATAAGATTAAATCAAAACAGTGACGAGCAACTGAGCATAGGCTGCATAGTACACGACCAACTGCTACACATTTTTGAGTATTCTTAGAATGCGTGTATGGAAAATCTCATATAACTAACTTATAAATAACTCAAACAGGTATACCATATTTCACTTTGTATTAACAAGTCCCCTGCAAAATCAAGGAACTTTTATTCTACCTAATTGAAACAAAACGCTTAAAAGGAGCTGCTGTGTTTGGTATTTTTCATTCTAACATAATTAGGACATGTTTAGTCACAACATTTTAAATTTCTAAAATTTGTGTTCATTTTAAATTATTAACAAGGAGATAGAAAGATTCATATAGAAAATAATTGTGATAGAGATAAAATAAAAGAATAACTAGGAAGAATGCATTTTCAGAAACAATGAAAACAATGTTTTAGCATTTTCGAAATATCTTAAAATACTGAATCTATTTTCAAAAGTTGTAGAAGAAAATGATCTATATTCTACAATGTCTATTGGCCCTTTTATTTCTAGGCTATTGAATTTGTCTCTGATTATTTTAAGTTTGGGTGCTATTGAATACTATAATGATCTCCTCAGTTTATCAATGTTCATAATGCAGCAAAGAGAAAAATCCTGGTTTGCCAGTTCCATGAGATCAAGGTCGCAATATTTATGGCCAAATCCAGGACTTCCCTGTCTAAATGAACAACAATCAGAGACAGAAATATCACTGGATCCTTCTATAGGTCCGGTTGATGCATTTTGTCTTCTGATTCTTGAACCAGATCAGGTACTGATACCTCTCCTAGTCTAACATCAATATATGCCTTTTCTCTTTCACATGTTCGTTACGGTTTCAACTACTTACAGGTTGATTACCTGAATCTAAAGAGTAACCAAAGGCTAACATTCAGATCAAGTTTGAGTGCTGCATCAAAGAAAAGCTGGATTATGGAGAGGGTCAACCTGTGATTTCTTATCTGTCATATGTAAATTTAATTGTGATCAACAAATTGCATGTTCCAAAGGTATTGGAGAGAGAATTGACTGGAGTTTGCTGGTAAGATTTTTATTTAACAAGAGTCACTGTCTCGGCTTTCATGCCGCATATATTTCTGAGCAATTAAATGTTGTACTTGTTCAATGTAAACCTAGTAAGATGGAATCGGTCTACTGTGTATAATAAAAGTGTATAACACCTTAATATATGGAATTCTTCCTGGAAATCAATGCCAAGGTGGAAATTTCGAGAGAACTTTATCACTTCGATTCCCAATAATGTCAATATGTTTTAGTTTATCTTAAACTTTTGATGAATTAGTGTATAGAAATTAAACTAAATGAAGAGAGATTAACATTCATCTATTCGTTTTGCTTCTTTACATCCATGAATTTTTCTTTTAAAATAAATGAACCAATGCTATAATTTAGAGTTACAAACTCGAAGCTAAAGAATACTCAAACTTGGAAAAAGTTCACACAAATATCTGTTAAAACTATTTGTTTTGATCTGTTGGTAGCCTTTAACATGAGGGCAGGTCTGATGGGGGATGTGGTAAGGACTCCAGATCTCCCTTTCCATTCTTCACTATAAATACCATTCCTAGTCCCCATGATTGATGTACCTCAATGTGGCAGTGCATGTACCACACACCTGCAAAAATTTATGTTACTAATAATTCGCTCAGCCAAAAAGAAATCAACAGTTCTTGATTTTTATTTATAGGCGAATATTAGTGGTTAATTTGTTAGGGGGGCGGGAAAATAGATTGAGGTGTATACCTGGATTATCAGCTACAAACCGAATGGCTGCCCATCCACCGACTGGAACTCCAATTGTATTCATGTATGGGGGATCCGCTAAATTGAATTGTGCAGTTAGTGGATTATAGTTGCCTGTGCCATACCCTACAACGTAAAAGCTGTAGCCGTGGATGTGAATTGGGTGGTTTTCAATGTTGACTGTCCCTGTGTTCTGCAAAATGATTTGCACCTTGGTTCCATATTCAAGGACCTTAGTTCTAGTCCCATTCAATGACTCTGTGTCATATGGAATGTTATTAGGGGCGCCATTAACGAAGTCGTAGAACTTAGAGGGTGCGTCGGGAAAATCTTCAGTATATGATCCATTTATTTTCTTATAATAAGCTTCCAGGATTGAAATATGGGGATGAACAAAACTTATATTGTTCATTGAAGCTGTCAGCACTCCATTATTCGCCGCTTGACAGTTTTGCTTTGGTGACTTTGAGTGGCATTTTTTAACATTCAATCCAATGGTGATGAATATGTTTTTATCAATTTCTTTGAAAACATTCACTTCATTTAGACTCCTTAATCCATCCATTACTGTCTTAACAGCCAACTGATCATCAAGTATAGGTAATTTAGCAGGTAAATATGGGCTGTCAGATTCGGCCCCTACATAGTTGAAGTAGGCAATGGCTGAAACATTTTGATATTTGACAACCCTGCCAGACTTGTAAGGTGCTACAGCCACGGAGTATTTTCCTACTGGCTGATCAGCTGAGACTAGGACATTTATTGTTTGGCCTGGTCCAAGCATTACAGTGTCGGTCGTGAACGGCTTCGTGTATTCAGCGTCAGCTTCCACGATTGTTAATTTGTGATTAGCAATGGCGAAGAAGTTCTCGGTGTTTAAACCCGCATTAATTAGTCTTAACAAGTAGGTCCTTCCCGGGACCACATTAAGTTGGTACACATCTGAAAAAATTATGAGAAATGAAACACATAATGAAAATTGAAGATAGAAAATATGAATTACAAGAAAGTTATGAGTTGTCAATTGTCTTAGATTAATCTGGTTGAAACATCTCTTACAAAAGTATCACCGACATTGTTAGTTTTGTACTATGAAGCACTAAAACAGACACATACATCAAATACGGCGCTGACACTGACATGTAGACAGTAATAATTTAAGGAAATAGAATGATTTAAGTAGTACAGTGTCAGTGTCATGTCCGTGTCAGACATCAAACACGCATTGAATATAAAGGGTCGGCGCTGCATAGGTTGCATATAGTTAGTTTTATCCCAAAAATACCTTTAATGGAGCAGTTGTAGTTGGGGCCTGGATGACTGTTAATGGTATATGCATCTGCTGCTGGTGGAGCTCCTCCACTCACTAGAGTGTCATGCTCAATTTGTTGAACATCCTGCCGCCAATATTCCCCTGCCATATAATTCGAATCAGCTCGAATATCCGTGTTATACAGAGAACATACAACATGAAACACAAAAAAACTCAAACCAACCAAGCCACATTTTAAGTTACCTAGTATGATTATTTTCTCTTGATAAGGAATCTTAAATGGGTAAGGTACTTTATTCTTTGGATAAACAATCATAGCTCCATGTACTGTTCCTCTTAGCCAAGAAACATGAGCGTGCCAGAAGAAAGTTCCCGTCTGATTCACCACTGTAAAATTATAGGTGAAACTTTGGCCTGCTTGAATTGGACATTGTGTGATATAGGATGGTCCATCATACCAGCATGATAATCTTTGCCTGATACCATGCCTATAGTTTGAAGTCCATGTTTGTTAGTTGAAATTATTATTGTTAATTAAATGAACTGCATAATGTATGAGGTTGTGATTGAGATTACCAGTGAATTGTAACATTGAAAGGTGTCCTATTGGTAACCTTGACTATGATTCTGTCATCTTCTTGCGCGTAAATAACAGGTCCTGGAAACATACCATTGACTGTGACAATGTCTTTGGACTTGCAAAGTTTGGTAACTCTTTTAGTTTGAACCTGCATAGTTTAGTTACCATTAAGCACATCAATAAATAGAGAGAAAACAAGGATTTAGAATGCACTATAATAAAAGTGAAATTGTGTTATAATATGCACTTGAAGAACACATTACAATCCTCTTTTATTTTTTCTTTTTCTTTTTTTGTACATAAGTTCTCACCAGTAGAGGTAATAATTCTATTTGAGATGTATCGAACACTAAATGTGAAACCTTTATTTTTCGGAATTTGAACATTGGTTCGTCACGCTTTGAAGTCTACCCCTTATGCTAGATCCAACTCTGATTGGTTCCATTAGTCAAAAAAATAAAAATAAACTCTCATTGGTTCCCTCTGCTTCTTTTTAGTTATTGTTTTAAAGCTATTCACACATACTAAGAAAACCAATAGATTTTGTTACTTTTGATGAAATTATTTGTCTTTTCTTATAATACTCTTCACTATTAATTATTTTTTCTGTCTCTACAAAAACACTAAAAAAGAAACATGAAGTACCTTGAAATCATAGAACTTAGTTGATTCTCCACTTTCACTTCCATGTGCCATAAGTTTCACATTGTAGATAGTACATATCACAATGAACCACATCATAAACAAGGTGACTAAGTTGGCCATTTTGATAAGGAATGAGTATAGATTGTGGCACAAGGTAGAATGTAAGAGAAGCCCTTTTAAAAGAGTAAAACTCTCTTTGGTAGATTTTACTTTCTTAACTAAAAATAAAGTCAGAAAAAGTCTATGCATGCAAGTTCAATTCTATTTGTCAGCTTTCATGATTCCTCTAGCGTGAATTGGTGATAATAAGTTGTTGGTAAGTGATTATTCAACATGACTAACAATGGTAGGGAAGGTTTTAACATACCCTTTTCTTCATACCTATATGTTTTTATCTATTCTCATCTTTCTTGTCAACATTTTCTGTTACAAATCATACCAATGACTCAAAATAGAGGACACACATGCTTCCAAACATGATCTGTCTCAAACCCCACCACCACAATCAGCCACTTTCTTTTCTGTTATATAATTGTTTTTCCATAAATTTGAGTGTTTTTATTGCTTTTTTTTTGGTAAGAAGTTGTAATCAAGTTGATTATTTTCTCAAAAACAAAAGTTGATTATTAATATTGAAAACCATATGGTAGCTAGAAACTCAAACTACATATGCATCGTGTATTTTTTTTTACACAGTCAATTAATCACAAATCATCATTATTAAGATGGATTATTAAAGTTAAATAAATATATGTAATAATCTAACAAGTATTTAGTGTATTAATGCATAGAAATTAAATTCATAAATAATCATATTTTACTGTGATAGAAATTCATCAAGACTATCAAAAAAACAAAAATCATCAAGACTATGTTTGGTTTAACTTTAAATAGAATTGATTTTGATAGAATGGATTTTAGTAGAATTGATTTTATCAGAATTGATTTTAGTAGAATAGATTTATGTTTGGATACATTAACTGAAAGTGAGTTGAACAATAAATTTCAGTGTAAAAATCAATTCTAAAGTCAAAAGCTACAATTTCTAGCTTCAAGCAGAATCAATTCTAGAGGCAGAATCAATTCTATTTTTCAGAACCAAACATGTCAGAATCAATTCTAGCCCTTCTAGAATTGAAACCAAACATACACTTTGTACCAAAAAAGAAAAACAAAGAAATTCATTGTAACTTGTTTTTAAAACTTCATTTAGATTTGTTTTAATTTCTTTTCACATGATTGAACCAATTAATTAGTGAGACCGACATGGTACTACAGTGGTTACTCTCTACAGTGGTTAATCTTAGCCAAAGATAACTTAAGTTAAAAAAAAAAACATTTCAATTTAGTGAGTTTTTGTTTGATCAGATAGTTTAGTGGTTATAATTTCATCTCTTAAAAATGAATAAAAAAGTATATCAAAGTTTAAACTTCGATTCCTTGTAAATTAAGTGCAATATTTCTACCAACTGGTGAGATAAACACACAGAGATAAGCACACAAAGATATTTATTGACCTTCTCTAATCTACTAAATATAGACATTATTAGCATTGCTGTAAAAAAAAGAAGACAACGATTTAGACAACTCAAAATTTTCATTATCACACTTTGTATTTGGGGGGAGGGGTGAATTAATTAAGATGGGTCACTTTGTTTTGCTTTTTTTGGACATGTTCTTCATCTTCTCATTCATTAGCAATGTCGATGTGCCTTCACATACTAGCTAGACCATCATTATTGAGCTAAATTATAATAGCACAACAAACAACCTACCTTACACTTTCTTTAAAGATATTTTCACCAAAATTAATTTTATTTGAGGGAGTATCAAACATTAAATTTAATTCGTGTAATATGTTCAACCAATTGAGTTAAGCTCATGAGATACTAAATGAATGTTAATTAAACAAAAATAAGATTAATATGTAATAATATTTATTTTTAAGTGTTTTCTTAATCATCATTTCAAACGTGATAACAAGTAATACTATGCAAGCGACAAAAATTATTGTTAGAGTCTTAAACGATTGTCAAATAACTGTATATCGTACTAGTTTGTATGAGACATTTTCCTATCATAATATTTTTTTGGACAAACTCCATCATAATGTCTAGTTAATACATTATTCTCGTTGATTTGTTTGTTTATTAATTGGACGTTTCACTTTGTCATCATGCCTACAATATAATGCATGTAAATTGCATGGTATCTTGAGATTGTACGTAGTTGTTTATATCCTCATGCAATTTACTGCAAATGTGTCTAGTTAAACTATTGATCATCTCAAATAATAGATCTATTAACCAACTAATGATCTCAATTAATTATTTCTTTATACTAAAAGTGCACTAAACTTCTATAACAGGGATGAACCATTCTTCGGTTCATCAGTTGTTCTGAACTCTAACAAAGTCCGATTTATTTCGATTTTATTTTTGAACTGAACTACGAATAGTCCTACTTCTTATAAGTTCTAATAATTGTTGCACTTTAATTTCATTATAAGAGTAGTTGATCCATGAAAATGACTACCTCAAAGTTGATGTCACCACTGAATATTAATAAACGAGTGAAACTGTCAAAGTGATAAAAGCTTTCTGCTACCACCGATCTAGTCAATATTGATAGAGTGGATGCCGATTCTTAAATAACGAGGCAATAGTAGGAGTCTCACATTTTGAATATATAAAAATGTTCAATATAATACTAAAGTCATAAATTTTATCTCATCTAATAATTGCTAACTTGTTATGTTATAATTTTGATTATTAATTTACATTGTTATACATACAAATGCATGCACAAATAAACTCACTCGAATTTTCCCAAATCAAATCACTTAGTTAAAATGTGGACCAGCTAGCACTTAGCTAAATTTATAGATGACACTCTTTGAGAGACAAACTTGAAGGAAAAGCCTTAATATATGCAAACCAACTTAATTGGCCAAGATGTAGCAATAAGATCATTGTGTCTCATCATCATACTTATATATATGCAAACTAACTTCTAAAATACGTTTATATGGTAGCATGCATATGTAGTTCTGTTCATTGCCAGCTGTGGCAAATATACCTTCATGCATATTTCCTATTTAATCTAAGTACTTCACCTTTTTGTTTTTGTTTTTTAACTCAGTTCTGGTGTAAAGATTGATTAATTCAAAAGATCAATTTTATCATCCATTAACATTAACAAGAATCTAATTGAAGAAAAAAATAAAATTTTATATGAACTGATCCAACATAAAAATTGTTAAATTGACATTTGACGCCAAAAAAATGCTAACATGAGATCTTAAAAAGAGTAGACTTCAAAATTTCAAGCCTACACCGTTAGATCAATTCATTGGGATGAGTTTCATTGCTACACTCTTTAAAACCAAACAAAATCATCTCCCAAATCTAATTCATTTTCCAATAGTATAATGTTCATATTATATATTTTGCTACCATAAATTTCTTGTTTGTTTTGATCAAGATTTCATTTATGAATAGTTTGGTTAAACTCTAATTGAGGTTGATGGAGAAACTTTAACTACTTTTTCTCTTGACGCAAAACTTTAACTACTTTGATATTTAATCTTTATCCAATTTGATATTTCACAAGTACTAGTACAACCATTTTTGAACATGAATTGCTCAAAGCATAGCCAATTTCACAAGTACTACTACTATACCATTTTTGTCCTGTGCTTCAAAACATAACTTCTTGGCTACATATAATGAGAAAACAAAACCCTTCCAAATCTAATATTTGACATCCAATTCCAATCAAAAACTGTGAAAAGATCTGCTGCTCAATCAACTTCAACAACAATTACTAACTATCAAAATTAATTATACATTATTGTACTTGGATTCGTCGGTCTTTGGCTGGATACCGATTTTTCAGAGAAAAAAATTATACATTATTGTAAATTTATCATTTTGTGCAATTCAGATTTGAGGAATATGCTATTTCACTAAACAAAACATGTTCTTCCATTTGACTCAATTCAGTTGACCAAAGTCAAGAAAAAAAAAACGTAAATGGTACTTAAAACGATCTAATTTTCTCAATCATTTCACTAGCAATGTTTTAAAAACCGAACATTTCAATCAATTAAACGGTGAATTGCATTTGGTTACTGTTAAATTATGGCAAATTCTACCATACCCATGAGGTATGATACCCAAATGAATTGTTTGAATCTAATTGGTCCATGTGTTGATTATTTTCAACTTCATTTCTAAGTTATAATTTTTAAATATTGCCTAATCTTTTTATCATTATTATTTTAAAACCCCAAAATTTTATATTTATTATTCATAGGTCCTCATATTTCTCTTCTCTCACTTTATCTTCCCCTCACATCTCTATTCATGTCTTCTACCCTTTGAGATTGATACTATGTGAGAATTATTCTTTTCTCTAACCCATTATTTCCTTCATCAAATTGGATTTATCCGACGATATTTTAAATATGAGTTTATACGAATTGAGTACTTCGAATTTATAGAGTTTTTTTAGATCTGAAATCAGTAGTTTAGTATGAAATAAGTTCATCAGCGAGTTTTTACTGTATTTCTTAGATCTAAGTTTTTTTAGTGCGAAATAAGTAGTTTTTACTGTATTTTTGGTATAAAATACGATTGGAAATCTATATTTCGTAAAATAATGCGATTTTATCCGTCGAAATTTGGCGCTAAAACTGTATTGAAAAAATCGGGTCATATTAAGGTAACTGGGTCGTTTTCAGACCCGGCTGAAGGTTGAAGAAGGTTGAAATAATAATATAACCTATAGTAGTATAAATTTGTGATTGAAATTAATATTACAGGTAGTCAAAGTTGGTGCAGTGGTAAACTTTAATCTTTCAATTGAATGGACGTGTGTTCGAATCATGCCTATTGCAATTTTTTAATTTTAATTATTTTTTTAATAAAAAAAGAAAAGATCTTCATCATTTTAAATTGTAATTTTTCTTTTTTATCAAAAGATCCCTATTCCCTTTTAAATTGTAAATATTTTATCTTCCCTGTTCCATTTTGAATTGTAATTTTTTTCATTATTTAGAAGAAAAAATATAATTTAATTGATAATTGGACTGTCATTAGAATAATAAAGTTATTTAAATAATAGGTAGTGTAATTGTTAATTGGACCGTCATTAGAAAAATTAATATTTAGACAGTCATTAAATTTAATAGTACTTCTTTTAAAATGACGGTTAACTCTCAACTATTTGGACCGATTATAACTTAATAGTTTAGTATAATTAGTTGGACCATAAAAAAATCTAATTCATATCAAAGGAATGTCAGATTATTCAATCTCACCTAATTGAACTAATAAAAATTAAGATATAAATTCTTATGAAATGATTGTTACGTCTCAACTAATTTGATTTTGATGCATACAGGAGAGAACCGTCTTAACTAGCGGTGGTTGATAGTTGTTTGTGCGCTTGAGAGGGGGAGGTACTTGCAAAATACATTAGCACTCCGACGCTCAAGTCAGAATATGAAATAAGGTTGGTGTACTGTAGCAGTGTCATGGATAGAAGCTGAGAGGCTGGTATATTGGATACATAAGTCTGGATCAAGTGTATATGATATTAGGTTTTTGGCCAGTTCGAAATGGATTTAACTATTGTCAGTCATAATGTTCAATATCACTTAATTAAACTAACTTTCAATTAGGAATTTAGATTTCATCAATATAACTATTCGATCTAAACAAGTCAGCCTAACTACGACATATGAAACATTGTTTATCAAGGATTGCCAAATCTCAACTAGTTGGACTGAATGTAACTATCGATGTCAACGGAGCGGGGATTGACCGGAGGTTACTTTACTACTCCTTGCCCCACTCTCTGTTTCGGGGACATTTTTCCCTCCATCCCCATCCCCGCAGGGAGATTTCATCCATAATGATAATCTTATTAATTTTTTTTTTTTATTAAAACAGTGTATAAAGTTATATAATTATATAATTTAAATAATATGGTCGGGGTCAGGGAATCTGCGGTGGCGGAGAGACCTTCCTCATTCCCGCTCTAAATTATGCACAGGGGAATTTCTCCCTCCATCCTCATCCCATTGAGGAAAAAATTAACGACTTCAAATATCCGTATAGATAATCATTACATATAATCCTTTATTAGATACATAATTCAACCGAGGGGAAGGGGAGGGGAGAAATTTGTGGCCCTGTTTGATTCGGGGTTTTTGGAGGGGAGGGGAAGAAATATTTTAAATGTTTATATTTGGTTTAACTTTTTAACGAGGGGATGGAATAATCAATTTATTTTTTTACGCTTAAACTCAAAATAATTATAATGGATATATTACGTCGAAAAAAATCTAAAGAATATATAACCAAAAAAATAAAAACCTAAATTTTTAATATTCTAACAAAGATAATTTTGCGTCAAAAAAAAAACAAAGATAACTTAGGATTTTAATAAAAAAGTAAGGTAATTTTGTCAACATTATAAATTATATTTTATCTAGTTTCACCTCTTTAAAAATCCCTCCCAAATCCCATCACCTCACCTCCCCTCCCCTCCCTCTCGGTTGAACCAAACAGGCCCATAGGGAACGAGAGCTGAGGTAAGACATAAATTATTATGTTGACAAAATTATTCTCACTTTTTTTTATTAAAATCTTAAATTATCCTTGTTGAAATATTAAGATTTAGAATCTTTTTACAACAATTTTTTTTAGGTTTTCTACTTCTTATTATGATTTTATAAGGATAAGGGTAAAAAAAAAAAAATTAATTATCGTCTTCTCTCCCCTCGTTAAAAAGTTGAATCAAACATAAAAAATTAAAATATCAATTCTCCATTTCTCCCTCTAAAACTCCCGAATCAAACAGACCTTTAAAATTGAATGATGTATTGAAGTTCGAACTCCACTCCCTACATTTTACATATAGTCCCACCGGCATTAAATATAAACAACTTTTATTTTTTTAGATACATCGAATAACTTATCTAAAAAAATCAATTAAATTCACGGATCATATTTATATCATCATTATGGATATAAAATGAGGTGTTGTGTTCCCAAAAAAATATAAACAAAAGTGTTGTGGCTTATTGGTAATCACAGTAGTACTTAATTGCATATTTGCATTCCTTGTTCTAAGTGCCACGATGGTTAATCTTCTACAGTACTCCCTCCGGCCTTATTTATAAGCAAAAGTTACTTTTTAGGTTCATTAATCAAGTGATGCATCTAGCCTTATTTATGAGTTAGATTCATCACTTGTTCAATGAACCTAAAAAGTAACTTTTGCTTATAAATAAGGCCGGAGGGAGTACTTTTTTTACTCAAACAAAAAACACTATAGTTTTAATCGAAAAATAAAAATGTCATCACCAAGGATCGAACTGACGTCCACAGCAAGCTGTGCCACTGGAGCACAATCGGATTTGATTTGTCATTTTACGTCGTCAAAATATGTATCCGTTTAAACGTTTTATTTACAATGGCACTACATGTGGATTGTCTTCCACTTTCAACCGGGTCATTCTGACCGGGTACGACCCACGAACCTGTACATACAACCAACGACTTCTATCTTTATACACCACTAAAATTTCAAAAAATAATCATAAAATGTTTAGAAAATTCATTTTCACATTGTTTCCCATATTGATTTGGATTTAAAACGTATATATTTAATACCCAAATCTGGAAGAAAAAAAAATTAAAATGCTTAGAATATGAGTTGTGTAAGTGTTCCTCTTTGGCATTTTAAAATGAACGTGGGTCATTTACTTGTCTCATTTTCTTCTTTACTTTTACAAGAGGTGCCAAAAGAACCTAGCAAAGAGAACAAACAAACAGGAGAAAACTAAAGAGCCACCAAAGCTCCACAAAGGAAACCGAGCAGGATAGCAGGAACACAAACAGAAAAAGAAAAACCAGCCAACCAGGAAAACAGAAATTACAGCACCAGCATTTATCTAAGCAAAAAACAGGTTCAGATAATAACTTTAATTTGATAGGGGCTGATTTGCAAATTTAAAAATAAAGTGTATAAAATAATAAAATAAAAATAATTATAAGTAATTTTAATAATATGATAAGTAAAACACATATGGCAGTTTTTTATTGGTCCAAGTCATTTTGTGTTGCATACCCAAATTATTTACAAGGGTGTGGAAGTGTTCACCTTAAATTATTTGAGCGGTCTTGAACATAGTTTTGTCCTAATTCGAGCTCTTTAAAATTGTTGAACTATAACCCCATAACCCAAAGATTCAATTTTGATACACAAAATAACAAGTTAACAAATTACAAATTACAAAAATCAATTGATATAATGGCTTGACAATTCAAAAAAACGACAGTATCTATAGTTCGGTTATTAGAGTTATTCGAACACAATTTTTTCCTAGCTGAAACAATTTAAAACAACCGAACCATGACTCCGATATCTCACTAGCTCAATGCTCGGTTCGAGATCATTTCAATTTTCAAATCCAACATATATATAAATCTATCATCATTAAACCTTAAGCTCATATAAAAACGCAAATTAACAAGCTAAAAAAACAACAAACAACAAAATTCAATTGATAATACAATGTCATAACAACTTCATAATTCATTCACATCAAATTAAAAGGTAACAAGATCCAACAAATTCCACACACATAAACACAATAAAAGACTAAATTTTTATCATGAAAAGGATCAATAACTAAACACCCCAAGAACAAAAAGAGATAAAATTACAAACCCAGATGAGAAAAGATTAAGAAAATTGAGATATGAGATCAAGGATGATGAAGATTGGATTTTGATGAAACCATTGTTGTGGGGCCCTCAAAGGGTAGATGAGAAACAGGGTTAGTAATCATAAGAGGACGATCATCATTGTTTTCATCATCAGTGTCAGTGGTACTAAGGTTGATGCAAGAACAACGTTCCAAAGAAGCAAAAAAAGCAGAAGCCACGTTAGTGCCGACCCAGGTTGCAACTCTGTCTAGTTTGTCACAAGACATCATCAAACCACATGATGCATTGTTGTTGTTGTCGTTGTTGGACATTCTGTTGCTGTGGATTTGAATGGAATCTGCAGTAACAAGAAAGAAAGATGAACAAACAAAGAGTGAGAGAGCTTGGAATATAATTAATTATCTTTGTTGGAATTTTGCTTGGAACGTGTTTTTCTTAAAGGTAAAAGGGAAAGTCATGCTTGTATTTAATATTTTAGATTTCATATTAATTTAGGATTAGGATGTCAATTTTTTAAAGATTGATTTTTTGAAATTTTTATTTTTGATTTGGTAGCTCCTTTTTTTGAAAAAAAAAATCTATATGTAAAGAAAGAAGAAAAAAAAAAGACTCGTATTATAAGTCACAATTTATTAAGTGAATCATTAAGATTTGGTGCCAACTTGTGTACCCCACAAGATTTGGGGGTATTTACGCTTATCTACTATAAAAAGTTTTGAGCGATACATTTTTTTATAAAATACACCGTTGGATTGAAAGTTTATATCATATAGATCATTTGTGTAAAATTTCAGACAAATCTAAAATCATTTGATATGCTATTGAGACACATAAAGATTAACGGTGTTTAAGAAATCACAAAAACTGTTAATTTTGATGCGTCTAAATAACATATCAAATGATTTTAGATTTGTCTAAAATTTTACACAAATGATCTATATGATATAAACTTTTAATCCAACAGTTTATTTTACAAAAATTTATATCGGTTAAAAAAAAATTAAGTCTTTGGGGGTAAATACCCCAAATTTTGTGGAGTACACAAGAATAAACCTTAATATTTATGTATGAAATAAATAATTGTAGTGAAGTTGAAATTGAAATCTAAATCTAACTTAACAGGGCTTAAATGAAATGACACACGTCTCTTCTAGCATAATTAATGTCATGAATTCGATCTCTGATTAAGACATGCTACAATGTTAAAACTCAAAACTCTTAGGATGACATACATTTAGATTCCACAAGATTTGGTAGATTAATTTCTGTATTTGCGTGTAGAGGATATCGTATTTTTATTTTAGTATATTGTATTAAAAAAAATCTATAGTATATATATTAAATTGATCATATGTAACATAAAAAATATTTTGCTGATTAAAAAAAAAAATATATTCGCTGTATATATAAAAAATTGATTTTTGTGATAACAAAACATTCGTAGTACGCACGTAGAGTATCTGTAAATAAAATCCTCCATAGATAATTACATGAGACAAATAGTTTAATGGATGTGTTAATAAAAACATAGTTTAATGGATAAAATAAATTAATTAATATAAGCAAATAAATTATATTTCCCGCTTAAAAAAATCTGCTACTAAAGTGCATGTCGGCATAAGAAAAAAAAAACTGATCGAAAATTAATATTGTTAAAAGTCTTGCTAATTTTTAAGAAGTTAGAATTCAAAATTTTGTTCGATTTGGAATAAGTTGGAATTCATTTGTGGATGATATATTAGAGTACTATGATCATTTCATGGATTTTTCTTTGAGCAATTAAAGTAAAGAGATATGTATCCGATATGAATTTCTAATGAAGTGACATGATGCAGGGTGCCACACCATTAAACCATAAACAAGATAATAAGACATGAATTGTGAGTTGTGACATGATGTGAGAAGAGAACACAGATGCAGGGGAACTTGGTGCCAAACCATTAAATGTGTGCAAAAACATCACCACACCACCTATATATGCAAACACTTTAATTTGAACAGTGGACCGATATAGAGAACTATATTATATTTTGACCATTGACCGTTTAGTTCAACTTGACCGTTCAGGTGAATACAAATTGCATGTATACGAGACAGGAATTGCGTGCGTACGGGACAGAAATGAATGAATGGTTTTCTATTAGGTTAGGTTACGAATGAAAGAAACCAACTAACTAGAAGTGTTGTATACACAAGATATTACTATGTCATTATAACTAATCAAAATAATAATAAAATGCTAACTAGAAATTAAAGGAAAGGAAATTAAAGGAAAGGAAACCAACTAATCAATAGTTAGTTAGTAGTATCTCACTAAGTAAAACAATAACAAAATTGTAAGTAGCTTCATCAATCTTACTAAGTATCTTATGATAATGAAGACTTAGTCACAAAGTATTTGTGTTTCCCATAGTTTGTCCACTCATAACCCAACTATGATGGCAGTTTAATTTTTTTTCATCGCAATGAATACAAGTATACAACTTTTCAAATGAAAACTTTCTTGCCAAGCATTCATTCATATACTGTAGTATTCTCTAGTTTCTCTATTTTTTTTATTACAAAAATAAATTTAGTGCATTTTATTGTTGATTGCAGCTTCAATACAAAATGGACAATAATTAAAGACTTAGCGACTAGTATTAAAATAAATTATGTGACTAAATCATAAACTATTCGGTTAATTTGTGTTACATAACCGACTTTATAATATTAAAAATTTAAAAGTAAACTACGACACATCTCAATAACAATATCAAACTAACTACTATCTTCTTTTTATTTTTACAGCATCAACCTACTAGATCTGTCAAATAGGTCCTAAATTAGAGCCCTCAAATGTGTTGGGGTAGATTGCAATGTAAGTCCCACATTGGTAATGAAGGAAAAAAAGAGGTGAAGAAAATTATATTGAAGAAGTCTCACATTGCTTAACATAGTGGAGAGTGGGGGAACTCAATATTATATAAAGAGATCTCAAGTTCGTTGTTTCAACACACCAAGATGTGACATCATGGAGTAGCACCGGGAAACACTTTAAGTTTATATTTGTGTCTTTCTTTTTTCTTTTATGCTCTTGTTTTAGAGTATTGTGAGATGTAGTTCAAATATTTACTTTGGAGAGTGTGGGTGTATTGGGGTCATGGGTGTGGTTGAAAGTGAGTCTATGTGTTGTAACAATTTTCACTAGTGATTATTCTCTGGTTGTCGGTTTAGACAATGCCGTGGTTTTTTCTCTAGTTTTGGAGTTTCCACGTTATATTCTTGTGTTGTTGATTGCGCTCCTTGTTTATGTTTTTACTCCTTCGACACCCCGCCTGGTTTTACCCAACAAAATGAAGCTCCGCTATTAGGACCTAAAAGTATTGGTTTAAACTCACTACTATCATGAACTAAATAATATGCATACAAAGTATATTCTCTAAATTATTATATGGCTGAATTTTTTTCTTTTCAATAATATTTATGCTGCAATTTCTCATTGACACTATTTTGCTCACCTATAATATAAATTCAGATGCATACATTAAAAAATCAATAATTTTGTGTCATTTTAAAATATACTTTATTAAAATATTAGAATATTTTATTCTGCCCAAATAGAGTTAATGTGTACATTGTGTAGTGTAGGCTCTGTTGCATCTAACAACCAGTCCTGTCCTGTGTGTACTGTGTAGGTTGCATAATTCTTACTGATAAAGAAAAGTAAACTATAAAAATGAAACACACAATAAAAACTTGAACAACATAAATTTTCTGAAACTCAAATTCAATCCAACAAACAAAATCATGGATTTTGTTACTCTGTTCTTGCCTTTTTTCCTTGTCAAGCTTGTTCTTAAATTAAAGTATCCCAATCCCAATTCCATCATTACAAGTCGTATCTTCCAAGCAACCTTCCACTACTACCATCATCATCCCTAATTCCATTTCATTCTCTACACACTTTCTTCAATGTCATTATATATATACACATTTCATAGCTCAGAAAAATTCTCAATTTTTTTATTTTATTTAACCCAAAACCCTGAATTTTTGAAACATGAGCACATTCATATAAATAAGAAAATTTCCCATTTTTGATAAACCGATTTAGAATCATGGGTATGAAAAAAGATTCAATTTTGAATCATGGGTATGAATAAATTTTCGATTTTGAATACTGGGTATTGATAATTCAAGCATGACAGGTTTAACAGTTCAAACCCCATTTCAAATGCAATCATTTGGCATTTTCCTCCGTGAACCACCGCAAAATGATGTCACTGACGGCGATAACCATCGGAAACCGACACCGGCGATGAAGAAAACCATCAAGAAGACATTGATCATGGATGAAACTTCGTTAGAAAACCCTGATTTGGGTCCATTTCTTTTGAAGATGGCAAGAGATACCATAGCTTCTGGTGAAAATCCAGAGAAAGCTTTGGATTATGCAATTCGGGCATCCAAATGTTTTGAACGGGTTTCGGGTCCGGGTGTGGATCTTGCCACGTGTTTACATGTTGTTGCTGCAATTTATTGTAGTTTGGGGAATTTGGATGAGGCTATTGAGGAATTGGAACGGTCTATTTTGTTGTTGGATGTTAAAAACGGGTCGGGTCATGCTATGGTGAAATTCTCTGGGTATATGCAACTTGGTGATACCTATTCTATGACTGGACAATTGGATAGATCCATTTTGTGTTATGAGTCCGGTTTGAAGATCCAAATGGATATTTTGGGCAAGTCTGACCCGAGAGTTGCAGAAACTTGCAGGTAAAGTTATCAGTACTGACTAAACATGTCTTGTTTCCCCCCACACAAATATTTTTATGCACAAATAGCATGTTAGTTGTTATTCGCCCTTTCTAAATTGATTAGAATCCCCTATGTACCACCTATCGGGAAATATTTTATTTTATATTCTGGTAGTATAAATTTTATCGGGAAATATCTTATGGTAGTGCAAATCTTACTGGAAGCTATCTTCTGGTATTGCAAATTGTAACAGGAGATATTTTCTTGTAGTGCTTTTTTCAGTGTGAATAATGCAGGGGGTGAAGAACAACTATCTAAGATAATATCCATTTTTAGATTGATGATGGATGAATTAAAGATAAGGAGATAAGGATAAGAAATTAAGATTGATGATTATGTATTGATTTTTTATGTTTGTTGATGAGTTCTTTGCATTTTTGTTTTGGATATGGTGTGCAACTTAACTGCTTGTTTAGTGAAACTTTTGTAAACAGCATATTATTTATGTTGTGTGATGGACATAAGAGAAGTTCATAAAATTGAATTTGTTAGTTATTTACTTGGATTAGGACTTAGGAGTTAGGACATATGTGATAAAGTGCTAATTTTTTTTTAACTAATTGGTTACCTTGAATGGCAGATACTTAGCTGAAGCCCATGTTCAAGCCATGCAATTCGACGATGCAGAGCATTTCTGCAAGAAGACACTTGAAATTCATCGGGAGCATTGCTCACCCGCTTCCCTTACTGAAGCAGCTGACCGACGTCTCATGGCTCTTATATGTGAAGCAAAGGGAGATTACGAACCAGCACTCGAGCACCTTGTCCTAGCCAGCATGTCAATGATTGCTAACGGACAAGATAACGAGGTTGCAGCTATTGATGTTAGTATCGGAGATATTTACACGTCGCTGTGTCGTTTTGACGAAGCTGTTTTCGCCTATCAGAAAGCACTGACAGTGTTCAAATCTACCAAGGGCGAAAATCACAGTTCCGTGGCTTTAGTGTACATTCGACTTGCCGATCTTTACTACAAGACAGGAAAATTAAGAGAGTCAATGTCCTATTGCGAAAACGCTTTAAGAATATACAGTAAACCTGTGCCTGGAATAACCGCCGGAGAGATTGCGAGCGGTTTGACTGAAATATCTGCAATCTATGAAGCTCTAAACGAGCCTGAGGAAGCGCTGAAGCTCTTGCAGAAGGCGGTGAAACTATTGGAAGGTATCCCTGGACAATACAGGACAGTTGCAGGAATAGAAGCTCAAATGGGAGTGATGTTCTACATGGTTGGTCGGCATGTGGATGCTTGGAAATCTTTTGATAATGCTGTCACCAAGCTGAGAGCTGGCGGGGAGAGGAAATCTGCGTTTTTTGGATTTGTGTTGAACCAGATGGGTTTGGCGTGCGTTCAACTGTATAAAATAGAAGAGGCTGCTACTCATTTTGAAGAAGCTAGGGAGATATTGGAGAGGGAGTGTGGAACCTATCATTTGGACACTCTTGGTGTGTATAGCAACCTAGCTGCAACTTATGATGCATTGGGAAGGTAAAAAAACTTTCTCTTTGTTTACAATGAAGTTTGCTTGCATTTGTATTTGAAGTCATGGATCCGGAGTAAAAATATCACGCATTTGTATGAGTCTTGACAATTCGGATTACACATTTGTTGATTCAGTTTTATACAATGTTGGCCATTAATTAAAATCTGACGGTTGATATTAGTAACTGTGTGTCTAATCCAAATCCTGTAGTCATGGATCCAAATTTCTTGTAGTTAGAGAATCACGCATTTGGCGCAGTCATGCAATCTAGTTCACGTTCCAAATTTACCATGTTAAATTGAGTCCAAAAAATACAAGTATGAACACAAGTCATTCAATCTTGACCTAACGGATTTATCATTATGTCTCCCAAGTTCACTTTGGCATTGTTTGGTTTCTCCACTTTTTGTTGCATTGCAAATACCAGGACAATATGATTGCTTTTTGATGGATGAAAATAATTATCTTTAATACAGAGTTGAAGATGCCATTCAAATATTGGAATACATACTCAAAATGAGAGAAGAAAAACTTGGAACTGCAAATCCAGATGTCGATGATGAAAAGAAAAGACTGTTTGAGCTTTTGAAAGAAGCTGGAAGAATTCGGAGCAAAAAGGGAAAATCTCTTGAAAACCTTATAGATTCAAACTCCTTAAAGATGAAGAAAGAAGGAAGAAGAAGATGGAGTGCATTTGGTTTTAGAACATAAGAGAGGTCGTGTTAAAAAATCGGTCTCTTTTGTTTTGCACTTTTGAGAATTTGTGAAGGTTTTAGACTGGAGAAACTACCTTTGTTCCTAAATATTTTAACATAATGCAAGTTTCCCATAACCTTTGTCACATGACTTAGTTTTTTGATGCAAAAATGAAAGAAAGAGAGAGGAAATTAATTGTGACCTTATTTTTACTTGTGAGTTATGTGAAGGAAAGTCATGTAGAAGTGTGATATATAAGTATAAGTATATACTAATACATTTTGTTTCCCTTTCTCTACTTTCTTGCTGATAGTCTTTATTTTTCACATGCTTTTCATAACTAATCTTATACTAACCCACTGTAATTAGAATTTTGAATCCCAGTAGGCACTACCAAGGTATCCTTGCAGCTTAGGTCTGCTATGAGATTAATTCTCAAATCGACGGCGAAACATCTGCGTTATTGTTTTTACCAGGACTGAACTACACCTCACAACTATTTTCAAGCAGCTCCTTTGTTGGTGAGATTTGTATTGTTTTTTACTCATGAAATTTGTGTTTCAGAACATTGAAATATTCAAAAAAAGTTAACAGAATAAAATGAAATATAACTTCTTTTTTCTTTTTATGAACTTAAGAAGAGTCTAAATTACTGCTTCATCTCCAATTCAAATAACTACATAAAAAAAAGTACCATCTACATATAGTATGTGGCAACATTTTTCAATTTCAAAAGCTACAAAGCGTAGTTTCTGCAAAATCACCGTATCCACTGTGATACCATGGAGCATCTAGAAAGAGTAAAACTAACAAAGATCAAAACCCACTTGCTTTGTTCGCCTGATATGTAACATACCACTCGAACACAAGTTTCCTTTTCTCATCCACCAAGAAATCACTGATATGTAACATACGCACCTCTTCCTCATACTTAGACTTAATAAACTCAATCAGCTCCTGATCCAACTTCCTCAGCATCTCCCCATTCTCTATACCCTCAGCAACATACTTGTTATAACATCTCTTCAATAACTTTTGCTCATCCAATGGAACATACTGAGAAGCAGGGACATAGCGACTCTCAACCTCGACTGTCTCCTTTGCCAGCTGTTTCTCCAGCAACATAATCTGATGACGGTGGTAAGCAATATCCGCTTCAATCTGTGATGTCCGTCCCTTCCTCGCAGCATCAAACTCCGATAGTTGACGCATCAGCATTGCTGCATATACAATGTCATGGATGAAAACATGCGTGGAAAGTGAGACTTTCTTCTGAAAATCATCGAGGATTTCAGACCCTTGTTTGGAATTGAGAAAGCTACAAAACTTCATCATGGCCGTGGGAGTGCATTTATGGTTTTCAGTCCAGAAACCACGCTGAATCGCCAAGGACATTACGTTGTCACGGACAACATTGGAACTGATGAGAGTTATTTTCCTCACATTGGCGATGAAACTCTTAGCAGTAATGAAGTGTCTTGCCAGCTCGGTTGTTGTCCAGGTTTGAACTGGAATGCCTGTGCCCTCCAAGGGTTTGAGGACCAACCTTAGTTCTTCAGAAAGGTCCTTAGTGCCTGCCATATATAAACACAAGAACAAGCTGTAGAGAAATTATGGGAGATGTTGTTCTTGTGTCTAAAAAGAAAGCACAAAGGAAGAATATAAGAAGGCAATCTTGAGAGAGAGAGAGGTTAGATTAAGGGACGTTCAATTTTTCAGATATTGCTCATTGAGTTACACACCTTCTAAGTTGGGAAGTGTCATATCTCTTCTCTTATATTTTTAAATATTAGGTTTGCTACAACTAAACCCTATATTTTTCCTCCTAAATTGTAGTATTAAATACTCTCAATTACATTTTTTGTTTTTGACAAATAATGATGACACCAATTTTCACCTCAATTTTTTCACTTCTCATTCATTAGTCAAAAATAAAAGTAAAAACTAATTTTTGACACTATTTTTTTGTTTTTCCTCATATTTTTTACGCATAATTTTTTATTATGCATGGCTAATTTAATTTTTTCTTAATGTTTTTGCCTTTTTTTTATAATGTTTTTGTTTTTCTTGAAGGCTTTAATTCAGGATGGTAGTACAATCAAATAGTCATTGAGATTTTTGTCTTTCTAAGTAGTCATTAGTCCCTTCTAAGTTGGCAACCTTAGAATGATTTATTTTGTTAAAGTAGAGACTTAAGTAAATCAATCACAATAATAAAAAATTTACTTTTCATCTTCTACTTATCTCTTTGATGAATTAATAAACATCCATATTTTTTTTATGTAGAATTATTTTTATAATGTTACCTAGAAGCTATTTTTTTGTGGTTGTCAAAATATATACAAATTATTCAATACGATAATTTATCTGAAACTACGTTTTCAATTTCACACGGGTGAAACTCTAGTATTAATAACTTAAATTACGTATCTAACTTCACACTTACAAAAAGTAACTAGTTAAAAATTGGTTCAGTAGTGATTGACGTGGACTTAGTAGGGAGGACTGTGGTTCGATATTCCACAATTGTGTTTGACAAGGAACTGAAACTATTTATTGTCATAATTCGTCCCTAACTTTGGACTACAAGTGTATCTTTTCCCTAAGAACTAAAGAGTAAAAGTCAAACTCAAAACACAATAACATCATGAAAGAAATGGTTCATTTATGAGTTTAAATGTACTCCATGTGATCTTATTTATAAACAAATTTTACTTTTTAGATATATTAAATAATTAATGTATCTAGTTTACACTAGACTAGATAGTGTAGAGTAGATACATTAATTTTTTGATGTATTTCAAAAGTAAAATTTGCTTATAATTAAGATCGGAAGGAGTAAAATTGAGAATAAATCATTGAGGTCAAATGCAAAATTGTTGAAAGAGAATTTTTATGTCCATTGCGACCCTACTCAACTTAAAAGAGTATTTTCTATAGTGAAATTTGCTCAGTTAACTTATACTCCTTCCGTTCCAAATTATAAAGAAAAAGAAAAAATCATACTTCATTCCTTAATTCATTGGACCCAAAAAAAGTGTTTTTCCCTTATATTTTAGGACGGGTGAAATACTATAATTAAAGTCATGCAGCAAGTGTTATCTTTGCTGCCCACCTTCATACCAAAATATAAATCGTTTTGACCATATCATATAAATTAAGAAATATAATTAATGTTATATGAAAAAGATAAATTATGAGTTGATTTACAAAATTGTCCTTCATTAATGTTATAGAAAAAATAAATTGAAGAAGTAAATGAATAGAGATTAATAGTATTAAATGTTTCATTGACATTGTAAAATGACTTAGGGCATGTTTGAAACCGTTTTGGTTTGTAGTTTTTAAAATGTGTTTTAGGTCCTATTTGGTTCAAGATTTTTGGAGGGGAAAAGAGAATATTTTAAATTTTTATGTTTTATTCAAATTTTAAACGAGGAGAAGGGATGATTAATTTACTTTTTTATCCTTAACAAAAAATAAAACTTAAATTTTTAATATTCCAACAAAGATAATTTAGAATTTTAATTAAAAAATGTTGATAATTTTATCAACATAATAAATTATATTTTCTCTCACTTTAACTCTTTAAAAATTCCTCCCCTCATCTATCCTCCCCCTCGATTGAACCAAACACACTCTAACAAAACTTCTTAAACTTATTTTACTTTTTTTATGTTTAAGAACTGATATATAAAAAACAATTTTTGATCATGGTATAAAGTGAAACTGATTTGGTTTAAGCCTATAACTACTAACAAGTGGAAAAAAAAACCAAAGCTTTGTTCTTCACTCGAGTGAGTGAATTCACGCTATGCTTCTTCTTCTTCTTCTTCTTGCTCCAAACAACTGAGTAACAGAAACAACAACACAGTAACAATGAAAACAGACACAATCATAGAAACAACAACCTCATCAAACAACATCATAGATCATAATCATCATCTTCCTCTTCGTCTCCTCAGATCCGACATAGTGACACCTGCTCCTACTTTCTCTCATTCCACAATCGATTTCCTTCCTCACTTTGCAGGTTACTCATGGATCGCTTATGGAGCTTCTTCAATTCTCACCATTACCCATTTCCCTTCTCCTCTTTCTTCTCCTCAAACTCGCATCGGTCCTATTTTTCGTCAATTCTTTGAACTCTCTTCTCATCATTCTTCACCTGTTTCTTCTGTTTCTTGGTCCCCCAAAACTCCTTCTTCTGGTTCTCTTGCTGCTTCTGCTGAAAATTGCATCTGGGTTTTTCATCATGATTCTCTTGCGTCCAAAGGTAACTTAAAGTTTCAATTTTTCGAGTACTTTTTTTAATTATTATTGGGTTTTTGTCTCATTGCTGAAATAGTTAATATCATGGATAAAGATGATATTTTTAATAGTTTTTGCCGTTTAAGGGGTAGTTACTTGTGGGTTTAGTTCAATTATTCAATGCAAATGAAGCACATACATAGACGCGGGTACCGGACACTGACACTTGATACAAGTAACAATTTAAGAATATGGTAATGATTGAATAAATGTGTTGGTGATGAACACGGACACACATTCAATCTGAAGTGTCCGTGATACATAAATGTTGCACCATTAGTTTGTTGTGGTTTTTGGGTGATTTGATAAGGACTGATAGAACATTACTTGGAGGATGATGTTGGGGTCTAGGTAATTTATGCTTGGTTAGAGAAAAATCACTTTTGTTATTAATTAAGATTAAGATAGTTCTACAAGATTGTGTGAGACGGTTGTGATTATTTGATGTGAAATCAGCTGCAAGTCTTCTCTTGATCCTTTTTATGTAGGTACTAGGTAACCAAGAGCTGTGAGTAGTGTGTACATTTAGCTTCTTAAGAGTTTTCATTGGTAAACTTATACTAAGAGTCGACAAAGTATGGTTCTTGAGTCACAACTTTGAGTATTTGTGAACTCACAAATTTCTAACTATTGAGTTTCTGTCGAACTCTGAAAATTAAGGGAAGTTGAGTTGGAGAAAATTTAAAAAAGGTTTGGCTTTTGAGAACTTTTTCAACAGCATTTTTTGGAAAGTGAAGATTTCAGTTAATATTAAAAGGTTTCCTTAAGTTTTAATTCAGAGCTAATTCAGCTACTCATAAATTACGTACACCAATCTGTGATATTGTTTGGAATAAATGCCTAAGAAACAGGCCTTCTACGTATTACTATTATATTATGAATTTATGAGGTCTGTCCACCTTTATATGCAGTCACAAGACAATTTAGTATTGTCTATTTTGGAGGGATTTAGATATGAAAAGAGAGTGGAAAGCTTTAGATTACATGTATTGTTTTTTCTTGTTCTTTCTTTTGTACTTATTATTATTTTTCCATGGGGGACATCTTAATCTTATCCCTTGCTCTTACATTTCTTTCTTTCTTGTTGCTAAAATGTTTATTATTCTCAGAGAAGGATAGAAAATTATACAATAGAAAAATGAGACACTTATTTGATTAGCTTTATATATTAAAACCACAATTGTGACTCATATTCAGGTTCTTTTTGTTGGAGTCAGAATGCAGTGCTTGTACAACGTACAAAAGTGGAGACCATCAGATGGACAGGATCAGGGGATGGAATTATTTCTGGTGGAATGGAGGTAGTTTTCTGGAAAAAGAGTAACAAATGTTGGGAAATTGCATGGAAGTTTAAGGCTGATCAGCCGCAAACACTCGTAAGTGCAACCTGGTCTATTGACGGCCCTTCAGCAACTGCAGCATGTCCTAATAAAGAACAGATTAAAGGGTCCTTAATCAGTCAGGGAAGCAAATGTGTGTTAGTATGTCAAAGCAATGAACTATCTGAATATTTAAAAGTCAAACTACAGCATCCTTTACCTATTGTGACGATTCAATGGAGACCATCAAGTGGAAAACTATCAAACCGATATGGTAGGTATTCAAAAAGGAATGTGTTACTGACATGCTGCTTAGACGGAACTGCAAGGTTATGGTGTGAGATTGATAATGGAAAGGCCAAGAGGGCCGGGAAGAACATGGGATGCTCTTTTTGTGTTGTTGCTGTTATTGAGATTAGTCAGTGTTTAAATGGAACTCTTGGTTCAGATGTATTTGTGACATGGGGGACAGAAATCGAGGGGTTAGTTAGAAGAGTTGAAGATGACAAACTGAATTTTTCGAAAGAAGGATTTGAGCATGACATTAGAAAATGTGACTGGTTAGTTGGATTTGGTCCTGGATTGCTGCTTAGCTTTTGGGCTGTCCACTGTCTTGACGATGTTTCCCCACTAAGATTCCCCCGAGTTACATTATGGAGGAAACATGAAATCCAAAGCCACGACATAGGAAACATTTATAAGTTTGATTCATCTGATTTTAAAAATGCATTGCTTCTGCATAAAGTCATTATATCAAGAAACTCCTTGTCTGGTCCACCGAGCATATGCTCTCCACTTCAGCTTTTACCTTGTAATTCCTTAGTTTGGTCATTTTTTAATTTTCAAGAATTACACGATGCAGTTGAGAGCTCCCTTGACAATGGTAAAACAGATAAAATCTCCTCTGATTTGACCGGTGGGTCGTTAAACTTAGATGGACATAGTGAGAAAATATTAAAGGTTTCAATTCATCCTTGTACTTGTGAAGCTCAAGTTGCTGCTTCTCTTGATTCTAATGGACTGCTTCTTTTTTGGTCACTTTCTAATATTTCAAACTCCATTTTGGGATGTCCAACATTTGTCCCTACTTGGGAACTCTGTGGAAAGCTTGCAACTCAACACTCATGCTCCATGTATACAAGCTTGACATGGGCACCTTCAATATTTAATGAGCAACTGGTTTTTTTTATGGGTCATACCAGGGGGGTTGATTGCTTCATAGTCAATATTGGTCGAACTGAAGAAGAAAACATAGAATGTCACTATTTATGCACTATTCCCTTCATTGGTCATGGTCCTTATGAGGTTGGCCCACATGATATATTTGCAATTCCTTTGAACTCTACTTGTAATAAAACATTTTGTAACAATAAACTAGTGCTATTGGCAATTTGGACGGGGAGATTTCAAGCCCTATCCTGGGAAGTTAACTTGCACTCTTTTGACATGTCAACAAGCTGTTGTGAATGCAACTTTAATGCTAAAAGCCTTGATGAAAACAGCGTTTGGGCATTTGAAAGTACATTTGCTAGTAAAAGATATTGCATTACTGTAATTCCATGTTCGTCCAAGTTTCCGAATTCCAATGATCTGGTTACAAGTTTTGCAGTGGCGGATCCAAGCACCCTGAGTCACAACCAAGAGCTTGGCTTTGCAAATGATCTTTGTAGTAGCTGTCCTACATATATCTTGGCCACAGGCTGCTCTGATGGTAGCTTGAAACTTTGGAAAACTAACCGGGGCAATCCGTTGACCCTGCACTTGCCATGGGAGCTTGTGGGTATGTTTATTGCACATAATGGTCCTGTCAAGGGTATATGTTTTACTGATTGTGGTCAGAAGGTTGCTACGTTCTGCAATGAAAATGATTCAAGTGCTGTCAATACCATCCATATATGGGACGCTGTAAATCTGATCACTGCAGGGACTTTTATTTTAGAAGATACATTAATGCTCGAAAGTGATGTTATTACTCTCAAGTGGCTAAATTTAGGAACTGGTGAGTTATTGCTTGGAGTTTGTTTGCAAAATGAATTGCAAGTATATGCTCGGAAACGTTATAACGGTCTGACATGGTCAAACTCAGTAAATTTTCCAAAATTGAATGTATGGTCTCACATTGCATTTGCTCGCACTTCCCTTCCAATAAATGATTTCTTATGGGGACCAAGAGCTGCTGCAGTGGTAGTTCATGGAAACTACTTCAGTATATTTAGTCACTGGTCGTTCCATGTAGATAAAACACAAAAGAGTAATTTTCATTCTCATAACTCAGATCCAAGAGCCTATAATTGCAAGGGTGAAAATTATGAAGACTTAAGTTCTGCAATTTTTACTGATTGTGACATTGGTGTTTCCGGAGAGCTTTCAGTTGGAGACAGTCATGCAGACTGTGATTCCAAGCAGTCCATCACAAATAATGTGAAGGACAATAACCTATACAGTAGCTTGTTTCTTGCCAAGGAACAATTAAAATATGAACTCCTTAGCAAGGTTGGTTTGTGGAGTATCTTAGAAGTAGCTGAGTTGATTAGTGGATCTTTGCCTACTTATCACCCTAATGTACTTCTTACCAATATAAGTTCAGGTAATGTTTGCGTAAATTGTTTTCTTCTTTGGATGACTCATTACTTGGCTAATTTGCTAAGCATTTGATGAGTATTATATCATCTTTTTCATGTTGCATTATTTTTTTTGATATTTTTCAGGCAACTGGAAACGGGCTTATGTAGCTGTTAAGCATCTTGTTGAATGCCTCATTTCTAATTGTGATCCTAAAACGGCACAGATCAGCAAAAGGAATGGTCTTTCAAGTATTGTATTGTCAGATTATCTAGAAGGCCGTATGTCGGAAAGTTTCCAAGATAAGGGATTCAATTGGAGTGGGGATGTTTCTTCAATTGCATCATTTTCACAGGCTCAAAGTAGCTCGATCCAGTTTCCATATCATTCGGATTCCATTGCTGAAAATAAAAGCAGTTCCACCTCAACTAGATCTAAGCTTACTGGCTTTATTCAATCTCTAGAGAAATTTCCTGATTTACCATGTTTGACCAACTTAGAAAGGACAGAGATTCTCTCAATCATTGATCTTCTCAGTGAAGTTAGTGATCTAGGCTCATCTTCTGCATATCAAAGTCTTGATGAACCTGGGCGAAGGTATTATTGAACCTATTCAGTATTTTTTTTTGGTTTCTTGTTAAATCTTCCTGTTTGGTGGATTTTTTTTCCTGTTACCTTATGATTTTTGTAGCATCGAGAATTCATATGAATTCAGATATTTATATATCTAGAAATACATGCGGCAGTGATATTGCGCAACCTGATGAATATTTTGTTGCTTTTTTTGTACATGGTAGTGATGTGGTCTCTAAACTTTTCATTATAGGTTTTGGGTTGCTCTAAGGTTTCAGCAACTTCTTTTTCAAAGAAAGTTTGGTAGAGCTGGATCTGTCGAAGAGATGTTCATTGACTCAAGGTTGTTCGTATGGGCTTACCATTCTGATTGTGTAGAAAATTTATTTGGTTCTGTCATACCCAATGAACCATCATGGCAAGAAATGCGTGCTCTGGGTATGGGCTTTTGGTATGCTAACATACCTCAATTGCGTGCAAGGGTAATGCTTGATCCTGTTCTCTTTTGCATTCTTCTCTGTGTTGTATACGAGAAAACAAGCAAAAACAAAATCTTGAAATTATAGCCTTCATAGTTAACACTGATTATTGATGTTGCAAGAAAACAGGGATCTCTAATTAGCTTAAAAAATTGGCATGTGAAAGAAAAAATTATTTGACAAATTTCTGATTTATGTGATTATCATTTGTGGATTATTGGCGTCATACATAAAATATTTTGTCGTTTAGTACTCTTTTCCAATTCTTGATAGCTTAAATACTTTCATTATTCCTTTTAACTCTAGATGGAGAAATTAGCAAGAGCACAATATTTGAAGAACAAAAATCCCAAGGATTGTGCATTGCTGTATATTGCATTGAACAGAGTTCAAGTTTTAGCCAGCCTTTTTAAAATCAGTAGGGATGAGAAGGACAAGCCTTTAGTGGGTTTTCTCGCGCGCAATTTTCAGGTAAAATGTCTTACAGCACATCTGCAAATACTGTGGTTTTTTCGGATGATTCCTTCATTAAACCTGCAAAGGATGAAGGGACGACTAATTAGACCAATGTTTTCAAACCAGACGGAACTGGTCGGTTCAACCAGTTGAACTAAGAATCGGCTAGTTTTCCGGTTAGTTTGATCTCGGTTGCACTGCAGTTTGGTTGAACTGGGCTGCATTGGTTGAACTGTGCATGATTTGTTTTTTGTTTTTAATATGGAGGGCGCAAATTTGAAATTTCCTTGTTGTACATGCATTTGTTTTGTCACATTTATGGTGTTAAATCCTTAAAGTAATTATAAATAGTTGATTACAGGATGAAAAAAACAAAGCTGCTGCTTTAAAAAATGCTTATGTCTTATTGGGAAAGCATCAGCTGGAATTGGCAGTTGCTTTCTTTTTGCTTGGAGGTGATCATTCTTCTGCTATAAATGTGTGTGCTAAGAACCTTGGGGATGAACAGCTTGCACTAGTCATTTGTCGCCTGGTTGAGGGCCATGGCGGACCATTAGAGCAACACCTAATTACTAAGTATATATTTCCGTCTGCAACCGATAGAGGAGACTACTGGCTGGCTAGCCTTCTGGAGGTCCCCAAAATACTTTCATTCAATTTAATCCAATGAAAACATTTTCTTATATTCTGCTTACAATGGCTTTTTTCGTACTTGATCCTAACTGTAACTAGCTCTCTTTGATTTGCAGTGGGAAATGGGTAATTGCTATCAATCTTTTCATAGAATGCTAGAGTTTTCAGTAAACACTGTGGTTCCAGAATCCACCATCATGTCCAATTCTGGTTCTTTTCTGGACCCTACTGTTGGTTTTTATTGTCAAATGCTTGCAACAAAGAATAGCACGCGGAATGCTGTAGGAGAGCGAAATTCTGCCATCCTTTCAAGGTGGGCAGCCTTGATGACAGTTACTGCCCTCAAAAGATGCGGTATACCTGTAAGTTTATTTTACATATTACACGATGCTTTGATTTTTGAGATTGTACTTTTTAAAATGAGTAAACTTAATTACAATCATATCTAGCCATATCAAGTTATTCTGTTTAAACTTCCAACTATTTGTTGAATGTGTCTTGAGATGTGTTTACCTTTGGCTGGGTGACATGAAACTGTGTACTTTCCCACTTTGTTCTTCATATGCGAGAAATATGTCCTGTACCTTCAATAACTTTATATTTAGATGTCGTTACATTTTTTTTATGAAAGTGGAAAAGTTAGTGTGTGATAAACCTTGTTTATAGAATTGTTCTTTTTAGAAGAGATTATTGTCTTCCTTTTTGTGGTATAATTCTTATGCCTTTTTTCATGTAAGTGTGCCCACTTGTTGCTCCTAAGAAGATTCTGTCATGCAGATGATTTATTTATTTTTTATTTGTGGTAGCTCAAGATAAATATTCACAACTGCTTTTCTGTGTCTAAAGTTTTATGTGCGTACTTATGTTTATGGTTCGTAATCATTTGTAATGTTCTCTTGTTTTAAGCTTGAGGCATTGGAGTATTTCTCATCTTCACTGAGCATGCTTGGGACTGCAGATCAAGAGAATGAATTGGGCGATTGTCTGTCCAGTACATTAAACCCTTTGCCAAGAAAATCCTCTAACTGGTCATCTGCTGATGCATCTGTGCATCTGGAGTTTCATGGTAAATTGAATTTGGCACTTTGCTACATATCAAAAGTGATAAGAGAGCATCCAAGTTGGCCTGGCACTTTTACAGAATCTGATGCTGAAGCCTCTTATTCTGAAGAGTGCATGATTCAATATGAAAAATCAAATAATAGTTTTAAACAAAAGTTATACGCGGTGTTTGATCTTTTCGAACAAAGGTTTTTACTGAATCCACGCTATCTAATCAGCAGGGTATGCTTTCCTATTTCAGTTTTCTTAAAAAAGTTCCCCTTTTGTGTGCGTGACCGATGGACTTTGATTTTTGTGGAAGTTATAGTGATCACTTTCTTTCCAATTCCTCTTTTATCTGCAGATCTTACTCTTGCTTTACCATCATGGACTATGGTACATTGGGTATGATGTGACCGATGGAAGCACTCAAAGAGAACTGTTTCAAAAGAAGAGCGATACATTTGATGTTTCTAATTTATCTCATCCTCAGTTGTTCAAATCCCTGTTTAAAACTGCAGAAGAAATCTCCTTTTTGTATTCAAGATTTTTTTCTGCCTGCGGTATGGAATATTCTCAACAAAGTTCAACTCTTGAGAAAGGTGAATTGACTGACATTAGATCTAAATTGCTGGATGCTTCGGCGTGTCACTTTGAAGGTCTTCTGATTTCAATGTGGTATTTAAGATCTGTTTTGAGGAGTCAACAGAGGTCTATTAGCAAAGATCTTGTCAAAAAGCATCTGGAAATCGTTGATTTATTTCAATATTATTTATATTTTTCATTAGCTTGGCTTCACAGAAACTCAGAAGCCCTTTTATTTATGGTGCAACCTTTCTTGATTGCACATGATGGTTGCAATCCTTATGAGGTTGATATGGTGAACCTGAAGAAGCTTATCCCTAAAGTTGCGCAGTTATTGGCTCAAAATTCTTTCATAACTAATATAGAAAACTTTCAAGTATCCAAATGTGCAGTGGATAAACCAGGCGCAGATATAAAGTGTCCATTTCCTGAAGATGAAAGATGGAAGATTTTAGGGACCTGCTTGTGGCAGCATATGTCTAGATTCATGATGTCTAACTTGAATTTGGTACTTGCTAAACTTGAAGATGAAAATTTATCTAGCTCTTTCCACAGATATAGGGAATCTAATACTCCAAATATGAATCGTTCTCCTAGAAATATGGATTTTGATAGCATCGACTTGCCAGAGCAGATTCTATTAGTCACATTTAGCTTATGTGAATTACTGATGACAACCGTTGCTCACATTTCTTCTTATCATGTTAAACACCTTGCACAATTTTGGTGGCAGAAATTGGAGAATGATTCGAATGCTACGACTCTTGAATGGTTAAAACAAACAAGTCAATCAGAATCCAATCAGCACGAAAACCTGGATGTTTCAGAATTGGTGAACAAGAAAGATAACTCTTTAGTTCATCAGTTGTTATGGGATCACTGTGCTAATCCCAAATTGATACGTGACTGCTTTGCACAAGAAAAACTCAATTGGTCAAACGATTTGGACCAAAAGCCTACTAAAGGATGGAATGACCTGTATACAATTATGACAGGTTTGCATAAAACTGATGAGTCACCTGATGATGAACGCAAAGTTGGCAAAATACTTGCTAATCATGAAGTGGGATCTCCAGTTAAAGGGACGTTTCTTAGTGGCCAAGCTTCTGCAAGACCCAAACAGAAAGATATTACTTGTGCAAATATTGATGACTTTCAGAGTCCCAGAGAAATTTACAGGAGAAATGGAGAACTCTTGGAGGTGGTTAATTATCTCTTCTATCTAATCATTTTCATAAGGCAACATATATGTAAATATAAGAATAACTTTGATGCTATGTTTGAGCAGGCACTGTGTATAAACTCTACCAATCAACAAGAAGCTGCAGTTGCTAGCAACCGAAAGGTTTGTCCTCTTAATTTCCCGTCACTCTGAACCTTTGGATGGTTTTATTTTTAAGTACCCTTTACTTGTATAATAATTTGCATTGAAGGACCAACATATTTTGTAACTAAAGATATGAATACAGTATTTTATTGAGATTGTAATGGTTATAGTATCATTATTGCCATTATAATATGAAATTATTATTTTATAACTATAAACATATAATTATTTTACGACTCTACTTAGTTTTCTTCTTAGACCCTTTGTGTTAAATTTCATTTCAATCAAGCGGACATTATAGAAATTTTATCATCCATCATTTGAATATACAGTGAAGTGTTTAAATGTCTATGTTTCCTCTTATCTAATTCAGGGTATAGTATTCTTTCACTTGGAGGATGAGATTCCTTTTAGTGGCGCAGCAGACCTTTTGTGGACCAAGGCCGATTGGCCACTAAACGGATGGGCAGGTTCAGAATCCACCCCTGCTCCTACTTGTGTTTCTGCTGGTGTTGGCCTTGGAAGAAAGAAAGGGGCGCACCTCGGTCTTGGTGGGGCAACTGTTGGTATGGATTCTTCAGCTTGGCCTAGCAGAGACTTCACAGGCGGTGGAGCATTAGGTATGCCAGGTTATGCTGGTATTGGTGCCTCTGGATTGGGTTGGGAAACTCAACAAGACTTTGAAGATTTTATCGATCCACCTGCCACTTTGGAGAATACAAGTACCAGGGCTTTTTCTAGTCATCCAATGAGGCCTTACTTCTTGGTTGGTTCAAGCAATACACACATTTACCTGTGGGAGGTAATAAAAATTTAAATTAAATTAAATTTACATACATTCATGATGATAAATGTGATTGTAGATGTAGAAACAATTGTTAAGATGCTTCTTTGTCATCAAATGGTTTCTTCTTTTGTGTTTTGAAGGACGAATTTGTCTTTATTGTCACATTTACATGTTTACAGTTCAATAAGGACAAAGCTACTGCTACATATGGAGTGCTGCCTGCTGCCAATGTCCCTCCACCTTATGCTCTGGCGTCAATTTCAGCTTTACAATTCGACCATTTTGGACATCGTTTTGCCAGTGCTGCATTAGATGGAACCGTATGTACATGGCAGCTGGAGGTAGGAGGAAGGAGCAATGTCCGTCCAACAGAATCATCCCTCTGCTTTAATGGCCAAGCATCGTATGTACTTTGTTTTTCAGAACTGAGTTGTGATTTTAGTCACTCTTCACTTTAAGTTGTGTTTGGGTGTTAACATTTGATTTGAAATACAAGCATCGTGAAAATTACAATTAGCTTTTAAAACATTATTTTTCAGTTTCTGGTCTGCACTGTATGAAAAATACAAATAAATTTTTAAATGTTATTTTCCTAGTTGATTATATTTACCATTTGAGTAATTTCTAGGGTGGAGTTCAAAAAGTGTATTTTTTTTTTGTTTGTATGTTGATATGTTTAATTATTGCTTTTTCTTTACTATAGACGTTATTTGTTTTGATTTACCCGTGTAATTGACTAATTGAATATCTATTTTATGTTTGATTTCAGGGATGTCACATATGTTTCCTCTAGTGGATCAATAATAGCTGTGGCTGGATATAGCTCTAGTGGTGTTAATGTGGTTATATGGGATACTTTAGCTCCACCTTCAACTTCTCGAGCTTCCATTTTATGTCATGAAGGTTTATTTCTAAACTATACAGATTAATGAATGTTAATATGTCATCCCAAAGGCTTGAGCCGTAAGGTGGTACATGAATTTTTTATATTTTTGTAGCATCTCTGACTCCTTTACGCAAGAGCTGTTCGAGCTTGAAGTATAGAGCTATTGATATTGTACATGTCCATCTATTATTTGTCTAAAAGAAGGGTGACCAAATTTGAACTCTAGACTAATTACTCATAAACGGGCCATTTTTAATGTCTGTTTGGGAGTTTAGGAAGGAAGGGGAGCCATAAAGTTTGAGTAATTAGGTGAAGATACATTAGTGGTTTTACATTTTTATTACATTTCTAACATCTCATGAACTGATCATCTCAAAAGTACAAGTTGTTGGTTGAATGAACATGAATGGTTTTATACAAATAAAAACCCCTTCAGGCAAGAGCCCTTTGTACTTGAACTTTGAAGCCTGGACAATGCACAGGCTCGCTCTGCCTTATGTTGAAACATAACCTTTATTTAGAAGAACGGGGGAGCTAGTATCAAACTCTAGTAATTTGGTGATGAAAGCTCTGATACCATGTCGTGAACCAATGATATGAAAAGCTTAGGCAACAAGAAGAGGCATATCGATGATTTTAAATCAACCAAGTTGTAACATAACCAAGTATTGAGTTTCCATGGATCTATATAAATTGATTAAAATTGGAGTGGAGTTATAAGTATTACATTATTATTGAATTTTCACCTCTAATTATGTACTGACCTTTGCACGTCTTGTGAAGGAGGTGCGCGCTCCCTTTCAGTATTTGACAATCAAGTAGGAAGTGGTTCTGTTTCCCCTGTTATTGTAACTGGTGGTAAAGACGGTGATATTGGACTTCACGACTTCCGCTATATAGTGACTGGGAAGGCTAAAAGGCATAGGCGTTCTGATAGCATAGGTCAAAGCTCTGTTACATCTTTGAATTATGACAAAGATCATAATGTAGATGGGATGCTTTGGCATATTCCAAAGGCACACTCAGGTAAAGAGAGTTAATCTCCATTGATGGTTATGGTTTATTGCTTATCTAATAATTTGCTTAAATTTATGATCTTAGGGAGTGTCACAAAAATAGCAACTATCCCGAATACCAGCTTGTTTTTGACTGGAAGCGCAGATGGAGATGTCAAGCTCTGGGATGTTGAGAGCTCAAAGTTAATACATCACTGGTCTAAGATACATGAAAAACACACTTTTCTCCAGTCAGGCTCTCGTGGATTTGGTGGCGTTGTTAGGGTAAATGTTTCTGAAACTTGCATGTCAAAATGTTTTTGCTTTTAAATGAGTTAACACAAAAGTAACTTACTTTAAAAGAATTTGAAAAGAATCTTACAAAAACTGTGTTTTTTCAAATCTCTAGCTAAATGAATTGTGTGAAGGATATACTATGATACCATCTGACAATTTTAACACACTAACACTGTTAGCTTAAATTGTCGTAGGCTGCTGTTACGGACATTCAAGTTGTTCCACATGGTTTTCTTACATGCGGCGGGGATGGAAATGTAAAGCTTGTACAGTTGAAAAGTCACCTACGTGGCTTCGGGGATGTGTAGTGAGACATTTGAGATGCTTCATTTTCATGTTAATCTCTACTATTTGCACCAAATGCCTCAATGAAAGTGGTCATCAATGAGAGATGGTTACATTTTCTTGAATACTGATTTCGACAACTTGCATAACAAAATATGCACATTGGTGAAACTACCATCTACTTTGAGGTAGAGTTCTTGAATGTTCTGTTCAGATCTTCAAGAGGCAGAGCACAACTTCTTGAATGTTGCGTTCTTGAACATGTCATATACTAGTGAACCTCGGTGCTATGAATCGATGTGTTCATTTTTAGTTCGAGCTTTCTGGCCGTTCTTCCTGTATAGTGTAAAAACTTCAATCACTGGTCAGCATTAAGTTCTATGTTATGAATATACCTCAAGCCTGGCAAAAATTTTGAGAAGAATTAGTCTTGTATATATTGATATTTTACTATTTTCTTTAAATATAGTTTTTGGTGCTTCTAAAATTAGTGAATTTTAGATTTGGTGTCTTAGTGTTATTTTTTCTCCTTAGTCATGTGATGTCTGTTAACTAGTTATGTGTCATACAAAAAATCATGTAGCCATCTCAAATGACATGATACCTATTTGATGTATTATTTGATGTTATGTTAGCATGTGGCTATTAAAAAACTTAATCCTAAAATGAATTTTGTTTATACACGAGAAAATGAGTACATAGATTAAAAAAAAATGATTCAAGTTTTAGAGTGATGAAATCAAAGTAAAAAATGTTATAAGTGCCAAAAAATAGAAAATGAAAGAAAAAAAAAGGTCAAAAAATTGCAGACGTATGTTTTGATAAAAATGAGTTTTATCTAACATCATTTACGTTTGGATACCTTTATTTTTTCAAACATATGTTTTGCAAAATAAAATTTGTTCGGATTATACTAACCAAAAATAATTTTATAAGTACTATAATATAAAATTTTATTGCAGTTATAGCACCATTATCCAAAAGGGTGACACAAAACAAGCTTTTGAGGGAGACCAAAACATAGCTCAACTCATGGAAGCATTATGTCATTCGCAAACTCGTGCGAGAGAAGCAGAGGAGTTTGCGAAACAAGCTTATGCCGACAAAGAGCACATTACTGCGCTCTTTTTTACACAAGCTTCTCATATTTTTGCATACAAACAATGGTGTAGATTGTTACATTTGGACACTCAACTGAAGAATAAGCATAACCCAGTTTCTATTCTATTCTCCGAGGATCTCCCTTGGACATCATTTGAAGGTAAGAAACAATCTATTCGAAAGCGAAAATTTGTTAACGACAAACAAGAGAAACCAGGCAAGGTACAAAGTGATGCATCAACAGCATATAATGTTGCATTTGCTTTAGGATTGAGTCTTGTTGGAGCTGGCTTACTTTTAGGATTGGTTGGATGTTACCTAGTTTATAGTATTATAGAAAATGATAAATAGAAAAGAAAAAAAAATCCAATTTATTCTATTAGATTTGAATGTAGTTTTTTGTAGCTTTGTTGGACTTTAATGTACATTCAACATCTATGAAACACAAACACTTCTCGAGTTATGTGTGTTCCGGTATCAGACATTTATTAATGTAATTAACTTAAAAATGGTCTATATTAGAGTTAACCTTAACTAATAATGAAGCATGATTTGAGCAGGTTCCACAAAGAAAGGATTTACAGTGGTGTAGCAACAGAATAAATTGACCTTGAATAAGACTAGTGCTAGTAGTATTTGATTTGGTGAAGACATGAGAAAGACAAATTAGGAAAAACATAGTACATATGCAATGGTCATGATCAACATCATACACATAATTGATTTTGACCAGACCATAGTATGGATATGGTACCATTACCATCCACCCTAGGTAAAATCCTAAAGCCACCAACACTGATAATACTTGTTCACGTTTTCACTCTTCCATGGAATTACACGCTTCCATCCATCACACATCTTTGTCTGCAAAATCAAAACAAGTGCAAACATAAGGGGACCATATCTTACACTGTCCATTTTCTCTTTTCTATTTACCCCACACACATTTTACAAATTTCACTATAGTATAGTTAGTACCATTGAGTGAAACTACTCAACATTATTTTATTATCTTTCATTTTTTTTTACAAGATTAGATGACACAGGACCATGTTGGATATACTCTATTTAAATTTTGATGATGAAATGTAGATCGTTTGATCTTAACGAGCATTGTTAATCTTGTTGATTGTGTGCGGTCACGGACTTGCGGCTGCGTAGAATATATACAAAAATTGTTCAAAAAAATATTATTGGATCAAATACATCAAATTTTTAAACTAATTTTTACTATATAACTAAGTGAATCAAAAACTATGAATCATAACTTCAACTTAAAATTAGTTACTATTATATAGTTAAAATAAATTCTAAAAACAAACCTTAAAATATACCAAAACCAATTTAAGTACTTTCAAATCACTTTTTTATTATCTCAAAAGTGAATCTAAACACTCACTCACTAAAAGCCACAAATTCTATTTACATATTTTTCTCCACTCAAAACCAATAAACAAGTGAAAGTAAAATCTACCAATTAAAGTAGCCAAATTACTACTCCCCCCGTCCCATTCCCATTTTAAGTGTTAGTGTTGCAGTTGACCAAATCACATATTTTAAGAAAAATGTATAAAAGAAAGAGAGAGAATATGAATTTTACTAAAATACCTTTTATTTTTATTTGTAGTAGACATTGGAATACTAAAAAGTAGATTTTTAAGTGTACTTTTTCTTTTATCTAATGATTGCTTTAAGGGATAAAATAGTAAAAACTAATGTTATAAATAGTATATGACACTTATTTTGGGACAAACAATTTTGGTAAGTATGACACTTATTTTGGGACTTAATAAACTTACCATACAAACCCACATGAAACAGAACATACTGCAAAATTTAATGAACTAACAATGTACTAAAACATATTAATTAAAAAGATTAATCCAAACAATGTGCTAAAACATATTAATTAAAATGATTTACCCAGACAGGAGAGTTGGCATGAAATGGATTATCAAAGCTACCATAATGCTTTATCTTCTTCACATTCTTGTCACTACTTATAATCTCATCTTCACATTCTTTATGAATAGAAGATGACAAAAAGACATGTTTTTTAACCTTAATATCCTTTTTCCTCCAATTACCAAAAAACCCTTTTTTCTTTACCCCCATTTCTTCCTTAAGAATCAACCTCCCAAGTTTCCCACTTTCACAACTATCCTTTTTAAAGGGTCCATCAAAATAAACTGTTGTAGGTGAATGTGATGGAACTTTTGTTGTATCAAAAAACAACCTTGGAGGAAGTTCCAAACATTTCAATGGATTTGAGAATGTGACAAGATCAGTACAAGGTTTTGGTTTTCCTGGTTCTTCTTCCCAACCAAATGGAACTGAAACTGATGCTGAGATATGAAGTGGTGGAGTTTTTGTTCCTGATCTCTCTGGTGAAGAATACTTCAATAAGGGCAATTTTGGTATTTTCTTCATATTAACTTCTTCACAAGCTTCCATTACTGCAATATTTGGATTTTGGTTACAATGTAGTGGAAAAGATAATGTGAGAATTGAGAAGTGATTTGGCAGAAAATGTTGGTTCTTTCGGTTATGTTTGAATTTTTGTAGATTATTTAAGCCAAAATACCAAAAGTTCTACTTAAGTTGCTTATTGTTTCTGTGCTACGTGTAATAATTTGACATAAGTTAGTCAATGACAGGGTCTTAAATACATTAGATTCATATTATATTTAGTTTGATTTTAGATAAAATTGATTTTAATATAATTGATTTTATCGTAATTGATTTTAATATAATTGAATTATATTTTGATACAATTATGTAAAAAATAGTTAAATAATAAATTTTAGTATAAAAATTATACTTAAAGTTAGAAATTACAAATCTTAACTTTTAGAAGAATTAATTTTTAAAACAAAATCAATTATATTTTATACTCCTAATAACCAAACACAAACTTTAAAATCAATTCTACACCTCTAAAATTATTTTTGGCTTTTTCAAAATTAAATCAAACGCATACTATGATGATTTTTGAGTGAATCAAAGTTTGGAATCTCAAAGACACTTAAAATTATATCTTCATGTCACGTCACTGTTGATATCTCTGTCTACCAAATTACCAATATAGTACTATGCGGCTAAAAGCACAGAACACTCAACACTTGGGACGTGACTTTTTTTTGTTTATGTTCAATTGTTAGAATTTACAAATTTACATTTATAATTCTAATTTCTAAATAGAATAACCAAACTATTCAATTTAGTCAAATTATATAAGTGACATAAATGTAGCTCTCATAAAAAATGAGTCTGATTTTTGGGTTTGTTTGATTGGAGAAATTGAAACACGAAAATTAATACATATATTTGAATTATAAAATAGTCTAAATATTTGATATTGTTGTTGAAAGATAGAAAAATGTTGTTGTTAAAATAGAAAAATGTTCTATGATTTAAAGAGTATCAATCATTTAAATAATTTGATATTGTTGTTGAAAGTTGATAGAATTGTGGTATCACTTATTCTCAACAAGATTAAGATGATTATTTGATTGGGGTCGGTTCAACGCAACAAAGAGAAATAAAAGAAACAAATATTAATTATTCAAAACTCAACTTAAATATATTTTTACAAAGAAGGAAGGATCTATCATTCGTTAATTGGTTCAGTAATGATTGATGCTGAATTTGGTAGAGAAGATTACGGTTCGATCCCCACAACTGCAATAAAAAATTACTTGAAACACTTGATCTTAGAACTGACTTCCAAATCAGATTAAGTTGGTGGTAAAAAAAAAAAAAGGAATGACCTTGAATTTCTACTTAAATGTTTCAAATATATAGGGTGGTAAGACGACTTAGTGTTTTGCGTGGAGAGACATAGGAGTTCAAATGTGTGCAATTATAGTATTTGAATTGGGACAATTTTTTGTGAAATGGAGTATATATTTTTTGGTAAAAGTCAAATGAATTTTTCTACTTCGGATCATTGGAACTTTGGAAGTATGAAATGGGGGCCAAAAACATAAATTTTGAAAATTGGGAGTTAAAATCCTATTTAAGACAAAAATAAGAGTATTAGATGTGCCTTTTTCGTAAAAAAAAAAAAAAAAAACGAGTATTAGAAGTGACTTAAAACTTAAAAGTATTTTGAGTTTCCTTCATTGTCAACTCATTAACTATTACTCCTAGTGCACGTTTGATATATGCTGCTACTTAGGGTGATTTTAATAATTCACCGTGACATCAAAGATCAAACAAAAACACTTAGATATACCACATTATTGTCAATCAATATCTTACCGAATTTTCATATGGGCCAAAATATTTCTTTTTTTGAAAAGCTACATTAAAGATTACACTAATTATTTTACATACGTGCATATGGAGTATATAAAGATATAGACAAACTAAGTTAGACACGCCAACATATATTTAGAACTTTCCAACACATCAACCACAAACATTATAGATAGGGAAATGCATATTTGCTTACATGCTAATGGCACTATGTAGCCTACCCAAAAAAAATATTTACAAATAGAGTTACCTAAAATCCAACTTCATGTAGTCCACAATTTTGAAGTTGTTTTGCAAGGTCCATAAAATTAAGCACCACATTTCCCCTCTCAAACCAAAAAAATTAAAAGGTGAGAAATTAAGTCATTTGAGTTTGTTGATTCTCATCCCTATTTTGTGAATCTAAGCTCAACAATGTCTCTTCAATCTCTAATGAAGAATTAGGTAACTTGCATTTCATTTTCTTTAAGTCCTCTTTTGAACAAATGAAAATCTTTTTCACCATGTTGCAAAATTCCCTGCATAGAAAAAATGTGGCACATGAACATGTCACATCTCATAATTAATGTAACTTATAATTGAAAGTGTGTGTATTCTCCTCGTTCACAGTTATAAATAAATTTGATTTTTTAGATACATTAAAAAATTGATGTATTTTATCGATATATCGATCAGATACATCAGTTATAATAGTGACTGCAAAAAATATGTATCAAGGTTTATGATACTTACGGCCATGGATCATCACCAACAAGCATCGTGTCATTTTCATTATCAGTGAATGTAACTCTCCATTTGTTTTGTGAACGTAACTCTCCTTTAATATCAAACAATTTCTCAACTTCATCTATGAGTTCATCATAGCCACTTAACATGGTTAAGTCAAGTGCACGACCAACAGCCACACCTTGCATTTGCACCTTCTCAAAAAGAAGAAATTTAAAGACTATTTTGAAATATTAATAATTTTATGGACTACATTGATAAACTAATAATTTCAAGATTTAAATATGTTTTTGTTCCTATAAATATAATATTTTTCATTTTAGTCCTTGAAAAATTAACTTTTTGATTTTTCATCGTTGTAATTATATCAAAAACCATTTTTACAAGAGATTAAAACTAAATAAAAAAAAGTACTATATTTACAAGGACTAAAAACCATATTGAAATCTATTTTCAAAGCAATTGGTGATTCACTTTGAACTAAATTGGAATATATGAAGGAAAAATGGAGGGAATATTACACTCAAGATTCTTGCATAGTACCTAACCATTGACATCATTTATTCAAAGGATAACCAATTTCATTTTCTTTTTCACATTATATGACTTTCCTCCTAAAATTGTGAAAGGAATCTTTATCTTTATATTAATTATTACACTAAGGCTGAAAAAAATAATGTACCTTAGTCCTTGTTCTCATGGATGGTACAGTGGCCAGCTTGTTCTGCCCTTCATTTGATGATACATCAGAAATTATTTTCTTCTTCTGCCCTTTGGTGGACAATGAATTGTTAGGCCTCTGAACCTTTTCAGTTTCACATGCAGCATTTGTAAGGATAGATTCCTTGGGACCACTAGTAGTAACAATGGTTAATTTTGGAAATTCATGTTCTTTCTCTAGACAAGAATTAACATTGTTACATTTGTTGTTGTTATTGTTCAAATTAACTCCGAATAACCAACAATCTAGGGGGTTTGAATTATTGTTTGTGTCTTCTGCTCGATGATTGCATGTGGGACCGTCGATCGGTTTAGATGCAATGTTTATGTGAGTGTAAGTGTTTGAAGTAACATTCAAACGTGGTGAATTAGGCCAAAAATTTTCTACCATGACTCTAGAGGTTACGATTTGATTCTCCTTGGCTTGGACTTCGGAAGCACCGGTTAATTGGGTAACCTCGTGAGCCTGGGAAGATCCGGGATACCAAAAACCTGAAGGAGTTAAAGGATCAGGGTTCAAACCCTAGTGGACGAGAAAATACTAATGTAACTAATACACTAACAATATTGGTCAATAACATGTTCGTACCACTAGATGAAACATCGGCGGGCCGAGATCTTTTGCTCTTGACTGATGTTTGAGTGACATTCAAAGTTGGAGAAGCTGTGAAAGGTTCTATCTCCCATGAAGAAACTCTCTCTGGTCTTGGAATTGTTGCTGGTTCATCCCATTGAACCTAAGTGGCAAAAATACGTACATTATGAAATGGAGAAAATACAATGAACATAAAAAGAAATTAAGATAAGCAGTTTAGAACAAAATTCAACCTTCAATGATCTCCATTGAGAATTTGACCATCCAGCAGACACATCCCCAACTCCAACAATAGTGCCAGAAAATCTGACCAAATAATCACAGTAATAAATATCAATTTAAAGCAAAGGTAACATTCTCGCTGGGTCTGTTTGGATTGGCTTATTCGAGTTTATTTACTTATACAAACACTTGTGAGACTCTTTAGGAGAGCTTATAGAAATAACTTATGCCATGGACATAAGCTATTTTCGACTCATTTCGAAAAGCTCCTCGTGATAGCTTATGAAAATAGTGACTTTATCTTATCTTGTTACAGAAATAGCTTATATAAGCATTATATGATAAGCCTGGTTGTAACTTAGAATACCTTCTTTCGGGTGAGTCATCTCCTTCAAATCTCATCTTGAATCTCATACCAACAGAAAACTTATTATTGTTGACGGCCTCCAAATACTTGTTTAAACCAACAATAAACTGACTAGTCCTGAATTGATCAAAAGACATGTTCAAGACAAAGTTAAAAGTTACTACAAACTTCTCAGTTATAAGGTAATGACATTTGTTATAAAAATTTATCTTTTTTACAAACCTTGGTTTGTAATAAACGACAAACATGGTACGAGTCATAACAGCATGGGAAGCAGTTGCAAGCACTCCGAGATGCATGCTTTGGCTTGATATCACAGATGAAGGCATTGGACTATGCTGCTTAGCCGTACGCCTAACGCCAACTCTCAGTTGACCGTGCTCTCCCCTGCAACGATCAAGTCAAGACCGGAGTTCAGATAACCAATCTTAACTAACTTGCAATTAATATTAACGAACTTGTAACTAACTTTAAAAAATTCCAGCTATATCTAACAGTGAGATGCTCAAAACATCAAAAGCATCGGAAAATTGTGTAAAGTATCAAAACTCAAATACCTTAGGAAAACAAAAGCATCTCCGGCCACCAATCTTTTGGATGCGACAAATGTACTCCAGCCGGTTGTAAGCAAGTGCCTCCTCGGTTGACCTGATCATCGTAGAAGAAGGGTTATAAGAACCATGCTCAATGCTAATCATTTGTATATTAAAGCCAATTCACCTCTATAAATGTGCTTAAACTTCCACTCAAATCCATGAAGATCCTTCGCTGCTAGCTCTTGAGTCGGAGTTGCTTGTGTCATGTCCTACAACATATAATCAAAAAAGCATTTGAAATTAAGAAAAAACCAAAATCGATTGCATCAGTTAAAAGAAACTAGGTAAACTAATTTACCAATGAGGGCAAGCACTCAGTAGCATGTTTCCTCAAAACAGAAAATCCTCCATGTGTGCTAGTATCCGAAGCCGTTAATATTTTGCAAAAAGAGTGAAACTTCTGTTTTGGAGACTCCAAAGGATTCGGATCAGGATCTACAGGCTCAGTTTGCTGCACAAAACCAAAACTATTTTAAAAACATTTTAATTTCCATTTTTCAACATGGAATATATTTCTTATGCAATTAGAAATTCAGTCTTTAAATAACACCGATGCTTGATAATATATTCTTACATCTGATTCTGGAAGCAAAGCAACACAAGCATAAACCTCATCAGTTTCTTGCTCAGCCTACAAAAACAATAATCAACAAGATTCTAGGGTAAATAAACACAAACCATCATTTTCACAACAAAAAACACAAAAAGACATGAATGTAACAAGAGGAATCAAACAACAGTACCAACAACTGAATGTTGACAACGCGGCATAAAATCTTCGACGGTAGATTGAAATGAGGAATTTCTTGGTTCAATTCTTGATCAGTAGATGCTTGCAGCTACAACCAAAAAAAGACCAAAAGGCCAAAAAGTTCAATATGTAACGTAAGTACAACAAAAAAAGTTGCTTGGTTTAGACAAAAATTGAATACAATTCTACAACACAAAAATGGTAACCAACAAAATAAAACAAAACAAAAAACAAAAGGGTCAAAGAAAAAAGATACACACTTGTTCCATGTGACCTTGAGGAAAGTAGAAAACTCTGTCACCAGTATTTGGAACATCCACCAAAGGTCCTGCACACAACTTCCATAACTCTTCATACAGATCATCATTTTTCACACCTGAAAAACAAAAACACAAAAATTAATAAGAAAAATGAAAGGAAAAAAAAAAGCTTAATGCCCTTAATTTGTTTTTGACAAAGTTAACAACTTTAATCATCAATTTCACTTTTCATACTTTTTTTTTCATTAAAAAAAACAACAATATTAGAAATTTGTAAAAGTAAGTAACCAAAGATTGTAAATTTGTAATGAAAAATGAAATTCCAAGCAAAAATGATTGACCTTTTTCTTGTTGAGAAGTTCCTGGGGCCCTTAGATTACACTCAAGATGTGCCATTCACCAACCAACAAAGAGAAGAACAGAACAAAAAACACACAAAACAAAAGCAAAGAACAACAATGGAAGAAGGTCCTTTGAAGTAGATTAACTCATGTGAGAGAGACAAAACATTAAATGCAAGTAAATGATAAATTAGTGAGTGGTTTTTCTGTGACGACTAAGAAAAAAATCATGGTGGTGCTTCAAGTATGATTTTTTTTCAGTTACAGAAGAAAAAAAACATATCTTTTGTTGTTGGTTTTTTTTTGTATTGTTTTGGGTTTGTTGGTGAGTGACAATGAATATGAAAGATCACTTGTTTTTTTTTATTATTGTGAAATTTCTATCTTCTCCTTGGAATGGAATGAGAGTGAGGTGGTGATGTCGTTGTCTTTGATTGTTTGTTTCTCCCAAAAGACCTGAATACACGTTACTAACAAGTTGCAAACGTTGTTACCTTTTTCTGTTGTTTCATGATGCTGTGGTTCAGTTCCTTCTCTCTCTCTCTCTCTCTCTCTCTCTCTCTCTCTCTCTCTAATTCACAGTTTGTTTCTATCTCTCTCTATGAAGTTGAACTCACTCACCTCAGTCAGTGTGTAGAGTGTAGTCCTACCTATGCTCTATAGATTCAGCTTAGCTTATTCTCCTTTACTCATTGGCCATGGTACACTTTTTTTTTTTTTTACAGTGAATAGTTAAATTAATATTTGATATTATTAACTCATGGATAAAAATAATAAAAAATTGGTCGAGACCGGGGTATTCCATAAAGCATCTTGAGTGCAAAAAGTTTAATGTTAATAAATTGATCTTTATAACAAGGGTTATGTTAACGTGTGCCCTAAGGGCACATGTTAAGGATTCTACTAATAGAAATAATATTTTAAAAGTAATATCTTTTCAACTTAAAAGTAAATGAAATGCACAATTTCCAATACATATTTTCTATCTTTAGTATACTAACATGTGCATCAAGGACACATGTTAACATTTCCCTTATAACAATATACTGGTAACCATATGGAATATATGAACATTATTATAAGTAAATTTCACTTTTTTTTTGTACATTTGACTACTGATATATTTGGCTTATGATATGGATCAGATACATTAGTTATCAAATATATCAAAAAGTTAAATTTACTTATAATAATGTCTCGAAGGAGTATTTCTAATATTAAATTCATTATCATATTATTTTTATTACATACAGTGTTTTCATCAATTAAACTAAATTTATAAAAACAAAAGACAAAATAAGCTCATTTAAAAAAATTCAAACATATTAAAATCCATTCTACATATTTTGAGTTAACTTTTACTTCTCAAAAAATAAAATGACTTTTTCCATAGAAATTGGGTAGTCACTATATTATATTCTCTTAGTCTCACATATCATAAAAAAATACTTTCTTCATCTTATAACATAAGAAAAAATGAAAATCACGCTCATTAAAAAAAAGTAAAATATAATAATTGGGAGTATATTTTTTTGAAATAAATTGTATGGAAAGATGTAAAAACACTTTTTAATAGTTGTTGATTATACAAAAAGTAAGAAAGAGATTAAACACTACAAAAAATTTGCCATATACCAACAGACACGTTTAGTGACGGCATATAAAATCGTGGGTATAAGTATGAGAAACGGTTGGTATAAGGTTCGGTGGATTTTTCAAATTTTCATCACATAGTGCCGTTGGTATAAGTTTTTGAAGATTTCCACTATAGCAATTTTATTCTCCCTCTCTTAGGGAAATTCACGATCAAAAAAATATCAATTTAAACCTCCTTATTTTCTTCTTCTCCGGAAAAAAAATAAGAGTCTTGTTAACCATTGTCCTAAGGACACTAGTTAAGTTTACTAAAAAAAGTAATACTTACATTGAAAATTGTGTTTTATTATTATCGAAAAGTATATTGCACAAATTCCAAGAGTGTTTTTTCTATTTTTGTTTCCTTAATCATTGTCCTGAGGGCAATGTTTATCATTTTTCAAAAAATAAAAATTTAGACTTTTTCTTTTATATTATGAGATAAAGGCAGTAAAAATCATTTTTATTTTCCGTTGATTCTCTTACTATATTGTTTTGTTATACATTTGTATTCTCTTACTAGTGTGGAGATATTCATCATTTCTTGTGCAAACACTATCTCCTAAACCTAATGACTTACAAATTAAACACTTAATTAAGCTACTCCCTCCGTCTCAAAATGTAAGAGAAAAAAACTCAATTTTTTTGTCCCAAAATGTAAGAGAAAAAGTTCAAACATTTATCTTTTCAAGAAAAGTTTACTCTCTCTCTTACTTTTTCTATAATCAACAACCAATAAAAATTGTTTTTACATCTTTTTATACAACTTTTTTCAAAAAAACATACTTCCAATTATTATATTTTACTTTTTTTTAATAAGTATGATTTTTATTTTTTCTCTTATATTTCGGGACAGAGAGAATCCTTCATAGGGCCTTTAATCTTATGGAATATATATCTTCCATTTGGTATATATATAATCTTTCCAAACTTTTGCAAAGTAGATGCCGTCCACGACTTTGCATTTTACCTATATATTAATCGTTCATATTACTGCTCATAAACCAAGTGAATTCCGTTAAAAAAATAAAATAAAATTAGTGATTGTTATTAGAAAATTTGTTAGTTGATTATAAATTTATGAAAAACTTTGTTTGTTTTGAAGTCTTTCTTATATATATTGAAAGTAGGCATCATATCTTAAGCAACTACAAAAAGCTAATCAAAAATAACATTATCATTGCTAATTTATATGTACGGGCAAATCATATATTATTCTTACTTTTCATTTTATTTGAATAATTATAGATTCTTATTTTTCATGCACACTATTAAATGGCATGCCACATTTAGGAAATTCAATTTTTTACTGCCTATATATGTCTTTTACTTGCGCGAGCAAATTTTTATTAAAAATGTAAGGATTTAAAATTGAAAATTTAGAGATCAAAGTTAAAAGGAAAAATTGAAAGTGGTATACTACAGGTCTTGAGTGCACTCGATGCACTCTTTAAGTACACTATTTAAAGAAAAATCATAATTAAAAAGTTAAACAACACAATTTTCAATGTTTTGATTAAAACATTTTTTTATAAAAACTTGTTATTTAAAGAGCTTAAACAGTACACCGTGTGCACTCTTTATTGCCTAAAAGTTAATATATTTTTAGAGATTATTTTGACTTCAATATATATATATATATATATATAGAGAGAGAGAGAGAGAGAGAGAGATTAAAAACATATTTCAACAAAAAAAAAAGAATAAAGTTCCAGTTTTTCTTTTAAATTTGGTCAAAAAAAAGAAGATAAAAGGATTAATCTAATACAAATGTTAAACTAAAAGACTCCTTAATGCATTTGGCTAATATTTTAATATTTAAAGTGTTAACTTTAAACTTATTCTTTTATTTTAAGGTGTTAATTAGCATTTGTCAAAATAAAAATAGCTAGATCAGAATCAATGACAAAAATTCATATTCCAGATTAGACTCTTCATTACTACTTTTATATAATAGTTGTAAAATAAACTATTATTTTTTGCTTTAATGACCTGAAAAAGTAAATGTACGCGTGTGATTTGTGCTACTATCTCATTTTGATTTTGATTAGTTTTGGAGAATATTTGGTCAGTTTTTTGATAATGTCCTATATGTAGACTTTTTTACCTATATATCCCTATTTGAGTTCAAATATATTAAATTGCCCCTTTGAAAATATATTACCTGTCTGCCCTACTTTTGGATATTTGCACCATACAGCCATGGGGGGTGGCGCAATGTAAGTCTTGCGTCAGAACTTGGACCCACACATGTAGCCACCATGTGTGGCGAAATGCATGTTTTTTTTTTTCGTTTTGGTTTTTTTTTTTTGCATAATATGACAATTTTTTCAAAAATAGATTTAAAAAATCATCAAAAAATTTATAAATTAATATGACAAAGAAAAAAAAAACTCAAATTTTTAATTAATTTAATTTTATTCATAATATGATGCACAAGTTTAAAACTTGTAAAAAAAATTATCAAAAAATATGAGAGAGAGAAAATAAAATAAACACAAAAATTTAAAATACTAAAAATTTTCATAACAAGTTATTTTACCAATAATAATAGTCACACAACTTAAACAAAAAAAAAAACAATAACTAGTGTTCATTTGAAGGACCTGCAATATATAGACACTTGCTACGAATATGACCAGGTTACTTGCATAACCCACAATTTCTTGGTTGTCTTGCAACATCATCATCCATTTCGGTCCTAATTCTAGTAGTGCACGGTCGACCTTTCTTGGTTCTTTGCGTCGCTGGGTTGACGTGTACTATAGCACCTTCATATTGAGGCAGAGGTCTTTGGTTGGAACTACTTGAAAAGTTTCATTGTAGACGGAAAACACAGTGTTAACTTTGAATTTGTCAGATATGTAGACTTGATAATCTTGACGAACACTAGAACATGCAGCAATGACATGGGAACAAGGCATATGCAATGCCTGAAAGTACCTAGATGGTTGGAATCATACCACAAAGTAACCTTGCGGAAAGTCATTCAAACTTCACAGGGTGTCCATTTTGCCAAAGAGGTTGAAGAGTGGAACAACCGGAATGAGCTTGTGTTGATTGGGTATCGTTATCAATTTGAAATAAAACCAGACTATGATTATATGGTATGGTTTAGGAACCAATTCAACATAAACAACATATTTATTTCATCAGATGTACACTCATCATCATCCTATCAAGATTATGAGAACTCATCATCATCATCCTATCAAGACTATGGAAACACATCATCCTATCAACGACAACATGAGTTTCCATCATCCTATCAAGACTATGGGTATCCATCATTATCCAATTATGAATTTCAGAACACACTACCACCCGATCAATTTCCACCACCACCACCACAAAGACAACAACATTTCGGTTTCTCAACACCACAACAACCACCATCACACCAACAAAATGAGATTGTTGGTAATGAATTTCTCACCAATCTTTTGAACACCAACCTTGAAGATCCAAGTATGTGGTCTCCAAATATGGCGGCTTCTTTGCAACAACTCAATAATCCACAACAAAAACAACAACAACAACAACATCAAAATGTACAAGAACAAGAATAACATCAAGTACAAGAACAACCACAAAATGTACAAGAACATTCACGTCGTGGACCATGCCGAACTGTTAGACCTCGACCATGTGGCACTTAGAGACATGTTGTTTTATGACAATGTAATATCTTTTAAATTTTACTCTTTATTAATTAATAAAAATAATTTCAACTTTTGTGTTACTTTATATATATTTTTAATATTTAAAATTTGAGTTTATTTTATTTTTTTCTTTGTCATATTAATTTATAAATATTACAAATTTTTTGATGATTTTTAGAATTCATTTTTGAAAAAATTGTCATATTATGCAAAAAAAAAAAAACAAAACGAAAAAAAACAACAACATGCATTTCGCCACACATGGTGGCTACATGTGTGGGTCCAAGTTCTGACGCAAGACTTACATTTCGCCACCCCCCATGGCGGCTGTATGGGTGCAAAAATCCAAAAATAGGGTAAACATGTAATATTTTTTCAAAGTAGAGCAGTTTGGTATATTTGAACTCAAATAGGGATATATAGGTAAAAAAAGTCCTATATATATGGAGATGGGTAGTATAGTAGTATAGTTAAGACAAATGTTAAATAGTGCACACTCATTGCACTATTTTACATGTTAAGGTAAATTGCAAAATGTACACAATTATGAATTATGGGTACTTTCTGTGGAGAAATTGTTAGAGTGCCACCAGTGTGAAAGGCTTTGCACTACTCATCATAAATTCATAGTATTATACTACTTCGGTTCTTAAATATAAAATTCTGTTTGATTAAATTGTATTAGTCATTTATCATGTTATGACTGTATTTTTTTAGTAATATATAAATCTAAATATCAGCATATAAGATCTTGTTTGATTTGTTTTATTGAGTATTTTTAAAATATCAAATTTTAATAATTTTTACTACTTAATAATTAAATATATTAGTGTTTAAAATTGTTCATCGACTACGTGCAGTGCTCAAACAAGATCTTATATTTAGAAATAAAGGTAGTATATTCATTGAAGTTTGAGTTTATTACTTACTAGTGTGGACACTAATTAGTACGGTGCCACTGTAATTGCCAACTATATACTCTCTCCGGTCATATTTAATTTATAAGAAAAAATATATTTGTGTAGTGTTTAAGAAATTTAGTTAAATGTAATTAACTTTTTTGATTTAATGTAAAACATAATTAAATCTGCTATATTGTCCTTTTAATTCTTCTTAGAAATCACATATTTTTGTAAAAGTGAAATAAATGTATTAAAAAAGATAAAATTAAATAAGGATATATTAGAAATAATATGTAGTATTAATTAGTTTAAAAATTGTTAATTTTTGTTTATAATAGTGACCAAAATTTTAAATGTTTTTTTTTTTATAATTATGACCGGAGGAAGGATTATATTACTTATTTTTAATTATTAAGATAAAGATATGAAATGACCTTTGCTCCCTCTTAAGAGCTATGTTCTCTAATAATTTAATCTCTATGTATTTTTTATGACTCTCATTAATAATTGTACATATAGTTTTTTACTACAAAGTTTTAGCAAGATAAATATTAACCTTATCATATAATTTTATTCAGTTAGCTGATCTTTAGATTCCATTAAGATTAGGGATTAGATCCCTCCATTAATTAGAAATTAGAGAATGAATTACATGGTAAGAATTGCTTTTGTTTAATTAAGTATTACCTTCGTTGCATAAAAAAATGTCTCGTTTCTAATATATTTTCATCTCAAATTCTCTCAATAATTGTCATTTTAGAATATAAATAGTAAAAAAGTAATTATATTTTTCAGTAATACTTGCTCATTTTAATATTTCAAATACGTACCAAATTTTTCAATATTTCAACTCACATAACTACTCTACTTATTATAATTAATTAATAAATGTATTTTAATAAAAAAATTATTGATTAAAAAATTAAAATACAAATAGTAGAATACTAGTATAATTTTGTCCTAGGACTTGACTTAACCTAAATGATTCCATTCCCTACTAATTAATTTTAAAATTTTAGCATAAAGCTAGAATCTTGTCAAATTCCTCCGACCATTACTTTGGATTGGGTTATTTATGAAACCCTTTTGCCTTCTCTTTCATCTTTATAACTCTAACTAGAGAAAGATTAAAGTTGACCCTTTCCCATTATCTTATGACTTACCTTTAGCTAGGGTAATGTAAGAAACCACAATTTTTGTGGGGCAAGTGACTTCAATGCACACCACATGTGTAGACCAATTCAGTTTATGTTCCTTTGTTTCCTCAAACCGTACAAATCACACATGATTAAGCACCACATTATATAAACAATCAAGTAGTAGTATTTTTTTTTAATCGAGTAACATTATGTACGTTATGTAACTGTAGTCCGTAGAGATTAAATTCTTGAGTTGATTTAAAATTAATAAACAATTTCTATAAAAATTTTAACGTTGTATTGTTGGACTGAATTTGATCACATTATTAATTTCGATTAAACGGTATTTTATTTTTCATATGAGTTTATATATTTTATTTCTGTGGTAATTGAGGTTTGGTTCATTGATTTTTTGTGCATTTGATGTAAGTGTTCAATTAAAAACATGTGAATAGAATCATAAGAAATTGGTTTAATATGAGCACTACACCCATTCTCCATGAGTGTGTGGGTGGATTAACACTTAGCGCAACTTAATTAATTATAAGAATGAAACTTTGGGGCCCATTATTTCTTCTTTTCATTTGATAAATTTCATAAAACTTTATAAAAAGCACATATTTAAGTATATATATTAGCTCAAAGGCTAAGATGTTTGATTACTGTCGTCTAATGTGGTTTTTAAATTCAATTAGATCTCAACGTTACTTATTTATTTTTCAGGGAATTAGATGTCTAACGTGGGGTTGGTTTTAAAAAATTAGACAATTTCTTCACTTTTTTATTTTTTAAGTTTTGGATTAGAGAACAAGATTACTCAATTATTGCATAATAATTAGATTTTTTTTATAGATTTTGACTAGTTTTAGTAAAAAAAAAAAACTTTCTTTAGACTAGTTACTAATATGAAACTCGTGCAATCACATGGGTGTCGCGCTGCGCGTTCCATGTTAAAAAAAAATCTAATTTAACCCCAATTAGATTTAATCCACATTAGACCGATTAAAATTAAACACAGAATCACTATTGACAACAACTCTTCTGTCATTTACTTAATATGCAAGTTTACATAAGATTGACTGAAAATATCACTGCCATAACCATTGCTCACAGGCATGCATGCTGACAAGTGAAACTGCAGGGGATTGGGGAAAGGGGAGCCTGAAAAAAATTTACACTAAAATCCCACAAGACAAAATGGCACTTCAAACACATGCCTACAAAATTCAAAATGGAATAACAGGAAATCTAAAAGTTCATCACGGCATAAAATCATGGCACTGGCAAAAATTGGATGATAATGACGACGATGAAACTAGATGGTAAAATCTCTTTGTTGCAATGCAGAAGAATAATCGGCAGAGGATCCATACAAGTAATGCCCAACCGGATTCCAGCGCAAGTCCTGAAAAGTAAAATGAATGCCTTATTAGAGTGATCACTTTCATAAATAATCATGACATAAAAGCAAAATAACTATTTTTGTTCCAAACTTGAGGAGAAGGTTCTGTATTTTGCATTCATTCCCATCAGAAGCATATATGTCTTTTACAACTAACATCTTTTCACTTTCAGTCTACCAAAAAAAGGGCGAGAAAAAAAAGTTCCTTTTCTTTTTCTCTCAAACCAAACAATTTATTATCTTTCACATCTCCAACAAAAAAAACCCCTTGACCTCATAGACAAACTACTGAATGGAAACAGAGAAACAACTTAGCAACCAGTGAAACTGTATAAAGATTAATTAAGCATTATTTAAAACATAAAACAATGAAGAGAGCGCAGAAAACAGATCTAAATACCAACACTCAGGGCTAATTTGTATAATTTAAGCAAACAAAACAACAGATTCACATTATGGAAGTCAATCGCATTAATGAGCTGAATTGAGAATACATGATTACAGTGATATGATATGGTCCATATTACAATATTTCATTGTAGCAACAATAAGAAAAAGTTCCTCGGGTTCAATGAAAAATCTATAATTCATTTTAGCAGAAATGAAAATGAGTATTCCATAAAGCCAAGAGAAATCACAGAAATGTTCTGAGAAAAGTGAATATTTCGTTTGTGAACCACTGTTTTCAGAGTTAAGTGTTACATGTACCCCACACTAATATATCCATTCATGGTTTCTTGCATATTTTAGGTCCTCAAAATGCAGCATAACAAATAGATAGATATGGAAAGACTAAAAGGGAATAGAATTTTGTAGGAAGTGTCTTCCCTTGCTAGTTGCTACCAATAAAAACAGATACGTATATACCAATCAAGACAAAAACATTAAACCAAATACCACACAGATATAAAAGGTTCAATAATATATAAAGGATTCAAGTGTAGATAAATAAAAAAGCATAACAGAAAGCAGAGTAATAAAAGGTACAACAGCTGCAAAATACAATTTGAAAAAGTTAGACAATGTTATGTATCTCATAATATACCAAGGATTCAAATGTAGATTAAGGAAAACACATGGACAGAAAACCATTAAGCACAATCAAAACAGAAGGAAATAACTCAGGTACCAACTTACTCAAACTAATGAGACTTTGTAAGTGTTGCAAAGTTGAAGCAATGCTGCCTGATTCGCCGGATCAACATTTACACTGATGACATTAGGGAACCTTCCAGGGGAACGTGCACAAAGTTGAGACAATGAAGCAACAAAAAATTCTCGGGGATCTCTGATATCTTTAAGTGGATCTTCTTCATTCTTTCCAGCATTGTAAAGTCGGACAAAGGTCGCAGTGTAACCCACATTTTCAGCAATATCTGGCATGTCAGCTTCGTCCTCAACCCTATCTTGTTCTTTTCCGGAAAGAAGTGTCACAATACTGTCCACCATTTTACCCCAGGACACAGAAGCTGCAGGATCCAAAAGAACTGGAGACTCACAAATGAGTCTGGTTGAAGCAACTGCAGTCAACTTGAGCTCTATATCACCAGTGATCAGCTTAAGATTAGGAATCCAGAACTGGGTCAAAACCACACTAAATATATCAGTTTGGACGGCGTTCATAGTATCAACTACATGTGAACAACCATGCTTAACCAGAAAGAGTGAAATGAATATCAAGAGAGACTTGAGGAGCTTTACTGTCCGCCTTTTCTGAAGCTCTCTAAAAATAGCAGCCCAAATGTGAGAAATATAAGGCGTAATAACATCATACTGAAGACTTTCAATGACGGTGTTAAGCACATAAAATCCTTGTTCAGAAGTGCTTGAAGACTGTATTAGCGTGTCAAATATGCCAAGTACTTTGGTAAGCCTATCCCCTTGGCTGATCTCATTTGGTGCCTTTTGAAGGAAGGCCTGGAGTAGACGCACAAGGGCAGGAACACTCGAGGTTCTTTTCCAAGAATCAGGTGACAAAAGAATCTCAAAGATCTGCATGTAGATTGGTGGGATGGGTGGTCTGTTTAACTCAACAAGCAGAGAAAGCAACTGAAATGTGTATGGGAAAAATTCAGTTACATCATTGGTCAATATTATTTCAAGCCTAGGAAAAAGGCTAGTTTCGAAGACAGACACGAGAGATGGGTCCCTCTCAGAAGCCCGCTTCACAAGAATGGCTACTGACTCAAAGAGATAATGATTGAATATGGGGTTTTTTGGATTTTTGCAAACTTCAGAAAGAAGTGACCCCAACCCCTCGATACAAATTCGAGCAACATCAAGTTGTATATCTGCAACACCAAGAACCCTCATAATACATTCCATTACATACTGATTCTCTTCAGACTCTGGGAGCTTAAAAGCATTGAAAAGATTGTTCATCAGCATTGCGAAAATTGGGGCAATATCTGCCGAACTATAACGTGGCCTACCACCATCATCCTTTACCAATAAGAGTTTCTCGATACAGCTTGCAGCATATGAATGAACAACATTTGACTCCGCAGCAAGGAAACGAACCAAATCCGGTAAAAACTGCAAGGCTACATGTTTCGATATTTGAGACCGGAACATAGTAAAGAATTTGAGTGCACCTGCCTTAAGCATCGGATACCCATTTACATCTGAACTTCGCAGTTCAGGGACAATTACAGATTCAAAAAAGCTTTGAACATCAACAAGATCTGTGGAAACATAACTGGTTCCAGCCTTCTTGGTTGAGAGAGAGACTACCAAGTATATAGCACAATCCTTGTCCTTCCAATTTGCCACTGGATTTGCAGCAAAGGAACTTAACAAACTCTGTATTTGTGCAGAAGCAATGTTTCTAACAACATCTCCATAATGTGTTGCAATTCCCTTAAGAAGCTCACAAGCAATCCTCCTGCGTGTATCAAGATCACTACCTTCCATATCCCTCCTAATATACTCAATATGATTCATCTCAAACAGCTCCTCATCATCTTCCCTCAACCTCACATTCGGTATCACAATGCCCTGACAAATCTGCGGTATAACCCCATCAGCAGCAAACAGAGCATGATGAACACTAGTGCTAACCGTGGTCAAAAACTTAATAGCATTGATAGCAAGTTGATCACGACTAGTCGACTGTGACACATTACCCAACAAAGTCCACACAGCAAGTGCAAATTCATTCAAAAAACCCTGAAACTCCTCCTCATTCTTTTCCATATAGAGATTAATATTCTCACAAACAGCAGACCTAAGTTCATCCACAAGAGCAAGACCATCAGGTCCACTCCCCTCAAGAGAAGGATAACTAGTCGTAAGATACTTTCGAAACTCACTCATCCATTCCTTCATATGATCCTCAAAAAACTCAGGAAGCTCTTGAAAATTCAGCGAGTAAAATATCTCACAGCACAATTTCTGCGACTCAAAAAGCGGTCGCAGGCTAGTCGCAGGCGCAGCAATAGACGCATCAATCAACGACGCAGTCTTAAGAAAAATCTCAAGCAACGGAGCAGTGAAATTATCAAGACAATACTTCAAATCAAGCAATAAATCATTTGTTTTATACTGAAAACGAAATTTCCTGAAAATCGAATTTGCAGTACCGAGAATACCGTTAATGGAAGCATAATCCGGACCGTCAGATGAACTTTTCTGAAGACTGGAAACGAGTTCAGGAAGAAGCGACGGCCATGATTTGGGGAAATCATGATTCCCAATAATAGCTAGGGCTTCGCTAAGCTGAGATTGAATCTTCGAAGTTCTTACGGAGAGCATGAGAGGAACGATTAGGGTTTTGATTTGTTCCTTTTCAGGTTCAAGGATCGGATTATCTTCGGCGGACCAACGGAGACGGATGTGGTTTTTGAAGTTAACGGCGGCGGATTGTCGGATCTGTTCATCGATAGATGGTTCGGCGACGAGGCGGAGGACGGCGAGGCCGAAGTTGGGACGGTGGGATGCTTCGGATAGAGATGATTCAGCGCGGCGGCGAGGCTCCGGTGACGGAGAGAGAGTGTGGAGGAAGCATTCGGAGAGGAATTGGAGAGTCTGTGGGTTCCACTCCATAGCAGTTAGGGTTTTGCGTTTCGAAGTTTTTTGGTTTGAAATGAAAAGAGTAAGAGTGAGGGGTTTGGAGAGGGAAAGAGGATATATACATAAATTGGGGATTTTGAAACATATTTAACTCTATTTTAAATTATTTATTTATTTTTTGACAAAACTCTATAATTACTATTTTGTCTGTTAATTTATTTTTCGATTTTGTTTTAGTTCCTTGACTATTAAAAGTTTAGTTTTAATTCACTAATTTATTTTTTCTTTTCTTTTAGTAGTCTCTTAAATATTAAAAGTTTTGTTTTAATTCCTTAATTTTATTTATTTATTTTGATCCCTTAATTATTTATTTGATTTCGTTTTAGTCTCTTGAAAGGATGAACCAAAGTGATTGACGGAAGAAGAGTTAATGACCAAAATGAAACCAAAAAATAGTTAAATAACTAAACTAAAACTTTTAATAGTTAAGACACCAAAATGAAACTAATAAATAACTTAAATGATCAAAATGAAAATTTTAATAGTAAAATAATAAAATAAAACTAAAAATTAAGTTAAAGGATCAAAATAATAATTAAGTCTTAATTTTAGTAATAATTTGATTTGGTTAGATATCAAAAAGTAATAATTTGATTTGATTAACACTGAAGATTTCTAATTTGTTTTTGTAGGGAAAAGCAAAAGAAAACTGAAAAAATAAATTATTCATACGAAGTAGTGGTTATAATGAAATTGTGTTTTTTCATGTAATATTATTATCTTTAAAATTTAATAATCATTTAATAATTTTTTAATTCATAAAAAAATTGTTAACTTATCAAAATTTTTTCCAATAAAAAATTAAACATTTATATATATAATTTAATTATATATATATTAATCAATTAATATACCGATATATTTTAATTATTCAAATGTGCCGTGGAAATTCTCTAAAATTTATTAGTGAGATTGCATATTACATATGCAAAGACCAAATTTGATCTACAACACAAAATATGATAATATTTTAAAAACTAAAACAGCATAAGCCTTAGAACATTAGTACATGCATTATACTCATGAGGGTAAAAAGGTAAGAGTATCACCTATTATATATTCCACCTCACTCTTCTACTCACTCTTAAGAGTTAAGACACACCTAAAAAGAACACTATGTCTCTCTGAAAGACATAGAAAGAAAGAGAAACCAGAAAACAAGAGGTTAATTTGGTAAGTTTTGCCTTAAATTTCTACTATTGATGTGGTAAAATCTTCTTAAAGTATGTTTATGTTCTTGCATGTGCTTGTTGATAGCTTCATATGCATGTGTACTAAGTGTGATTATGCATTTATTCTCTGAATTAAGATCAATGTGATGTTGATTTGATTTCAAGTGTTACAATTTCTGTTATTGTTTGATTGTAGCATGGATAGATTGAATTGAATGTGTGTAAGAATAAGAGTTTTATGCATGCATGTTTCACCAAACATTTACCTGATTTGTCAGATGTTTTGCAAGAATAAAATCATGAGGTTTTGTTTCATGTGTTTCTAAAATTAGTATGGGAATATGGACTATTGTGAGATAAGAACTATGTTTTCTACATAATAAGCGAATAGTTCAAAAAAATCGGAGGATGCGGTATGGTATGAGCCAAACTAGCAGGGGACTCTTCTCTGTCCATGCATGTCTAATATGATTGATCAAAACTATGATTTATCAGTTAAATATTGTCATGGCCTTATGGGTGATTTTAGTTTATCATTGATGCTTGCCGATAGATTTAAATCCTTTATTAATAAACCATTGATGAAGTATGGTAAATGAATCATGCATGAGGAACTCAGTCAAAAGAGGAAGTGTACTTTAAATTTGTGTAACCATTGTTTGTTAGAAGAGGTATTCGTAAAACTAATTTCTTCAGCATTTGAGCTAGTTACTTAAGTTTTAGTATTTGGAAAGTTTCTTCTATTATCAATTTTATGTCTTTTGCTTTGTACTTCTAACTTAAGTAACTTAAAATTGATAAGATATGTCTGGGAAAGAGGTGCACCAATGTCATGGCAAATATAAGGGGGTGGCCGATATTATAAGGAACTCTCTGCAAGAAGCACCGGCGAATAATTCCCTGGCTAAACCCCTCAAGAAATGTCATCGACAGGAGATTCCAAGTTCACCTCCTATGCAATTTCCTAGTGGGAGTCAACCTAGTTCTTCTGAAGGCGTGAGCCAGGATGAAATGTGGATGTCATTTTTTACTGAGTTCAATGGTAGTGGTGATGATGATGACACATTAACTTGGAATGTTGTTTTTCCTCTTGGAGACCTTATTTATAAGTATTTTGGTAAGGAAAAGTTTCATGAAAAAGTTAAGGAGTTGAGATTAGAAAAAGAACTACAATCTAGCATGGCAGATTGCAATCGTATGATCTTTCTTCTTTGTGTCATCGGGGGGATGTTTGGTGATATTGAAAAGGAAAACAAAGCTTTTATTGAAGAGATTACGGAAATGAAAATATTGATGGCTAGTCTTAAAGATGAACGGGATAAATTGAAGAAAACTTTGGAGGAATCAAGCTTGGAAAAAAGTCAACTGATAGCAAAACTAAAAACCTTAATGGAGGAAATTTCGAAAAGTAATGCAAAATTACTAATCAAAGAAGATGCTCGTATAATAACCATCGACAAATTGAAAACTGAAATTGAAGAATTGAAGGGTGAAATTTTATCTCAATACAAAGATGGTTTTGATAACGCGATAAATCAAGTTTTATCTTTCGCAGCAAGACTTGAACCTTGATCATAAAGATGAATGAACTAAAACTATTCATGGTAAGAAGTCTTTTTTGGAGGGTTAGATGTTTGTAATTGATCTTGAAAACTTAGTACATGTGGTTTTCAAGAATCCTTTGCTTTTTTTTGTAAATTGTGATTATATTATTTTGCTTTCCTCTACAACAATTTTTCTTATGCAAGTTTTTAACATTATTCTGCCACTTGAACCATTATTCATTGCAATGGTTTTGGTTTTCTCAATTTATACATGAAATTAAAACATCCAGGAGAATATTTAGGAATGGGTTCAGTCTACTAACATGAATGATTAGTGCAGATACAAAGGTCAATGCATGATCTGGTTAGAAACTGTTAAAACTGTAACCACATTTCCAGTGCTGTGGTTGATTAATATTTAAATGCTTTGGCATAAGCGAAACTACATCGACATACTGAACTTGAGAGACAGTCACAGACTCGCATTAAGCATATTTGGTGGACTCAAGGTTCAGATTAGGCTGGAAAATTGAATGGTTTTATGTATATTATTATACAGTAGAACTGTGATTGTTTACACTGCATGACTTAGAACATTGTATTGAATGTCTTTTGATATTATAGACAGTCATGGTCTCATAAGGATTTCTGCTACTCTGGGCACTCACTTTCGTTGCCCTTTTCTTGTCTTCTCTTTGAAATTAAAGACACTTATAAAACACAAAATGCACTCAGTTAATTTTCGCCTTTATTTTTTAGGGTTAAATATGTTTTTAGTCCTTATAAACATCTAACTCTTCTATTTTTTGTCCCTCAAAAAAATTTCTTACTTTTTGGTCCCTACAAAATTCTCTAACATGAATTTTAGTCCCTACTTTCAAGTCAACTCATATATACTAATTAAAATTTGAAGTTATGTATTGCAGTAATGTTTAGTATATTAAAAATTGAATTGATTGACAAAATTTGAATTTTTTTAATTAGTGATGAATTAAATATGAATTTTTGAAGTGTTTGCGCTTAAAAATTCATAGTTAATTCATCATTTGTTAAAAAATTATGAATTTTAGTTTGAGTAATTTTTATAATATTATAAACATGATCACAAAACTTCATTAAAAAATTTGAATCGTACACATAGTTAGGTGAAAAGCAGAGACCAAAAATTATGATCGGAAATATTTTGAGGACCAAAAAGTGGGAAAAACTTTTAGAGGGACTAAAAGTAAATGAGTCAGATGTTTATAGGGACTAAAAACATATTTAACCCTATTTTTTATAATTGTATTGTTTTGTATACTGCATGACTAGAACATTATTCGATAGTATAAATTTAGCGTATGTTTTGGATAAAAACACAACTAAATTATATTATTGACCGATTTAGCGACCAAATTTTTTTTTATTTTGAACTCGAAATTTGGAACTCTAATTCGGTCTTTAGTGACTAAAAATTTTTGGTCTCTAATTTATTATCTAAACGCGAAATTTCTAATAGTGGCAAATAGCAACCTTCTCAGTTATATATTTTGTTGTTGCTTCTTCCTCCTTCATGATTTTGTCTTTCTCGCTCTGAGTTTAAAGTTTCATATCAGAGAAAAGAATTGGAAAAAATAAAGTTTTTAATAGTTTTATTTTATTTCTTTATTTAAGAAAGAAAACTAGTGTTTGTCAAAAAAAGAAAGAAAACTAGTGACAGCTTGACATCCCATAATATAAAAGAATATTTTTTTTGTTTCATAATATAAGGAGTAAATACGTTTTTGGTCTCTACATTTAAGTAACCTTTTAAAATAGTCTCTATTAATTTTTTAGTCCTTAACTTTTTATCATTTTTAACATTGGTCTCTACCGTCAATTTCGTGCTGACCGGACAAACAAAATATGACATGCAGATATCCAATGTGAGTGATTGGCATGCCACATGATAAAATTAGTATTCAAATAAAAATTATAAAGTCTCTTTTATTTTGATTTCTAATTATTATTAATTATAACAAATAAAATTAGAAACAAAACTTAAGAAAATTCCCTTTTTTTTAGAGATAATAAACTCTATAAAAATCATGAATTGCAGATGCACATCACACGGGTCTTCATCGCCCTTATAATTTCTTATTTATAAATTCTATTGGGTTTGCTACAACTAAACCCTATTTTTTTCCTTCTAAATTGTAGCATTAAATAATCTCAACTACTTTATTTTTTTTGATAAACAATAATAACACTAATTTTCACCTCTCAATTTTTTCACTTCTAATTAGTCAAAAATAAAAATAAAAACTTTCCCACCTTTCATGAAAAAAAATACGTATTATTTTTCCTCATGTTTTTGACCTATAATTTTTTATTATGCATGTCTGATTTTAATTTTTTCTTAATGTTTTTGTTAATTTTTTCATAATAATGTTTTTATTTTTCTTGAAGGCCATAATTCAGGATGGTAATACAATCAAGTAGTCATTGAAGTTTTAACCGTTGAAACAAAATTTTAATTTTTTTTTTATTGAATTAATGTTGCCGTTTGTGAGTGTTTGTCAATATTTGAATGATCTTTATTTTATTAGAGTATAGAGTTAAGTGATTCAATTACAATGATAAAAAAAATTTGTTTTTCATCTTCTACTTATCTCTTTGATGAATTAATGAACATCTCTTATTTATAAATTCTATTGGGTTTGCTACAACTAAACCCTATTTTTTTCCCTCCTAAATTGTAGCATTAAATACTCTCAACTACTTTTTTTTTTTTTTGATAAACAATAATAACACTAATTTTCACCTCTCAATTTTTTCACTTCTAATTAGTCAAAAATAAAAATAAAAACTTTCCCACTTTTCATGAAAAAAAATACGTATTATTTTTCCTCATGTTTTTTACCTATAATTTTTTATTATGCATGTCTCTAATTTAATTTTTTCTTAATGTTTTTGTTAATTTTTTCATAATAATGTTTTTATTTTTCTTGAAGGTCATAATTCAGGATGGTAATACAATCAAGTAGTCATTGAAGTTTTAACCGTTGAAACAAAATTTAAAATTTCTTTTTTTATTATTGAATTAATGTTGCCGTTTGTGAGTGTTTGTCAATATTTGAATGATCTTTATTTTATTAGAGTATAGAGTTAAGTGATTCAATTACAATGATAAAAAAATTTGTTTTTCATCTTCTACTTATCTCTTTGATGAATCAATGAACATGCATATTTTTTTATGGTTATTGGATGACATCTATTTTTTAACAAAGGTAAAAGAAGGACATAAGATTTGAAGTTCAACAAAGTCACTTTTTTTCCTATCACTTGAGTTTATTTAAGGTTATCATCGTATCATTATGATAAAATAATTCCTTTCAAATTTCAACGTCTTTAATTTCTATTGATGATTTCATTTGCATTGACTATCAACAAGAGTCAAGGTCAACCACTTAAATACTTCATCCGGTCATTATTATAAGCAAAAAAAAACTATTTACGGTGTTTAAGAAATTTAGTTAAAGGTAACTAATTATCTTGATACTTGATGTACGACACGAGTTAGATTTATTGTATTGCACTTTTAAATCACAAATACCAAAGCATAACTACTTTACTGTATCACAAAGGAGAAGATACACCTCAAATTGAAAATGTTAATTATACAGAAATATTTTTATAATATTAACTAAAAGCTATTTTTTGTGGTTGTCAAAATATATACAAATTATCCAATACAATAATTTATTTGAAAATAAGTTTTCAATTATCCGTCCGAGAGCACGGGTGAAAGTCTAGTAATAATAATAATAATCCAACACCATCAACATCACTACCACACACACAGGCAAAGCCGTCTATATGCCTTGGCTTTGTTTGGTAAAAGAGATAGAGAAGAGAGAAATAAAAGTATGAAATTAATGAATAAATTTATGGGTCATGTTAATATGTGTTCTAAGGGCACAAGTTAAGAATTCAAAATTAGAATTATTCTCTAAAACTTTGTGCATAGAAAACATGAAAAGTTTAAAATTAAAGCAAATGCACGAAAATGAATGCAGATATTTCTTTATTTAGATCATTAACATGTGCCCTTAGAGCACATGTTAACATTTCCCTAAATTTATTAGTCTAAGTTCATGGATTGATTTCTGTATTTTTATTTCTCTATTGTCTTCTTCAGACACACAGTTAGTCTTTAGAATCAAGCATTATTATTATTATTATTTGATTTTGTGCTTTCTTTAGACTTTGGAATCAAGCTTACTTGGTTAAATAAGAGCAATGATCTAAAACACTCACTCAAAAATGGCCTCAGCTAGCAAAAATGATCGAGAGGAAACAACCACCACCAAGAAGCAGCATTTCACCACCACCGAAACCCTAACATCACGACCATCTTCCGATGATCTTCCCACTCTTCCCTTCGAGATCATAATAGAAGAAATTCTCTCTAGACTTCCAGTCAAGTTCCTCATCCAACTCCAATCCGTCTCTAAGCCTTGGAAATCTCTCATCTCCGATCCTAAATTCGCCAACAACTATCTTCACCTGTCAACCACGCTCCACCGTCTTGTCTTAATCCACACCACCACTGATCTCTCAGGCAAGTCCGGAATCACGGATTACCCTCTCTCCTCCATCTTTGCAGAAGAACAAGAAGAAATAACCGCCGGTGTCGCCGTCACTCATAGATTAACCATCACAGCCGCCGTTGCCACACAGCTCGATTATCGTCTTCCCAGTATAACTTTTTCCGATAGGATTATGGGCTCTTGCCATGGCATACTCTGTTTTGCAAAAGATAGAGCTGTTGTAAATGGTCAACGTTATGCTCTTTTGTGGAACCCTTCCATTAGGAAATTTACTGAATTGCCCTCTCTAGATAAACCAGACACATATGATGATATTGTCCTAAGAAAAACCTGCTTTGATCCTCGCCCAAAATATGTATATGGATTTGGCTATGTCTATGATCATTTCAATGACAACAATTATATTTACAAGGTTGTTGCTGTTAATAGGTATAGAGCAAGGGCTCATCGCCGCAGTGACAAAAATCAAGTGAGGGTTCATACTTTGGGGACCAATTATTGGAGATCCATTGAGGATTTTCCTTCTGGATTCGAGTTTGATGCATCAGGAAGATTTGTTAGTGGAACTCTCAATTGGTTGGGATTTAAAAGAGATTGTTCACCTGTTATTGTTTCGCTTGATTTGGAGAAGGAATCTTATCAAGAGCTAGTGCAGCCTGAATATGGTGTGGTAACAAATATTGCATTAACCTTAGGTGTGGCCAGGGGTTGCTTCTGCATTCTTGCTCATAGTGATACTTTTGCAGATTTTTGGCTTATGAATGAATACGGAAACAAAGAATCTTGGACTAAATTGTTTAGTATTCCCGATGTAAAAATGGAAACATATTGTGGTTTTCATTATCGCCAAATACTTTATCTTTCTGATGATGATCAAGTGTTGTTGGAGTGTCAACCTTACTTGGTTGTTTACAATTCTAGAGACGGTACTTTTAAAGTTTTAGAATTTCAAAACATCAGGAGTTGGATGTTTGCTGAAGTCTACCAAGAAAGTTTGGTATTGCCTTGTTCTCAGTAGTAGAATGTATGTAATAATGTTGATGTTATGCTACTTGTGCATAAAGTTTATGAAGAACCGTTTATTGGATTCTTCAATTTCATAACAACTTGTATGCTAATTTCAATTTGTGTTATGTACCTATGTTTGCTGGTTACTTCATGGATTATTATTGTTCATTATTAGTCAATGTAATATGTTGCTTGAGAAACCCACTTGGGATGGCCTGATAATATTGACTTGGGACCTGGGAGTGTGCTTCTCCTTGAGGTCTTAAGTTCGATTCTCTCCGGTGCCAAATTAGGTGGACTAATTTAGCTTCTTCAAAATAAAATACTTGTATATTGCTTGAGAAATTGTTGTTAGGCTTAATGTATATCATTGTTAGATTTTTTTGTTAGTTCTTTAATTGTGCACTTCATTATGGTTAGTGTGTGTGGTTTACTAAGATTGCAATTAGGTTCTATGCCATTGTGTGTATGTTAAAAAGTTTGATGACTGCTACACAAAGTTTATGATGTATGCTGCAGAATTTTACAGCTTTTATCTCAACATATAAGTGCTTTGTATGCAGTCACTTTATTTTATCTTTTATTAGAGAAATAGCTGATACATAAGCACTTATATGATAATCGCCTAAGTGCTTAATTAAGTTCTTTATCCAAACAGAACTTAAATCTATTATAATAATGAACTCCCTCCCACATACCTATTGAAGTAATAAAATTAAAGAAAGTTCATAGTATCATACCAATTATAATCATGTAAACAATCAGCACACCAATGTTATTGACAATAACACAAATTTGTGCCAAAGCTTTTCCATAATTCCCAAAGGAATCACCCATCAAACCAGCATATGAAACAGATTTCCCTGCCCTTGTAAACCTAATTATAATTATGACCTCAATTGACTTCTCAGTCAAAAAAGTCATGATGTGTATAGCAGCAAGACCAGGAATCATCCCTAACTGTTTCAAGGTTGCAGGCAAGGACATGATTCCGGTACCAATAATTGACATTGTAGTAGCCATACAAGTAAATGAATATTTTTTAGAAATATTATGTGAAATTAATTATGATAATTTAATAGATAATTTTGCGTTCAAAAAGTTAGAAAAACAAATTTTAAATAATATTTATATTAATTTTATTTTTTTTATAATTTTTTTAAAAAAGTCTCATTTTAACATATCACTTTAGGTCTCATATAGTGTTGGACCGACAATGAATCTACAGCACAAAATATGATAATATTTTTAAAAAACAAAACAGCAGAAGCCTTAGAATATTAGTTAGTACATTATACTCTTGAGGGTAAAAAGGTAAAAGTATCACCTATTATATACTCCACATCATTCTTCTACTCCCTCCCTCACACCCACTCTTAAGACACACCTACAAATAACACTATGTCTCTCTGAAAGACATAGAAAGAAAGATAAACCAGAAAACAAGAGGTTAATTTGGTAAGTTTTGTCTTAAATTTCTACTATTGATGTGGGAAAATCTTCTTAAAGTAGGTTTATGTTCTTGCATGTGCTTGTTGATAGCTTCATTTCATATGCATGTGTACTAAGTGTGATTATGCATTTATTCTCTGAATTAAGATCAATGTGATGTTGATTTTATTGTTTGATTGTAGCAAGGATAATTGAATAATGTGTGTAAGAATGAGAGTTTTATGCATGCATCTTTCATCAGACATTTACCTGATTTATCATTCAGAGGATTTGTAAGAATAAATCATGATGTTTTGTTTCACGTGTTTCTAAAATTAGGTGTTGGAATGAAATAAACCATTGTGAGTTAAGAACCATGCATGTTTTCTGAATAATATTTGTAAGAATAAGAGTCTTTATATTGTTACCTTTTATCTTTCTATTATAATCTGTTACTATTAATTGATAATCTTGATAGCTGAGGTTTATTGATAGTTGTATTATTGTTTAATTACTTGTTATAATTAACATCCTAAATTAAGAAAATTGATGGAATAAACGAATTGTTTGAAAAAAAAATCAGAGGATGCAGTATGGTATATATGAATTAAACAAGCAGGGGACTCCTTTCTCTGTCCATGTCTAATTTGATCATAAATAATATTGTCATGTTATTGTTATGGATGATTTTGGTTTTTCATTGATGATTGCCAATAGGTATAAACCCTTCATTAATAAATCCTTTATATTTTTGTGTAACCTTTTAATTGCATGTTGAAAGAGGTATTCTTACGCCTTATAGAGATCGTAAAACTAATTTCTTCAGCATACTTACGGGCTAGTTACTAATTTCCCTTGACTAATTTCTTAACAAGTTTCAGTATTATTTGGAAAGTTTCTTCTAATATTCTTACATTGATGTTATGTCTTTTGCTTTGTACTTCTAATAACTTGGCTTTCAATTTGCGTAAGATATGTCTGCGAAAGAGTTGCACAAATGTCATGACAAAAATATGAGGCTGGCTGATCATATCAGGAACCCTCCAGAGGAAGCTTCAGCCAATAATTCCCCAGCCAAATCCCTCAAGAAACGTCATCGATCGGAGGTTTTAGGTTCACCACCTGTGCAATTTCCTAGAAGGAGTCAACCTAAGTCTTCTGAAGACACATTAACTTGGGATGTTGGTTTTCCTCTTGAAGACCTTATTGATAAGCATTTTGGTAAGGAAAAGTTTCATGAAAAAGTTACGGAGATAGGATTAGAAAAAGAACTACAATCTAGCATGGCGGATTGCGTTCGTATGACCTTTCTTCTTCTTCGTGTCATCGGTGGAATGTTTGGTGATATTGAAAAGGAAAACAAAGCTTTTCTTGGAGAGATTATGAAAACGAAAAAATTGATGACTACTCTTAAAGATGAACGGGATAAATTGAAGAAAACTTTGGATGAATCAAGCTTGGAAAAAAGTCAACTGATAGCAAAACTAAAAAACTTATTGGAGGAAATTTCGAAAAGTAATGCAAAATTACTGATCAAAGAAGATGCTCACAAAATTACCGTTGACAAATTGAAGGCTGAGATTGAAGAATTGAAGGGTGAAATTTTATCGCAATACAAAGTTGGTTTTGGAAACGCGATAAATCAAGTTTTATCTTTCGCAGCGAGACTTGATCCTTGATCATGAAGTTGAATGAACTAAAATTATTAAAGGTAAGAGTCTTTTTTTTGGAGGGGGGGGTTAGATGTTCTTGATTGATCTTGAAACTTATAGTACATGGTTTTCAAGTATCTTTGTTTCAAGAATCTTTTGCTTTTTGTAAATTGTGATTATATGTATCTATAAACCCATCTATGTATTATATTTTACTTTTCTGTACAACAGTTTTTCTTATGCAAGTTTTTAACATTATTCTGCTACTACTTGAACCATTATTCATTGCAATGTGTTTTACAAAGCATACACACAATTAGTATGTAATGTCTCATTGATTGTTTAAAAGAAAAGTTGATTATAAAAACAATGAATTTCACTTACTTGAATGCTCTCTTGTGTGTCAATTCCATCAATTACTTGAACACTCTCTTGTACTCTAGATGCACACAGGTTTTGCCATCAAATTTTGATAATTAGACATATTAAAAATGTTACACCGGTGTAATTTAATTCCTCCTCATCCTACAAACAAAAATTACAACATGGAGTTCATAATATTCTTCATTTATTTGAGTTTGGGATACTGCACACTTGGTGGTTGCGCTATGTTGACTTGTTTAGTCGAAGTTGATCGAGATTTGAGTCTTGAGACTTAGACGATAGCTTGAATCACTTGTCTCTTATAACAACACAAAATTGGTCAAATTTTAACTATTTAACAAACTTTTGTGATTAAGTATAAACTTTTCAAATTCTAATAGTTTTTTATATTGGTTGACATATGTGTAGTGGAGGGATTACATATTATTGCACTACTAGTTCACAGAGTTTGGTAAGTTGATCAAGTTTTTTTTGTTCTTTTTAAGGAGGTTGTTCATATTATAAATGAATCAAATTCTACGCATCCAAATTTTGTCATATTAAATTAAAAATGGAACTATTTTTCATGTAAATATATTGAGCATGTTTAACTCTTAACCGACTTAACAAATGTTATTTAAGTTGGCTTAAAATCGGACTTAACAACTCAAAATTTGTTAAGTCACCTATTATTAGCGAAATCTTTTTTATCAGACTTATTAACAAGTGTTTTTCTTACTAGTATTAGGTGTGTTTGGGTTCTACTGTAAATTATTTTGATATTGGATAGTTAGTTGTTGAATTACAAAAAGAGAGAAAGAAAAGAATGAGACATAAAGAAGAGTATAAATGAGTAGAGAAAGACAAAGGTAATTAATGATTGAAATTTTTAAAATAAATTAATTTGTTTCTTTTGTCGAATGGAGTATTGCCAAATAATTATGCGACATGTAAGGAGTGTTAAGTTAATGGAGTTTAGTGACCATAGCTTGGAGTATATGGTCCCTTGTTGTTTTAACACTTTCAAAGATTTCTAGCACATTTTTCAAATGCAAATCCAATGCCTTTCGAATAATTTTATTTTTTTTGACAAAATTGATCAATTTTAGTTCCAAAAGAAAATTAAAATTCTAATATTTTACCAATTTTTGCTAAAATCACTTTTCTCTCTTTTTTTCTTCTTCTTATTTCTGCCATATACATAACTAATGCTTGTGCTCTGTTTCTACATTTTGTTTCATTGTTTGGATTCATAAATCGAATAGGAACACAAAAATGGACCCATTGCATTTGTTTGCATATATAACAATTTTGTTCTGTTCTCTTTATTTTTTAGTATATAATGTTATATTCTTCTTTCAAAACAAATTAAGAAGAAAACAAACACAAATAATGGAGATAACAACGAAAAGATATTTGAGGTATCTAGATATCAATATTATATATGAAAGATTCATAGTATGAGATAGTATAAAATAAATAAATAATAAATTATTTTTGAATGTAATAACTCAAACTACCTCTTTATGTTATATTTTAAATTTTTTTAGGATTACAAGTTAGAATTCATTTTAACAACAAAAAAATCTCTTATTAATTTATTTATAAAGTGAATCTAAATATACACTTCATTATAGGCTTAGTGCAAGGGTGGGACACTTTGAGGTATAGTTAATAATTAAAATTCCCTAATATCCCTTTGGTTAATTAAAAAGTGTTGATAATTAAAATTGAAATGAATAAATATTGAAATAGTGAAAATTTATTAGTATTTTATCACTTCAAATGGTTATACAAGTCAATAAAGGAAAGTTTAATGCTATATCAATATGGTTTCATCTTTATTTCACACAATATATATTTTAATTTTAGTCAAGTCGTCTAATGATTAAAAATTCCACCTATAAAATGTTATGTCCCGTGCCAACTGAGCTAAACATATTTTTTTGTAACCTTAATTAACATTTTCTTTGTCCCAAAATATATTGCAAAAGTGGTCAACCAAAGTTAATCAAATACATTAATTTCCTTTGAGAAAATTTTATGTTTAAAAATGAGCATATTATTATATTTGACTAATAAATATTGTTAGTTTTCATTTTTTTAAGTGATGTTACTTCTTTTTTTTACGGTAGACAACAAAATTATTTATCAAACTAAAAATGTGTCTACTAAATTATTTTTTAGCAAAAAAAAATATATTTATAAGTAATAACAAAATCATTATTTTTTTATACAAATTAATATTTAAATTTTAATGAACATATATAAATATTTAGAGGCCTCTAATTTTTTGAGGTCCTACATAGTAGCTCACCCAACACACCCATAATTATTGGTCATATATACAAGGGAGAAGGTTAACAAGTCTTCTGTCATTTTGGTCAAAACAATTGTTCATCTCTCTCCCTCCTTTTATTTTTCTAATGAATGTACTACACATGTGTGGAAATGTGCCAAAAATGGTCGTGATGTTTTTATTGTCCTTTTATTTTTTTACTTGGTTTAGCTATTACCAACGCATGCTTTGTTATAAACTAGAAGAACATTCATGTTCTTTTCCTCTTTTTAACTATTTGGTAGTTGTGCTAAGTTGATATCTACTGATTTCTATTCATAGTATTCAATTTTGATTTCATCTAAACACTATTTAAAATTCAAAATCCTCCTAGAAATGGATACAATCATAGAATATAATAAAGCAAGAGTATTATTTAGGCAAGTTTGACATTTGGCAACTAATGAGAGTCCTTTCTATTTTAAAAGTTACTATTAGTAGTAATATTTCCTTAACTATTATTTATTTAATTTTTAATTATTTAATTTGTTGATTATTAAATATTGTCCTTATCTTTTTAATTATTAAATTAAATATTTAATGTTATTTTTGGAATACGTACACAGTTCAATGTATAACAGTATAAGAGACCTAGAGAAAAGAAAAATGGCAATGATAAATTCAATTGGCACAAAACAAGTGAATTTCCCTTCAATTGTTCAAGGCAACTATTAATTTTCTTCTGAAGCTACTTCGTATTTAATTCACAATGATATTATCAATGATGAAAGCATCATACAATATAATAAAGCAAGAGTAGTGTTTTGGTAAATTTGACATTTGTTAGCAAATAAAGAGAGGTTTCTTTTTTTAAAATTGCTATATTAGTAAGATTTCCTTAAAAAAAAATTAATTACTAAATTATTTTTACATTTTAATTCTATTTTTGAAAAAATTGAATAAAGTTATAGGAAAGTCATGCTTTGAAGTTGAAAGCTTAATTATCTCAATCTTGAAAGTTGAAACACCTTAAAACATGTATATGGAAAACAAAACATGAGTACATGTGATTTTCAAAACATCTATTAATTTTTTGTTCTATACCTAGACAAACTCAACTTTAAACTTCAATTTTTTTCTTAAATAAATCATATATGTAACTTCAAACCCACACAGATAATGCTTATTTTGATTTTGATATATTTCTCTTAATCTTCGATATTATATTTTTCTTTTCTTCTTAACTCTCTAAGTCCCCCAAGCATTTCAGTTAGTTTTCAATCAATTTTTTTTTTGGATATACGATGATCTTATTTTCATTATATTCAATCATGGAAAGGTCGACCACTACTTTGACGAGGTTTGTACATAGTTAATCGTATTCTTTGATGTTGAACTCAAAGCACTCTCTCTGTCCCATAATATAAGAGAAAAAACAAAAATCATACTTATTAAGAAAAAGTTTCAGACTTTGTAAAGAAGTATCAATTTTCATTGATGAAAATCTACTTCATTCATATATATATATAATACAAAGTTTTTACTCAACTTCTTTACTATTTCTCTCATTTATATTTCTCTTGAGTCCAAACAATTTATAATTTTTTTTATTAAATTTAAAACAATTAGAGATGAGGAATAAAAAAATAAAATATTTTATTTTTTATGTAATTTATTTAAAAACTTATTTTTACCGTACATCGTACGGGTATACACACTAGTAGTTTATAATTTGAAACCTTACCAAAGTTAAATTATTAATTAAATAAAATTTATCTTTCTAATTTAAATAAAGGTAAAAAAGACTTAATTTATCAATCTTTAATATTTTTTAATCCACGTGCATAACTCTAAGACTTTGTTTGAGAGTTGAGTTTAGGAGGGGAGTGGAGGAAAATGAAAGGCTTGTAGATAGGTAAACTCTTGTTTGTGAGTTTAAACAAAATAGGGAAATGTTTTGGGGAGGTTGGAAGGGTTTAATTTGTTCAATTTTAGAGTACTCTCAAATTTAGAGGGTTTTTTAGGGTTAAAGATATAAATAGATCATTTTACCTTCACAGTAATTTAAAATTCTAATTTTAGCCCTAACTTAAATGTCCAATTAAGTGTTATATATATATATATATATATATATATATATATATATATATATATATTAAATATTACTCCTAAATTTGTTGATCATTAATAATTTAAGTGTTATAAATTCAACCTAATTTTTTTTTTTCGTTAAAGTCCAAAACATTTTTTTTAATAAGCCCATTTATTTTTTTGGCACAATAGCAAGCCCAAAAAAAATATATATTTAAATATTATTTTTAAATAAATTTATGTATTAATTATAATTAATAAAAATATCTTATTATTAATTTAATAGTAAGGTTAAGTGACAATTGACCGGCCGGCGGCCACCGTTACCGGTGTTGACCTCGGTGACTACCCAACAGATTTTCGATGACTTGCAGTAATGGTGGTGGATCTTTGTCGTTGACCTCCAGGCTAGCCACCAACCACCACACCAGTTTTTTTTATTATTAAATTGTTATAATAGATTTTATTTTGTAACAACCCAAAAAATAGTTAGTTTTGTACTAGACCCAAACTTTATTCCTACATCAGTCCAAAATAGTTTTATATTCTAATTTTTATTAATGTTTTTTTCTAAACTTCTTTTTCTGTTTTTCTTTATGTATTTTTGCTAAAATATAATATTAATTAAATATTCATTTTCTTTTATATTTTTATTTAATTATATTATGGTTTAAAAAATTATATATAATATTAAGGTCGTCTCATATTACAAAAAAAGCTAATATTAATTTAAGTATCTATAATTAAGTTTATTTATCCATTAGAAAAAAGTTTTCATGCTTTCAATATTTTTTATAAAAATGGTAAAAAATTATATAAGATAATTACAAGGTATAAACATATACATTTTAAGAGAAGAATAAAAGTGTAACATAGTAACATTATCACATAAGTTTTTCATCTCCTTTCGATGTTGATTTTTTTAATTCTCAATCAAGGGGAAAATTTTCCCTCCTTTCTCCCCTCCCTTTCCTTCCCTTCCTCTCCTTAACATTTTATTTCCTTCCCCTCAAACTTGTAAAATTAGCCTAAAAGGACAATAGTTTTGGAACGAAGAGAATAGTTTGTTCAACTATTCAATGTATATTTTAATTTTTTTTTATTATCAATTTACAATATTTTTGGTTACATTCAATTCACACACTCTAGTAGTATATTCAATATTTTTGGTTACATTCAATTCGCACACTCTAGTAATTAATATACGGAGTTAAATGCTAGGACTTATACTCATGAGAAGATCGCACAATCTAAACGACAATATTATTAGTTGGAACATTTTATTTTTTGAGGTATATATAGAACACATTTTTTTAACAAATAGTAGATCTACATATAGTCCATCCTACTTACTGAAATAATTAGTTTTTATATTGTTGTTATTACAAATAGGTCATTATCATAGGAATAAGTACATCACTCTTCAATTTGAGTAAATAAAGAAAGTACATTACTCTTCAATTCTTCGTTATTGAAAAAATATATGGATATACAACACTTGAATAGTTTAATTTACCGTAGTAAGTACCAATAACTTGCACGTACGTAAAGAGATTTTCATTGAAATGATTATGATTAAGGCAAAAATTAGATGGATAAACACACTAATTACCGCTCTAAATATATGGCCTACTACTCTCTCTAATGTCGAAGAAGTCTTTGTCCGAAAAAGACAACGTATCGTACATATAAAGTTACTTCAACAAATTAAACAAAAGTACAACTCATTTTCATGTATGAACAAAAATAAAACACGTTTTGAAAAAGATTGAATAAAATGTTTTTGTTTTATTTGAAAATTGCTAGGCATAGTAGTTTACGTGGCCCTGTGATTTTGCAATATTACAACTGAGATAAACATTGTGATTGTATCGTACATAACATTTTTTATCATTAGATTATTAAAGAGACCCACTAAATAGATATTTTAAAATTAAAAAAACTAAAAAAAACCCACTTAATTTTACAAGTCTACTGTGGCCTCCTTGGAATTTTTTTGGGTAATTTGAATTATTTACTGAACTTAATTTAAAATAAATTAAACCATGTTATCTCTCTTTGCAAAATTTTACTTTACACCTAATTTTTTTTATTTTTTTTTGAGAATCACTTTGCACCTAATTAGAAGCTATAAATTTCTGATATTTAAAAGAAGGAAAATGTTTATATAAAAAATTAAAATATGGAAAGATGTTCCAAAATATGTCATTTGTCATTTGTATTAAATCAAAAAAGAAAACGTATTGTTGGCAAAGTTGAACTTAGAGCGGCTCAATTAATTCTAACATTTCACTACATAAGTATGCTGTGAACTTGTGACTTATTAAATTTAATATAAATTGACCTGACCAAAAAAATTTCAATATAATTTTTTTTTAAAAATTTATATATAATTTAATTACATATAAATAGTAGGTAATCGGACAATCAAGAGTCAAGAGTTCGATACTCGTCTTAGGTGCGGAACAACTTTAAATCTCTGAACCAACTATCCCACCTTTTAAGGTGCCTAAAAAGAATAGTCATTGCGTTCAACGGTGAACACCCTAATCTCGACTAAAAAAGAAAATAATCGGACAACAAACTACGCAATTATCCCTTATTGAACTTTATAAAATAGCTTCCAACATTTACATTATATAACTAGAGAGAATAAAAAAACCAAACTAGGAGTAGCTCCCAATATTTTCACTGCACTACCCTATATATATATATTATGACTTATTAAACTCAACATAATTTTTAACCATAATAAGAATATGTAATTTCATTATTAAAAATATTTGAACATAATTGATTTTATGATCATAAATATGATGACGAAGCGTTCATAAATTCTAACTCGACTTGTGAAAAAATGTTGAAATTAATAGATTAGACATTTATAATCGGAGTTTAATTTTTAATTCTCCACTTTATTTGTGTGAATTTTAAATGACTTTGCTATTTTCTCCACTCAACAAATAATTGTGATTAAGTAAAAAAAAAAAATATAATTACATGTATCACTTTTTCCTTATTATAAAAAGATAAATACACTTATGTTTTGAGTTACCATGATACAAGCACAAAATTTTCACTGCCATAACAATAGCAATGACTAATCTCTTTCCAATTGAATTCTTTTCATGCAGAAGATAAAACTTGTTAAACTATTCAAATTTAAGTGTGAACAGATGCATTAATTTATCCATCAAACTTTATTAAAAAGTCAATAAAATTTGGATTAAACTATTGCAAAATTAGTCTACAGGCTACAATCATGAATTAATACGGGTAAAAATAGTAGGTATAATTAATAAACAAATTTTTGTCAAAAAAAAAATTAATGAACTAATATTAATTACTACTATAATTATAATTACAATTATTATTGTCAGAAAAATACAAATAGTTATCATTATTGTTATATAAAGATAGCTTAATTAAGCAATAACTAGTAATTAACACACATTACAGGCATGCAGTGAAGGATTGCTGCGCCGGAAGTTCAACCTCCGGCACCACCGCAACATCAACAGAGGAAGAAGACCACCACGTTCCATTCATAAGCTCCGGCAACTCAATCTCACCCCAAAAATCATCACCGCCACCACCACCAGAATCAATGCTACTATCCTCCGGCGACTCAGCAGCCTTATCCATCATCCGAGCCGCTTCAGCCGCCGCCGTCTGAATATCCCTAGCAGTACACAACGAAGGCGGAGGAAGCAACGGCAGACGGTGAACCTCATCAGGAAAATTAAGCTGCGCTTTACAACCTTTCAAACAATACGCCGCAACGTCGTAAGCTTTCGCCGCCATCTCCGGCGCCGGAAAAGAACCTAACCATATCCTTGACTTCTTCCTTGGCTCTCGAATTTCCGATACCCATTTTCCCCACCGTCGTTTCCGGACTCCGTGGTAAACTGGATGCCGTGTGCCGCAACGAACTTTCCCGGATTTCTCGCCGGAATTTTCGGTCGTAACGGTTTTTAGTGCCACGTCATCATCTTTCGTTTTGAAGTTTTTCAAATTTTGCTCCATTCAGATTTTTTGTTCTGTGTGTCTATGTTTTGATGAATTTGATGCTTATAAATGAAGTTTAGAATTGAGAAAGGTGTAAAATGACGGAAATGTCCTTGTGAGTATAGAGAGTGAAAGGGGAGTAGCAAAAGTTACTCATTCTATTTTCCTACGTAAGAAAGGACCAGCATGCAATTAAAGATTGCAATGGCGTGTTTCATTGCTTTACATTTACAATGTCTAGTACAAGTACAAATCATGCTATTTTTGGTTTTTAATTTATCTTACTATGAGAATAACCTTTAATGGAACAGTGTTTATTGATATCAAGGATCAAGATAGTTGGGCCAACTAGAACAATGTTCCACAAACATTTTGACGTTCATGTTGATATGGGAGTAAAGAGTGAAACATTTTTTTTCTTCCGTTTTTCACCTCTCGTATCTGATCCACTAAATTGGCTAAAGAGTGAAACATTTTAGGTGGAAAGAAAGTGTTTTTCGCCGACAATGTAGATGTTGATTTATAGGACTTATAGAAGAGCCGCAAAGATGATGAATAGACTATTATGAATGATTTCTTTCAATATCTGATCCATTAGCTAATGAGAGGTATAATTATTTGCCGAAATGTTACATATCTAAGAAAATCTGAGTCAGAGAGACTTGTCCATGTTAGATAAAATCCTAATAAAAATGAGTCTTGAAGAATTGAATCTTTAACCATTTAAAAACCTATATTGTATGTCATAATATAAATTTCTTTATTTCTCGCATAAAAAATCTAAAAAAGTTAATTAATAATGATCTCAAACATGATTCAAATTGAATTTCTCTCAAACAATTCATATTTAACGAATATTACTGTGTCAAAAAAAACGAAGATGATTAACAATTTCAAATCTATCACTTATTTTGAGCGGTACTAGTGTTTAGTACACGAGTACGGATAATTAACATTATAATTAGGATTTTTCTAACCTGTGCAATATTGTACAGGATAAGCACTTATTACTGCATTATTTTACACTTTCTCTCTCCTTTATTTTCTTTCTCTTTCTCTCTCCATTAATTACATATCTCTATTTTATTTTTTAGTTTCTCTTCTATGACGAACTCTCGCCAGTCATCATCTCTCGCCGGCGGTCACCAACCGTCACGACATCCATCATCACCGATCACCACCATCGTCATCTTCCATCATCGGCTTCCTCATAACCACTATTTTCATCCCAGATATGTGTTCCCAGTGGTCACCACAACCCTTTGATTAGACGACATGGTCGGAGATGGAAGAAAAAAGGGTATTTGTGACGGACAAGTCGGTGATTCGATGATGGAGAGAACTTGATGATGGCGGTGGGGACGACGGCGCGGTGGTGAGAAAGTTGGAGCTCAGATCTGGAGAAGAATATGAATGAGTTGGGAGAGAGAAACAAGGAAGATGAAAAATATGTATGAACATAATATGAAACTATCAAATGATGGCTCAGATCCTTCATTAGTTTGCATCTTTTGTTGTATATATATGTCTATGCCAATTCACTAACCAGAATCGCACCATCAACATATGTTGTATATATTCCTTGTTTTTGCAGCAACATATATCATATACTTCCACTTTCAGTTGGTGATCGACGGCGAGAGAGTTATTCGGTGAAGAGAGACTAAAAAATAAAATGGAGAAAGTGTAATTAATGGAGAGAGAAAGAGAAAGAAAATAAAGAAGAGAGAAAGTATAAAATAATGCAATAATAAGTGCTTATCCTGTGCAATATTGCACAGGTTAGAAAAATCCTTATAATTAACCATATTATGAATTACTACTAGTACTAAATTGATTTACCACGTCGGGTCACGCAATTTTATGTCAAATGATTTTCTTAAAGTTATCGTGTAAAATTTGTGCAATTGCTTGTACAATTGGTTTATTGAGGGAATTACCTTTTAGGTTCCAAATAACTCTGAAATACTTCCTCCAATTCTTATTAAAAAAAGAAATTTGTTTTTTAAATTTATGAAATGTTTTATATATTTGAACTAAATTATGAATTAGATACATTCCATAAATCTAAAGAGTTAATTTCTTCTTAAAATAAAGACCCGAGAGAGTATTTTATCCATAATCATAGTTATAATAGAACTACTCCGTTCCATTTTAAATATTACAGTTGATCAAATTATACGTTTTAAAAAAATTGTGTAAATAAAAGAGAGATAATATGACATTTACTAAAATATCTCCTTGTGTTATTGGTAGTAGACATAAGAATATTAAAAAGTACAGCAGATTTTTAAGTGTATTTTTTCTCTCATCTAATGATTGTTTTAAAGAATAATAAAAAACAATATTATATATAGTATATATAGGACATTTATTTTAAGACAAACAATTTTAATTTTAATAAATAACACATTTATTTTATTTTAGAATGGATGGAGTATCCAAATTCAAGAATTGCAATTTTTGACAAGACACTCAAAAAGTTTGAAATTAATACATCCACTAACACACAATTAGTGTTAAACATGGGGTAAAATATCCTTTTTTCTTTCAAACACAAAAATAATCTCAAATTTTTCAGAATTATGAGTCTCTATATTCATTCATGTACTCAAAATATTGATAGTCGTTTAATTAAAATTTAATGATTTGAACTTAAAATCAATATTATAAAGTGAAACAAAAAGTTGTATAAGAAAAAGTGAAACAAAAAGTATGTATATATTTTTTTTATGTTTATCAAGATCAAATTGTCACAAATGTCTCGAATACATTAAATTATTGACTGCAAAAGATTCATTTGCATATTTATTAGACTAAAATATACTAGTTCACTCCACATTAAAAAAATCCAAGGCATGCACCCTCATACATGTCATTTAGAATTATAATTTTCATTGCACAATAATTATTTTTATACACACTAGTCAGATATATATTAAATCACAAATTTTGTAGTTTCTTTTTTGACAAACTCAAACTACATTGTTAAAAAATCGCAGCTAATCGCTTACTAATGTCTAACCCTTTTCTGATTTTACAGATACACATTACATGTCTCTATAGTTTACTTGACAGTAAAGCACAAATCAAAGTATAGTCATAAAAGTCACTTGAAACTTATGTTACTCAATAACATCAAGACATTAAACTAAAATTTGTGCTCATTATCTTGTTCTTTCTTTTTTGTGGTCAAATATTGTACTGAATGTTAGTTTAAGAAGTTTAGATGAATGCAGGTAAAATAAAATAAAATAAAAATTGGGTGAGAAAAGAACACTCTCCTTCAATGATTTAAACAATGTAACAAGCAAGTTGCAAAGTTTGAAAGACAAAGAAAGGTGAATTTGAAAATGAGGAGAAACAAATTGGACTGGACCCATCATGATAACGAACAGACTGTGCCCACTTCAACAAGCGTCGCGTGATTAGGCCCACACAATTTATGGCTAATGTCTCCAAAGGTCAAGGAGAGACTAAATACACTAAAATAATTAGCGGTTTCATTTAAGTTGATTCTAAGATTAAAAAAAAAAACATTTGGTCTCTATATTAAATTTTTTTATTAATCATTTGTACTAATGATCATTTGTTAGAAAGATATTGTCCAAACTTATCAAATAATAATAAATACAAGGAAAATCAAACCAATACAAATAATTTTCCATCAACTATTAGAAAGATATTGTTCTACTGAGTTTCTAGAAAAATGAGTCATAATAATTCAGAGTTTAGGATTTAGCCTTTTTCCTTTGTGTAATTATGTTAGCTTTTGTTATCTGTATTTTCATCTAGGATACAAATATTTGAGCTGGATTTATCTATTCTCAACATACCCTTATTCACCCTCACATAATTACTAAAAAAACCAAAACGAAAGAAAAGGGAAAAATATTAACTAACGAGTAATAAAAATATTCACTCATTTCTTGTAAAAAAAAAAAGAAATATTCACTCATCTTATTTTATTTTTTTAAGCGGATTCACTCATCTTATTTGTTACCTATAAATAGTGTTAAGTGCTACTCGTCTCAAGTCTCATGACTGTGGTAGATTTTATTCCCCAATAGCTTCAAAAGTATGAATGTTTTGCCAGCCCTATATAGATGATTTCATAGCATGATAAATTTATACATTATATTTTCTTCTTATTGAAACAAATTGACATGACAATGTGGATTTCATACGATTAATTAATGTGCATGAGCTGCCTAAGTATGAAGCATTGATGCATCATACATCACTTGAAATACCTATACATTTTGAATTTGTCTTATACATAGTATTAATGGGGGCACATGGACTGGCACTAGAATGACCAAAATGCCTTCAAATAGAAGCCACTACTTTTTTGGTTGCACGAGATTGGGGTGAGAGTGTGTATGTTGTTGAGTTGTTCCCTATTCTGTGCTCCAATTGTTTTATGGGCTTACTAGTGTTGGGAGGTCTCTTTGTTGGTGAGGCATTGATGAGATGGATTTGAGTTGAACAAACAAAAAGCCCATGTGTCATTGTTGTTGCCAAATGTCATGAGTTGGCTAATTAGCTTTTGATCATGATTGAAAACTACAAATTTTATTATTATCATCACTTTATCAATTACATGAGCAACCTTCTTGTCTAGTTATCATTTTCACTTTCACTTAATAATATTTTCATTTCATACAAACCTACATAGTATGCTCTGGCTCTTTCTTTACTACATAGTCCATGTTTTGAAATGGACTAATACCAATTTTTAGGTGCTATATTTAATTATTTAATTAGTTGCATAAAGTTCACCTACTGCTCTCAATTTCGACTAGGAATATTGAATGCATTTGGATTGACTAATTTTCAAAAATAAAGTGTTGTCTAACATGCAGAAATGCACTAAGTGTTGCACCGTGTAAAAGATGCTAATTATATTATAACAAAAATGAATTTAAATAAATTTAATGTTGAATAAAAAGTTTATATTTGTACCCAAAAAAAAAAAGTTTATATTATATAAATTATTAATATTAAATTTTACAAAAATTGAAAATTATTTGAAATCCATTAAGATTATCGATCTATGAGTTTTTATTGAATACTACTACCTCCGTTCTTTTTTACTTGTCGTTTTAGAAAAAAAGACGAAAATAGAAGAGTGTATTTTTTCCCCTTATTTTACTATTATGCCTTTTTTTAAATATACATCATATTTTTAATCCACCAATAATTTCCTACTTTTTCACAAACATTATCTATACCTAAAAATTTGTAACAAACTTTATTTAAAAAGAAACAAAATTTGTATACAATAAAAAGATTATATTGTTTCAACAAAAAATATTAAACAAAATTTAGTCAATAAAATAAAATAGAAAAGAGGGTATAATAGGCAAAATATAACCTAAATTGTTAAAATGACAAGTAAAAAGGAACAAATATTTTTTTTTCTAAAATGACAAGTAAAAAAGAACGGATGTAGTATTAATCTTAATGTATTTTAATAACATATGAAATTATTTTCAATTTCAGTAAAATTTAACATAAATGATCTACATAATATGAACTTTCAATTCAACTATAATTTTTGTAATATTCGTATTCGTTATAATATAATTAACAATTTATACATGATACACCACTTGTGCACCATATATAGACACGCCTACAAAAATAATGTATAACCAACTTATAAATATTTTGTTGTTGGTAAGGATAGGAGTAACTTATAATCTGATTAACTTATAGACGTGCACACACTTTATCATCCAATCTTAATCTTCAAATAACAAAATAAATATATTCTCAAATTTTTGGGAACTCGACAACATAATAACGAGATACAGTTAAAGATGATCGAACAAAACTTTGATACAATGTTAACAATACTGATATAAAATAGAGAAAAAAATAATGAGAACAAGGATAGAGACTAAATTTTCATAGAATACCATAATTTTTTCTTTTTGACGAAGAATACCATAACTTATAAATACAAGAATCACTCTTACGATATATAGTAAAACTTAAGTTAGACTAGTAACTTACACTAGTAGTAATTTATTACTATCTAATCTAATCTAATATTAATACATTTAGTACATCTGTTGATGTAAATTTTGGACATGAGCCAATGAATGCACCCAATTAGTAGAGTGAATTGCTTATATTTAGTTTTTTTTAAAATTTATTCCTTCAAGATTTGGAGGTATTTACTCCTCAACCACTCAATAATATTTTAACTGATATATTTTTTATAAAATACATTGTTGAATTGAAAGTTGATATTATATAGATCATTTGTGTAAAGTTTCGAGACACATAAAAATTATCGGTAATTAAAAAATCACACAAATCGTTAATTTTGATGTGTCTCAATAACACATCAAATGATTTTATATTTGTCTAAAATTTTATACAAATAATTTATATGATATAAACTTTCAATCCAACATTGTATTTTATAAAATTTATATCGGTTAAAATATTATTAAGTGGTTGTTGGATAAATACTCCCAAATTTTAAAAAGAAAGACCAAGTCTCACCTATATTTTAGGATAGAGAGTAGATTTTATTGTCAGAGGACTAATCTAAGTTTATCCCTTTAATGAATAACTAGGATTATTTAGGTTATGTTAAGTTATTTGCCATGTTAGGATAGGGTAGCAAAGCCCAAATTTTAACTCATATTGAACCATGTAGCCCTCAAAAACTGGATCAAAGAGTCTATTTAGTGGCCCATGAAATAAATGTAGCTGGCAGGCCGGTTTCAGCATTCTCATACCGAGTTTGATTATGCTCCATCTTTATCTATCAATAATTAATCATTTTCAAAATAAGTGTCATACTTGTCAAAATTGTTTGTCCCAAAATAAATGTTACATAGAAAAAAATACTTTCAAAGGTACCTTTTTTTTATCTCTCAAAACAATGTATTAGGTGAGAGAAAAGGTACTTTTAAAGATCTACATTTTAGTATTCCAATGTCTACTACCAATAAAAAAAGAAAGAGTATTTTAGTAAAAGTCATATTATCTCTCTTTCATTTACACATTTTTCCTAAAGTGTGTAATTTGGTCAACTGTGACACTTAAAATAAGACGGAGGGAGTAGTAGATAGAAGGTGAATTATCCTCGCCCCATAAGTGTAATTTAAATAGTAACTATCAATGGCAGGACATGTGATAGAATAACGTACCTCCGTCGTTTCGTAAGATAACTCAAGTGGTAAGAGCTGTGAGACATGGGTTGGATAGAGAGTGATTCAGAATTCGATCCCTGACGGGAGTAATTTATATTTCTGATGTACTAAAAAAAATATATAATTTATGACACACATGAGGGTTTACATTTTTTTAACTCTTTAGTTTTTAAGAGAAAGAGACTAAGTAACCTAAAGTTTGGTCGTAAAGTAGGTAAAACATGGACAAAAAATTATTTCCACCTAATAATTGTTCTTATGTTCTCTCAAAATTTGTCATTTGATAAAACTCTTGAGCCTATTTTCTTGCTTGAAAGGTTCAGACATTGTTCATCATAGAATTCAAATCCACCATCACATTGTCGGTTTCAATTCATTCATGATAGGAAAATCCCCCCCCCCCCCTCATTCTCTTCCCCTCCTCTTAATTACTAATTTTGCCCTTAGATATAAATTTAGGAGTTTTTAGACGTAAAACCTGAAGTAAAGTTTGGGATCTAGATCGCAACATTTTATGAAGTTTGTGTGGAGTTTCGAAAAATATAGGCAAAATTTCTTAAATCTCGAACTTTACTTTAGATTATACGTTTCAAATTGAAAGATAATTTGGAGTTTTAGGGAGATTTTGGAGAAGTACAAAGGGGAAGAAGATAAATTTTCTCATGATAATACATAAAAGAAATCTAGAGTTAATGTGAACACAAGCCCGTGAAAGTCTCTATTCTTACTATGATGCCTCAATAATTGACGTTTAACCCATCAATGACGCAAATAATCTTAATCCCCATGTTGAAATAAACATTGCTTAAACAACGATATTTTAACAACATATCATACTCATTGGAGAATGTTTAAGTTATAAATACTAATCAATCGTTATTTTTTTGTCTTCAAGCACTAACCATGAAATCATGTTAATCCACAATTCAACAAATATAGAGTTTTAAGTTGACAAAAATTCAATAGATTAGTACGTAACAGTAACACTACTAATTATGGAAACCGCGTTGATAGTGACTTGTTCATACGGCAATTACAAAAGTTTTTAGATTCTTATGCCAAAGAATTATCACAACTTTCCAATATTAGAATAATAATGTTTCATGTTCTGTAGCAACCCTACACGTCATTTGCAAGTTTGATCCATGAAAGAATTCTAATCAAGCTAAACTGCATCAACTAAAGACCAAAACAAAATATAAAAAAATCAAGTTGCTTTTAATATTTGGTCAAGAATTCAACCCTTGGTTGATACCAAAAAAGGAAAAGAAACTAAACCTAATAGTGTTTTAAATGAAATGAACTAAGTCACTGAATTTAATCTAGTGATAAAGAGTTTGAGGGGTATACATGAAGTCTTGAATACAATGTGACACATGTATCAGACCAAATTTAGATATTAGAATAACATATTACTATTGTAAATTTGTAACATAAATTAAAATTGTAAATAGTTGAATTAATAGAAATGAATAACATTTGTGCAGTCGTCAAACTTATAGTGACGATGATAGTTAGAATATCTGAATGAAGAATTTTTTGAAATCAGAAGAGTGTTGGGGCTTGATTATTATGAGAATTATAGAGTAATCATGAATCTATAGTAGTTACTTAATTAATAAGGATTAAAATATTTGAAAGTAAATATGTATTATATTTTAAGAGAGACAAAAATAGAACAAATATTACAATTCAGAGGAAAAAAGTAAAATTTGGAGGGAAAATTTAAAGGGTTAAATATGTTTTTGATTTTTATAAAGTTATAAAATATTGTTTTTAGTCCCTACAAAAAAAATGACATGTTTTAGTCTTTATAAATTTTTTATCATGCAATTTAGTCCCTGTAATTTTTCAAAATTTAAAAAATTGCTTGATAATCATTGAAATTTTTAATTTTTTGTTTCATACATGTTTAGAATACTATAAAAAGTCTCTTAACAAAATATTATAATTTTATTAAATGAAAATAATTAAATATGAATTTCTTCAAATTTTAAAAGTTAAATATTAAAGTAACTGAAATCTTGATTTATAAATTGAATTTTTAAATTCTTTTTTTTGGATCAACTTTTTACAATGTTTTAAATATGTCTATGAAAAAACCATTCAAAAATACACATTGATTTAACAGTAGGGATCAAAACTACATGCATAATAATTTTATATGAACCAAAAAGTAACAAACTTGTTTAGAGGAATTAAAAGTAGAAAGTTCAGAGGTTTGTAGGAATAAAAATATATTTAACCCAAATTTAAATAAAAGTTTTTTTTTTGGATACAATAAAAGTTAAATTTATTTTTCTTAAATAAAAAAAATGAATTTAATTAATAACGACAGAAAACTTATCATGAATATATGAATGGAAAGGAACCAGGCAAAGATGGATGAATAAATGATGATTCACTTTCACTTCGGTTCAAAAAAAGAATGGTTCACTTCACGTGCTTTTTCCGTGATGGGCCAACCTTGTTCACGTGAAGATCACGTGATGCTCACCTCGTCCGTTTTTCAATGAATGCACAATACAGTGCCACGTGGGAAGCTACAAAAAAAACCAAAACGTTGAAGGCGTGTGAATGCGATGCGCCAAAACGTGTTTGTTTTCGGATTGAGGATTGGGTGGGACCCAATCAAAACGCGTGACCACCACCTCTTCAACAAAGTTGACACTATTAAAATTACTATTAAAATCCGTTTGATCTGCAAAATGAAAGTACTTGATAGAATAGTATAAAACAGTATAAGGTAAAACAATACTGAACAAATATTTATTGTATTAAAAAAAATTTGTATTGTATGATACTTGATGGAAAAAATATTATTTTGGTGTTTTAGAAAAGTTGTGCTGATGACAAAAAGTTGTCTCATAGTTCAATGGAGGACAAGAATATCTGATTTTGTCAAGTCAATTGACCCCAAGTTTGTCCAGTTCAAGCGACAATTTTCAAATCAAACACAAAACAATAAAAGTTATCTTATCAATTTTTAGCAGATCAAACATACCATAAAATATATTTATAGCATTTAATTAATTAAAATAAGTTCAATATAATCTAATAATTAATTGATAATACGAATGATTTAACAAGTTAATGAATAATTATATTTATTTGTCTCCCTATAAACTCTACGCATTTTCAACAAAGATGTCACAAAAATAAAACTTTGATAAAAATGAGTGAAATATATGGCTAATGAATAATGATACGTAGAAAAAATGCTAATGTTTCTACACACAAAAAAGTTATGCATGTATGTATCATGTTATCAAATTCGTTGTAACAAATATAAATTTTGTAAAATTTATCATTGAATTAAAATTTATATCGTATTGATTATTTATGTAAAATTTTAAAAAATTAAAAATAATTTGATATGTTATTTTAGATTATCAGTATTTAAAAAAAATTAAAACCGTTAATTTTGATAACATGTCAAATCATTTTCATTTTTTTAAAACTTTGTATGAATGATATGTATGATAAAAACTTTTCATTCAACGATTAATTTTACAAAATTCATATTTTTTATAATAAAATTTTCAACTTGTGCACCATGCACCACATGTATAATTAGAGCATGTTAGAATTGTCCGAAATATATAACCAATAAAAAAGAGTTAAATATAACATGGGGGATTTGCTTTGGCATGAATTTAGTTTATAATCAGTTCGTTCTTAAATAACTATCAGTTCGTTCTTAAATAACTGTTGTTTGAAGTATGTGTTCTATTCATATAATTTATTTTGATCATGTATTTTTATAAATATATATAATAACAACTATTAACATATAAGATGTTGTACAATTTGTCTGAATAAATATTTTTTAAACATAAATTTTTATTATATATAATTAGAGATATTAGTCGTCAAAAATATATATTGACATATGTGCCGCAATCAATTGTGAATTAAAAAATAACATAGTAGAAATTTAGGTTATCACAAAGATAATTTAAATCTTGATTATTTAATTTGTTAGTCTTATCCTACTTCAATTTTAGAAGTTGCTTTATTTTCATAATTTTAAGCATGATTATTAGGCCCCGTTTGGCCCGGCTATTTTCTACTTTTCTATTTTTTTAAACGAAATAGAGAAGTATAAAATATAATTTAGCCATATTTCTCTTTAAAAATGTTAAAGAAATAAAGTAAAGAAGTAAAAAATACATAGAAGTGGAGTCAAACACAATTTTTCCATTCTTTATTATTTTTAAGGAGAAAGAAAAAAAAACTGAGTCAAACAAGGCCTTAATATTGTGTTTTTTATTTTCATACTCTTCATTTTTATTTTTATTTTTGGTAGAATTATACTCTTCATTTTATCTTCAAATGGAATTTTATGGACAATCCCACAAGAATTTCAACATGCGAGAGTGGTATTCCAAAATTCATTATACAAGTATAAAAAGGATCACATCAAAACTTTAAATAAATAAATATCTATTCCAAATAACATTATAAAAAGTTTCTACATCAAAACTTTTTTAGCATATTCAATGACAAGCTAAGTATCTTTCACATTAACCTGAAAAGAAAAATTAGATAACAATACAAAACATTTACTTTAGAATGAAACAACGTGTTTCAGTATTTAATTAAGATGAAAAAAAAGTATAGAAAATAAATATCTTTTTTGAAAACTAAATATTTCGTCTAAATACTACAACTAATTCAAAAAATCAATTTCACCGTCTATTAACAACACTTAATTGATGTCAGAGCAAAAATTTATATAACCCGATTCAAGACAGAATTAACACCAATAACAAATAAAAAATAATCAACTTTGAATCAATATATATTATACTCATCATTTTTTTTAATCTTCATATTCTTTTTATACTCTTTTTTATGTAACAACTCTTTCTAATTTCTATACTTTATTTATTTGTCTTATGTTTCACTCCAATTATGTCCACCGTTAATGAGAGTATGAGACCCCTACAACTTCTTTATGTTCAGGATTTAGCACATTATACGTTTATAAGTAATCAACACTCTTTTAAATTGTACCCAAAAGAAAAACACTCTTTCAAAAAGAAAAATAACCCTCAAACCTCAAACAAATCAAAATATATTTGATTCTTAGGAATGCTTTTCTGTTTAACTTTAAAAATCATGATTCCATATAAATAAATTATTTTTTTTAGTAAATTTAACTAGTGTCCTTAAGACAATGATTAACAAGACCCAATAAATAAATCTGATCATGAGAGTTTGATTACACCAATAAAACTATCCGTACGGTGCTCGGATACATATGTACACAAACAAACATCTGTATTCTAATAATAAAATGAAATGGATAAAAAACTGTTTTAACATAATTAGTTGTGACCACAAATAAATAAGATAGATTCTATGTTGTGTAAAATGTAAATACTCCTTTGGATTAAATAAACCCACTAATTTTTGAATCAGGTTGGATTAATTAGTGAGTTGTCCAAATTTAATTTTTGTTTTCTTATATTAAATTTTTATATCATGAATAATCATATTTTTTTACCTAAAAAATAACTCAACCATTTTATTTTCTTAAAAAATAACGTAACTTATTTTCATTATTTTTTATACCATAAAATAATAATATCATCGTTTTTCATAAAAATAATCTACATTTATTGTTTTTAGAGAATTATATTTTTATTGCTTCATTATTTTTAAATGACATAAAGAAAACAAAAGATATAAACACAACGAAAATGATCAGAGAATATATTGAAAATGTAAAGTACTAAAGACCAATGTATTTTTTGTTTGGAATATACATGCATACAACTTGTTTTGGATATTTCAATATTGGACTGTGGGATTTTCTCTTTTAATGATCAAATGATAAAAACAAAACATTTCATGTTTATATGATACTAAAGAAGTGGATCAGTGGTTTTGTGGGTTCGGTCCGGTTTTATCTAAAACCATATTTTTTATGAGATTTTCATTTTGAAATTTATATTACCTAATTAATCGACCCAATCTATTCTTTTAAATTGAATTTATTGGATCCGACCAGATCGTCTATTGAGTTTCCTCAAGAATGGATTTGACCGGATCAACACTCTTAATCAATGTCTTAATTTTAAATAGTTGTCATAAATTAAATCCTACCAATTAATTTTAGTCATAAAATAAAATCATAATGATTTTATTTTCTTATGAATCAAATTTTCTTCTTTATCTAATATTCGAAACAAGTTTTTATTAATAAAATTAACTGTGATTAGAGACGAAGCAACGGGGTGGCAAAGGTGGGTTTCAGCCCACCTCCACCCCCACCCCTCCCCTCTCTCTTCCTATAAAATCCATCTTGAACCATCACCACAAAATGATTAATAGACTCTAGATAAAGATGAATTGTTTGGCAAAATTCGGGTAATTTTTATTTATTTATTTATTATAAGCTGTTATGTGGAAACAAATGATTTAACTTTTTAACATGTTCTCCATTCCGAAATATATATAAAAAGGAAATAAAATAATCTCACTTTTTAAGAAAATATAATCATGAAACTTTAAAATATAATTTTATAGATTTTTCTTGATATAAATTGCTTAAAAATATTTAAAATCATTTTTATTGATTATTATTTATTGAGAAAATGAGAGAGAATGAAAATAAAAAAAATACATTAATTAGAATAAGAAAATCCTCATTCTTAAAAATGAATTTTCCTTTATATTTTAGAATAAAAAATAATTTTTTTTTCTTTTATATTTTAGGACGGAAGAATATTTTACACTTAATTAATTAGAGCAAAAATTATGTTATAATTAATTTTTGTAAATTAAAGTCCATTCCCTAGTCTTGTTTAGAATCAAATGTAATACTACAAAAGTTATACTATGATCTAATCTCTTATCTCTTATACTACAAATCAAACACACCCTCAATTCTTTAATCTTGGTAAGAGACAACCAACCGACTTCATCTTTAAAATGCACACACAAAACACCACATATTCATAACTATGAGTCACATGTGAGTTATTGGTTCCACTATTCAGCACGAGCGCCATAAATAAATTCATATACTATGATTTCGTAAACTTGAAGGTTAGCTTGTCCTTATCAATCAAATAAAAACCTATCCATCCACTTGCAAATAAAAATAATTATTTGCCCACTGTTTCTGTATATTTGATATTTCAATCATCTAGTATTTTCTTTTGTTCATTTACACTTACACACGCTGCTATAAATTTGTTCATATAAAATATTAGTTGTTACACACGCTCCTATAATCCAATCCATACCCTAAAGGCTGGTTTGTGATTTTATTTAGCATGCTAATTAAAACATGAAATATATTTTAGTTGTGATTAATTTTTATTGAAAACTTTAATACTTAAGTCAACTTTTTTTACGCAAAAACAAATTTTTCATTTTAAAAGTGAAATATTAGCAACTAAATTGTTCGATAAAAAATCATTTATCAACTTACATATCAAATAATCTTTTATCACGCATTTTTTCGAAGAATCTGCTCAAAATAATTTTGTATTTTAATTGAAAAATCTTTTAAAATTTTTACAAAAATACTTGATATGATATGATTAAGATTCTCTTTCAACTTAATCAAATGTCTTGAATTTCAATTCAACTAATTAGTTGAGGGTCAGTAACCGCAACAATATTAAATTTACTTGAGGGAAATTTTTTCCATCATTTACAGTTTTTTTGACGAGTTTTCATAATTGCATGCAAATAATATTCGATTAAAAATCATTTGTAAAGTTATTATTTTTTATTTTAATAAGCGTTGTTTAAGAGGCGGTGTTATTTCAACATTTTACGGTAGTAATTAGTAAATGAGATGCTAATTACTCTCTTTCATCACAATCAAAAGTCGCGTGTTCCTGCTCATAGCGATGTTAAATATTTTGAGAAAATCTCACCACATTAAATCTCCTATTCACACATTAAAATCATCTCAATTTTAAATTTGTTAGCTTATAGTACTACCTTTATCCCAAAATATAAGACCAATTTTGACTACTGTATGTTCGTTAATGTACAATTTTGATCACTTATATTTTTAGGTATACATTAGTAAAAAGTATGAAAATTTGATATATTGAAAATACTCATCAAAACAAATCAAATAAGATCTTATATAATAATATTTATATTTTTAAATTATGAAAAAACACTATTAAAACAAAATACATAAAGGTCAGACAATTTTGATGGATGTGTTTTGTAGGGTTTGAAGTAGGAGAATGGTAGATACTGATTATCATAGGCGCAAACAAATGAAACAACCAAACAAAAGCATGATCTCAACCATGGTTAAAAAAACTCCTAACCATAGTTAACTTAAAAACCATGCTCCTCCAAGTTCGTTTCTTTACACTTTTGCAGCAGTTACATACAACTTCCAACTTAGAAACCGCAAACGCCGTTCTTCTCTCTCAGAAAAAATTCAGCTTTTTTATTTCCCTTCTCTACCCTTCATTTCGTTACAACAAACAAACAATAACCTTTTTTTTTTCTTCTGAGTTTTGAAACATGTTTCATATGCTTTCAACTCTTTTGATTATTACTTGAACTCACCGTTTACTTACAATGTTTGTTTTGTCATTGTTTTGAAACATGTTTCATTTATTTTCAACTCTCTTGTATCTACTTTGTTTCTTCATGAATCTTATTTCTGGTTTCACCCTTTTTGATTTTCTTAGAGAAAAATATAATTTTTTTGAGATCTGAGATTGGTGGTATTGTTGTGAAGTGCTTAATTTGAAGTTATTGGTTTGGTTAATTTTTATTGAAAGTTAAGATTTTTTTAGAATTTGGTTTCTGGGTTTTGTTTTGGAGATGAAGATTGAAGTGGGTTTAGGAGGATATGGGTTATGGAATGAAGATGAAAAAGCTATGGTGATTGAAGTTTTAGGTGTTAATGCATTTGATTACTTAGTTACAAATTCAGTTTCAAATGAGAATCTTTTGATGACAATTGGGAGTGGTGAGAATCTTCAAAACAAGCTTTCTGATCTAGTTGAAAGATCGAACCTTTCGAATTTCAGTTGGAATTATGCGATATTTTGGCAAATTTCTCAGTCAAAATATGGTGATTGGGTTTTAGGTTGGGGTGATGGATGTTGTAGAGAACCAAAAGAAGAAGAAAAAGAAAATTTTGGAATGAAATTTTTTCTTAGTCATAACAACGCTATTGAGGATGAAAAACAACAAAGATTAAGGAAGAGGGTGTTACAAAAACTTCATACAACATTTGGTGGTTCAGATGAAGACAATTATGCTTTTGGATTGGACCATGTTACTGATACAGAGATGTTCTTTCTTGCTTCAATGTATTTCTCTTTTCCTAATGGACATGGTGGACCAGGTAATTGTTTTGCATCTGGGAAGCATCTATGGCTATGTGATGCATTGAAATCAAATAGTAATGATTATTGTGTTAGGTCTCACTTGGCTAAATCTGTTGGATTTCAAACTATTGTTTTAGTTCCTACTGATTTAGGTGTTGTTGAATTGGGTTCTCTTAGAATGGTTGGTGAGAATTTTGAATTGTTGCAAACTATTAAATCCGTGTTTTCATCACAATCATCACTTTCTAGGGTTAAGTCAATTTCATCATTGGATGAAAAGAGAGATGAGAATGAGAATGAGAATGGCCCTTTTTCTAGTTTGAAAGTTGGGGAGAGTATTAAGAACAATAGTAATTATGGTACTCTTCATCGTCATCAGAATAGTAATCATACTAGAGTAGAAGGGATTGGAGTTCCGAAGATTTTCGGGCAGGATTTGAACTCGGCGACACATTTTCGAGAGAAACTTGCTATTAGGAAAATGGATGAGAGGCCATCATGGGGAGGCCGGCCGAATGGGAATGGAATTAGTTTTCCGAACGGTGTTAATGGTTCGGGTTGGAGAGGTAGTCAAGTTGTGAGGCAGCACACACCTGCCAATGTTTTTGCTCCTAGGCCTTCTACAAGCAATGTGCCCGAGCTAGCCAATGGTGGTGGGAGGCATGACTTTGTGCTTAACAACTATCAACAGCAACGGAAGTCGCAAATGCAAATTGATTTCTCAGGAGCCATGTCGAGGCCTTCCATGAGATCGATTGTTGGTGAATCGGAGCTTTCTGATGTTGAGGCCTCTTGTAGGGAGGATAAACCGAGTCCTTCTGACGACAGGAGACCGAGGAAGAGAGGAAGGAAGCCGGCAAATGGAAGAGAAGAACCACTTAACCATGTGGAGGCAGAGAGGCAAAGACGTGAGAAGCTAAACCAACGTTTCTACGCCTTACGAGCTGTTGTTCCGAATATTTCCAAGATGGACAAAGCATCTTTGTTGGGAGATGCTATTGCTTACATCAACGAGCTTCAAGCAAAACTCAAGCTAATGGAATCCGAGAGAGAGCAATTCGGAAGCACTTCAAGAGATGGATCATCATCAATATTACCGGCAAACCCTATCGCCGAAAATCACCAAATTAGAGCACCAGATGTAGAAATTCAAGCCGCACAAGATGGGGTTATCGTAAAGGTGAGTTCTCCTATTGATGTTCATCCAATTTCAAAACTCATTCAATCATTCAAAGACGCCGAAATCAATATCATTGAGTCAAAACTTAATGCTACAAATGATACTGTCTTCCATAACTTCATAATTAAGTCCCAAAATGAGCAGCTAACAAAGGAGAAATTGATTGAAGCATTTTCAAGAGAATCCAACTCCTTATAGCTATAGTTCATACTGATGATACATAGAGAAGAACAAAAAAATCTGCATTTTTTTCTCAGAAATTTTGCTATACAAGAGGATTTAAAACAAATGCAGTATGATCTAGAGAAGTAGAACAATAGGCAATAGCTCCTATTAACTGTTTAGAATAGCAAATTTATGTCTGTCTATAGTATTATACACATTTTATTTACCATAAGTATTATTCATGCATGATCCAAAGTTTTGTTTAGTTTTTAGCCACAATTTATAGCATTCTACCTTATCTTGTTTTCTTTCTTGTATTCTATCAAGTTTTCTGTGCATAACAGCAAATTAGTTATCAATTGTGCTCTTCTTTTGTGATTTGTTTTATTATTATTATTACTTTTAAATTTTACCTCTTTTTGCTTGCATAATGGAATTGTATGAGTTGCATTTGTTTGTTTGAAAACTGAAAAGAATAATTAAGGAGGGGTTCTAAAGTACTATGTGGTTATGAAAAGGAGGGAAACCTTGTTACTTACCCTTAAAATGCAGGAACTCATGTTATTATAAAGAAAGGGTTTGAGGTATCTCTAACTTGGGCAAAAAAAAGTACCTAACCTGAAAAAGGAGCCTAGCTGTATTCTCTTTTTTCAAAATAAAAAATAAGTTTTGTTTAAAGTTTTTTACACACAAAAATTAATTATTGATCCAACTGAAATATACTCCTTCATGTCTTTTATTATAAGATTTTATTTTTAATTTTTAAGTTCATTAAAAAAGTGGTGAATCTAGTTAATAATATAGACTAAATTTAATCATTAGAAGATAAAATTTGAGCATGAAAAAATGGACATACTTTAAAAAGTGTATGACATTTATTTTGAAATATTTTTATTTATTAAAGTGACATTTTGTTTGAAAGAGAGGGAGTAAATAATTGTACTATATTCTACCAAAAATAAAATAAAATAATTGTACTGTTAGGAATTAAGAAGTCTAATTCAATTGCCAAACAATCTCGAATGTTTTAGGTCAGACATATATAATTGAGTTTAAATTTATTCACTCCACTTTGAATGTGATTTTTTTAATAATTTTGCGATTTATTCTATATTTTTATGTACCAAAATAAATTGTACTAATAGGAATTAGGAAATAAATAAAATAAAATAAAAATACAATTGTTATTGTGCGAATATAAAAAAGGGTTAATTACATTTTACCCCTGTAAAATATACAAAAATTGCTTTATCTCTGTAATTTTTTTTGTTGCTTTACCCTTTGTAATATAAGATTGTGTGTTTTATCCCCCTTGACTCAAGTCAACCATAATATAATTTGAGGCGGTTTTGTTTTGTGGCGGTTTAAAACCCTCACTAAAATTATATTTTGCGGCGTTTTTTTTAAAAATCGGTTTAAAATCCTCGTTAAAACAATTTTTTTGCGGCGGTTGACTTGAGTCAAGGGGAGTAAAACACAAAATATTATATTACAGAGGGTAAAGCAACAAAAATATTTTATAAAGAGTAAAACAATTTTGACATATATTACAGAGGGGTAATATGTAATTAACCCTATAAATAAAAAAGGGTACTGCGGTGCAAAATCAAATAAAGTTTGTGTATGGTCTGCAACGTGCTTGCATCGTGTGACTCGTGTTTTTCTTTAATATTTTTTAATGAATTTAATTTATATTTGAATTATTAAACGTTCACGTGCTTAGTTATTTTCGTCCAATGAGGTTTGCTATGACGACACTAGGAACATGTGGTTCACGTGGCTCGCTATTTATAGAAGTAAATGAAAGTTAGAGTTTGGAAAAAAAATAAAAAAAGTAAAGCAAAGGGTGAGTAAAAGAAAATAACAAGACATGGGAAAGAGTGTGTGACATCTTAGGGTCTGTTTGGCAAAAACAGCGGATAGCTGATAAGCTAGCTTATAGCTGATAGCTTATAGCTTATAGCTGATAGCTGATGACTGATAGCTTATAGCGGATAGCTGATGACTTTTAGCTGATAAGCTAATTAAAGTGTTTGGTAAAATTAGCGGTTCAACTAGCTGATAACTGTAAAATTACAAAAAAGGACATTCTTAAACTTATTAATGTAATATATCTTTTATAAAAGATTGACTCCAAAAATTATTTTTACAAAAACCGGTTACAAGTTAATCGAATATGATTTTTTTTTATACCAAAATGTAGGTTATTTTTATTTCGTATAGAATTCATACGATGTATTGATTAAAAATTCTATATATAACATTATTAGTATCAAGATGCCATGTACTGATTAAATACATTACCTATTTTTTTGAGATGGAAGGCATAGATACGAGTCACCATATTTAAGATACTTAAAATTGAACATAATAATAAAATAATAATCTTACATTAAACACAATTAAAGATAATTTTAAATACTAATTTTAAATAAGTCTTAACTAGTAATCTTATTGTCAACAACGGAAAAAAAAACTACTGATCTTAAATAAGTCTTAACTAGTAATCCAAAATAATAATCAAAATAAGTCTATTGCATAACATTCCAAATTAAAGAAGCAATATTGTTACGAATTTCCTTTGTCTTTGTTGATCTCCCTGATCTCTCTTCTTGTGTGTCACTATCTTGATTACCAACAACAATATCTGCCAGTTCATCATGAGGTATGTAATTTGGATGTCGCTCAAGGACAGTAAACATTGGGTCATCTTGTGAGTTGATGCGAATATAGTTGTGCAATGCAAATGCAGCTATTATAACATCAATTTGGGTCTTCACGCTAAATTGTGGCATTTTATTAAGTATCTTCCATCTTTTTTTCAACACTCCAAATGATCTTTCTATACAACTTCTAAGAGATGAATGCTTACGGTTAAAGGCTTCTTGAGCATTAGTTGGAGCCTCATGTTCAAATTGCGATTGATGATACCTTATCCTAGGATAAGGCACCAAATATCCTTCTTTATCAGGATATCCTTTGTCAACTAAATAATATCTACCTGTAAAAAAGAACAAAAGATTTTTTTTTATAAAACAAAGATCCTCCAAAAAGGAAAAAATAATAACTTCAAGGAATGCATATCGAAATTATTTTTATCAATTAGAGCCATAATAATACCTTCCGGTGGCTTTGGAAAGTTTAATGCTGGTGTATTGATTGCATGAAGAAAAACACGTGTGTCATGCGCTGATCCCTCCCATCCAACTGATATAAATGTGAAACACATATCAAAATCACAACTGGCCATGACATTGAAAGTGGGGATTCCTTTTCTACCTCTATAACGCATCTGATCAGCCTCAGGAATACATGCAGCTATATGGGTACCATCGATACATCCGATACAATCCTGTTAAAAAATAGTTAAAGGTGTGTTCATCATGATAAGAAATAAGAGATATATCTATATATAGTTATATATAGTTATACATTTACCTTGAAATAAGGCATATACCGCTTATCATTAGCAATATGAGGTGGTATAAATTGAAAAGTTGGATCCTTTGGTCTTATGATATCACGTGCTAGGCCTTTGTAGCCCCTACTTCTACCACTTATTGCTTCCAAAACCTCATGAAATGCTCTACTAATGGTCTCTCCAGAATGTTGAAACCGCTCTCTAACATCCCTATTAGAAGCACCCATAGCAAGTGTATACACAAATATGCCCACTTTCTCTACCACTGTCATTTTCTTACTTGGTTGTAATCCATATTTTGATTGTAAATCTTCACACAACTGTATAAATAAAGTTGGTTCCATTCTAAAAGCATTCATACATCGAACAGGGTGTCCATTCAATACTTCATTCATCCAATCTTGTCCTTTTTGAAGTGAAGTCATACATGGTTCTTTATAAATATATTTATAATAATATGTAGCAATTGCACCTATTGCACCTGATCTTATATTCCAATAAAGTGCATACTTTCTTCTCTTGTTTTCTCTTTCAGCAATATCCATCATGTATCTACCAATAAAGAAATATACTAATTATTCATAAACAAATTAAGCACAAACAATTCAACACTAACATTAATAAATTTGATTCATTCACAATATCAGAGACAATTCAACATTAACATCAACTAATTTCAGCACTAACATTAGAGGTACAAGGCTTACAAAATTAGCACAAACATCAATTAAGCACAAACAATTCAGCACTAACATCAATTAAGCACAAACAATTTAACACTAACATCAACTAATTTCAAGTCAAAATAAGAGGGACAAACCCTTCAAACTAATGTCATCATTCACAAAATTAAAAATAATTTCGACTCAAAAACATAGGCACAAGCCTTGCAAACTAAATATTCATTTCTCTTTGGAATGCATATATGTTAACCATGATTTTCTAGACTCGTCATCCTGCATGTTTAGAAAAATCTCTCGCCTTGATTCATTCTCAATCAAAGAAGCTGCATAGCACCATAATTCACTACCCTTTTCCAAAACACCTTCCGTAACCATCCGATTTATAACAGTCATTGCTGTAGCAATGGTAGAACTACCATTAACTTGTTTACTTGCATTGCCATCAGACTGCATCATTTCCAATGCCTTATGAGATTGAGATATTAAGGTTTCTATTTGACCATCTAATTTTGCAGCACCCCCGGTTTGTTTTCTTCTTTGTTTTCCTTTAATAGGTTTGTTAGTCATGTTTTGTGCAGCTCTTTTTGTGCCTCCACCTTGAGCAGTTACTTGTGTGCCTCCGATACCTTGGCTAGGTACTTGGTTAGGCACTTGTGTACCTCCGATACCTTGGCTAGGTACTTGGGTAGCTTCAAGACCTTGGTTAGACACTTGAGTACCACCCACCTCATTCATAAAATTAGGCCAAAAAGTATTTTCTTCTTGTAAAAGCTCGTCCAGTTCAGGAACATGTCGTTGGTATTCTGCATAAACATGTTCTGCATCACTCTCATAATGATGATTATCTTCCCCGCCACTTTCTTTATCCTCTTCCTCAATATTAACATGTTCCACATGTCGAACAGCATCAGAGTTCATAGAGGGGGTAACCGTCTCATCCCCACAAGCATAATTATCATCAAACAGTTGATTCCAAAATTCCTCTAGTGAAGGATCGATTGATTTATTACGAAATTTCTTAGCCTCAGGTTTCTCCTACAAACAAATAAAATTTAACCATTAACTTTGATATCCTATAATAAATTATTTTCAGTGTAAATTAACTAAAAGTATTGATTAAACATACTAACCTTAATTTTTCTATCCCACCACTCATTTGAGCAACTAAGTTTTCCTGTAACAGGATCCCATCCTAAGCCAGTTTCACCAAACTTTAAAAACCTCCAAATGCGCCAATCTTTCTTCATCGTATCAAACTTATTCTTTAAAGTTTTTGAATGACATTTTCGCTTTATGGCATCTTCAAACTCTTGGTTCATCTCTTTCCATTTAAAGGATACGCGTCCATTCTTTCTAATGAACTTGATACAAAGCTCACAAAATATCTTTTCATACTCAGGATCATCTGACCATTTAAAATTGATTCCTTCTATTTTATCCTTACTTGAAGCCATCTTATGACAGTGTACAATATTGAATATCAGTGCTTTTGAATCATATAAATTAAAAAGAATGCATGGCATACAAGCATGTCAAAGACATAAGTTTTCTTTTAAACCAGCAAACAATTTATTTAAATACATTGTACTCCGATCACAATACGAAACCGGAGAGGGCAAAGAAGTACACGACATGAGATTGATAACCAGAGGAATTTTTTGATCTGTTTTTAACTATTTTGGTTCAAATTTTTGGTTAGAACTTAAAAGTTATTTATTCTTCCAAATGCACCAATTCTTTATTGGGTCACGTTCTATAGATCAATAACCAAAACTTTAATATTGACAAGAAAGCTAATTTTGAACTTCCTTATTGTACTTTTTGTATCGACATAATTTCTTAAAGGTCTTTTTCGTTAATATCCTTACTTTCTTGTTTGTTAAAGCAGAACAGAGCAACATGGTAAACAATGATAAACCAATTTTTATCTATTTTTCATTAACAAACAATAAATTGGGGTTTAGGGTTTTCTATTTATTTATTGATTTATGAATGAAAAAAATCATTTGCACAACAAATTCAAAAATAGAAGCACAACACTCAATCCTACAAACATTCAAACAACAAGTTATGTATAGAAGCAAACAAAAAATAAAAAGAGTTGAAGAGATGAAAGAAAACCTGAAAACGAAAAGGAACAAGTTTGGCGGTGGTCGCTGGTTGCCGGAGTATGAGTGGTGGATGACACTGAGCAATGGTGAAAAACGGAGAGGTTCGGAGCCAAGGGAAGAGGACGATGGTGGAAGTGGAATAGCGCATACGTTGCCTTTCTTTCCCTCTGTTTTATTTTTAAAGAAAAAATGTGATCTTTCATATTCTTGGCAAGGGTAAAGTTGGGTTTTAATTAAAATAGTAAGGGTAAAAGTGGAAAAAAAAATGATAAGCTATAAGCTATAAGCTAAAACGCTATATGAAATAGCGTCTGGAAAATAAGCTAAAAGCTAGTAAAATAAGCTATAAGCTCATGTCAAAAACGTTCTGCCAAACAGAGCTTATTTTTTACAAACGAGCTTATAAGCTATAAGCTAAAAGCTATAAGCTCATTTTTGAGCTTGCCAAACAGACCCTTAGTAAGTTGTCGTTGTTGTTTGTTGATGCAAAATCGTACAAGGTTGTGTCAGATTTACATGGACTTCTTGTGTTTTTTTGTCTAACCGGTGGTGCCATTGCCATTAGGGGTGAAATTGGACCGGTTTGGATCAGTTTCGAGTAAATCTGATGTCCGAACTAATGAACTTTTAATTGGTTCGGTTTAGGTCGGTTTGGTTCGATTTTTAAAAACGAATCCGATCAGAATTAGTCGATTTGGATCGGTTTAGATCGGATACTATATTCGGTTCGTAACATTTTGTTTTTTCGGTATAATATCTGCTATTATTTTTTCAAACGATATATTTTAAGATATATTTTTTAAATGATTTACAATAATGACATAAACCAAATAATTAATAACATAGTTTTGAAATATAAAATACAATGAAGTTTACAATTTAATTCAAAATACAAATCTTAAGTAGTGTTCACCACCGAATATAAAATTCAATGTAGTATGAACAAAACTAGTTCGATTTAGATCGGTTTGGTTTGGTTTTTGATCCAAATAAAAAAAGATTAGTTTTTTTCCGGTTTGGATCACCGGTTTTATTGGATTTGTCCGATTCGCTTACACCCCTAATTGCCATGGTTGAAAATAGTAGGGCAAATGTTAATATGTACCACAAAAGTATATGTTAATGTTATAAAAATAGAAATATTCGTCTTAATAATTGTGTTTTTGTCTTTTTAAAATTAAAATATTATATATTTTTTAATGTAATGTTTCTACTTTTGAATTCCTTAACATATGCCTTCGGAGCACATGTTAACAAGACTCTTATAATATAGTAGTACTTTGTCTTTTTAAAGTTAAAATATTATATTTTTTAATGTAATGTTTCTACTTTTGAATTCCTTAACATATACCTTCAAAGCACATGTTAACAAAAGTCTTATAATATAGTAGTACCGTAGTCTTGTAGATTAGATTAGATCATCACCCACCAATTTTCATTTTGTTTTTTTGTTATTCTTTTTGAGTCAATCACCATTTTCCGGCCGGTAGAATTTGAACTTGGAATTGGACTATTGTTGTTTTAAAGTGTCAATGACCATTGATTTTCAAGTGGAGTTCACAAAATTGATCACTTTCTGAAATGTATTGTTACATTTTCATCGTTACATTTTTATTTTCAAGTGGACTATTGCATTTTATCTAAATTTTAAGGCATTACTTTAAACCTTTTCTTTTGATGGCAATCAAACGGATATAAGTGTTTGTTTTGTTTCTCATTCATTTACTTCCGTCTTCATCAATCTTTGCTTCCTTTATCATTTCCTTACACCAAACAAAATTATTAGTTCAAAGATTTAAATGGAAGGATGCTCAAAGTTTAACTTTAATTGAGCAAAATACCAAATATGGGAGGTCAAAAAAGGAAAATTTGAGGGTCTCATAGAAGTTACCCTCCTTTATTCATTTTGGTGAAATAATCATTCAGCATATATAGTACTATGGCTCATTGCCCTTTAGTGGTAGTAAAGGGTCATTACATTACAAGAGACTTGGATGTGGCAATTCGTTCATCTTATATACGCAATAATGGACCACAATTTAGCCATGTGGTGTGGGGTTCAAGTTAACTGTATAAATAGGTCCTTTATTTTCAACTTTTAGTGGTTGAATTGAAAGCATACCAAATACGTATCTATTTGATAGAAGTGAGAATCTTCCTGTTGTGTTTTTTTTTTCTTCTTTTATTTCTAAAGTTAAGAAGTCCTAAGGCTAAATCCCACCCACATATAGTTGAGAACTTTAAAGTTTAAACGTTTGGATTGTTCAATTTGAAGATATACAAAAATCTTAATTTTTTTTGAAGTTTGATATAACATGTTAGACTTCTCATGATTGTTAGTGTTCATTATTTTTCAAGTTTAATATACTATGTCCAACAATTCCTCTTCCTCATTTTTTAGGTCTTGCATTTCTTAAAGTCCATTAGATCTACAATTTTTTTTTTTGAACGGCAAATATATTATTAATAAAACCAAGTCTCTGTACAAGATGAAAAAAAACTAATAAAATAGAAGTTACAAAACAAAGGTGCCGTATATAAGCGGAACACCAATGTAAATACCAAAACCTACACTACCTAAAAGTTCAACTTCTAATCTCATTCTTAGAAATAAACTTCTAGATCTGCAAAATAAAAGTACTGAACAGAATAATACATGACAGTACGAGGCAGAACAACACAGAACAAATCAAATGTTTACGGTATTAATATACTCATTTAATATACTCATGTCCAACAATTCCTCTTCCTCTTTTTGTAGGTCTTGCATTTCTTAATGGTTATTTGTTTAGTTAGCTAATAATTTGCGCGACTCATGCTTATTTGAACCGCCCGAATGGGTCTCTCCCCATAGAGAGGGTCTTACTTTGGTTGTTGGACTACAAATGAGTTAATCTAACTTTCATCATATATCATATGAGTTTAATTGAAACTATTATAGACGATAACAAATGACTTAATATTTATGCAATTAAATGTAGCAATTGAAAATGATCGAAGAATAATCGGTATAATATTATCCTTATCTTTTAAGGATTGAAACATTACTACTAGAAGATTGTGAGTTGTGATTGTGTGAGAACACCTTTGATTTTTTATATCAAGTGTTACGTTCAAACATTCATCCATCTTTTTTTTCTTCTTTCTTTTTGTAAAATTGTAAAGTCTCTTGTTTATGTGCTTGAACATTCGGAAGTTTCTTGCTTGTGTAATTGAGCAATTGTAATATTTAATAATTATATTGAATTTCATTGAAAGTACAATATTTTTATCCGCTGTACTTTTTGATTTGTTGAGCTAAAAAATTAGAAGAAAGTTTTTAAATTACCTAAAACACAATACAACCCCTTTTCTTTTGTTTTTCACACCTTCATTAAAAAGTTTTATGGAAATTTATTAAAGTTTTAAAAACAAAAAACAGTTTGATGGAATATCTTCCAGCTAAAAATAACAAACTAACTGGAGTAGGACATTGCTAAATTAAACTATTCACTTCCATGTTAAACTTCAAGATATCAGTTTTGAATATATAGTTGTGACTTTATTTGAAAATTTATGTTTCAAAATTAAACTACTCACATATATTCCCTTGTGACTTTGTTTCTTTAGAATATTTTGCTTTATATTGTTTAATTATTGTGATAACTTTTTGATTTCAGTCTCTCCCAGAAGAAGTAGTACACAATTCAAAACTTCGGAACATAGATTTGGGGAATAATGTGATCACAAGATGGTCAGATTTATAGGTTAGTCAACAGGAACATAGATTATGTATGTCTACAACTCTTAACCATCTAAAAATATGTTTGATTTCACGGTAATATGCTGGAATTGTGGTGACTCACTGTGATTTTGCAAAAACTACAACTTGTAGCTTCTGAAAATCACGGTGGATCACCGTAATTATGACGATATATCCGTTGTGATACCAAACATACTCTAATTGTAGGTATTCAAATCGCTTACAAATCTAAAAAATACTGATTTACAAGAAAGATAAATTTAAAGGTTCTGTTGACATACGTAATTTTCACTATTTGTAAAATAAACTTTCACTATCTCTTTTATGGTACGTAAAGGTGTTTGACTCTTAATGATAAGGGTTAGATTGAGATATTAATTTGGATATGGATATTTGAGGGAAAAGTTATTGTCCATAAATGTGATCTTTATACATCATCCATAAACCTAAAAAGTTACTCACGCGCGCCCCCTATTATTTCCACGCGTGCCCCCCACCCCCAAGAATTACTCATGTGCGCACCCACCTCAAGAATTACTCACGCGCGCCCCCTATTTATTTCTGCGCGCGCCCCCACCCCTAAATAGGCTTGAAAGCCCAGTAGACCAAACAGAAAAATAAAATATGCATCAACAAAAAAAGGTGGTGGGGATAGTGATGCATTAATAATGGAGCAAAAAAGAGTGGTGGGGATAGCGATGAAAAATAAATATTACAATTTATTTTGGTACATAGAATAAATCACAATCCCATAAGCTTAGCTCAATTGGTTGGACATCGCATTATATATGCAGGGGGCGGGGATTCGAACCCCGGTCATCCCACTTCTCCACTTTAAAAGTGGAATTTCTAGCCGCTAGGCTACTTGACCAAAAAAAAAAAAGAATAAATCACAAAATTATTAAAAACTCACACATAAAAAGTAGAATTATGGAGATTTTGTGGGATTATAATACAAAAAAAAAAAATTGATTAAAAATCTTGATTGAATAACAACGGATTGCAAAAAAAAAAAAAAATCTTGATTGAATAACACAAAACTTTTAAAATCCATTAAAATCCCTAAAAATCCTAATTGAATAACCCCCTAATACTTCTTAATTCCTATTAGTACAATTCTTTACTCCCTCTACTTCAATAAAAAACAAATTTCAAAACGAATGTCGTACACTTTTTAAAGTATGTCCATTTTTTATGCTCTAATTATATCTTCTAATGATTAAATTTAATCTATATTATTAATTAGATTCGCCACTTTTTTAATGAACTTAAATTTTTTTTTAAAAATATTATAATAAAAGACATGAAGGTAGGAGTATATTTCAGTTGGATCAATAATTAATTTTTGTGTAAAATACTATAGCAAATGCTTAGGTACCTGAGTTGAGTTTACGAGTGACATATTTCACTGACATATTTAATACATTATAGAAATTTCTAATACAAAAGTATTTTTTACCAATAAATTAATTTAGTATGATTTTTTTAGTGTTTTGAGTTTAAAAATTCATAAATAATTCATCTTATGTTAAAAAAAATTAAACTTTTGTGGGAGAGGATCTTATAACTATATAAACATGCATACAAAAAATCCTTAAAAAATGTAAAAGTAGAAAATATTTGATTTAAAAGTAGAGACTGAAAATTGTTATAAAAAATATTTGAGAGATCAAAATTGATAAAATATTTTATAGAAATTAAAAACAAAATTCGAGATATTTAAAAAAATAAAAAATATATTTAACCTTATTTTTTATTTTGCCTGGGTGATAATTATTGTGCCAAACCATTTTTTTTACGTAACAACCATTTTCGACCTTAAATTACTTGAAGACTTTGTTCATTTCCCATGGTATTGTCGGTGGTACACAAACTCTTTGCATATCAAGTGTAACATTTGTCAATTTAACTATTAATTAATGACCTCAATGAGCACAATATTATTCTATACACGTATCTACGTATCTGTTTGATCCGACTTTAATTATAAACTGAATATATTAATTATTAAATAAATTTAAAAAGTGGAAAATTGCTCATAATTAAAGTCGAGGAGAATATTAATAATAAAATAGTAACATATAAAAGTAACTTAAAATGTCATCAATATGAAAAACTACCAAACATGCACACTTTTAAAAAATCTCACACTTTTTTTTGCATTATAAAGTCTCTGCATGCATCCTTTGTTTTCATTCCTCACTCTCAAATGGAAGGGAAATCACAAAACACTTTTTTCCTTTCCTTATTCTTCACATTCATATCCATCTCCTTTATTACCTCGTACCCACTTGAGTTCCAAACCCACTCATTACTTCTCAACTCTCTCCCACACCCACCAACACTCTCATGGCCCGAACCCGACCCGGAAACCATCACCACCCTCTACCTCCATCACATAGACGCTCTTTCCTTCAACAAAACACCACAACAACTCTTCAACCTCAGACTCCAAAGAGACAATGCAAGAGTCAAAACCTTCACCTCATTAGCTTCATCAACTTTAAATCAACCCGGATCCGGGTCGGGTGTAAGTAGCTCCACAGTTTCTGGTTTACCTTTAGGGAGTGGGGAGTACTTTACACGTATAGGAGTTGGAACACCTCCAACATATGTTTACATGATTCTTGATACCGGAAGCGATGTTGTTTGGCTTCAATGTGCACCTTGTGAGAATTGCTACTTGCAAGCTGACCCAGTTTTTGACCCGAAGAAATCTAGTTCTTATTCCGGAATTTCGTGTTTGTCTCCTCTTTGTCGCCAATTGGACTCACCCGGATGTAACGGGAAAAAGGTGTGTCAGTACGAAGTCTCTTACGGTGACGGGTCGTTCACCGTAGGAGACTTTTCGACTGAAATGTTAACGTTTGGGAGGATTGGTGTTCCACGTGTGGCTATTGGTTGTGGTCATGATAATGAGGGACTATTTAACGGCTCGGCCGGTTTATTCGGTCTAGGCCGTGGTGGTTTATCTTTTCCGATCCAAACCGGGAATCAGTTCAAACAAAAATTCTCTTATTGTTTTGTGGACCGGTTTTTTTCGAATAAACCGTCTTCCATTGTTTTTGGCGACTCGGCCATTCCACGGACCATGTTATTCACTCCTTTGATTAAAAACCCTAAATTAAAAACTTTTTACTATGTTGAACTTCTTGGAATTAGCGTAGGCGGGGTGCCTATTCCTGGCATCTCAGCTTCGCTGTTTCAACTTGACAAAATAGGAGGTGGGGGTGTCATTATTGACTCTGGAACTTCAGTGACACGACTCACTCATCTTGCTTATGTTGCACTTAGAAATGCTTTTCGAATTGGGACTAGACATTTGAAGTCGGCAGCAGGGGACGAGCTTTTTGACACATGTTATAATTTGGCGGGAATCAAGGAGTTGAAAGTTCCGACAGTGGTGCTACATTTTCGGGGTGTTGATATGAAATTGCCGTTCGGAAATTTACTAATTCCGGTGGACACCGACAAAAGAACTTTTTGTTTTGCTTTTGCCGGAACATCAAGTGACTTGTCTATTATAGGGAATATACAACAACAGGGGTTTCGGGTCGCCTATGATTTAGTGGGTTCTCGGGTCGGATTTTCGCCGCAAGGGTGTGTGTGATTGTTTGTCATGCGACCATTGTTTTGAGATAGAAATCTGGGGAATAGAACACTCTTTAGGTGACATAGGGAGTGATGCATTAAGCCCAGTCATGCATGATTGAGACATTGCTGTGCAAATTGCAATAATACTTCAATAATTCTCATATTGGACAATGGACATGTTGTAGTAACATGGGCATGCACATGCTTCTGCTTAACATGCTTTATTGATAAAAAATTTCACTACAAAACAGTAACATCAACATGCACATGCTAACAGTGGCAATGGAGAAATTGTATTATTATGTCCCTTTTTACATCTTGGTGTCACAGGTTACAAAACAAATAAATATTTTGTTATTGAAAGTATAAACAAAATTTGTTTATACTCATTGATAAATTTTTAAGTTTTTTTTTATCAAATTGTTTAATAGTTAAAATTTTATTTTTTAAAAATGAATAAATGGACATATCAAAATACGCGATGTCCAACTATATATTACATGTAATATCTTTACGACCGAGAAAAACTCATGCGCACTGATAAATTTTTTATTTATTCTATATATGGACCCCTGGCCCAAAAGTTTAGAAAATTTTGCATTCATCCAAATTTCTTGATTTGGTATCCAATGTTTAAAGATTTGTCTCCGTAATTTCATGCTACAAGTACGTGAATTGATAGAATTCAGACAAATTATGTAGCATGTAATAAGACATAAGTTTCTGATTTCTTTGTTTCTTCGTAACACAAAACTCTTTTATTTGGATTAAGTATGCAAAATATTGAAACACAATGTGTACAAGCTTACAAGGAGTATAATTCTATTATTTTTTCTTTGACTCTGTGTAAGAAAACAACAATTTAGCAATATAATAATGTTGTTCAATAACAAATCACTGGATTTCAGTGTAATTTTAGTGGCAAAATACCTCAAATTGTCTTTTGTCTTTTGCTAGAAGCCTCTTTTCACATCATAACAACACCTTGCAAGATAGTATCACGTTTTTGGTAAAAGATTAATATTTAATTTAAAACAAAATATATATTTTTAGACTATTCAATTTCAATTTTGATCAAACAACTATCATTGTCTTGAATGCGTAAATGTAAATGTTTGATTCCTATTAGGTCAATCCAATTTCAAATTGTTGGTTTGTGTTTTTTATTTTTATAATCGGTTTGTTGGTTTGTGTTTTTCTAACAAAACCCATTGTGTGTGATTTGATTTGGTGTTGTTTGGGTTATGTATTCATAGGCCCAAACTCTTGGATTAATGGTTCAGGATCCTCTAATGCAGGAGAGGCGTTAGCTCTACTTGAGCCAATGAAGACCCTCCAACATAAAGGTTTCCATGATGTTATATTTGAAACGAATGCCCAAAACATTTTGTGTGCTTTGCGACGAAGAAGAAATGGAGCATCTGAATTTAGCTCAATTATTTATAAAATAAATTGTATTTTATCTTTGTGTCTTGACTTTGAAGTAAAGCTTATTAGGCATCAAGCAAATAGAGTAGCTCATACTTTAGTTAAGACGGCTCTTTCTTTGTCTCGTCGCCATGTCTTTGATTTTATTCCCTTTTATATTACCAATATTTTATATAATGAAATGAATTAAGTTTGCTTTTGGAAAAAAAAAAAACATATAAAAGGGTTAGGTTGTTCTCTTCAAACCATCAAATTCTGATTTGGTAGAATATATGTTAGGAAGTTGGTAGTGATTTGTAGTACTTAATGAAATGGATGATCTCATGATAACATTTTAGTGCACCTAATAACAAAATTCAACATGTCCTCAACTTGTCATTTGAACTAACACCCTAGCTAGTTCACGATTGGAATTAAATTATGTCTAGTCAACAAACTCCTATACTGTATATAAAACCTTATTCATAAAAATATAATGGACTTTTATATATGACATTCATCTTATCTCATTGTGTTTAAACTTTAAATCCTTATTCATTTTTACATTAAAATCACATAAATTTATTCCCTAAGCATAAATTGTTCTTAATTGACAAGAAAAAAATCATTCTTTTTGAAAATTAAATCCATTTTTATTATGAAGCAAAGAAATTCATTTAAATTCATAGTAAAAAATTGAAAATGTCATAAATGACCTACATTGATATGGTACACATCATATTCGTGAGGTGGGGGAACCCCTTGAAGCTTAGTTGGAAAAAGTTTTGTAAATTCATTATTGTTTTTTTTTTTTGACAAATTCATTATTAATGCAAGTTGGGAAAAACTTCATAAATGGCTTCCACATTACCATAAATAAGAGGCACCTTACTCTGCCAGTTCAATATTTTGGTGGTGTGGACCTTCATGACCTCATCAATAATGTTACATTCAACTAAATATATAAAATAAAAACAAAATTTTTTGAGTAACTATTTTGAATGGAAGGGTGATATGATGATGGACATAGTTGCTAGCTAGGAACCAAAAATAAAATATTCCTTTTGCCTGATTCTTTTGGAACCAAAATGAACTTTTGTTATATTAATTAATATCTTTTGTAGGGTTATACTTGTCACATTTAAAATATTTAACTTTGTGAATACATTACTTCCTATGCTACAATTACTTATGGAAAGATTATTTGCTCTTAATTATATGAATCTAAAGGCATATAGTGATTATTTTACCTTGAAGTAACCTTGATTCCAAGTCTCATGTATTTTGTTGCAATCCATCCTAGGTTGGAACAATAGCATGTAATTAAAGTTGAGAATTTTTTTTTGACTAAAAAGTTGATAAAATTATCTACTTACAACTTACTACAATAATGCATACATCATGATACATGTTATGATTTCTCTTGACAACTACTACTACTACTAATACATAGCCGAGCTTAAGTAATAGATGGCTTTTACAAAAAAAATTTGTTTAATTTCTTCACTAGCACGTTACTTAAGATAGATTAGGGATGAAACTTTGTCTAATTAACAAATTACTATTTATTTACTCTATATTAAAGAATATTTTTTATGAACAGTCAAGAATAAAACTTTTTATATTGTCATTTTTCTAAAAAAAAAATGAGAAATTATCAATTTATATGAGTTTTAATTTGATATGATGAAAGTAAAAAAAAAAAAAATTACTGATCGAACGAATACAATTGAATGAAAGTGTTAAAACATATATTGATCTTGGGACTCATCTTTCTAATCTTCCTTGGGTAAATTGTTTTATTATATATTATCCCACATTATATTTAAAATTCAGCAACCCATTAATTTATAATATGTGTGTTGTGTTGTCTCTCTTGCCAAAATTTCCATGTGACTTCCTTTGTATGAATGCTATGAAGAACTGAAACAAACCAAAAACAATGTCACGTACCACAATATATAATTTTATATCATTGGTACCTAATGTATGAAAAAAGGAGAAATGAAGGGTAAAATCAGCATATATGGTTACTTCAGGATATATATGCATGTTAATAACTAGCTAGTTAACTTATTTGATTTATTTGAGAAATATAATACTGTCACTAAAAGTAACATGTGATTATCAAACATAAACATAAGAATTTTCCTCTCGAATAATATGAAGAATAGAAATAGACTGATTTTTAGTGAGATAATTTTGGATGTCATTCATGATATTATTTGTGTGTTGGAATATCGGGGTGTCTGTCGTTACTAACCGTACAACATGAAGAGAGTTAAACTAACATAATATTAAAATTGTTTGTAACCTTCATCTCAAACATACTTTCATCCTAGTCAAGAGTGCTTGAATTTTTGCATATAAGATATATGATATCTCCATAAAAGTGTCAAGTTAAAAGTTGTCATATGCTTTTGAATTACCGTAATCCGTTTTACCTGAGTTTGTCAAAACACCTCCATCAACATTGAGAATTAATCATGGTGTGTGTCCTCATTTTTATGTTGTCAACTCACCATTCTTAAAGTATGAGTAATCAAATGTTAGTTAATTTAGTAGTGATTGACGCTGAATTTAGTAAAAAGATTGCAGTTCAATCCTTTACAACTGTATTTGGGAGAGGCTGAAATCACTTAATATCAAAATATATTTTGAATTGTAGACTATTTTTAAGATCTCCTTCCCCTCAAAATCAAAAGATAAAAGCAAAAAAAAAAGTACGAGTATGAGGATATTTAACATCTATAAGATGATTATAAAACAAAATTTGAGATTATAACTGAAATGTAGGCTTTCCTAAAAAACAAAAAGTGAAGTGTAGGGTTCTTGAAGATAAATTTATACACTTTAAAGGATAACTTTTATTAAAGAACATCCCGCATGCATGGAAAAAGTTTTACACTCGGGACCAATGTCCAGCTCAAAGAAAATGAAATCATAGTGTGATTCAACAAATGATGGATATAAAAAATGAAACTATTATACTATATATATATGGGCCATCTATCATATGAGTATCCTTGAAACTTGAAAGGTTCACCGCAAAGTTACTTCCACACTGTCTCTCTGTCGTACAATTTTTTTTAATCTTTAATATAAGAAGATTTTTACGTTTTATATTCATTGATAATCTAATATGAATTAAATATATTAAATTATTGATGAATTTAAAAAGTAAAAATTCACTTATATTAAAGATCAGAAGAAGTAGCATATAGTATTAACTAATTATAATATAATTTAGCATGTCAATCCATAAAAATGTTAATATTATTCGGTTAAATTGATAAAAATACAGTGATTAACAATAAAAATAAATTAGTTTGTCATAAATCCTAACTCACTATATAAAAATACATAAATTATTAGATTGGACATTGTGATTCGGTTTGAACTCCAACTCCATCTATTTATGTATGTGAATTATCAATGTGTGAGTTTATAATTGATAACTATATTTTATACATAAAAAAATTATAATATCGTCTTGTTTATCTAAAAAAAAGTATTGATCATCTCTATCTATAAGTTGTGAGCAATTAATAAATAACCCTTCAAACTCACACATACAAAATAGAGGTATCATAATTCGATTCTTAATCATAACGTCCAACCATACAACAAATTTTAGTATTTTATATGGAAAGAGTATGAAAATTTTGATTTCAAACCGTAATCTCTAAATATAATATTAATATGTTTATCAATTGAGTTATACTTATATAAAGTCAGATATTCATATTACTATTTGGTTAGGTAGCTTAAATGTTAGAATTTCAATTTTTGTAAACATAAATATAAGTGTATAAATTTTTTTTGACAAAAAATGTATAAAAATTTAAACTTTAATACTTGCATATTATATGTTTCTACCATTTGAAATAAGTTTAGTCTCAAAGTTGCACATTGTTTTCTTTTTTAATACATAAAAAACATAAATAGTTTCAACTAAAAAATAATCTCTTAACCTTCTCGTACTCAACTCATATATATCTTACTCATACAACTTAACTTGAGCTATTCTGCGACAACGAGCAATGCTTTACTTAATTGATTCACAACTTATGGGGTAAGTAATTAATCTCTCTAGCAAACATTCAAACAAACCTGACCCACAGAACAGCTGAGCTTAATACACTCCAACTTTTCATTCTTCATTCATTCTATCTGAATCTTCGTCTTCCCCCCTTTCACTTCTTCTCTCTCTCTCTCTCTCTCTCTCTCTCTCTCTCTGGTTTTTTGTCAAGCTCAGACAACCGTTAGATTTGAATCAAAAGCTCAATAATTGTTGTGAACAACAAAGGTATGAAAAACAAAAAACATTCTAGATTCCTATTTGATGTTTGGTTTTTCTGATCAACCAAGTTAAAAATCTTTTCTTTTTCCTCTTCCATGTTCAAATTTACTTCCAATTCTTCATCAATTTAACTTATATGATTGAAAATTATCATTATCACAAATACCCATGATTGAATAGTAGCAAAATTTTGATTTTTGTTTTGTTTTGTTTTGTTGTGTTTATGATTTTAGGTGAAGAAAAATGGAATCAGATAGTACTGTATCTTCATTGATCATGATGGATGAAGATTTGCATTCACATCAATTTTCATCTTCAACCTCTAAGCAACATAACAATGGTACACCTACTTCTACTAGTGTTCATGAGCTTCTTGAATGTCCTGTTTGTACCAATTCAATGTACCCTCCAATTCATCAGGTTTGTTTTTTTATTTTTTTTTTATCTTTTTTGTTTCATGGGTTTTTGAATTGGATTACATCAATGAATTCTGATCTTGGTGTATGCTTGGTTTTTTTTCTTTGTTTTTTTGCTTTTTTAAGGTATGATTTTAGTGGAAATTGTGTGAATTTTGTATAGATTTTTTTTGGGTTGGATTTTGCTATGTGGATCTTGTTTTTTTGTTTATGTTTTGTTTTGTCACAAGTTGACTCATGAGTTCCACTTTTTTGGACCTTGTTTGTTTAAGGTAAAGTTATAGTATTAGGGGTGAATGAAATATCAAAATTGTTTTAGCCCTTTTTGTTATTTATCATTTTATATAGCCCTGCAGAATTTTACTGAACTCATTGGATTGACTTATTTGAACTTAATTGACTGACAAAAGCATTTGTGAGACTGTTTGGAAGAGCTTATGACATCTCCATAAGCTGTCTTTCAGCTTATTTACATAAGCTCTTCAGGTCGGAGATATATTTTTATTGTTACAAAAAGTTCTACGGTATGTATAGCTTATGATTTATGAAAATAACTTAAAGCTTATATGAAAATAATTTGACTTATTTTATCTTTTGTTACAGAAATAGTTTGTGCATAAGAACTAATACGATAAACGCTTAAGCTGTAAGTATTTAATCAAACCATTTATCCTAACAAGAGAAAATGGCTGTATTGCGGAGTTTTGCTGTTTTTCACATTTTTTATGTGTGCTTCTATTGGTAGTTTTGGAAGGGTGTGAAAAATGATATACACTATGATTTTAGCTACCTAGGGTGTGGTGATATTTGGATTTTGGATGATAAAAATGAAATGACTTTAATGATAAACAATATAGTTATTGCCCCATCCTCTTTGTGGCTATGTGGTTGGAGAAAGGTATGGTGTGACTGTCAACACATATCTCTACAGAAGACATAAATGTTTTGGGATCTAAAAAAAATAATACTAGATACTTTTGTGGAGTGTACTACAAAATTAGGATAAAAAATTGGACAGATTAGTTATAAGGCTACACAATTAATGAACTTTCCTATGAGTGTTAATGTCTTAAGGTTAATCAAGAACTGTTTGGGAATGGCTATTCAATACATGATCGTGAGAGGAACCGATACCATGTCATTCTAAATTGAATTGGTTAGTTGATTAGGATATCAAAAAACCTCGAAGAATTTTATTTTTTTTGCAATGCATGCTAGGTTTCTAAGTAATGCGTAGGATAAATTTGTTGATACTATTGAATAGGCCATAAATCAGACATATATTACTAGGAAATTTAATCATAGAGTTTGAGTGAGTGACAGTTTCTAGTCTACAATTATTTTATAAAGAATGCCACTAGTAGCCATATATATCCAAGTAAGATGTGATATCCAGAGTTGTTGGATTGTTCTTGAGCTTTCTTGGAGTTGTAGCCTATATTGAAACTTTGTCTTACTCTTGGTCACTAAATTTGAGTTGAACCGTGAAAACTTCATTCATCTGACGAATTTCCAATGAAAAGTACTACCTCGAATGGAAAAAATAGAAGTAATGTGTTACCTAATTTCAGAATCTAGCAGATGAAATCTCTCTACTCATTACGGTTCTCTCATAGCTTACATATTTGTTTATAGCCAAGTTATCACAAGGGTCTGTTTTTGATAGACTTATTTTAGTTTATCTACTCGCATAAGCACTTGTGAGACTGTTTGGAAGAGCTTACCTAAATAGCTTATGATGCGTTCATAAGCTGTTTTTAGCTTATTTCCATAAGTTCTCCTTGATTGCTTATGAAAATAGCTTATATGAAAACAATTCAACTATATTTTATCTTTTGCTATAGAAATAGCTTATGCATAAGCATTTATGATACATGTGCTTAGTTTAGCTGTTTATTGAAACAAGTCCTAAATCTGATTATTTCTTTAATTTCAGGATTCAACTTATGCGTAATATATTTCAACTAGGAATGGTGTATAATGTAATCAGATTATGTCTTTATGTTTTGCATGACGTACTGTAGCTATTAAGTTTATTTTCCTTGCAGGAATAAATAGATAAATTTGGTTAGCTGTTAAGTTAGCTATTGACAATTTCTTAAATCAATTTGAACTTTAATTTTGTAGTGTCACAACGGACATACCCTATGTTCAACTTGTAAGACAAGGGTCCACAACAGGTGCCCAACTTGCAGACAGGAACTTGGTGATATTCGGTGTTTAGCATTGGAGAAGATAGCAGAATCACTTGAACTTCCTTGCAGATATACCTCTATTGGGTGTCCAGAGATATTTCCATATTACAGCAAACTCAAACATGAGTCTATTTGTAACTTCAGACCTTACAACTGCCCTTATGCCGGATCAGACTGTTCTGTTCTCGGCGATATTTCACAGCTGGTTGCTCATTTAAGGGACGATCACAGAGTTGATATGCATTCTGGATGCACTTTTAATCACCGTTATGTCAAGTCAAATCCCATGGAAGTAGAAAATGCTACATGGATGTTAACAGTAAGTATAATTTCTCTATATATTACATTGATTAAGATAAGAAAACTAAATTATTTAAGATTTAAGATTAGTTTCATAATGAAGTTATAGGCTTACATTGTTTTTCAAAAGCAACAAAAGCCAAAGCTTGCACTTAGATTTTGAGCTTAAAGTTTAAGATTAGAGTCATAATGAAACTATAGTCATAATGATTTAAGATTTTGAGCAACAAAGATTAGAGATGCACAGACACATATCAACAAATTACATTCTTCTGAATTGATACAACATTCTGTTTTATTGTTTTTGTTAGGTCTTCCACTGTTTCGGACAATATTTCTGTCTACACTTTGAAGCCTTTCAACTTGGAATGGCTCCAGTTTACATGGCATTCCTCCGTTTCATGGGTGATGAAAGAGACGCCAGGAGCTACAGCTACAGTCTCGAGGTAGGAGGAAGCGGACGCAAACTAATCTACGAGGGCAGTCCAAGGAGCATTAGAGATAGCCACAAGAAAGTTAGAGACAGTCATGATGGGCTCATTATATACCGGAACATGGCGCTTTTTTTCTCCGGTGGAGATAGGAAAGAGTTGAAGTTACGAGTAACAGGAAGGATATGGAAAGAACAGCAAAACCCTGAAGGCGGAGTTTGCATACCGAACTTGTGTAGCTAGATTGTTTACATCTTTTCCCTCCATATATAAGTTATGTAAGGGTAATTGATGTTCTTGCAAGTTGTTGATATTTTGGAAAGTTAATTACATTACACCTGCTGAATGATGATGTTGGTTTCAAATTTCAACTTACAAAAATAACAAGTGTCTTTCCCTTTTCTAACCAAGGTACTTGTCAAATCTTTGTTCCCAACTCCCAAGTGTATCATATGCTGAATTCCTTCAACAGTTGTTTTTTTAAATTCTCATAAATGCGTTTAAATTTTGCATTGCTTGCTGCATTTTTCTTTGTGGCTTAAACTTGCCTACTAACTTTTTTGATGATTGGGATTTGAACTTGGTATTACGAGACTTTGTTTCGTATCACGGTGAGTATGTCAGAATCACAGTGATCCATCGTGATTTTGTAGAAGCTATAAACTGTAGCTTTTGAAAAATCACGGTGGTCATCATGATTTTGAATTTCTGACATGCCCACCGTGAAATCAAAATGCACTCAAACACATTGCATGCCAATCCTCAGTGCTAGACTTAGGAGGTACTTGTCTACATGGCTCATATCGCATGTGGTAATTATTTCATGCAATTTCACATAATTTTAAATCTCAACCATTGATTTGGTATTAAACGGCTAAGATTACACATTCGTTTAATTTATTTTAACCAATCTTGACCATTGATTTAGATCTAACGTTCAAGATAACTTAGTGCAGCTAATCTGATTCTATACTATTTTTTATCAGTCTGATTCTATGGTTACATAGACAATAACCCGCCTTGTCTTTTTTTTTCTCTTTCTTTTGTGACTGTTAATCATGTGTTTTTAGTGTCTTTAACATCATCATCCATAATAATAATTGACACATGTGTTTCTTCATTGTTTTCTGGATATTCTAGTGAAATGTTTTATATGAGGCTCACTGTCTAACACACTTGCATCCAGTTGTAAAAGCTGTCTGATGATTCTACTTTATAAGAACAACCTCAAGGAGTGCTTATACCATGCTGAAATAAAGTAATAAAAAGCATTTGAGAAAAAATAATTAAAAAATAAAAATCATTCACTGTTTTTAAGTGATTAAAAATGCTTTTGTCTTAAAAGAAAAAATGTTTATAATATCGTGTCAAAATAATAAAGTTTCTTGACCAAAAAAATATAAAAATAATGACAATTTATAACTAAAATCAACTAGGGCCGTGTCTAGCAGAAATGACTAAATTTCTTTTTTTTATGGTACAAGAAATGACTAAATTCTTTAATATAATAACTAAATTTTTGAATTTCTCCAAAAATTGATGTTTACATTTGATTTTTGGAATGATCTCCATGGGTGGCAACAGGAAGAAAATAGTGAAGTGTGTTAAATATATATGTTTCAATCATTGTTTAAATATGTAACAAAAAAAATCATTGTTTCAATTATTGTTTAAGTATGTACCAAAAAAATCATTGTTTCAATTATTGTTTGTTTAAATATGTACCAAAAATAGTGAACGGTGCATTTTTGAATGATCTTTCGGAGGTATGTTTAAGATATCATAAGAAAAAAGTTCATAAGAAAACGAGATTAAAATTTGATTTTTAGGTTTTGATTTTTGCTACTTTTATCTTGAGCTGTTTTCATTTTATAAAAATTATATTAAATTTATATCATGTTAAAAAATATATCAACCGTGCATAAATTTATCAATTTGGTTGACGTTTGTATCACCTATATAGTAGACTTTAGTTAGCGTGATAAAATGAAGAATTATGTATAAATTTATCAATTTGTATTGTTACATTCTTAGGAGTTGCATTTTATTAGGTTTACACGTCAATAAAAATGAGTTCCCAAAATTTGTAACCAAACAAATGTAACCGTTGTGCATAGAATAAATGACATATTTTATACACACAATAATTAAGGATGGAAAGAAAAATAGTAGTTTAAATGGAATTGTAAACAGAAGAAAACTGCTAAAGTAAAATAGAAAGAAAAGTTACATCTTAAAAAGTACGCTTCACATAAAATTGAAAACACTTCACGTTATATTTAACATAAATCTCTTCAAAACCGTCTACTGAAGTTTTAGTACCACATTTATACTTATCTTAAAGTCAGCACTACTACACATACATAGTAAAGCTCTCAACAACAATATTTAATGTTGCAAATAGATAGTTGGTCTCTACCAATAGAAACAATAAAAATGAGATCATCAAAAGTGTATCAAAATAGTAAAAATAAATTTAAGTAGGTTATATTTCTTCAACTTCTAAAGAACTAAACATAAACAAAAAAAGAAGAGAAATAATACATTATATCTTTTATCAATTCTCATAATTTTTCTCTAACGATGATTTAAGATACAAAGACATAATTTGTGATTGATAAACACACAAAATTTTTTTTAAAAAAATCAAATCATTTTATTGTTTGATGATAAAAAGATAATTATCTGAACAACACACACACTGAACATCAGTGCAACTTGGTACTTCTAGTCGACAACATCCTTAATCAGCAAAAGAAGTTATCTTTTTCATTTTGCTACCAAATTTCCACTCTTTTCATAGCTCAATTCAACAATGCATTCATACAATTTCTGTATATCTTCATAATTAATCGATGGACATTCTCAACTTTTCAAGCTTCAAAACCATTCCATACCCATTTTTCTGTAACCCCAAATCTCTATACTCATCAAAACGTAACACCCCATTTCACAAAAACCCTTCCACATCTACAAAGTTTCAAACTTTCGCCCATTTTGGACGACCCACTAACCGCCGCAATTCACTGAGGAATAAGCTTCTTAATGATCATCAGGTACGTCTTAATCATATTCCTAATCACCCATTAGGTGTTGAGGAAGTTGATGTAAGGTTTGTTGAATTGGAGAAACAAAAATCTAAACTTTTAGGTGAATCTGTTTTGTTGAGTAAATTGGATAATTGGGTTGATCAGTATAGGAAAAATATTGATTTTTGGGGGATTGCGTCTGGTCCTATATTTACTGTATATGAAGATTCTTTTGGTGGTGTTAAAAGGGTTTTAGTTGATGAAGAAGAGGTTTTGAAAAGAGTTAGGGTTCTGAGAGGTGGAAATGAAATTGAGGATTTATCTGAAGTGAAGTGTAAGATTTTGGATGCTAAGAAGTTAGCTAGGGAGATGGAGAGTGGTGATAATGTGATTCCGAGGAATAGTTCCGTGGCTAAGTTTGTGGTTCAAGGTGAGGAGGAGGAGAAGGGTGGTTTTATTAAGGCTGTTCGTGGTTTTGTCGTTCAACCTTGGTTGGTTCCGAAGCTTTCGGGGGTTGGTGGCATAGTATTGTGTGTTTTGGTTGTGACGTTTGCGGTGAAGAAATTGTTTAGTTTTGGAGATAAAGAGGTTGAGTATACAGAAGTTGAGAAGAAAATGATGATGAGGAAGGCAAAGGCTAGAAAAGAGAAAGAGATGTTGACGAAGGGCGCTGTTGAAGTTATTCATGAGACTAAGGAGACACCGGCGGTGATAGGTGTAAAAAAGCCGAAGTTAGATAAGGAACAGCTTAAGAATAATATTCTAAAAGCTAAGGCTTCTTCTGATAAACTTGTGGTTCAGAATTCTTCTGGTGAAGTGAGAACTGGATCTATGGATATGGACTATAAAATTCGAGAGATCAGAGAAATGGCTAGGCGGGCACGGGAAATTGAAGGAAGAAACCATTCTCTAGTTAGTAAGGATATAGAAATGGATGATTCTGTGATTGGGAAATCCTCCGATGAGAGTGAAGCTATAAGAAATAATAGCAAACAAGATAATAGTGTTAGTAATCATCAAAATGAAGTTGCGAGGAAAACAACAGATAGTAATGAAGAAATTCTGCAAACAATTTCTGATGATATCACGGAGAACGTTGATAATTCAATCGATCATGAGGTAGTTTGTGATGATAGAGAAATTGATAAAGGGGAAATAGAAATCAATGAAAACACTATGAACCTGAAGGACAGCAAAGATGATAAATCGTCACGTACTCGTATTAATGGCTCATATACGACAAAAAAAAGTTCAGTGACCAAGAAACCAAGGATCATACGGTCTGTCAAGGAAGCTAAGGATTATCTTTCAAAGAAACACAACAAACAAAATCCTGTTACAAAATCTGAAATTGAACTTGGGAAAGAAAATACTGCTGATTCAAAGCCTTCCGAGTTTGTTGATTTTAATGACCAGACATCACAAAATTTGGAGATGAATACAAGCTTCTCCAGAAGTAACACATTAAATGGGTCATCATATTTTAAGCCAGACATAAATGCCAGCAAAGATTCTAATCAGAAGGAAAGGGAAATTGAATCAACAAAGGATGAGTGCTTCAACGATTCTGGTACTGAACCTGGATTGGAAGACCTTAAAAAGTCCGAGACCACTTTAGACTGTGAAACTAATGTTAACGGCATCGGTACAGAGTCAAGTCTATCAGTGGAGAAAAGCTTCCTTGAAGTTGAGCCAACAATTAAACAAGTTAAAAGTGATGATACTTTAAATATGACATCCGATTCTAAGCCCGACCAAAATGAGAGTGAAGAATATGATCAGAAGGATAAGAAATTAAGTCCGGAAAAGATTGACAACATCAAAGACTCTAATGTTGAGCCTGGAGTGGCAAACCTTCAAAATTCTAAGACCAGTTCAGACCACAAAGTTAATGGTGATAGCAGAGAGACAAAATTATCTGGAAAGACAGAAAATTGGCTCGAGAAAAATTTCCACGAAGTTGAGCCCATAATTAAGCAAATTAGAGCTGGATTTAGAGATAACTACATGGTTGCAAAAGAGAGAGTTGATCAACCTTTAGATATTCCAACTGAGATGGAATCACTTGGAGTTGCTGAAGATGGCGGAGAACTTGACTGGATGCAGGATGATCAACTTAGAGACATTGTCTTTCGAGTCCGTGATAATGAATTGTCTGGACGAGACCCATTTTATTTGATGAACGATGAAGACAAAGAAGCTTTCTTTGGAGGTCTTGAGAAAAAAGTGATGAAAGAAAACAAAAAACTTTCTCACCTGCATGAATATCTCCATTCAAATATCGAAAACCTTGATTATGGAGCAGGTAGTTTGCTTGTTTCTAAAATTATATGATACACAGAATGTGATCAACTTTTAATCTTGTGAAGCTACATTTTTTTTTGTTGCTTCATGAAATTAAAAAGTTTACTTTATACGATTAAATTCTTAAGATAAACTACTACCTATGGGCCTTATTATAAGCTCTTTTTACAGTTTTCACATATATTAAGAAAAGTATGCTGTGTATTTAACTGTCTATTTTGTGTATAAATATTTCTATAATACTCTTTTGTATGTGAATGTGTTCAATTATGACTTTCGTATCTCTCAAGACACTTGGTAATATTAATTAGGGGTATATTTGAAAAATAATAATAATTAATATATCTAATATGTTTAGGAACAGTCGAACAGAGGTAGTATTAGTTTGCATTTTCTTTTGATTAATCTTATCTTAAAACATCATGCTTATAGTGTTCTTTTATTCCTCTAGATGGCATTAGTATATATGATTCACCGGAGAAAATCATACCGCGTTGGAAAGGACCCTCCGTGGAGAAAATTCCCGAGTCTTTAAATGAATTCCTAGATAGAAAAATAAAGATAGCTTCCACCAGAAATTTGAACCTTGTGAAGAAGGATGAGAAGGAAACAGCTAAAAATTCAGCTGATTCATCTTCAAAAGTAAAAGTTGATAGTTCTACAGCACCGGTGAAGAAGACAAAAAATCCAAAGACTGTTGTTGAAGGAAGTGATGGTTCTGTTAAAGCCGGCAAAAAATCAGGGAAGGAATATTGGCAGCACACAAAGAAATGGTCTCAAGAGTTTTTGGATTGTTACAATGCTGAGACAGACCCAGAAGTTAAGTCCATAATGAAGGATATGGGGAAGGACTTGGATCGCTGGATCACTGAAAAAGAAATCAAGGAAGCAGCTGATGTAATGAACAGATTACCTGATAAGAGTAGAAGTTTCGTGGAAAAGAAACTCAACAAACTTAAAAGAGAGATGGAAATGTTCGGACCGCAAGCAGTAGTTAGCAAATATCGTGAATATACAGACGACAAAGAAGAAGATTACTTATGGTGGTTAGATCTTCCATATGTACTGGTATGTATTTATAGTTTTTATACTTAGTTTTCACTATTTCACTAACAAACATGAGATGAGTACATCAGAATTTTAGTTATTGAAATTGTAATAAGTTGCAAATTTAGTCCCTTAAATTGAACAACGTCAGTCGATTTAGTCCTTTTTCCTTACAAATTTAGCACCACAATTTTAAAGGTTTTAAGCTTATTTTGATGTAGCAACTAGCAAGAGACTATTTAAGTCAATATGTAGGTCATTTATTGACTTTGATGCATATTAACTCAAGAAATGTTTTGATCAAGAGACAAAATTGATTGTTCCTTAAATTGAGGAATTAATTTGCTATATCGTAAATTTGATTGTTTAAGTTACTCGACCTTTACAATTTTGAGGACTAAAGTGCTGCTGAGTTACTCAAATGAAGTTTAAGTATGAAATGTCAATGTTATGTTCTTGAGTGATAGTTCTGCTGAATCCAAGTCTCTCAAAGTCACTCTTAAGTATGAAATTTAATTTGTTTATTTTATGTCAGTGCATTGAGGTATATACCGTCGAGGATGGAGAAGAAAGAATCGGATTTTATTCATTGGAGATGGCTCAAGATCTTGAATTGGAGCCTAAGCCATATCATGTGATTGCTTTCCAAGATCCTAGTGACTGCAAAAATCTTTGTTATATAATTCAGGCTCATATGGATATGCTTGGAAGTGGCAATGCATTTGTAGTTGCACGGCCTCCTAAGGTATTAAATTGTATGCTCTCATGAGCGTTTTTTTATTGGAATGACAGATTTTAGTTTATGTTAATGTTGTGTTTTGAGCGAGGATAGAACTCTCAACCTCCTTATCACTTCACTATCAGAAGTGTTGTTAGTTTCATAAATCATTTTATTAGTTCAGGATGTGGTAGTGCAACAAACAAGCAACAATTGTGTTTGAATTTTTCTTTTCTTTTTTGTCTGCTAGAATATTTTTTTTGGGCAGTAAATAAAACCTCACCAAGAATTGTTACGTCCAGAAATCAAACTCGGGTTATACCGAACGATTTGTCCATAGGTGCAGCTCATCAACCACTTGAGCATATTTTTGCTTGCTACAACATATTTTTTGTTTAATGAAATTATCTTAATTCTCTTTTGGTTAATGTTTTGAATGTTCTCTTGAACTTGTATCACATATGACAGGATGCTTTTCGAGATGCTAAAGAAAATGGTTTTGGTGTTACTGTCATCAAGAAAGGAGAACTTCAGCTTAATATAGACGAACCATTAGAAGAAGTGGAAGAACAAATTACAGAAATTGGAAGCAAAATGTACCATGATAATATTATGAAGGATCGATCCGTGGATATAAACTCGATAATGAAGGGTGTATTTGGCTTTAATGCCTCCACCAAGAGGTAAATTAATCATTTACTCGGTAGTATATTTGTCAGTTTATCATCGTATTTAATAGTTTCATTTTTGTCTTAATAAAAACGTTAAGGCGGAAGTTGAAGTAATCCGAAAGGGGATGGTGGCTCAAACTATTTTCAAGATGAAACTGATTGAAGAAAATGATGGCACGACGGCATGGTAGCATAAAGTCAATCTCTTTGTAATTTATTTTCTTTACACAAAAATTACGGTTGTTTGTACATAGTTGAGAAAATTTAGTATAATTATAATAGTTCTATTTAATGATAATTTGATAGCATAGTGAGAATTTTTTAACCAAGAATGCTGTTTAGTAGGACAAGATTAGTAGTTCCACTTGTTGATAAGAGTTAACAAGAATTAGGTGCTTTTTTAAGCACTTATTTTATGAGAGTAGGTGTGTCACCTTCATTGAGCAACACTTTCTATCCAATGTTTTTTCCTTTGCTACTACAAAAATATTAATTTGTTTTAGAAGTGATTTCTTCTGTCTTTAATATAAGCAACAAAATAATATATCATATTTTATGGTTTTAAGTAAAAAGTAAAAACCAAACTCTACTAGCACTATAAAGCTATAATTTCTTAATATTCATAGAACATGTTCCCATGATGGATATTTTAGAGAATACAATCTTTATTACTTTGAGAAAATTATTAAATCAAACAAAAATAAAACAATTAGTGTACGTATGCACAAATAACTTATATAATAAGAATATGCTAGCAAATCATATTCTATAGAAATTTCTATGTCAAGGTATTATACCTTATCTTTTGACTTGACAATTAGAGGTTTGCACAGTTTTGACGATTTCTTTGTTCCAAAGTTTGATTGATTTGTAGAAGGGAAAGTCAAACTGCGGATGAACAAACAAATTTGAATCTCCCATTTGTTTGACTTTGATGAGTAAACCAATTTGCAAGCTGTGTATTAATAAAGCACCACCACAAAATTTCCATTGCATGTTTAGAAATTATATTTTTTAATTGTCAAAATGAAATTATATTTTTTATGAACGTAGATTAATCATCGACAAAAAGAGTGGATATTTCGCACCAATAACTTCGTTATCCAAAAAAAATTGCATTTCGCAATTTCCTGTTCATCTATAACTACATACTGATAACTCTATATATCCAACATTGTTCCCTCTCATATATCACACAAAGCATAAAAATTAAGCTATAATTTGATGTAAATATAAGGGAAATTTGATGAAATAATGTGTTAAGACCAAGGGAGTCATTACCCATTAATATGAAAACAATGAAATAAAAAAATAGACAATGATTAGCTATAGTAGTTATGTACTAGTAGAAAACATGTACACATACACATACCAAATAGAATTCATCTTCAATCATTTAAAAATTATATGCTGGTGATCTTATCAAGGTGCTGATCCATAATCTCAGAAACAGCATCCATAAAAGTAGCTTCACTGGTACCAGGAAGAACAGAATCAAGAGCTTCTTTAACGATTCCTTCGATCACAGACTCTTTGTTCAAGGATTCTCGGCACATAAGGCTTCCAATGGCGAAAGGAGTCATCCCTTTTTCCACTCCTTTTTTCAGAAGCATGGTAGAGATTCGAAGAGTGCGAGCACATTCGAGTGGCAGATCCCATCCGTGAAACTTCAGAAGGACAATATCTTCTTCAGCGTCAAGGGACTTTATGTAGTCAACGATCTCTGGAGAGTATGGCTGACGAGCTTGAGGCCAATAAAGCCATTCAAAGGTACAATCTTCAAACTGTTTGCACGGTAAAAAAAAACCCACAGATGAGTGGTTTGGTTCGAAATTTAAACAAGACTAAAGAGAAAATGCAGAGAAAATATCACTAAGCATGCATCCTCCTTTAGGAATGTTTTTCATATGGATTTATTTTTGGATGAGTAATGTGATCTGAAGTGTTTTTTTGGATGAGTAATGTTTTTTCATAACAGAATTTCGACAAACCAACCGCTATTGCTCCACGATACACAATTTAGCAGAAAGTGCTGTCAAATTGCGGCTGTAGTGTAGTGGAATTTGAACAAGCCACTGTTCTCCACGATTGACAACATTGATCAATCCAAATCATTAACTTTTGTGTAAAAAACATAACAAAGAAAGAGTAGCATCAGAAAAAGGCAAGTCCTTGTAGTCATGAAGTACCAAAAAAACACTTCAGATCACATTACTCATCCAAAAATAAATCCATATGAAAAACATTCCTAAAGGAGGACTCAGATATTAATATTGCAACATTTATAAGCTAATAAATGAAACTTTACTTATACCATAATAGCTCAGAACAGCATACTACTGCATTTTGTTAAAGAGAAGAGCAAACAAAAAGAACCCTACAACTTATAACTCATAACCAAACAAGACAAAACAAAAATTTACTCTTCACATCAAGAGAACAATAAAGCAGCATCACCTGCATTAAAAGATTAGACAACAAAAATAAGATGCTTACACTAGTTGGGAGGCAGTATCCATGATCAATCGGAATCAAAACAGCCTGATCATTTTCCTTCTCTCTGCCGAGCAAAATGTTCCCAGCATGCCTATCTGCATTTGCAAGTCTCATGTCCAGAACGGTAATCTTGTGCACTTCCTTGACCGGAAAAGAGCCAGGTCCCATATCCTCACAACTTCCATTATTCTCCATGAACATTTGCAAGGAACCAAACTTAGCAGTCAACCCTTCTGGATGGTTAAATCCTTTGTGCAAGCACTTTGCCATAACAGTCGGAGGAACACCAGCAAAGCCCTTCTCATCTCCAAATAATGATCGGCGGCCAGTCATTGGATGGTCTAGAATATAAGCAGCAACTTCCCTGAAAGCTCCTTGGCCAACTCTTGTACCCTTTTTTAAGCCCTCGCCGTCTAACGACAAAGGTAAGCCTCTAGGATTGTTCACAGCCATTGGCTCTTCATCAATAGGCTTAAAAACCGATACATACTTTTGCCCTGATGAGTCTAGCATAAAGTAAGCCCCTCCGGTTCCCTCTGACGATCTTATTGGAGAATTTCCATTATCTAGCCCATCATATGTAGTGTCTATCATATCCCAAACCTCTGAAGCTAATTCAACCTTAGGGTTAACAATAACCGGCTCCAAAAGAAGACCTCTGTCAAGAGCTTTTCTTGACATAATTTGCTCGATGGCATCGTACTCCCTTCTCGCATCTTCTTTACCGGCATCATATTTCCTCTCATAATCACTTTCATTAGCAGCATAGTTGTTAGTATCATTAAATTCTTTTGCAGCAATGGACACCTCTTCGAGTCCTGTACTAACATCGGCATATTTAGTTCTCACAAAAAGATGTATCACTGCATCATTATATTTGCTGCAGATATCATCAATAAGCTTCTGATCATCAAGTAGCTCCCCGTTACACACAACTTCCTGCTGTTCGGGATCAGCAAGCTGTTTTTCCTTTTTCGCAATCTGTTGCTTAACATACCCAACATCCCTGCACTTTTCAACCTGAAAGGTAAACTCCTTCCCACAAGAAGTTTTCACACTGATATTCTGAAGATCGGTCAGCCGAATCACCAAATGCAATACATTTCCTTCTGTAACCCCATAATCCTTGAGCAAAGAATTGCTACGTGATAACTCGCGACCATTACAAACCAACTTTTGTTTGTTTGTCACTCCCTCATTCCTTTGAATTTTGAGTTTCACCGACTCAATAGTATCGGAGGGTAGAACACGCATCGGAGACAAAGACCCCGAATAAGAAAGATACACGAAAATGAACTCATGATAATTAGCAGACAAGTGCAGTGGATTACAAAATCCATTTTTTGGAGACAACAATGTCTCCCTTGAAACAGGACTAAGAGTTGATACACCAGCAGAAGACATTTTTCACTAAATTTGATGAAAAGTTAAAGGCTTTGACTTAGTTAAAAAAGCCTGAAACCCTAATTCCTACCAATGTTACAATTTTCCTCTAACACCCATAAATTTGTACAAAGTACTGAAATTCAAATTAAATCTTAGCTATATTAACTAATCTGGGTGTGATGAATCACACCAACCCAGAGGACCAAACCAAATAAAAATCAAATTTTGAATAAAAAGGAAGAATCTTTTTGATGGAAAAGATGAAAAAAATCCAGACCCAAAACGCCTTAATTCCTCATCTTTTCCTCTATGGTATAATAAAACCCTAATTTGTATAATTGGGATGAAGAAAACAAAAGGGTGTAAAGTGAAGATTCTTAAAATTCTTACCCCAGAAGAAGAAGAAGAAGAAGAAGCAGAGAAAGTAAGAAGCTTTTGGAGGTAAAAAAGTAAATGAGGTTTTGATTCAAGATTCGGAAAACATGGGAAAGGGTTTGTTATTGTTATTGACTAAAAGAGAGAGATGAATTGTGGAAGAAGATAAAGGCGCGTAGCCGCCACGTATTATTGCTTATGAAACCGCTAGGTACAATGTTTTTGCTTTTGTCACAAGACAAGACAAGAAAAATCCAATGGATACAAAACAGTTAAAATAATGCAGACAGTTAAAAAACTGAAAACTCAGCAAAATTACGACTAGTTTTTATTGTTTTTTGAGTTTAATTGTGGTGCACATGCAAACACATATTATACGGTCATCCAATAATATTTTGACACCTCATTTACTTTTAAAATATATTTTTCATTTAAAAAATAACATAAAACTAACTCTACCATTATCTTCCCACATCCCCCCACATTGCATCCCACTCACTCTTTTTATATCATTACATAATTATTTTAAATAAAATATAATGACATGTCAGAATATTATTGGATGACTGTGTAGTATGTGTTTGCATTGTCTGTGCACCACAATTAAACTTTTGTTTTTTTTTAATGAGAAAAAAGTAGTATATATATAGCTTGCTTAAAATAATTTTATACTGTGAAATCAAAGAGAAATTATATAGTATTTTTTTTGTTGCAATCATGAGAAATTATATGATACTAGCGGGCCAAACGGTTCCGTGCCCATTTGTGTGATACATATGTTGAAGATGATTATAAATTTTTAGTTTGATGAAAACAAAAATGTATAGAAATTATTGAGATGAAAGTTATAGAAGTTAAAAATAGAAGTTATAGTTTCAAAAACACAATCAAAGACATTTTAGAAAATATGAAAAAAGACTACACCAAAAAAAAATTTCCCTTTAGATATAGTATAGATGACTATAATTGGATTTCATTAGATTTTAGTTTTTGAGTTTAATTGTTATGCACTGACGGTGTAAACTTTTTTTACACATACATCCAATCAAAACACAAGAAATTGCCACTTTTATAGGTTAGTTCCTAAAAAATCTCCATAAATACTTACATGACGTGATTTAATTGGATGCACGTGTAAAATAATTTTACATTGTCAGTGCATATAAATTAAATTCTAAGTTTTTTTTTGGATCACAATAAATTAAATTTAATCTAATATAATAATATGATAAATTGTATGGATTAACTTTTTTACGGACAATGCTAACATGTGTCTTATGGAGTTATGGGTACATATAATAAATTTAATAAAGAAAATTTTGTTTTAAAAGGTTTGTATTCAATTTTTTAAGAATTTAATTTATATGCATTGACGGTGTAAAATTATTTTACACATGCAGCTAATTAAATTACGCCATGTAAGCATTTATGGAGATATTTTAAGAACTAACTTATAAAAGTGGCATTTTGTTGTGTTTTGATTAGATGCATGTGTAAAAAAGTTTTACACTGTCAGTGTACAACAATTAAACTCATTTTTTAAAAGTTAAAATATTTTTCCTATGCAAATTTTTTATTTTTGAGTTTTATGTGTGTAATAGGATTGCTTTTTGTATTAGTTATAAATTATAATATAATTTAAAATTTATGCATCATGGACAATATCCCCTGTTGCCAATGGCCTATGAGTTAACCATGAATTGAGATTAATGTTATGTGTGAAGGTGATAGTAGTCCCTCCGTTCTATAATATAAGAAAAAAAATTAATATTTTTATCTCAAATATATAAAGAAAAAGCACAAATATCTTTTCAATTTTTTTTTCTTCATATTTTCCCGTACAACATTTAAAAAAAAAACATATTTTCAATTATTATATTAGCGCTTCCTGGCCTTATCTTTCACCGTCATCAACTCACCAAACCAACCCTTAATATAATAATGCTGTTTTAACGTTACTCCCTCCACTAGCATCACCCATGACTCCTTAATGACTGTGACAGTAGTACTTTAACGCTCAATACATTTGTTGTTAAAGCTTAGAACACAAATATTTTAAATGATAATTATGTTTTCAAATAATTTTTATGTTTAAAGATAAAATGTATAATTTTTTATATAAAATTACTATCTATCTATAAGTACACATGTTACAGAAAAGCAAATTCTGAACTTGCTAAACAAATTCACAACTATGCTACTCATCAAATATGGTTCTCATCAGGGTCGTCATTGGTGCATGTATATAATGTCATGTGTGTTGGCTCAAATGGTTTAAAATTGAGGGTCTCAAAAAATATATAGTCATTAGGCGACTTGACTAAAATAAAAAATGTTGCGTGAAAGAAAGATGAAAACTTATTAATATAGTATTAAATTTTTTGAAATGCATGCATTATTTTTCTAACACTGTTACCACATATATAGTCATTAATTTTTTTATGTTATTTTTAATTTAAATTAAAATCGATTTTTTTTTCTACTCAAAGGTGACTTGATTTTCTTAGCAATTTAACCTGGTGTCATGATTCATAAACTGCTAACTAACCCTTTGTTTAAATATATAAGCAAACAACAATATTTCAACTAAAATTGGAAGGGGCCGCGCGAACGCAGGCCCCCACAGCAACAAATTATGATGTAGGCTGTTCTACTTGAGAACACCTTAGGTAGGCACCCCTCCTAAGTGCAATGGAGGTCACCAACCTAGGCCATGGACCTTATTGATCATCCATAGACCCCATCCAGGTAAGTATGTTGCAACGAAGCCACTTCTCTTTATTTATAATACCCCAAACTCTCACACACACATGTTTCCACCGATGTGGGACTAATAAATAAACTAAAATCAATATGGTTAGTAACTATCAACAGATTTATACTGTCTATTGCCTAAGAATTAACAGATTGTTTCTGTGAAATCAAGTTATGCAGGTAAATAAATTGGATTCTCCAACAAGGAAATTTATTCTTCATTTTCACATATATTAGTACTGTTTTGGTTGATCTAATTTGTTTGTATTTTTTTCTCTTAAAATGTTTTGAAGATTTTCTTTTATTTACATTTATAGACTCCTTTGTATGTAACAGATACCACAGTATTGACTATTGTCCTATGTCAATATGGTATATGGGACTCTGAGACATACTATTCCCAAGTCCGTAGTTTATTGTCGAGTGCGCGAAGCTAAGCGTAGCTTATTGGATCGTTTCTTTACAGAGTTAAGGAAAAAATGAGGTAAGCTTTCTTACTTGTTTTCCTTGAAGATTTACATACAACATATAAGCATGAACTGACCATCGATGTAAAAATGAGCCGAGTTTTGATTTTGCAGGGAAACAGTTAGCTTCATTGTTGAATGAAGATCGAGCGGTGATGCAGCGTTTAAGCTCACTCGAAAAGAGACTAGAGCTATACAAAGTGCACAATCAGAAATTGAGGCAGTTGCATGGGATAAGTAAAATTAGGAGGCCACCAATTCTAGTTATAAGAATTTAATTTGTCTTTATTTGTGTTCATTGTCCAATTCTTTATTTGTTGAAGAATAATATGAAGAGTATAGTTTTTTGACAGTTTTTGGTGAAGTCATTTTCACTGTCCCAATGACAGGTTTATTTATGCTTTTTCTGGGATGGTTGTTTTTGCATATATGATTCAAAATTGTATTTAACTAATTCATGACTATCTCATGCATTATTCATCTATGCTGGTTCTTTGTGTGGAAGAGAAAAGGATCTTTTTTTCACAACCAGTATTCGGGGCCGACCAATCCAGTTTGGAGCGAGTGGTTTCAATTCCCTCATAAACACAGTTGCAGAGATCGACCCGAGGTATAATTTGCGGTAGATTAAGGACGAAGAATCGCATGTACTTCAATCGCGTTGCAAAGAAAAAATGAGTGATTTTTCAAAACTTGGAGGTGCAGGGAATCGAACCCTGTGCCTCTCGCATGCAAAGCGAGCGCTCTACCATATGAGCTACACCCCCATTCACATTAATTAATATTGTATTATCATTATGTTATTGGTGTTTGACTAAAAGGTTTGTTACTTGTTCATATTGTCTTTTTTTTTCTCACCAAATTACTTGTTATATTGTTAGTTTTTCAGTCGTTGTTGACCCATACTCAATTTAATAGTAGTAGAAGTTATGGTAATTAGTTTGTTGTCAAATGCAGTTTTAGTAAAAATGTAAATATTTGACTATGTTACTATGAAGATTGTAGACAATAAACCTGACTAACTAGCTGGCCCAAAACTTTTGCTAGAATTTAAGAATCCTAAACAGAGACATGTATATTTTGCTCTTCTATACATTAAAACATTGTATCAATTCATTAAATAATTTGAAGTTGAAATTGCATTTTATATATGATATCTCTCTAAGTCAAAAAAATATCTGATATGAAAGTCACATCTCATTTGTGTTTAAGTTAAATTAACTTGTTATTGGCTTATAGCAGAGCCAATTACCAAGTACCATGATCATATGATCTATCAGTCTTCTAAATTCATATGATTGATTGATCCTCTTTATAATCAAAGAAAGTGGCCTTAAATGAGCCTCATTCATTGCTACAGAAAGATAGTTCTTTTAATAGAAAAGAAAATTGGCAACCATGCCAACAAAAGTTGCATTACAACACAAGTCATTACAGTTAGTTATATACATTACATAGTTTGTGTACATATATACTTCACTAGTGCAAATATTGCTATCTATTTATCAACCTGATTGCTGCAGTTTCAAAATCATAAATATATAACAGCTTACCTTGTTTTAGTCGCAAAAAGGGAAAGCCGGTGGATACAAACATAGGCAATAACTTTGCCTTAAAAACCAAAAAATGATCCACCTCAGTCACAACTACTAATCTAGTATAGTTACATAAATTCCCCATATGGCATATCAAAGGAGCGATGAGAGTCCAAATCAACCTGGAAGAAGGGATCCTTGGATGACTTTTCTGTCATGTTAAGAGCGAAGTCCCCCGCTGCATTGTTGACAATAGAGTGAGTTGGTAGCGGTTGCGAAGTTGCGCAGTAGTACTCACCAGACACATTAGGCCTATTTTCATCCCTTTTAAGATCTTGAGTTTGAGTCTTTTCATCCGTTTTAAGATCTTCGGTGTTCTTCTGCTTATTGTCAATGATCTTTGCTTCCTTATTTTGTTCTTTTATCTTCTTGCTTTCTTCCACATATGGCTACACAAAAAACGTAATTAGACGTGGCAAATTCGAAGCAAAAATGTAACATCTTTCAACATTTGATTTATATAGTGTCAATTTCATTTATTGTACCTGTTTATCATTGTCAGACATCTTGTTCCATGCTTCGACAGCCGTACGTAGGATTCTTTTTCCATCTGTGTCCTGACGACAAGCTTTTAATCGGGCACATTCCTCCTTGAGGAATATTTGATATCCACTTCTCCCCGTTGGAGCACCTCGCCTTTTCTTCGATTCTTTGTCTTTTGACGGTGCTTGTACATGCACTTGAGGTATTACTGCATGAGTAGCAGGAGGTATTGCTGCATAAGTAACCACAGATAGTTTATCAGGTGTGCTCAGTTACCGAAGTTAGTTGTATTCTGTTATGTTAGTTGTTCTAATTCATCAGTGTATATAAAATCACACGAGTGCATTCATTTTCATTCAATCAATGAATTAGCTATTAAGTTTTCCTCTCATTAATATTCTAGATTCTTATAACCTGTCAATTTTTCGATAGGGTAGTCCTTGGACAGCATTGCCGCCGTCATATAATCTCCATCATCCATTAATTGAGATAAACTAATAGCGGTCGAGTCCCCCTTCCTGTCAACTGTACCTCAGAAAAATTGAGGGTGTGGAGAAAAGAAAGAAATAATTAAGGTTAAACAGCACATATTAAACTTAGTATCAAAATGCAACAAAAACATAATACAAATATACAATGAAGTTGCTAAATGTCTTGTGCTATGTTCAATCAATCAAGTAAAATTGTAAACTAAACCGTAAAATGTAGAAACAATTTCAACTAAAACGAGATAGACCTTTGTTGCTGCCAGTTGCAGGAAACCTGTAGAAGTACAATTTCTCAAAGTTGTATAAAAGAAGTGCATAAAGCTTTTCAACTTGATCACATAACTTTACATTGTTTCCTTCCAGTTTTAGTGCTGAAACAATTTCACCCCATTTCTTTTGTTGACCAACCTGCAGTAAAAATTCAAGAGAATCCCTAACAATATATTAAATTTCAACAACATCTGAGACATTTTCATATGATGGTAAACTTGATTGCAAATAAACATAAACTACATAAAATAAAATATATACACATGCACTAATGAGAAATTAGCATAACTTAATCATGTCATTCAGTGAGGTCAATGTAGATAATTAAAACCTCTCGGATTAGTCGGTCTTTGGACCGGATACAGCATACCAGTTTTATAAAAAAAAAAGGAAAACTAACTAGCCAAGTCAATACCTGGTGATAACCTCCTCTTTTGGTGACCTCCAAGTAAAACAGGTACAAGTCTAAGGATATTTCTCTGGCATTGAAACTGCCAAGTAAAATTGGAACATAGTAACATGAGCATGATTCATACATTTATTATCCAACCACAAACAAACACACATGCAAACGCAGAATGAAGAATGCATAAAGAGAGTCTTGAAGAATAAGTTCATCAGCTATAAGCACTTTTTGCATGCATAAAGAGAGTCATCTTAACTCTTAACAAACCACAAACAAACACACATGCATGCAAATGCAGAATGAAGAGTATTGAAGAAAGAACAGTGACTGACTAACATGAGAGTGAGTCCAGAGGATTCCAACAAGTCAGTGAGTTTGACGTAGAAGGTCTCTAAGTCATCATCAGGAGAAGTGTATTTGGACAGAGCAACATCAACATTATTGGTGGTATCTTCTGATAGAGCCAAAGTTTTGTTGCCTTCTTCTTCCATCTTTGAGCATGCAAAAGTTCGAACTAACTAAAACTCGCTTGCTTTTTCTGTCTTGTTGTTATTTTGGGTTAATGGAGATGTATGTATATATGTATGTAATGGAAAATCGACACCTACACAAACACGTGCCACTCGTCTCTTTTTACCATCTCATTTCTATTTTATTACTGTATTAATATTAATAATAATAATTAGCAAAACAATACAATAATTTAATAAGAATTTATATAGTTTTTTACAAAACTTGATATCCACTTGACCACTTGTATGGAACTCATTTAACCCATTAAAATTGACATTTGAAAAGTGGGCTTAATATGGTTAATGCTTCCATAATGTTCTATTATGCACAAATAGTTGAATTCAATAAGAACTTTTGTAAATACAAATTTTGTAAATTCTACTATTTGGTATTTTGGTTGAAAGTTTAACGAAAAATGAAAATTATTTAATGTGTTATTGAGACTCATTAAATTTAATAAAAATTTATAAACCGTTAATTTTGACGGATTTCAATAACATACCATATAATTTTTAATATTTTAAAATTTTGCATGAACAATTTATATAATATAATATTTCAATTCAACAATAAATTTTGCAAAATTCATATTCGTTAGAATGAAGTTATCAACTTATGCACTATAGATCATTTCATACACTTTTGCATGTTAGAAGGGAGCCAATTAAAAGTAGACAGATGTAATTTACTACCTCTTTCACATTGTACTTTTTTTTAGTTTTCATCCTCTGCTTTTTAGAGAAGGAAACAATTCAGAGTTCGGTCGTGATGTAAGTAAAGTCTGACTAAGAAATTGTTCCACTCAAAAATCAAATTCGGGTTCTTCCAAAATCCGTCTTGATGACATTATAATCTTTTTATATATTGTTATTGTTGTAGGTGTTTTTATGATTTTTACAATTAACCATTTTTGCATCAATTGAATCAGGTTCTTTGTCAACAATTTATAATGTCTCATTTGCAACAGTCTTAGAAGCAGATGGCGTAGACTTGACCCTATATGCAACAGCCTTGACTGGTTTCCATCCAAATTTAGTGCCCTGGCTGATGTTCACAGCACGATTATCTGCATAACCCCAGTGGTGTATTGTCCGCATCAAGTACTAGAGCATGACTTTTTTGAAATTTTACAGGGCACACAAGAAAGAACGGGAGAATAAAAAAGAAGTACTCTCTTTTGTAATGTTATTGTTAACTACCATTGTCACTAAACATTGTGTTACATTTGATTTTTTAAAAAAGAAAATAGGAGAATGTGAATGGAAGATAGGCTATGAATTGAAACTCTTTTGATATTTTTTTTCTTCATCGAGTTTGGTCAAAAATTCTCAATAACAAATAAAAAGTAACCATTACCAACTAACAATATACTATAAAAGTAACAATCAATGATCTTTGTGAATATGATCCTTCACATTATTTCAGTTGTAACAATTCAATAACAAATCAACAGACAAAATGTTACTACTATCACCTAACAATAATATTACGAATGTATATACAATTTAACCAAATTAGTTATCAAAACCATTGAAAATAGTTTAACAATAATAATAATAATAATTATTAACGGTCTCTTGGCCCCGCAATTCATTGTATCAAAATTGTCTAACTACATAAAAATTAAAAATTCACCTTGAAGGTGTCTCTGAAACCCCAAAACTGACTACAATAAACCGCAGACTGCGCAAGATGATTAGCACGTACGTTGTTCCACAATCAATTTCAACATAATTTCAGCAAAACTAGAGACATCTATCTGCACATTTCATGAATTTAGATGATTTTGTCAGTCAAATCTTTGATTTGCCTAGTCAAAAATTAGAAATATACTGAGTTAGCTTCAGCTGACACGAAGGAATGGAATTGAAAGACCTACCGAAAACCTCCCAAGAGATAGTGGCGTACTGCAGCTATAAAACTGAACTCATAAGCAAAGCAACTTGTAATGAATCCACAAATTATGAAATACCGCGATCCTTCATGAGAACTTTTGAGGCATAGTTCTTCTATATCCACAACAACTGCTACAGTTCATTAGCAACAACAAAGTACTGTAGGTTAAGCAGTAGCTGTACAATGTTTACTAGAAGAGAAATTGATGGACCTGGGAGAATCATTTCCTCTAACAACACGGTTATAGATAACCTTAAATGACTGAGAGCCATGGGGTCGGGTAAGCAAACTTATTGGCATTCTCAGAGTCTGCTTTCGGTTTCTTCTTCCACGAATCAAAATGCTAAACGTTTTCTCATCATCCATGTTCATTTCACTACTGCTAGCGCTGCTGTTCGAGCCAACGTTTTGATTTGGTTCGTTCCCAGCATTGCCGGTCCCAGGAAAATTTGGATTACCATTTTCTTTTATACTTTCCGAACCAACTCTTACTGTTCCATCTTCATTCATCTCCAATGCTGAAGTGTTTACCTCTTTATTAGAATCTCCAACCTTTTCAATGTCCTCAAGCAGAACTGAAGCTAAACTTGGACTTTCAGCTGCATGAGACTGCACTTGTGGCTCAGAAATGATATCAGGGATCGATTCAACAATAGGTACTGGGCGAGGAAATTCCACAGGATGAACACCAGTCCAAACAGCACCAGGACCAAACTTAGAGATGACGGGGTTCAAATTACACTGCCATGTAAAATGATTGGCATGAAAGGCACTGCTGGTTTGTACTGATTGAGGTTGAGTATAAGGAGGATACATGAATGGCAATGGTTGCATCATGTTTGGTGTTGTTGGAGGTGATGGATATGCATGGTGAGGAGAGGAGCACATTGGATTAACAGCAGGTAGCACAGTAGGAGGTCCAGGGTGAACATTCATATTTACTGGCCAGGGGCCAATAGCTGGAACAGGACCGGGACCAGAAGGATGAGTCATATTCATGGTAATAGGTGCAGCACGTGCAATGGCAGGTGATGGGTTGAATGGAGCTGCTGATGCAGACAATTTCTTATATGAGATCCCGCCAGCTTGACTCTGACTAGGTGACAATAAATTGACCCCTAAATCCTCACTACCATGTGGACTAGAAATTATATTATCATGAGGTTCAAAACTGCAAGGTGAATTACTTGCAGCAAGTTCTTGTTTGTAAGAGTCCACAACATCCTCTACCGAATCAATTGCTATGCTGTTATCAACACCTCCTAGTGCTTCAACGTCCCTAGATTCAAGCCCCTCAGCATTCGCACAATCATTTTGCCCAACTGTACCAAACTGAGTTTCTTCTTTCTTCTCAGTAGAAACTACAGTGTCATCTTGTGAATCAGACAAAGAATCATCAGACTTCTCTTTAAACACATTATTTGCTTCTTTGGGGGTTGGATTGATGCTTCTATGACCTTCAATATCTTCTTCTTCGGGTTTTCCAACATCATGTTCGCGACTAACAGAAACCTCACTTTGAGGACTATAGACCTGCAACTTGGAGATTGTCCCAGGAGGAGCCAAGGCTACTTCCTTGTACGAAGGACTTTTACCAAGACTAACTATAGAAGTCTTAACTGGATTAACATCAATTGTATCAGGCTCTTTGTCAACAACTTCTAATGTCTCATTTGCAACAGTCTTAGAAGCAGATGGCGTAGACTTCACCCTGTATGCAACAGCCTTGACTGGTTTTCTTCCAAATTTAGTTCCCTGGCTGATGTTCACAGGTCGATTATCTGCATAACCCCCATGGTGTATTGTCCGCTTCTTCACGAAATAATACCTACTATTCTGATTAGCAGCACTCTTTACTGAAGGAAGTTCAGTGCCAACATCTACATTCTTCGGGTAACTATAAACTTTGCCGAGTGTTGCCCGTCTTTGTTTCACTCGTCGGCCATATGAGCCAGCTGATCTTGGTCTTTGAACTGATTGCCATCCATCATCTCCATCAGGATGTGCTTCAGACGATAAGTCATTAGAAGTTTCTGGCTTTTCATCTGAGATATTTTCTACAATCGGCTCCTCTGGCTCAGGTGCCGAGTTGCTCTCATTCTCCGAATCTGCACTGCCTTCTGGTTCAGGTATATGTAGCTCTTCATCTGAAGCCTCTTTTTGAATTTCTTTTGAAGACTCGTCAGAACTTACTGAGACATTGTTCTGGGAAGATATTGCTCTCACCTGACACAATAGCATTCATATTTTTCCTAGGTGTTAAAGACTCAAACTGATGAGAAGATTATCAAGAACACTAAATCTGCAGGGCACCTTTGTTACCTGGTTTCTTCTCTTTGCTGCGGCATCTCTTCCTTTGGTATCGTGATTAGGATTAATGTAGTCAAGAAGATCCGACACACTGACAAATGACACGGAAATATAGGAAATTGTTAGAAAAGGTGTATGTGAATTTATCATACAAATATCATATATCAGATATATACATACACACACACACACACACACACAAATATATAATTTGTTTTATTGAAATTACACATATCAATGTTGACGATTCAAGAGGATAACATAACCCTCTACAAACGGCAAACACATAAAATAGGACTCATGTCTCCTTCAGTCTTCAGGCAATATGCATGACATGAGTACTTCCTAACCCAGAAATTAATCAATTAAGTATCAAACCAAAATTCTTGAGGTTGATTTTTACGATACCTTAGATGACCTTTGCTAGCTATTGATGCATCAGGTTTTCTCGTGCCATTTCGAGCAGCTTCTTGCTGTTCAAAAGCCTTGGACTCAAAATACTCAAGCCACGCTGCAGCATCCTGTAGAATTAATCATGAAAGTATAGATTATGCAAAACAATTATAATTCTTTATATAACTTTGTTTTGTGATATCATTTAAGACTTGAATATACTGACTATAATAACGTTAATGTTAACCACTAAGTTGTGTATTATGATACTTCCATATCTTCTAAACCAACTATTGCAGCACAAAGAACATACTTAAATGTGACAATATACCTGTGTTCGCAAGTCATCAGGGCCAAGTTTTGCTCGCAGAATTTGCAAAGTTGTTTGCTCATGCTGCACACTCAACGGATATGCTTCCATCAACGAGAGTGCTATTGCTATTGCATGGTAACTTGCAGCTGTCTGCAAAGAATCAGCATTCAAAAAAGATGCAAATGTTATAACACAAGCATATAGGTAACTTGCAGCTGTCTACAACGTAATACAAGCCTATAGGTTACTATTTTTATTTTGACTTCTTTTAAGGTCTTATCTATTTTATGAATTCAAATTATTATAATTGCCACGAGTATTAAAATAGTAAAATCATCAGCATTTGATAGGAAAGCAAAATCAATAATTTCAGCCTACTAGCTTCACTTGTTACTATGAAGCATATTGTGACAATTATTTTTTATGAAACATTCAACAGAGAATTTAAGTAAAATGTAGGATTAAATGGGGGAAAAAAATTCAAAGTGTGGCAAAAACAGGAAATAAAATGAAGAGAGCATAAAACCTGAATATGATCTGCACCAAGTAATTTTTGGTTGCACTTTAATGCTTTGTGAAGATATCTGAGAGCAATGTGTACATTTCCCAGACCTTCCTCCATCATAGCCACATTAATGTAAGTTGCGGCAGTATTTGGATGAGAAGGACCACATGTCAAATGCAAAAGGTATAAAGCACGCTTCACGTATCTGATTGCATAGACAAGCAGTGTAACAACAAATCAGAAGAAATAATGAAAATAACTTCATTAATACAATTATTACGAAAACTTTGAAACTCGTCTTTACACTACTTCTAAAGATTAATATAAATATTTTTCTGTTAAGGAGGGGAACAAACCTAAATAATCCTGTTAGACAGGACACAAGAAGTAAGGGTATATTCAATCTTCCTCTTTCTTTGTAAAATATATCCTCTTTATAAACTCTCTTTTCAACACATTCTCCAGCACTCACTCTCTAATTGGTTGAAATCAATGTGAGTCTCAATTTGGAAATAGGTCCCACATAAAGTGGTGAGGTCCACATGAGTTTTACCCTATTAGAGAGTGAGTGTTAAAGAGAGTCTTGCTAGCATTTCTCTTTTAAGGATATATCGCCCAGACCAAACCGAACTATAAAAATCATGTAAATTTATACACAGGAATATTGTACAAGGGTAAACATACTTAAGAGCTAGCTCTGTGTGTTGAAGTCTATAATAGAAAACAGCAAGATCCCCATAGCTCTTCATGGTATCAGGATGATCCAGACCTAACTCTCTCTCATTGATATCCAAAGCTTTTTGTTGATAAATTGTAGCCTGTAACAAAGTAAGCAACTTAATGAACTGAAATCAAATCTGGGACTAGATAAAATAAAAGGAGTAGATTGGATATTTTAGTATAGATGCATTTTTTATGGGCAAATTGTTAGAAGTAAATTTGTTAGGGGGAGAGGGATTTGGAAGTCGCAGGGACTGAAAACCTGGAAATCCTACACAATACTCAGTAAGTGTCTCAACCCATACCACTGGGCTACTACTTCAGGGATTCATAAACTATAACTGAAATATATCTAAGGTTTGATGAAATCATGTCAACCAATAGAAAAACATAGAAGAGAGAAACAAAACCTGATTGAAGTCTCCAGTATGATATAAAACTACAGCAAGGAGGCTGTATGCTCCAGCTGTCATCCGATGGTAGGGACCACAAACTGCTACAAGCTTCGCAAGAGCCTATTACCATAAATTATAGGGGATAACATACGTCAATTTCATAACGAAAGATATTGAATGTTGAAAAATATTTTCAACAATTTGAAGATTTCCGAGCAAATGATTCTGGCTACAGGATACCTTTGTCCCGTATGTAACAGCATCTTCAAGCTTTCCCTTATCTAAAGCTGTTTTGGAGGACTCCAGGAGCTGCCTTCCATCTGCAGATGAACATGCTGCTTGCTGTAAAGGATCAGCATAAACAATAAAAAAGTTAGGGCCAATTCAATAATCTTCAATAGTAATACATTATGCAAAAGAATCTATATTCAACTTGTCTGCTACCTTGTGAACTGCAACCAAGCTGACAACATCAGTTTTTTGGAAGGGAAATGGAGAATCCATGTCAAAATCCCTTGGAACGAGCTCGATTCCCACCTACCACAGAAAATCATGGTAAGAAACAAACTGTAAATGATAAACAACTATGGAAAATTGTAATCCTAAGCTCAATCTATTGACTGATGTAAGTCAGTCTCATGTTAATCTATATGGAGTGAAAAGAGGAAAAGAGGAAAGCATTGTTCACTTGATTCATGACAAGAGTCACATGCAACACTTCGTATGAGATGAAAATAAGACCTTATGTCAATAATCAGTAAGGTAATAAAGGTAGCAAAAGAGCATGTAAAACACACACTTCAGACACCAAACAATTACTAGAGGTACTTCAACTTCATGGATAGGTAAAACTCAAACTGATTGTAATAAATTTATACGGTGACAATATTAAGCGGTAAAATCAAATCCCCTCAACAGTTCCATTATCTATTTTTAATATAGTAAATGAACTTATAAGTAACAAATACTTACCACAATAAATCACTAACTTGCACAACATATTACAAAAAATTGCAATTAGAAATCATACAAATGTCTTATCATAACAATGTAATCTGTAATGTAAAAGCAAGATATACGAGAAACCCGTTTTCTATTAAAAACTACTTCCAAACTCCAGTACCTTGTGACACAAGCCACGTAGAATTGCAAATTTCCTCACATCTTTATAGTTCAACCTGTTAAGATCCCAGTCAAATCGTTTCTTCAAAAACAACTCTAGCCATTTCCACACAAGAGGGTGGACATCGCATGATTTATCTGTTTCTCTATTATCAGGAACACCAAGCAGCATATTCAATGCACCAGCTATTGATGAAGCCATTTTCTCCTTGTCAACAACAGCAGAAATCACTGCTCTCAGGATGTGCTTGTAAGCTCGAACTATCATCTCATGAATGCAAAGTGATTGCACATGTGAAAGTTTTTCAGAAAGCTTGACCTGTGAAGATAAGCAAAAGGCAAACATCAAACAACATGGAAAAGCTCGTGTACATTATCATAAAACTAAAGCAAAATCCCATACAAAACCTTCTAAAAAGATTTATGTGGCAGAAAATAAAGGGGAAAAAACAGAAACTTGAATGCAAATATAAAGTATTTTAGTTTGGCAACAACTCTGAGTGGCCAACATTTACAATGCCTAAAGGCATATTTTCAGAGCTAGTAATGCTATTATAGAGATGCCAATGAAAACATTAACTAATGCCATTTTGTGACTGTGGACTGTAAAAGAAGCATGAAAAAAGAACAGTTTATTTGACAAAAGTAAATAAAGTTTAGAGCACTGACAACATGTCCAAGAGATCGCATTCGTAGACCCCTAGTATGCATAAAATCAGTTAGTGTGCGGCCATCAACTGGAGAGAGTTCCAATGAGCCAAAATCTGCTACCTGTATTGCATTATTAATATTGTCATAAAAATCATGAGGGTCATATAAACAAGAAAATCTTGCAGTGAAATAAAATTATATAGTTACCAGTTTTGGAATAGCAACATCCATGTAATATTTCTGAGATAAGTCGATCAAATCTTGTATAGACTGCAAACAAAAAAGAATAGTTTGGTTCAGACACCAGATGAAATAGATTTGGTTTGGTGGCTATAGAACTTGATAATACTTTGTTACACCAAGAATACTTACCTTGCAGTGAAGTCCAGTTCCTGATTCTTTCAATCGGGTAAAAGCTGCCTCAGATAACATCTGTTTCAGCACAAGCTCATTCTCAGCTGCTGCAGTTTCATGCTGGGATTCACTTGAGGACAGCGAAGCATTTTCAGCCTCAAGATTAGATTTTGAATGTTCAGATGCAAAATTAGGATTGCTTGAATCAGATTTCTTTTTATTATTCTTGAGGGCTTTGAGGGGTTTCCCAAGACCCTCAACCTTCAATTCATTGTTAGCCTTCTCCAATGATGGTTTCTTATCTTTTTCTGTATTGTTTTGGTCTTGCAAATGTTGTACCCAGCATGCACCAAGTTCCCATCTTACAAAGTAGTCCGAATTCAGTTCCTCTTCCTCAAGATTAGCAAGGCTTTTTTTAATCAGCTTTTCCACAAAAGCGTCGGTACCACCAAGCTCTTCACTCTCAAAAATTTGTATCTCAGCCATCTGTTTATTGTTTTCCGGTAGCGCTGTGCTGTGAAGAAGAAATCTTAAACTGCAAGGAACAACAAAACAATTTCAGGCCCTATTGTCGATTGATGAATGATGATATGAAGTTAAGAAATGTAGAAATAGAATCAAATCTATAAAACAATGACAAAACTGTCTACCCACTAGGTGAGATCTGTTACACGTATCAAATGGTGTCATGATGTAAATGGAAGAAAAAACAGAAGCTAGAACAAAAAATAAATCATCCAAATATCAAGGAGTACGGTAGACTGACAATAAATTTATATGTAAAAGTAAGGAAAGCAAGAAACTTCTACGAATAAACTCCCAGCAAAACTTCTTGAAATTCTAATTTCTAAATTGAAAACAGTGTATAATGCAGAAGGGTTCAGGAACCTGTTAATATTTAGTGCATTGGCACCACCCTCTGGCTGATCAAACAATTCATTATTTTGATGAGATGAAGTATAGACTTTTTCATCAACTCCACCTTCAACTTTCACGACAACCACATAACCACAATATCTTACGTAAACAACACCTAAAGTGGTAGTATCCTGCGCATTAAATGTGAGATATTTATCAGTTCTATGAAAGGAAAAGTAGCAGCTAATGCACCAATATAACCAATCTTTATCTATATAAAAATATCATACATGAGCCGCAGTATTTTCATCTGCTGTTATCCCTTTCAGTAAATTCCGTTCCACTAGATCCTTTTGATTTACTCCTGTAGCTTCAGCTCCATCAATTTTGGAATCAATCTTACAGCTTGCAACAGAACCATCTTTTAAGACTCTAACACTCAAGTCACCTACTTTCTCGCCGTAAATATCATTTTCTGCTACTGAGTGGCTATAAGTGGGGTCTTCTAAAACATGTTTAACAGCCTTAATTGCTCTGAAAATGGCAACGTCAACAAACAAGCTGTGCAGAAGAAATGCTTTTCTATCACGGAGTTGCCTTTCTTCTGCTGTCTTGCAGGGCATAGATGCAATAAAAGAAAACTTATTGGCCCAAGGAATCAAATCATACTCTCCGTCTCTTCCGAGACCACCACCATTTCCTCCCCAATTTTCATCCTCCACTGGAAGAGGAGGAAAAAATGATGGTGATTGTGCTGCAATAGGAGGAACAAGCCACGTGTTGGATCTGAAGCCATAGGGGAGATTTCCAAACTGAAGACCAAAGAAAATGTGGCAGACAACATTAATAAATACAGTGTTGGTCATAGTAAGCAGGATTTACACGGGCCAATCGAAGGCATTAACATGCTCTATGCTTATTTTAACTAGTCATTGCAAATTTTACATTATAATTAAAAGAACTGCAAAAAACCAGAAGTTGTTTTTCAATACCTTGTTACGTTCTGAAAATGCCTTCAAGAGATCATCATAAGCCTGAAAGTTGATAAACAAAATTTGTTAACTTTACAAAGTTAAAATAGAGAAGCAAAATCTGTAATTATAAATTTTCGGGAAATTTGTTTGTTTGAAAGAGCACTAACATTGTCAAAAGCTCTGCTAATCTGTCTCAACAAATCAACGAGATTATGACACAGAATCCTCTGCTTCCCAACACTGTAAAACCCCTTTCTGCAAGCCTCAACGTGCACCACTTTCCCATTACACACCTTCACCTGAGAAAACAATACAACATAACCAAATTTGGTAAAAAATGAAAAATAAACTTACTCTCAAAATCTAATTTTTTAACTAAATTAAAAATCAGAATAAATTAAACATAAACTTAATTTCAAAGCAAAACACTTCCTTGAAAAAAAAATCATTTTCATCCAAACTCATTTCAAATTATTTAATTTTACCGTGGCGAAAATCCATTTCGAACTGATTGAAAAAATGATTTTGATTATAATTAAGCCGAAGCTAGACACACGCGTGTTGTTATTTCGATTGATTTCATGAGCGACGAGAAATACTTACATCAAGCGAGAAGAGATGATCCTCCTCCGATATCTCCTCCACATGTCGCTTCGAAGCTTTCTTCACATCTGCAATCATCAATTTTCAACACATCAACCAAATTTCACAGAGAAAATGAATCAAACAGTTTAGAAGAAGAAGAAGAAGAAGAAGAAGAAGAGTTTGGTTTTGTACATTGAAGAGGTGCAGTGAGATGCGAGAGAGAGAAAAACTCATAGAAACTCTCAAGCTTAGGACACGAGTGGCTTATCTCTCCGTCACCATCAGCCGTCGCAGCGTCTTTCGGTGGTTGCTTCGCCGGAGACGGTTGAGATTTGGTTGACTTCGCCGCATTCTTCGGCGGAGACGACGGACCAAAGCTGGTGGTGCAAGCTACGATGTCCAACAGCCTTCGCACGTGTACCACCGCTCCTTCCTTATCGTAATCCTCTGCGCGCGCAAAATTTTAAACATTAGTTAAACGACGTCGTAACACTTTTTTCCTTTTTTTAAATAAATAAATAAAAGTTAGAGAGAGAGAGAAGAACCTTCAACTAAAGTGAGGAGACATGGCTTCAGTGCGGACACGTCTACCGTGTCCTTCAAACGTACACCTCTGATCTGTATAATTTTATATCAAAAATATAAATATATTTTTTTTAAAATTATCCAAATATAAATAAATAAATAACCTGTCCAAAAATGAAATATAATAGTGTAATTTTGAATAAATAAATTTAACAATTAAATTAAATTAGAGAAAAATATATATTGAACATGTAAAATTATTTTATATTATCGACTAAGTTGTTGCAAAATTTTCATCGCAATCGGGTGGTAGATGTCAAGCAAATTTGTCAAATTCTTTTGTAGAAAATTAATTTTGGCACAAAATGGTACATAAATTCTACCTCATGTGATAGGGAAAAGTTAGTGATGTAACACGTCTCCGTATTCACTGATAAAAGCCGACGAACATCTATTATTCTATCTGTTGATATTCCCTGCTTCAAAATACCAAAAATAATAAAACATAAATTCAATTATTTCTGCTTCATGCGTAATTATCTTAATATAAGTAATATATTTCTGAAAAATTATATTAATAATAGTAATCAAGTCGTGAAAGCTAAAGAAACTTGAAAATGAGATGAAAGCCCAAATTCTTGAAAGTAAGTGTAAGTTATTGAAAAATTGAAGCTAACACAACAGAAAATTGCAAATTTTGGTTTTGTTGTTTAGTTGAAAAAAGAGTATCAAAATTTTGTCAAGGTGTTTATATCCTCTAATTAGTATATATCATTCAATAGCCACTAGTACCACTACACCATACACTTATTTTCTATGGACATTCACATGTGCACGCTACTCTGTATTTTGTACAAAAAATAAGCTAAAAATAGTTATAAGTTTTCTAAAGTATATTTTGTCAAAAAAAAAATGTTTTCTAAAGTATAGCACATGTATTGTACAATTTACAAATTCAAGGGTACTTTTATTTCTATAGCAAATATTCAACTAGTACTTGTTTAAGCATAACTTTAGTGTCAACAAATGATGACACAATAGTTGTAACCAGAAAAAAAATACTCACAATAGTTTTTACTTTTTTACTAGTACTTAATGGTAGTAGTAACTAATTTCTATTTAAAAATTTGTAAAATATTTTTAGTTTAAACTTATAGGTCACTTATCTGAGTTCAAATTATCACCAAAGAAAATTAATTTATTGTTATTACAAAAGCTAATGGTTGACACTTTATATTTAGTTATTAATTATTTTAATCTTTAGGATATAAAGTTTAGCACTAATAAGCACAATATAGCTAAAGATAAATATAAATAATTTTATATTAATACTAAATTAACTAATGGTTGACAATGAACAAAAAATAATCAGCCATTAGTCCTTGACATTTATATTGGTAATTAATTAATTAATTAATAAAATAAAACAAACCTTGAGAACAACACTAGTTTCATCTGGAAGGTTCACTGTGATATCCATGACAACAGGAAGAACTGCAAAATTACACCAAAAAGCAATTAATTGTATAAGCTCTTAATTAATTAAGTGCTTATATTCTCATAACTTAATTATGTTACCCTTCTCTTCCTTCTTCTTCTTCTCTCCCTTAGCTTTTCCACGACTGTATCTTGGTGCCATTTTCAATTCCCTTAATACACAAATGCATAAGATATAGTAAAAATAATATAAATACAAAATAAAAAATATAATTATTCATTATATGCAAATAAATTATATGTAACATTTAACATATAGATAAAAACCAAAGGGTGCTAATAGAATTGAAAAAAAATGAATTACCAAAGAATAAAAGTAAGTGAATTTATTGAACTTAAAGATGGAAGAAGATAAAAGACAGAGACAAAGATGGTTCTTTAATATATAGTTGATGTTTGTTATTAATAATAAAGAGTACAAAGTATAAAGTACAAAGTGAAAGAGAAAAGTGATTATTTCAGAGAAATGGGATAGTTTGAGAATGAGGATAATGAAGTGTGCAAGAACATTGATAGAGGAAGAAAAATAGGAGAAGGAAACAGAAAGATAATATAGAGGAAAGTGTGGTATGATAAGGAAGGAAGGGCTGAGATTTAATGGTCAGAATCATAGATTGGCATTTTATGGCAGCTTGCTTATATAGGTTAATTGTCAATTTGCAGAGGTGGTGTATGTATTTTGTTTTTGTTTCTATTAGAAAAATTTACTAATATAAAGTTTTATCAAAATATATAATGTTAATATAAAATTGTCCAATAATCAAAGTTTGATCATTAATTTGTCCATTTTATATGTGAGTTTATGATTATTTTAGTCATTTCATTTATATAGAAAAAAATATAAATCGCGAATTTTTGGATATTCATCATTTAAAATGTGTGAGGTAAACTATTAATTTAGTAAATTGTGACCATAATTCTACTTTAAAACTGAAATTAATAATGTATGCCTATAGTGCTGGAGTCACTTCTCTGTTTTATTTAACTTTCAAAATTTAAAATTTTGTTGTTGTTTTTATTTTTGAAAATCCAATAGTTGCAGGATTTAGTGGTGATGAAGAGGGGGACCACACATAGTATACGTAGTAGAGATGCTTTCTACGTAAGTTTTTTTTTTGTTGACAAAACCTTCTTCTTTGTATATTGAAACATATAAATCACTATTTATTTCATAAAAATATTGGACATTTGATAAGTTGTTTATGCGTAATAAATTAGTTAATTGAATTTGTATTGTTTGTAAAATTTATAGTTAAATTAGTTTATAGATATAAAATGTCATAAAAAATTTGTATTTTATAATTTTTTTAAGTAAGATAATAAGGATAAAATTGAAGAAAAAATGATAAGTTACTATAAACTAAATGAATTAGTTTATCAATTCTGATATAATATAATCATTTGGTATTATGTAGTGTATATATATATAAGGTTGAACTCAGATTACAAAAAAAAAGGGTCTTACTAACCTTCCCAATAAATTTCTCTGATGTTTGAATGAAATAAAAACATGAAACACACTGGTCTAAGTTCTGACTTCTGAAGCTTGAATTAGAAATGTGTTGCACATTGTTTTCTTGTCAAAGTTCTCATTTAGTGAAAATTTTCAATTCAAAGGTTTTTCCAATGCCATTAATAGAATTATTTGCCTCAATGTATGAAACCATTCACGAGATAATGGAACAAGTTCAAACTTGCAATCTCTATCTATGTTGGATATAAATGCAAATTTATTGGAATAAGATCTTCATCTTACTAATACATGCACTTAAAATATTTAAAACTATAAATTTTACATTAAAAAAGAATAGTACTATTTTAATTTTTTTACTAAATTACTGAGTTAAGTGTAATACTAATGGAGGAAAATTGCTCAATCGTCCCCCAAATTTCTTTTTCCCCCCTTACTATATTTTTTGCCCTTTATTATATTATTTCGTGATCTATTTCTCGAAATGAATTTCGGGATCCATGTTCCGAAATGAGCCAATTTCACCCCCAGCTGGTGTATTTCGTAATCTATTTCCTGAATCCCGAACCCCAGTTCGAGAAATAGATCACGAAATACACCAACTGGTACCCCCCTTGCTCATTTCGTGATCTATTTCCCGATTAATGTGTTATATACTAACACGTAAATAGATCACAATTTCTTACCCGGTTCTACTGCCAGGGACATCCAATAATATTCTATCAACAACATTGAGGCCCAAAAACTTTGGAAGCTAAAAAATAACAGCATAAATGTACACATTAAGCTAGTTTAGACCAAACAAATTTTTAATAAGTTTAATAAAACTCTCACACTAAGGTCTCAAATTGATAGATGGATCCAAGAATAGTTTAGACCAAACAAATTTTTAATAGTTTTAATAATTTGAAGACTAATTGATATAATTCAGAGATACGTATGTTAGTTTATTCATTATCAAACTTTGTGAGTAAAAATTGCATTATTTGATATTTATTCTTCATAATCATCAGTAATAATTTCTAAATCCATATTTGCAGATATATAAAGTTTCTAATAATATGTCTTGAAAATATGCACAAAGCTCTTTCGGTTTAGAAAACATAGGCATGTGATCAGCATCAGGAAGCACTTTAACATCGCTTGTTGAACTTCATTCAATCATTGATAGTTGAAAATCATGTTTTATCACATTGTCTTGTTGACACACAATGTAGACTTTGCCAACAATTCCATACTTATCTTTTGTGACTCTTGTTTTCTCTTGTAATTGTTCTTCATCACCAAATCTATGAATAGGCCTTTGGGTATTTCGGGATCTATTTCCCGAACTGGGGTTCGGGAAATAGATCACAAAGTGTGCACACGCGCCATGGGGGGTGTTCTGATACTGGTTTCTGGACAATGGTTTCTGAAAAACATGAGTAGTTCGGGACCTATTTCCCGAACTGGGGTTCGGAAAATAAATCACGAAGTGTGCACGCGCCCCATGGGGGGTGTTCTGATACGATACACCTATACTTCGGGTCGTATGTCCCGAACCCCAGTTCGGGAAATAGATCCCAAACTCAATTTTTAGCCCAAATTCAAGGGTATTTTGGAGTTTTAGGGGAGTTTTAGAGAAATGAGGGGGGCTAAAGAGAAATTATCCTAATGGAGCATCTAGAGGATAAACTTTGTACTTTTTTAGGTGCATTTTAAGCTAATATTAGTAAAGGAATATGATTAGTATGGTGACTGATGAGACTAATTACCAAGTTGTTCTAAAGAGATGTTTTTTTTGCATAATGATCCCTTTAGTTAATCTTATTTTGGTAGTTTTCAGTTGGAGGAAAATGGAAGTGTTGCTTTTTTGATTGAAAAATAAGAGTAGGAAGAAAAATCAAACATGAATTCATTTGACTCATACATTTTCACCAAAGATATGACTGAAATGCATGTTTGTTTGGCTAGCAAAATTGACAAATGACAAGCTCAACATGACTCCAAACATACACAAAGATACATGCCAACATATACCATATGAAACATCCATACTCCAAACTCATCAAGGATCCTCCTACAAAGACCTCACAGAAAACATAAGCTGAAGAAAATATTCACAAAATAATGAGCAATTAACATTTAGTAATAGTATACTTAGCATATCTCTCCCTCTTCTCAAAACTATTCACATAACAAAAGAATTGTAAGTACACAAAAATTAATGGAAAATGTAACACACTAACACAATAAAGAGTATCGGTTCAATAATGGCAAAAATTTGATGAAACAAGAATGACTTCAAGAGGAAAAAATTATAAATAGCATTGTCCGATGCTAAAATATTTTGTTTTGCCGATAATCCAACCAAGATAATGAAGTATTATTCACTAATTCTCAATAACATGTTATTCCAGATCAACTACTATGGGCAGAACAGTTAGCTTATAATCATATCATATATGTAACAAATGAAGCAGATACTTTAGAAAGTTTGCCTAACCCAATAGCTCATTTTCATAACCATACAAAATCTAAACCAAATCAAACTTTAATTCCAAAAAACTACACATGGCATAACACACATACACATACACAGTTGCACATTGTTTACAATCTCAACCATATATTGGAAATCATTAAGTTCAGATTAATTTAAATCACGCAGACACATGGACAACAAAAAAAATTAAAGTTATTAAATGTAGGCTTCAACAATGAACACACTTTAAATCTGCAAGTGTCGGTTCAACATAGAACATACCATATAATTTACACCTTAATACACATTACATTAACCACTTGACAAACCAAAACTCAAATAACTCTAAAAACACACACTAAAATAACAAGAGACTATTTGAATTGACTTATTTGAGCTTATCTTCTAGCATAAGTGTTGTGAGACTATTTAAGAGAGCTTATGAAAACAGCTTATGACAATTTTCATAAGTTCTCTAATATAGCTTATGAAAACAGCTCATAGCATATATAAAAACAATTTATTATAACTTTTGCTATAAAAATAAGGCAAAATGCATCTCCAGATAGTTAATTTGTAACCTCTAGGTCATACTTTGTACAAATTACAAGAAGGACCTATGTGTTACAAATTACAAACTTAAAGACCTGTTTAATATCTAAAAAACATAAAGGACTTATATGCTACAAACACAAAAGTTAAATGTATTTTGCCTAAAATAACTTATAAAAGCTTATACATAAATGCTAATAGTAATAAGCTATTGTGCCATAAGCTCTTTCTTCAAAAAAAATACAACAACTCTCTAAAAAAGACATACTAATATAGAGTAAACATAACAAGGATCAGAATCAAGATTGTAATCAAATGCAGGAAGAACAGTGATAGTAGTAAACAAGTAAAATTGAAGTAATTAAAAATGTAGGGAGAAGTCTAGATTATCATTCCATACTAGAATGCAACCCACGCCTTTTATTACAACCCCTTTGATTTAGAAGATGTTGCGAATGTCACAATGCATAACTAAGCAAAAGACAAGGGCCATCTCCATGTTTTTTTTAACCTTAAAAACTTCAAATCACTATCACTACTACTACACACAAATATACATTCTTCCTACTCAAACCTTTTACTATATATCCATCATTCCCTTGCAACATTAAATCATAGTATAAGAAGAAAAAAAAAACATAAACCCATATGAAAAAAATGAAAAATTTGTGCTTAAACTGAATAAAAATTGAATCTTTTTGTTATAAATAGGTTGAAAATGATTGTGAAGTTAGAGAAAAAGAGTGATGAAGAGTTATGGGAAGATGAGGAGGGACGGAAGACATGTTGTTGTGCACAACGCCGCCGGGATTAAGGATTTTCAGAAGGCGGATAAATAGGGTTCTGTTTGGATTGGGCCCAAAATGTGTTCAAATAGTGATATTGCTAATTTGCTATTGGCATCCCACTATATTCCTACTATTTTGTTGTTATATTTTTTTTTTGTCAGGTACCCTAGCGGCTAGAAATTCACTCCATAAAGATGAATAAATGAGCATACCAAGTTCGAACTTCGATCTCTGCACAAATGTTCAATGTCTTTTACTAATTGGGCTATGCTCATGAGGACTGCACAAAAGGTTGAAGTCTATCGATAATGAATTGGTTTAAGTAATAAGAGATTTGATATGTCAAGAAGTCCAAGTTAAATTTAGGGATGACAAAAGCACTCAAACTCGTGGGGCCTGCTTGAACCCGAACCCGAGTCAACGGGTAAAATTTAAGTTGACTGGGTTTGAGTTTGGGTTCAGGTAACACGCGATATTTCGGGTTCGGGTTTTGGTAGTGTCAAACCCACGCCCGTTCTATATTAAATTATATAATTATCTCTCTTACCTTATCATATTATCGACTATTTTAACGTTGTAGACTATTTTTCATCCTTATTTTAATGTTGAAAATAATGTTAACATATTACAAACTGTAATTTCGTTGAATTTTTCTGTATATTTTTTTACTTTTGTTAATGTAAATTCGAGTGAGAAATGGTGCTACTTTGTCACTCGAAAGCTCATTTGGGTTCGGGTTTACCCGATATTTCGAGTTCAGGTAGTGTCAAACCTGCACCCTACCCTACATGTTGCCATCCCTAGTTAAATTGGTAAATTGTTAGATTCAACGTCTAAGATTAAAATTTGAACTCTGCGTACCAAAATAATATAAGAGATTTTAAATATTTTATTATGTAATAAAAGATTTTAAATATTTATATAACTGATTATTACTCTATTTGAACGTTTGATCTGTTAAAAAAAAAAAGAGACTGAACAAAACAACTTTAAATATGCTATTTTTAATTTTAAAACTGTTACTAGGAGTTTAGGGTTGAACAACCTAAGGATCAAAGGGTTGGACAACCACTAAAAGAATGCAACCCAAATCAATATACTCCCTCCGTCCCAAAATGTAAGAGAAAAAAACTCAATTTTTTTGTCCCAAAATGTAAGAGAAAAAGTTTAAACATTTATCTTTTCAAGAAAAGTTTACTCCCTCTCTTACTTTTTCTATAACCAACAACCAATAAAAATTGTTTTTACATTTTTCCATACAACTTTTTTCTAAAAAACATACTCTCAATCATTATATTTTACTTTTTCTTAATAAGTGTGATTTTTGTTTTTTCTCTTACATTTCGGGACGGAGGGAGTATATAATTAAGTTGGAAATTCTATTAGGAAAAAAAATGAGAGAGTTTTGATTTTAAACTTCTTGTTTAATCTAATAAGAACTGAGAGTGAAGTGCAAATTCAATGAAAATCAATACCTAAGCAAATTCAAACGATAATAGTTGCAAGTTGGAACAACTAGAGTGGTAAGCAACCTTCAGTCAAACAAAAGAGGTACTACCAAGTAAATGTAAAGAAGAAGAAACACAAAAAAAGTTTATGTGTGACACTTATATTTGGTTTGACAAAATGTGTCACTCCAATTGGAGAAAAGAAGAAGAAGAAGAAGGTTTGTAGTTGTACTACCAGCCAGCCACTTGTCTGGGCAGTGAGAGTTAGTACAGAGTACTGACAAATAGCGCCGCAGTTATGAAAAGTAAAGAAGAAAGAAAGAATAATATTACTATTTGTTTGTGTTGAGTTTACAGTATTAGACTATTAGTAGAATATTACTCCTATTGTACCAAAAAAAAAAAGAAAAAGAATATTACTCCTATTTTATTTGTTTGTGTGAGTTTAACTTCATTGATTCCATACCAAAAAAAAAAAACTTCATTGATTATAGATATCGAACATTATTTATTTGTGGTGATAAGAGTTTGAACTTTATACATATAATTATTTGCTTTATAAGATAAAATTTTAATCACTATATTACAATAATATTTTATTCTCCAATCTAGCGAGGGAATAGTCACTGCGTTGGATACCCTGGTCTCGACAAAAAAAAACAATAATATTTTATTCATAGATAAAAATAAATTTATTTATTTATTTTTTGGGCGAATTTTAAACCATTAAAGACCTTCCATAATAATGAAAAAGTAATACAAAAAAACAAAAATGTATGAAGTATGAACAATTATATAACCTATTCTTCAATAAAAATATTTTAATGAAAAATTATTAAAATAATAACCTATTCATATTAAAATATTCATACTAAATTTATACTTTTTCCACCTCAAAATGAATAATATATATATATATATATATATATTTTTTTTTGTAAAATTCTAACTACTAACAGTTTAAAATTTTAATACAATGTTAATTGTAAATATACAATACTTATCAAGGTTACTTTTGTAATAATATCTCTTTCTCTTTGTTTTATATAATTTTCTAATATATTTATAATAACATTTTTATAACAAATGACTAATGGAGTACAATAATAATAAAAAATGTAGATATAAATTTTTTTTGATTAAAGAACAATGTACCAGATCTAAAATTTAGACAAAATTCATAAGTTTTTTAGACACTTATATTCATATTTAAGAATGAATTAGTATAAAATATCAGATTTAACCAATATTTTGATTGAGCAATACCATATTATGAAAGTTTAAAAATTCTAACTCAACCGAAATAAAATATCAAAATTATTAAGTTGAATATATATAAATGAGATTCAAATATCGATTCCTTCAATTTATGTGTGCAAATTTATAATAATTTATCATTTTGTTTTCGTACAAAATAATAATTATTATTATACCAACAATTAATAATTAGTCGAGTGATAAGAGTTTGGCTTAAAACAGGTGGACAAATTTCTTAACGGAATTTAATCATCGCTAAATGTATATACCCTTATATACTTATTTATTCAAAAAAGTGTATATATCCTTTGAATCCTAAAAATACATTCTACAAAAAGGAAATTCCTTTATTTTTGAAAGGAAAATTCCTTTTTATTATTTATAAAAAAAATAAACAAAATTCCTAAAAATAAAATTAACAATCACTAACTATAATTAATTCAGTTATTAAATACTTTACTTACTTTCTACCTTCCATATAAAAAGTTCATAAATAAAAACTTCCATATAAAAATAATAATTCAGTTATTTATTTACTTACTCAATTTGCTAAACGTACCTATCCTTTGACCCTAAAATTACATTTTACCAAAAGAAAATTTCCTAAAATTACAATTATTTATCATTACAAAAATAATAATTCTGTTACTCATTTATTTTTCTTTCTTTGACTAAACTCTTAAATGTTTTACTTTTTCTTATTTTGACTAATAACAGTATTAATTTATTTACGTAGTTTCTACCAAATCAACCAATAATGAATTGATTCAAATGATAAGATCATGAATTCTTTAGATCATCTCCAATGGAGAACCCCATTTTTTAGTACTTATAGGGCCCTACTTGTACACATCACTTATTTATAATTTTTTAATAATAGTACTTAATAAGCACTCATTCACTCCAATCCAACACCTCTCTAAAAAGTTCTTAAAAGGTCCCACCAATAACTATATATCATTCAATTTAATAATTAATTATTATTTACTATGTCATAATTATTTATTTTATAATATTAAAGTATGTGCTTAATAGGTACTTGTTCTTATTAAGTACTACTTGATAAGCACCTCCCATTGGAGATGGTCTTATGCATGTAATTAAAGTTCGATTTCTGATTCATGCATAACAAAAAAATTTGATTAGGAGAAGAGAACAAACACCGTGTATCCATAGATTTTCGACGAAGATTAGTCATCAATAACCGCGTTGGAAACTTCTTACCAAAATCAATGTAGAAAAAAATAATATAAAAAATAAAAATCCAGTCAAAACAAAAATAATAATATAATTAGTCAAAAATAAAATATAAAAAAAGATAATATTAAAAAAAAAAAAATGAATAAATTCCAATTCCAATTCCAAATACATTTATTTAACAGACCCGTTCCTTGTGGCGCACACACACCACAACACAATAACAACACAACACAACACAAAGCTTCTGCTTCATTCTTTCATTCTCTATCAAAATTCAAATTCACTCTTTCTCTCTTCTAAATCTCTCTCATTTTTCGTTTTCCTTTAATCGCTTCCGAGATCCAAACCACCGTTTCATTCTCCCAACAAATCCATTAACCGTTTCGTTTTTCCGCCAAAGGGAATATTATCCAAAAACCACTCAGTTTTTCCGTTTTTTTTTTTTAATTATCATTATTAATCTCTTATCTTCGTTGTTCGATTTCATCGTTTTTGGATTAGGTTTAGCGATTTGAATCGCAACTCGCAAGTTTCGAAAATCGTTGATTGTGTTGTTTGTAGTTGTTGTTGGTGATTAACGCTTATAGATATTTTTGTAGAGGTTTTAGAGAAGTTGAATTGCGTGATTTTTTGATAACATTGTTTTCATATTTGAAATTAGGGTTCTCTAATGATAACATTATGGTAATTAAGCGTTCTGTGAAAACCGAAATGCCGAAACTGAAACGTTGTAAATTGGATGAACCTGATGCCGAAGGTCATGAAGGTTGTTCTGGGATTCAGAAAAAGCGTATGGTGAATGAGTTTTACTCCTCTTTAGGTGATGCTGAAGATTTTACGACTGTTTCTGAAACTTGGAGTAGTGAAGTTCCGCATTGTGGTTGTGATGGTGATAATGGTGGTGGTGGTGGTGAGGGTGAGTTTGTTTCTAATTCTGTGTTGGTGAATGGTAAAAGGGGGAAAGATGGAAGCTCGGTGGAGGGTCGACCTCCTTTGTTGAGATCCTCGCGTGGTCGTCTTCAGATGCTTCCTTCGAGGTTTAGTGATTCGGTTGTTGTTCTTGATGCATGGAAGAATCGAGGAGTGATGATTAAGAATGGAGACGGTGATTCCGGTTTTGAAGATGATAAGGTTAAGAATAGTGATGTGAATTGTTTGAAAAATTCTGTGTGTTATCATCTGTGTGCTGAAGCGAAGGTTGATGATGAAAGGGTGGGTGCTGATTTGTCTACTTTGGGTAGAAAGAGGATGAAGACGTCTGATGGTAATGCTTCTGGTTTTGGTGTTAGTTCTGAGGGTATGGAGCAAAAGACTAATGGGAATGTTGGAAAGAGAAGTGAGGTTTATAGGCCAGAGGATTTTGCTTTGGGTGATATTGTTTGGGCCAAATGTGGGAAGAGATATCCGGCTTGGCCTGCTGTGGTGATTGATCCCATGTTAGAGGCTCCTCAATCCGTCTTGAACTGTTATGTTCCTGATGCGCTTTGTGTGATGTTTTTCGGTTTTTCAAAAAATGGAACTCAAAGGGTAATTCCTTTTATGAGAGTCTTGTTTATTTATGGTTGTAATTTTGAGTTTTAGATTTTGGTTTTTTGGTGTTAAATTCTAAAAGAATTATGAATGGGCAGGATTATGCATGGGTGAAGCAGGGAATGATATTCCCATTCTTGGAATTCATGAACAGGTGAGTGTGGTTAATGGTACAACCTGCATTTTGTTTTTTGGATTATTGGAGATTTAGTAGGTAGTTTTTTTTATTTATCTTTGTTCAGATTTCAGGGGCAGACCCAGTTGTTCAAGAGCAAACCGAGTGACTTTCAAATGGCGCTGGAGGAGGCAAAGTTGGCAGAAGATGGTATTCTGGAATCACATTTGGGAGCGGAGGAAGTGACTGATGTAGCAGCTCATCCTGATAGACTTGAAAAGGTCTTAGTTTCAAATATTGATCAAGAATATTATTGCCAGGATAAGGTGAAATTAAGTTTTTTACCGCATTTTTTGTCATCTGATCAGATGAGAGCAGTTATAAACTGTTTTGCATAAGAAAAGGGTTTTTGAGTCAAGGAAGGACTTTGGGACGTCTATTTATAAACTGTTGTTTTATTGTTAGTTTTTATGTTGCCTTGTCCAGTAATTTTGCTGAATAGCAGACCTGTATAAAATTGTATCTCTTATCGACTGTGGTTATTTGTTTACTTTTATTTCGTGAATATATTGTGCAGGATACTAGATGTTGTGTTACCTGTGGTTTGATGTTTCCATGCAAAACAATGAAGAAACTAAGGGGTTCAAGTTATGCTCCCCAATTTCAATGCAAACTTTGTGCCAAGGTCATACAGAATGGCTTACTATAGTACTTTAAATTTTTCACAAAATAATTTTACAATGGGCAGATGATTTCAAAAAATATTATATTCTTCTCTTACAGTTACTAAAGTCAAAACAATATTGTGGAATTTGCAAAAAGATTTGGCACCATTCAGACGGTGGGAATTGGGTGAGATTGTCTGTTTTGTCAATGTCAATTTAGTTTCTTTCTTAATATTTATTTTAATATACTTTTGGTACAATAATTTCAAAATTTTGATATCTTTTGGGTACTCTTTGAATCAGGTATGTTGTGATGGTTGCAATGTATGGGTGCATGCTGAGTGTGACAGGATTTCTACCGAACATTTCAAGGTGCAGTGTTGTGGTTAATATGGCACTGTATATTATTTTCAGATGATTGCTTTTGAAAAACTTAGTTGTTCACAAAGTGATTGAAATGGACTATAAACGACTGGCGTTTGGTTGCAGGATCTGGAAAATACGGATTACTATTGTCCAGATTGCAAGGAAAGAATCAATTGTAAATTACCGGAACCACCAACGCACAAGTCAAAAATCAAGTACTACATCATTTTGTTTTTTTCCTTCTAATTTGGAGTATTTAGCTTTTTATTTTATACTTTGAATCTTATAATATGATATCTATTGACACAGATCAGTAGAGAATAGCCAAAATGGTGTGGTACCTGAGAAGGTAATGGTGGTGTGCAATGGAATGGACGGAATTTACTTACCTAAGCTTCATTTGTAAGCCATTAACCCTTAGATATTATGGGACTGATAATCCTATATATATATATATATATATATATATATATATATATATATATATATATATATATATATATATATATATAATGGAAGAAATATGTTTATGTTAACTCCTGTCTTAATCCATATTTCTTGTGGTGCTCTTGTTTCATTTTATCATTTTTGTCTTTCCCTTTTGCTGTGTGTATATTCTGTTTTCTGTAATGCATACACATCTATTTTGTTTATGATTTTGCATTTAACTATTAAATTAGCATATATCCAGTATTATTTGAAAAAGAAACTACTGTCAATCTGGATTTGAAATCTAGGATTTGTCTACAAATCTGGCTATGATCTTTACCATCAAAACAACCTTTTTTTGGACCAATCAAACCAGTTTTTTTACCAATCAAAATAGTTTGTTGTGCATGCATATGCTTTCTTTCTAGAAGACTTCCATTGAGCTGTTTGTGATTTCATTTTTCAGAATTATGTGCAAGTGTGTCTCGTGTGGTTCTAGGAAGCAGACACCGAGTGAATGGGAACGGCATACTGGAAGCAGAGCCAAAAAATGGAAATACAGCGTGAAAGTGAAAAGCACAATGATACCACTTGAAAAATGGGTTTGTATAAGTTCTTTCTATGTCAGAGTCATGGCAAATATGTATATTGGTTTTGAATTAATGGTCACAAATTATATACTACCTTCGTCCCAAAATATAAGAGCTCTTTGACAAAAGCACAAGAATTAAGAAAAGTAATTATTGCATTAGATTTGTCAACAATATACCTTCTCTTTCCAAAATTACTCTTCAATTTCTAAGAGAGAGAAACAATGATCTTTTACTTTCTCTTCATTTAAGTAGGGGTATTTTTGTGAAAATTTAATCATCACACCTTGAACTTTGAAAAGAGTCTTATAAAATGGGACAACAAAATTTTGGAAATGAGTCTTATATATTGGGACACAGGTAGTAGTTATTTAGGAGGGACACATTTAGTATGTTGACTTTCTTCTTTATTATTACAAGGTGCTTCTTTCTCATTTTTGACTCAACATAAACTGCAGATGGCGGAGCACATTTCACAAGATGGAATTCCCCAGGAGTTAGATCAGCAGCAGGTGCTTGCCTTTTTGCAAGGTAAGTGTTCATTTCATGCAACTTTTACATACCAAAGCCTTAATTTCTTCTACTTTACTATGTCTTATGAAACATGCTGTTGCATGCTTTCCATCCCTTGAATTTAGCTGAAGGCAGTGATTTATTTACTTTTGCTTATTGTGACAGAGAAGTATGAGCCAATTCATGCAAAATGGACGACAGAAAGATGTGCTGTTTGTAGATGGGTTGAAGATTGGCACGATAACAAAATGATTATCTGTAACAGGTGTTGCAATTATTGCTGATGATATTTACCCTTCAGTTGTAGAATTATTTTGGATGATTTACATTTTATTTCAAATTTACCAGGCTTTAAAGGTAGTGATGTCAATTATATATGTTTTATTGTTTATTATGCAGGTGCCAAATAGCAGTTCACCAAGAATGCTATGGTGTAAGGAATGTTCAAGATTTTACTTCTTGGGTTTGTAGAGTATGCGAAACTCCTGATGTTGAAAGAGAGTGCTGCCTTTGTCCAGTAAAAGGCATGTCAATCTAGTATTTTGGGCAATCTGAACTCTTTCTGTTCTTATGTTTGTATCCTATGATGTTAAGTTTATTAGGATAAGAAAGGAGGCCTTTTTATTCATTTAATGGATCAGCTTTCTATTATTCAAAAAAGAGTTTGCTTTACTTTGGGATGATCAATACCTAATGTAACCATTTTACCTCATTTTCATGAAGTTAAGGAGAATCCTTTTAACACCTGATGTGAATAATTGAAGTTATATAAAAGTCTTGACATAATGAATTTTCCTATTGCACATTCTCATTTGGCACTCCTTGTATTATATCTTCCACCATCATTCATGTGATTAAGTGCTAATTTGATTTTGCTATATGTGGAAAAATGATTTGCAGGTGGTGCTCTGAAGCCAACTGATGTCGAGATGTTGTGGGTTCATGTAGCATGTGCTTGGTTTCAACGTGAAGTTGTTTTTCAAAACCCTTTGGTCATGGAACCTGCCCTTGGAATTCTAAGAATTCCTCCTAATTCCTTTGTGAAGGTGAGATGACGCACTATAAGTTGATCTTATCACTTGTTAACAATTGGTTTCAGCTCTAATACTGCCCAGAATGTATGCTGGATGATTCTAAATTTACAAATGCGTTGACCTGTGCGATGCACTAGATTGATTTTAGATAGAGTAGTATTTTCAATTATTGCACAATTTTATAAGTAAACAATTAATAGGTTGATAATAATTTTGAACTTTGAAGCTAAATAATTATGTAGGAAAAGTATGTTAACTAAAACATTTGGACACAAACCCAATATAGAGTAAGAATGTATTAGTCAGTACTTAGTAGTCACACACTATGAAGCCCTGACACGGACACCGGACACTGACATGTCGACACAGATAATTTTTTTGAAAAAATGATATAATTCAATGTAATTGTAAGTGTCGGTGTCGTGTCAGTGTCGGACACGACACGTGTCCGACACCGGGACACGCCTAATCCGAGGAGTGTCCGAGTTTCATAGGTCACACATTAAGGTGAAAAAGACCAATTAATTATATCCCAAATGCATACTGGATGATTCTAAATTTCATTTGGCTGAGAGACCAAGATGTACCAGAGTGCATACTGGGCATTGCATTCTGTTCTTTTATACATCTTTTAAGTCAATATATTTACACAAATCGTACTGTACTCACAATATTCAAACAAAAGGTGTTCATTCTTTTCTATTTTGGATGACTATTCAACTAAAGCTTACCTTTCCAAATTCCCTCTGCTCAAAGTAATTCAACACTAAATTCACCATATAATCTTCCACCACCAGTTATTGTTTTGTAAACTACCCTTGGCTTTTTCTTCTTTCATTTTCTTTTATATTAGGCTGGGTTGTACTTTTAAACTGATGTAAATGTTTCTTGTCCACTGTGACTGCAGGCTTGTGTAATTTGTAAACAAAGGCATGGTTCTTGTACAAGTTGTTGCAAGTGTGCTACTTATTTCCATGTAATGTGCGCATCAAGAGCTGGGTATTCCATGGAAGTAAGTTTGATGTTTCTTTTAAGTTGACTAGGTTGATCAGGAATATCTTTTTCCTTGATTTGTCCCCCCCCGCCCCCCCCACACACACACACAGTGTTCTCTCGTTCTTTTGGAGGACTGGTGCATAATTTGTGGTTTCATTCTGAATAAATAATTTCTACATATTTGAATTTATTAGTGTGAGGATTACAAGAGCTTGGGAAATATGTTAATTTTGTTTAAACTTTAAACTCGCAGTTGCATTCCATAGAGAAGAATGGGGCTACAATAACAACGAAGCTTATATACTGCGCAGTTCATAGGTTTGTGCTCTAGTGATCCGATTATATATACTGTCATCTTCCATTTTATTAATGATGTTTTATATGCTAATTCATTATCAGAGTCCCAAGTCCAGATTCTGTACTGGTTGTACATACATCCCTGGGGATTTTCTCTCCCGGAACTTCGATTCCAAATCACAAAGGATGCTTCCAAGGATCAAGGCTGGTTTCATCAAAAAATATAGAGCTCAATGAATTTTCAACCACCAAAAATGATAAGGTTGAGCCATTTTCTGCTGCCAGGTGTCGTGTGTACCAAAGGTCTCCCAATAAGGTGATGATTCTAAACATACTATTATGGCAATGATATTGTATTAACTGCCCTATTACTTTGCTCTTATTATGTTTTACCCATTACTTCACATATAGTATGCATTACAGAAAACAAAATGTTTGGTTCTGTATCATCAAGTTATTAGCAATAAGCCAATAAGATTAAACCATCATCATTTTCTAAATCTTTATTATTTTTATTCTCGCCCTTTTATATTTTACCCATAACTTCACTATATAGTATACGGTAACATCTTGATTCCTTTTTTAGATTGCTAGGGACAATTTTTAAGATAAAAAAAACTACGATCAATCATCTGGGTCACAGTAACAGTCTCAAATAGCTCCTCAAACATCATTGGCTGTAAGCAAGGCTTCCCAATTGATGGTTCCATTGCATTGATCAGCCACACAATAAGGAAATTTTGATCTTTCCAATTTTGCATCGAAGGATCATTTTTCTTAGGTTGTACAGTATATTTGGTTGAATACATTAGTTTTCCTTCTCATCCAGCGTCAATATCACAGAATGAACACATTCGTGATAATTCCCCCCCTTATGTTTTTCTATAACGAGTTGCAAATTGGAACCTTGAGACAGGCCATCAATCAAAAGATGGTAAGAACCTTGTTGGCTGCTCCCTGATGGTAGATAATTTTGAGTGATTTAGGGTTTCTTCTGTGGTGGCCGTTTTCACATTTGTGGCTAGGTTCTTACATGATACTACCATGTAATTTTTGGAGAGCAAATGCCAGTTTTATTTCTTATTAATTTGAAGCAGTACAAGGATGATTTACATAGGCACAGTTAGTTCGAAATACTACCGATTTGTTACAACTAAGGAAACATAAATAGATACCAAGAATAAGAGACAAAATAGAAATTAGATAAGATCTAAGTCAGATAGTTCAAATTCTTATCTAAACTAATTCAAGCTGTTATATTGTACCTAATTGACAACAAGCTTCTACTTATTTATAGTCAAGCTTTGGGTATTTTCATCAATGGCCATTCTTTAATGCTAAATCTCAATATTATCTATTTTTTGTTCTTCTCAATTTGGTCTCTTTACCGCATTTTTTCCTATATTGCCAGAGAGCTGATTTGCCAATAATTCACTTGCTGAGGGGACCCAGCCTTCATTCTTTAGGTGAAATAACCCAATTGAACAACTATAAGGTAATCTTCACGGTCAGCATGATACTTGCTCGACTTCTTGCTTTTGAAATAAATATCCTGGTCTTGCTAAGTTGTGTCTGTTATATGTGAAGGAAGATGCTAATTTGATATCTTATAATATTGATTTGAGATAGGATGCTCAAGTTTCTAAAGTATTTACTTCTTTCAAGGAACGTCTTCACCATCTGCAGGTATTACACATATTACATTTGCTAAAATTAATTACTTGAATTGCTTATCTCAGTTTTTAAATATAAAATCTGCTCTTATTTTTTTGATTTTAAATTATTTTTAATTAATGTTTTGTATCAGAAAACTGAAAAACTCAGGATTTGCTTTGGAAAATCGGGTATTCATGGATGGGGTCTCTTTGCTCGAAGAGATATACAAGAAGGAGAAATGGTAACTTACTGTGTAATTTTTTTAGATGGTTTGCTACAATTTTTTCTGAAGCCGTAAAGTTCATGCTTGTTATGTTTGTCTGCAGGTTGTTGAGTATCGTGGTGAGCAGGTAAGGCGTAGTGTCACCGATCTTAGGGAAGCAAAATATCGTTCAGAAGGCAAAGATTGCTATGTGAGTCTCTTGTTTAAGATTGAGTGTAATACCTGTCTGTACCCGTCGTCACTTTGTTTTACTTGACATAACATAATGAAATGAAGCCTATGAAAGTTATTCAAAATAACATTATGTTTCATTTGTGTTCTTTAAAGTTCTATATTTGGTTCAAATGCCCTGTGTTATAGACAGGTTCTTGATTTCTGATAACATTTGAATTCATTCACTGCTATTCACAACACTAACTAATATAAATTGTGCAGTTGTTCAAGATCAGTGATGAAGTAGTCATAGATGCAACACGCAAGGGCAATATAGCACGTTTAATAAACCACTCTGTATGTTTTTACTGGACTCTACTGCAACTTTATGAATTTTTTTTTTTTGGGAGTATCCATCATGTCATTTTATATAAGAGATATTACAATGGCAAAAGAAAATTAGCATACTAATGTTCAACCTGATTTGCTTCAGTGCATGCCAAACTGCCATGCAAGGATTTTGAGTTTGGGCGATCAAGAGAATGAGAGTCGGATTGTTCTTATTGCCAAAACCAATGTTTCTGCTGGTCAAGAACTAACGTACGTTTATGCTCTCACATCTCCAAGCATGTATATTGAAATATGTGGTATATTTGATTAACTTATTTTTCTCTAATGTTGCAACAGGTATGATTACTTGTTCGATCCAGATGAGCCGGAAGAACAGAAAGTTCCCTGCCTTTGTAGAGCACCAAATTGTAGAAAATTTATGAACTAGGTTAAGCATTTTTTGTTTCTTGAGCAATTGCAGTCATCTAACCATAGGGTAAAGATTTGTTCATTGAGCCTTTTATTATAATTTTTTTTATAATTTTTACTAGTTTAGTATAGTTTGTATATAATTTGTTATATATAATAAAATAGGAAACTTCTGAGCATATGAGCTGGAGGCATTTTTGTAACCTGTCACATGGTTCGTGTTTATTCTCCAAATTCTTTTGACATTTGGAAGAAATTCACATTGAAGACAAAATAGGAGCACACATATATTACTCAGTGCTTTTCTGGTAAAGCATGGAAACAGTTAGCAATATCTCTTGTATTTGATATGGTATTTTTCAATAGAGAAATCAGTATCTAGCAGGGTTTATACTCAGCGTATTTTTTTGCGAATTTTGCAAAACAATCAATCGTGCACTGCGATTTGGTCTTTTACAACACTACAACCGAAGTGTTTTTTTTTTCTTCAAAGATCACACCACAATCAAAGAGCGGTTAGTTGTTGCTTTTTAACGATCAGTCTACTGAGGTTTGGATTGTAAGATATTTGGTTTTAAATTGCTATTTGTTTATACTTCCTGGTACTTATAAAATCCATGACATTGAAATAAGAAGTATATGAGTGACTTTAGGACTATGTTTGGGACTGGGAGTTGGATTTTGGTGTGAAAGGTGGAACAATTTATTAGTCATTTCTTTCACTTAAAAGGGCAATTAAAATATTACACAATCCTCTATCACTTCATTTCTTCAAATTTTAAAAATTAACCCGACTCAAACATACTTTAGATGTTTTGTTTGAGAACCGTCTATTTAAAGTTGTGATCATTAAGTTTTTGACTATTAATAGTTTAATAATTGTTATATCAAAAATGAATTGTGACATTATTCATGTGGCACATAAAATCGCAGCTATGAATATTTGTTGATTAAAATCGAACAGTTCTGATTAAAATTTGGTAATTTATAATTCTAAAATCAGAATTAGTTTTTTAATCAATATAGTGTGGTACGAGTGATAGATATTTGGGGTCTTTATTTGGTCCTAGGTTCGATTATGGAGAAATATTTGTACGCGGATGATACATTCGGTTTACCAAAAGAAAATTAGTTTTTTAAGTCGCTTCCCATTCTTTCACGAGCATTTGTTAAGTCCTATAGGTGTAGAGAAATAAAACTATTTTTGAAGATGACTTTCAAGTTGAACGGTCAAATAATCTTATATTAGCTAATTGGAATTTTACTCGATAGTGACGATGCTTGTAAGGGAGGTGGAGAGCTCACATGTTGTGCCGGTCTTTATCGCAATTCGGAAGGAAGATGAATCAAAGGCTTTATATATATTAAGATTGGAGTGTGGAGCACACTCCATGCTAAAATCTAGGGATTAATTGGTTTGGATGAAGCACTTTTCATATCTAATTATAGAAAGTGACTCTAAAATTCCGATTAATATGATTACATGCTTAAAAATGTCTACTTAAATCTTTAATTTTCTTTCTTCAGATTTTGACCTTCTTTTATAAATAAAAAGAGAATTAATAAAATAAAAAACATTAAATACAAATTATAAGACAAAACTCAGTGAACATTAATTAATGTAACCATGCTTCCAAAAAGTTAACATACTACTCCCTCCGTCTAAATATATAAGCTCATTTGATTTATTTTACGTATATTAAAAAAAGTTGGTAGTGTAATTAACTATCCTCCTCTATCTTCTCTCATTCTCCAAACTCTTGTACTCTCTCTCTCATACACACTGAACACACTCTCATACACTATTTCTATATTTTACTATTAAATAAAAAAGGAAAACAATTAAAAAAATCATAATTGAATCCAAAATAATACATACTTGTTTAATAAAAAAAAGTCAACAAAATATAGAAGGAATTCTTGTCAATGAATTATAAAAGAAGTGTGTTCATCTTTTTCAATATATTGTTAGAAATTTTTGCAATATATCATTACTATGTTTGCAATATATTGGCAAGAGTTTAATTTTTTCGCAAATTATAGTACTTTTTTTTTTACATTTAAATTCTAAAATAGTTCACAAGTGAATTAACATCACACTCTCCCCTAAATTTGAAGTATTTTTTCTTTCTTAAGTTGATAATTCATTAAATAAAAAAAAGGCTTTTTAATCTATATAAAATTTCAGTGTGTGTTTGAAATCTATATATCAAAATATACATAAATAAGTAAATAACAAAATGGCTGAAAATAAAAAGAAGGCTAAATTTGAAAAATATTTGAAAAATGAAATTTTGGCGCGCCTATAAAAGGAGCAAAAATCAAAGAGTGCAAGCACCGTTGTTGTGAGTTTGTTAGAGAGGTAACAGAACGCGTGTGTTACTTCTTTCACCGCTTCAGAGTTTTTGAATTTCTAAGCAAAAATGGGAAAGCATCTCAACGATTCTACTTCCTCCTTCGCCGGAGAACTGCCACCGGCGAAGCGAATCCGACGACGCAAAACGATCTGCTCTTGCAACTCTCCTCGTCCTCGTCTTCTCTCCGCTCATTCCACTTTCTCATGGTTCTCTCTCTCTCTCTCTCTCTCTCTTGCTAATTCGATTTCAGTTATAAGCATTTTTGTTCAATTTGTATTTAGACGAAATCGTGAAAGCTGCTTAGTATGCATTTCTAAGATATAGATCAAATTCAGTTTGAATTTCACTTAGATCTGATTATTGAAAGTTAATTTTATCTGTTTCGATTTTCTAGTTGAATGAATCTGTTGAATCTATGCTTATTCTGTTACTTTACGTAAACTCGTGTGCGATTGCGTTTGAAATTTGAATATGATTTTAGTTCTTAAGAGTTTTTCTGCTTGAGGATGAAGAAAATCGAACACGATTCAGGATTTTCAGTTCAATTTAATTCGCACATTTTTTATACGGAAGATGAAATACGCTTTGATTTTAAACAATTGATTCTGATTTGCTTCGATGAGTAAGTTTCTCTGTTTAGTAGCTAAGCTTATTTTCTGTTGAGCTTCTGTAATAATCGTTTATGCTGAATCATCAGTTATTTTAGATTTGAACTTCATAATAATAGCTTAATCGCTTAATCACTCTTTTAATTCGGTTTTGTTTTATGAATTAGAGAATGCTTAATTGATGAACACAGTTTCTAATTTTGCTATACGGCACGAAACATTAATGATAGAATCTAGTCAATCTATGTTTGCTTTATGATTAATTTTTGTTATTACTCAATGCTTAATGTAGGTACGACGAGGATATTTGGACAGAGATTGCGAAGTATCTGGATGGAAAATCTCTGATAATGCTGGCAACCACAAACCAATGGTTTCACCGTGCTATTATGGATGATGCTATTTGGAAGTTCGTGTGTCTGCGTGATCTTCAAGTTCCATCCCCTCCACCTGTGGCATTCAAGTGGAGCGAGCTCTACGCTTCAGCCTTTGGTAAGTAACACCTAGGCCTTGATCAATTTTCATGAACGGAATTTCCATCGTCCGCAATTAACATTGATTTTGAAATTTCAGATGAGAGCCACTCCTACAAGTTCCGTCAGCAAGAGAAACACATTGGTGAGTTGGTTCTTTGGTTATTTATCTCACTAACTTTTCAGATACTGTATCCATATCAGAATATAAGTGTGAGATTCACAATAAATTTTAATAGATTCCACACACAGTTATGAAAATGAATTTGATGCAGTAAGTGACCTAACAGTTGATCCTATTGACCATCGATGAATACTTAGTAATTGAGATTTTGAGTTGTTCTAGCTATCCAATATTGTATCAAATGTCTTAGATTGATAGGAATTATTGACTGTCCTAAATCTAGGTCCCACAATTATATGTGCATAGCAAACCTCATTGCTTATGCAAAAATCTATGTTCTATATAACGGAATTTATCATTTTTTATTGCTTAGCTATGATGTAAATTCGTAATCTAGATATCTAGGATTTATTCAACCACTGCTAATTCGTTCTTATGTAATGTATATACAACATATTGTTGAACTAGAGCAACACCTACATAAGCGCAAATTTGTTTCAGGCATTATGTGCAGATTTAACACAAAGACTTGTAAATTCGTTTGTGTTGTAACAATATTTTAATATGTTTTATCAGACTGGATGCGTATTGGTGCTTTTTTCTTTGATTCTCCGGTAGCCCTCTTGTCAGAGAGACTGAGTTTTCCGGAGAAGTTAAGGAAAGAAGAAAGCTTAGAAAAGATGTTGGAGTCTCATGGTTGTTGCCTTCTAGACAACATTAAACCTGGAATCTGGATTGCTGGTACTCCCAAGTTTTCTTTGACTGAAGAATTATCATTGAAATCAATTAAGTTATCATTTGATTTAAGTATTCGATTAAATAACATTTTGTTTGTCAACATTTCAGATCTGCAGCTTGTACGATGCCCAGTGTGTGACCTCAATACTTGCGATGGTAATTTAAATATAATCCAACGAGTCCTGCACATCCCTTAACCATCTGAAATGACTCATCAGTGATAACTATTTTGTTTGGCAAAATTATGCATTAGAATAAGCCTAGAATATACTTGCTCAATTTAACATGTTTCTCCTTATTATATAGGAACAATGCAGACATTAGATGCAAGGCATATAGAACTATTCCTCTGTGAAGGCTACCAAGATGAGAGCTGGGAGTATGAACTTGTTGGATCTCATGATATCAAGAAACGTGCAGATGGGGCTACTGGGTCCATTTTTGACGTGAAACACCTGCAGAGTTCTTCTACTTCTGGTAAACCTTTATACTTCAAGTCAACTTACCAAAAATAATAGCCTTGTCAATGTTTTTCTTTAAGAATTAAGATAAACTTACCACACATCTAATGTCACTGCATAAAGAGGTCAGATTCTGTCTAGCAGAAAAGAAACGTAAATATATGGAAATTATGCTTTTAAGTAGTTTCAGTTAAGGTTGCACAGATTTAGCTCCAGTGAAGAATGAATTCATAATATCATGGATAGTCCAGGAACAAATTAATTACAATAAGAATGTTACGCATCAAAATGATTCAGGGTTTGGGAATAAGTAATTGAGTAACTTCTTGTTCTAAATTAGTTCTTCTTATTGCTTACCCTTTAAAGATGACAGTTACAAAGTCCTGGTAATAACGCATCACGCTAATATGTTTTAATTTTCAATTGAATGGCAGCGGTATTTGATTTCAAGTCTTGGATTGGGAAACATAATGACTGGCAACCCAAGGCAATGATTGCTTTCCATGCAGTAGCTGTGAACACTAATTTACAAGAAAATGAAGGTAAGAAACTTTCTTCTTTCCAGCTTTCATGTTCCTGAATCAATTACTGAAGTAAATCTCAGAAAATTTGCTATAAGAATGAGTACAAATCTGTTGACAGCACACGCTGCATAACAGCCAGTTATTGAAACAAATAAATCATTAAAAACAACCCTATGCAACAACAATTGATTCACTCCAACACAAATTTTTTTTGAGTCTCCCTTTGCATCCTGTGTGTGTACCACCAACTACCAAGAAGGACAAGATCCGTCATCTCACATCTGTTATTGCGTTGCAGTTCTGCTAAGTCGATTACTCCCCATTCTATTTGCCGAACCTCAAATGGTGTCCAATATGCCCTCCACTCCAAAGCCTGAATACCATTTCTCTTTCCCATACTAACTGTTCTGATACTGCAAATAAACTCCACTACTATTCATGCTACTTTACCATTAACTGAGATAAAGCATGTACTCTCCACTCCACCAATCCACAACAGTCCCATATCTTCTTCTTTGATGATAAAAAATATCAATGCACGAACAACTTACAGTTCATTATTTTATTTTTCCACATCTTTTACAATACGCAATAAATGAAGCTCAAATGTTGTCAAACATTTCTGCAGAAAAATACTTTTATGCAACCTGCGAAATCAAATTGATTCTTTCCAAAAAAAAAAAACAGAATCAGTAGTGAATTCAACATATGATTCCAGAAAACACAAATCCCTAAATTCTTATTTAGAATCAGCTTTGCAGTTTCACTGATGGCCTGTAGTTAAGCACTTTTTATTTTTATTTTTTACAATGCTGTTAAACTCATTTGAACATCTTTGTTTTTCCTATCTTGAGTATTGAAAATTCTTGTAGTTTTGTTCCAATTGTTTTTCTTTCTGTAATTTGTTTTCTCATGATATTTCATTTTATTTTTCAATACAAGCAGGTATTCATGTGAAATACCAAGCTATGAAGGCAGGACCTGATGGAGAAGTTGTTTCCATTAGAATCTCTCAGCAGCTGCTGTGACTCACCTCAAACATGTCTTGGAGAAGGGCCAGGGGTTGGGTAGTTCATCCATACCCTTTAAAATGCTATATGACATTTTTATTCAAGACAATATTCTTTCAACTGAAATTAAATATCTTACACCCATTCATCAATTCCCCATATGTAGCTAATGGTTTAAACATTGATAGACCACATTGAAATACTATTTCCGATAGAAAAGTTGATAAATAGTAGCGGAATGTAAAAAACATTCTTTTGTATGAAAGTTACAAAATTTCCTCTAGATCTTGTTACATCTACTTCCCTAAAATTGAATTGCTTGTTCAGTATGCTCAAAATCAAACCAAAAAAAGCTGAATATTACTTATGATCATTTTTCATTGGTAATAATAGTCAAGAGCTGGCTTGACAAAGAAATGCCCATAAAACCAAGCTCTCGTAGGCGCGTAGATTCCGGGAATGTCATAAAGGTTCAAGTAGTATATGATATGACTATATGTAACTATAATATCAATATATATTTTGCAGACAGATAGGTAATACTAATAGTACTGCAAATAGCTGTTTTAACTTTTAAGGCATATCTATACTATAAGAATTAGTCAATTAAGATTACTCTATATTAGTATAAAATATAATTTGACTTTCTATATGCGTTGATAATTGGATGGAATTTAAAATTAAAATACTATTTCTACTTTCATTGTCTTATAAGCTGATGCTTCCTACGGCAGATTTGCAATCTGAGAAGCTAGTAATGGACATCTTGAAGGTCCTTTTATACTTAATCTTTCCTGTCATATATGCCTATAACGATTGCCCTATTTCTTTATGTGGCAACTTTAGTGTACCTATTCGTTTCCCCTTTATACTAGAAGGTGAGCAATCACCTTATTGTGGTTATCCTGGTTTCAACTTAATTTGTTCAAATCATACAAAATCAGTTCTACAACTTCCTTATTCTGGAAAATTCTTCGTACGCTACATAAACTATCTCACACAACAGATACAAATTTATGATCCTGATGATTGTCTTCCCAAACGTCTTCTAAGTCTCAATTTTTCAAATTCTCCTTTCATTGCGACCTTTAGTCGCGACTACACCTTTTTAAGCTGTTCATCTAAGAATATAGGGTCACAATTCACTCCCATTGATTGTCTTAGTAATTCAACATATTTTGTATCAGCCATTCTTTCAATGAACTTGGTCAATTCACTTCCTGGGTCTTGTTCTGTTATCAAAAGGCTTTTAGTTCCCGTTGCAAGACAAGAACGATTGGAAGGAAGTCTCAGAGATGATCTTAGTGCAGATCTTCAATTAACATGGGATAAACCGGATTGCGGTTTTTGTGAATCACAAGGGCTAATGTGTGGATTTGAAAGCATTTACAACAATCAAGTTGTCTGTATGTCTGATTACCAAGCAGGTAATTAAAAATGTTCTATGATATTCAATTTGCAATTCTATAAGGTTCATTACTGTATCCAGAAACTAGTTGACCAAACATGGTTGATGAGTTTATAATAATTAAGAAAAAAAAAATAGTCATGATGCTAATTTAAATTTAGGCATGCTTTCACTACTAGTGTCCCACGTTACAAGGAATAATTAGAAAAATTATTGGTCAATGGTTTTACCTCAGCGATTGAGATAACCATGGCAGTTTTTGTTTTGTTTATAGTAATTTATTACCATTGACTTGAGGATTCTATCATGTTGGCAATAATTAACACAAACAAAGGCAAGTAGCCAAGTACCATGCATTTATCAAAAAAAATAAAAAGGCAAGTACCATGCTGCGTACATATCCGTACCCAAAATGAATGAGTGCAACGTTGGCACGTCATTACTCATTACTCCTTTCGTCCCAAAACTATTGTTTTAGTTGATTTTTGAAATTTATTTTGACTGCATTTTTTTACTAATGTATAAAGACAAATATTAATAACAAATAAGATTTTGTTTGATTTGTCTCAATGAATATTTTCATAATATTAAATTTTTATAATTTTTATTAAAGAAAATTAAAGATATTAATTATTTAAATTATGTATTGGTATGCAGACAATAGTTTTAAGACGGAAGTAGTAGAAAACATATCCAACTTGGAAATAACTTGCCTAACAAACTAATATATTAGAAAAAATGATGTTTGGAATTAACGAGTTCAAGAACTTGATTTTTGTGTATTTTAGAAAAAATGGTAAATAAAGTAAAATAATTTGGGGGTATTGATTGACTTGATAACTAAAGAAGCAATAGCATGATAATCAAGTGGTCACCACCATGAATTAAGTTTACTATTATTTTGAAGCATATTGTTTATTAAAAAAAAAGTGAATTTAGTTAAAGTTAAATTGAATGTAGAAGTGTCTAAACTCTAAAGAGGAGTAAGGTTCGGTGATAAGAATTTGACTTAATAAAAAAAAATAGAATGTAAAAGTGATTTATGTTTTACAAAAATGAGTTACGCTACCAATATTTGGTTAAAAAGAAAACTCAAAAGTTGAGTTTTTTTTTGTGTTGACAAATTCAAATGTTGAGAAGTTTTTTTTTTTTGTGGACAAATTCAAAGGTTCAGAAGTTAAAAGATACATATACTACCATCTTTTTAATTCAAATTCATTTGAGTAAAATTCTAGTTGAGAATATTCAAATATGTCAACATCAACTTTATATGTTCCAAAGCATGTTAAAAATGTACACAGACTTGCTGCAACTCTAAACCTTATGCTTCTTTTTTTATAACATTTCTTAATAAACAAGACATTTTCAAGTTCCATTATCCACAACATATTAACAATGCTAATAAAGGATGCTTTCCAGGTTAATCTTATATTACATATGCTGATATTTCGTGGTTTCAATTTTAAGGTACATCGCGACAAGGACTTAAAATTTTCAGAATCATTGCATTATGTGTTACTGGACCAGCTCTAATCTTTGTTATGTTAATGGCAAGTTGTGTGTGCTACAATGATAGACTAGCCAGCATTACCAGTAATGCTGCTTCTAGATCAGCACCAGCTGCAATATCACCACAACCTGAAGTCACAATAACTGTAGGTCTAGATGAATCAACAATTGAATCTTATGAGAAAGTAGTTCTTGGAGAGAGTCGACGAGTGCCTGGACCGAACGATGAATGTTGTTGGATATGCTTATCAGAATACAATAGCAAAGAAACAATAAGATGCATTCCTGAATGCAAACATTGTTTTCATGCTGATTGCATTGATGAGTGGCTTCGTATGAATACTACTTGCCCTGTTTGTCGTAATTCTCCTGTTCCTTCTCCTCTTAATATTGCATCAAGTAATGTCTGAGTGATCATGGACGATTGTAATCATATTTTTTAATTATTAGTGTTTGTAATTTTATGTGTATATATATTTACAAATCATTCATGACGCTTGAATGAGGTGACAAAGACCTTTTTCACATTTAATAAAAATTGAGTTGAAGAAGTTTGAGCTTGGGAATGCAGCAACTTTAAAAGATAGAGTTTGCAACCCATTTGTGTTCCACATGATTTGGAAGATTAGTTTCCACGGTTGCACAAAAAGTAAATCTAATTCATAAAATAAAAATATTAAGCACCCTATCACATAAGTTCAAAGTGTTAAGATATGTACCATTTTACTATGCTTACATGAAAACATAATTCAGACTGGATGATTCAATATTTTCTTATATTACAATCCAACTTCCAAAAATCTTCTGTACATGTGGAATCATTTACCATTTGGTATAATATAAGGACTCAGAAAATAACATCAACTAAGAAAAGAGTCAAAATAAAAAATTTAACTATTTTTCTGTAACAAAAATTTTGGCTTATATTCTCAGATAGTTAGGCTGCTGGCAAAGAAGAAACTCAAGATTTTAAGCTACAATGGTGTTGATTAGTTGGTAGGTCATCATCTAGAAACTCGACCGATAATAGGGCGTACTGCGGCTTTGAAGTCATCAGAAAACTGCTGCTCAGAAAACCTGTTTGCTCGTCTTCTAGCAGCGGCAGCCATCTTTAGTCTTTCCGTCTCTGACATCTTAATGACTTTAAAAATGGCGTCTGCATATTCTTCAACAGTGCAGGCGAGAAACCCTGTTTGCTGTCCATCTTCGTCCAATACGATGTCCATTTTTGGGCCGGCTGAATTATGAGCTGAAAAGCAAGCAAACAATGCAAGAATAATCAATGTGCAAGAATGATCAATGTATATAAACACATGATCGCAGGATATAGAGAAAATAAAGCATATTTATGAAAAAGGTTTAATTTATATAACACCTACCAATCGGGGTGGCACCAGCAGCCATATATTCTACAACACTAATGCCAAAATGCTCATCTGTCATTGAATGGATGCCGGAAACAGCGCCCCCTAAAAGTCCCACCAAATCTCTGCAGGACAAGGCGATGATCAAATATAATAGCAAGAACCCCTTTAAAATTAAGCTTCTAGAAGTATATAAACAAAATCCACAACGATCAACAGACAACTTCAACACTGAACTTGTGTTTTATAAATGTGATCCACTAATTTTCACCAAAGTGTTCTAAGCTATTCATGCAAACTTTTTGATTAGTTCAAATTTTGATGAGGGAATCAGTTCGTTAAGGATAAGACACTAATACACTAGTTTAAATTTTATGGGTTTTACAATTGGGCAAATAAAGAATCCATACAAATTTGAAACTTGTTTATTAGAGACTTATACACACTATTTCAAGCTGAGTTAACTTTTCAGAAATTAGAAATATTGATCACATGTTCTCCCACAGATAAACAATGACAGAACAACGTCCATCTTAAAATAAGTAAACTATATATATTTTGATATACCAGCAGGAAGCATAAGTAATGAAGTTTGTTAAAGAAATAAATGTAGTAGTAATCAACGGTAGTTAAACCTAACGACTATTTAAGCACCGATACTTCAGATTGAATGCATGTCTGGTGTCTGACAAGTGTTGTTGTTCAACACAACACTGACACATGTTACATTCAATTTACATTCATTTTCTGAACTCATTATCGGTGTGGATATGTCAGTCTTGTGTGTGTGTCAGTGTTTCATAGCCCAATGTACACAAACTTGGGAATGAATGAATCAACTACCACTTAAAGTATACTCTACAGAACAGATATTTGTTAACATTATGTTTTGCAGAGGAAGTATTTAGGATCATTAAAAGAACAAAGGGAAAACTCACTGGTACTAACCTGTATGTTACATTCTTGTGGAATTCCACTTGTTCATTCACATTCAGCTCAATTGCTTTCTCTTTTAACCTTTGTAGTCTTTCTTCATCTGATTTATTTCTACAGCTACCAACAAACTGGAGTTTAGGTTTCGGCAGGCCGGAATCTAATCTCTTAATGGCAACTGAAAAGGCCTCAAGTTGGAGACTATGAGCCTACAATAAATAGAATCGCTTTAACTTGATGTAATCAACATAGGCCCAAATAAGCCACCAAAATGATTTTAACTTCAAATTCACAAGGTTGATAGGAGTATGCCTACCTTCTCTGGTCGAAATTGTGCAACAGATATTATTACTGGAACTTCAGCTGATCTTTCCAAAGGAAGCACCTGCTCATATTGCTAACCTATTAATCCACCGGTAATTACCACACAAGGTAGGTAATGCACACCTTTATCTATATGTATATGAAATATTTAACTAGAAAAGAGAGATATTGGTATCACCCTTCAGTGTTTACTAAATTGCCAAGTAACAATTGGCTGTGATAGGAGTAAGTGACATAGCAAAAGTACTGAGTTTTTTTTTATTGGCAAAAAGTTAGTGGTTAATTTGTTAGGGAGACTAGGAATATGTTCGCAGTAAAAAATCAAAACCTAGACCTACTTATTTATAGTCTTTCAGCGTCCCAACCCATACCATACCACTAGGCTAGAACTTCAGGGACGCTGAGTGCTAACATTAAATTTGAGTTCTAAACTAATGTGCGAGGATAAGCTTTCAATTCATTATAGTTGAGCCCAACTTCCCACCAAAGTCATATGGATGTGAGGATCTTGACAATATACCAACAACAATTTCAGGACAATAAAGAATAAATTTCAAACCTGAAGTCCTGAAGTATCACAAGGAGGATAAACTCGCTTAATCCGATCTGGAACTCCCCAAAGCTTTTCAATATGGGCTTTGGTCCAAGATGAATTGACCATAGCTAGGTGTGCACAAGATCCAACAATCCCATACAACCAACTGAAGAATGTGTAATAGACTATTTTGCACCGAGAAAGCCAAACACTGCCAAAAAATAACTGTTACGTTACTGAAAAGCATTTGGATTGAAGTGAAAACAGATCAATATGATCATCGAACAGAAACGTATGAATTGAATTAGATGAGGGAAACAATATGAAAATTCAAGGATTGAAAATCAAACCTTTTGGCAACCAAGGAATCATTATTATACATTAAGCTGCGTTGACGAACGCGAGATAGCATGTCTGAACTGATAGTAGGGTAATGTGTATAGCAAATAACTTTGCATCCAAACAACCTTGCAAGTGGATATGTAAAAGCATAACCACTTGTGTCAAAATAATACAAAGGCGTGAACTTGCACAAAGCTTCCCATCCAAGGTACATAGAGCCTAGACTTTGACCAATCATAGTAAAGTGTGGATAAGTCGTTTCTTCAATCCACTTCCTCTTGTACAAATGCACCACCTGTGAATTGTGTGGATAACAAAATGAGTAACTCATATCATTGCGACAATATCCATTTACTTCAAATAAGCAAATTCAAAAACACATTTTTATCCTTTTTTCATGATCAACTAACAGCTACAACAATAACCACGGTTGACTTACACCCTAATACCTGCTAAATAAGCCAATAAATCTATACAAGTACTGTATCAAATTCCATTCCTCCTATCAGTCCTCTGATCATCACTACAATATGGCAGTTACAGAAGAACAATCTTTCCATTCAGGTAAAAGTTTCTAAATCCATAATCACAATGACACGTATACCCCAACTCAACGCCACAAAACCGGTTTTTAAGGTACAAGTTATCTTCCTTTTATAAACACTATCAATACTGTAACAACAATATAAAAGTTTTAGAGGTTCCCCAACAACATCACAGCCGCAATGGCGGCAACATTATCCCCATAATTTGCCATAATATCAAGGTTCCACCGCGACCACAATTTAGAACTATCCAGTATGACTCAATAAATATAAACAAAAACCCACATAAAAAAAAGCTACTTGCTAGTGTCTCATTTCATCACATAGTACAATGGTAAGAAAAAAAATGTTCCAATTCCAATCCAATAAACATTATGAGTCAAAATTGTTCTAAAACAAAAAAGAAGAAAAATTTACAAAAAACCCAATTGCAATAAAGTAAAACAAAACAAAACACATATGAAAGAATGAAGAAACAATGAATGAATACCTTAGGAGGGGACAAAAGGGTAACACCAAAGCGATCAAAAGCACGATTCAACAACGATTGAGGTGTAGCATCGTGATCTCCAGTATAAACAAAGCATTGAAGATCAGGATTCTCTTCTTGAATAGCTTTGACAGCGCACCATAGAACTCTTTCACCGCCGCCGCCGTCGTTGGTGTATGGATGGAAGAAACCCACCGCGGTTTTCCTGTTTCGTCTACCGTTGATTGGTGAAAAAGAGAGTTTGATGATTATGGCAGTGATGAGTGTAGCTGTAAAGATGATGAATTCTATGAATGCCATTGTTAATGTCTGGTGATTGTTGAAGTCGTGATAACCAGCTTAATTGTAAAATACGTTTTTTTTTGTTGTTGACAGAATTGTAAACATACGTTTAGAAAAAAATAAAAAGTCTTGTTAAATTTTATATTTTTCAGATACGGCGTCACTGTTTCGAATACAACACGTATTTATCTGTAGGAGATTAATGAAAGTATATTCCGATCTAAACTCAAGTTCACATTTTTGAGAGATTTTCCATTATAAAAAATGCGTCTTGGTAAATTGAGTCCCATATTGAGTATTTCAAAGTGCTCAATATGGTATTTAAGCCATGAGGCTCTCCTACCTATTGGGCTAGTCTTTTGGGTTGGCTCTCTTCATGTGCTTAAATTATAACAATTGGTGCTTTCATTGAGAGTTGGACCACAGAAAGGGCTACTTATAGGCTGGATTAAGGTGTTTCACCGAATACTGATAGGTGGGTGAAGCCGCCGAAAGGAAAGGGCTACCGTCGAGTCAGTGTCGATAGAGTGAAAGCCGCCGTGGACGTCGGCTCTTAAAGGGTGCGGCAATGTTATGAGTCCCATATTGAGTATTTCAAAGTGCTCAATATGGTATTTAAGCCATGAGGCTCTCCTATCTATTGGGCTAGTCTTTTGGGTTGACTCTCCTCATGTGCTTAAATCATAACATGTAACGTCTAGTCTCGAGTTCCATGCAATGTAACACTTGTAGGTGAGCCAAAATTGTTCGGAGGAGTTGGATGCCAAAACTAACCCCTAAACTAGAATAAATTGGTGATGAAAGAAAAAAAAAACATTTTGAAAAGAAATAGAAAAGGCCAATAATTACATGATTAGACGTCTCAAATTTCATAGATAATACTCCCTCCATCCTGAATTATAAGGAAAAAAAATCATATTTATTAAGAAAAAGTAAAATATGAGAATTTGAAGTATGATTTTGTCGGTTTTTTATAGAATAAGTTGCATAAGAATTTCATGAATCAAATTTTATTAGTTGTTGTTTATTGAAAAAGTGAGAGAGAAAGAAAATTAAATATAATTTACATTTAATTTTATGAGAATAAGTAAAAAAAACATTTTTAAAAATGATTTTTTCTCTTATAATTTAGTTCATAAAATGTGAATTTTTTTCCTTATAATTTAGGAAGGATGAAGTATGATGAGGTGACATTAACAAACCTACATTTTCAATTAATAATGATAAAAGTTAAAAGACGAAACATTTTGACCATCATTTTAAAATTTGAAAGATATCTTTGTCAATTCACAAATATAAGAGACTATTTTTCCTGATGATTATTAATTTTAGTGATAATGCTCACAATTTTAAAGATTAATGCATCTATTGACTAATGTTAATCACACCCAATTTTTCTTCAATGGGTACAAATTTTTGTTATTCACTACACATTCTTACAACACATAGTAGTAGAAATTTTCAAACATTCAAATATAGATGATGATTTTAAATATGCACACTTGAGTTTGGTTAAACAAAAAAGTAAACTTGTTCCACAACACACTCCTAGTTTTCATGAATAATGAAATTTGGCTCTTTTGGTTTCTTAGGAAAAAGTGGTAGCATTCTCTTTGTTTCTGTCACTCTTTTGCCATTTCTTAAGTTCCTTAATGCATTGGATGCAAACCTTTGTACATATATATTGGAAGCAAAGCTTGGTGAAGTTTCTTCCTCATTTTCAGAAGCATTTTGTTGTCTTTCTTCCGCTTCACGTAACAATTTCTGAGCCCTTTTTACTCTGTTTCGACGCCAAACTACTTGTATGAACCGCGCTCCCCATGTCCTCCATTGCAAGGAATAGAATCTGTTCAAACATTGTCATCAATGAAGTTGTGAAATATATTGTCTTTCTTCCATTTTCATGCTTATGACTTATGAGATTCCAATACTATTTTAGTATTGGAGAGTTGTTCAAATCTTTTTATGTTATCAATATATACTTACTAAACTCTTTTAGTATTGAAATTTTGGTGAGTAACCTCTTGATCCTATAGAGTAACATTTTTCGATGAAAATGTAATGCTGCATTATCAAAGGCGAAAAAACATATCAAGCATTACCTAAAATTATGTTGGAGCTGTTTACTGTTAATAAGACGGCGAAATTGAGAAGCAACAATCTTCAAGTCATCATGCATAAGAGCAAAAGCTTCAACTTCGGTAATAGTTTCCACAGTACTAGTCGAAATAGGTAAGTTCGAGGGGGTCGTAGGATCCAAAGCCCATGTTAGAAGCTCCTCTCCACAAAAATCACCAGCCTTAAGCTCGGAAGAGTTAAAGAAACCAGTTCTTCCACCATTTGTTGTGGCAGTCGCAAGTTTTCCACGCATGATGAAGAGCATTTCGTCCACCGGATCACCTTCACGAACAACGCAACTTTTCTCGGTATAAAGGACTGGTTTCAGTTTATCACACATTGCATCCAACAATTGTTCATTCATGTTCCCGAAAATTGGCACCTATCAAATGTTCATCAAATGTAAACAAGTATATATAGTTAATTAAGTGGACGAAAAAACAAAGTGAAAGATGAGAGATTATTATGAATGATATCGACTTTTTTAAGTAAATCTAAGCAAAGATGTCTCTTTATGTCTCTTCTGAGATCTTTCGGGAGATTGCGAATCAACATCTCTTCTTCAACACCTCTATTTTCTTGCCATTTGTATTGTTCATATCGCCGAATTCTTTCCTTCATGTACTCCGGTAGCATACGATGGCACATCCATTGTTCTGCATCTCTCCTTTTGATTCTCATCTCTTCAACTCTAACAGTTGTAGATTGTAGATATTTCTGTGACAAGAATTGACAAAACCTATAATAGTTTACTTCATCCGAAAAAACCATTAACTGTCCAATAGAAAAAAGAATCAACAAAACCTATTCTCAGTCTTATCTCTGATATGATCTCAGAGTCCTTCCTTACAAAAGATTACCTGCATGTTTCCAATAAGTAATGCGAATAGAACCAATCCAAAGACGGCGATGAAGATAGCGAAGATTATCTCCCCGATATAAGTGCTTGTCTTCAGGTTCTGTCCAACAGAACTGCAAAAAACACAATCGGTCGATCAAAACATTGCGAACAAGATTAAGGTTGCGTTTAGGAAAGCTTATTTTTGCTCATCTTATAACTTAAGAACTTATACAATACTTTGGAGGAAATTACGAATATAGCTTATAATTTGTTCTAAAGTTGTTTTGAGTTTATTTTCAACAGTTTTGCTCGAGCTTATGACAATCAATCACCAACCTTAAATTGCGCAAACCCCACCAAAAGCAGTAGAAAAATTTATGAACAAAGTTTGCATTCGATTCCACCACACGCGACATTAGAGCATCGATAAATATTCCAAAATTGAAAACCGTTGGATCATTGATATCATCAGGATCTTTGTAAGGACAAGTAGTAGAATTGTTGAGAATCGAAAAAAGCGTAGGATTGAACCGTCCACAGCTCAGATAAGAATCATCAAAGAATGCAGTATTCTCTAATCGTCTGCGCCAACACCGCAACTTTGATTCTATCGAAAACAAATACCAGAAAGCTCCAACAACCTAGCATGACACATGAATTTGATTTCCTTTATCATAAAACTTAGCATAATATTAATAACAAGGAACATAAATAAATTAGATGCTTGTGACACAAGTAACAAAATTACAAGCTTACATGACTTGCTAGCATATAAAGAAAAAGATTATAAGCAGCTCCAGCCCATGCTGTCTCAGTTAATATACCAGAAGTGCTTGTTACTTCTTTGAACAATGGATAGATTCGAAGAAGTCTCGGCGCATACTGCGTTATTATTGTATACTTCAACCAATCCTTTGCTATATAAGGAACTGAGCATTGTGGGATTGGAATCATAGCTAAAATCACCATCTATAACACATTACAAAAATATTAAAACAACATTTAATAATTTAAGAAACTAAATTTCTCAGGAAGTGCTTTACACTTTTGATTAGTCCTTAGGGAACTGCTTAAAATATGATTAAGTAAAAATAAAAACTTTTTAGTTATGATACCTGAGGAAGTGGAAGAATTGATAGAATGTCAATGATGAAATGAGAACTTAAGTATCTCATTGCTATAGCAAAAGGATCACCAACCGGTTCACCCCTTCCAAATATGCGCGAAGAAGGTGCAATAAACCCAGTTCGAAACTGAAAGACGATACGAAGAATGTAGAAAAGATCGAAAAACGTGCGAAGAACACTAGCGGTAATCTTCAATGTTCCATTCAAATTAAGGCATTTTCTTTTGTCATCAATCACAGGAATGTAAAAGAACAATGGATCCATAGATACTGCCATTACACATGTTATTACAAAGATTTTGTTCCATTTTTGAAGTAGTGGACCTTGTGGATCAAGAACACTACACCTAGAAGCTTTTTTGTTCAATGATTCATTATTTTTTGAAGGTGTAACACTTGATTTTGATTTTCTTTTTTCAAATCCGTCAATTGAAGAATCATATTGTGAAAAATTAAAAGATGATGATTCTGACTTCCAATCTTCAAATCTGTACACAAATATAAACTAAGTTAAGTAATATATCATATACTTCATCACTCATAGTAACATGGTCATACTTTCAAGTTCAACTACTAACTTTTCAATCTGGATGTCTTGAAGTCACCGATATCATGCGTAGTCAGCACATCAGTGGTCGTTTGATCGAGATAAGACAGTTCAAATGTTAAGCTAATCAAATATTTTAGATTATATATATATATATATATATAATCTAAATCTGTGTTAAAATTTAAACCGGTCAATCTCGATCCAACAACCATTGACATGCTGATTGCATGGATGCGTGCAATCGATGACTGCACGGAATCCTATCTTCTCTATTAGGTGACAAGTTTTTAATCATTATAGAAAATATTTTAAATAAGCAATTTTATTTTATTTTTCTTTTGAAAAAGAATCATTAAAATGATACTCTTTTTCATAAACAAAATGATACTCTTTTATTTTTCATATGTGACTCTAAATAACATGCTTTTAGCATATACAAAGTACAAACCTCACAAATTTCTTTTCCTTTGGAGTCATGATGATTTATTTATGCTTTATTATAGTAAGAACTAAGAAGGACACACTTTATTTGAACAACAGAAATTCACTGCAACCCTGCAAAATCAATCTTCAAATTAGAATTTCCTCAAAAATTCTAAAGTAGTTCACACATAAATAGAAAAAAAATAAAAAGTTAAACTATTTTATTTATGGCCCTATAAGTATATATTGCATGACTATAAAATCATTAGCCAATTTTTATTTCTGTGTTTATAGTATAAGTTATTGATTAAAAAATATCTAACAAACTAAGTTATCCAAGACTTATATATTAACTAAAAATTATAAAGTCAATAAATTTAACAACAAGAACCAATTCATTAGTTAAAAAAAAAACTAGGATGAAGAAAAATAGCAAGTGAAAGAATAAAGAACAAAATATCAAAACATAGTAAAGCCAAAACCATAAACTTAAAGGTTTTCTCAACTTTGAAGTCAAAGGAAATAAACACCGCCATATGAGCTAAAACTCAGAAAATCTGTTATGAAGATAAAATAAATTAAAATAGTGAGAAAAATAGTTTCAAAGACAAAGTTCACAGTTCAAACAAACATAAGTTAAGTCATTAGTTCATTATGTTTATTGTTTTGTTAGTATACCTATTGGAAACAAAGCAGAGAGAAGAAGAGATTAAAACTTATAAAAGCAAATAAAATGTTGCATGAAAGCTTCATAAGAAGAGTTTTTATGGTGACTTTATGTTCACACATACAACACATGCCATGAGAGTGTAATAATAGAAGAAAAGAAAGGAAAAAGTGGAATTAATAGTAACAGATGACATAGACAGTGTTAAAACAACAAAAATAAATTCTTATTGGCTCATTTATGTAAAATAAAATACTCTCTCAATTTTTTTTGGAGTAAACCATTAAAAATTTATACACACAAAGTTGAGAGACCCTTGTTATAGACGTTTGACTTAACAATATAATTTTGTCATTTTCTATCAGTTGAGCTAGAAGTTCTAGATCTTTCTATATTTTTTTTCTTTTATGAAATGATATTTTGATACAAAATTTTGATAATCAATTTTTTGGGTACATAGACGAAATGACAAAACCATTATAAATTCACACGTACACGTGAATGTTGAGATCGAATCTCGATCATGAACGTCTGGCCTAACAATTTTGTCATTTTTTGTCAGTTGAGACAATTTTGATATTGAATTTAATGATAAATTAAATGGTTAATGCATTTTGAATGTTTTAATATTTTTGCTCAAAATAGTTTCGTTTCAGTTTAGAACTGATTTAAAATCGGTTTATGATTTCCAACCAATTTAGCTTATAAGTTAACTAGTATCGAATCCGTTTAATTTAATTTACCATCATTGATCACTTTTGACCGGCGTTGTCATTATGTACTTGTGGTTGACCGGCGTTTGACTGGTGATCGTTGACCGGTTGTTGATCGATGTTGGTCACCGTTGACTAATTGTTGACCGGTGATTATTAATATATTATTATAATTAACTTATTGGTTTCTCTGATCTATTTTAAATATTAAAATTTCAAAATAAAATAAAAGCTAGATCATAAATGTAAATTGATTTTGAATCAATTTTAAACTGAATTATAATTATTTTTTAAAAGAAGTTCAGTTCAAAACTATATTAATTTTTCAATTTATATTTTTGCGCACCCCTAATTCGGTCTGACATATATCTAGATCTTTTTGACTAGAAAATTGTTCCATCCATAAATATTAAATACGAAATCTCTTGAAATATGTCTTTTAGTTAAAATTATATAACTTTATCAACTTAAAAGTTTTTAAATGGTACTCCCTCCGGTCACTATTATAAGCAAAAAAACACTTCAAATTTTGGTCACTATTATAAGCAAAAGTAATTACTTTTACAATGATTAATACTACTATTTTAAATATATCCTTATTTAATTCTACTATTTTCTATACAATTATTCCACTTTATGCTTTGGTATTTGTAATTTCAAAGGATAACATAGTAAATTTGACATATGTCTTACATTAAATCAAGAAAATTAATTACACTTAACTAAATTTCTTAAACACCGTGTAAGTAATTTTTTTTGCTTATAATAGTGTCCGGAGGGAGTAAAGGATTATTGGAACCCTTTTAAACAGGTAATTATGTGTAAGAAAAGTTTTCAAACTACTAGTCAACTTTAAAAATTACTATTAGGACAACAACTACAATCTCTGAAATGGTGAATAACAAACAATAAAGTACAATGTTAGATTCTGAAATTCGATAAAAAATTACAACAACTACTAGTTAAAATTGAATTGACCTATATATATATATATATAAGCAAATTGTGAATAATCAAGTAAAATCTCAATTCTAAATTTTAATAAAATTTGATGATTAACATCAGATAAGTTATATATATCCCTTCCAAATCAACAAAAATACCAACATGATTGATCTTGATGCAAGTGAATAAGAGGTACCAAAAAAAAAAGTAACATCCACCAAATTGCATGATTAATTTTGCTTTATATCTTTCCGTCATGATCGATTGACCAATGTGTCGTGTGATATTCATATATATATATATGGGCATATGGCCCATCATATATATAGTGGAGAAGCATACCCACTTCTCTAGTTCTCTTCCTTGCACTCTCACCTCTCTTGCCTTAGTTTTATTGTTAGATTTGTTGTTGACAAGAAAATGAGAAAAAGGAGCTGCATCGACTAAAAGAAATTTTGTATTACATTTTTGAGATGATCCCTTGTATAAGAGTTAATGTTAGGGGTGTGAATAAGTTGAACCGAATTAGGCGTTGTCAGAGTTTGATTTTTTTTAAAAATTAAAGATTTGAACTCGAGTTCTAGCATGTTGTAGACTTATTTTGTAAGCCCGAGTTTGGTGTTTTGAAAACCTTAGTCTAACTTATTAATCCGTTTTTTTTTTTTTGACAAACTTATTAATCCGTTTAAAAGCATATGAACATATTTAAGTGAATAATTATTTCTATATTTAAATAGTCTAATGAACTAATAAATCAATGAAATGAACTACTTAAAATTAGAGAGTCAAAATTGCTAATTAGGGAAAATTAGAGGTTAAAAGTGAAATTTAACCTTATATCTAATGTTTCTTTTGAAAATTATACTACTATCCTCCTTACATAACAGAATTTTTCCATGATTCTTAAACTTTGGATGAGTATTTTATTTCTTAGCTTTTACATGATATATTGATATGTAATGGATAATATCATGTCAGAATAAAAATTAATTGATTTAGTTTGTATACATTGATGGTGTATTTTTTTTACATATTATGAGTATACTATTTCATTAATTAATGTTAATGATATGTATGAATTTAAAAAGAATCTAGCCTACCACATAATCTTTTGTCTCAGCTACTAACTTTTTCTCACTTTATGACTTGTTTGATGTATTATACACTCAGATTTGATGTGTTCGATATAAAATATCAACACAAAAATGTAGAAAAGAAATAAAAAGATGGAAAAAGAGGGACACAAATTAAAGAAAGAAAGAAAGAAAAATAAGTAAAGTTATGCGATCCCACGTGATACTTGCATTGTGATATATTTTTCTGCTTTAAACAAGGAATTAACTAACGATCCTTCTCAATTAGATTAATTAATTATAAATTATGATAGAAAATCCTTGAATATTCATCTATGTGTACTAATATACTTCATCAACATATTACCACTACTAAAGTTGATATGCTCTCCAAAATTTCCTTGAGGAAGTAACAAATCAACGTCACTATAACTTGCATGTGTAAGTCACTACATATATTCTCGTCAAAACCTCCAAAATTTCCTTGAGGAAGTAACATATAAACACCACCACTATATATGATTTGCGCATGGTGGTATTCGTAAGTCATTACCTATATTATATTATTGTCAAAACTATCAAAATTGTTTTGATGAGCCAACATATATATCACAACTACCAAAGTTGACTGACTTGTCTACCAAAATTTTCTTGAGGAAGCAACGTACGCATCAATATCTCTACTATGATTTACATGTAGCGGTATTCCTAAATCGTTACCTACATTGTTATCAAAACCTCCAAAATTACTATCAAACCCACCAAAATTGTTAACTTCACTAGGATTTGCATGTGATGGTATATATCTCTATGCTACAATTGAAATCTTCCAAATTTTCTTGAGACAATGCCACTTCCTCACCACCACTAGGATCCACATGTGGCAGCATCTCCATGCCACTACCAATACTGTTATCAAACCCACCAAATTAAATTTGTTTTGATTAACCAACAAATCACCACCTCTACTAAGATTTGCAATTGTCATTAGCCCTGGAGTGTTATCAAAACCCCATTAACATCTCTTCACTATCTTTATTAATCTTTTGCGAGAAATGATTTAAGTTTTTTTCCTTTATCTTCCAAAAAAGTCAATTGATCAATCCCAATTCCCATGCATGTTTAGATCGTGCAAAAATTGACATCAAGACCAAGCACTGAGTGAGGCACATGCACATGCCTCAATACCACATAATGTTGTCACTTGCTCCATTTCAATCTTCTCTCATAAATTGTCTTTCTTTCAGTAATATTCTCAATGAACTTGGATGTGATCCTCTTTTCTTTTTTTATTTGAAATATGAACACAATTTTTTTGTTTTGCTGAGCACACTCTCAAGACAAAAAGATATATATGTATATATAGATAGGATATATGCAGCTGAAATAAATGAAAGAAATAATAGAATGTAAAATAATAAATTAAATTAATGGTTTATTGATGGAATGATTAAATCATTCTTGATCCATTAATATACGGTTGTTTTGTTCCTTTTTTTCGTTGATCCAAAAAAGAAAAAGAAAAAAATAATTTAGTACTTCATTCGGTCATTTTTATAAGAAAAAAAAACTTATTCAATAAATTTAAAAAGTCAAATATTTCTTATATAAAAAAGTTGGAGAGAGTAGTAAATACTTTTATTAATTAATGAGTTTGAAAAACAAATTTTAAGATTGTCTGTATGGACATCATTCTCTCACCTTAAATCTTTAGAATTCCAAAACACAAATTTAATTAGTATACTCTATCAATTACTATCAGTGTACGATTATTTTACACATGCATTGAGTTGCCATATTCATTAATTGACGTGACTATATTACTAAATGCATGCGTAAAATAATTACGCCGTCAGATCATTAACTAAGGTTATTGTAAGATATACATATACCTCCTACCCTTTTTTTGTTACATGATCTAGCTCCCATCCTTTTTATGATAGATAATTGAATCAACAAAAACTAATGTTTTAGTCCATAATGTGACATTAATTTTTGTTGACCCCCACTGTCTAGAGGTTTTGTCCTTAAATAAATCAGGGTTCCATATGCTCTTCAAGCAATCAAGACCATGCAACAAAGATTTTCTCCTCTTATGAATCTCCCATATAAATTTTCTCCATAAAATACACACCACAAACAATAGAAGAAAACAAGATATATCTTTGTGCCTACACCACAATTTTTCATATATCCTTAGGCCTACAACGAAAATTTCTCTTTCCACCCCCCAACACTCTCTTTCACCCCCCAATACTCTCTCATACAAATTTTTTTTTACTCTCATACAAAAATCATTTTGGGGGGGAAAAGAGAATATTGGGGGGTGAAATGAGAAATTTTCCTACAATACAATCATTAGTCTAATGCATGTTTTTACTTAAAATACCAATGCATTTGTAAATTCATATTACCATATTTTTCTTGCCAAAATTGTTTGAAAGATATTTTAGTACCTAATCAGTAATTTGTGACAAAGAATTGCCATAACATGCAAAGCTAATAGATACTACATAAAATTTATCCATAATGGATAAGATCAATTTACCTTAACAAATAGATTCTCACCAAATGTTGCACATAATTGTGTTATCATATCCAACTTGATTCATACCTCACAATATATCATACTTTGTAACTAGGAATTAATAATTAAAAATTGAACAACCTCTAAATATTTATTTCAAGTGAATTCTATATCTTCCTAAGAAGTAAAAGTTTGAACATGTAACCTCAAGGGACAATACAAATTCTTTTGAGAATAGCTGTAAAATGGTCATTAATATCATTTCGATTAACAACCATTTCAAGAAAGAATAAACGCATGATATTTTTTAAAAGAATACCAATATAAAAACGAAAAAGTTTACAAAATTACATCAAATTTTGCACCGCGTGACAATGATCCAAGCCATATATAAAATTATATATATCCAAATGCATAAAATGAATTACATCCTAAACAATGTCCTCACCTCTCCCTGATAATAGATATATCTCAAAAGAATGCAAAAGATTACAACTACATGTAACAATTGACATTCAAATTTCCAAAGTAATGAAATATATAATAAGATAAGGCTGCCTACACTTCGATAACAGTAAAGCCTGTATGCAAAGTAAGCTAGATGACATTTATTAATCCTAACTTGTCTCCCTAATCTAAGAATTAATGCGGAAAAGCAACTTGCCTCGCCTTAAGATGGTTTCTCCTCATCTGATTGCGAGCATGGAGGCTCTGAGTTAACAAAGAAGTCATCCACTGACATAAAACCATAAAGTAAATTGTAAGGATTTTTATTATCTACTGGCATAAGCACTTGTAAGATTGTTAGAGAGAGCTTATAGAAATAATTTATGACGTGTCCATATAAGTTCAGTAAGATAACTTATGAAAACAACTTATTGTTTATATGAAAACAGTTTTGCCTTTGCTTTATCTTTTGTTACAGAAAAAGCTTATACATAAGCGCTTGTATGATAAAAGCTTAATTAAGTGGTGGTTCAGAATTTAGATTATATTTTATGGTCAACTAAATCTTGTTGGACCGGTATTATTCATGGAAGTTATTAAAATTTAGGACATGTAACAAGTATAAAGATGTACATTTAAAACTACCTATATCCTGTTGATCTGGAGATTCAAGCAACATGTCTGAGTCAGATGGCAAAAATGGCGAACCCGGATAGTTTCCCAAAGCTCCTAGATCTGAGAAAAATTCAGCATATTTCACTGAGATGAAATAGTACAATTATATGTATTTGTGAAATGTTTGGTACAAATAAGTGTTCAGCTCAAATACGGCTCAGTAGGATAGTACTATTTTGAAGTGTTAGGGCTTGCTTGATGTCGACAAATAGGTGATGAGTTGACTCGAATGTATAATTTCATTAAAAGAAACAAAATTTATAAATTTTCGGGCTGTGTAAGAATATACCTCCCAAGTGTGGCAAATCTGCGGTTAAATCTGATAGGCTAAAATTCCACTGAATTTGATCCAGCGATCTAGAAATTCCATTTCCGCCATCTGGTGCGAGCTGTAGTCCTACTGAACTTGCTACATCAGACGTAAATGCTGAATCAAGAACTGATGCATCCGTGCCCATTCCCGATATTTCTGATGCAGTGAAAGGGAAATGACCACTTGATGCTACAGATGTTGGACTCACTGGCATTTCCGAGACAGATGACATTGTACCATTTTGTGGAATCATAGGAGCCATATCAGGAGCATTGTGGTCCATCACCATACTTTAACAACCACAAATGCATAGACAATTAATTATAAAACAAAACAAAACCGCAACAAAAAAATAAAAAAAGAAGATTCTCCATATCAACTTAAGTGCATGACGGCGACAACAATCGAGGCATAAAGTGTGAAATGTTGGACATGTTTGGATTAACTTAACTACTGACATAAACACCTGCGAGACTCTTTGAGAGAGCTCATAAAATGTGAAATGTTGGTCCATAAGCTATTTTCAGTTCATTTCCATAAGCCCATAAGCTCTCTATACAGCTTATGAAAGTAGCTTCTAGCTTATATGAAAACATTTAGACTTTATTTATCTTTTGTTATAAAGTAGCTTATGCAAAAGCAGGCATATGTTGTTAAGCACTTAATTAAGTTGTTTATCCAAATAGGGCTCAAAGCTAGCCATATAAGACCATCTACAAACAATTGTACTGTAATATTGTCTAATGTATGAAGAAAATAAAAGATTATTCGTAGATGGAATGAAGAATGCTAAGTACTCACTCATTCCCAGAATTCATCCGAATAGGATGAAAATTGTTCGGTGCAGGGACTCCATTAACCACGTGACAACTTGACATACCCATGGAGTCGATATGAGGCTGACCTGCTGCTGGAATAGGATGCTGCTGTAGCACTGGATACCCCATAGGTAGATTGTTGACTGCACTGCAAATAAATGGTGTTAAAGAATAATGGAGGAATATGTGGAAATATAGATAAAAAAGCAAAGAAGTGAACTTATATACAAAATCTATGATGAATTTTAGAATTTAGTTTACTGATTAGTTTGCTTTAATATAATGAAGAAGTTTCCACAATTGCAATATCATGAATTATTGGATAACGCTTTGAATCGAGAGTCGGCAATAACATCAATTGTTCACGGTTCCAAAAATGCAATGAAAGTCATTAAAAGATTTTAACACATCGATAAATCGGAAGAACTATGTGCATATTTGGAAGAATAAGATAACTAAGGAATTAAGTGCATATCTAGAAAAGCCGAAAAGGGCAAGACTAAATATTATCTTAACCTCCTGCTAATAGTAGGAAATGTAAAAGCAAATTGGCAAAGCTCAACATGAATATGCATTAGATTTAGAATCACTTTTCTCACGTTTCGACCCTATTAAAAGGAAGGGTGATTCCATTGATGATTAGTATGGTATGTATATCATGCATTTAGCTTAGTATGTAGTCAAGCAGTTCAATTTATATCAATGATTATTACACGTTATCGAGCCTTCATGGTGTTAAAGAACTCGTATATATTATACTTGATGAGAGGGGTAAGAAATTACCAGGCATAGGATGGATTCCATTCTGTATTGGAGCCAAAGGAACCTTCGGAGGCATCTTCATGAGATGATACTGATGCTCAAGTAAATGATTGAACAGAAGTATCTGCTTTTTCAACTTTAGTCTAATGTAGTATGCCCGGAAGAAATCAGCATTCTCTTCTTCCAACTTCTGCCACACTGAATAAATAAAAAGCATCAATTACAAAGCAAATCATAAGAACGCAAGCTAAACAGTGTATTAAAAGCAATATGTCTCAACTATCAAGTTATGTTTATTTACAAATAACCAACTTATGGATAAATGCGTTAAATTTATATAAGACATGCAAAATCATTAATAAGGGCCTGCTTGGATATTTAAGCTTATTTGTTGGCACATGCTTGTAAAATTGTTTGGAAGAGCTTCTGGAAAAACAACTTATGAATTATGATACGTCCATAAGTTGATTTAACTTATTTCCATAAGCTTTCCAGTATAGTTTATGAAAATGGCTTATAGCTTATATGAAACCAGTTTGACTTTATTTTATTGTTTGTTATAGAAATAGCTTTTAAATCAGCACTTATATGATAAGCATTTGTGCTATAAGTACTTCAATAAGTTGTTTATCCAAACAAGACCTAAATCTATAAAGGTTTTTCGGTGAATAACATATGCAATAGATAACTAATTTTTTATTAGATTGCAATATATAAATGACATGACAAAGACCTAGAGACCTACCAAGAGTTGTAAAACCGGGATCTATCTTTGCCCGGGTCAGTAATGTTTTAACCACCTCATCTTTATTCATATATAATTGCAGGCACCTTTCTATTAAATTTTGGACCTATAAAAGTTTTACAAATAAATCAAAGGATAAAGAAACAGATTAAGTTATTCAATCCACAAGGCAAAGGAAGTAAATGAATATTAGAGATTAATAGAAAATTAGTCACGTGTTTAGCAAATAGCTATGATATCCTTACAAGCTCAATATCCTGCCGTGAAACCTTTTTGCTATCATTGCTTGAAGCAGATGCTGATCCTGAGTCTGCAACGGGAGCATCTGTTGTGTGATTGTTAGGTTGTTCACTCTTGGGCTCGTGAGAAGCTTGAGTTGATGACTGTAACTCTTCCGTGTTCTACAAATCCATAAAATTCATATTTAGTTTAATTATTACATTGTGAGCAACATAACGTGCTATGAAACAAATCTAGATAATCGTAGAGTTTGCATCACCATACGAATAGAAAGTAAGGAAACATTCTGTAATGTTGAAAACAAAGAAGGCCCAAAGCTAGATAGATATTCATGAAAATATATGCTTATGTTGATTGAAATAAGTAGTTTCCTTAAAATGAATGCACCCATTTGACGGAAAACAGCATAACAAGCATTGAAGAAGTTGACGGTTAAAACTAGATATTAAAAGGAACAATAACATGCATTTCTATTATTAGCATTGAGGCGTAGGAAAAACCTTTAAGTTCTTCATTTCAGCAGAAAGAAGGTTGACTGCACGTCTTTTGGGAATTTCGAGTAATCACTAACTTCTGTTGAATTCAATATTGTTTGCACATATGTCTAAGACACCACCATTTATAAATAAATATCACCTGTAACAAGAAGAACAATGAAAGAATCGTAAACCATGCCACTTCAATAAGTATTTCCATATCGTTAAAAAGTAGCAAAATATCATGCTCTACATCACACATATCCTCATATATGTTAAAGAAAATGAAGTTGCCTAAGCAGTTACATATACTTGTAAAATGGTTTCTCATAAATTATACATTTCAAAGCTTATAAGAAAAGTTGACAAATTAGTGATGTAAGCTTAAGATGCATTAAAATACCACATTCCAATATAGATTCTGCAAAATCACCGCGGGTCACAGACTCAAAGACTCAAAGTGTTCTAGACTCACAGTGATTCTGGCACAGCCACCGTGATACCAAACAGAAGTTAAGATGTTCCACCACAAAAAACAAATAAAAGTTGCATATGATTCAATATACTAGGCATTAATTAATATCTTAATTATGCAACTACATAAAAAAATTGTTAATGAAGAGTTGAGAACTGAAACTTTAGTTTACCAATACAAATATTTCCTTTTAAGCTACAAGACAACATAAAACCCCCCCAAATGCATCTGAAAAATCAACAACACATTAACCAAAAAGAGAAATGAAGATCTGAAAAAATAAATTACCTCATACCCAGTTCCTGAATCTGCAAAACCCAAAGAAAAAAGCAAAAAAAAAAAAACACTTTTATTTCGACAAATTGAGAAAACACTTTTTTCCTGAAGAAATTAAGTTCAAGCTAAAGTAGCTTGAAAAGTATACATCCTGAAAAAGAGAGGTGAAAAGATTGAAACTTTGGGAAAATTAGAGAGAAATAATAAGTGGGGTATTGAAGTTGAAGTGTGAAGGTTGAAGAGAAATGAAGAGTGAATAATGGGAATAATAGCATTGAGGTTTAAGCAGAGAGTAACAGTGAGAGTTGTTGCTGGGAACAGAATTAGAGAGAGAGAGAGAGAGAGAGAGGTGAAAATTGGAACAAAAAAACACACATTATGTGAAAAGAAAACAAAAAATTGAGAGCAATTTTGTGATATGAAAATTGAAATTGATGGAAAGAAAAATCTACCAAAATGGGACAGTGACTTCTCTTGACTTGTGTGTGGGTTGTAGTTTCTTCTTTTGTTGATTTTTTTTATATTTTTTTAGAAAATGAGAAAGTTTTTTGGGGAATTTTTTTTGAAAAGAAATAGGTCAAATTGAATTTACAATGAAAATTAAAGGTAAATAAATTTAGTAGAACGCTAACATAACATGTGCCAAGAAAATTAATTAAAAATATTCATTTTAATATTATTTTTCTTTCTATTTTTACAATTTTTAACATGTGTTTTTAGAGTACATGCACATATTAACATGACCCATAAATTAATCTATTAATGTAAAACTTTATACATTTAATGTGTGTGATAAAATTATTTTTAAAAATATGTTTTTTTTTATTTTCATAAAATTAAATGTAAATTGTATTTAATTTTCCTTCTCTCTCATTTTTTTCAATAAAAAATAGTTTTACATCTTTATATGCAACTTATTTAAAAAAAAAACCACAAAACAATATATCAAACTCTCATGATTATATTTTCTTAATAAGTGAGTTTATTAATTTTCCCTTATAATTGGATCGACAAGTTGATATTTAAGAATATTTGGATCCATGGCTATGAGTCTTTTGGCAGTGATCATATATAGAAGTTTGTCTTTCAAATTGATTTTATACCTTTTCTACACTAAAGTTTATATCATAATATGATTAACATGTAACACGTTGGAGTTTGACACTGTCTTAAAACAGTGCAGAGTTTGGCATTGTCTTGAAGAGTACTCCTTACTTTTGCATATCAAAGGTCGTATTTTGATCAAAGTCGTCGTTTGTAGCTGGCCATGCATTAGATATGGTAGCTCTACATATAAATATAATCATGTCCTCATAAGTCATATTTTTGATGTTATATAGATGCTCACTTGTATTTCTCAAGCTATTTGAGGTTTAGTTGATTCTATACTTTCGTTATTTGATGTTTGGATCAAGAGTCTTAGTTGAATGTTTGGGTTGGATCATTATTTGTTTCCCAAAAGAATATGTTAATTAATTTCTTTGATTTCGTGCTTGATCAACGTGCTGTATATTTTTTATTTATTTAAAAAATAACAAGCTTGTACTTGATTCCCATAACATGCAACCAATCAAAGGTTGTCACTTTCAATGATTGAATTTTACAATTTATACCCAACTTGAGCGATTTTCCAAGTTTCAGAAGTTAAGATTGATCCCATTTTTGACAATTCAATTGACAAAATATTCACACCAGAATTAATATAAGGATCTTGTTAACATGTGCTCTAAGGACATATGTTAAGAAATCTAAAAGTAGAAACATTACATCAGGCCCGTTGTTGAGGGTAGGCAAGATAGACTCTATTCTAGGGCCTCCAAAAAATAGGGGCCTCAAAATAAAAAAAATTTAGGCATTTATATGATTAGGTTCAATCTATATTTAGTCAAAGCAAAGTAAAAATATCTAATAAAATAAAAAATAGTTTTTTTAAGTAGTTAAAATGTATTTTGACGCTGTTAATCATAATAAAAAATTACCTTTTGTTTGTTAGTTACAAAGATAAAAGATTAATTTTAAAGTTGTGGATAATATTTATAATTTAAACAGATGATGTTTTTTTTTTAATAAAAAAAAATGGGTACAATTTGTTTTATTAGGGGCCTATTTTAATTATTTGTCTGGGACCTCTAAAATGTCGAAACCGGCACTGCATTACATTAAAAAACATAATATTTTGATTTTAAAAAGGTAAAAGTACAATTTTTAAGACTAATATTTCTACTTTTATAACATTAACATATGTCTTTGGGGCACATGTTAACATTTGTCTTAATCTAAAATCTAATAAACTTGTTAATTAAGCTCAACTTTTACAAGCTTTTTACAAACTTGATGATTTACAAGGTAAATTATGTAGAAAAGAATTGGAAAAGGTATTAATGAAATTGGCAAGTGTCACATTGATTGAGCTAATTGTAGGATCTACATTAAAGAAAATGACAAAAGTGGTAAATGTAGTCCCAAGTTGTTGATTGTTTTTTTAGTATGTATGTATAGTGAGTGAGAGTGAGACTCATACATACCTCACCTACTTACCAATGACAATGTCCATGCCACCATCATAAAGTGCCCCCCCACTCCTTCCTCGTGGTCCATCCTACTAATCTTGTACACTCAATTCAACCTTATATATTCTTCACCCATATTGCATCTTCTAGTAAGACCTTCAAATACTATATGAATTATTCATAACTATCAATTTGGTTTCTCCACTTTGATCTATAAATTAAACTATAGAGATATATTGAGTATTTTTTAAAATTATTTTGTTTTTAACAAAATAGTCTTTAAACTATTATCTTATCTTGTGTTTTTAATTTATGGACTATTTGGTGTATTCTTTTTAGGAAAATGTTAACTAGTACTTCAACTGTAAGGGATGTATACTAGTTAACATGACTCGTCTTTTTATTTATGTTTGTAGATAGAATAGTATATACCATGTAAAATTAACTCAGAAAAGAAAGATTTTCAATTGGAATTTAAAACACCACATGTATCTGGTATAATATAAAGATTAAAAAAATCAAACCTATTTTTTTAATCTTAATTTTGAACATTGTTTAAAAAGAATTTGATTTACAAAGTTAAAATTTTTCCACTGCCTAACACCTCAAATGTCAAAAAACAAGAATTATCAAAAAAATTATTAATAAAAATGACAAAGGAAAAATTAATTCATGCATTTTGTCAATGTCTATATGTCATGCGGCTTGACTAAATTCTATAATTCACTAATATCTCAATCATTTGCTTCAAAGCAAACACTACATTCGTTAAACCGTGGCACAAAGTGAGAAATAACCTCTATCACCAACCGATTTTGAACCACTAAAATTATAAATAATGGAGTCAGCAATTCCTTAAATTAAATTTGGTCACGGAAAGAGAGGAAAAAAACAATCCTTGAAAATGAAATCATACAATTCTTAGTTTTTATAGCTTCTATGGGATAAGCACAAAGTTTGCATTATCAGCTTCCAACTAGCTAGTCATTGTAAATTTGTATTTATCATTTATCCTTTGCTATTTAGTGAAAAAATTCTTCATTGAAAAATCAACATTCTAAACATATTTTATTTTAGCATAGAACGTTCTAAGCTAATTAGTCGTGTATATATATAAAGATATACTCTCATACAGTTCAATTTTTTTTAGGCTTAATTAGACATGTGTTACTTCTTGTACCTAAAAAAATATATGTACTTCAGCAGTAAGAGATTACATATTTAATGTATATAGTTTAAATTTTCTAGATAACAATTGTAAATTAACCATTAAGTAGTATTATTTTAGTTAACAAAATAGAATAGATTCCAAACAAAAAACAATATTCTAAAACGATGCATTTTAAATTTTTAAGCATTAATTTTTTAGATGCATTAAATTATAAGCAATCTCTTGACCCATTTTTATTTTATTTTATAAATAATCTATGTACACACCAATTTGCTTCAATGCAAAAAAATAAGCACTTCCACTAAGGAAGTGCCAAAAATCTAGAAAATACATCACTTAGTCCTATTCAAGGAAATATTTTGTGATTTTTGTGACTAAAGACAATTTGGAACTTGTGATATATAGGCACTGGCAACAACACACAAAACACAAACATAGCTTTGAGTGGTGTCAATATGAGTGCCTAGTAGTGTTTCCATTTGTATTTTCATGACTAAGGAGAATCAAACTTTTGCTAAACGTATTAGGGAAATTATTGGTAAGGACCACCATACATAAACCCTAGAATTTTCCCAACTTCTATAACTTGTATATATATTTTTTCATATGATTTGTATTTTGAATAAGTCAGTGTTGTTTCCATCTTTGTTATTAAAGTAACCTTTAATATAACTAATTAAGAATGTTTATTCTAGTAGTAAAATGAGGTACATTCTCACAAATATTAATTGTGAATTAAATCTAAATATTAATCAGAAGAATTATACAGTTTGATACGTTTCAAATAAGATTATCTTAAATAAACTGAACATATGAAGAAAAAAAACCAAAAACTATTTTTTATTTTTTTAAAAGTGTGTATGTAAATTATACAAATGATTTGGAATCACGTTCTAAATTATACATATTTAGAAAATACTTCCCAACAAATGTTAGAGCTCCAAAAAGTAACCCTTTATGAATGTGTAGTTGAATTCTTTTATAAAATTGATCTTCCCCCATCCTCTGCATTTTATAAATCTCTCCATTTTTATCTAAAAATATTTTTTAATAATGTAAATTTTTTTAAAAAGTATTCTTTAATGTATTATGTATGTGTGAAAAGTGAGAAGAGGGATAAGAACAATCACCTCTTTCTAATTCTATAAAGTCACATATTATAGCCCAAAGGACAAGTGCATGGAAATTGGAAAGAACAGGGCTCAGTTGAAATTTGGAGGCAAAAAGGCCCATATTCAAACACATACCTATTTACTTATACGAAAAATAGAAAATCAATTTTATACTTTGCACAAAACACTAAAAATCTCTCAAAGACTACTCTAATATATTATATTTGAATAATACTTCACAAAATTACATTATATATAATTTAATAAGTCAAAAAGCTTCCTAAAAAAAAAACAATAACACGAAAAACTTAAAAGAATATTCCATCTGTTTCAAAATATATAAAAAAATTGGTCAAACAAAATTAATGTCTTTAATCCAAATTTTTAATTGAATACATCAATTTTTTTTTGATTAACGAATACATCAATTTTATTTGATCAATTTTCTCTTACAATTTTTAAGAGTGAATGCGCTCATTAAATACCATCAAATAAACCTTTCCCACAACCACATATATACAATTTAGCTATAAGTTATGTCAAAGAAACTTGTATCAATTTCATGCAAATTAAAGAGTAGTAATGCCAGCTGGCAGCATATGTGATATTAGAGCTTTTTAGTTTTAAGTATATTCCTTACTCCTTAGTGATCTTAAAGTGCCTTTAATTAAAATTTGGCTTCAACTCATATGTAGAGCCAAATATCTTTTAATGAAAAAGAACTCTTACTTAAATAAGCCCAAAGTTAAAGCTAGCCTACATGCCTTAACTTTTTAACTCAATAATAATTGTTCCCAAAAAATAAATACTCCTATATGGTTTGGTAATTAAGTGGGGTTTAGAGGTTTGAGGTTTTTTTCATATCTCTAACACCTAATTATAGACCATAGTAATATTTTGTATTCTATATATATTCAAAGTTTTGAGGCATAAAAGGACCCGAAAGATTATTGTATGTGTTTTAGATAAATTATTTTCATCTCTTTGTAATTAAAGAAGTTGCAGTTTAGCAAATATCCTAATGTCCACTTTGACATCCAACATATCATTGTAGAACTGAAAGGGAAATGTACTTTATAGTTTTCTAGCATTATCATATCATAGCCACTCTTTCAAGAAATATACAAGAACAGTGTTAGGGGTAGGTAGATTAAAAATAATTCGGATTATTGTGTACTATAAAATTAATTTTCATAAATATAAAGTTTTCATGTTATATATAGATACGAAGTATCCATATTATTTAAAGGTGATTTATTTATGTAAAAAATATATTGTCTTTTCTAAACTGAATTTCTCTATACATAAGAGTCAGAGTTTGAATCTGTAACCACTTGTTTAATTGATCAAAATATTTTACCACATAAATCAATCTATTGTTGATATGAAATATTCACTTTGAATTTCTCACTATTTTATCAAGTAAAATCACATGAATCTCATTACTTTTATGTGATCGATAGGATTTGCTAGCCCACATAATTTCACTTAATAAAAGAGTCGATGCTGGAATGAGAATTTTAAAAAGTATACCAAATATAGCATTGCATGAATCCATCCATGTAATATACAATGGACACCACAAAGGTTGAATAATAAAAGATGAACTTTATTTTAAATAAATAAAAAAAATAGTAAAAGATGAACTTTCGGAATAATTTTTTTTAAACACATTGAACATGTCCACTCATGCATGGGCACTACTTGGCCTAGCTATAATGGAATTTGATTGGATTATATGCATGATCGAATATCACATTGACATATGGCCAAATTAAATAAGTTTATAAATATAGGTAGATATTCATTACTAGTTTATAAGTTAGTAGTAGTTTTGGAGAGTTTATTTTATTTTATTTTATTTTGTGGCAAGTGGAACATATAATAATATAAGACAAAAATATGAGTACAAGAGGTACTCAAACTCATTAAGCAAAATAGACATGAAAAAAGAAAAAGAAACAACAGAAACAGAAAGGCTAATTGAAAAGAAATAAAAGGTGTAATCAAGGTATTTTAGACAATTTGGGATAAAAAGTGTTTATGTGATTTAGTGACTAAGAAGGGACAAATTTTTTAAAACTAATTAATATTGTACAACTAGAGCTGTTGTTATATTATAGATTTATTATATTTTATCAGATCAAATGCATTATATGTCTCACTCTTTTCTATAAAAAATTGTCTCACTCTTTTATTTTATTACACACATAAGAAGTCCATCCAATGGTAAATTAAAGACAAAATAAACTTAATATCAAAATGGACCAATAAAGAACAAATGATTGATGGATAAAGAACATACATATGATTGTGTTTTTGTTTTTGAGGTAACATATGATTGTGGTTTTTTTTTTTTGACTAATCATATGATTGTGGTTCACAAGCTTTAAACTTGAAAGAAGCTTACAAAATTCGCTTGAATGATAAAATACAATTCAATACAAGAGTAGGAGTTTTAAGATTTTCTTTTACTTTAATGTTTTATTTCTCTATATTAAATATAAGAGTAAAATAGTCAAAGAATATTGATGTAATTTGATAAATTTTTTGGATTCAATATATCAATTTTGTTTGACCAATTTCTCTTATATTTTGAATCGAATGGAGTACAGTATGATTATATAATCACAAATCAACTCATGCACACTCACTTGAAGTGCTAGCTCAATAATAAGAGTTTAACTTTGTGTAATGTCAAAGTGTTGAGTTTAAATTCCAAACAATTATAAAACAATTATTAGTCTCAATGAATCATAAAATTCCAATCTTTCCCAATTTAAGGGGAAAAAAAACTCATGCACATACATTTACTAATATTTATATTTATGTTAGGCGTGTCATTTCATTAAGATTTGTACTTGATCAGCTCTTTAATTCCTTTGTAAGGATATAGGCGTGTTATTTCATTCAATAATCAAATCACTCTTTTGTTAAAAAAAAATCACTCTTCAATATTTATTTACTGATTATTATCAAAATACCAAACAACAACTCAGTTGTAAAATTAAAACTTTAGAATCAAAGTGTTTTAAAACTGAGTTGGTGTTGTAGGATGTTGATATGAAATGACTAATTTGAATTCAAGAATTCAAATTTCTCTACATTTAAAATATTTGAATTTAACCACTAAATAATAAAATACACAGTTTTTGTAATCGTAAAATCTAGCTCAATTGAATATACTAATATTATTAGATTGAATATATTTTTTCGGATTAAAATTAAAATTTTGTGTATAAATTTCTAGTGATTTTTGTTATTGTCTTTGAAACCTTTTTTTTTTACAAGAGAGAAGGGGGGATGGGAGGACCTTTTAATAATAATAATATGAAATAATATTGTTCAAAAAATAAAATAATAATAATATGTAAGAAAAATTATAGATTATATAAATATTGAAAAAATCACACCAAATTAAATTCAATTTTTAGAATCTCTTGTAACCAAAAAATATATTTGTTAGACTCTTTCTGATAATTTTTTATTCTTTAAATAAATTTCATCATAAAGATTATAAAAGTCGGAGATAAATTTTTTCAAGTGTAATTTTATTTGAAAAAATAAAATGTGACCATTTTATATCCAATAAAAGAGATAATATAATCACATGACAAATTTAATTATAGTGAATTTAAATAACGAAAGATTATATTTTATTCTCTTATAAATAAAAAATTAAACTTGAGAGAATTTATTCTCAAAAAAGTCTCAACCTAGTGAGTGGTCCGGTTGTCATGGCCCACCCCAATCCCTAATTTTTTTTTATAGATGATTTGTTTTTGTTTAATTTTCTAGTTTATTTTTTGCACACCCTCTAAAACCTCCTTATGTAGCCTATAAATACATAAACAAAACCTCTCTAAAAATCAATAGTAAGAAATCTCTAGCACCATACTCTCTGCCACATTCGTTTCAAGTCCTTCAGGGTTCAACAAAATTCTTCAGAGCCAGATTTCTATCCCTGTAAGTTAATTTCTTTCTTTGTTTCCTTTAAGTTTACTCATAATGTGATTATATTATTCCTCTTTTTTGTATGAAATAATGTTACACAATATATTCATATATATGATCTAGCCCTTTGCTAAAATCACCATGGACTATTTTCAGCCCCATTTGGTTAAATCTCCATTTCTAATTGCTTTGATTCTTTTTGATGATACATTTGTAAAAGAACAAAAAAAATTGTATAATCTCTCTCAAGTTTGTATTTTTAATCAAAAAATAGTTTCATTCCCACAAGAGATATACTACAATCAGTCTTAAACATTTGAAAAAAATAATCAACAAGAACTATAATGTATTTAATTTAAAATATGGTCTAAATACATCAACTTAGATTTATCAATTTTTTATATATTTAAGATCAAAGGAGTATTATATTTTAGCATGAGCTTTGTGTGTTAACTTTCATTGCCAATTAGAAATTCAATCATAAAAGCACCATGATATGTTCAAATAACTAAGAAGGAAGAAAGGTCTCACACATGATAGTACATCTAAACACATTTTGAACCCACCCACAAAAAACTATATTATACACTATATATATATATATATGCTTGTTCAAAATTTGTCTTTTTTTTTTCTTTGACAAATTGTTCAAAATATATATGTTTAATTGGTTAGTTAATGTGAAATCAAATATATATTACGGTTGTGTCTAAAAGAAAGAGTTAATTTTTCACAACATGACAAACAATTTCTTACAAGTCACTCTCAAACATATATCTAGTAGTTAATCCAAAATCAAAAAGTTACACAATGTGAAACAAATTAAAAAACATATTTTCAATTAGACACGAATTACAAATATGTTTGTGGAACAAATGTGAATCCACTAATTTAATGGATCTTTGAAAGAGATATGAAAGCAACATTAATTTTGATTTATATTTTCCATTTTAGTATAATATTTTTAAGTAAGTAAGCAAGCAAGCAATAATATTCTTCTGGAAAGAAGAAGAAAAAAAAATAAAAACACCAGTCAAAGTAGTAATCAATTTTGACTTGTGATCAAGGGAAATCTTGACTTTTTCTCCGTTTTTCTTTATGGTAAACGGAAGTCTTATTTTGGTGGAATTTTATAGGAGGTTCTATTTCCAAGGTACTCCTTTCGGTTATTTTTATACTAGCTACATATAGTATATGAGTCAATGAGAATTAATATATATTGACTACATTATATATATCAACCAAATATATCATAAGACAAAATACATTTTGTTCAAATTTGTACTCTGTTTAGACTTAAATATAAATATAAATTCAAATATATCTGGTCTAAATCTAAACTAAATATGTAGAACATATTTGTTGGAGATGACAATTTTTTAAATATATTAACATCTACCATTATACGTAGATGATACATTTGTTTACCAAAAAAATTATAAGGTGTTGATCATGAATAATATATTATATTGCATGGATATTATATTAATTAAAAAAAATTGTGATAAAAATTTAATTAATTAATTAATTAGTGTTACTAATATATATAATTATATTTTTACATCACCAATTCTCTCAAACCCTTGAATGCAGGTACTTCAACAATCAATTCAAACATGAAATCTACTTTACCTGCAAATTTGAATGATGATGAGAATCAAGAATCAATTTGGTCTTCATATGATTCGTGGCTAGTAAGTTTAATAATTTTTTACATTGGCTTCTTTTAGTATGTTTCTTTTACTTAAATAAATTGACATGTTAACTTTTCATGGCTTAAAAGGAGAAGTATCCTTCAGCATTGAAATTTTTTGAGAACGTGATGAATATTGGAAAAGAGAAAAAAATTGTTGTGTTCTTAGATTATGATGGAACACTCTCTCATATAGTAGACGATCCAGATAAAGCTTACATGAGCGATGCCGTAAGTACTTATAATATTTAACTTTTTTTTATAAGCAAATGTTGATATATTTTATAGAAGCAAATATCAGTACTTATTCTAATATGTCTAAAAGTAGAGAGTTTTAGACGATGTTGTAAGTACTTATGATACCTAAGTCTTTTTTTATAAACAAATGTTAGTAAATTAGTGTTATGTTACATTCATTTCGTCTATAAAGTTAATGGTAAATACATTTTGAATTTCAAATTACAGATGCGTGCAACCGTCCGCGAAGTTGCTAGTTATTTTCCTACTGCCATTGTTAGTGGAAGGAGTAGGGATAAGGTAAAATAATCTCAATAATAGTACACTACATGTAGAATTTCTCTTTCTACTTAAAAAATGTTGATGAAAAGGTTTATATAAAATTTTGATTTTTTCCTTTACATGGCCTTCATTCTTTTCCTTTTAAATTATAGGTTTATGATTTTGTGAAATTAAAAAATGTATATTATGCTGGAAGTCATGGATTGGATATATCAACCCCACTAGGGTCATCCAAGTATCAAGATAAGAAGCATCAACAAAAAGCTGTTGATGAAAAGGTTTATATAAAATTTTGTTTCTTCATGTATATATTGTTCACCAAAATTCACATTAACTAGAAATTTATAAGGTTAATTGTAACTAAATGATATTGTCATTGCCATCTCATAATTAATATGCTATATCTTTGTAGGGTAATGAAGCTGTTCTTTTTCATCCAGCAGATGAATTTTTGCCAACAATCAAAGAGGTAGTATTCATATTAATTTGTACCCTTCATAGAAGGTGGATAGAGCTTTGTACCCTTTATGTGTCTTAGTTTATTTGGTAGTTTTGTCATCTCATTTATGTACCAAATAAATAAATAAACAAACTACTAACTTTTGTACTTTAATTAGTTTGATTTTATTTTAATTTTTTCTCTACAAATACTATCTCCATTCCTTATTATAAAAAACAAGTCACTTTTTAGATTCATTGAATAATTAATGTATCTGGTTCATATTATAAACGAAGTACATTTTTTAATTAATGTTTTTCCAATAAAATTTTCTTCTACTCATCAATGTCTTATTAATTTGTTATTTGCAGATATTTAAGATTTTGAAACAAAATATAACAATAATAAATTGCTCTGATGTTGAAGACAATAAGTATTGTGTCACGGTACATTACCGTTGTGTGAAAAAGGAAGAGGTATGAAGATTCCTTCTTCTTCTTTTTTCGATAATTCGAATTTTTATTATAAAAAAAGTCTAAATTTAATATCATATTGATGAAGCTCTATCCACCTTCTATGAAGGCTACAAAGCTCTCATATTATCATTTAAGTTGACAAATATAATCAGAAGAATTGAAAACCTCATGTTTATATAAGTTGCTTCTCAAAATTAGAAGATGATGACATTTTGGATTTAGTTATTTATGCCTCTTGGTATGTATGTGGACCTGTTGGATTGCATTCTTAGATAGATAGATCGTGTGGTCGGGTATAAATCTTTGTATTGGGAGGATTGAGTATTTACTGTACTTATTCTATGTGTGTGGGATGAGTACCTCTTGTACTTTCTCCTTCTCGTTTTATTAATAAAATCTTATTGTTGTTCAAAAAAAAATTATATAGGATGTTGAAGCTCTCAAAGAAATTGTTGAATCAACTATGAAAGCTTACCCTAAATTTCACATAGCAGGAGGAAAGAAGGTACTCAATGGTTCCTTAGTCTTTCTAGTTGTATGTGCTCTTTTTAATATATAAAAAGTTCTATGTGTTTATTTTGGTTTTATTATTGTTTCAAAATAGTATAATAGTTTGTTAGATTCTCTTACAAAAAATTATTAGGAAAAAATTGAATTGGCGATAAAAATTAGTTACGGAGAAATGAATCTTTCTAATATTCTCGTCACTAAATTTAGTAACAGATTTAGATAAAGATTTAATTATTTTCCCGCTCTATATTTATCTCGTTGATTTAATTTTGACAGTGATGAAAAATAATTGTTGGTTTATTAAACTTAACATAAAGTCACCACCCAAAAAAAAATTAACATAAAGTTCAATATTTTTAATTAGGTCATGGAGATACGCCCAAATGTAAAATGGAATAAAGGTCATGCTCTAATGTATTTGCTTGACACTCTTGGATTTGACAAATTTGATGATATTCTACCAATGTATATTGGGGATGATAGTTCAGATGAAGATGCTTTCAAGGTATAAAAGTTAGTTTTGAAGAACAAAAGTTTTTTATTTGAAAACACATATGCACACAAACACAATGCATTAGACACCAACCACTCAACAAAAACCACAATTTCTATATACTACTAGTAGATATTAGAAATTGGTTGAATGGTTGGTTGAATGATTTGGGCCACATATTAGACGCCGTGAGTGCTAATGCCCTCAAAGTATGTTTCTTCTTCTTCTCAGTGCTTCTCTGTTTCTTTTTCTATTTAAACACACTATGTCTTTATATAAGAGAATTTTTATTTTTTAGATTCACAGGAGTTAGTATGTAGTGTCTTTAAATAGAATAAGAAAATAGAATAAGAAACAAAAGAAAAAGTTGTCTTTATATTAAGGACCAAAGTATAATTTTAAATATTCCACTCTACTCTAGGCATTTATACATCACTCATAACAAAAGAAAATATATAGCAATATAGTAAGGTTTTAATTAAGGTGAAGTTGATGATAATGCAATATGCATGCAGGTTATAAGACAAATTGGAGGAGGTTTTCCAATTATTGTTTCTTCAATTGCTAGGGAGACAAATGCTTCATATTCTCTGCGTGACCCTAATGATGTTATGACTTTCTTGATACATCTAGCAAAATGGAAGAAGAACTTGTTGAAGAAAACTAAAAAGGTGTGAAGAGAAAAGGTGAATTAATGATCTAATTTAAGGCTAATTTTGGTCCCTTTTAAAGTTGTCAAATTAGCCTCAAAAATAGAAGAAAAAAAAATTCTAAATACAAGTTGCACTTCAACTTTAGGCCATATCATTAGTAGGTGTAAACTTATTATTCTTCCATCTAAGCCAAGTTTTAGGTTAAGTTCATTGGGTGATTGACAAATTAATATGATTGCTCATTTGTTTGTAAGGATAGTCAAATATCTACTAGTTGTTACTATCTTCATACTAAAGTATAAGTTATTTTAATAAAAAAAATTATATGTTAAATATGATTTTATTATAGGAAGGCAAAAAGTTCTAATTTACTTCTCATTCCTTATGTTTTGATGTTAGAGATAGAATTGCATAGATTAAATTATTTTGTTAATGATCATGTGCATCATATATACATTTTCCCTCACCATTTTTAATAAGAAAAATGATTTGTGATTTGTGAACACCCATGAAGCTATTTTTCAAGCAAAAATTGTTGAGGCGGATAGTATTTTTTAAGTTATTTAGTATGTATCTTGGAAGTGGTTTTTGGCTTTAAAGGGCAAGACTCCTTGTTTATTCAACGAATGGAGTACTAATCATTTAAACTGTATCCTTAGATAACTTCCTTTTTTCGCGGGTTGTGTCTCCTCTTCGGTGCGTTTTCCGTCCGTTTGTTTTAGGCATTTGGGTAGAGTACTTTTTGTACTTATCCTACTCTTTGGATGAAGTACCTCTTGTACTTTGTTTCCATTCTCCTATATATATAATAAATTTGTTTCATCAAAAAAAAAAATCTGAATGTTAGATTTTACTAATCCAAAGAGATTGACAAAATTAATTTTTATCTTGATTTCAATTATACGACATAAATTGAAAAATATAATTTTCATTCCGAAAAATAAATTAAATTTTTTTAAATAAATAATTGTAAAATTTTTAATGAAATAAATAATCTCGTGCTAGATAAGCCGAGATGGCAAGATATGTGTAATTCATCAAAAATATGATTGAATACATATTCTTTTCAATGCTGCAACAGTTGCAACATAGTGATTCACATCAAAATTCATATGAAACTGATATTTCCTAGCTACATTATGTTGTTAATCGATAATTCATCTAGAACTACAAAAGATAGACACAAAAATGGCAACATAGTTGAAATTTTGAAGCATCAAGTCCTAAAATCAAATTATACAGAGCCATTTTAACTCAATAATATTTCTCTCACAAAAGACTGCACTGTCAGAAATTGAATGGTATGAAAAAATAACCTATTTTGAACGTAAACCAGGGACGTTTTTAAGACCCATCTTGCCAAGGACGAGCTTAGGAATAGCTGGAGGACTATCAAGCCCCATGCATCGACTGAACTCGTTTGCAAGCTCCACTAACCTATACTTATCTTTCCCCACCTTCTTGTTAGAGTTGTAGTAACCAAGCCATGCCTGATATGCTGCTTCTTTATTCTTCATCTCCACATTGGATAGAGCCCTTTCCACCTATTAACAATTCAAAATGTTAGTGCATATTTGGAATCACAGCGAGTTTGATGAAATCAGAGTCACGGTGTAACTTTGTTTAGGCTTTTGTCAAAATTGCAGTGGCGCACTGTGATTCTATTAAACTCACATTTAATCTAGTATTGCTCCAGTAATTGTTTTGTTTATCTAAAAACTTGCACAAGCATTAAAAGAAAATTGATAATTGTCTCCATTGTACACCCAAGTAATACCTTTTTCTTGGTGTCAGGATCAACTAAAGGTACTGGAGCTTTCCCAATAGGTAAATCTTTTGCGGTAGCTAAAAAGAACTCTTCCCAAGGAGCTAATAACAGTATGCCTTGCCCTTCTTTTCCTCTTCGCCCCGTTCTACCTAGTCGATGTATATACTGTTCTCTATCAGCCGGTAGGCCAACCTGTTCATTGGACAGATGGAGGAAAGATGAAAATTAAAGGCATTAAATAATTAACATTTGATCAAGTCATAACCAAAAGGTTCCACTTTTAGCAAATGTATGTATTCAGTTTCCTTTACACTTGAAGTGCTAGCTCAGTGGTAAGAGCTTAGCCTTGTAAAATATCCATTAGTGTCACTTTAATTAATAAAAAATTCCCTTTTTCCCAATTTTTTTTTTAAAAACAAATGTATTGTTGAGTTTCGTTTCAAACATGCATAGAAAAGGACATAACTCCATGCAATCCATTATGTGATCGATGCAAGCATGCGGATAATATAGTAGTAGAAGTGAAATAAGGAGGATTTCCACATATATTACCTGTAAAACAAGAGTAACATCCGGATAATCAACTCCACGGGCGGATACATCCGAAGTAACCAGGATGAGACCCTTTGACTTCCGGAATTCATCAGATACTCTGGTTCTATAACTCTGAGGCTTTCTTGAATGGATTTCTCTCACATTTAAATTCAACTCCCCAAGGAGATCAGCAACAAGTCTTGTGACCATAGCAGTTGTGCAGAAAACAAGAACCTGATAAAACAATATCTACATTACATATTCTCCAAAACCATGTAAACATGATGGTAAAAGTAAGACTGTGTTGTCAAATCAAAGTTTATATTCTAAAGAAGCAAAATACTAATTCCATACATGATACTTGTTCAGTTAGTTACCAAGTAACTAACAGAACATAGTGAACGGACAAAGAAAACCCTAAAATACAGTTGGTAGCAGATTAGAAACCAAACCTTATAGTCAACATCATCTGCAATGTGCTCTTTCAGAATAACATAGAGTAGAGGGAAATGCTTTTCTAATGGTGCAACTAAATGCATTTGGCGGACCTGAAATGATCCAAAGCACCATAAATAAATATTGAGAGAAGATGGTATATGATTGCCAGTGCATTTATGCATACATTACTTTGCACATGCATATACACATGTAAGTACTTATGAGTTATTAGCGTGAACTTATAAATAATTACCTGTGAATGTGTATCCTCAGAACCCTCTTGAACTGTATTAATAAATTCAAAATCCCTTTTCAAAGCAACATGACAGACTTGACGCACCTTCACAACAATAATCATACAAGAATAAGCCCAGCGTGCATATCCTATATAAAGCATGAAGCACCACAGCTAAAACGAATATGTCAAAAAGAAAGGTAGACAAACCTCATCCGGAATGGTTGCAGAAAACATAAGTGTTTGTCGTTGTTTAGGGATTGCAGCAATGATTTTCTCAATATCTTTCCGAAAGCCCATGTCTAGTAAATGATCAGCTTCATCAAGCACCAAGGTCTTCACCCCCATAAGCCTAGATGCAAAACCAGCAGTATTTTCAATATGATCTCTAAGCCTTCCAGGTGTAGCAACAAGGATCTGTAGAAAAGGCAAACAAATAATGTTCAGTCTGGATAACTAGTTTGCTATAAGATGATTTCCAAAGCTGGGGCATGAAACCAGATTATGATAGCATGGTTATGATTTAAGCCAATAAAATAAAAGGTGATCATCAGAGTAATTTTTAAAACAGTATTAAACCCTTGAATATATATCTTCTTTCTTGATGTATGTAAAATTAGTTTAAAAAAAAGAGTTCTGACTGATTGTGAAAATAAGTTGTAGATATTTTATGGTCTCCTCCCCCCGGCCCCACATTGCTCGCACAAGAAGAAACACTGCTAGAAGATATCTTCAGTGAGATTTACACTACCCGAAGATATCTTCCTGTAAATATTACACTACTGGAAGGTATATTCCGTGGATGTGGGGGGTGGAGGAGCAATTAGTAATTACCATATGTTATTGTTGAATACAAAAATTGTATCCAACTATCTATAATGGCTGCAAAATATGTCAGGAAGTTTGATTATTTGTCTTATCTAAATGGACAAGGAGCTTTGTGCGGGTACATATGGATGTTCACAAGACCCAAGCCTACATAAATTAATTTTGGTGGCAAAGAAAAAGAACTCACCTGGCAAGGATTTGCTTGCATGCGTTTTTGTTCTAAGGCAAGTCTTGTTCCTCCGATCACAACTTGAACACCTATGGTAGGATGATACTTAAGCAGTTTAGTGGCTTCAGCAGCAGCTTGACAAGCAAGCTCTCGTGTAGGACATATGACAAGAACAAAAATTGGTGGCCGCCTTTGATCACGGTCACTTGGTGGAGACTTCACAACAACTTCAATGGATGGAAGCTGAATAATAAAAATACTTCAGAAGTAAGTACAAACTACTAATCATCACTTACTACAAGCAATAGAAAAATAAATTAGTTTACACGTCAGAGATTTGTGTTGTAACATTGAAACTCTAATAGACTTCATTTTTGCTTTTTTGTGAAGCAATCCCTAATAATATTCTAAACTGTTTGTGATCAACATGGAACATCCTTTAGTACTTCCACTACTAAGGGGGTACTAATGGCTTATAGCAACCCAGCCCCCATGCGTAAAAAAAAAAAACAATAAAAAAATAAACAGAAATTCAGCAAATCACCATAAAATATCAAACAATGAAGACTAATGAATTAAGTAAAGCGATCCTAATCAGTAGATTGCTTATTCCAAAGGTAGCTTCGGTGTTTACTATACCTTTAATTGTCTCTCGCAAAGGAAAAACACAAAGAAACGTGCTAATGGTGATTGATAGAGAGTCCATTAACTACTAATGCACTGAAACAAACACAAATTTAAGAGAATTACCAAAAAGGCTACTGTTTTTCCCGTGCCTGTTTTAGCCTTGGCCAGGACATCCTTACCTAGAATTTAGAAATGTTAATTGGAGTGAGTGCACCATCATAAATAAACTCAAGATATAGGAGAATAATGTCAATAAAACTAGGAAGATGATTCACGTTCAATATTATTAATTACAGTAGGCCGTTGTTTTGAAAACTGATTAATTACATAGTTGTATATGATATATGATAGAAAGAAAAACTTTAATCACAGAGGACAAAAATCCTTAAAACAAGATTGGAAATAAGCTGCCAGGGTACGTTAGTATCAGATGACATCTCTTAGTCTCTTACGAAGTGAAAGAACACAACCACAAAAAAGAATGGCACTATAGCTATGAATTACTGTATTTCTTAAAATTGCCCCATGAGCTCCATGACATGGCCAAGAAAACAACAAACCTGTTAGAATTACTGGAAGTGTTGCCTCCTGCACAACAGTCATTTTCTCATATCCAGCATCCTTGATTCCTTTTAATGATAATGGGGAAACTGAACACTGATCGAATCTGTGGCAACATATCTCAATAATCAACATACAAAATACAAGAGCAATTTATATAACACATAGCAAACTAGAATGAGAAAGGTCAACTAAAGATCGGATTTATGAACCGAACAGCATACAATTATAACCACGAGGCTCACCTTTCTCTCTATATTTATATGCCTATCCTCCCTCATCAGCAATTACACGAGACCCTGACGGTCACATAAAACCCCAAACCCATTTCGAAATTCAATGCAGTAAGAAAGCACGATTTATCCAAACCATTCAACGCCTTAATCAATTATACATATTCCTCCCCTAATCTCCCTTTCCCCCCGGAAAAATTTCCAGTCTAATTACCCAAGAATAAGCTACTTGTATCATGAGTGTGTAACAAAAACAAGTCTTCCCCAAGCTCATAATCTCAATATCAATCATATAAATAACAAGGTCCCATAATCACTGTTGAGTCCAAAACAAAGGGCACCCTCTCATTCCTTTGGTTCTATTTGTTCTATCCAATACCATTATTCAATAGTACCGATTAACCTATAATTTACAATAACAAATAAAGTAAAAACAAATATACAATCACAAACAAAACATCAAACTTTAAGGCAAAGAAACTAGACCCATATAAAAAAAAACTTAATTTATGAGAAAAAACACACACCTAGAATCACTTAAATAAGAATCACTTCCACCAGTTGAAGTGGGTCTAGTAGTCTTTGACAAACCATTTTGCTTACCAAACAAAACACTTCTACTCTTGTTAACTATCTCATCATCATCATCATCACTCTCTTCTTCTACTTCAACATCATCTTCACTAAGAAATTCACCAATACTTCCAGCACCACCACCACCTTTAAATTTCCCTCTTTCAACTACCACCTTATCATCATCATCATCATCACTAAATCTTCTCTTAGAATTCAAATTAGGTTTTCTCTTCCCAAAATTAGAACCCCTACTAACATTAGTATTATTACTCTTTCGTGACCGAAACCCAGCGTCTCTCTGAACCGGTTTAACTGTATTCTCGGCGACGACGCGACCGGTTCGTAAATCATCGACCCAATTACTAAGCTCAGCTTCATCATCAACGAGACTTTTGGAAGCCCTAATTCTGTCAGGTTTAATAGAAAAAGGACGAAACGCAGCGTTGCGAAGTGGAATGTGATGAGAAAATTTGAAGAGAGTTGGAGAATGAAGTTTCATTGGATGGAATTGAAGAAGACGGAGTTGTGATAAGAATAGTTTCATTGAAATGAAGATAGAATAGAATAGAATAGAGAGGTTTTTGAATTGAAGGTAGGGTTTAAGAGTTAAGAAGACACTTGTTTCATTTCATACAACACAACCAAGATATAAGATATTTTCATTTTGTCCTTTAGTCGAAATCGGTCTATTTGTGCGGAATGCAATAATTATTCTTTAGCTGAATTGAAGTCATCTCAAAAGATGGAACAGCTGGTACAGATATTTGTTGCATGTCCAAGGTGAAGATCAGACTACTGACCCTTAGTGAAGAGATAATGAACTCCAACTTTTTATTTTATTCTTTTACGTATTTATATTTTTATTCTAATTTTACATTATGCATAATTCTTTTTGATATGGTAAATTTCAACTGACAAAAATATCAAAATTATTAGATTGAATGTTTATGACTGAAATTTGAACTACAGTCACTTTACTTTTGTATATGTAAATATATCAAAAGTATATTTATGTCTAAACTCTAAAGCAGTTTCTTTTGTCTTATTTATTGTTTTTTGAAAAAAAAAATATTTTAATAGACAAGATTACAATTTAATACTATCACAATTGCATTTTTTAAAAATGAAACTACACCGTTAAAAAAATTTCGATACAAATTAAATGTTAATTGGTTCAATTGTAATTAGCATTGAACTTAATACGAAGAACCACAATTCAATTCCTCACAACTACATTAAAAAAAAAATTGAAACCACTTAATGTGACTCCGAACCAGATTAAATCGGTAAGTCCCGTGAGCGTAGCTCAGTTGGTAGGACATTGCATTTTATATGCAGGGGACCGGGGTTCGAACCCTGGTCATCCCACTTATCCACATTATTGATGGATTTTCTAGCCGCTAGGCTACTTGACAAAAAAAAAAAAAATGAGTAATGAAACGGCTAGGTGTCATAGGTGTGGACTAATTTGGCGGTTGAGTAAAAAAAATACCTAACCCTTAAAAAAAAATTAGGTATAAGAAGTGAGTTAAGTTAGAAAATCGAGTCTTCTCTCTCTCTCTCTCGCTTACTACCACCGCCACTTTTTACAAGTGCGGCCGAAACCATGACCCCTGCTGCCCAGAGTGTGGCGGCCGACAATAACGGTGGTTTCCGGTCACGGAAGGAGAAGAAGAAGAACAAGAACAAAAATAAGAATAAGAATGTTGATACTGTTTCTTCATTGGGTAAAAGAAAAGGTGGTGATGATGTTGATGAACTGAGAAAGGAAAAACCTAATAAGAAGTCAAAAACAAAATCTCAGTTGAAGTTAAGTAGTAGTGATAATGATGATAATAATAAAGTTGTAGCAGTTCAAAATGGTGCTGCAATTGTTGGAGGAACTGATTCTTATTTAAGCGATTCCAGGTGTGTGTGTGTCTGTGTGGTTGTTATGATATGTGCTTATGTATAAGCTTACATAAGCTATTTCTATTGTGTGTATGATATAAGTTGTTTTCATAAGTTGTTTTTATAAGATTTATGACAGTAGATAAGCTCAAATAAGTCGCTGCAAAATTGCCCTAGTTATACCTAATATCTAGTATAATTAGTTAGAAATAGAATAGGTTAGGTTTACCACAACATGATTAGGACAGAAATTAGAAAGTAGTAACAATTTATAAGTTATAAAATGTACGGATGGTTAGTTAGGATAATGCATACTTTCTTACTGTCTTGAATTTCGAAATTCGTGTGGGGTTTTGTGTGACCTTCGCGGTGTCTTGTAATTGTAAAGGATGGAAGATAGGCATATAACTAATATAAGAGTGAAAGGTGAGCCTTATGCTTATACATACTACTTGTTGTTCGGTTCACCTTTCATAAATCTGATTTTGAGGTATGATGCCACAGATTTGACCGGTGTTCAGTCTCTCCACTGTCATTGAAAGGTATCAAGGATGCTGGATATGAGAAAATGACCATTGTTCAGGAGGCAACACTTCCGGTAATTCTAAAAGGTTTGTTCTTTTTCTTGTCCATGGTCAACGTTGAACAATCTTCCAGTAACTATAGCTACTAGACAGTGTCATGTTTTGTGGTTGTGTTCGTCTATTGTGTAAGAGATTAGCTTTTCATCACAACTGGTTAATCTAATTGATAATACTAAGCAAAAAAGTATCTTCTTCCTGATTTTATTGACATTATTCTCATATATCTTCAGTTTATTTATGATGGTGCACTTACCCCAATTAACATTTCTAGGTAAGGATGTCCTGGCCAAGGCTAAAACAGGAACCGGAAAAACAGTAGCCTTTTTGGTACGTCTCCTTATTTGTGTTTGTTTGAATGCATTGGTAGTTATTGTCCTCTCTTTCATAATCATTAGCACTTTTCTTCATATTTTTTCTTATGAGTGCCCATTAAACTAAGTTACCACAATCGAGTAAACACCTAAGCTACCTTTTGAATAAGCAATCTACTTAATTGTATCTCCTTATTTAATTCATTGGTCTTCAATCTTCACTGGTTCATATATTTTAATACGAAAAGCGGAAATTCTGTTTCTCTATTTTATTTTGTTTTTCTGGCATCGGGACTGCTATAAGGCGCCAGGGCCCATTTTTTGTTTTACTTGTTTGCAGTGGAAGTATTACAGGAATGTTCCATGTTGATCACAAATTATTTTAACACACTTTAGAATATTAATCGAGCATGACTTGCAAAAGACTGTTTGAGTTTCGATGTAACAACACAAACCATTGATGTTGAAACTAATTGGATGTTCTATTTTAGTAGTTTGTAATTACAGTTTCAATGTTACAACACAAATCTCTGATGTGTAAACTAGTTTATTGTTCCATTGCTTATGCAGTAATTGATGATTAGTAGTTTGTACTTACATTTGAAGTATTTTTATTATTCAGCTTCCATCAATTGAAGCTGTTGTGAAGTCTCCACCAAGTCATCGTGATCAAAGCCATAAACCGATTCTTGTTCTTGTCATATGCCCAACACGAGAGCTTGCATGTCAAGCTGCTGCAGAAGCCACTAAACTGCTTAAGTATCATACCTTTGGTGCTCAAGTTGTGATTGGAGGAACAAATCTTAGTGTAGAACAGAAACGAATTCGAAAAGATCCGTGCCATGTGAGCTCTTTTTCTTCACCACATAAATTTCCTTTTATGTAGGCCTAATCCTTGTGCATTGCCATATAACATATATAAAACAATAAGACAAATAGTCAAACAAATGAAATGATTCTGAACTATTCCTACGCTACTAAACTTCCTAACATAAAAATGCATTACTAGTCTACAGCTTGTTTTCATAATCATTCAGAACTCATATTTCTACATCTAATTTTGAATACATCAAGAAAGAAGAGAAACACATTGATACGTTCAAGGGTTTAATCCTGTTTTAAAAAATTACTCTATGAAGATCATCTTTTATTTTCATGGTTTCAACATGAACCGTGCTTTATTAATCTGGTTTCATGCCACCTTTGGCAAATCATCATCTTAGATCAAATTAGTTTTCAAGAATCCAGACTGAACTTTATTTGTTTCCTTTTTGTACAGATCCTTGTTGCTACACCTGGAAGGCTTAGAGATCACATTGATAATACTGTTGGTTTTGTATCTAGGCTTACGGGGGTTAAGACCTTGGTGCTTGATGAAGCTGATCATCTACTAGACATGGGATTTCGCAAAGATATTGAGAAAATAATTGCTGCTGTTCCTAAACAACGACAAACACTTATGTTTTCTGCAACCATTCCAAACGCGGTTTGTCTTTCTTTCTTTCTTTCTTTTTGTCCTTTTTCTTTTTAGTTGTGGTGCTTCATGCTTTATTAAAATATGCATATTGGGCTTAATCTCGTATGATTATTGTTGTGTAGGTGCATGAAGTCTGTAAAATTGCTTTGAGAAAGGATTTTGAATTTATTAATACGGTTCAGGAGGGTGCTGAGGAGACACATTCAAAGGTAATTGTTAATAATTTCATGCTAATGACTTGTGACTAGTTAGATACTTACATGTACTTGAATGATTTGATTTGAATTACTTGAGAGAAATTACTTTCATCACTGTTATTAATAACCAAGTAATTACAATCAAATCCAGTAATTATAGGGATGAAAACCAACAAACCTAGTCTATAGAGATATTTACATTGCGGAATATAATTCAAATCGTTTACATATCTTAAAACTCCCCCTCAAGCTGGTGCATCTACGTCATATGTGTCAAGCTTGTTACTTAGACAACTCTTTGGATGTCTGAGAGAGACTCGGCACAGATATCAGCCAACTGATCATTAGTGGTTGCTCCTTATAGACTTCACCAGCAAAGTCACCACGCAAGCGTGCATTTTTGTATCTCTAAGTATGAAAAGGCGAACTATGCATAGCTGCCAAAAAATAGATGAATTGATGCCATCTTCTCAATTGGAGAAAAGTTGTCGCCATAATCCAAGCCAAAAATAAGAGTAAAGACTTTATATCAAAGGATCAATCTGACCATCTGGATTCTGGGCCTAACTTGATTGTGAATATTCATCGACAGCCAATAATAAATTTCTCCTGAGGGGAGGGCACAAACAAGAGTCCACTTCTTGTTAGAGTCTAGAGTTGCCATAATGCCATCTCATCAATCACAGTCTGTCTTCATCTTGGATGAGAAAGTGTTTCCTGTAAAGTTTAGGGATGAACAGAGGAAATAACATACGCAAATGCACAATGGGATCGGGAAAGGGAATGATAGCTCGAAATAACATAAATGGGATTAGGGTTACTTTTAGAACAAATATCTTTTAAAGGGCTAATGCCCACAGTTTGGGCTGAAGTAGGTTGAGAGATTGGAACAGGAGATCTATCGCCGGTCTCTTTAATGACAACTTCCTCCATTAGAGCAAGACAAGGATGGCATTAAAAAGTCAGAACAGTCGAAGTGGCATTGCAATCGGACCTCTACAAGGAGGCATGTGAATCTTATGCACTTGTGAAATGTTGCGGTTGGGCTGCGATTACAGGCGCTTGGACAGCTGTTTGGCGACTGCTGACGGGTTCTGAGTGATCGGCATCAAGCAAGACCTATGGTGACTGAGGCACGGTCGCCGTATGTGGCGGTCTGACGCTGGTAGCAGTAGTCCGACTTGGTTCTTTAAGGACAGAATGTCGGCACTTACTGCTGTTGAAAACCCTAACAAGACTGATAAAAATAAACTATAGAGCTTACCAAATTGATTTGAATTGCTTGGGAGAAATTAAGAACCATTAAACACAATCTATAGAGATGTTTGCAATAACATGATATAGTTCAAATCAGATACATGTTTTCTAACTAACACATGTATATGCATGTGTGAGGTAATTCATGCACATGTGCACTAGGCAGCAAATAAAGTCTTTTTATGATCTTTATTTATGGGTCTTTGGGTTATTTCAGGTCTGCCAGACACATTTAATTGCCCCACTAGACAAACATTTCTCCTTACTCTATGTTATTCTGAAGGAGCACGTTGCCGTTGATGTTGACTATAAGGTTTGCTTTCGAAATCTGAAAACAACTGTATTTTAGGTTTTTCTTTGTTCACTTCTTTCACTATGACACATATAACATGGTACATAACACAAAAAACCTTATTTTGATCAGTTTTTTACTTGCTTAGATTGTAATCTGTGATTTGACAACACAGTTTTACTTTTAGCATCATGTTTCACATGTTTTTGGAGGATACCTAATTTAGCTATTGGTTTATCAGGTTATTGTTTTCTGCACAACTGCTATGGTCACAAAACTTGTTGCTGATCTTCTTGGGAAGTTGAACTTGAATGTGAGAGAAATCCATTCAAGAAAGCCTCAGAGTTATAGAACTAGAGTTTCTGATGAATTCCGAAAGTCAAAGGGTCTCATCCTGGTTACTTCGGATGTATCCGCACGTGGAGTTGATTATCCAGATGTCAGTCTTGTTGTGCAGGTAATACACGTGGAACTCCTTGTTTCACTTCTACTATTATATCATCAGCAATGCATGCTCGTGCCCATTGCATAATAGATTGCATGGATATATTTCTTGTTTATACTTCATTGCTTGTTTGAAAGGAACTCAATACATCCAATTGCTAAAAGGGCAACTCCTTTTGGTTATGATTTAATCAAATATTAATTATTTAATGCTTTCAATTTTTCCTCCGTTTGTCAAATTAACAGATTGGCCTACCAGCTGATAAACAACAGTACATACATCGACTTGGTAGAACGGGGAGAAAAGGAAAAGAAGGGCAAGGCATACTGCTACTAGCTCCTTGGGAAGAGTTCTTTTTAGATTCCGCAAAAGATTTGCCTATTGGGAAAGCTCCAGTACCTTCAGTTGATCCTGTCACTAACAAAAAGGTATTACTTGGATAGACAAGGAAGCCAATTCTTTATTTTCTTTCAATGGTTTGGCGATTTTTTAGACAAACAAACCAATTTGTGGAGCAATACTAGATTTGTGGTGAGTTCAGTAGAGTCAGTGTGCCACTGCAATATTGACAACAAAAGCTACGCTTTTGAAGCATCAGCGAAATTACAGTGTGACTGTGATTTCATCAAACTCACCGAGATTCCAAGCATGATCTAACATTTTGAATTGTTAATAGGTGGAAAGGGCTCTATCCAATGTGGAGATGAAGAATAAAGAAGCAGCATATCAGGCATGGCTTGGTTACTACAACTCTAACAAGAAAGTGGGGAAAGATAAGCGAAGGTTAGTGGAGCTTGCAAACGAGTTCAGTCGAAGCATGGGGCTTGATGACCCTCCAGTTGTTGCTACGCGTATCCTTGTCAAGATGGGTCTTAAAAATGTCCCTGGTTTACGTTCCAAATAGGTTATATACTCATTCCATTCAATTTTTGATAACTCACAGTCTTGTGAAAGAGAGAAATATTCTTGAATTGAAATGCATTCTTATAAGTTGATTTGAAGACTTGGAACATCTAAGTTTCAATTATTATGTTACCAATTTTCGTGTATGTTTTGTACTTCCAATGAATTGTATTAAGGAAACTTCAGTTCCATTTTTGAGTTTATGGAGCGGTCCAAAACCGTTGCTTAAAGCTATAAACTGTGCCTAAAACTTCAGGCGACGGTTCCGCCACGGTTTTGTTGGTGTACTCTATTTTTGCTTTATTATTTTTTATGATGGCTATTTATATATGTAATATATTATGATTATGATATTTAACATCAATGATTTCTTATTCTAGGGGATTATTATTTGTAATTAACAATTTCCAAGACTTTGAATAGTACTGTATTACTATCGACTCATGTTTGTGCCTTTGTTTAGCTGATAGGAAAGTTTTATATTTTGTTCTTTAATTTGCATCTATACTCGGTTCCAACCAAGCCAATATATGAGAATTTTTTTTTAAGTTTAATTCACTCTAATGCAATAGTTGAAATCCTGCCATTGGATTTGGAATATTGCGTGCATGTTTTAGATTTACAGTGATAGAAGACGTGTAACTAGTTACAGAACAGATGGTGCAAGAGTATATTTGAGATGGTTCACACTAGAAAAAACATATCTAGATGGTGATGATAAAGCAACATTACAAAGTTTAATTGAATTCCATATATATATATCCCTAACTTGAAATTTTGCTACATATCTAGAGAGTTGAATTGTCTGGCTGATCAGTTAGCGAAACTGGCAAAAGATTTCACCAACGATAACAGAATAATTTTTTAATACAGTCCATCGAATAATGCTGAGGAGTTTGAAAAACTTCTTCATGTTGATTCAAACCCGAAATGGATAAGACGGAAGAAGAAATTATTGTTATACCATGGATATCTTTTTCACTAGGTATGAAGAATCAAAATGAGTTCAAATAGCAAAAGAATACAAATGTGAAAGAAAGAGCTTTTTTTTTTTATCAAGCAACATAATACATTTTATTTAAAAAAATAACAACAAAATACAATCAATCTTCAAAACTACAAGTAATTTGAGGCGTTTAATATATACCTCAAATAAATCAATTCCTTCATGTCCAATGGGGCTCCTGCCTTTATATGTACACACCAACAGCCCAACCAAGAGATAAGAGCTAGCCAAATGCAGAGTTTCAAAACATTTTGGGTCACAAGATTAAGGAACATCATGTTAGGTTTTCATATCACGGGCGCGGAGTTGAAACTTATGAATCATCACTGACACGGCACCAAACATATAGGCATTGATAATAATTTGAGGAAATGGAACAGATTGTACGTAATCACAAGTGTCGGTGTTATATCAGTGTCTGACACAGACACATGTCAAACACCCTAACACACCTTTTATGCAAAGTTTCGGTGCTACATAGGTTAAAGCACCAAAAGAAGGTTACTCTGCCTGCTTTGCTTAGCTGCGTATAGTGAATGAACTTGAACCGGCATTTTTTCCTTAAAAGTATGAAGACTGATCATGAAGTACATTCAAATGTGCCAATACTCTAGCTGACATGGATCTAACTTTACCATTACTCCTCTGAGTTAAGTCAACTAGAGGCATTTGAGCTGAGACTCCATACATTTGTTTGAATTCTGCTAGCTGAAAAATCCTTTCTAAAGCTTGTAGAGACTTTTCTTGCAACTCAAGAGAGGAAGAACTAAGAAATTTTATTATTAATGGTATTGCATTTGCTTTTGCAAGCACTTTACCACCACTCTCTATTCTTTCACCTTCAATCAATGTTAATAAAGCATCCAAAGAAGCCTCGCAAACTCCATAATCAGATTCTCCGAGATTCCTTGTTAGTGGTCCAATGGCTGCAGCTGCCAAAAGGCAAAATGAGGACTTAACAGTGCATATTCCTCCATGAACTTTGCAGCCAATTTCTTTTGGAGCTGAGAAACAACATAGTAATCCTTTTTGCTTCGGAATTGGTCTGCTGAGCTTAACCGAGCTTTTAGAAAATTCAGCAAGACACATCGCCGCACGTTGTTTTGTCAAGGTTGTTCCACTTTCGAGCAACTGCACTAAAACAGTTATCATTCCAGTTTCAGCTGCAATTTTTTGCCATTCCAAGTTTGTTGGGACTGCAAAACGACGTAAAGCACTGATTGCTTTCTCCACCAAGTTACTCTTTTGAAGATCTCTGTCTCTACCATCTTGAACATATTTATAAATGATTGGAAGTACACCAGCATCCAGAATCCATTGAGTTATCTGATCAATTTCTGGAAGATTGCATATTATTTCCATAGCAGAAAGTATTTCCTCTTCATCAGACGAAGATTCTAGGATATGAAGTAAAGTATTGATGCATTTCTGATCAACATTTTCTAGTATGATGGATTCATCACAGCTCTCTACCAAGCATGAGAACAACTTCACAGCACTTGCTCTTAGATTGAGATTCTCATTCTCACACAACCTAACTAATTCTGGTATAGCCAAGCACTGTTCATACATAATTGGACTCATTTAGTTATACAATATATTGACATAAACAAAACATAAAAGTAGTTTCATCATTAGAAACACGAGTGATGGAATTATAGAATATTAGAAAGTGAACTCAAAGCCAAGCATTGGAAATTTAGGGTGTGTTTGTTTGAGATTAAAATAAAATAGATTTTTTTTTAAAAAAAAACTATTTTTAAAAAATAGATTTATTTTGTAGAGATTTTGAAAAAATCTAAAGTTGTTTTGTGTTTTTTTACAATTATAAAAATCATTTTTCAGAACAAACACGTGGTCCTTGTTTTTAAAAAAAAATATTTTGAGAGAATCAATTAGAAATAGCTTTTCATTTTGGACTCAAAAATGATTTTTTTAACAAAATGATTTTTATGAAAATCTGAAACAAACACATCAAAAATAAAAAAAGTGAATTTTGAGTCCAAAAAATAGATTTTTTCTTGAAAAAATCTCAAACAAACGGAGCCTTAGTCCTCAAAACAACATATATTAGTATAGGCACAGGGCAAGGACTAAGGATTAGCAAATGTTTGGTGCTAAATGATCTGGTAAAAATAGTCTCTGATTTTTGTGAATTGGCAAATATATTTGTGAAATTGTAAATTTTCAGTCAAAATAGCCATTTTGTTAACTTTTATCATCGGGGCTAGGACGCAACATATTAACTGAATACGAAATTTAGGTCTCTTGAAGACTAATTTGTCAGTAATTAGTATTCGAAGAATTGCAACTACCGACAAAATTGTTCCTATGATTACCAAAATTTCATAGGAAGATTAGTCCCAAGTGAGATAAATGGCAATGTAACATTTCCAGTCAACGAGCCGCATCATAGCCTGGGACAGAAGTTAACAGAAGGACTATTTTGAATTGCATATTACAATTTTGACAAATGTTTACAATTTATAGGATCAGTTTGCATATTCACTCAAAAGCTATTTAAATTTTATACATTTTGTAAATCCACTTAACTTCAGTAAGATTCATACCTGATTTAACTTGGTTCTGATATGTGAAGATGAGGGTGACTGACACAAGACATAAAAGGTCTGGATAATGTTTTGTTGCACACCAGGTTGTGTCACACTGACAAGAGGGAAAAGGTTAAAAATATCATCATCAGAATCTAGTAATAAAACTGGTGTTTGAGCATCTTGAGAGATAGTTGATACAGCGAGTTGCATAACTATGGCTGCTACGTCTTCCCATAAACTCGACGTATGTATGCTATGGTGGAAAAGGAGGTCAAGCAACGGTCGCACGGCCCCTTGTCGAATCATTTCAAGTCCATTTTTCTTTAAACTAGATAGATTCCTCAGAGCTTTTGTGGCCACTTTTTTCATCTGAAGATCATTATGTAAGAACAAGTGAAGAAGTGGAGCTAATACGCCACCATCAAACAAGGACTCCTTATTGTGGTCAGTTAACTCCATTTCTGCTAAAGTGTTGGCCATAATCCTCTTTACATCATCTGCTCCTGCACAGATCATGAGAGAGAAACAGGTTATGATTAACTAGAAATGGAACACTAATACACTGACTCGACTAATGTAGGTAAAAGATTAAACAAACCTGTGGAGAGACGCTGCAGTAAATGCTTGAAATAATTTGCCTTTGCCATCAGTATAACATTCTGATCAGAGTACGAAAGATTATCCAATAGCTCAGTTGCATCTGTAGCAGCTTGATTGTCATCTCCATTAGACATAGTCACCAATAGCAGTATGCAACCTTGAACTTTTCCAATATGTTCTCGAGCCAAATCATATTTGGACAATTCAAGCAGTAATGCTACTGCTAACTTTCTTTCCTCCTGACGCCTTCCAAGAGAATGGACGATCGATTCAATTGCATTATCAACCGTTACAATTCTTTCCTGCAGATAAGAAACTTTAGTCTTTGAATGTGTAAACTAGTACGTATTAAAATAGAAACTGTATAAAGTATTCACTTAAGTACCTTAGCTTCTTCATTATCCTTTGCTAGAATGCAAAGGATGGCAAGGGCATGATTTCTTATATCGCGGTTTCGCGAACCGAGAATTTGAATAAGAACTAGTATGTAATCCTCAAGCAACAACCATTCCTTGTGTTGCTCTCTCTGCTCACACAAATCTTGAAGAGTTTTTAGACAATTAATCACTTCATCATCATCTCCAAACTGATGTATTTTTTCTTTTAATGTCGCAATTGTAATCATTGTGTTTCTATCCTTCCATTCTTCTATGGATTGTTTCAAAGTTTTGTTAGGTCTCAAAACTGATGTATCTAAGGGAACCATTGTCATAGGACACAACTTATTTCCTTCTTCAAACCACTTCTCAATTGCACTTCTCTCAAATGTTTGATCTGATGAAGTTTCAACAGGTTCCATCATAACATCATGTGTGATAGGGCAATAAAATGACCGTAAAGGCTCCAAGGTTCGACTACCTAAAGATTGTCGTTTTGCAAAGTATTTCAGTTTCCTTTCCCTCGGTGATGAGGCTGCATCAGCTCTTTCAAGCAAAGCAATGATCTGATCCATTTGCATAGCTTCAGCCTTTTTCTTATCAAGGCGAGCATTTTCAATTTCTTTCTTAAACTCTTCAAGTTCAACCTTCATTGTTGACTTTTCATTTGTAACTCCAACAGCTTCAGCAATGAGAGTCATTAAATTATTCGCATAAGTACGATCGACATTGTTTTCCCTTATTCCTGACTCAATTTTCTCTAAAATTTCCTCTTCTGCTACAGCAGCCTTAAATCCAGCTTTCTCCATATTATCACAAATCTTTCCAATTTCATCCAATATTCTGGCCGAAAGACCTGATGTAGCCAAAGGAAGAAGACCGAGCGCCTTGCTTAGCTCCTTCGTGTGATTTTCTAACTTCCTTACAATCGACCTACAATTCATTAACAGATAAAACTTGCTCTTCTTACTACATTCTTGAGCCAATAGCTTTGCAGCTTTCGTTTCGCGATTCAAAATATCAATGGCATGGTTGAATGTCTCAGAATCACTCACTTTTTCTTTCCTCAATTCTTTTAAAACCGGCATGATTCTTTCCAAATAAGCACCAAGTTCCTCAAAACTATCCTTCTCCAAAAGCACATCACTAGCACAAAATAGGAACTCACTAATGGTATCTATGATTTGGGAAATCGCAGTTGTGGTAGGACCAGAAGTAAACAAATCTACAACCATCATCTTGCAATGCAGTTCAGCAATAAAGGAAATAACAACCCTTTTCTTCCCATTAATCAATAACACTAAGTCACCAACAAATGCTAGCAAATGGGTTGCAATTTACAGAAATTGCCAAAGTCTTCTCGTCAACGAATTCTTCAACAACAATCTTAATTCAAACACAGGTGACTAAATCTGATAACAACATATAAAACAAAAACAGAAAGCCTTTATCAGATTCATATACCAAATTTTTTCCTACACAGAACTGATACTAAATTACTATCATAAGTTTCTGGACATTCAATGTCTCCAAAATTTTCATCAAAACATCATTGAAACAATATATCAAACACAAAACAAGCATAAACTTACTTTATCAAAAACTCATCTTAATCAATGAAAATGAGACATAAAAAAAGCTTCTTTCATACTTAAAACAAGAAATAGCTTCAATTTGGAAAGACCCTATTGACATATTCATTGAAATCAAACAAAGGAAGACTCAAAAGTCAACAAATACCTGAGAAAGACTTATAGAGACATAAAAAGCCATGAAATTTGAGAACCCCTTTTGAGCAAAAGAAACTTTATGTATTATTCCTACAAAAAAACAAAGATCTTAGCACAAAATAAAGAGCTTTATAACAATGATTCAATTTTGAAGAAAAGTTCAATTTGGAAAGTGGTTTTTTTATTTTGGAGTCTTTGTTTTTTTCTTTCTTCTATCCACACTTGTGTTTCCAAGTGTAGTAGAGGAATTTTCCTTCCCATGTTTTTGTTTTTGAGACTTTGACTTGGTAGAGAGAGGAAAATTATTCATAGTTTTGAAAATTCAAAGAAAATAGAACATAACAGAAAATGAAAATGATGTCAGTAAATCTATGTCGACTGTACAATGATTAGTTGTTACACTTGTTTGTGTCAATTTTTGTTTTAGTAAATTTGTTTATCATAGTTTATAAATAAATGTTTTAAATAGTTATTTGAAAATAATAAAATTATTAATTTATATGAGTACATAATTTGCATAAGGAGTTTATTTAAAAAAATTTCTAACTCGTTTGCGATAATTAGAATTTTTTTTTTGACGTAAAAGTACTTATAGCATTTCATTAATCAAAATATGTTCAATAGAATTTTTGTCTTTATAATAAGCGTCTCAATGTATTTTTGCGGATTATGTTTTTTGGATCTATTGTTAGACTACTTTTTGAGTCGACAATAAAATATCTAATTATTTTTCTAATAAAATTGAAACATCTTTTAAAAAATAACTTCGAAAATAAAATTTTAATTTTTTTTTCTCGATAAAATCTTCTTTTTTTTGGTACAATCTCAATAAAGACTTCATGAATCCAACTCTGTAAAGACTAAGTTGGTTGGTGGAGTTTATTTAATTCTAAGTGGACTTTTTTTTTTCCAAAAATTTGCTATATTGGTTTTTTTTTACAAGAGTTTTTCTTTTTGTAAATAAAGTAAACTATGACTGTACCAAAAAAAAAAGTAAACTATGACAGCTTCAACCGACCATACTTAATAAAATAACTGTTTATTGTCTAAATTAATTTTCCAATGGGAATACTAAGTCCAATTGTGTGGAATATTTATACACCAATGAGAATGCACCAAAGACAATTTCTTTTTGGTATGATGATTAGGATGTTGACAAAAAAAATACTCTAACAGAATTAATATTCACAACTGTGAAGTTTACACAGTTTTTCATCCTAGTAGATCTTACATGTTGAATTGAGATTGGATAATATAGATTTGCCGCAATAAATTTGCACACAAATGAGTTTAGTTTATTTAATTGGACATTGTATTATATATGTAGAGACAAGAGTTCGAACTTTCATCATCCAACTTATATCTACTTTAAAGTAAAATTTCTAATTATTAAACTATTTAACAAAAAATAAATAATTTTTTTTGAATGTACGTTAATTATAGATTAAACAATTTTTATGTGATATTGTATAAAAATTGTGTATTTACGATTGAAAATGACTAGTAAAAGACCCGTACATTCGTACGGGTCGCGTAATATTACCGTAATTATATAAAAATAAATTATATTGATAATAATGTAAAATATTTAAAGATAGTAAATGAAAATTATTAATATTACTATAATTTTTCTATTAAATTAATTAATCAGTAAAAAATTGTTAAGTATTAACAACGTGCCCGTTGCATATTTTACTTACCTATGTCTGTGAAATCGATATTATAACTACTGGTTTGAGATGCTTAAAAATATGTACCGATATGAAAAAGTTAATATAATAAAATTTAAAAAACTCATTATTATATTTTTAAAATATCAACATTAATATATTGTTTATGTTAATTATATCATTATTTTATATGCAAAACACAGTTATATGCTACCACTGTGCCTGTTGTAGGTTTTATATGTACCATAATGAAATGCATAAAAAATATACTAATATGAGAAAGTAGAAAGTCAATATGATAAAAAATTTAAAATGCATTACATGTGGGACTAAAACTGAGTGCATGATTATTATTTAACATTTTTACAAATTTTAAGATTTTCTCAATGAAATGAGATTCAAAAATAATAGGATTTTCTCTATGAAATATTTATTTATTTTATATGTGGAAAGTTGTTTAAATATTATCTCGTGCCTGTTAAATAATATATATATTTCTTAGTGACAAAAAATTATCCTGTAATTTTTATACATTAATGGAAAATAAACATTTGTCACATTTTTATTTATTTATCAATGATGAATACGTGTACCGTATTTTTATTTTTAATTAATATCGACCAATGCACAATTTTATAAATTCAAATCAAGAGATCTCCGAGTTAAGACTAACCGTAAATCACAATGATAGTATGTTATTAAAATAAATCTCAATAAAATGTTGAATATTCTTCAATGACAGTAAAAATACGAAGTAGATAATAGAAATAAAAATAGATAATAAATATAAAGATGTAAAATATATTTATAAAAAAGAGAAAATAAAATTTTGTATTAAATTAGATTAAAAGAGAGATGATTTAAATTTTAAATATTGAATGCATACGCACGGGTCTGTTAATTATTAATAGATAAATTAAGTAAGTTAATATAATAAAAATTATGAATATTATTTAAATATTAATATTAAAATCTTATTTTTATAAATACCCGTATCAATACCAGTAATATTTTTATAAATATTTGGTAACATCTTATTTTATATGCAAAAATCCGTTAAAGTATTTGCACCGCACCCGTTATATATATATATATATATATATAATTTGTTATGTCTCATATGTTTTTATCAGTGCTAAATATTTATTCCGTATTAGTTTTATATTTGAGTCACATATATTTTTCCAATTTTTGTGTGTTTATAGCTGTTGAAAGCCGTTTAAATATTATTATGTGCCCGTTGAAGATTTTATCTATTTATATCTTTGCATCGTACTCATTGTAGATTTTATGTATTTAGATTTACATAAACAAATTGGTGTGTTCTAGTAGTATAAAGTCGATGTGGAAAATTTAAAAACTCAGGAGTATTTTTTTTTGACAATAGGAATATTTTTAAAATATCAATATTATTGTAATATTTCTATAAACAAAATTCAATGTCATATTTTTATATTGGTGTTATGCTCATGGTTCAAGTAGTATGATAATAGGTCATAGAATTATTTTCCTTTAAGGTGAACAACACTCTAGTATATCTGTTCCATAAAGCCTTACCAAAAAAATCTGTTCCATAAACAAAGTGCATTGTCATATTTTTTATAATAATTTATTTTTTAAAAAAAAATATATTTTAAAATAATTTTACCTATAAGATATTGGTACCCAACAATGTAATTTGGTACCTTAGAATTTTCTTTTCTCTAACAAAATTAATTTAACTAATTTTATATTTAATTAGAGAATATTCATAAATATAAATATATACTACTACTATATTTATCAAATAATTAATATAATTAAATTATGTTAGCATATTCTCAGATAAAAATTATTTAATAAATTTAAAAAAATGATTTTTATTTATAAATTTGACAGAAAGGAAGTATTGTACTTCATAAAATCTACAACGACTTTATGATACGCAGTGATATATTTAGAAAAATAAAACATAATAATAATTGGAAGTATGTTTTTTTTTTTGTATTTTATTTGAAAAAAGTTGTATGAAAAGATGTAAAAATAATTTTATTAGTCATTGGTTATGAAAAAAATAAGAGAAAGAACAAATTTTTCTTAAAAATATAAATGTTTGTATTTTTTCTTATATTGTGAAAAAAAAAAGTATATTTTATTTTCTTATTTCGGAATGGAGGTAGAATATTGGTGTTACATACCAATGCATCAATGACTTATTATAACTCTAGTACTGAACACTATTTTGGCAAGTCCTGAACACTATTTTGGCAATAATGAAAAAAAAATGATTACCAATGACCCTTTAGTTACTGGTATAAGCGTGCTTTGATTTTTGGAATTGAGAATTTACTTCTAACTAAAGCATACATGCATGATGCACCAATGAGTTAGTCTTGGAAATCAAAATTAGACAAAAAAAATAGATTATTGAATTATTTAATAATTGACCATCTATTTATCAAATGAAAATGACTAAAAAGGACATGAAAATTGTTGTTTCATTGGACTAACTAATGGCATTAATGTAAAAATTATGGTAATCAAAATTCTTATATTAGAAGTAGATAAGGGATGACCTTGAGCAAGTGCAATCAAAGCATCTCTCAAAATTTGAATGCCAACATTTTTCACAATTATTTCTATTTTATTTATTTATACATCTATTACTTGTTGTTTGTACTCTTTGGTTTGAGGGTCCAATTCACTTTAGATCTTGATGATTAATTTTCATCGGAGAACATGTGAGACACGTAAAGTATTTTTTTTTTCTTTCAACCAAATTATTTCCATCCACGTGATCCGAGTATCAAATCATTGATCACATATTTAAATGACCTAAAATCCTTACCACTTTGACCAATTCATTATTGATTCAATCCCTTACAATTTAATTAATTAAAGTAGTTTTTCATTTTTTTTGTGTTCATTTAACAAAAATATAACATTTTGAAATAATGTCTAAATTCAAATTTCAATTTTTTTATTAAGGATCCAATTTATAATACTAGAACAAAACTGCTCAATCGATAGAAACATCACAATATGAAAGAGTTTGGAAATTAATTTAAACTTAAAATTTATCATTTTTTTATAAAACCTAAAATTTATCATTGATTCACACTTTAAAATACAAAATTTTAATCACTAAACTATTTGATCAATTATAAAAGAGCAATTTAGATTTAAGCCCTCCTAATAATAATAAAAATATATAAAAGGTCAAAACCTTCAAAATATATAAAAGAACAAAACCTTCAAAGTATTTGGCACATACCTAAAGAAAGAATATAATATGTCCCTAAATTTGACAGGAAACAACTTTCTCCACTTTTCATATATTTCTAACAAGTTACTACATTCAATCATTCATATATAGGATAGGATATAGGATGTGGAGAAATAGAAAACAACTCCAGTTGTAAAATATCAATCACTACTTATGGCTCATTACATTGAAGAAATACAGTCATTAATTCTAGTAATACATAATTGACGCTTGATATAAGCATCACAAATCCGTTGTAGTCTAGTTGGTCAGGATACTCGGCTCTCACCCGAGAGACCCGGGTTCAAGTCCCGGCAACGGAAATTTAACGTTTTTTCATTCATTAGTTCAATTTTAGATATCGATTTTTTAAATTTAAGTCTAATAATATAATAATAATAAAAGTGAGAACCAGACAGGACCCCGCAACTTGTTTGCATATCAATCACATTTTGGTCTGTCTTGTCTTATTCAATTTTTTTTTACTAGCTTAGCTTTTCTCTACTAGTACTGACCCACAAGACCAACATTTATTTAGACCAAGTTATTACTACCTCCCTCCCAACTTAATATATTTTATAAGAATCATTTTAACTAGATGACATTATTCATGTATTTTGCTTTGACCGTATTATTTTTATAATTTATAGATGTAAATATTAATATGAGTCTTGTTAACTTGGGGCACTAGTTAAGATAATAAAAATAGTAAGTTTACATTGAAAACAACATTTTATATATTTTTATTACTTTGACCGCACAAATTCCAATATACTTTTACTATATTTGTGTTCCTTAACCATTGCCCTAAGGGCACTAGTTATCATTTTCCTATTATATAAGATTTTGTTTGATTCGTCTTGATGACTATTTTCAAGATATCAATATTTTATAATTTTTATTAATACACAATTAAAGATATTAGTGATCAAAATTGTGCATTGACGAACATGCAGTGGTTAAAATGAGTCTTATAATTTGGGACGGAGGTGGTATATTTTAACATGTTGTATAGAAAAGAGACTAAAATCAATATCCAAGGTTTCATTTTAGCAACAAAAAAACAAGTACTTATTTTAACATTTTGTCTTGTGAAGAAAAATGGTCCAAGTTTAGAAGAAGAAGAAACAAGAGATTATGTGTTTAAGGTGGTTGTAATTGGTGACTCAGCGATAGGCAAGACTCAAATAATCTCAAGATTTTCAAAGAATGAGTTTTGGTTTGACTCAAAGTCAACCATTGGAGTGGAATTGCGTTATCACATGGCTGTCCTCAGCTTGAATACCTGGCTGTTTATGTATCTGACATCACAAACGCAGCTTGAAAAACCTTTGCGATTTTCGCCTCATCTTGATAGACTGCGAGGATAATATACGTGATTTTCTACTTGATAACGGTGTGAGGGCTTTACTGAGAGGTTGCGAAAAGCTTAGAAGATTTGCTCTATATCTCAAACATGTACGCAGGGATGTAGGCTTAACTGATGTAGGCCTAGGTTACATAGGACAATACAGTCCAAATGTGAGATGGATACTTCTCGGTGATGTCGGAGAAACTGATGCAGGGCTCTTGGAACTCTCCAGAGGTTGTCCAAGTCTTAAAAAACTTGAAATGCGAGGGTGTACATAACAAACACACAATGAATAATTGAAAGAGATTTGAGTTAGAGTGTACATAACAAATTGATTTAGTTCGAGATTTTCAAAGAAAAGAAATTTAACTAATAAAAAAATAGTCATTTGTAATTGATAAATTTGAATCAAATTAAAACAAAAATTGAGCATTATTTAAATTTTAAAACAAACACAACATATATACTATAAAATTTATAACTTAAGCATGCATTTAATTTATGCAATATATTTTTCACATTAAAAATCAATAATTTGATATACTCTAGTAAATTAATTAGTTTTAAGAAGCAAAATATTAATCTTAATTCTCGTATAATCACTAATATAATTATGATAACACAAAAGACAATAAAGAAAATGAGAGTTATAGAATTACTGATTTATCAACATAAACCACAATAAAAAATGACAGGAGTGCAAGTAAGGTACAAAGTCTAAAATTCAGGGAGTTCAATATCGATAAAAATCATATTATTAGTGCAAAATATCAAGACCCAAGGGGCGCAGCTGCACTGTAACATCCCAGACTGCTTTTGATACGATTGACTGACCCCACAAACCAACACGAGTATTTTCAGCATGTTTTGTCCTCACTCACATGCATTATAGGAAATTTCCAAGAAGGTCACCATCCAAACATTACTCCAAGTCAAACACGCTTAACTATGAAGTTCTTATTTGTTGGGCTCCCGAAAAGAAGATGCATCTTGGTGGTATAGGTATTACCTATCAATCCTTATAAACCATCCTTCAATCATATAGTCTCATACCTGCACAGTTTCTTGATCCCTCTCATTCCGATGTGAATTTGGGCTATTGTCTAGAAGCTGCCAAGAGCCGCGCATTATCATACCTTATGCACCGAGTTCACTCCCCGCCCTCATTAATCTTGGTATTACATACACCCTCTCAGCTCTACACAGTATCGCCCCTAACCAAGATCAAATTTTCCCATTGAAGATGCTCCATTTTGTGAATATAAAAGTTAGGATTGTTTTCATTTGTTATTATTGTCGTCTTCTTTTATGTATGATACGATACTTAGCTTCACTAGGGTGAGATTATCCCACACAAATGTGAGGTTTGCTGTTATGAACAAGAATTAACTTGTTCATAAATGAGAAACAATATTGCTAAAATAAACTAAAAGCTACACTAAAACTAACAAACTAATTAACTTCATTCATTTCATTCATTATTTATTACATTCATAGTTGCTTTATATATAAGCAATAAACCCTAAAATCTAGAACTTTCTATTGGACTTATATATCTATTGGACCTATATTCATGACATTCCATTGGTCTTGTAGAATCACCTTGTCCTCAAGGTGTAATCTAACAAAATCGAAAACACTTAATTCTAATCAAGCCTTCAAAAAGTTAATTAATTAGCTGATTAGGCTCATATGAAAGTGGATGCAAGTAGGCCAAAGTATACATGGTCCAATACTAGTAACACAAATAGAGCCCAAATTTGAAGATCCAAGAGGCCATGTGGAAGGATGAGGACAAAGTGAGACACGTGGCAAACTTCTGTTGGAGGGTCAATTTTCACAAGAATTAAGGTTTTGAGATACAGCTGTGAAACATTGAATTGGATGATGGGAGAGAAAAAGGTACAGTCACATGAGTAAATGACTTAGTGGTAGTACTAATCTCCACTTTATCAGGGAAAACAAACGCAACAAATGCATATGACGAACAAAATGGAGTGAGAGCGACATTACACGGTTTCACATTTGGCGGTTTTGGCGGTGGACGCAGCTGCGTAGGGATGAAGGACGGCTCTGATGACAGTAGCGGTGGAGGTGGTTCCGGTGGTGGAGGGGAAGGTTCCGGTTCACATGTAGCTTTGATATGAGGTGGTGGCATCGCAGATGGAGGAACCAAAATTCCCAGTGGTAATTTTGGATCTGGTGGTAACGGCGAAGGCAGCAGCAGCGGAGGCGGACATAAAAGTTTGTCTGATGGTTTCGACGGTGGTTGTGGTGACTGTGAAACGTGGGTTAGGAGTAAATGAGATGGAGAGGGTATGATCATTAATTGTTGATCCGGTGGTTCCGGTGGCGGTCTTGATGATGAGCTGTTGAACGGTGACAATGGCGACGGCGGTACCGACGGTGGTTGCAGCGATGCGGGAGAAGGAGAAAAAACATTTTCTATTACCTATAATTAATTGATAGCTTACACTGCAACCTTATATATCACCTCATAATTAGCTAGTGCTATATTGTAACCTTACACATGCTTACTGTTACATTTTGCTTGTTATAAATAGTTTGTATAGCTACTGATAAGAAAATCAGTAGCTATACAATAAGAAAATCTTTCTTACAATTTATCTCCTTTCTCAATGCAATTGTCATATTTATCATGGTATCAGTATATGCATTCGCTCTACTCTGTCATTGATTTCTTTCTCTGTTCTTCAATTTGATTGATTTCAACCATTTTCATTTTTTTTGTCAATGGAACCTTCCATTCATTCTGATTTTGCTACAAACCCTACCAACCCTTATTATTTGCATCCAAATGAAAATCCCGCTGTTGTGGTTGTTACTCCATTGTTAGATCGTAAGAATTATCATTCATGGTTGCGATCCATGAAAATTGCCTTACTTTCTAAGAACAAGATGAAATTTGTTGACAGTACTCTTGCACAACCTCGTCTTTCTGATCCTTTATATGATCCTTGGATTCGATGCAATAGTATGGTTCTCTCATGGATCCAGCGTTCAATTTCTCCTGATATTGCAAAATCTATCATTTGGTTTGATCATGCTTCTGCTGTTTGGAAAGATCTTGAGTTTAGGTTTGCACATGGTGATATGTTCAAGATTTCTGATCTTCAAGAGGAAATGCTTCGATTAAATCAAGGTAGCCTCGACATTTCTCCTATTATACTCAATTGAAATCAATATGGGAAGAAATTGAAATTCATCATCCAGTTAGGGATTGTACTTGTGCAATTCCCTGTTCTTGTGGTGCTGTTGCTGATATGAAGAAGTATCACGAGCAAGATTGTGTTCTTAAATTTCTCAAAGGCTTGAATGAGCAGTACTCTCATGTTCGTTCTCAGATAATGATGATGGAGCCTTTGCCTCCTATACACAAAGTTTTTTCCCTAGTGTTGCAACAAGAGCGCAATCTTCCTACCTTCAATAATGTTGATAGCCAAAATGAAGTAGGTGCAATGGCTATGCAGGTTCAACCGAATGGCTCCAATTCTCAACCTTCAAAAATTTCTAATTTTAGTCCTGGTAATAGAGGTCGAGGCAGGGGCCGCGGAAATTTTGGTAGAGGTCAGTATTCTACTCGATATTGTACACATTGTGGAGGGAACAATCATATAGTTGACACTTATTATGTCAAGCATGGTTTTCCTCCGGGTTATAAGTCAAAAGGAGCTCAGACCAACAATGAGAAATCTGTCAACTTGGCTTCTGCTACAAACTCAGATCCTTCTCCTGTGTCAAGTTCAGCAATGGTTTCATCTTTGAATGAGCTTCAAGGCCAGTTTAAACAGTTTTTAAATCTCTTCCAACAACAGGCTGCACCTAATTCCACACCTGCATCCGTTAATTCCATCGTATCCAATCCTGTGGCTCTTAATTCAACTTCCTCTCCCACTTATGGTAAGCATTTTGTTACTTGGGTATTAGACTCGGGTGCAACAGACCATATTACTCATTCCATGCAATATTTCATTTCTTATCACCATATCAAATCTGTCCCGATTTCTTTACCAAATGGCAACAAAGTTTGTGCTAACATTGCTGGTAGTATTCAATTATCACCACACATTATCATTGACAATGTTCTTTTTGTTCCTCAATTTAACATCAATTTAATTTCTGTTCAAAGACTTGCGAAATCTCTTGATTGCCATTTTGTATTTCACCTTGATCACTGTTCCATTTTGCAGAATTCCAACCAGAAGATGATTGGTATAGCTAAGATGAAGGGAAGATTATATGTCATTGAAAGTCCTGTTGTTGGTTCTATTTCTTGCAATTCTGTTTTACCAATTTCTAAGTCTTCAGTTTCTAGTTTTCCTATATGTAATGTTGCTTCCCAAGTGGATCAGTCTTCAATACTTTGGCATAATAGACTTGGGCATGTTTCTGACATGATTCATAAATCCATCTCTGTACAATTTCCATATGTTCCTTTTAAATCCCATTCTACGCCTTGTGATACTTGTCATTATGCTAAACAGAAAAGACTTTCTTTTCCTAATAGCAAAACACATTCCTCTCACATTTTTGAGTTGCTTCATGCTGATATTTGGGGACCTAATGGCATAGTATCTGTAAATGGGCATACATATTTTTTAACACTAGTTGATGATTTTAGTCGTTTTACATGGATAATTCTCATGAAAAATAAGGCTGAAACCAGAAATCATATCATGCACTTTGTTAATTACATTGAAACTCAATTTCATACTAAGTTGAAATCATTTAGAAGTGATAATGGAAATGAGTTTCACATGCACGATTTTTTTCTTGCTAAAGGCATCGTTCATCAAAGATCTTGTGTTGAGACTTCTCAACAAAATGGAATTGTTGAAAGGAAACATCAACACATCCTTAATGTAGCTCGTGCTCTCTTCTTTCAAGCATTTCTACCAACTAATTTTTGGCATCTTTCTGTTTTGCATTCAGTTCATCTTATTAACTGGCTTCCCACTCCTTTTTTACAACACAAGTCACCTTATGAAGTATTGTTTCAACAACCTCCGACTCTTCTTCATCTTCGTACGTTTGGTTGTCTTGCTTTTGCTTCCACTTTACATAGTCACAGAACCAAATTCATGCCTAGAGCAAGAAAGACTGTGTTTCTTGGATACAGAGATGGTACTAAAGGTTTCTTATTATATGACATATCTAGTCATTCGTTTCTTGTCTCTAGAAATGTGATTTTTTATGAGGATGTCTTTCCTTTTTCATCTGTAAATTCTTCTCACACTTCTTCAGCCACTACCTTAGATAATATTTCTCTTCCAATTGATCCTCCAAACTTTCCTTCATTTTGTCCAAATGCAGATCCTCTCACTAATCTTGCAGAAAATTCTGCAACTTCAGCAGAAAATTCTTCAACTCCAGTCGATAATTTGGTTTCTAATTCTCCAGCTGTTCCTGCAGTGGTATCTTCTCGAAATTCTAGTGTTCCTGCTCCTACTAGAGTTAGAAAGTTACCAAGTTATCTTCAGGACTTTCACTGCAGCCTTCTCCCTTCTTTACAACATCAATCATCTTCAAGTAATGTTTTTTCTTCTTACCCTATTTCATCTTCTTTATCTTACACAAATTGTGCCACTGCTTATAAGCATTTTTGCTTATCAGTTTCAACAAACATTGAACCTAAAACCTTTAAAGAAGCCTGTAAGTCTGATTGTTGGAAAGAGGCAATGAAATCTGAATTGGCTGCTCTTGAACTCAATCGAACATGGTCCATAGTTGACTTGCCTACAGGAAAGAATCCGATTGGATGTAAGTGGGTTTACAAAATTAAACATAATGCTGATGGTTCTATTGAGAGGTATAAAGCAAGATTAGTTGCAAGAGGATATACTCAAATGGAAGGTGTAGACTACTTTGATACATTTTCACCTATGGCAAAACTTACTAAGGTTAAAACTTTGTTGGCTTTGGCTTCTACTAAAGGTTGGATTTTGGAACAACTAGATGTGAACAATGCTTTCCTTCATGGGGATCTTCATGAAGAAGTTTATATGTCATTACCTCCTGGTGTTATTGTGCCAAATTCTGGTTCCAACTCTCCTAAAGTGTGTAGATTGCACAAGTCTCTTTACGGCCTCAAACAAGCAAGTCGACAATGGTATTCAAAATTGTCATCAGCCTTGCTTTCTCTGGGATATAGCCAATCTGCAGCTGATCATTCCTTATTCCTTAAGAAAGTTGGTTCTTCTTTTACCGCTCTCTTGGTGTATGTAGATGACATTGTTTTGGCTGGTAACAATTCCTTAGAAATTAACTCTGTTAAGTCATTTTTGGACAAAAGCTTTCAGAGCAAGGATCTTGGTAAGCTCGGATTTTTTCTTGGATTGGAAATTGCAAGATCAAAGCACGGTATTCTTTTGAACAAACAAAAATACACCCTTGAATTGTTGGAAGACAGTGGTAATTTGGCAGCAAAACCCTCTTCTTCTCCTTATGATTCTTCTCTCAAATTGCATGATTCTAAGTCTCCTCCTTACAATGATCCATCTGCTTATCGTCGACTCATTGGTCGACTACTCTACCTCACTACCACGAGACCTGACATCACATTTGCTGTCCAACAATTGAGTCAATTTATATCTAGTCCACGTGACGTTCACTATCAAGCTGCCACTAAAGTACTTCGGTATCTAAAGGCTTCTCCTGCTAAAGGCCTTTTCTTTTCTTCTTCTTCTCCACTCAAACTTTCTGGTTTTTCTGACTCAGATTGGGCTACTTGTGCCATTACTCGTAAATCAATTACTGGGTATTGTGTTTTTCTTGGCACCTCTTTGATTTCATGGAAATCAAAGAAACAATCAACAGTTTCTCGATCTAGCTCTGAAGCGGAGTATAGAGCTTTGGCAAGCCTTTCTTGTGAGCTACAATGGTTGCATTACTTATTTCAAGATTTGGGAATCAAGTTTGATGCTCCTGCTATGGTATATTGTGATAACAAATCAGCTATTTACCTTGCTCACAACCCTTCTTTCCATGAGCGGACGAAGCACATTGAAATTGATTGTCATGTTGTTCGAGAACGCATTCAATCTGGTCTCATTCATCTTTTACCGGTGCCTTCTTCTGCTCAACTTGCAGATGTTCTAACCAAACAATTATCATCTTCTGCATTTGCTAGTTTAATCTCCAAGCTTGGACTTTTAGACATCCATAGTCCAGCTTGTGGGGGCATATTACCTATAATTAATTGATAGCTTACACTGCAACCTTATATATCACCTCATAATTAGCTAGTGCTATATTGTAACCTTACACATGCTTACTGTTACATTTTGCTTGTTATAAATAGTTTGTATAGCTACTGATATATTACACAATCAGTTTTATAGCAATAAGAAAATCTTTCTTACAATTTATCTTCTTTCTCAATGCAATTCTTGAGGTGGAGGGGGTATGATGGATAAGCCACACTCTGCTGGTTTTGGAGGCAATTCTTGGAGTGGAACGGAGACTTGTGATAGTTGCAGTGGCGGTAACGACGAAGGAGTTTCAGATTCTTGCTCCTTCTCCTCCTCTTCTTCTTCAACAATTTGAAGATTTGGATTAGTCTTGAAAAATTCATCACTGCAAGTAACCAAAATTTTGTTTGCTTTAACTATTGTTGGTTCTTCTTCTTCATCAGCAGGTAAAATGGACCTCCATTCTGGTTTGAAGCGCCACAAAAATGAATTTGTGAATGAGTTCCAAGTGACATGTGGGTGACAAGGAGACCACCATTTCCACCAGTCAAGAGCTATGCCTTTCATTGCATCTTCAACATGAAGCATCTTTGCTGCCTCCAATATCCCCTTTGCAGTGAAATATTTTTCAGTGCAAAGAATCCACCAATAAGCATCTTCAATGCCTTCAAAATTAGAAATCTTCATTTCCAATGTTTGTTGGTGGTTGGATGGTGAAGAAGGGAGATGTATGGATGACATAGTTGGAGATTGATATGTGTTGTGAGGTTGTTCTTTAGATGGAAAGGAAACTGGTGTATGAATGGTGGGAAGTGGAAATGAAGGGGCTGATGGCGGTGACACATATGTGGTAAATGGATTTAGTGATGAATATGGAGTGAGGGATGGTGGTGTGTAGCCATGGTTAAAACACAAACTAGGTGATGATAGAGTTGTATGAGGATGAGTGTTGGTTGAATAAAATGGAGAATGATAAGAAGGATATGATGGAGATGAATTAGTGGTGTTTGTGGAATAATGATAATATGGAGGAGTGTTGTAGAAAGCCATTGGAGAGTTTTGAAGCTCTCAATGAAAGCACCAATTGTTATGAACAAGAATTAACTTGTTCATAAATGAGAAACAATATTGCTAAAATAAACTAAAAGCTACACTAAAACTAACAAACTAATTAACTTTATTCATTATTTATTACATTCATAGTTGCTTTATATATAAGCAATAAACCCTAAAATCTAGAACTTTTTATTGGGCTTATATATCTATTGGACCTATATTCATGACATTTGCTTAGTTTGGACTATTCTGATGACTAAACATGTTAAAGAAAATTAAGTAACCATATAAAATAAAATAAAAATAAAACATTTTTAAGGTGGTTGTAGAATTCAGATTTTTGCTTTATCTAGTGGAATCAACTACACATGCTATGCTATGTTTGCGTTCATCAACACAAACCAGAAAAAATATTTTTGCTGTTGGCCCAATGCTGCTGCTGCATTCCATGACTTTTATAAATGTGTATCTAAACATTACTACGGGATCGCTTTACATTTACTAATTAACTTTAATAATTCAATTTTTTTATGAATTTAATGTTTTATTAGATTATTTTTTAACGTAATTAAAAATATCATTTCTAAATAGTAGTAATCATCCTATTTCAGTGTGAATAAAAAGATCTGTAGCTACTAATATATTTTTTTTCATTTAAAGTGCTCTCTTTGCAAATTTTTAAATATTTAAAGTAGAAGAAATAGTAAGTTATAGGAACTCATGCACACAAATAAAGTGAAGAGATAAAATTTAAATCCGATTATAAATATATGATTTAATAATTTTAACATTTTCTGTCAATTAAATTAAAATTTATAGATAATACTTCAAACGATTAAAATTTATTTTGATACAAATTATTTATCTCTTTAGAATATCCACACAATATCTATTAACTTTTGAATTTAATTTATATGCACCGACGGTGTAAAATTATTTTACACGTGCAACCAATTAAATCATGCCATGTAAGCATTTATAGAGATATTTTAGGAACTAACGTATAAAAATGGCATTTTGTTGTGTTTTGATTGGATGCATGTGTAAAAAAGTTTTACACTGTCAGTGTACAACAATTAAACTCTTAACTTTTTAGTTTATTCAATTTACCAAAAAAAAAAAGAATTAAAATATGTGATGTGATACAAGTGTGTAATGGGCCTCAGCCACGCACTTACCAACACATTGCTACTGAGATTTCGTGTACCCATTGAACTTATGATATTTAGAAGAAAGGGACCAAATTTCTGAAACTTGCATATTCCTTTAGCATAATTCAAATCACATCACTATCAAGTTTCCCAGTCATGACTATAACTATCTATAACTTACGTGTTTCTTCCGCAGAGTTATTATCTCAATATTTGAATTGTTTTATTTGCTTTGCTTATAATGACAAATTAAGAGTTCGTTGGACAACGTCCAAAATCCTAGCTAGCTCTAGGTGTTACAAAATATGTGTGATCCATATATTAGGACTTAGATATTACTCCCTCCGTCCCAAAATGTAAGAGAAAAAAACTCAATTTTTTTGTCCCAAAATGTAAGAGAAAAAGTTCAAACATTTATCTTTTCAAGAAAAGTTTACTCTCTCTCTTACTTTTTCTATAACCAACAACCAATAAAAATTGTTTTTACATCTTTCCGTACAATTTTTTTCAAAAAAACATACTCTCAATCATTATATTTTACTTTTTCTTAATAAGTGTGATTTTTGTTTTTTCTCTTACATTTCGGGACGGAGGGAATATATCACAATTTTGAAATTATTTCTTCTTCTTCTTCTTCCTTCTTCTTCTTGATGAATATAGTATATATATTGTTTGAAAATAAAAATTAATAATAAGGGTTTTGGTTATATAATCTTATGACAAACTTATATTTTTAAATTTTCCATACATAAGTTTCCTCCTTATAGATGTGAGATGCTCTAAATTAAAATTCGTGTTCTTTTATTGCTCTAGCTCATTGTTGCTCTAGCTCATTGTTGCACTTTCTTTGTTGCTCTAATAAGAATTCTCATTAGTCATTACCTAGAAGAAAAAAATAACGATAGTTGGAATTGTTCTTCCTTTTTATGAACTTTCTTTGTTACACTTGCAGGGCATATGCACTTCTAATAGAAATTATGAAAAATAAAGAAATAAAGAAATAATAAACTAAACAATTATTACTAATTACTAATAAGTTGTTTCCACTAATGGAAAAACTATACATAAGTATTGTCAACTAGCAAATGACTGAATCCAATTATGGGTACGAAAGAAACTATACATGGTGTTTTTTCATCCTCCAAACTATACATAAAAGTTTACCTGTGATAACAAATAAATAATTAAAAAATTCCTATGCTCACAAATAAATAAATAAAGTTTTCTATTAATCCATAAAACAACTTCCTTTGCTATTTTGTTTTCCTATATCAATCAATCAATCATTGTTCTTAACCATAATCAATTCTAATTCTAATTCTAATATTTTTACATTTTCATCTAAAGAATCTAATCAAATCATTGTTTCTAAATGACCAATTTGAACAATTTTAATTGGTACCCAACCAATAAATTCACTACCTAATTTAGTGTATGAACAAAATCCCAATTATCATCCTTCATTGACCTTCTTTCTCTTTTCCTTCTTTTTCTATCATATAAACTAAGTGATTATCTCGAAATATAATTGCAGAGACTAATTCCTCAAACTTTTACCAAATCGAAGGGCATTTTGAATGTTGAAGTTTGATATCGAATCCAAGAGTTCCTATTGGCCAAAATTAGACGAGCGATTTCTTTTCCCATTCTTTATTCTAAACAAACCGTATAGCTTCCGTAAATCCTTAACCGTAGAGTATCCATCACTTTCATCGTCGTCTATCTGCCGTACGATCATATCCCCACACCCTCTCCCATCACCGTCCGTTTGTAACGCCCCAATAACCGATTTTATAGCCCGACTAGGCGAGTTCCGATTCGCGATCATTAACTCACCGATCTCAGCTGGACTTAAACTCGCTCCATACCGGAAAATTTCCTCCACCTTCGGAAACAGCTTGTGATCTTTCACTCCAAGGTAACTATTCGCCAAAGATTTGAACGACGAAAAATTACACACCGGAAAATGAATGTGAACGTCGACCCGACCCGGCCGGAGAAAATTCGGATCAATAATTTCCTTACTATTCATCGTAAACACCATAATTCTCTCTTCGCCGCAACACGAACTCAGAATTCCGTCCATGAAATTCTGAATCCCCGACGCCGTAACCGACGACAATTGCGATTCCGATTCCTCCGCTAAAAACTGATCGAGATCCTCCACAACTACGATCGACTTCACCGTCGTTTCCAATAACAAAAACTTCAAATCTGAATCACCACGAACCTTAGATAAATCAACATCGTAAACATCATAACACAGAAAATTCGCCATAGCTGCAACGAAGCTAGATTTTCCGGTACCGGAAGGACCATACAAAAGGAAGCTCCGTTTCCACGCACGACCAAGTCGCCGATAATATTGCCTCGCTTTCAGAAACGATTCGAGATCCGTTTTGATTTTCTTCTTCAGATCCGTTTCCATCGCCATAGTATCAAACGTCGCCGGATGATTAAACGGAACCGATCTCCACCTCGCTCCACCACCACCGTCGCCGCCGGCAACATTAACAAACAACCGTAAATCACGTTTTCCTTTACTCGCAATCTCGTCGGAGAAATCATGAATATGACGGAGATAGCTACTAAGAATCCTTCGTTTATCGGTTTTTCTTATTTTCATAACAAACGAACCGGTTCGATCCGGTTCGGTTTTTTGATTGAACCAAAACAACGTTGCACCGAGAAACCGGTCTTGAATAGTTTGATTAGAATCAAGAGACAAAACGATATCGTTTTGATTATTATGATTATTATTACCAGGAGCGGTAATAAGATTAGTGAAATCAGAATCTTCGAGCGAAGGTAAAGAATGTAAATAAACAGAAACTTTACGATGTAATTCGTTTCGTTGCATGTTTTCGTTTAACTCGGGAACTTTAAGGTATTGATAAACGTAGAAACAATCTTGTAGTTTTGTTTGGAGTTTTTTTGTGGTGTGTATTAATCCTGTTTTGAATAATAACCATCGAATTATGAAACAGATTAAGGGTGTAAATAGGATTAGGAATATGAATTTGTGAGGAAACATGTTTTTGTGATGTTGTTAGTGTTGGGTTTGATGTAGTTTTGGTTTTTTGGGGGAATGATTATTCATGTTTGAATATTGAATAATGTTGTTGTTGTTGCTGTGAGAGTGTTGGGTGAAGGAGAAGAATTGTTGTTGTTGTTGTTGTTTGTGTTTGAGAATTTTATTGTTTTTGTTGTTTTTTTTGTCTGTGTTTGAAGAAGAGATAGCTACGTGTTCTAATTGGAAGTGATTAAGTTTAATGATTTTTAATGGTTTACTTAAAATCCCTTTTAACGCGGAATTAGGTAAAACAGACTTTAGGAAAGTTTTTATTTTTGTAGTACTAGACTTTTACCCGTGCTCGCACGGGTGTTATAAGCTGATAATTGTAACAATATATTGTTTTATAATAAATGTATAATATTAAAATCTAGAAATCTTAGCTCAATTGGCAGAAAATGTCGAAATTGTTAAGTCAGATTGATAATTATGATCGAAGTTCGATTCCTAGTTGCTCTACTTTGTGTGTGTAAATTTATGGTGATTTTGTCATCTTATCTATGTATCAAAAAAATATATAACCAATGTATAAATAATATGCAATATTTATTATCATGAATAATAAAAATTCAAAAACAATAAAAAAGATCAATATAATCAATGTAACATTTTTACAAAAATGAAAAGATCAATTTGATTTAATAAGTGGCCGATGTTTTAGGCCCATTATAGGTTTTGATTATTGTTTTCTCTATCAATTAAAATTAGATATAATCTTTGAAAATTTCATTGGAATGTGCTTAATTAATTAATAGCAGTAAGAGATATGAGGAAAAACTTAAAAGAATAGTATTAGATTTAATAATCATTAATTTTTTTATATAAATAGTCTCATTTAATGCTGTCATTGGAGGGAAAAATTTAGGTTAAATTGTTGCTAACCTAACAACATTTAGAAATAAGAGATTTGTTAGTAGTATTACTTTATTTCTTCTTTTGACAAAAATAAATTAATTTTTCGGGTAAGGAAATAAATTATTATGATGCCTATTTTTTGTAAGGTATTATTATGTCTATTATGCAAAAACTCAAAATACAAATGATTATAAAAAAAATTATCAAAAAATAATGAAGATTATTATTAAAAATATATAGAAAAAGGATGGTGATTTAAAGAAAATTAAGGATTTGTATAAAAATAAACCAAATTAAGAATAAGTATTAAATGACTTTTGCAAATATAAAAAATAACTAATACATAAAAAATAGAATAATTAATAATATTCTCTTTGTCCCGTGAGCTTAGCTCCGTTAATAGGTCATTTGCATGTAATGTGCTGAGACAAAGTTTGCATATTTATTTAGCAGGTAAAATTATAGTCTCTAAACTATCTGACAAAAATAAAATGAATTGGTAACCAAACAAGTATCATAGGTAAAATATTTATTTTTTGGTACGGAGATAGTAATATTTATTACTCACTTCGTTCCTTTTTAACTATCATAATTGACCACTTATATACAGTCAAAGTAACATCTTATATGCTAATATTTGTTAATATATTGATAGAAATATATGGTCAAAAATAATTTATATGAATACACAAAATCAGTTATATGAATGCACACGCATCTTAACGACAGTTATTTAAGAACAGAAATAAGGAAATAATATATAACACTTATAAATAAATTATCAAAAAAATATATATTTCTATAGCAATAAAATAAAGTTAAACATTTTTATTTTGGTACAAAGTTAAACATATTTTAAAAACCTTAATTAACTAGTTGAATAAACTCAACGCTTATAACATCTGCGTGCTAAAAGGACATGTTAAGAGAAATGTGATTTCATGAAAAACAAGGAGATTATATATTGCCACTTACAGCACAATTCTTAACTAAGTTGTGATTCAATTCAATTAGTTGAAAATTGCTTATAATAAAAAAATTCAATTAGTATAAAACTGTCTCAGTTAAATAAACGGGTGACAATTTCTTAATTTGAAAATTTCTTTGTTATATTTCTTTATATAGCCATATCTTGCTTGCATTTGCATAGTTGTATTCACATCATCAACTTTCTATTTCTTTGGTCCCTATGGCTTGTCTAAGCTAAGATGACGTTCGAGAATATATTTGATTTGTTTTTTCTAATGATGACTTCAAATTCCACTATACATATCCATACGTGCTAGCTTACTTTCATAATCTATTTGGCTTTTGTTTTTAGTTTGATTCTTGTCTTATTTTGACAATCTTTTGATCTTGATCAATTAGTCACATTTTCAAAATTCAAAAAGATGACGATGTATAATATTATTTGTTCAGAGACTTTGTATAAAATAAAGAAAACATGATGATGTAGTAGTAGAATATTATTTTTTGAAAAAGAAAAATAATTTAAGTGGTAGTTCACCAAAAAACATAAGAAATTTAAGTGGTAAATTTTTTTAAAATTTCTAATTAACAAACCATCGGACTCCGATCCGACTCTCATGTATATAAATTTTTTGATAGAAATTAAATCAATATTAAACAACGATTAAAATCAAAATTGTATATCAATAATGTACTCTTTTTTATTTTGTTTCAAAATATAGGGTCCGTTTGTTATAGATTAAAAAATAAGTGATTTAAACATTAAATAATTTATAGATTATTTTTTAGAGATTTTACAAAAAATCAGAAGCTATTTTGTGTTTGTTTACCATTAAAAAATTACTTTTTAGAAAAACATAATCTTTAACTTGTTTAGATGCAACCATATAAAACTGATTTTGCATCACAAACTTACCATAAAGTACAATTATCCAAATATAATATATCATATCAAATAAATATATGAAAAATACTCAAGTTCTTGTTTTTCATTATGGTCATATGATTTTATATATATAGCTACAAATAAAACAATTTTTTTAAATTTAATCTTCTAAAAATAAAAAACTAATCATATATATTATAAATAGGATATTATTGAAATATTAAAATAATAATAAAGATATTTTTGTCAGAAATTTTTTGACACGTGTTTTCTCTAAAAATAATCTATAAAATAAAGCTACTAATATCAGCTTCAGATTTTTAGCACTTTTTAGACTATTTTCAGATTCTGATTATTTTTAAAAGTTATAACAAACAAATGTAAATTTCTAAAAAGTGATTATTTTCTAAAAAAAATCAAGTTAATTAAATAGATTAATTTGTCAAAACATTTAGCCAAATATATCAATTTTTGACAAATTAATTTTTCTTATATATATATATATATATATTGACTGGAATATATTATTTATTTATTAAATTCTTATATTTTATAAAACGTACTACTAGTATATATTTTATATCTATAGTATGATAATTATAAAAAAGCAAGTGACTATTTTCTTTTTGATACAAAAAGTGAGTAACTATTTATTTTTGACAAAAACAAAAGAGCAAGGTGACTTAATTACTTATTAGCATATATTGGTGAATTTTGATTGATCAACAGATTTAAAACATTTAGTTGGTTCAAGTGATAAAAATCTAGAATATACTTAAATAGATGTATTACGTACAAGTCAATCAAAGGAAGAATTCAAAATGTTATGAATGATTATGGTGTGTTTGATATGTTAAAAAGTAAAGGGTTAGACAGGACAATTTCAGTTGTACTGCATTTGATAATAAAATTATTTTAGGGACTGATCAAATTGGAGGCAAAGGATCAGACAAAAATAGAAATTCTTGTGCTCTACTAAACCACAACACAATTTTTTGTCCCAAGTACAAGTTATTTAAAGTACCAAAACACATTTTTTCCATCAAATTACATCATATAAAATAAAAAATTATTCAATACTATAAAAACTTATCTTATCTTATGATATGTTGTTTTGTCTTGTGTTGTTTTGTCCAGTACCAACTCTTTAACATACTCCCTCCAATTCTTAATATAAGAAAAAAATACTTTTTAAATTCATAGAAAAGCTAATGTATCTAATCTATATTATAATTATAATTTATATACATTACATTTCAATAAATCTAAAAAATATTTTCTCTTATATTAAGGATCAGAGAGAGAGAATATCAAACACACATGTAGTTGGTTATGTGTAAGTAATCGTTTAGTTAACAAGCATCATAAGCTACACTAGGTCTATATAAGTAACATGTCCTAGATAGATCTATATAAATTGATTGTATAACCATTAATTATTGATTAAAGGAAATGTTTATATCATCATCATCATCAACATTTTGTACATTATTTTTTTTTGTTAAGTAGCAAATTTCACTTTTAAAATGGAGAAGTGGGATGACCGAAGTTTAAATCCCCGCCCCAAATATTTTATTTCTTACATAGTCGAAATGTATTTTTTCTTACAACATTAAAAATTCATAGACACAATCGTAGTTAGCACCTTGATCATAGACTTTATGCCTATAAAAATATATTTTAAGTAAAGAATAGTATGAAATTCATAAAAATATATATGTTTGTAAACAAAAATACCAAAAAATCATTATTGAAAATATGTAATATATTTATTTGAAGTAATTTGGCCTATTATTTTTTTACATCAGCTGGCTACATCAACTTCATTTTCATTCATAATTTACCCTTTCCATAACATAAAGAGCCGAATAAAATATTAAAACACCTACACACAATTACATTAATTGACTAGACTGAATAATAATAATTAATAATTAATAATAATAATAATAATAATAATATGTTGGGGAATTCTATGGTACTTTTATTAAAACATAATGTACCGGTACAATAGAAGATTTAGCCAATAAAAAACTGCATTTTGTCCACATCATCATTTTTATATTATATTTTAAAAGTTAATTGTTGCCGCATGTAAAATATTATCCAACGTGTCATGTAACCATTGGTCAATATATTTTATTGTACCGGTACATGATGATTTATCAATTGTACCATAGCATCTCCCTATAATATGTTAGTTCTAGTAAGATACCCCTGTTTCCAAATAAAATAAAAATATCCTAACTTTGTGTTTATTTCCATTTAGTATTATTTTACTATTAATTACTCTCTCCATCTCAAAATAAGTGTTACAGTATATCAGTTCACGTTTATCAATGCACAATTTTGATTGTTAATATATTTAATTATCTATCTTTAAAAATTCTAAAAATTGTATATCTTAAAAATATTCATGGAGACAAATCAAACATCTTAAATGTTAATATTTAAGTTTATATATTAGTAAAAAATACGGTCAAAATAATTATGTATATAGTATAAAATGATCAACTGTGACATTTATTTATGATGGAGGGAGTAAGTATTTTTCAATCATCAAAAATTAAGTATTTAATTATTTATTTCTCAGGTTCTTTCAAAATTCCAGTTCTTTTTCTCTCTAGCCGTCACCAGTTCCTTATTTAATAGGAGTATCTAATAGGAGTGATTTTGAATATTTTTTATCGAGAACTAACCTTTTCATCATTTTTTTTCTTATCATCTATTTAAATAAGTGTTTTCTTTTTCTGCTTTTGTCGCCTATGTGCAGTGTTATTTGGTTTGTTCGCCATCTTGTTCAACTTGAATGTCCCGGCTTGTTTGACTCATTCGGGTTCAAAAAATATGTATACAAATTCATAGTCATATATACTATAGTTTATGTATGGAGTTTATGAAGGTTATCACTAGAGTCAATTTTTATTCAACTTTTCATACATTTTTTTATAAACTTTTGGACAATATTTAACTATGTCTTTGTTGAGAATTAACTAGGATTTTCATTATATTAGTTGTAAATTAACTAGAAAATATTTTGTTAGATAATTTACCGTTCAATCAATACTACAATCCATATATAATAACTAAATTATAGCTAACTCTGTTTTATTAAAGATTAGGTACGAAATAGCTAGAATTGTTGTCGTAGTTAACCGAGATTTTCTTGTAGTGGTTCAAATTTGCACTTCAGCATGTAGCAAATATTTTACTATCTAAATTGTACTTATGATAAAATTTGACTGACTTCTCTATTTAATAAAACACTTATTAATTTCATCCATAAAGCTTATTATTATTTTAAACTTATTCCACAATAAGTTAAGGAGAGGAATCTATCAAGTGAGAATTGAATACTAAGATTCCAAATAGAAGAAACCTGTGGCAAAAAATAAAAAATGGAGAACCATGTTTATATTAAAGAAATAAAAAGGCAATAGAACTTGTTTGTCTATAGTTGCATTTGCATATTACTAGTATATGAATATGATATGATTCCTGACCATAAACATTACTTTCATATATTTTGATGAAATCAGCAGCATATCTGACAATTATTATTGGATGCAAATTAATTTAAGTTTGCCTTTGGCTATTGGTGGAGATTCCCAATAAAGAGCTTATACTATATTGGCATATTAGCTGAGTTTGCATAGCAATTTGAATGTGATTGCGTCTGCTCAATAAGATCCATTCATGTGTCTTTATTACTCTTTATAGTGCATATATGTATATTTTGGATGTGGTGCTAGCTTAGTTAGTGCATGAAACTTGCAATTTTATTAACTTTATGATTTAATTATCATGTTTCTTATCTTATCTTATCTTGTTCTTTATTCCACTTGAGGGCTGCACTTGAGTGGCTTTAGTAGTTGATTAGCTCACTGTGCTTCTAAAATAATAGATTTGGCGGCTAAATTAATAGGAAGAAATAATTTTATATCAAACCCATTTATTATTATTATTATTATTATTGTTATTATTATTATTAATATTTAATTTTCTTATTTTATTGAATTTTCACCCCTTGGTTTTTAGGAAAGGGAACAGGGAATCTATATGTAGTCAAGAGTATGAAGATTAAGTAATTTCAATCCCTTCTTAAACGCAGTTGTAAGACTTAAATTATATTATCTCCGTCCTAATATATAAGACTCATTTTAATTAAATGACACTATTCATTATTCTTGTTTTGACTATATTTTTTTCATAATCTATAAATAGGCAAATGTTAAACATTGGACCCCTTGTACTAATTAAGTAACTAAAAGTAGTAAAATTATCTTGGAACTTGTGTATCAAACTTTTTTAAAGTGTAAGTTATGATTGTTTCAATATAAAATTTACTACTTTTGGATTCCATAATCATTGCATAGGGTGCATTGGTTATCAAGACCCATGTAAATATTAGCATATAACATATTATTTGATTCGTTTTGATGAGTATTTTCAATATATCAAAATTTTAAAATTTTTACTAATGCACAATTAAAGATATTAGTGATCAAAATTGTGCATTGACGAATGTGCAGTTGTCAAAATGAGTTTTATATTTTGGGACGGAGGTAGTAGTCTTTCTTACCAAATTCAGCGCCAATTATTATCGGACCACTTAATGTTGGTCGAATGCATATTCTTTTGTCAAATAATTTAATAGCTAAAATTTTACTTTTAAAAATATATAAATAAAAATGTCTCACGAAGAAAAAAAACTGTCAAAAATAAATAAAAAAACTCTCAAAATTAAATTTTAGTTCATGTATATAAAATACAATATCCATATCAACTCACGAAACTATGCATCCATTATTAAATTTAGGCTAAATTGGATATTTGAATTTGATGATGCTTTAATTTATTTATTGGATTCATTTTTTTTACCAGTATTTATTGAATTCATTTTAATCATATAATTAAAGTATTTTCTTGCCTATCCCTCAAGATTTAGGCATATATTTATCCTTAATCACTTAAAAAAATTAATCGATATAAATTTTTATAAAATATACCGTTGGATTAAAAATTTATATTATATAGAACATTTGTGTTAAATTTCAGACAAATCTAAAATCATTTGATATGTTATTAAGACGCATCAAAATTAACGGTTTATGTCATTTTTTAAACACCGTTAATCTTTATGTGTCTCAATAACATATCAAATGATTTTCAATTTGTCTGAAATTTTACACAAATAATCTATATGATTTAAACTTTCAATCTAATGGAGTATTTTATAAAAAATCATGTTGTTTAATTTTTTGTAGTAGTGGAAAGTAAATACCCTCAAATTTTAAAAAGTACACACAAGTTGGCACTATTAATTAATTAATGTTACATTTAATTAGTTACTTTAGTTATACAAATTAAGCCCAATCTCTCATTTCTAAATGTTGTTAGGTTTGCAACAACTTAACTCTATAATTTTCCCTCCTAAATACTCCACTAATTACTTCATTAAATTATTGCTATTTTTTTGGTAGAAAAAATATAAAAAAATAAAATAAAGAAACTTGGTAAAACTTGCTAAGAAAGCATTGCCCACCTAGGAAAAATAAAAGGCGGTCAGTTCTTTCTTAAATGAATTGTATGAAAAATGAAATGAAAATAATCTTGCTACAATTACACCAAATAAATGAAGAAACATAAAAATTTATCGACTCTTTCAAATCCACCGCACAAATCTAATTTGCATATTGTTTTTGTGAGCTTTTGGCTTACATTTACTATTATATAAGGCTACTAATGCATCTTAATGTATGTTTGCATATATAAAACCAAAAGAAAATAACATGTTCAATTATCTCACAAATCTGAAGCAAATATTTAAAAAGATGAATGTTAAATTGAAGTACTGCTTAAAGGATGACATCAAAAGAAAAAAAATGGTGATTTTACATGATAATTTTATATTAATAATCAAAGAAAATGATAAAGACACTTTTTAAACTTAAAATGTAGCGCATGAAGAAGCTTTTTGTAATGTATTAACTTAATAATTATTTGAAGTTGTCATGGTTCTTTTTAATACTATCGTTTAATTTTATGTATTCACGTTTAATGCTATAATTTTGTCACATAAATTTTAATGTAAACATCTTTCAAATAACTCTGATAAGCCCAGTCTTATGTGGCACCTTGATCAATTTATGTGATATGCAATTTGACCCAAAATAGAGACAAATTTGAAATGCAAAAAAACTCACAAAAGTTATAATTATCGAGTTATGTGTGATTACAATGTAAAAAAAAAAATGAATAGAATGAAAGCCAATGTAATTGACTAATTGTGTACTGGCCTCTTTTATAAGCAAATCTTTCAATTTGCGCAAATATTAAGAAGTCTAATTGAGTTGTATGGACTAAAATAACCCCGATTACTATTTTAAATTTTAGGAACAACCGTGAACCATTATTCCCAATGGTCTTATCATTACTGCATAACTCTTACCAAAATCAGAGCGAGTAATATGATCCGCTTAAATTGAGGCTTAATTTTTTTTTTTAATTATTTTATATTGATGCTAATTGGGGATAATTGTCGTTTGGGAGTTAATCTTCTTTGATGATGCTAATAATTTTTTTTACTGAGGCGGTGTTTAGATGCGTGTCTCATCTTGGAGCTTTAAGACTGTCTGTCACGAGTATGGTCAACAAATAAGAGTTGTAAGAAAACATTTTTTTGCTGTCTATTTTGTGTAAATCTTTAAATTGAAATTGTATACAAATTTAAGCCAACATCGGTTAATAGTACTATGTCTGGAATGCAACACAGGACCAAAAAGAATAGTGTCTCTGCAGAATTTCAGAGATACTATTTAGAAAAAAAATACATTTACAATATCAAGAATAACTTCAAAAGAAAGATTGAAGATATTAATAACTAAACAGAAATACTAATGTAACTTTTATTTTTGTTCAGTACTAATGTAACTTTTAATGTAGTCTATAAAAAAGTTTTTTTTGTAACATTTAATACTACCTCCGTTCCTTTTTACTTGTCGTTTTAGAATAAAAGACCAAAATAGGAGGGGTATATTTTTGCCCCTTATTTTACTAGTATGCCCTTTTTAAAAATATATCATATTTTTAATCCACCAATAAATTCCTTCTTTTCCACAAACATTATCTATTTTCAAAAAAATTGTAACAAACTTTATTTAAAAACAAACAAAATTTGTATACAATAAAAAATATTTTATTGTTTTAACAAAAATAATTATACAAAATTTAGTCAATAAAATAAAATAAGAAGGAGGATATAATAGGCAAAATATAACCTAAATTGCTAAAACGATAAATAAAAAGGAACAAATATTTTTTTCTAAAACGACAAGTAAAAAGGAACGGAGGTAGTAATTAATAATACTACTACTTAATTTTATGTTTATCTTTTTAAATACAATGTTTTAGACCTTATATTTTCATTATTATTATTATTATACTTTTTTTATCAATATTCTATTACTATTTTGTAAATCATATATGAAATAATATTTCGATAATTATACCAACTTATAAGACCCGTGCAACGCACGGATAAAAATCTAGTCTTCATTATTAAACTTAAAAAATTCAATATCTTCATTACGAAATCCAAAAAGTAACCCCTTTGATGAGTACCCTATGAACACACACCTACTCAAGAAATATTTATTTGGAATACAAAAATTTAGTCAGGACACAAATATAATAATTAATTATAATACTGAAATAACAAAATTAGTTTTTTGATGACAATGTTAGATGTAGCACAAGTACAAGAAGTTCAATTCTTCCACCACCACCACTACCAACAACAACCTCAACTCCACCACCACCACCACCACCAACAATAACAAAAAGTTCAAGAAACTAAACTCCACATCAACAAAAAAAATTTAGTAAAAACAAGTAACAAAACTACAAAATTATCCACCTCTGACAAAAATAAACAAACAAAATCTCGAACTAATGAAATAAACAAAAAACCAATAATTCCGCTCATGGTTCGGGTTTTAGAACTCGGACTTGTGCCTACATCCCCAAAACTCCTTGGTTCGTGTTCTACGTCCTGAATTAAAGAGTAATTTGAAATTTTAGGATAGAATTAGAAGAGAAATTTTCTTAAAATAGTATTAACTTGGGCCGTTGAAGGCCACTTTGTTGGGAATCCATTAGTTTTCTTTTATATCAAGGTCAAAATTAATTTCAACCAATAACAACAGAAAGTAAAATATTCATATGCTCTTTTGAAAATTTTATATCTTTTAGAAAATTGGCCCAATTTCGACCAAAAAGAAAATTGGCCCAATTTTTTTTTTCAGTTTAATTTTAGACATTTGGACCCATTTAATCTTATTAAGAACACCAAACATAGGTGTGAATTGTCCAAATAGTTGTGTTTTGTGTGATAATGTCATTGAGGACATCATATATATGCATATCATTTTCCATGCATTGCATTGGAGCAATAGTATTCATTGTTGGCATATTATTAGATTATGGAAGAAGGTTCAACAAAATCTAACTGTATGTAGATAGATCGAACCATAGCAGAAAATATATTCTTCATTATGCAGGACTTGAGTCCTGATCATCTTGAATGTTTCTTTGTCACCCTTTGGAGTATTTGTAACAAAGAAATAACAAGGTACGGAATATGAATTTAAAACTAGAGCTTATGTTTGTGATCGTGGCATAGCTCAATATAATTAACAGGTTGGGAAACATTATTATTATTATTATTTGTAAAAAAAATTATATTGAACTTTTATCTTATAAGGAGAGGCAACGCCGTGATACTGTGTGTTTTGCACGGGTGTCTAACTAGTAGATAATAGAAATAAAAAGTTTAATTATCTGTTTAGAGAATATAATTTAGAACCATCAATCATATCATCTATTGTTTGAATTAATTAATCCGTTTAAGGTGATTTATGAAATATGAAAATGTGATTGAAAACCAAAGATTAGTTTGTCTAATGGTGAGTGATATTGAATTTGATAGGGAGGATCACAGTTCGATCTCCACAATTGTGTTTAGGAGGAAATTTAACCTATTTGATGTCAGAACTCACCGCAAAGACGTAAACTCTTGACTACTAGAATTTTTTTTCCCAAGAATCAGAAGGTGAAAACCTGCACTAAAAAAATCCGATCTTTCAACTCTATCCTTTCTCCTGCTAACCAAGCTAATTCCCAAAAAATGTGATTGAAAGATTGACATAAAAGTCACGAACATCGGCACTAATTATTGTTAAGAAAAGGGGAAGAAGGTACAAAAATTCAATTTATCATTACTCTCATTTATCTTTCTTTTAAGGAAGAAAACACAAATTTGGTGTCGTTTTGTGTCTGTAACATGGACCATATTGGAGGATCAATGCTTAATTAGAAGGCATGGTCAAAGTTTAACTACCTTACAAAAAATTTCAAATGATAACTAATCAAGGAGATTAGCTCAGTTACTCTAATAGTTAACAAATTAAATAAACAAATTAAATTCCTTGCTGCGTGTATAGAACAAATCTCACTCTCATTGTTGTCTTCTTGGAAAAAGGTTCATGAAGATATTTGGAAAAGTTTGTTTGAACTTATCTGACGTATATACTTACATAAATATAAATATTGGGTCCGTTATTTATAGAGTAGAGATAAGAAAATCATATAATTTAATCCCTCAGCTTCTTTATCTTATAGCCTCATATTTCTAATAAATTGTCAATTATAGCTCCATTTTTAAATTCTATTATATTTATAAAATATTTTTTAGTTTATACATATAATTTTGTAAAAGAGCTGATAATTTAAAATTTACCCCAAAAAATAAGTAAAATATGGCCAAAAAATAGTTTAAGCCATTATTCAAATCTAGGTTGTTTGAAACTCTATTGTTTTAGTGAGCTGGACTCATAACATCCTAGATCCCACAAAACTACCTAACTTTGTCACCACCACATATAACCCTAGTGGTTATCCAAATATTAATATTATAGAGAGAATGTACATTCCAACTTCATAACATGCCACGAAACAATTACTTTCAAAGCTTTCTATGTGGGTCTAATATGTGATGTTAATAATCTTGCATATGCATTGAACAAGATAAAGAATACATATATTTTATAAGATTCATATCTTCAAACTCGCTTATGATCGAGATAGTATGGGATTAAAAGATAATAAAAGTGCATTGCATTTGTTTCATTATATGGTCAATGATTATGATGCCAATTACATGATCACTTGCATTACTATGGATCATTGAACCTAATCACTTATCTATTGATAAATCATGAGTTTAACATTCTCACTCCTCAAATAATTCTCAATCTTTTGAGGGTTTTTCCATGCATCTTAGCCGATCTTTCTTTTATGAAGAATATGTGTTTGATTAAGCACTTTCAAATATGCTATAGAAATTATAGAATCAACATACCCTACACACAATTAAAATAAAATCATTGATTACAGAGTTCAGTCAATCACATCTATGTTTAGAACCGAAAATTATACAGTTTTGATTAAATATTACAGTCTAGATTATAGAATTACAGTTGAAATGTATAATGGGGGCTTCTCCCACTTGCTCTACGGTACAATACACCATTGCACCCGAGTGACCGTCTATTCTTTTTGTTCTTTTTTTTTGTTAGAAATAATATAAAACTATTGATGTGACATTTTCTAACAGTTTAATTTTTGGGATAATTAGAAGGAAAACAAAATTGATTCATTTGTGTGTTAGGTAATGTAATTTTTTAGGGTAAATTCAATAGTAAGTGTTTAGTCTTGAAATCTTAAGGTAGAGAGTTCAAATTTTTTAGGAGATGTTGTGAAATGGCCATTAATTAATAAAAATTGTCCTTTACCTCAATATTGTTTTTTAAAAAAACAATTCAAAAGTTTTCTATCTAAATTTGTACAAAAATTAAAATGGAGGAGTTTTGCAAAAAAAAAATTGAAAACTAAATTTAGGCGCAATTTCAATATATGTTTTTCGTGCTAAGTGCAAAGCTAAATTTAGGATACTTATTTATTTATTTTTTTTATGGTATTTGAAATTTAGGCAATTTCAAATGCCACCCAAAGTATAAAATGTAAAACTTAAATTGGACCTTATAAATTCATCGCCCTCTATTTCTTAAATATTGCAAATTGGTCCATATAGTTTTTCGAAAAAAAATCAAATTGATCCCTATATAATTCAAAAGTTGCAAATTGGACGTTAAAATTTATAAATTGGTCCCTCAATTTTTTAAATTTCAAATTTGAACCAAATATTGTAAATTCTTATTTTAGACCACATTTCATTATATATCGATTGCAAAGTTTATCTGACAGTCTACGTCTATGATAGCCGATTGTATGTTATAGTTTTCTACTATGATATTATTAAGATAGCATAATACAAACACCCAACATCTTAAGTTAGAATCTAAACCGCTAGCATAAATTTTAATTATCTTTAACATTAGATATTAGTTAGAGTGAAGTCTAGATACCCTAGCTAAGAAAGGAAAGGGTGAAGTATGTATGGTATGTATGGGAAGAGCTGGAAAGTGATGAAATCCATATGGACCAACTTGAAACCACAAGAAATGAAGAACAATTGCATGTGTTGTCCCATCATCAATAAGAGTATATCGAAATAATATAGAATCCAACCATGTTGTTATTTCTAGTTGTTTGTGTTTACTATGATTAATTTTTATGTTACTAATTGCATTGAGTCATTATTTAGTCAGCTATTATTTAACTTTTTCATTAGATATTCCCTTTTGTGCATAAGAAGTTACAAAAAAATTTAAAACATCCCTCTTAAGGGGTCATCAAATTGATTTGTGTCTAAGTTTCTACAAATTCACATTTATCACAATATAGAATCATGTATGCTTCCAACCATAGAATTTGCTTTTGGAGTGACTAAAATTTGTATGCTAGTAAAATGGAAGTATTCTGATCAAATGACCCACTTAACATTATGCACATTATGTGTGACATATATCCTTTCAAATACTCAAAGATAATATACAAGTTAGCTTTAACAAGAATCCAAAGCATTTTATTTGTTTTTAAGGCAACAATAAGACCCATTGAAAGACAATATATCAAAGGTACCATCTCTATTGGAATTTACTCAATGCTACAACCTGACAATTAGATAAGGGTCAAAACTCAAGATGGAAAAATATTAAGCATCATCTATGTCGTCAATTGCTAATCACGAAAAATAGCAGTTTGTGTTACAAATTATAGGATTAAAGAGATGAAAATATGTCTCATAAGAAAAATAAGCACCTTTTCATTGAAAAGTGTTGAATTTGATCTATATTATATTATGGACTAGATTCATCACCTTTTCAACATATTTAAAATAAATCTTCTTTTATAATAAGAACTAGAGAGAGTATATTTAACAACAATGAGCAAGATTAACTTGAATATAGTATCCAAACTTCTATAAACTCTGTTTAGTCTTGGATAATCCTTTTTACCTTATGCAGCTAAGCTTTCACTTTTATGGAACATTCTTTTTGAGAATGTCTAGTTTAGCCTTGTGGAACTTTTGCCTAATATGCTGTCCCTCATTTGCTAAGTTAGCACTTTCTAAGATCAATTAACTTTTAATATCTTTTGAGCATTTATCTTGACATGAATGTATATTCAAAATTCTCCTCCTAAAAGCTATAAATTACATTGCTATTGAAGACATTGCGGACTATATCTTACTTCTCCGTTTTAAAATGAGTGTCGCTTTACCTCAAAAATTTTGTTTTAAAATAGGTGTCCACTTTCAATTTTCAATGCAACATTTTCCAATTCTATTCTCTAACTACTACTTTATACACTATTTTCAAGAAAACAAAGAAAAAAGTAGGCTTAATTAGTAAAAGATTAAAAGTGTTATTATGTTTAACATAATGATTGCATTCTTTAATATGTGTGAAAATACAAAAAACGACACTCATTTTGAAACGAAGAGAGTATATTGTTGTTATTTTTTTTATTACAAACAAGTAAGAAGGTGAAGACCTAAATCATGCAGCTAGCAATTTATAGTTCCATTGAATATATTATTATTAGTCCCTTTCTATGTAAAGAAACCTCCTTCCACATCCAAAAATAGAAAATTAAGATTTATAAAAAAAATTAGAAAATTAAGTATTAATGAGGCCCAAAGTCCCACACTTGCACTTCACCAGTGTACTATCCTGGCTATTTGAGCCTAATATGGACTAGGTCCAATATCTTAGTCTCATCCTGACGTACAGTAATCACTTAATACGTTCTTGAATAACAGTTTTCTCCCACTCTCTCCATTAGTTCTCCCACTATCTCCATTATTGCATCCATCACTCTCATGACACTCCTATATATTAGTCTTCATGAAGAAAGAAAGGACATTCACTTCTTCAACCCCTTAACACAACTTTAAAATAGAACTACGTAGCTCTGATTCCCTGATGACTAAGGGATACGTAGGACTAGGAATCCTCCCTATCGAGCCACAACACAGACGACTCACATCAGCATTAGTCACATGATCAACCCTTAAGTTCTAGACCTGAACAACCAGTAATATGAAGGATGAAGCCACCAAATTGTACTAATTTTGCACATCATCAAAGTGAAGAAAATATCTTAAATCAATTGTGCAAGTTTGTCAAAAATTCACGGAAGGAAAAATTATTTATTTATTTATTTTGTTTGCTCTTGTGAAAATATCTTAGATTTATGGTGCATATCATAATAGTTCTAGACTAGAGTTTTGAGTTCACCACCAAAAAAAAAACTAGAGTTTTGAGTTGGGTCAAGGCTAATGACACATCTATTGAAGGAATTCAAAAGTATATATGTGTGTCTTTTTAAACTTACATTGAAGAGTTTTGTTAACATGTAAGGACACATGTATGTTAAGGAATTCAAAAATAGTAATTTTACAATGGAAAAAATAACATGTTGACTTGTAAAAAGAAGAATGCATAAATTTTAAGACAAAATTTTCGTATTAAGTTTCTTAACATATGCTTTAAAAACACATTTTAACATTCTCCTACATTAAATTGATTGTCGAATTGTTTTCATGTACACACCTTCCAATGCCATTATCACTACATCTGATTTCGGCCTTCAACTCAGAACATATATACTTTTTACCGATTCACCATAACTATGAGTGATTCTCATCTTCATACTCTGAGTTTTTTTTGGTACATACTGTATATCATACTCTGAGTTTCAAAACAGATTTAAATTTAGATCAATGTGTGATTTTTTAAAAATTATGAGGGAAGAGAAAATTTTATTAATTAAAGTGTCATATATTATTATATGTACGTACGTAAGGAGTTAGTGCATGCAAGCTAAGGTAATAATATATGTAAAAATGCTATATATACACTACCAGTGCTATTATAAAAATCAGACAAAAAAGTTCCTAACAATGTGATAGATTAGAAAATAACAACAGCAATATGTTCATCAATGTGACTGTACACCAACCAACAATATCTCATGGTCGGAGATGTTCTTTGGAAATTATATTCATCAGTCTTCAAACTTGCTACACTAATTTAGATCATCCAAAATTGGACCTAGCTAGTGTGAAAATTTGTTTAAGTTATATCTTAATTACACATTTTACTAGCACTATATATATATATATACACGACTACATGTTTGTTCGAACATTTAGTCAACACCAATAAGAAGAAATACTGAAAAGTTTTCGTGAGCTTAGTTTAGTTAATAGAAACATTGCACGTAATGTGCAGGGATCGAAGTTCGAAACCTGATACATCTACTTATTTATTTTTAAAGGATGAAATTCTAGATTATCTGACAAAAAAAAATAGAGTGAAACAAATAATAATAATAATCTTAGTTAATAATAATAATAATAATAATAATAATAATAATAATAATGACAACAAAACTCATCAATTCAAGCAATTAAAACTAGCAATTGTGTGTAAAGCAATAAACACAATCAATTCATAACATAAGATAAAGAGAAACAATCTAATTCAGCTTAAACTGACTTATGTCTAGAGGAGAGAGCAACCGTCTAATCCACCATCGTCAATGAGTAATTACAAGAGACACAAAAGAGTTACAAGAAAATAATTTTGTAAATTCTAAATACTCCACAACATATCATATAGCCTCCAAGTTAGGATCTCCAAATGTTAGCAAACTCTTAGACTTGAAATGAGAAATTATTACAAAATGTTTTTAAAATAAGATTATTCTTTTAAAAAAAAAAGACTATTCTTAATACCCAAAGTTCGGTGTGAATTCAGACATCGAGTGATTTTAATCCCTTTCAAACAGAGTTGTGGAAGATCAAAACATAATTCACTCTACAAAATTCAACGTCAATAACTATTAAACTAATTAACATTTGATAAATCATAACTTCATTTTGCTTCAATCTAATTGTTTAAACATCTCTTCTAATAGACTACTCCCTTCGTCCCAAATTATAAGACCATTTTTTACCACTGCACGTATGCTAATGCACAATTTTAATCGCTAATATTTTTAATTATCTAGTAGTAAAAATTATAAAATTTGATATCTTGAAGATACTCATCAAAACAAATCAAACAAGATCTTATATGCTAATATGCTAATATTTACATCTGTATATTATTAGAAAAATAAGGTCAAAACATGATACATGAATAGTAAAATATAGTTAAAAAGGGTCTTATATTAAGGGACGGATGGAGTATAGTATAATTATTAAAATGATTATGGAAAATTGTTCATCACAATCGTGTCCACAACTAAATTATATTGATAGTATACCAATTAATTCTGATTTGTTTAACAACAAAATGTTTAAAGGTCATTATTGTATATAGTGTTTACCCAAACAAAGTTTGTGTCATTAGATATTTGGATTATTATAGAAAATGACGTTTGAAGGACTAATCTATATGTCGATTAATACTTCAAGAATAAATTTAAAGTTTCAAACAGTTACTGATGAAGAAAAAGTTAAGGACTTTTTCAAAAACAATTACTCTTTTTATTAAAAAGATTTCAAAGAGATGTATCCAAAAAATCGTCCTTACATATATCAAAAAAAAAAAATTCGTCCTTACTTCTTTTCACCACATCTATGTTTTTTTAAGTTACAAAAGGAAATCTCTAAGAAAAAGGAAAAAAATGAAGAAGAGGCTCCAATTAGGAGGATTGTGTAAGAATTTTAAGAATTAATAGACTGAGATATTATATGAAATTAGAACACAGTTACTTCTGGAAGAATATCGAAAAGATCGAGATGTAGACAAAGTCTTCCTTTGCCTAATCACATGCTCCAGATTTGAGGTTCTTAAGAGAGCAAACTTCAAACAAGCTTACTGAATTATTTTTTTATCGGTGACGGCAAAGGGGCATAGCCTCTCTATTTATAAGAGAACAACTCTAGTCAGTACTACTCATCATGTACCTTAGAGGTTGAGCTTACATTTTATTTCTACACAAATCAAAATTAGTATTCATAACCCTTTATTATTAATCACTTTAGTCAGACTTAAGCATCATCAAATGGATCAAAACAACATCGACCTGCTTTTATCAAAACCAAAAAGTGACGATTGATTGCAGCCCACAAAATATTAAAAAATATTCTAACAGATTGAACATAAACTCAAAGCTCATGCATGGTAAAAGTACATGTGACATGTCATGGATGGCATTATGCAAGCCTTCCTTGTTGATCTGCCTCACGGCTAAGTCCAGCCTACAAAGCAGATGAGGCAGAAAATGTTTTAAGGCAAACTCCACAAATTATAAGTAAAAATTGAAAGAAGCAATTCATGAATGTGATCCATTCTAGGAAACAATGATTAGGCAAAAAATAGACCAATGTCAAGTGGTATATACTAATTGTTTGGTAAACAAAGAGAAACTCATCATGATCATCATGACGGAATTTAATCCATCCAACTTCTATGTAATTGAACAATATTTACATATGAGAATGTTGCTTGCAACTTAAACATAGATAATGAAGGACTAACATTGTGACTAAAACATATCACAACAATATTGTTGTCACACAAACATAGCCAAATTACATAATCCAAATGTAAGGGGTCAATGTGGGGTCTATTGACCACTTGGCACAACCTAATTCAGCATCCCAGGTTGGGACCCGATTGTAATTTTCCCTCTTTTTCTTCATTATTTGGACCTCTTTATTCCCTCACTCTTCATTTCAATACTCTGCATTACCCAAAATTTTCTTGCCAACTTTCGAAAGAAAACTAAACCATGAAGGTAATTCAAACCATGCACACACAACACAACCATTTTATTTCACATGCATATTCAATTTCTCTTGCTTTCTTCTTTTTTCTTTAGTCCTTTAATATTTTGTGATCATAAATAGTGTATTCTTTATTTTATATAGAATTCATTTGATCATAGTGAATTGTTTCTTGCAGATCTTCAGTTGGGTGCACAAGAAGTTTCATCATAACAATAGTACTCTCAAGGGTTTGAATTCTATAAATTATTTTATTTAGGATCATGATTTTTTAAATAACATATTAAGGGTGTCGCAGATGATTGTTGTATTGCCAAGGTGCCAACATAGTTGAAATGCATGTCAGCAATACATAATGATGTTGTTACACTCTTCTTTTTCTTCGAAAAAACTAATTAGGCTTCAAATAAATCAATAGTAGTTTCATTTTATTCAACTATTTTTTTCTTCAATGAATGTTTTGTTGTTCTTACTTAGATGGAATTGCTTCAAACATGAAAAAGACGACTGAATCTACAATGATCATCACTGATAATCAAGCTTTGTTGAAACAAGTTGCTTTGACCGACATGCTTGGTGGTTGGAATGATGGAATTTTAACCATTGGTACTCTTGGCTATGATCCTTTGAAATCCATCAACCATCACAAAGATTACTTTTCTTTGGAAGCTGAAAAACATGACTTAGTTGATGATGATTATGATGAAAAAGTCTATAATGTTGAACAAGAAGAACTGAATCCATTGATCAACAACAAATTTGATGAGAACAACTTTGAGGATGCTGTTTGTGAAAACCATGATGATGTTGATGCTAGAAAAGTGGAGGAAATGATGATTATGAACAATAAGGAAATTGTTGAAGTTCCACATGTGATTTGTCATGAAATCATGGAGGCAAATGATGTGGAATCTGATCCAAAGAAAAGGATCACATTAGCTGATTTATTTCTTGCCGATTCTGATGTTAAGATGAAACTTGATTACCATGCAGCCAAAGTCATGGTTGAGACAAGTGAAAAACCTAACCTTAAAGCAAAAAATGGACTCTCTTTTGCTAAGAAGATTATTCCCAATGCACATCCGATTAAAGACATTAAAAAAGTAAGTTATACTACCTCATGCACTTGCTAAAAACTATAAGAATTTTAAAATTAAGATTGAAGATTCATTTTTGGTCCATCACAATTTTTTGACGGCTTATTTCAACTCCTGAAAGAAACTCAAATTAGTCTCTGACATTTTCATACTAGAGATAAATTAGTCATTGATTCATTATAATATAAGGACTATTTTGGCTTTTATTTTTGTTAAGGACTGAATTGGCGCGTCGAAAAATTGTGAGAGGTTAAAATGAATAATTTTTACTCTAAAATTTAAATCATTCAAAATGAATTTTAACAAACTCAAGTACCAAGTTAAATTGTTTTCTTTGAAATTAATAACACTTCAAATTGAAAATGTGTCTCATTTCTGACACTACACTCACGTATGGAGTTAAGTTCATTAACTTTTATTTTCTAAACAGAATCGAAGTGTGGGTATCAATGTCGTATTAGTGTATGTGTGCTTCATAGTTTAGAATGTTTAATGTGAAATAAGCCACTATTTGATTATATTTACTTGAAATTAATAGGTTTTGGTATAATTAATTTGTAATGTTGTAGCTGATGAAGAAGATGTTAAAAAGAAAAATTCATCCAGATCTTGATGTCAAAAATCACAAAGCAGAAGGAATAATTGTTGATTGCCACATGAATGAAGGCAATGGTTCAGGTTATTTTCTCCCAATTTAAGGTATGCTTTCAAATATCCATTTTTCATGTAATGTCTACTTTATATTTTCATTTGCTTGTGATGGAAGGTTTGTGTGGCAAACAACCAAGTATGACTAAAAGTAACTCATGTCTCAATTTATTTTGGTTTTTCTTCTTTGTTTCAAAACATGACAAACACATATGTTAGGTTGGAAAAGGTTAATTATCCTTAGAGCACTTTTTCTTTTTTTTTTTACATTTGTCTTTTGCATTTATCTCTATATACTCATTCATCATGTATATTTGATCCGAGGTCATGTTACTAACATTCATTGATTAGTTTTATTTATTTATAAATAAAAAATTGATTAGTAACAAATCAACTCTCAGTGTCCGTATTTAACAACAAAAAATTAATCTTTAAGCGCCTGTCTACTTATTAGTGAATATTGAGTCTAATTCAACATTCTTTTTAATTAACTACAATGTTTTAGTCTTATGAACTTAGTTTAATTGGTAGAACATATTACACGTATGTATAGAGACTGAAGTTCAAACTCTAATACATTTATTTATTCATTTTTAAAGTTGAAATTCTAACAATTATATTATATCTGACAAAAAAAACTGCAACGTTTTATTAATAAAACAAACTACATCTTAGTATGTTATGGCTACAATACTATAGAGATATGTACATATTTATTTAGAGCCCATTTATTTATTTAAGATTGCATTTTTCAATAAAACTAGACACAGGGCTGAAAAATCTGTTTCCCAAACTAATTATTTACAATCCATGGGTCCATCCCCATTGAATTACCATAAAAAATCCATGGGTTCAAATCTCAGCCTGTGCAAGAACGTATTTGATAATTATACTAAACTACATTTAGAAGATCAATAATACATTTATGTTTGTTTGGTTTATTTGTATTTATGGTTCGTTGCTTGCTTGCAGGTGCTACTTGCTAGTGTTGAGCCATGGGAGTGCAACTGTTGATCTGGACATGTAGATTTATTTATGATACGTATGAGACTAAATACTTAGGTAATCTTTGTGTCTCTTAAGACCAAAGAGTTGAACCATGTCATTTTGTAATTTGTGTGATCATGTTGTTTTTGTTGGCTTTAGTTTGACGTAATTAAGAACATATCTCTGTTATTTGTCACTATATATGTTGAAGTTTATTTATGCACGCCATTAATTATGCGTTAGTGTATTGGATAATCTTTTGGCTAAAATTGATTTTTAGCAGATTCAAAATTCTTCCATGTTACCAAATATTAGTTTGTTTGATGATTGACGTTGAACTTGATATCACTGACTGCAGTTTAATCCATGCAACGCAATTATATTTTGGGGGGCTGAAATCATTTGATGTCATAACTCGCCTCTAAGAATCAGATAATGAAAGTCAAAATAAAACAATTCATCCATGTTATATCCTACTTTATATTTAAAAAAAAAAGCAATTTTAGTCACTTAATTTTATCCATTTTGGCATAATTTGGAATCTCATAATTTTGATATTCAATCGACACATGTGTGAGTATTTTTATAAGGGAAGTGTTACGGTACTATTGGTTAAAAGTATTGTATTGGTACTATAGAGATTTTAACCAATAAAATTGCAAATTTTTAAAGTCAGCAAATTGGTCAAACATAATAGTTCCAACATGTCAAATTTTATGACACGTGTTAAATGGTTATTGGACAACACATTTAATGTATTGATACATGACTATTTTACCATTATACCATAGAATTCACCTTTTTATAAACAATCTTGAATTATAATTAAAATATAAATCTAATTAAAAAATGGAACTAATGATATACTCTTCAATCTTCATCTTCTTACAAAATAACCACTAATAAAGATCCAAATTTCACATTTCCCCTATGCATCCAACGTTCAACCCCAAGATGGAACTAGTGACATGTGAATGAAAGGGTGGTGGGCGTTGTTGATGTACAGTATGGTGAGAGATTAAATTCAACAATGACTTGTCATAAAACAAATTGACTTACCTAAACAAACAATAATTAATTAAAAAGTATGCTGACATGTACTTAAAAGGATATTTGAGTAAAAAAAAAGTGAACACTTCCATACCCTCTATAAAAATTTGGATATGCAACCCAAAATGAGTTGGACAAATAAAATATTGTTATTTGTACTTCATCTATCATATTATTAAAATTACTTAATATTTGTTAATATACACTTTATTTTTAAATTTGCAAATCAACCCCTATCAAATTAAACTTAATATCATGAGAAAAATACTCCCCTTGGCCCCTTCAAATTTGCAGAACAATGTCCTATTGTCAGCATATCTGAACAATAAAATGAACATAAAACCACAATTTCAAAATGTTTTATCTTCCAATTCTATACGGAACAGTATGATTTTTTTTTTTGAAAACAGCAAAAAATTTATTAGAATTGATAGGCAAAAAATTCTTAGTACAAGTAGTACTTGAGAACTCTGCGAAAAACAACCAAACAAGCAGCAACAAAGCCACCGAAACATAATCAAATAAACAGGCAGCAGAAAAAAGAAACAGGGAGTGAAAAGTGGTTCAGCTAGCCATTCAGAAAATAAACAATTTGCAGACAACTTATCTAAGCTTAACCACCACCTCAAATAAACGGAACAGCATGATTATGTAACAATATTACAAGTAAAAACGTTTCTTCAAATTTGCAGATCTGAATATTATTATGGGAAAAAACAAGAGGATTATTTTTTATGCTTTACGAGTAAAAACAAGATCCGAACATTATTATGAACATTATGATTATTTTTTATGATTTAAGTACTGTCAGTAGGTAGAAAAGCATTCCAGGGCGTACGGGTAGTAACCGGGTCGGAATGACCCGGCTGAAGGTAGAAGATGATTGGTTTTACAAATAAATTGTTAATCATGTAAATATTTAAATGGCATTCCTTAATTCAAGTTAGTAGCGGTGGTGTAGTGGCAAATCCTTATCTTCTCAACTGGTTGGGTGTGTGTTCGATCCCTGGGACCTTTTTTTCTCATTTTTTCATTTATTTGGACCTTTAAAATAATTAAACGGCACTAATTATTTCACAGTCCAAGAATGAAGAAGTTACAAACAGTGGTAAAAGCAATTATGGTAACTTTTCTCTTTACAATGTGATTTAACCAACATTGAAAATAGATCACTCTTTTACTCTCTCCGTTTCAAAATAATAGTTTTTTTAAAGTTTTTACATGATTTTTAAGGAAATAATTAATTGTGTTAAATTTTAATGATAAATTTAGTATCATTTACTAAAACATCCTTATTAATTGTAGTTAGAGGATTAGTTAAACAGAAGAAATTAAATAAATAAGGGTATAATGATGAAAAAAATTAATAAATATTGCATTGGTATTTTAAAATGACAATTATTTTGATACAAATAAAAAATATTAAATAGATAATTATTTTGAGACGGAGGGAGTAATTGATGAGTATAATAAAAAAAAGACTACTTAATGAGTTTAGGATTTAAGTGACTCTCAATGTGTTGGGGTGAAACCAGGTAGAAATGTCTTTTATTTTTTTTTGGGTCTCAAATTTTAAACGAATAAATAAAATTCATACTTTAGATATAATTATGAAAATATTCTATCCAAAAAATCATATTTTTTTAAAAAATTAATCGTTTGTTCAAAAAGAAAAAAAATTGATCGTGAGTTTTTTTTAATCGAGCCACAAAAAATAAAAATAAAATTGTAAACAAAATTTGAATTTCTAATTGATTTACAATCGAGTTGAGAAAATTTAGATTGTTTAATCACAATTTGTTTAATTAGTTGATATTTGACGTTCATTTCATATGAACTAAACTTCTTAAGTCAAAGTTAATTTTGATATCGATATATGAAATTCAAGTTCATAACTAATAAGTCCTATTAGTTTAAACTTGTTGGTCCTTTGACGCATGAACAAAACTTCTTAAGTCACATTTTGTCCCACTAGTTTATATCAAACCATTAGAATATAAAAGTAAGAATTCCCTTCATTTATAAATCAATTAAGTGTGATTGAATGATTTGATTGAGAAAACTAAAATTATTAAGTTACATTTAGTCAAACTAGTTGAGATCCAATTCAAGACGGCTCTCCCCCATTTGCATCAAAATCCAATTAGTTGAGATGTAAAAATCATTTCATAAGATTGCATGTCGTACTTTCTATACTTGAATTAAGTGATATTGAATAATATGATTGTGAGACTTGACATTCCGTTCATATGAATTAGGTTTTTTTAGTGGTCTAACTAATTATAATAAACTATTAAGTTATATTCTATCTAAATAGTTGAGATCCTTTCATAAGAATTGCTATTAAGTTCAATGATTGTGTAAATATTAATTTTTCTAAGGACGGTCCAATTAACAATTACACTAACTATTATTTAAATAATCTAATTATTCTAATGATTGTCCAATTTATCATTTATTATCAATTAAATTATATTTTTTCTTCTAAATGATATTTTTTTTTTTTACAATGTTTAATGAAATAGGATAAATTTTTTAAATTTTTAAATGATGAATATATTTTCTTTTCTTTTTTTATTAAAAAAAGATTAAAACTAGAAAAATGGAATAGGCTGGACTCGAGCCCATACCATTTAGTTGATGCATATCTGGTTTCCCACTAAGACAAATTTGTTTGCTTGCAATAGTAGTTCACAAGTAAGAATTTATACCATTCAATTTTATTATTATAATGAGAACCAGCCTCCTTCTTCAACCTCCAGACGGGTCTGAACACGACCCGGTTTAATCAACGGGTCTGAATATGACCAAACATATTTTACGAAATCGACGGGTCTTCAATACAGTTTTAACATTATAATCGACGGATAAAATGACAGTTTTAACCTGTTCAAAGTGTATACTGATATATACAAAAGTGCAACAACAACAACAACATTACATTCCTCATATAAAAAAAACAACAACATTACATTCCCAAATCCAAATTTATTTGCACGATCAAATTGATTCTTCAATTTAACCCTATCTTTCTTAATTTCTTATTAATTCTCTCAAAACCAAATTATCAACATGATTTGGATTTGGGTTACTTCCATGACTATCTACCAAAAATACATGACTATCTACCAAAAATACAGTAAAATTTAGATCTAAAAAAACTCTATAACCTTGAAGAACACAAATTCGTAATAATTCAGATCTAAAACATCGTCTAATAAATCCGAATGAATGAGGGAAATAACGTGGTAGAGAAAAGAATAATTCTTGCAGATAGTATCAATCTCAAAGGGGTGGAAGACATGAGATCTGAGAGGAAGATGAACAATGAAAGAAGAAAGATGAGGACTTATGAATAATAAATTTAAGATTCTGAGGTTTTAAAATAATTACTATAAAAAGAATAGACAATGTTTAAAAATTGTAACTTATAAATGAAGTGGAAAAATAATAACACATGGACCAATTAAATTTAAACAACTCATTTAGATATCATACCTCAAGGGTATAGTAGAATTTGCCAAAAAAATGTACATAAAAGGTCAATTTTTACTAATTTTACATATAATGGTACAAGTTTTAACTAAATACTTTAAAAGTTGAATTCACAATTCTTTTAAGAGAATACATTTAATGATTCACAATCTTTACTAATGATATACACCATACATGAGTCAAATTGGCTCTATTTATTTTTTTTATTGAGACATACTTTAACAAATCCGATCCGGCTTTTATGAACTCGATATATAATGGGTTAGCCTAATCTAACTCAATCCTCTTAAAGACTTCGTGGGTTTGGGTTAAATTTTTTTGAAGTATAGTCTGCTAATTTTTTTAGAGTTTCGTTTGGCTTAATCTATGGGTTAATAGACCGGCCATCAGCCCAACCTATTTTTTACAGTTCTATGCATAGGATTAACATGTAATCTTCTTTATCAAATTCAACGACAATTACCACATACTAATTATAATTAAAATTTAGTAAAATTGTTACATTTTCAACTGCTCCTAAAAAATGAAAGAGAAAATTGTTACATTTAACTCAATTAATACCACTGTCGTTATAAACGATGTTCATCACAAAACGATGTCGTTTTAACAGAAATTCTAATACTTATACAACAATTTGTTTTTATTTTGAGGTATCTCAATAAGAGGAAAACAAAACAAAACAAAAATCATCACTGCAACTTCTCTCTCAAAACCCATCACAACCTTGTAAGCAAAAAGTTTCTTCATTTTTCATGAATCTGAAATTATTTTGATTTTTCAATATTCAACAGTTTTTTTAATCTTAATTTTGTGTTATATATTTAATTAAATTTTAATTTAATGAATAATGATTATGATAATGATTTTGCAGTGGAAGAAGATGGGTTCATACTCAAAGACTTTAACTTTTGAGGATGTAGCTAAGCATAATCACAAGAATGATTGTTGGATCATAGTCAACAATAAGGTCATTTTTTTTTTGATCTGATTTGGGCTAATTGATTTGGTTTAGTTTCTGGGTTGAATCTGATTTGTCCTTATTGATTTATCAATTTTATGTGATTATATGCATTTTATTTAGTTGAAGACTTTTTGTTTACTTGATTTGACTGATAATGATTATGATTTATGATCTATGAAGCATGGACACCGCATATGACACGGACACTGACACATCGACACGCAGATAACTTTTTTGATAAAATGATATAATTCAATTTAATTTTAAGTGTTAGTGTCGTGTTGGTGTTGGACACAACACATGTCCGGAACACGCCAAATCCGAGGAGTGTCACTGTCTGTGCTTTGTATAAAATCATGAAACTATGACCTCATTTCCTAGTTTCCATATCGTGGTTGCATATCTATCGAATTGCTTAATGTTTCTACCAAATTTCCACAATGTTGACTGTTTTACTTATTTTGCACCCCAAAATACTTAATATTGAATGTGGTTTGCTTCTGTAAAGTTGGAATGTTGAATATTTACTGTAAATTTTAGTAAAATGCGTTGAGATTTGTTCCACGAAACTGGAGGAAACGAATCAGTGAACATTGGACTCAAAATAAAGATTTAGTTGAATATGACTCGTATTAGAAAACTCAATTAATTCTTTACATAAAACAACAAGAACAAGTAGACTTATTAGAATTAGAAATAAATAAAAACATTGGTTGCTACTTGCTCGTAGTTGTTTCCTGTAACAGACCCTGTTTGCTGAAGCCCAAAGCATGTTAAACCCATGATATGGAGTTGTGTGACCGTAAGAATAAGAGAGAGGATAGGTGTGCGATTGTCAATGTTGTCTCAGGTGCATGTGTTTGTGCTTCATTGCTCACTATATCTGAACACTGACACGTCAACATTGAAAGCATCTTCTCTGAGGAGCTGCGGCTCTGGTTAGCTATTTTGGAGAGTTCCATCTCTCATTGTTAATCCACCTATATTTTTTATTTTTTGTGATTTTCCTTCTCTGCTCTCACGCAGAGCAGAACTAAACCACTTGAATGCTTCACTGAGAATTCTATACTTCTCGACGTGGTACTTGGACATCACATGATAACCAAGCCCCTATCATGCTACTATTTACGCCCGCTGATTCGCTTCTCGCCTACTGTACACCCTGTTCAAATGAGTGGATTGGCTGGTTTATAGAACACGCGGTAAATATGTTCTTTCAAATGAATGGTGTCTGCTTTGTTGGTTGAATGTTATATGTAGACTATTTTATTTCTTGTTGGAAATATGAACTCATTGGTGGTAACTTTGGCAAATTTAGGAGTGGTAATGGTATTTGGCTTATTATGATGTTCCATGTACTAAATTGCAGGAATTGGTAGAAGTACGAAACTTATTAGATAGTATGATAGGAGATACTAATTTATTTCTTTGTTTCTTTATGTCAATACATGCTCAAAGTTTCTCTCTAATTTATTTTAACACCTTTTCCTCCTCGTACAATTGATATATAAAATTGCAATTAGAATTTTCTTTACAGGGCGATTGTTCCAAGTAAACATGAGAATACACATTCACTGTCTATTCAATCGTGTAATGTGTTTAGATAACTTGGAACAAACACACTTAGATTTGTGCTTCTGTTTTAGGATCATACACACAATACACATCAAAATAGTTTACCCAACTTGCTTTCCATTTTATCAGGTATATGATGTTACGCCGTTTTTGGATGATCATCCAGGAGGTGATGAGGCTTTACTGTCTGCTACAGGTAATTAGTTTTACTTGATTGGTTCATGTCATTAATCTTCAACTGTAAGTTAAGAACTATTTCCTCTGTCATACCAGTATAGAGAAAGCAAGAAAAAAGTAATCAATAGAGACACATAGAAAACAATACATGTTTATGTGTATGTTTGGTTCCCACTTTTGGAGGAGTCATAATTGATTCTTGAGGTGTATAATTGATTTTGACATGTTTTGTTCCTCTAGAAGTCGCGGTTCAACTCAATTTTAGTGAGATTCAATTTTATAAATAAATGCATTCAAAATCAAAATTTCAAACTGCAATAGTGGAGGCAAAATTGATTTCAGAGGTGTATAGTTAATTATGATATGTTTGAATGTCAATGAGTATGATTTTATCTTTAGAATTGATTCTATGTTGAAACTGCTTTTTCTGCAATTGATTTTTAGTCTCAAATTTATTGTTCTTAGGAAAAAATAATTTGACAAAACCGATTCATTCAAAATTAACTCTATCACCTCAGAACCGATCACAATAAGAATCTTGTGGTGTTTTACGCAGGGAAGGACGCCACCGCCGATTTCGAAGATGTTGGCCACAGTGACTCGGCAACAGAGATTATGGAAAAGTACTTTGTTGGGGAGGTTGATGCCACCACTGTTCCAACAGAAGTTAAAAACAATCCATCCCCAGTTCAAGCAACTACCTTAAACAATGAATCTTCTGGATTTTTGCTGAAGTTCTTGCAGTACCTGGTGCCATTGCTGATATTGGGCTCTGCATTTGCTCTGCAGTACTATGGAAAAAGAAGCAAGTCCGATGAATCATAATTTCTGAATTTGAGCTTTGGCTATATAGTTTTAGACTGAATATTATTATTATTATTATTATTATTATTATTATTATTATTATTATTATTATTTTATTTATAATAATCTATATCAACACAGTAATCATAAGACAGTTTTTTTTTTGGAGTATCATTTAAATAATGTTTCATTTATCTCAAAAACATGCAGAGGTTTTTTGTGTTCTTGATTTGTTTTGGCCTCTTATTCATGCTAGCTGTTCTTGATATGTCATGAATATTTTGAAATAGATTTTTGTTAGACTGAGTGAATAATGTTAAAACATTTGTACCAAAAAAAATGTTAAAACATTATGTTATCTATTTGTTTGTCATGTCTTATATTTTGGACTTCATTTGTATGTCTGTTGAATTCTGACTCGATACAATTAAAAGTCTCACATCGCTTGAAAATTGAAACTAAGGATTGTTTATACATAACAAGCACATTCTTTGATCCAACAAAATGCTTTTTACGATGAATAAAATCATGTATGTTCACGAGCGATTTGAAACGAAGAATACCTTGAAGTGTGGTGTGATGTATTTGAGTGTGAGATGGAATAAATTTTCTGCACACAACTAAAAATATTTTAGATACATAAATTTGCCATTAATCTTGGGTTGGGCTATAGTTTCTTATTAGTTAGTTACAACATTGAGATAGTGTAATATTTGGCCCATTTCAAAAGGCAAATCATCAATTGTATTCTTTACACTTGCTTGTAGAATTTACATAACAATGGAAATGAAATGCATGTCAAATTTTTTAACTATCAAAACTACATGTTTTTTTATCAAAATTAATTGCATGTTTGAAATTGCGGTTCACGTTAAAATTCTCACATTAAGCAATTTTCACTGTGATTATTGAAGTGAATGTTTGTTTCCGCATTAAAACACCAATTGATGTGTTCTAATAGAAGCATGGATTCATAGCTTCTCAAACTCACGATAAAACACGACATTGGAACACAACTTTGCTGTTGTTGTGGATTCAAGCGCACAAAAAAGCTACAAATTTTAACTTCATATAACGCGTGTTCAAAAAGATTTTTATCTGAAAAATAAACATGCTATAACTTCTTCACCTTGGAAGAAGCTAGTGGCACATGCAAACTCTTCCTCCATATAGAATGAAAGGCCTTAAACACATGAAAGAAATTCTTCATATTTTCCCAAAACACTTTACCTCATCTTATATGTATTTTACTTTTCTTAAGAAAAAACCATTTTCCATATTTAACAATTAACAAACACTTTTTTGTAGATCCTTTAAAAAGAAACAGACAATAGAGCTATGGATGAAATGAAAACTTTATATATACATTATAAAGTTTTAAGATTTGGTCCCCCACTCTAATGCATATCCATGACAATATGTGTCATTTTGTTATAGACATCTTTGGACCCCTCTTCCTTTGCAAAGCTAGAGAGCATTAGGTAGACGCAAAATCTTGTTTGTCCCACTTTGTTTGGCCCAAATATCAACTCATAATTAGTAACAAGTAACAACACAACCCACGAATGACTTTGTCTCGTTTGTTATGTATCATTAACTAAAATATTTTGTTGGGATATGCATTAGAGTTTTAGAATTGAAAGTTGGACTTAACACATTTCAAAAATAAAAAATCAATTTTAAAAATAAATATTTTTTGTTTAATAGATTTATGTTCAGCTCATCTCACATTCGATGTAGAATTATTAACACACTTGTCTTAATACACCTTATTGGTTGTGGTTTGATAATGAGTAACTCAAGAGATCTTGGAGGAGACTCTAATATCATCTTAGAATTGACAATTTGATCTTATACATTCATTCCTTACAAAATCTGCTTTTAAGATGAAAATTGTTTTTACTTATAAATCCAAGGCTTAAACATCATTTTAATCCTTGTATGTACGCGAAATTTTGGTTTTAGTCCTTGTATCAATTTTTGGTCTAAATAAATCCTTGAATCAACCAATTTTTTTATTTTAGTCCCTAAAACGAAAATACGCAGGAAAATTCGTAGGAAAATTCACAGGAAATCTGCAGATTTTCCTGCGGATTTTCGCTTTAGGGACTAAAATCACAAAATTTGGTTGATTTAGGGACTTATTTAGAACAAAAATCGATAGAGACTAAAACCAAAATTTTGCATATATACAAGGACGAAAATGATGTTTAAGCCTCTTATGAACGTCATCTGTAACATTCCAGACTGCTTTCGGGACGACCGACTAACCCCACAAACCAACACGAGTCTTTTCAGCATGTTTACTCCAAGTCAAGCACGCTTAACTATGGAGTTCTTATTTGTTGGACTCCCGAAAAGAAGATGCACATTGTTGCCTATACAATCTTTACAAACCATCATTTAACCACGCAGTCTCATACCTGCACAGCCTCTGAATCCCTCTCATTTCGATGTGGATTCGGGCTATTGCCTAGATGCTGCCAAGAGCCGCACATTGTCATGACTTGTGCACCGGAGTTTACTCCCCGCCGTCGTTAGCCTCGGGTATTACATCATCACACATCTGATGTGAGACTCTTAACACAAAATGCGACATTATATCTAAAATAGTACAAAACACACTTTTAATCTAGTATGTTTTTTTATAGAAGATGAGATAAAATAATTAAAAAGTTTAAATGTGTCTAAATTGTATGCCCAGAAAATATTTCTCTTTCAACTTTATTTAGTATCATAACACACTAACATAACTATAGGTCTTTTAATCATAATACAAACCACTTTTTTCTTTTCCTTTGTTTTTCTATCTGGATGTTTCTTTTATTCACCTTCTTTTTCTTTCACATATTAAAAGGTTAAAAGGAGATGGATACGGTTTTAGATTTTTTTGTGAATTAAAACATGATAGACTTTTGCTAATGACAATGTATTTCCTATTTGATAGACTTTTTTTTTTTGACGCAAGACTTTTTGTAAGCCTTTTTTTCATGTGTTTGATGTTATGTATAATAAACCTTTTTACAACTAGAAAAGCTAGACTAATTTGTTTCTTTCTTTTTAAATAATTTCATAAAGGAAGTAGTCATTTGCTCTGTTGAAATTACGAGACAATTCTTGCAAAATGTGAAAAGTAACGTGTCGTTAAAAAAATTGCAAGACAATTCTTGCAAAATTATTTATAGAATGGAGGCCGTTAAAGTTAACTACAAACAAGCTGACACAACCTATAAAAATTGACATCAATAGAGTTCCTCCATAAATGGTTTACACAATATGATGTTAACATATAGGAAGCAAACTCGTGTAAATATAATTTTTTTTTTTCTTTTTATATTAACACTACTTAATATCATAACTAGTTGACACGGAAATAAATAGTTTAATTTACATGATATTTTCTATTTCATTAAGGATTGTCTTCACTTATCTTTCAAAATGTATAGTTGAATTGGATCAAATTTATCTAAAGTGTTTGTTAAAATAACAAAATCTTAATTAGTTTTTCTTACTTTTTTTCTCACTTTAATTTACAAATTACTCACTTTTAAATTTATATGTTTAATTTTTCGAAAGTACACTTTTAACATATCTTTTAACATGTACACACATTTTTTATTCTTAAAATTTATGTAGCTCACACTAATTAAATTTATTTTGGATCTATATAGTTTAGTGTAATTAATTTGAATTTTAACAAATTAAAATGGGTGTTGTAGACCTTTAAATATCATTTTTTTTGTCTTGTGCATTTGCGAAAATTCCTAATCATATAATTAAAATAATTAGTAGTGAAATGACTATCCATGAACTTCTTGCTAACAACGGATATTTTTTGGTATTAGATATAGAACAGATATTTTTTATAAGAACACAAATGTCTATATATTTATTGCATTTTAATTGTATGTCCCTCTTCTTTACTGTGTTAGCCAAGAAATGTCTCACAATTTGTCAATTTGCATGGTAGAGTATATATATAAAACTACTCTCTCATATATTGACAAAAAAAATACACGACTCTTTCATAAAAACTCATTATTTAACTTCTGCGCGATTCTAAAATGACATACTAGGTATATTGATTTTAGTGTTAAAATTAGTGTTATTTATACAAAATTTTAAATTAGTGTTTATTCGAAGAAAGAGAAATAAAGATAAAAGTAGGTAAAAAAATAAATAAAAATTGAGAGTATATTTTTTGAATTGGTTTTTGAGAGTAAATATTTCTATAAAGAGTTAAATATATATATATATATATATATATATATATATATATATATATATATATATATATATATATATATATATATTTGCTCTCTATAAACATTTGAATCTTCTACTTTTAGACTCTAAATTTTTTTCCCACTTTTTGATCATCTAAATATTTCCAGTCATGATTTTTAGTCCCAAATTTCCATCAACTATGTGTATGATTCAAAAAATTTAATGAGATTTTGTGTTTATGTTTATAATATTATAAAAACAATCACACAAAAATTCATAATTTTGTAACAGATGATAAATTGAATATGAAATTTTAAGCGCAAAACATTTCAAAAAATCATATTTAATTATTCTCTAATTAAAAAATTTAAAATTTTACAAATCAATTCAACTTTTAATATATTAAACATGACTACAATACATAATTAAAAATTTTAAATAGTAAACATGAATTGACTTAAAAATAGAGATCGAAACTTATGTTAGAGAATTTTGTGAAGACTAAAAAGTGAGAAATTTTTTTTAAAAAGACCACAAACTTATTTAACCCTATAAAAAATAGAAAATATATGCTTACGGTTAATATATTTTGATTTTAAGAATAATAAGACAACATAAATTAAACTTAAAGAATTTAAATATTATTGTACCAAGACTTATTTGTGAGTTTAGAGGAGAGGACTTTAGAGAGAGGGGGGGTGGGGGGAAGTGGGGGTATAAAAAAAAAATAAAGAAGTAGTTTTTTTCATTTTTTTTTAGTCTGTATTTTTAAAGATAATATTAAATAAAATTTTCAATTTTACTAGTATTGAAAGAAAAAAAAAACAGTACTGCAATATTTGGGAGATATGACACCTTTTAATTTATTGGAGGCCTAATCGGATTAATCAAGTTCACCAAATAGACATAAAGGAAAGAAGAAAGGTTGGCATGGGATGATTATGTCAAAATCAGCAAGGGAACAACATTATTAATTAGTACAATACATCTTGATCAGATCAATTATTAATAGTGTTGGTCTTTATTTTTTATGATAAATACTCCCTCCATCCGTAAATATAAGATCTCGTTTGACCAGTGCACATACGTCAATGTATAATTTTGATCACAAATATCTTTAATTATTTAATAGTAAAAATTATAAAAATTTGATATTTTGAAAATACTCATCAAAACAAATCAAACAAAATCTTATATGCTAATATTTACATCTGTGTATTATTAAAAAAATAAGGTCAAAAAAGATAAGTGAATAGTACAATTTAATCAAACGGAGTCTTATAAAAAGGGATGAAGAGAGTAATTAACAATTAATCTATTCCATTATAAAATGATTGTCATTTTAACAAAAAAAAATATTTTAAAATAAATTTCTCTTTTACTTTTCGTGTAATATTGAAAATTTCTTTCTAATTATATTGTATACCCTCAACTAATACTAACTAGTACTATGTACGTACACTACTGCCAAAAAATTACTCTTACATATTTTTTATTTATAGAAAAACATATCAATATTAATTAAATAAATATAATTAAGTAAAAATAACTATTTATTATTTTTCAATCATTATATTTTAAATATGTAAAACGACAATTATTTTAAAATGAAGAAAGTAACAAGCTAAGTTTCAATGAATACATACATACTATAACATTATGATGAGTGTGGTGATATATGTATACCCAATTCATCCATTCTACATCTCATATGGATCTCACATTTTCACATTTCAAGGAACAAAATAACAACAATGATATATAATTCTTTAATTTTCTACATTCATTTAACACTTTATTCTCTTTTTATCACATCTTTACTTTTTATGGACAAAGAGTGAGAATGATCTGAGTTAACTTATCACATTTATCTTAACTTATGGACTACATTGCTATTAACTTAACTTTAACTTTTTTTTAACGTCAAATATATTGTCAAATATATTATTAATAAAATTAAGTATTTATTCAAGACGAACAAAGATTATATAAACAGATATTACAAAATAAATGCGCCGTATAAAAATAGAACACCAATGATATAATAGTAAAATCTACACTACCGAAAAAAGATCTACTTTTAATCTTATTTTTAGAAAGACACTCTTTAACGTACAGACCATCAGAGAGACTTAAACCTACTAAAAAAATGTCACTAAACATAAACTCTCAATCTCCTACCAAATTAAAAATCAAATGTAAGATGAGAATTATTGATAACATGTAAACACACTGTCGCACCATATTTCATCCAATATGTGACGCTTAACAGTAAAAAACAAACTATAGTAGTGAGTAGTGACACTAGTGAGATAGCAATTACTAATAATGGTTAATCCAAAACATAGATCGTATATATTTTTACAAATGCTCAAAACTCCTACCAAATTAAAAACCATTAATTTGTTCTCCCCATGGTCTCATTGACAAATATTTTAATACTTAAGATTAAATTGACATTTTGTCAACAAAAAAAAGAAGATTAAATTGTCATTAAATTAATACAATAAAAATACCATACGCATAGTTATCAAACGTCTAGTCTTTATTAAAAAAAAGTTATCAAAAACATCTAGTAGTATATATTAAAATTTTATTTATTTGACTTAGAATTGAAATGGAATATTTGAAAGCATCTCAGTTAAGTTCCCTTATCCGAAAAATGGAATTTAATTAGCCATTTGTTCCATACTCTTGGATTTTAATTAAGATCAGTGTCTCTATCTAGTGAGTAATGCATAGTATTCCCTTAATTAAAGATTAAGGCTTTACTCAAGACTAATTTTAAATTGATATATTTTGAAATAGCTGGGAAGTCTTTGTCAAATTTCAAAAGAAAATGGCTATTGTCTCTTAGCTATCATGGGCTCCATTTGTTCCTTCAACCGTCTTAATAACATGATCCAAATAGGAAAAACAAGTTGCAAGCACGGAATAAGCAAGGTTTCAATGCTTAATTTTGTTTGATTTCACCATTAATTCACATTTTTATAGCACCATGAAGTGAACCAAGTTTGGCTAACACTACTTATCTTTAAATAAAAAAGAATTGATGAACAATATCTTATTTGAATTTGTTAGAGTTTTTAAGTCGTCGATCTTAACTCAATCTTACAAAATTAATTTATAAGGTGAATTGTCTTTAACGGGAGATCTCTCTTAACAGACCCTTCACACTCAGTAATATTGGACTAAGTGTGTGGATATAAATTCCATTAGTTTTTTTTGTTAGGTAGTTTAGTGGCTATAAATTCACCTCTTAGTTGCTATAATTAAGTTAAAGGTGAATAAGTGGGTGTACCCAGATTCCAACCCAGATCCCAGCACTTTCGTGCAATATGTCCAACCAATAATTGAGCTAAGCTCATGGGACATAAATTCCATTAGTTAGCCGACCATAATCTTAAGGAAATTTTAATATCGTCTTAAAATTTTGGATTGGATTTAACTCAATTCTACAAAATTGATTTTTAAGGTGAATATTGGATATTTTTATTTTTATTTTGGTAACAATATTGGATTTTTTTATTATAGGTGAATATTAGATTTAACTCAACTCTATAAAATTGATTTTCAGGCCCAACTCATCCATTGAAAGTAACGTTTAATTCAACCTACAAAATAAGCTTAATTATAAGGTGATAATTATTTCCAATTATAAACTCGGTCATATCTAAACCATCTCACATTTAATATCTAGGACTCTTAACAGAACCATTAGTTTAATACATTATCCTTTTTTTTATGTAAGTTTATTACATTATCTGTGCGTATATCAATTAATTCATTTTACATATACAATAAGCAGAGCAGAATATGATTTTCATGAGCTTACTTAAAAGTAACCATATAATAAGGTTGTTGTTTTATTTTAATTCGGTTTTATGCTTTTATTTTATTTTTGGGGTTAAGTCATGTAACTCAGTGTTTTTATTTATTGCTTTTGATTGTTTTTGCTGCTTACTTTTTGTGTTCTGTATTTGTTAATTGCAATACATATTTTTGAGTAAATAAATTCAACACTGTCGAATCTTGATTTTTTTTCTACTCTGAAGAATCAAAAAAGCACCAAAATATTCCTCTTTCTAAAAAAAGTTTTAACTACCCCACTATTTTATTTAGTTGTGAACTCGTTAGCTAAATTTTAATATTGATGTTCTTTTAGAACTCGGTACTGCAGATAGTGAATTTCAGAACAAAATAAAAAAGACAAAACACAATAAATTCAAGTTGAAACTCACGAGTTCTAAAGAGGAAGGCAAGTGGTAACTGGAAACTCACTACTTGCAAATTATAGTTTCTTTTGGTGTTTCCTTTTAAGTATTTTTTTTACAATGTTTCCTCTAAGTGTTAAATGTTATAACTCGTGGGATTTACCCTCAAACTTTATTCGTTCCTCTCTTTTTTACATAAATTACATCGGGAAGTGTTTCCTTCCTTTTGGTGACAATAGCGGTGTTAATCTAGTTGAAATTTCGGTTATCCCTTCTTTTACATTCTTTTGGATGTCAAAAAGAAAATAAAAATATTTACTTTTTCAAGTAGCACCTTTCAAATGAATAAATTGAGTGTCTGAGATTGAAACTTCAACTCTTATATATAAAATACGATGTTCTTGCAATAGAACTAAAATCACGGAAACAAGTCACATAAATATGTCCCTCCTACACATAAAAACACTTGAATACACTCATTAGTTTCATATATAAAACACGAACAATTCCGTGTTGTACTAGAAATACGAACAATTACAGAAAATGACTCATAATCACATATAGTTAGTGTTTTCTTTTTCTAGCCACGTATGGTATATTCATGAATTGTTAAATATAATTAATAATTAATTGTTAAATTACTAATGATGATTATTGACTGGTGTTCTTTCTATAGAAGTGGTGAAAACTTAATGAAGGATTGAATAAAAAGTTGATGTGACAATTTGTCAATGTAAACAAAATTTATGTTATTGTCTTGCTTATTATTTGACATTATACAATAATAACATGTATTCATCATGAGTCAATACGATTAATACTGTATGTATATAAAATTATTGACAATGATGTGCTTTAACTATCCTTATAAATCAAGTTGATTTAAGCTAATTTTACCATGTTATCTACTTTTCAAACAAGCATCAATGTAGTTCTCATTCATAATATACAGTAATAAGTAAATATAAGAGACGTTAATTTATTTATTTTCTTTAAAGGGAGAACAAAAACAAACCCGACAGAACAAAAACATTATTATCTTTTTCTATGTCTTGCATAAAATTGGAGTTGTCAACTTGTCATTGCAATATTCATGTGTTTCCTAATATGTTGGAACCTAATATCTATATTTAATGAACTTGGATTTTTACTCAAGAGACAAGTTTCCAAAGTTGGGCCCATTAAATATCATTAACGTGCTAGAATTGATGAACTTTGCCTAGTTCTTATCATCTTTCAACTAGTTAACAAGTTGTTGATAGTGGTGTCCCCAATGTGTCATTTTGTTTAGTCTAAAATGTTAAGAACTTTGAATTCCATTTCACAATCAAGAAGAAGAGATGTTTTGTTCTTTCAAAATTATGATACAATGCAAAGCTTTTGTTAGTGTGTTATAACTTAGAGGTTTTAAGGTGAGGAGTCGTGTGTCGTGTATGTGGTGTACGAACGAACTAACCTAATAAGTAATTATGATGAAGACACTAAGAAATTTGAGATTGACATATATATTATTAATGTCTACTAGTAAAGACTTCAACATCTAGGTTAATGTAGGTTTGTTAGATATATCTACATTAAGATTTTAGATTGAATTAAATTCACATAAATGTTTTAAGATAGTATTCGATTTATCGTCAACAAATAGTTTTTTTTTTTTAATAAACAATGTTTGAATTATAAGGAGTACAAGGGGTACTCAACTCTTACAATTCAAGAAAGAGTGTTTGACACAATATAATTGGTTGATTAACCAAAAAAAAAAAACAAATAGTTGTTGATTAACCAAATAAAATTGGTTGTCACATAGGACATGTATTGACCCTAAAGTTGGTTGTCACTTCTCACATAGGAGTATAAATGAGCATATAATATTGAAAAAATTTGAAGTCGCATATTAAAAAAATAAATTGAAGTTTTAAAAAAAAAATTATTTCTAAACTTTTATTTTAAGGGTGAGTGACGCCTCTTGCTTTATTTAATTTTTTTTAGTTACTATGAAATAAATACGAAGTTTTTACCGTTGTACATGATGATTAATCTTCATTGAAGAATTTGTGACACACAAATGATGGGTTGTCTCCTCTCAGAAGAATTGTCGGTAGTTTTTTTTTTATTAATTGCTTTAGTTAGTTATTCACCTCATCTCTAGCTAAATAAGTCATGTAAACATGTTTTCTCATTTATCTTAAGGCAAATTCAAAATCCAATTTCAAATACTTCATACTTGTGTCACCTAGATTTATGAATGTAGTTTTTCAAAAATTAGGTTTTGCTATACAAAAAGGTTTAGCGGCGCAGCTTGTTATCCGTCTACCTTTTATTCATGTGTAATTATTTATTCGTATATATATATATATATATATATATATATATATATATATAAATAACATGTGTAATTGGACGACAAACATTCATGATGAGGCACCGGTGGCTAAGTCATGCGTGCATGACTAAGCGGCACGCAAGAAGGAGATATACGATGGGGATTGGAATCAATAGGTTATTGCTTGCTCAATTTTCAATCTTGGTCTAAAAAAACAAGAAAAAATGGTTTTCAAAAACAAGATCAAATTTTAAAGTGAGTTAGACGAGAACAGACGAAATTAAGATACCGAACTTATATTATATCATCTCAACCAAAAAATGTCAGGTTAAATTAACGGGTTGGTCGGATGAACCCAACCCATTTTATTATCCCTATATATGAAAGTGCACAAAATTGGTGTTGGAAATCATTTTAGACCCTTTTACCTATCCATACCAAATTAGCAATAGTAACCATTTTCATTGAAATGAGGCAAAACCTGTTAACATGAAATCATTTTGAAATTGACCAAAACAGAAAGTAACATTAATAAAAAGCATATATTGTCATAAATAAAATATTCCCTTCATGTATATGCTAAATTGGAGTAAGATTCTACTACATCAACAGCTCTCAATTACAAATATATATGGTATAGTTGAAATGCATCTATAGGCTCAAGCTTCCTATCTCTTGAAACTAATTTATTTTGTATGCTTTCTTTCAATTATATGGTAGTTGATTTTACGAGTGTAAATGGATTTTGATTTATTTGGCTTTTCAAAAAAGTAAAATTTATTTTGCATATTTTTATAATTGATTTTATTTGGTAAACTAAAAAAGTTGATTCTATTTGAAGTTAAAAATGTAGTTTTTGATTCTAAAATTTATTTTTAAATCAATTATATCAAAATTAATTTCTCTAATAGTAGAACTAAACATACACTTATGCATGTTTGATTTTGCAGCGAGAAAAATTGATTTTGAAAAAATTAATTTGAAAAAAAAAGTGATTTACATTCAACTAATAAAAGTGAGCTGGACATTAAATTTTAATGTAAAAATCAATTCTAAAGTTTGAAGTTACAATTTCTAACTTCAAGTAGAATCAATTTTAAAAGACAGAATTAATTATACTTCAGAAAAATCGAACATGTCAGAATCAATTTTATACGTTCATAATCAATTCTAGCCCTTCTGTTTAAACTCAATTCTACACATCTAGAATCAATTTTACACATCCAACATTCATTCTATTTAATCAATTCTACATTGTTGCATTTAAACATAAATCGATTGTGTTCACAAGAGAACCAACCACACAAGTGCTATAAGAATAATTTTAAAATATATAAATTAAAATTACAAATATAGCATTGAGTGTATTTGATTTTACTAAAGTTGATATCTATATATGTTTTAGATTAATTAATTTATTTCTTGAATGTATCTTTTATTAATCAATTTTGTTAGAATTGTTTTGAAATCTTATTAAAATGAAAAAAAATGAACTAAGAAAAAGCATAGAACATAAATTGCAGGGAACTGGCGCTAAACGCAACACTGATGGAGCCAAACGAAGAAACCTGAAAGGAGGACGCGCACACTGATGGCAACGCAAAATGCAGGCGCGTGAGCCATATTTCGGGTTTTGCGGTTTTTTGTGCTTTTTGGGTCAATATATGTTCTAGATTAAAATAGATTTATCGTAAAGGTGTATTTTATTTTATATAAAGGGAAGTTTGGAATAATGATTACTTAAGAGAACAACAAGAATTGAAGGGTTTTGAAGCCAACATGCAAAATAGTCATTAAAGAGTTTTCTTTGCTCTTGGTAATATTAATAGAGATGGAATTTATTCTTCATCTTGAAAAACATTATATTTGAGTCACTTAGCTACGGGAAGATATTCGGGATTGAGGTAGAATTAGGATTGAAAAATAATTCTTGTAACTATATTAGAAACTATTTATGTAACAAACTCTTTGATTATAATGGAATAGAAAAGTTGCTCTCTTTTTCTACTAGGTCACATTGCCTGAGCTGGATAAACAATATCATAGTATCCTTTTATTTTTTTTCACTATTTATTGTTATTGATTATTATTGTCGTCTCGCTTTATTTGATTGCTTTTTCATTTTACTCCACACATTAAATATTCATCGGTGTGATCATACCTTTAATTTCATAACGATCTTAATATACAAAATCACCGAAAAGTGTATATTTAAGAATATTTTAATATTTCAATACTTTTTAAAAGTTATGCAACATCATCCCACATTTTTTTCATGAACAAAAAGGGCAAAGTTTAAGGAAACAAAAAACTAAGAGACTAAACAAACATCCTGAGGCATGCAAGCGTCGAAAATGTCATCAAAAAGAAGACTCTGGAGCTGTCTAGAAAGAGTCTCTATTACATATAAATCAAAAGAATTAAAATTAGCCAACTAATCGGCTGAGTGATTTCCTTCACGCCACGTGTGATTGATCTAAACTTGTTAATTCATGTTTTTAAGATCTCGAATGCGCTGAATCAAAGTAGGGATATTTTTTCTCACAGTTATTGTAATTTTCTGTTACCATGTTGACTAACACATTCGAATCGCTCTCAACTTGAAGGTGAGTAATCTCTTGTCTTCGAGCCATGTCCATCCCAACATACATACCCCACATCTCAGCACGAATTGTATCACAAGTACCAATTTTGCGGGCATAGTTAATCAAACAAACCCATTGCTATCAGATAGAAGACAGCCACATTTTAACTGAACTTTTATATGCAGATAAAGTATATACTTATAATATTTTTTTTACAATAGCTCATATATATAGAGATATTTAATTGTATTAGACATACTATTTGGTTTGTTTGTTGTGGTCCAATACTCCAATATAATTTGTGACATGACAAAGAAATAGGTAATGTTACAGAGCGTCAAAGGTGGAAAGAGGACACACACAGTGATGCCCCCACCACCAAGAACAGTAATGGAGATGTCGTTGTGTGTAAGAGTCACAATTGCGAATAAACTAGAAAGCTGAAGCAACAATGTACTTTGTGTAAAGTTAGATCAGACCAAAGTTTTTGTCTGTGTGACTTAATAGTGCCAAATTACCCATATCATTCAAAATATTGTTTAATTGACAACTCTTGCATGATTGACATAAGACTAGTTAGACTACCACAACTTGCACACACAACCAAACATCATCGAGTACTTGATCTTCTGTTCATGAAAAAAATAAAAAATACTCCACTCTGTGCTCTATAAACCCCTTTATGTTCATCAAACATTTATAATTCTGTTTTATAGTTAACCGACTTTAATTATAGTTTTGATCTTCTTTTTTAAATCATTGAAAAAATAAATTGCTCATTTAAATAATTGTTCTCTTGACTTCCTTATATTTAATATGTTTTATATTCATATCACTTGAGCTATTTTTTTATGTAAGATCGCTTAAACTATTTTATAGAGACTTTTTATTTTATTCATGAAATTATTTTTCTTATTTTAAAATTGCTTAATTTTATTTATATATACAAATTTAAATAAGTAATCATATGTTCAAATAGACTAATGAACTAATTACTCAAAAAAAGAGTAATACTTAAATTAATTAACTAACAAAGGGATTAAATTCTCTTTCGAATAATATTTAATATAACATTTTAGATAAATTGACTATATATAACATAATATTTCAATACTAAGTCTATAATAATTGCGTCAAAAAAAAAGTCTATAATAATATATTTAAATAAATTAATGTAGAATAATAAGTTTTAATTATTGAAAATATCAACAAAAAAATTTTAAATAGATCGGTTCGTTTGGTTTAAAAAGATTTTTTGTGACCTATGTAGGTTATCCATTTTAGCTAAATACTTCTAAGAATTCATAATCTTCTCTATTTAAATTTTACTTTCATTTGGCATAAATCTAAGTAGGTTAAAACATAGATTCGCATAGACCGATCTAACATGTTCTCATCTTTAACTATAAGTTTCCATGAACTTCGCTTTTGAATTATAAGCTTTCACGAGCTTCACTATTAAATAGAACAGTTTTTTGTTTTACACAAAAAATTGTCAAATTTAGCTTATTTCGTATCGGAACTCTAAACTACGAGAATATTTTTCTCTTAAAAATCAAAGAGTTAATAAAAAAAATTATTGTTATATATAACTCATGAACAAATTTTAGTGTTGATAGATATAATAAAATTATGCAATATATCATTTAATTAGATATCTAAAGATGAGATTTATCCTAAAAAGATTATTGAAAGCAAAAAATGAAAAAAGTAACTTTTGTTTATCCTTTAGTCTTTAGAGTAAAAATGAACTTTAGGAGTCGTTTTGTGTAGGATGACCTTTCGAAGGGATAAAGGGGGGTGGTAGAAAATTAGTTATAGGGATATACCGATCATGGCAAAGGGACCAAACACATGAAACATATGTAATTAAGTTTTCTGTTCCCATCATCTCATGGTTAAGTGAGTTATTATTCATAAAAAAGAAATAGTCTTAAAATAATTGAACCACTCAATTTTTTATTTGTTTTTGACAAAATGAACTACTCAACTTTTGATACAACTTGTAATTGTACTCTCTAATTATCACTTTCATAATTTCTAAGTCAACATCTTCAACTTAGCAAGATAATTTTAATTGTACATATTTATTTTTATGATTGAATAAATTGAAGGTCAAAAACTAAACAATAGTTACAAAATTGATCCTTTATTAAACCACATCAATAAAATTCAAGAGTTTATTTATATATGTTCACAAAATTCGGGGATATATCGACCAGACCCCTATAATTTTAAAGGGCAAAATAACTATTTACTCTACAAAAAAATAATTAATTGTTGTGCATCTCTCCTTATTTTGTCTCAGTGAAAAATTAACGTCAAAAAAACGTAGTAAGAATGATGAGCATTTATCCACACATTTTTTTAGCAAATTCATATATTATCAGTCCTAACAACGACCAACAATTTTTTGTTATGATGATCTCTCATTATTCATTCATGTTCATATTTCTCATGATCAGTGACAGAGTTAGACTAAAATAGTCGAGGGATTACCATGGAGCATGAGCCATTGTGGTGTTTGAAATTTTCATATATATACACACACACGCGCACGCAAGCGCGCTGGTACACATATGATATGAGGGCAATTTCTAACTTGTAAAAGTTTGTTAAATGATGCACGGTACAAAAATCGTGAATAAACACTATAATCAGTACAAATTTAAAAAAAAATCACTACTGAATTAAAATTCTATATCATTACAAATCATCTATGTCGAACTTCATCATATGTTACTATCAATTTGTCCCTCATTTGAGTCATTCAATTCATAATATATCTTTCAACTTTCAAGTGAAAACATTATTTTTATCGATATACTTACACTATCGTTATTGTGCTCAACATAATGAATTATTACTAGTGATTAAATCCTATTTCTCTCTATTTATGTGCTCGTTAGCTTAGGATAAAGTATGAACTAGTTTGTAGTTCTCTCTACAGAACTACTGTCTGTATATCTTTATTTTTCTTGTGAGGTTAGGAGAATAAAGTGTGAATAAATTTCACAGCACAATTTGTAGTCGTCTAGTTATTGGATGTATTAAGTCGGTTTAGAATCAACAGGAGGTACTACAGTCTACACATTACACAACTATCAATAGTGAATAGTACTGTAGTAGTACACTATGCTTCTTCAATTCAAGTATGGGTGGGTGGAAGAAACATTAAATTTTATAGTTGGTCTGAAAATTGACCAAATTTATTGTTGAGAGAGCAATAATAAAATACAGTAGTATGCCTTAGAGGGGAATTTGTCACTCTGACACACTAGTGTGTGAAAATCACGTGTACTAACTTATGAATGGCGACCAATGACATATACCTCTGTACTACAGAATAAATCGTTTTGTAAAAAAAAAATTGTATCAAAATATAAATTGTTTTACAATATCAATGCAACATTTAATGCTAATTTTCTTATTATACTCTTAATTATTTATTATTCTCTTTTTTTTTTACTTCTACAATTTATCTTTTCCATACCATTAATGAAGGAAAATTTTGTAAATTAACTCATAATTTCTCTTTTCCATACAACAATGATTACATTTCTTAATTTGTGTGATATAGTCAAAACGACTTATATTTTGGTACGGAGGGAGTAATACTTAATCGATTTTAGAATGAATATCATTTTTAGTGTTTTCACAGATATTAAAGAATGCAATTATTGTGTTAAAATTAATAACACTTTTACTAAATTAAACCTATTTTTTGCTTTATTTTCTTGGAAACAATGCATAAAGTAGTATTTAAATGATATAATTGAAAAAAAATTGTATTGAGAATCGAAAAACGACACTCATTTTGAAACAAAATTTTTAAACTAAAACGACACTCATTTTAAAACGGAAGTAGTAAAATTGAAGTTCAAAAACTATAAAAAAAATTATCCTTTATTAAACCACATCAATAAAATTCAAGAGTTTACAAAAAATTTCAAGAGTTTACTAATAACATTCCCTAAAGGCATTAGTTAAGATAATAAAAGTGGTAAGTTCACATTGAAAACAATATTTTATATATTTTAATAATTTTGACTGCACAAATTTCAATATACTTTTACTATATTTGTGTTTTTTAACCATTGCCCTAAAGACAATGATTATCATTTTTCAAATTTATATATACACACACTATTACACTAGCACCGCCACAAATTATAATTGGATAGTCTAATTTAAATTCAAATTATTTATTTATAATTAAAATTAACCAAAATTCGAACTTAGAATATTTTACTATCTGATTTTAACTTAACTGGATTGAATTCATATCCAAAATATAAAGAGAGATATAAAAGAAATATTAGAAGAGATAGAGAATAGCACAATATTACTAATGGTAAATAGACTTAAAAAGTTGTAATAATATCAGCAAAAATATTTACAAGCCCAACAGATTTTTCCTAATAATAATAAGACAACTTAAACTTGAAACTTGACTGTCAAATAAAAATACTAAAAAAACACAAAAAAGAAAAAAGAAAACCTGATGACCCATAATAATTAAAGAGAAAGGAATACATTCAATCCATCAAACTGACTAGTATCTTTCAGTCATTCACTTAATATTTGGTGGTCCAAATTGATTTTTATATCTGCCACCAAGCCCCCTCCACATGCTAAAGCTTCTCATATTTTTCCCTTAACTAAAAAAACATAATTATAAAGTTTTTTTTTTTAACTTAATTAACTAACAAACTAACATACGCCTAGGGCGCACTTGAACTGTAAGAGGGTTAGCCATTTCACACGAAAGCCTCAATACCTCCGATAAATCAACACCGTTCCCATCATCCAATGGTAGCCATTCAAACTCTTGCAAAAGCTTAGCAACCCAAAAAGTAACCGTAGCTAAACCCAAATTCTTCCCCGGACAGCTTCGCCTACCCGACCCAAACGGAGCCAACCTTAAATCTGACCCGAGTACTGAAAATTCACCCCCTTCATTTAAAAATCTACCAGGATTAAACTCAAGTGGGTCCTTCCACACATTTGGGTCCCTAGATATGGCCCACATGTTAACCATGGCTGTAGTCCCCGCTGGCACGTGATACCCATCAATTGTTGTATCAGTTATGGCTAATCGGGCCCACGATAATAGTGGACCTGGGGGATGTAGCCTTAAAACTTCCTTAATAACTGCAGGTAAATAAACAGTAGCAGCCACTTCTTCCTCTGTAATTGAATGCGCATCTCCATTTGCCACCTCATCAAGCTCATTTTGTACCTTCCTTTGCACATCAGGATGAAGCACCAACCTAGCTAGTATCCACTCTATCAAAACCGCCACTGTGTCTGTCCCTCTAAATATCATTTCCTGCCCAAAAATAAACACACACAAACTAAATAATAAATAATATTGTCTAAAAGTTCTGGTTCAAATAACAAATGTTGTTAGGTCTGATGTTGTGACTCAGGTGAGTTGTTTAATTTTAAGGGATTACCATTTTATATAAGACAAAAAAAAACTATAAATATTTTTTATCTCTATTTTCTATTATTACATCATCAACTCAAATATAAATAAAATTGATGTAACTAATTCAAAATGGAAGAAGTCTAAGAATAATAGTAGTGTACTACTGTACTGTAACTGAAATCAACAATTAATAGAAATTGAAAACATAATTATTTTTTTAATAAACTTACCCAGAGGACAGCAACCATGTCAGAGTCAGACAATTTATCAGGTTCTTGAAGAGAGAGCAAGACTTGAACAAAATCCTTGTTGGTTTGGTTTTTGTCGGCTCGGTGGTCGGAAATGATTGAACCAACGAACCGGTTCACTTTAGGCACTAATTCAGAACACTTGAACCGGATTTTCTGAACATCAAAATCTTTCAAAAAAGGAAGATGATCACCCCAATTAAGACTACCCAACAAATCATAACCTTGTTCAACTAATCCACTGAGTTCCATCATTCTCTCATTAACTTCATCAATCTTAAACCTCTGTCCAAAAACAGAGCACATCATGTTATTTAGCGATGCTTTCTTCAAAACATCGCGAACACCAAAACCGTCCTGTCCAGCACTGACACGACGGTTTTTAAAAACATCAATCATCTGGGTCGCAATTTCAGTTCTTTGTGACCCAGATGATTTGATTTGCATGGGTGAAAAAAGATGATTAGTTGAAATTTTTCGAAGGGTTCGCCAGTAAACACCATAAGGAGCAAAACCTATGGCTCTATTGAACATAAGAGAATAAGCAGATTCTTTGATAGGACGATCAGCAAAAACAGAGCTATGGAGAATCTCCTTAGCAACATCAGGGTTGCAAGTGACTATGGCACGTGTGTCTCCAAGGCTAAAAGCCATGAGTCTAGTGGCTTTGCATGTTTTAGCTGCAGAAGCGATTCTATGGTGTGCTAGTGAAGAAGACATGAGATTCATGCTTCCAATTAAAGGGTAGCCTTTTGGACCAGGAATGAAATTAAGGTTGTTTTTGTTCTTGTTGTTTGTGGAATAATAGTACTTGCCCCAAGCAGGACCACCAGGGTGAGACCAGTAAAAGAAAGTCATGGTTAACCAGAGTATAGCCATGATGAAAAGTGAGTAAACAATGTTTTCATTTGTGAATTTGGAAGCAAGAGCAAAAATCCAGAGGTTATCAATGTTGGTTGTCATGGTACTTAGGGAGAGATCAGAGAGAGATATGGGTTTCGGTTATAGCAAGGAAAAGTGTTGTGTTGTGAATAAGTTGAGGTCGGTTGAGGGGAATATATATAGGAAGAGGAAAAAGGAAGAGGGAGAGGTGATTAATGAAAATGAAATCATAACGTAACGGTTATTTATATAATTATTACATGTATGAAATTAAAATAAGGGTTTTGTTAGTGCACATGTTAAGAAATTAAAAGTAGAAGTTTTACACTGAAAAACATAATATTTTGACTTTAAAAAATCTTATGCATGGTTTTTACGACGATTATTTCTATTTTTAATTCATTAACATCTGTCTCAAGGGCACATATTAATATTTACTTTAAAATAATATCTCCGTCCCATATATAAAACTTATTTTGACCATGGAGGAATGCAACATCAGGGCTGCATGGCCTATAGCTTGGGTTCGGCTCAAAATATTTAGTATTTAAAGATTAATTTTGGATAAAATTAATACTTTTAAGAATTAACTTAAGACAAATTGAAGTTTTTTTGTTTAAAATTGAGATTTTTTATTGCAGAATAATTTTTTTAGTGTTTTAAAAGTTAGTTTGGCGTAAAACTGAAATTCTTAAAGATTAATTTAGCATAAAATTGAGATTGTTTTTCTAAATTGAAAATTTTCATTACAAAACAAAAAAATTTGTTTAAATTTGAGACTTTGACCGGGCTTTATAAATTTTTTCACTCCCACTGATTTTGACTAAATAACATTACTCATTTATCATATTTTGACCGTATTTTTTTAATAATATTTATAAATACTAATAGCATATAAAATCAGGATCTTGTTTTATTCACTTTGATAAGTATTTCAAAATATCAAATTTTTATAATTATTACTCATAGATACAAACGATTAAAATTGTGTATTAACATACATGCAGTAGTCAAAATGTAACTTACATTCTAGGACTAAGGTGGTAGACCGCTAGTAGATTGTATGTAACGGATAATTAAAATTAATATTACTTATTCTGTTTTATACTTTTAATTAAGAGAAATGTTAATATGTGTTCTTAGGGTACTTGTTACTCCCTCCGTTCTATTTTAAGTGTCGCACTTGACAAAATCACACACTTTAAGAAAAATGTGTAAAAGAAAGAGAGAGAATATGACTTTTACTAAAATACAATCTATTTTTTTTGCTAGTAGATATTGAAATACTAAAAAGTAGATTTTATAATGTCCTTTTTCTCTTTTCTAATGTTTGTTTTAAGGGATAAAATAGTAAAAACTAATGTTATAAATAGTATATGACACTTATTTTGGGACAAACGATTTTGGCAAGTATGACACTTATTTTGAGACAGATGGAGTAATATACTACTCCCTCCGCTACTAAATATAAGAAACTTTTTACTTTTTAGGTTCATGGAATGATTGATATATCTAGTCTATATTATGAACCAAATACATCAATTATTCCATGAACCTAAAAAACAAAAGTTCTATTATATTTAGGACAGGAGGGAGTAATAAATAAATTTGGTCTTGGAACTTGTGCATTTCTTAATTTTCAAAGTCAAACATTATTTTTTTTCAATTTTTTATTATTATTTAGAGTATCCTTAACTTGTGACCCTTTATTTAATTTTAATAACAATTGTTGTCGTTTGATATGATTGTGCATTATATTGTAAAATGTTTTTATTACAATATTTATTCATTCAAAAATATAAAATACACCAATCAATATCATGATATTTTTAAATTTGTTAGAAATTAAAATAGATGAATCAGTAAACAAATATATCGCATCCAAGTTAAAAGCATAAAAACAGTCAAATGAGCTACAATTGATACGACAAAAATATAAATGAGTAATCATGTTTTTGAATCTACAATATTGAAAATGTTAAAGTATTTGAAATAGTAATATTAATTATTTTAAAAGTAATCAACTATTGTTTATAATAGTGACTAAAATTTTAAATATTTTTTTACTTAAAATAGTGATTGGAAGAAGTAAATATAAGGCTAAATTGCAGTTTTAGCCTCTAAGTTTTAAAATTGTGCAATTTCAATTCTCTAAATTTTAGATGTGTGATTTTAACCCTCTATATTTTTTAATTGAACAATTTTATAATCGTTGACTATTTTGAGTAATCATTTAGAAGATGATTTTTTTTTGTCAAGAAAAAAAAAGAGATAGAAAGTCTTCGTAAGCAATCCAATGTTAGAGTTTTTTCAATTAAAATTGCCACATTCAAATGTTAAGAAAGACAAACAAATAGAAGAACAAGAAAAACAAAGTTTTAAAAATGATTGAAAGAGGCGAGCAATATAGACATCTGAAGAGTTATAGAGAAGAACTGATGAGAAATAAGTTTCAAAGCACAATTATATTGGTTAAATTCGCTTATTTGAAATTCAAGAGACAAATTGCATAATTAAAAAATATGAGGTTAAAATTACACATTTAAAATCTAAATAGCCAAAATTGTATAATTAAAAAATTTGGAAAGTTAAAACTGCAATTTATCATGTACATAAACCGTGATTATTTTATGATATGATAATCAGAAAAGCAAGAGTTTATAGAAACGGGGGAGGACTAATTAATAGCAAGAGTTATGGAGCAGTCAAAAAGAAAAGGCAAGAGCAAGAGTTTATAGAAAAGGTTTCGGTATTACGGTTATTAAATGGTGTAGTAAAGATTTTGAATTTTTATTTTGTTTGTCAAAAAGAAAAAGTAAAGATTTTGTTAGGTTGGGAAGATAAATGGAATTAATTGGTACGAGTACGTTTTAAATTTTTGTTGTTTCCGGAGTAACCATAGTAGCTGCGCCGCCACGAGTGCAGGACCAAATCTTGGAAAAGTATGCTCCTAGATTGGGTCATGTTTTGGTGCACGCGCCACATTGAACCCTTACCTTTTGTATGTCCATTCCATACGATACCCATACCAATTGGCAAGTGCAAGAGTTTATAGAAAAGGTATCACGGTTATTAATTGGTGTAGTATTAGTAAAAGCATAAGGAAAATTATAAACATTGCTTTAAGGATAATGATTAAGGAATTAAAATTAGTATGAAAACTCTGAAAGTTTGTGTATTCTACTTTTATAAAATAATTAGACACAATTTCCAATACAAATTTAATCTTTTCTGATAATTTTAACTAGTGCCCAAAGGGCACTAGTTAACAAGACCCAAAGTATAATAAGATCAGTTTAAATCTAATTTTTTCAATTCAATATTCGAATCAGTATAAAAGTATTATTGATTTCTTCGGTTTGATTCAGCTTATAATGTTTTTTGATGTATTTAATTTTTTGCTATTATTTTCATAATCACACTTAGAGTGTGTTTAGTTTAGCAGCGACTAGAATTGAGTTTGACAGAATTAATTTTGATTAAAAGTGAGTTTAGGTAAATTGATTTATGTTTGGATACATGTAGTAAAAAGTGATTCTCCCTATTTTATGTTGTTTGGGTAGTTTAACTCAAAATTACTTTTAAATGTCAAATTACCAAAATAGGTGTGTACTTTTCAAAAAAAATAATTGAGTTTAAAAGTGAGTTATAGCTGTGTGAGAATCATCGTGATTTTGCAAAAGCCACAAATTGTAGATTCTGCGACATTATGATGGGTATCATAGTTCTTGTATATTTAGAGTGATAACAAATATAGACTAAATTGGTTAATCACATTTTAAAATGTAGTTAATTTAGTCAAGTATTTAGTTACTACCTCTGTCTCCAATCGTAAGATTATGTTGATTAAACTACGATAATGAAAATAATAGAAAGTGGTAAATTATTTACTAACATTGGATATTATTTTTACAAACTTATCATTTAAGACAAATAGTTTACTTATGTTTTATCTTATAATGTCTTCGTTCGTAAATACAAGACCTAGAGTTTACATCATGAACAAAAATGTATTTAAGTTGATCTTCATTAATTATACAAAAGTTACAAAATATGTATTCTATTTTAAAATGAGTGTAGTTTTATTCTAAAAATTTTGTTTTAAAATAAATGTCATTTTCAATTTTCAGTATATCATTTTCAAATTTTACTCTCTAATTATTATTTTATATACTATTCAAAAGAAAATATAACAATATAATAGTATTAATTTAATGAAAGTGTTTTTTCTACAACCTATTTAATATAAGCGTTTATTTAATAAAAGTGTTACACCTTAGTATCAGGGCCGGTTCAAGAGTAAGGAACCCAAACAAGGGTTTTAGGCTTTCGAAAAATATAAAAAATTTACTATAGAAAAATGCTTCAAATAAGAGATAAACCCATTAGAAAACGCCTCAAAGAAAAACATAAAGTCCTCTTAAAAAAATTATAAAAATGAGACAAAAACATTGTAGCTTCACAAGAAATTTTAAATAAAATTCACTTTATATATCGATAAAAATTATAGACCTCACTTTAGAGTTTGCTTTAAGCCTCATAAAGTGTCGAGCCGCCATTGCTTAGTATGTGCGTAAAAAAAATTAAACCAACCAAGTCATTGAGCTCAAGTGATTAATGAACTTCACCAAAGAACGAATTTCTGGAGAACTCAGGTTCGATTCATGAGTTGAACAATTTCTTGATCAAATTTTACTTACTTCGTGGTCGAACACTAGACTACTAAGGGCCCCTTTCCTTAGGAACCAGAAGGTGAAAACAAAAGAAAATTAATTTAGACCACATTCATTTTTAAAAAGAGATAGTATAACTATTAAAAGAATTTATGCAAGATATGATCAAGTTTGATTATAGAAAAGATTTTCTTCAACCGAATTGGTCTATCCTATCTAAGGGACTGACATAATGATTGTAACAAAGACATAATAAATTGTGAATTCAAATGTGGTAAATAAGATCAAGTCATATATCTGCCTGGTTCAATCAATAGTTCAAGACACACACTCCTATAATTCATTCTTCTTTTCGGAGAATTCATTTCATTTGTGAATGTCAAATAAAAAATGCTAACCGCATTTTTTTTCTCTTTCAAATACTATTAAAAAATTATGATAAATACAATGAAAATAAATAAAAAGAAAAACATGTTGTTGCTGAAATTTAGTACGTACATAAGACGTGTAAAGAGTAGTACTATTCATGTTGATCCGTGACAAGAAAAATTAAAAGAAAAACATGTTGTTGCTGAAATTTAGCTGAAGCATCGTACACGGAGTCAAGTCAACATGGTGTACGATAAGTCAGTCATGACTCATGTGTCTTCAGTGACTAGCTTCTAACTTAACAGCGTACGAATGTTTTCATTCAGATGCACTTGTATATCCAATAGTCAATATACATCATCCATTTTAAAACAAATGTTATTCTAAATTTTTGCAATAAAATTAAAACAAATGTTAAGATGTGATAAATAACTTAAAATAATACTTTCAAAAAAAAACTTAAAATAATTGTTTCTTAAAAATCGTGTATTTAACTTTTTAATAGTAAAATTGTTATATTTTCAATAAAATAATTTTATTTTGATGCTCTTTAATATGTGCCCTTAAGCACACATTAACAAGACTTAAAATTAATACTCACTCTATTTTAATAGATTATGAACAACGCAAACTTGCCACTCTTAATGGATTTGTAGGACAACCTTGTATATATTCATTTTCTTTTTGATGAAATTTAAATTAATTGCTTTACTTAAGATTTTCTTAATTTTAAGTGCATCTTTTAGGGTCGAGTTAATGTCTTCATTAGTGGTCTGAAAGTTAAAAAATGTCTTTCTAAAATTGCATTTACTCTATAGGTATATTAAATTTTAGTTATAGTTTTTATAAATAAAATTCTTCGACTAGTCTTACAAAATTTTCAGTCACCACTTTCAGTCTCTCTTTCCAATAAAACTCATGTGTAACATTTTTATTTTTCAATAAAATTGTACAAAAATGTGTAAAATATTATCAAATTCTCTCCCAAATAAAGTTCAATTTTTTTAACAAAACTTGAATTAAATATGAATTTTTAACCACAAAAATTCTAATTTTTGTGGAAGAGATTATTATAGTTTTATAAACTTTTCTACAAAATTTTATTCAAAAATATGAATTTTACATACGACTTTACTTTGAAGAAGGGACCAAAAGTGAATATAAAAAATTTATAGAGATTAAAAATTGAAAACAAAATTTATAAGAACTAAATCAAAATTTTGTATATTTTTAGAGACCAAAAACATATTGAACCCTAAAAACATTTATGATAAAAATGCTTTTTTTGGTTGGTGAGAAAGTCCATTTATACAAGAGAGAGTGGGAATAAAATTTGATTTAATTCTTTTAAAAGGTTAAAGCCCAGAAGTCGTCCCTGAACCATCTAAATTTTGACTTTTATTGCCTACAAAATGTTTTGAAAATTATACCGGTCATCAAACCCAAGAGAATATTGTGCTATTGGTATCATTGATTGAATCGCATGACTAAATCAGACAAAATTGAATCGCATAGTCAACACACACAACAAAATAATACAAAATCATATAATTATATATGATTAAAGATATAAAATTAAATATGATCACAAACAAACAAAAAGAATATTTTGTAACTAGCCAAGCCCAATAATAAACTAACAATACGAGCCCATCTAAAAAATAATTAATCCATTAAAAGATAAAAGCCCACATCAATCCAATTTTCTTCTCTTATTAGAAATCTAAACTTAGTAAGGTTGATAATGGTCGGGTAATAACCATAATTATAACCAAACCATATTTTATCCACTTATTTTAATCATATATTATAACATCTGCCACACTCATTCTTTCATTTGTTTCTTACTTCATTTTTTCTTCCTCTCTCTTTCTTAATCATTAATTAGAATGCTTCATCTCATTTATCTCATTATGTTTTTTTATTTTTCCTCATCTAGAAGTTTTGGCAAAATGAAAAGAACTTGTTTATGCAATTGTTTTTTGTTTTTGGTTCTGTTCCATCTTCTTCAACCTCTATCTATGAAATTATTTGTAAAATAAGAAGAAAAAAAAATGATCGTTTTTCTTTTTATTATACTAAATATTTCTTCAATTATTAATTATAAAAAAAATAAAATAAAGTGTAAATAGTCATTCACCCTCAAAAGTGTAGCGATCAACAATTAATACACTCTCAATAAAGATTATAAAGCGTTAAATTCATAAGTCTCAACAATATAATAATTAAATAATTTTAATTTTTGTAAAATTTGATATGAAAAATTTATATAATATAAATTATCAATTTAACAGTAAGTTTTTATAAAATTCTTATTCGTTATAATGTCATCGTAAATATATTTTTTTGGTAAGTAAGCTAAAAGAAAAACAAAAAAGAATGACTATTCACATGGGAATTTTTTTTCCATTGCGTCATTACTTAAAAGATCACTAATACTTTGTGGAAGAGAAGTATGGGTCAAGAAGTGACATCTAATGAAGTCTTTTGCATTAAATGTAGCATGAATTTAGTTTCAATAATCTAGAAGGTAAAAGTAATTCAAAAGGTAATTCAAAAGGTTGTAGAAGTGAATTTAACATGTTTATAGATAATTTAAAGGAGATCAATTGATTTTGTTTGTAGAAATTATTCTACTTAAAGCTTTTGTAGTTTTTGCCTCCTACAATTAATTTTGACCTTAAATTTATTGATTAATTAACTTTTGTATAAATATATTCAAACATAAATTATTTCACATTCAATTCAATTTTATCCGAAAACAATTTTACAAAATAAATAATTCATTCAAAATCAATTTTCATCACCGCAGAACGAAACAAACACGTGGTTGTCTAGTTATTCTGTTATTGTATTGGATGTATTAAGACTTTAAGTCGGTACAGAATTAACAGGGAGTACCACTCAACTATCAACAACACTATAGTCAATAGTGTACACTATATACTTCTTCAAGTGTGCATACTCCATGACAGGAGTTATAGACATTGAATTTATAGTTTGTCTGTAAATTGACCAAAATTAATGTTGGAGAGCAATAATAAAACATACATGCCTCAGACTCAAGAGGGGGAATTCGTCACTCCGACACTAGTGTGAAAATCACGTGTGCTAACTCATGTATGGCTAACCACGTCATTGGCAAATGGCATGTACTATATCAAGTACAGTAGTTTATTAAATAACGTGCCAAATTTTATATTTTATTTCCTTCGGCTTTATTTATAAATAAAATTCACTTTTTAAATTTACTGAACAAGTGATATATCTAACCTAAATATAGGTCAGATAAATCACTTGTTTAATAAACTTTTTTTTTTGACCAAGAGAAACTTAGTTTATGTCATTGAATAATTGAGTAACAATATAAAGAGGAATACATTCAAACACTCGGCAACTAGCCATAGAATAGGCGCTCTCTCTAACAAATGAGCCACCATATTTGTTTTCCGCCTAATAAACTTGACCTCAAAGTTTGGATTTGACAATAACAAGAGTTTGATACGAGATAACAAGACACTAAACTCAGAGATGTCTACATGTCTAGAGGAAATAGCATCAACAATAACTTGATTAATAAACTTAAAAAGTGACTTTTGCTTATAAATAAGCCGGATGGGGTAATTCAATACTTTTCTGACCTTTATTATAAACAAAATTAACTTTTAAGATATATTGAATAACTAATATATCTAAAAAGATAGTCGTGTGACAGAAAAATATCTCTCCAAGTGTGAGGGATTACGAGGGAATTACAAAAGAAACATCGAATCAATAATCCACTTTAACTTTCCCACTAAACTAAACACGATTCTCATACTATTTATTGGGGAATACTAGAGAGTTTCGAAAGAAATAGAGAATCAATGTTAGAGTCACAAAGAGATCGAGAGAGATGTTAGATCTTCACCTAAAAATTATTATGCATTATCTTAATGGATCACCTCTTTTATCATGTTAAAAAAATTATAAATTTTAATCATGCCCGTAAAAAATATCATTCATAAGTTTAATCAAGAGTTTAATTATAATTAAGCAAACTTAGTTTAAGCAGGGATTAAAACTATACGCAAGAAACAATTATAGAAACTAAAAATATAATTAAAATTAAATAAAAACTAAACTTATAAGAACCAACATCATATTTAACCCATCATCATTATATAATGCAAAATAATCATTGTACGGCAGAAAGGATATCTACCCCTAACCACTCAATAGTGTTATTACAACTGATATAAATTTTTATAAAATATATAATTGGATTGGTAAAATTTATCATATAGATCATTTGATATGTCTCAACAACATATCAAATGATCTATATGTTAGATAACCTAGCATTGTGTTATATCGATTAAAACATTATTAAGTGGTTGTGATTTGGGGGGAGCTAGATAACCTAGCATTGTGTTTGTTTTCAAAGAAAGATAAAGGAAAGAAAGTGAAGGAAGAGAAAGAGGAAGAAAAAGAGAATTTTCTCTTGTTTGAAATAAATGAAAAGGAAGAAGGAAAGAAAGTTTTGGATGAGACCCACCACATAGACATTTCAACTCAAAATTGAATAAAAAGGTGAAAGAAGTCAATTTTTTGCTTAAACGACTAAACCATCATCAACTTTTTATCTAGCATTTTTTCAATGAACATTTTCATATAGTGGTATTTATGTCATTCACAAAATATATTTCTTTTTTTAGTCTCATTTTCTTTTCGTTTTCACTCGTACCAAACTACTAAAATAATCATCATACTTTCCACTCAATTTCATTCTTTCAATAATTTTTCCTCTTATTTTCTTTTCTTCAACTTTCTTCTCACATCCAAATAAAGCCTAAATCTAAAGGGGATAGAATTGATTGTGGATGTGTAGAATTGATTTTGACATGTTTAGTTTATGTAAAGTTGAATTGATTCTGCCTCCAGAATTGAGTTTGCTTAAAACTAGAAATTGGAGCTTATGACTTTAGAATTGATTTTTACACTAAAATTTACAAAAAAATATACAGAGTATAGCTCAATTGGTACAAAAAAAAAATAATATAAACAAATATACGGAGTATTTAATACGCAATGAATCCTGTTACAAAATATAAATAAATTTTACCATGAAATTTTTTGGTAAACTATAAAAACAAAACTCTAAAAAGGTAAATTTATTTATATTTTGTGAACAGAGAGATGGAGAATTGTACAATTATTGTTATTATTATTATTATTTAACATCACTTTGACCCTCAAGTTTTAATACAGGGGAAAAACACACTAGTACAAAGTTTGTAACGAATGAGAGTTCATCAAATAATTCAAGTTGTCACTCAAGCGCAAACGTAGTTATAGAAGATTGAACAATAATTTTTTTAATAAAATTATTGTCAATCACTACTAAATCAATTAAAATTTTGATGTTGAATCAATTAAACTTGGTAATTGTATTAATATCAGTGATAATAAAACAATTTAGACTCGTTAAAAAAAAATACAACTTAGACTTAAAATTTGACTATCAAATAAAAATACTAAAAAAACAGAAAAAATAAAAAAAGGAGAAAACCTGATGACCCATAATCATTAAAGAGAAAGGGATACATTCAATCCATCAAGCTGACTAGTATCTTTCATTCATTCATTCACTTAATATTTAGGCTTCGTTTGGTTGGAAGGAAAGAAAGTAGGAAGGAAGAAAAACACAGAATTCGAGGGATGTATTTGGATTATAAAATAGTCAAAATACATGCATTGGTTTCTGTGTTTTCCTTCCTTCCTACTTTCTTTCCTTCCAACCAAACGGACTGTTAGTGGCTTAAATTGATTTGTATATCTGCCTCCAAGCCCCCTCCACATGCTAAGGGTCCGTTTAGTTGAAAGGAAATAAAGTAGGAAGGAAAACACAAAAACCAATGCATGTATTTGGACTATTTTATAATCCAAATACATCCCTCGAATTCTGTGTTTTTCATCCTTCCTACTTTCTTTCCTTCCAACCAAACGGACCCTAAAACTTCTCATTTGTTTTTCACCTCCCTTTGTCTTTTTTAGATTTTCTCTTTTTTCTTTCTTATAAAAGTCTTTTAAGTTCACAGTGATCCAGAGTTCATAAGAAAAAAAAATAATATTATGGTGATAGACACTTGTAATTGTTGATAGGTAATCCAATTGATGAAATGCTGCTAATAATAAAAACAATTGTTGGAGCATAACAACCACATATTTTGTAATATTTGGTCATTAAAGGGTAACAATGTAATCTTTTCTTTTACAAAGTTAAAGTACACAATTTGGGTATACTTAGAAAAACTAAAATGACCAATTTAACATTTAAAAAACCAAAACTAATTTTTTTCGGTACAAACATTTTAAAAACTAAAAAAACTAATATGATACAAACTTGAAATTTAAAAGACTTGTAGATATATTTGTCCTTATTTTTACTAACTTATTGCTTAAAACTTAGTACTATATTTTTTTTCTTCCAGTTTTTGGGAACTTTTTGTTACAAAAGAAATGAAAGGTTACATGTGTTAATAAAGGATTAGTCATAATCATTTTGTTCACCAAACAAAATATAGGATTAATCTATCTAAAAAGAAGTGAAAGTCATTAAGTTCAATAATTTGAATTTGAATTTTAAAATATAATTAAATTAAAAAAAGACAATAAAAGCTACTAAATTAGAGAATTGATTAAGACTATTGAGGGCAATTAAGGAAATTTATTAGAATTAGATTGATTGATAGTAGACTAACTAACGCCTGGGGCGCACTTGAACGGTTAGAGGATTAGCCATTTCACATGAAAGCCTCAGCACCTCCGATAAATCAACACCGTTCCCATCATCCAACGGTAGCCATTCAAACTCTTGCAAAAGCTTAGCAACCCAAAAAGTTACAGTAGTTAAACCCAAATTCTTTCCCGGACAACTTCGCCTACCCGACCCGAACGGAGCCAACCTTAAATCTGACCCGAGTACTGAAAATTCTGCCCCTTCATTCAAAAATCTATCAGGATTAAATTCAAGAGGGTTCTTCCACACATTTGAGTCCCTAGATATGGCCCACATGTTAACCATTGCTGTAGTTCCCGCCGGTACATGATAACCATCGATTGTTGTATCGGTTATGGCTAATCGGGCCCACGAAAGTAGTGGACCTGGTGGATGTAACCTTAAAACTTCTTTAATTACTGCAGGTAAATATACAGTTGCCGCCACATCCTCCTCCATTATCACACGTGCGTCTCCGCTTGCCACCTCATCTAGCTCCATTTGTACCTTCCTTTGCACGTCAGGATGAAGCACCAATCTAGCTAGTATCCACTCTATCAAAACAGCCACGGTGTCGGTCCCTCTAAATATCATTTCCTGCCCAAAAAATAATTCAATATTTTTTATTATTAGGTCCTCAACTCGGATACAAATAAAAACTAATAAAATTAAATTAATGTATTTAATTCAAATCGGAAGTCGTACCATTCAAAGAATAGTACTTGAATAAATATAAAAAAAATAATGGTGTATTTATCTAACAGAAATCAATAATTAATTGAAATTAAATAAAAATGATTTTTTTTTTTAATAAACTTACCCAGAGGACAGCAACCATGTCAGAATCAGACAATTTATCAGGTTCTTGAAGAGAGAGCAAGACATGAACAAAATCCTTGTTGGTTTGGTTTTTGTCGGCTCGGTGGTCGGAAATAATTGAACCAACGAACCGGTTCACTTTAGGCACTAATTCAGAACACTTGAACCGGATTTTCTGAACATCAAAATCTTTCAAAAAAGGAAGATGATCACCCCAATTAAGACTACCCAACAAATCATAACCTTGTTCAACTAATCCACTGAGTTCCATCATTCTCTCATTAACTTCATCAATCTTAAACCTCTGTCCAAAAACAGAGCACATCATGTTATTTAGCGATGCTTTCTTCAAAACATCGCGAACACCAAAACCGTCCTGTCCAGCACTGACACGACGGTTTTTAAAAACATCAATCATCTGGGTCGCAATTTCAGTTCTTTGTGACCCAGATGATTTGATTTGCATGGGTGAAAAAAGATGATTAGTTGAAATTTTTCGAAGGGTTCGCCAGTAAACACCATAAGGAGCAAAACCTATGGCTCTATTGAACATAAGAGAATAAGCAGATTCTTTGATAGGACGATCAGCAAAAACAGAGCTATGGAGAATCTCCTTAGCAACATCAGGGTTGCAAGTGACTATGGCACGTGTGTCTCCAAGGCTAAAAGCCATGAGTCTAGTGGCTTTGCATGTTTTAGCTGCAGAAGCGATTCTATGGTGTGCTAGTGAAGAAGACATGAGATTCATGCTTCCAATTAAAGGGTAGCCTTTTGGACCAGGAATGAAATTAAGGTTGTTTTTGTTCTTGTTGTTTGTGGAATAATAGTACTTGCCCCAAGCAGGACCACCAGGGTGAGACCAGTAAAAGAAAGTCATGGTTAACCAGAGTATAGCCATGATGAAAAGTGAGTAAACAATGTTTTCATTTGTGAATTTGGAAGCAAGAGCAAAAATCCAGAGGTTATCAATGTTGGTTGTCATGGTACTAAGGGAGAGATAGAGAGAAGAAGAAGGGTAGAAATGTTGGGTTATGAGTAAGTTGGGGTTGGTTGAGGGGAGTATATATAGGGAGAAAAAGAGAAGAGGAAGGGGATGATTAATGAAAATGAAATCATAACTGTTATTTACATGTATGAAATTACAATATTTAGATAGTCTTATAATATACCCCTCCGTCTCATGTCTCATAATAAGTATCTTATTTGCTAAAATTATTTGTTTTAAAATAAATAGTTTTATATTATTTATAAAATTGAATTTTACTATTTTATTCTTAAAGTAATTATTTGGTAAGAGAAAAAGTATATTCAAAGATTTACTTTTTAGTATTCTAATATCTATTATTAATAAAATAAGAGAGTATTTTTATAAAAGTCATATTCTCTCTCTTCCATTTACACATTTTTTTTAAATTGTGTTATTTGGTCAACTGTAACACTTAAAATGAGACTGAAGGAATAAATTTTTTTTTTTATTGCCACATATTGTAAGAGAAAAGACAAGTATTTATTTTTTTAAAAAATTTTACTCTCTCTTACTTTTTCTATATCTAATAACTAACAAAAATTGTTTTATATCTTTCTGTACAATTATTTTAAAAATATATAGTTTGAATCATTATATTTGAAATACTTTTTAATAAAAAGTGTGATTTTTGTTTATCCTTTTATAACATGGGACACGAAAAAAGTACTATTTTAATCATTATTATAAATAAATTTGAAAACATTTGACTAATGGTATATTTGATCATAATATAAACTATAGTACATCGGTTGTGAAATATAAAAAACAATAAATTTTAATTATAATAATAATAAGATAAAATACTAATACTCCGTACTTCTGTTTTATTTTAACAGTTGTTGTTGTCGTTTGATATCATTCTGATAAATAATTGGAGTGTAAAAAGAAACGGGGGAGTTCGGGAAAAAAAGAAAAAGAAACGGAGCAGTAATTAATAGGAAGAGTTTATGGAAAGGTATTACGACAATTGGTGTATACTCCTACCTAACGGCTATTGTACAGTAAATATTTTAAGCCAAATGCATCTTTACATGTTTTTTAAATTATATTTGTAAATTTTGTCAAAAAAAAATTATTTTTGTAAATTTTTTAAGTTTTTGGTTTATATTACATGTATTCTTTTCTTTATTATTTAATTCATATATAAATATATTAATTTGAAAAGAATTATGTGCTACAATTTTAAAATTTAATAAATTTATATGTTATAAAAAAAACTTAAAAAATTTATATAGTACAAATTAAAAACTTAAAAAATTTATATACTATAAAAATAATTTAAATGATCAATATAATATAAACTAAAACTTTAAAGAACTCTTAAATGTATTTAGCCAAAAAATTTATGGGTCTTGTTAACATGTACCCTTAAGGCACATGTTAAGGAATAAAAAAATAGAAACTTTACATTAGAAAACACAATATTTTAACTTAAAAAAATTAAATGCACGACTTTTGAGGCGAATATTTTTTCTTTTAATTCTTTAACATGTGCCCTAATATTTGCCAAATTTTATTACTTGAGAAGATTGTTATTAGTTGAGAAGATAAATGCAATTAATTGGTAAGTTTTTAACTTTTGTTGTTTTCGGAGTAACCATAGTAGCTGCGCCGCCACGAGTGCATACAAAATCTTGGAAAAGTATGCTCCTAGATTGGGTCATGTTTTTTGGTGCACGCGCCACATTGAACACCAATTTTTTGTATATCATGCATTCCAATACCAGGTGCAAGTTTTGTATTATTCCATTTGTCTCATAATTAATGTTATACTTACCAAAATTGTTTGTCCTTAAAATAATTATTATATACTATTTATAACATTAATTTTTCCTAATTTATTCTTTAAAGTAATCATTAGGTGAGAGAAAAAGCATACTCAAAGATCTACTTTTTAATATTTCAATTTTTACTATCAATATAAAGAGAGGATAATTTAGTAAAAATCATATTATCTCTCTTTCGTTTACACATTTTTCTTAAAGTGTGTAAATTGGTCAACTGTAACACTTAAAATGGGATAAAAGGAGTAGTACTTTAGTAGAGATGATTGCGGTGTACTTTGATTCGATTTTTAAATATAAAAGTTAATTTAACTACGAGAATAAAATACATCTGTTTAGTTTAGTTGATTTTTAAAAAGTTATCTAAATCAATCTAAATCAAACCAATGCGATTTTGATTGTATCAGTTTTTGCGATTTAACATTATATAAAAGACATGACAATATTATCCACTTGTTACAAAATAAACATAAAAAATATCATTTCATTGTTTACGTGATATAGTGATATAATATGTATATACAAAAATTGCATATATTCTAAAACTTTTTAATATCTTATAAAAATAACTTATTTTTAATATTCACATTATAGTTCGTATGAAAAGATATATTTTGACCGTCTATTATTTTATTTCATTGTTTACTTAATTGATTTAACTACTTTTTAAGATTAATTAACAACTATTTACTGCACCAAAATTAAATTCAACCAATATTATTTTTTTAAAGGAATTCAATTAGTGTATTTTCATTTCTCCTCTTTTAATTAACTAAATTGATTACTTACTCCGTCTCAAAATAATAGTCTTTTATGATTTTTACACATAAATTAAGAAAAGAATTATGAAGTCAACAAACATGTTAATTTCACTAAATTACACTTACTATTATTTCTTGTTTTTTAAAAATAAAAAACATATTGGAAAGATCAAAAGTCTCTATTATGTTCATGACAAAAAAAAATGTCGAGTTGTTACTACAAAATCCTAATTCCCCTCTTTGGTTCTATATATAGAGAATTTTGACTTTTTAAATTCATTGTAAAATAGATGTATTTAAACAATAATATTGTCTAGATACCTTCGTTTTATAATAAATCTAACAAATAAAATATTTTTTATATATAAGACATGAGGGAGTACTATATTCACTTTACATAAAAAGTAAAAAAAAAATTCACTTTACAAAAAGTACTATTCATTCTATCACATAATAATTGTCACATTTATAAATAAATTTTATCAAAAAATATTTTCATCTTAAATTTTAATGCAACATACATTAATTGTTTGTAAACGTCCTATATGCAATTTTCATTAATTAAAAAAATAAAAATAAAGAGGCTACCAAAATAAAAAGAGGTAAACTTATGAAATCGAAATCAAACAATTTATAAATCTGAAATCTATTAATTGTGAAATTTAAAATATTAAAATTGAGCAATTAAATTTAAAAAACTAAAATCAAACAATTTGCTTATAAAATTAAGAGATCAACATTTATTTAAATTATACTTTTAGTATTGTATTTGAATTAAGATTTGGAGGGGTTTTTGGTTGACTAGACCAGAAGCGCGTGGGGAGAAAACAAAGACAAATTAACATGGGAGCAGTAAAAATGAGGTTGTGATCACATTTTTGTTCATTCTTAATGTAGGACTTAACTTAACCATTCCGCTTGACCACCTAACAATTTCCCTTAAACGTGAGTTATCACGTCTCATATTTGTAAAATATTTTTTTCAATAAGCCAAAATGATAAAACATGAAGTTAGAAGCATACAACCTATTGAACACAAAGAGTGCTAGAATATGTCAAAATTGTTTACATTAATAGACGAATACATGAACAAAAAAAAGACTAATCAAACCAACAAAAATCACACCCCCAAACATAACAAAGAGTCCTGCACCAAGTATAAATATTTGCCACTAAACCTAGACTCTTAGACCTCATCCACGAGAAAGAATATTGGTTGATCAGATTCATTAAATGAGAAATTGATTTCGCTGAACTATTGAAAAGTCTCTAATTTCTCTCTGTTCAAACAACTCAGACACGTACTAGCCAAATGAGCTGCATGAAAGATTTCCGATCTCGAGGGTCATTTGCTGCACAGACAAACTGAGTAAAATGAGAAGATGGTGTCGGAGGATCCACCGTCTAAAATCCAATGATTCATTCTCACTCCACTTAGTTTAAGTATATGATATATTTTACACGCTTGTAATTATAATATGTTGATGAATATGTGAAATACTCCCTCTGGCCTTAATTATAAACAACTTTCCACTTTTTAGGTTTATTGGATAACTAATGTATTCAGCCTTAATTATAGATCAAACACATTAGTTATCCAATGAATCTAAAAAGTGAAAAGTTGCTTATAAAAAAGGCCGGAAGGAGTATAATTTAGATGTAGTATTTTAATGTTCTACTTTTCATTTCCTAACTCTATTACAAAGTAACTAATTCTCACATCATTTGTTGTTCATTTAGTTCTTCTATCATTTATACTTTGTGTAAGATGTAGTTTCGGATATCGCAACAAATTAAAATTCTCTAATTTAATATCATTTCTTAAATTTATTATTTTTAATTAAGTCTTCTTTGCGGTGAACAACCAAACTTCCTATATAAAATGTGAAATACTCCCTATACAAATTATTGTCTAAAGATGAAAATTCTCTAATTTTGTAACTAAAGTGGTGGACGAGCGTCGAGCTCCACTAATAGCTCTAATAAAATAAAATAAGGAGAAAGTTAAAAATGTTTTAACGATAAAGGAATTTAATGAAATAATGTTTGTCTTAAAAATTATGCATTTTACTGTATAAAAATCAAAATATTTTTTTAATGTAACTTTTTCACTTTTAAATTTTTATTATGTACTTTTAAAACATATATTAACAAGACTTTTAAATAAAGATTCCCAAATAAATCATGTTATGTACTTAGCTAGTAAGAATTATAAGACATTTTCCTTCCCTCATGTAATATTTATAAAATAAACTAATTCGTTTTCAAGAAGGTAAAAGAAAACTAATTCAAATATATACTAAATTGAAGAAGAATGACAGCATTGCAATGGACTAAATGTTAACAAATCCTTTTATATATATATTTTTTTACGCTAATTCTTTTATATCTTTTCTACATAATTATTTTTGAAAAACAAAAAAAAAAACATTCTCTAAGGAAAAAAAATGAAATACAATGTCACCATATGGAATGCATGTTGTGTGGATGTCGACATTTTCAATGTTGAATCATTCATTCTAACTTTCAGCCAAAATTTTACTTGAAAATCACTCACTCAATTCACCTAATTAACGTGATCGAAAATTCAACTGTTACCAGTGACTACAAATTCATCTCCTAAAGTGAATAAACAAAAAAATTTGAATTCAAATTACAATATATATATATATATTGTCACCATAAACGAAATTTCCTCACTCTGTGTAATCAAAATTATTTATATAATGCCTAGTATTTTAAAGAGCATGACTGTAATTCATTATTGCTTGAGGATCACCTACTAGAAAATTATATTTAGTTCTGATTTCACATGCTAAAGACAATTTGCCTCTATAGAGTTTGGAAAGGTTCGTGCTTTTAGCTTGATCCAGCTAATTTTCCTTAAACAGTTAAAGATTCTTAATCAAACTTTTAAAAATCATCCAAAATGGAATCAAAATTAAACATAATAAGTGACTCGTGGCTGTTTTCTTAATAATCCGAAAAGCAACTGTGGTGTCCACCTGAGCCATTGAATATTTTATTGATTTTTTTTCCATGTAGTTTAATGCTTAAAACTTATCCTTTTAAAAAATAATTAAGTGGTATTCAATTCGAACATCGGTTTATATATAATTTGTATTATTTACATTAATTGAATTAAACTCACAATGACTATAAGATTTTGTTTTTAAGTTGTAGACTTCGTAATATCATTACTAAAAATTTATATTTATATATAAATGCAACATTTTAGAAACAAATTAAATGAATGTGTTCAACTTAATAATATAATATCAAATATGTACGGAGTATGAATATCTTAATAAATACTGTATTAATTAATTAATGTGCTAGACTACTCCTATAATTAGTCATAAATCAATGAATTTTTATACCTTGGCATTGTCGTTATCGCCTACAAGTTACCAAGCTTCTAGGAAATCTTCTATTATACGATGATAAATGATTAGAGGAGATTAAATTTACTAAGAAGACCATGGACTGATGATTACTTGATTGAATATCATTTTCTTGGGTCATCACTCGTACGTGTTAATGACAAAATATATAGTTTATTTGTTGGATTATGGGTTTAATTAACCTAGATAAGGAATATTTGCCACGGATCTTTCCACGATTCCGTTAGTTGCTTGAACTTGGTTTTTAAATATTTTCAGTAAGTTTAGTTAAAATTTCTGTATATAATATTAAATAGTCTGAACGTAAATTTATAGATAGAGAGGTAATATTGAGTATTCATCTCATCACAAGTCAATTTTTTGTAAGTTGAGTTAAATAATTCATGTATTAAAATTCTAACATGTCAGAGTTTCTTTTAATAGAGTTGTGTTAACAAGATGTATTTGAGAGTGTGGACTTAACAGACATGTCGAAGTTTGAATATTTTTTTGAAAAATGTTAATACAGTGTCTCTGAGATATTAGTTAAATATATAAATAAAAAAATTCTCTTTTGAAACTTATGCATTGAAATTTCAAAATGTAAATTTATTTTATTTTTATTTTTAATATGCTTATTAAATGCTCTGGAGCCATTGTTTAACACGACTTTTTTTAAAATATAAAATATATTAAAATTCATGATATTATTTTAATAAAATTCCTAATTTTTGACTTTTAGCTTAAGTTCCTCCAAATAAATTATTTGAAATAAAAATAAATATATTTGCAAGCATTATTTAGGGGATGAGCCAATTGAATCTCAAGGCCAACATAGAAACCTAGGAAGAAACTGCAGTTTGATGTATATTTTATTTTATGGGAAACAAGTATATACTGCGAAATTAATTTGTATATAATCTTAATATTCATTCTACATTAGCATAAGTTTCGATTATTTTCATGCAACATTATAGAACTTAACGAAACTCCATTAATAGCAGGGACCATTAACATAGATTTCTTTAACATCTCTCTTCCTTATTCTCTATCGACCGAAAATGGTAGTTTATGAGTTAGTATTTTTTTTTACTTTGAACCACCATTTTCATCGTTCTTCACTTAATTTATAGAATAAGCGGTTTTTATAAGTTGTTTGATTCAGAATAATATTAAATAAATATTATTATAGATTTGATCAATAATTTAAATGTCAACAATGAATTAGTCAAAGTGGTAAGAATTTTGAACCCCTTAAATATGTAGTTAAAAATTTGATTTATGAATCATGCATATAGAAAAAATTCGGCTGAGAGGGAATAATCCACCTTATAGTCTCATATCTTTCTAATAGAAAAGAAATAATCATCTCTAACATCAATGAAAACTTTATATCTATATCATGGTAAAAGTTAATGTCAATATTATATATTCAAAAACATAATTGTATCGCTCACTTTGTATTTATCACTTTAAGTCGTAGTTTAGATGATTGATATTAATTATACAAAGAAAATGATAAACATTATTTTTTTAGAGTAATGATTAAAGAAACTAAAAGTAATTTTTTTTTTGAAATTTTTGTATTATACTTATTCAAAATTATAAAACATAATTTTCAATACAAATATTATATTTTTTAATGACTTTAACTAGTGCTTCAAAAACATCAATTAACAACACACATAGAGTTGGCAAAACGGGCTACCCGGCCCGTGACAGGCTCGGGCTAAAAGACCCTGATTTTAAACGGGCTCGAATATATATATATGTCCGAGCCCGGCCTTTTACGGGCTACGGGCTTTTCGGGCCGGCCCGATTAATATAAACTTTTATTTTAAATTAAAAAAATGAACATTTAAATAAATTAGAAACTCCAAATACTTTAAAAAGTACAATAATAAACCTCCTTATTACAAATTAACCTTAAAGTAAGAACAAAATGATCACATCTAATTCAAAATATAAATTAAGCACAATAATCAAATTTAATTAGGTCATCTTTCTTCTCTTGGATGAACTGAGTAAAGTTTGTGCGTGCAAAAGAAAAGAAGTGGTAGACTCACTTAGTCATTTAGATCAATTAGGGATGAGTGGAATGAACTTTAGTTTAATTTGGTGGTTTCTTTTAGGCCTATTTGTTACTAACTAGTAACTATGTATAATTTTTGGAGATTTTTTTTATATATTTTAAAATTTTATTAAATAAACAGGCTACCCGCGGCCCGGACGGGCTAGCCCGGATAGAACACGGGCTTTATCGGGTCGGGCTAAAAGACCCGGATTTTAAACGGACTCATTTTTTAATGTTCAAGCCCGCTTTTATTTTAGGCTTTTTGACCCGGCCCGGCAGGTTCGGCCCATTTTGCCAGCTCTAAACACACATGAACTAAAAATATAACTACTACCAGTCTAAAAAATCACGATAGATAGGACTAGGAGGAGTAAATTGAAAAGAAAATTACGAGTGTATTTAGTTTAGCTTTAGATAGAATTGATTTTGATAGAATTGATTTTGGTAGAATTGATTTTATCAGAATTGATTTTAGCATAATTAATTTATGTTTGAATACAATTATGTAAAAGTGAGTTAATCAATAAATTTCAGTATAAAAATCATACTTAAAGCTAGAAGCTACAAATTCTAACTTTTAACAGAATCAATTCTAAAGGCATAATCAATTCTACTTTAAAGTAACCAAACATTTAAAATCAATTCTACAAGAATTGCTTTTACCTTTTAAAATAGTACGAACATCAGATGTGCAAGTAGTATTACTATTCATGTTGATCCGTGACAAGAAAAATTAAAAGAAAAACATGTTGTTGCTGAAATTTAGCTGAAGCATCGTACATGGAGTCAAGTCAACATGGTGTACGATAAGACAGTCATGACTCATGTGTCATCACTTTTGTAACTTAACAGCGTACGAATGTTTTGATTCAGTTACACTTGTATATCCAATAGTCAATATACGAAATATATTTGTATGGTCTCATATGTTTAATCATTGGAGAAATTTTGGTTTACCATGATTTGTGTTATTTATCCATTAATTATTCAATAAGATTTTAATTAATATAAGTTTTACAAAATAAATAATTAAATTGAAAATTTATATCATATCAAATTTATGTTTTTTATGTAAAATTTTAGATAAATTTATAATAATTTGAAATGTTATTAAGACAGATCAAAATTAAAAATTTGTGTGTTTTTTAACGCTGTTAATCTTGACGTATTTTAATAAAATATCAAATAATTTCAGATTTGTCTAAAACTTTACACAAATTATCTATGTGCATGATATAATTTTTCAATATAACGATATATTTTATAAAGTATTTTTTATAAAAGCAAGAAATTGATTAGAGAAAAATGGGAAAACTGTCTGATCATTGATTTTTTCTGGTTTATGTTAGTTTCTAATGATTCGTTAACATATCCGATCTAATAGTCAAACCGGATTGATTGCCTTCTAGTTCAATTGGTTCGACCTGCCCATCCGATCTGATTATTAAAGCTCAATTGTATATGATTCATAAGAAAAAATAAAGTTTAATTCTGGACTTTTATTACCTACACGAATAGATAATATCCTTCAATTTCTATCATTCTTTCATATTTTTATTACAAGTTCCACTAATAAAATGAGACATAATGTCCAATCCCTAGTTACAAGGATAATACAAGTGATTTGGATTCGATTACCTCAAACTTTGAATATTAGTTATTTTTATTTAAGCATAGTTTAGTTGGATTTTCTTGAAGGGAACCTAACCCACTTGCATTTAAACAACTCAAATGTGACATATATCATAATTGTATTCTAGATGCCATATTCTCAATATATATAGTTATCATAATATAAATATGAAATGAACTAATTTATGTTGGAAAATTCATAGAGCATATAAGTTGAATTATTTTTTTTCCATTCAAATGTTTTCTCTATATATGTAGAGTTATAAATTAAACCTTTGATCATTGATAAAATATATAATTGTGGGGAACTATAGACATACTCGAATTCTTTCTTATTTTTCACTTCCACATACAACTTTTTAATTTATAATGAGCTGAGATAATTGAATCTTTGAATGAAGAAAATGCTGAGCAACTAATTAAAATCCGCGGTCCTTTATGAGCCTTGCTTTTTTGTAAGGGTTGCACTAATGAGTTGATGATTGATCACACCATGCTACATAGCTACTTTCTAATTTTGACCAATAATATTAAAATTAAATTAATTAGTCATGATACGGAAAGCATAAATAACATGAGGCTATATTTTAGAGATGTGAATTTGGGTCCTACGACACTTGTAGTCTTATATTTTCATGTTCTGGTTCTTTCTAAATATCATTATATATTTATAAAGATTTCAATCATTTTAATTACTTTTGTAAAAGCTATGAAGTGTTTATGTCGGCTCTAGATATATCTAAAGTGTTTATAATCAAATCGAGCCAAATCAAAATTTTAAACTAATTCAAGAAAATAGAAAAATCCCATCAAATTTTTATTGAATTTTGTTTTGAAAACTATACTTTAACTTTTAAATTAAATTTTTTACAAAAATTATAATATTAATTAATTGCATTCACTTTTTTATAAGCAAAACTTGATTTGAGTACAAGGGGGTTTCAAAACTCAATACATACAAGAAGATGAGTTATTATAGTAGACTTATATATAGTACTAGCAACATGTTGTATAACACACTCTTATGACCGGTACCACAATCTTCTCCTTTTCTATTTTGGTGAATAGTACACACTCTTCAAATGATTGAAATTTAAATGGATTCAAAATAATGTAAACCTCATTTAAAGAGTGCCTTACTAGCTAAACTAAATGGATTCAAACATGCATAATGCATTAACAAAAATTTATACATGGATTCATCCCTAGATATATTCATTTTTATCATAAATACAAAATGGAAGTTATTATTTACATAAGTTTGATGCGTAAAATATTAACTTGATATATTTGAAAAAATAATATTACGTTAAAATTATAATATGTCTTTCATTTTAAATAGTTTTTTTTTTTTTACAAATATAACACTTATTTGATTGAGATATCACTATCGGTAGATGTTAACATTTTATAAACTTTATGGCTAAATCGTATAGTTTATAAATTTCACATTAAGAAATTTTTCGATTGATCGATTTCCATTCACAATTGAAATTTCATCACACCAACAGTATTTTATCACGATATCAAAATTTGCAAATTAATTGCAACTGCGGTTACAAATCATAAAAATTTCACCAAATTAATCTTGCAAGGTAGAGAGAGTATATATGGAAGCGACCACAAGAAGATTGGATTAAACTTAATTGCGATGAAGTTTATAAGGAGTCACTGGATCTTGCAGGTTGTGGTGGTCTTATTCATGACTCAGATGGACGTTGGTTGATGGGTTTTACACAGAAGATTGGAGATTGTAATGTCCTCTATGCTGAAACGTGGAGCATGAATTCAGGAATGCAACTTGCTAAAAGTAAATGTTATACTAAGCTTATTGTTGAGAGTGACTCTAAACTTCTAGTCGACATGGTAACAGGAAGGTGTAAGCCCAACGAAAAGACCCCAAGCTTGCTTTGGCGAATTCATGATCTCACAAGCTTGCAATGGCAGATTTGTTTTCAGCATACTTGGCGTGAAGGAAATCGTAGTGCAGATTGGTTAGCCAATTTTAGTCTCACCCAGAGTTCTTTTGATGTAATAGTTTTGGAGTCTCCTCCTACAGAGCTTAGGAGTCTTCTGTTTGATGACATATCTAGGACTTGCATGCCTAAGAATGTTAGTATAGTTTCTTAAATTTTCTTTTGGGGCTTTGTCCTCTTTTATCCGAAAAAAAGAAAAACAAAGAGAGTATATATGGATATATTTGGAAGCCGCTTTCCCCACTAAAACAAAAACCTAAAATATTGGTGGATATTACTTTATAGGAGATCAATGACCTATGAATTTGAGCACTTTAGGCATGGAGAATAACCAAAGTGCAAGCAATAACATAAAAAATAGAAGCATTATCTAGACCTCATAATATTCTTATTTACTTTCTAAAGATTTGATTCGACATGCAAAACCATATATAGTTGCTTAATATATATTCACCATCACACACATATATCATATTACGTTAATTTACTTTTTAATATGTTGATTCTATGTTAATGTGCCAAACAACTTAAATAAATAATACTACATCTTTGTTATTTTATACATGCTTCCTCATCAATTTTGTACTTCGTATGGTGTAATCCAATAAATCACATAAATTCTTTTGGGATAATGTAAGAAATGTTTAATCATATAGGTATTAGCTCATCATTTATTTTATAGTAAAATCAATAACAGTTGTTAGTTGTTAGCAAATCAATTAAGGTATGAATTTCTACCTGTGGATAAAATTACATTTTAATTAGATGATTAGCGGAGTATAGATGATTTGTACCAACGGATTGGGAGGTCTAATCAATTCTTGCCCAAACTATAGGCCTTTAAAGCCTCTACTTAAATCATCAAAAAATAAATTTAATAAATTACTATTTTTTAATTAATAAAATACCTTGCATTTTAATAAAAATATCCATCTTACTAAACCACTTGACTTTGGTCTTTGGAGTGTGCTCCTCCCAAAGTCTCAAGTTCATTCCCACTAGTGTCAATTTCAGTGGAATAGTTCATACAGAGTAAAAACTCTGGCTTTAAATTTATAACTTCCTTATTTTCATGTTCATGGGACGCGAGATTAATCATGTTAACGCAAAACCAAACAAGCAAATAGTAGTTATACGTACACAAGAAACTACACACACACATATATATAGACAAAAAAACTCTTAATTCCACATATTTTATGAATTCTGTCACAATATTCATTATTGATTTAGTTTATACATTTTAAGGAAGAAACACTTATTAACTACGACGAAGTTTCCTACATATTTCTTGTTACCTTCATATTGATGTGGTGAATATGAGAATATATATATTGGAGCTTCATTGATATAACAAGACAATGTATGTATAGCACTTGCCATTATATATTTTGATGATTAATTAATAATATACAATTTGTTTGGTCGTGATAAGAATCTTTGAAAATTAACTTCAAAATAAAAATTCAAGGAAATGGTCAATGACTAAGTTTAGGGTATCTAAAATTTATTCCATCATATACCACCAACTACTTATTGTGCTGAAATTCATACTCCCTCCGTTTCAAAATGAGTGTCGTTTTTGGTGTTTTCACACATATGCAATCATTATGTTAAAAGTAATAGTACATTTACTAAATTAAACTTACTTTTTCCTATATTTTCTTGGAAATGGTGTATAAAGTAGTAAATAGATGATATAAATTGAAAATGTTGCATTGGGAATTGAAATGTGACACTCATTTTAAAACAAAATTTTTAAGCTAAAGCGACACTCATTTTGAAACGGAGGGAGTATCTCCTAAATTAAAAATAAAGCATAGAAAGAGAAAGTTTGGGGGACATGCATGGCAAGAAATGACCATTGAAGTTGAAATTGAAAAGGAAGGTGGACAAATAACTTTGAATCTTATATGAAGTTCCAAGATATAGTTCGATCTAAAGATTTGGTCTTTATTGATGCAACAAGCCAAATATGTCACCTCACCTTTAATGGATTGGTCAATTTAACTGTTTATATATTTAAGTAATATAGTTTATATTTAATATTCTAAACCAATCTCTCTCTTTATTTCTTACGAAAAATGACTAAAAGATTAACCGAGAGGTACAAATACCGTTGAAATTAACAATTGAAAGAGACAGAATTATCAAGAGTGCAAATTTACACTACAAAAATAGTTGGGAAAAGATGATTTACACTGCAAAAAAGTTGGTCCGTTTGATGATTTACACTTGTGAAATTTTCTATTTGTTGGATCTAGAGTGCAAATTTACACTACAAAAGTGAATTGCGGCAGTTTGCCTAAAACTACCGGTAACACATAAAAATAACTTTAGGTGCGGCGGTTTGGGAGAACTACAGGTGTGCACTAAAAAAAATTGTTAAATAGTGGCGGTTTGTATGAACTCAAATTATTGTTTTTTTTTTAAATAATTAGAAATTTTCAATCCAATAGATAGTGAAGGGAAATAATATCATCAAAAAAAGATTGAAAGAAAATGAATTTGAGTTCTTTTAAAATTCGCCATATCAACAAATTGCTTCAGAATTAGTAGATCCATCAAAAAAATGACCCAAAAAATGATAACTCTCAAGGAGTTTTGATACCTAATCGCTAAACTCTGCCGCCAACAGTTCATCCAAACTTAAAATAAAAATGCTTGATAAATTATCTATAATGACTTGATCAATGGTTAAATTTAGATCAAACATAGAAGTAAAAACCAGAGAATAATAAGAAGATTAGCAGTTCAACTAAAGCTTTTGAAATATATTAACATAATGAGCAAGTTAATTAGAAAAACATTAACCATTCATCCAACAGTCTTTTTGTAGATAAAACCATTAAAAAACATCCCTTTTATATTTAATATTAATAGGCCATATGATAGTAACATTGCGTTACTTCCAAATTGAGAAATTTCAACTCTAACTTCCCTTGTCACTTGTGAGCAATAAAAGGCAATTTAAATTGATGTACAAAATTGTCCCACTACCTAAGCAAAGACTATATACAATGGATTCACATCTATTGCATTAAAGATTCACATTGTTTCACACTAGTATTTTAAATGACAATCATTGATGTTAGATCAATGATATGAGTAGCTTAATTGGTTAAGCTAATTAGTTGAGCTAAGGGTTAAGGAACTGTTAGAGGTCCATGATTCGAATCTTGACAAAGAAGAAAAAATTGATAATATACTAATGATACACTAACAATTAACATTTGCTTATAAAAAAATTTGATGTTAGATCAATCGACCGCAATTAATTTAATATTAATTGATCTCAACTATTAGTTTAATATTAATTGATCTCAACTACTACTTAATGTACCAAAATATAAATATAAGTCATAAATATTAACTATATTACACAAATTAAGAAATGCAACTAATATTCTATGAAAAAGAGAAATTATGAATAAATTTATAAAATTGTCATTCATTAATTAATACTAGTATATGGAAAATATAAATTGAAGAAATAAAAGAAGAGAAAGTAATAAATAGTTAAAGCTATAATAAAAAATAGCATTAAATACTTCATTGATATTGAAAAATGACATATTTTAATACGAATTTTTTTTCTTCAAATTGACTTATATTTTATTAGGGATGGAGTATTAATTTGGATCAGACAGTTGATATTAGTTACTGGGAGTGATGTAGCTAATTTTAATTGGAGTGTGTTTAAAGAGTGTGTTAGAGAGTGTGACCATAACATTTCTCTAATACAATATAGCATAATCAATTCCGCGATGCTTTTATTATTTGGTTAAAACTATAATGAAGACCAAAAGTATTACTAAACACCGTAAGAATCTTAGGAATATACAATTTTGAAAGATTATAATATACGAAACATAAGAATTTTGGTGTGAAGCTTTCATTCTCATGGTCTTGAAATTGACTAGTTTTGTTCCAATGACATTCTAGTTAATTAGAATGGTTCAACACAAGAAAACCAGCAGCAAATTAAAGGCATAAAAATAACATATAATGCACAATTCACAATTATTGTATATCATAATCTTGACATTGAGGTATATTATATAATTATAGACCAAATGAAATGAAATCAAGGATGGATTCAAGGGGACCTTAACTAGAATTAAATATAAATATGTCCCATCTTCTAAGGTTTGAACTTCGAACAAAAATTTAATCTCACAACTTGTTGTTTCCTTGTATGCACGCTAGTTTCATTCTGGGTAGACAACATTTTATATATTGTCAAATTATGTTTATAGTCAAACTATGCATGCATCACAATATGCAACTATCCATCATTTAAAAAATATTAAAAATAAAGTGAACACTTCACTATTTCAACTTGTAGTTGAATATACTAGTTTTTAAGCGTCATGTCATATTAATTTATATTAAAATGAATTTAAATTTTAAATAAATTTTCCTTAGAGGATATCATTACACAATAATATAAAATAGATGCTTAAGAATTTATCTAAAAATGAACTCCCATCTAAAAATAAATGAAAGAAACTCTTATATTTAATCCATGTAAGTAGATATTTTTATTTTTAGTTGAATGGTTTCTCAATTCTTATATACAAATAAAAAGTATTTTACTCTTCATTTAAGTTAAAATACATTATGACTTATTATAAAGATGATAAGTCACAATAATTTTTTAACTAATGCATATATTATTGTGTACTACTTAGCATTTTTCTTTATTTTTTATACTCAACTTTTTTTTTAAACTAATGCAAAGAGTCACAATAATTTTTGTATACTTAATTTGAGAACGCTAAAATTGATGTGTAAATAACCCTAGGTATAACTGTTGTAGGCCTAATCATAAGCCCATACTTAAAAGTCAAAATCTTGAAAATTTCTCTTCCCATCCCCTATGCTTTTCTTTAACCCCCCTAAAATCTAAAATTGCCCTTCATTTTTATTGTGAAAATACAGTTTGTATTATATAATCCGAACATTGTGGGGGTTTTAGCAGGTTCGGAATATTATATAATCCGAATTTTGTGGGGGTTTTTGAATATAATCCGAACCTTAGTAGCTAATTTGCAGCAAATTCCTAGCTAAACACTAACTATTCTGAATCTCTTTGCATTCTTAATTTCGGCTGCATCACAAGTGGTTTCTTCTTGCCAATAATGCTTATAAATAAAAACCCAATTAGTCATCACAAATTTAAGCAAAAACAATTACATTTTTTGGTTCCATATAAAACTATTAACTATACTTTGGAGAAACGAGGTTTTGTTGTCTACCACCATTGAAGTCATCAATATTAAAGTTTAAAGCATGAATCACCTAAATTGGAACTAAAATAGGAGCACAACATGTAAAAATGAAAACATTGCATAACATAGTAAAAAAACAAATACAAAAAAACATTGCAAAAAATACACAAGTGTGATTGCAATTTTACTTGTTTTCTTGCATGATTCTGGAAGAGGGGGCCCATATGGACGAGCTAAGAACACCCCTATTGCTCCACATCCTACCAGACCTGTTTTGTAAATCAATAAAAACAGGGGATTGGCTACGACGGATTTGGTAGCTAATTTGTAGCTACCAACGAATTCGGGTTCTGCGGGCCTTTCCAGATTCGGATTTTAAAAGCTGAATTTTTCGTAAACACCCTCAATTTATTTTTAAGGGCAAAAATGGTAGTTAGGGGGGGGAGAGAAGTGTAGGGGGTGGGAAGAGAAATTTTCAAAATCTTAATTAATCCAATGTTCTATGAAATATGAATTGGGCCATTACTACAAATAATGATTGGGTTAGGAAAAAAAATCCAATTATTAAAACTTTTAAGAAATTGAGAACTTTATTAATTAGTAATATTTTGAATGCATAAAGGATGAATATTACAGAATACATGGTACCATATCTAAAAATAAAGGTCTTCATATATCTAATTTTAGTAATTGAATCTTTCATTTCTTTTGAAACTCAAGAGTTACCTATATATATATATATATATATATAATTCTGGAAGATGAATTATATAGTACAATTTTTTATTTAAATTCATTTCAAAATAACTTAAAAATACGATTAGTCTTTTATTAATAGTACTAATACTTTATAAAATTTGAGTGTGCATTTTTCTCGATATATTGTACAATTTGAGCAACTATAAAATTCACATTTGAATTCTATATTTCAAACTGGTTGATTTTTACCCATGCATGAGGTGTAGGAGTTTGGTTCCTCTCTCGTGTTCACCACATTTCGGATTTACAGAATTTTAATGTGCATTTTACTAACTCGAAATCTAGAACTCAAAACATACTAGTAAACGGAATCAGAGTTCCTTATTTTTTTCCCCTCATGTTTCTAACATATCTTGTGCACCGTACACCATTTGGTACACTTGTGAACCATAGACATCGCCATCTTTATGCACTACATTTCCGATTTGTCATTGCTGACTATAGTATGAAGGTATATATGAAAGAGTATTTATGTCATTATTCTTTTTTATTATAGTCATTCATGCTGAAATCTGAAATGGGCCACAAAAGCAATTTTTGTCCAAATTAGCAATTATGGATCAAAAGGTGTTACCCATCTTCACAATCAAAATGGGCCGTCCAGGCCCATTAGTTTTTTCTTCTATGTATTTATTTTATTTTTAGGGATCGGTTTATTTACTGATTGTATTAGCAATATGCTAGTGCGTCATATTGAAAATGAAATACTGGATTTCTTGTTAATGATATGTAGGAGAAGATTTTTTTGCTCTTCATGGAAAATATAGGATTTCTTGAGATGAATTAAGCTGATTATCTCGGATTGAAATAAATTTACGCTATCTAAATTGTCCGATTAATTTTGATCTGATAGTGACAAATATGCTGACTATGTAAATGTGTGAGATTATCATATGTAGGCAACCGTATACAAAACATTATTATATGCGTGCACACACACAAAAAAAAAACTTAGGATTAATTTAGTTAGTTTTGAGATATTTTGTTCTTGATAAAAAGGAATCATATACTATAACTTCATGTCAATATATGATATTCTCTTTTTATTTTGAAAAGGAACTAAGAGACCAACCTCTCTATTGGTATATTTGGAAAATTAAAACTTTTAAGCGCAATCAACCTTGTGACAAAAAAGAGTAATATTATCTTTAATGTTTACAAGATTAAAAAATCATGACTTGGTCCTTGTGGGCATATTTCAGTTGGTAGGATATTGCATGTTATATGTAGAGATTGAGATTCGAATTCTATTACGCTCACTAACTAAGCTACACGAAAAAAGAAACAGAAAAAGAACCATGGCTTGATACCTGAATAACAAAGAAACAGAGAAGGATATATGTGAATAACCTCATGTATTGATAATCATGTTATTTATTAGAAAGCATTCATATTGATAATCTTATTCAAAGAGAAGATACAACAGCTATATGCCTAAACTATAGACATGTGCTATCACCCATTTGAGTCACAACCTCTAATTAATTGTTAACTAATAACTTGCTACATAATCAAAGATAAATGTTGTCATTTGGTAAAATCATTTTCATTCATTCTTTGGTAAAATCATTTCAACTTGGTACATAATGTAAGGACTTCGATAGAGACACCAGACATTACATAGACGTGTTGACACTATCAAATTTAGCGTCTTTTAACTCCTATGTTGATCGTCATTTCTCATTAATTCGTCACATTTTTAACTATATATATGTGCCAACATGTGTTTAAGGAGTATGTATGGTACGTCAAAATAGGCAGAATTTTTTTTAAGGAAATTCATTTGCGTTGGAATGTGACGTACAAGTGTTATATGAGTGTTAGACACACATGTTTGAACACATATCTGAATTTAATTCATTACTCTTATTTTCAATAAATTTGTCAATATAACTCAACTCAAATAACATTTTGAATTATCAAGTTTAAAAGTATCTGCATAATTTGGTGTTTTATGGAATTGATAGTACTTGTACTACAAAGTCACACATTGTACTACACATCTTTGATATTTAATATATTCTTTTAGCTTTACAATCAATTATCTTATAAATTAATACTATGCTTCATGATGTTTTCAAAAGTCAATTTTGTCTAAAAGTATATTTTCCATAGGGATAAACATATGATGTTTTCAACTTTCAGTAACTTATTATAAAAAAAGCTAATTTTAGAATCTAATTTTTATGTTCAAAATTTGATTGATTACCAACTAATTATTGTGTTTTTTTTCTCTAATTGCCATGTGTAGAATTCTTGATCCCTTAGTAAATACATTTTATCTATTTCACTTTTGCCATAAACAAAAATGATAATTTGAAGCTTTCTTGATCCCTCTCCTTTCATTATCACTTAAAAAGCACTTATAAGAATATTAGAAATAATTTACGAAAACAATTCATGACATGCCATCAACTTATTTTCACAAGTTTTCCGGAACAACCTTAGAACATATTATAACATATACGGGAATCATCGGAATATATCTTATTTTATCCTTTGTTATTAAAATATCTTATACATAAACATTTTATGATAAACCCTTATATTATAAGCGTTCGATTAAGTTATTTATCCAAACAGGGCCGAAGTCGAGAGATGAAACTCATTTCCTACAAACTAATGGATGTATTGTACAAAAGATGAAAAAAAAAGTGTCCCATTTCTCATGTCCATTGATTTTTACCCTTCCAAATTCTTCAACAAAACAATGATGTTTGTAACAACATCATAAAATTTTGCATACATTTGCTCAACACAATTTTGGTTATGTTCTGTTTCATTCAAGACCAAAAGTCCCACCATTGATAATCACAACTTGATTGGCCTAATAGATCATTTGATTCAAAGGCACTCCAATCTTCTGGTGATGTTAAAGAACCATCAGCATGTTCAGCAAAATTCAAAAGACCAGTTTCATCTTCAAGGCCAAAATATTCAACTTTTATGCTTGTGTCATCATCTGAAAGAACATCATGAAGAACATGTTCTGGTCTTTCTATTGAAGTACTTGGCTTCACCTCAGTTTCACATTTGATTGTTCCTCCATTTCCTGATTCACTTTCCATGCTGTTTGCTTCTTTAACTTGTGAACTACTCTGACTTTGTTCAATTGGCTTTTGTATTAGATCATTCAACTTCTGCAACTGTTGAACATAGAAATTAGTCAAATTACTATATAAATAACAACATAATAATAATCAATACATAAAGTATTATTATAAGTAATTAAAGTGACACTAATGATCATTTTACGATCGTCCCCGAAGAGATTCGAACTTCGCCCCTTGATGTTGTGAGGTCAAACTCTTACTACTAAGGTGACAGTACTCCTTGAAGTTACACAGTCAAACTCTTACTACTAAACTGTTAATAATATTTGAGGTCAAACTCTTACCACTAAACTTACAGTAATCCTTGAGGTAACACGGTTAAATTCTTACTACTAAACCAGTAATTCTTGAGGTAACACGGCCAAACTCTTACCACTAAGTTAACAATTATCTTGAGGTTACACACTTCTTGAGGTTACACGATCAAACTCTTACTACTGAGCCGACAAATCACAGACAGTTCAAAATGGACTAAAATTTAAGAACTGAATTGTATACATGCTAGTCCATTCTAATCAACAAATTTGTATGGAAATTACTACTAATTAGTACCTGTATTAGTAATGTTTGTCTCTCCTTCTTCATTGATTCAAACTTTGAAGCCAAATTATTGTAACTATTTTGAAGTTTATTGTATTCTCTTTCTAGTTGTTTTGATTTCCACCTAGCTCTCTTGTTTTGAAACCAAATAGCAACTTGTCTTGGTTGCAATCCAAGCTCTCTTGCCAATTGCAACTTCTTCCTAGGTTCAAGCCTTGATTCATTCTCAAACATAGTTTCCAATGATTTGATTTGTTCATCACTAAACCTCTTTGGATTCTTGCTTTTCTTCTTTCTCATCATGGAACTTGTGCTACTAGTTGTGTAAGTTTCTTCCTCTGCAGCTTCTGTTGAATAACTATATTGACCATATTCCATAGTTTCTAAGTCTAACATATTTAATCACTTTGAAGATATAGATGAATTTGATGATGATATAAGAGGATAATTTTTTTGCCTTGAGATATGCATGTATGTTACATAATCTATTGGTTTTTAACTTATTTGAGTTGTTATCATGAAGGTCAGATTAAACTCATCAATTGCTACCTTTATATCCAAAACTTATTGGTCCTGTTACATAATTCTCTTCCACCTATGCATTGTGAATATTACTTATTTTTCCTTTTTCCCATCTTATCTTAGTAGTGACATTTATGTATATTTTATTTATTAGCTTTTTTGTTTTGAATAATTTGTTCACATCAAAATTTTGATGTCGATACGTTATCAATTAGTTATTATATTTTATTTATTTTTGAAATGTGTGTAAGTTATATTAGAAGATAAATAAATATATTTTAAATAACATGTTTTTTTTCTTCATGTATGCTACTTATAAGTTTAGAATTCTCATCGTCGTTAATATTATCATTAATCTTTATTGAAAAATATATGAAATACACAAGATGATTTTTTCTCTCTCAACATATTATATTCACACGAAGGAACCAAAAAACAAACTTTAGACTAATTTAAGATGTCCAAAATTATTATTACTTAGATGAATTTGTATTTTATTTTTTGTCAATTAAGATAAAAATTTTATTCTATTTAATATTGAAACAACACACAAATGTTGTATTTCAAGAAATATTTATTAGAAGCTTTTTTAGATAAACTCTAAGGATGCTCTATATTGGGATCTGAGCCATATTCTTTGGTGGCTTGGCTTATATAACTAGTAGCTTGATGCTTCAAAAATAATTTTTATAGCATATATTTTTTTTAAAATAGATGAAATGATAAACTTTTAAAAATTTACACATATAAAGTGAAATAATTAGAGTTAATTCAATCTCATTAATAAACGTACAACTTAATAATTTTAACATTTTTTATCAATTTTGTAAAATTAGAATTTCCATACTAACGATATACTTTTTATACTATTTTTTGATCATAGGATACCTTTATTATTTTAGTGTTTAATCACAATTATAATGATTTATGTGAGTGAGAATGCTACATATAATATGCATTTGGTCATTATCAATGTCGACATCCATTTAACCTCAAGGTTTTGTCCCAATGAAAATTGTGTCGGTTACATGAATCACGTTCTTAATAAGATTTTGTTTTTATATTTGTAGAACTTATTTATTATTAATATATTTCTTGGTGATGCCATTGATGATGCACTCTTTCTTCACAATTTATTTGACTATTGATAGTTTGTACAATTAAGTCTGCGTAAAATGATATGCAAAAATATTTAGTATTACTTGGAGGAATCCTCTTGGTTTGGACAAGTTTTATGTTATTGCTATTTTATTTAGATTTGAAGCCTCAGTTGCTAGCATGAGTTATGTGTGTGTGAAATTTGTTCACTTCAATAGCAACTAAAATAGGAAGAACATGGACATATATAATATAATTTGAGAAGACATATTCTTCATTTGTTTTTGGGTGAGAAACCTTAACAATATTTTATTTTTGAGTTAAATATGTTTTTGTCTTTGTTAAATTAATGAATTTTTCATTTTTGTTTTTGTAGAAAAAAATTAACAAATTTTTATCGTTAGAAAAAATATAAGGGGTGGATCCACCATAACACATTGTGTAGCTATAACCACGCCAAATTTTCCCCAAAGTTCTTTTACATATGAAGGATGCGTGTGAGAACGTTTGTGAAATATATGGGTTTAATTAATCTTTTGATTCCTTAATTTATTTTTGATTTAGTTTTAGTCCTTTGATTATTAAACTTTTTGTTTTTATCTTTTAATTTAATTTTTGATTTTGTTTTAGTCCCTTAACTTATTTTTTAATTTTATTATGGTCCCTTAACTATTTTTTGAATTTCATTTTGGTCTCTTGAAAGGAATGATCAAAATAGTTGATGGAGAAAGAGTTAATGAACAAAAAATGAAACAAAAAAATAGTTAAGGTTAAGGGATTAAAATGAAGCTTTTAATAGTTATGTGACCAAAATAAAATTAAAAAATAAGTTAATAGACCAAAATAAAAACAAAAAATAAATTAAGGAAAAAATAATAATAAAGTCAATTAAATATTTGAGTGATGTTTATATTATTGTATAACAAGTAACAACAATGAAATAGTATGGTTACGAGGTTGTCAGTTCAATTCTCAATCAGACGTTCACTATCGAATTGAATCGGATTAATTCAAATATGGTATATTAAAATGAGTTTTATATATATGATCAAAATGTGTTTTATTACTCAATACTTATAGACGTTTAATTTAATAATTTTAACATTTTTTATTAATTGAGATAGAATTTATATACATTGTACATGCTTTTCTAATCTAATATTTTGACCAAAGTGTTCAACAAAATAAAATGAAGCCTTAAAATTTATAATCAACTTGTTAAATGATTGAATTAAAGTAGACAATATAATAAACTCCAATAAAAATAATTATTTAAAAAGATTTAAACTACATTTAAAGTATAAATATCAGTTGAATTTATTTATCCTTCACTCAACTTTGAATCAACAAATTTTAGTCTAGTCCACCTCCAAATTTTTTTGTACATCTCTTTTTTTTAATCATATTTATATAGGTTTGAGGTTGTAGCACTTTGCTACACCTCATTTTGGTTGAAAATAAAAATCACAGATTTAAATTTTTGAAAATTTGAGAATTAATGCTAAAATAATAATAACATCCTTTAGCGCCAAGTTCATTTGGCTAAGACTTGACTCTGACAGTGATATGGTTAGGTTGGGTCATTGTCACCTACATTCACAACACATCGTGCCCATCTTTCATTCTTCACTTGGAATATTTCCTTTTAACAAAAAATAATTTAAAAAATCAAATTCCCATTCATTTATATCGTTATCATAAATATAGTTTTTCTGATTGAATTGTTAAAGTTTATTCTCTCTTAATTAATTTTTTTGATAAATTTGATTCTCTCTGATTAAGTTGAAAATTCGATAATCATCTTAAAAACAAATATTTTTAAATTTTTAAATCAATTATCCTATTTTTTAAAGTATCTTTAATTTAACGAAAAAATAATCATTACATTTAACGATAAAAATCTGATTTCGACAATAAAAATATCATTATCATAATTCATTATTCAAACTTGACGATATTTTTTCATTAAAAAAATGTATTAAAAACATTTCATGTCCAATCAAATCAGTTCCCAAGAGACACGAATTTTAACTCTGTCAAGCATCAACCAATGATGTTACGCCACATGCTATAATAATAAAAACATAGAATCCCCATTACATTGTCTTTTTCTATTGAGTTTTAAGTTTCTTTCTTGCTACGTGGCACTATAATCGTGTGGTGTACGATCAAAGCAAAATTGAAATCTCTACCACATATCGACACGTGGCTCTGTTATTAATATCGTAGCTTATTAAGACTCTTATTTTTGGAGTGGAAATTTGAGACCGTACACGTGTGTTGATTGTTTTTGTCTGCTATTTCTTCACGACACGTACTTTATTTTTATTTCCTTTTATATAATGTGGGTGATAAGTAATAAGAGAAATGCTACGGTACAATGATGAAATTATCATGTATCGATACATTAAACATGATAACCAATAATTATTTGATACGTGTCATATTATTGTTATTAAAATTATTAAAATATAAAATATAAATGCAACTTGGACAAAATTTACATTTTTATTGGTTAAAATTCTTATTGTACCAATACAATGGATTTTAACAAAAGTACCATAGAATTCTCCAAGTGATAATAGTTAGTTGATTAAACCAAAGTTGTAAAATGAAGTAAAATATGATTAGGATGGATTTAGATCATTAATTAAGTATTTTATTCACCATTTTTAATAGAAAAATTAAGGTACTTCAAATATTCAATCCATACAACAAAGTTATTTTAAACCCAACAGTTTAGTAAGAAGATTCTACCCACTTTTAATTTATTGAATAGACTTTGTTCTAATTTTAATTGAACTTTATCAAATTAATAAACGATGAGAATTGATCCTTCAAACTATTTGAGCTTTATACTGGATACCAAATTTAAGAAGGAAAAAAAAACGAATTGAAATCAAATAAATTGGAGCAACGAGTTATTCAATAATGGAACTTATTAAAATCAAATAATTTGTACTATTGCTTTCCAAAGTATCAGTAAAAACAATTAAAATGTAACCTAAAGGTGTAGTTGAACGATTGAAGTTCATCCTCTTTTATGAATGTTCGATTCTCATATTGAGTATAGAGCAGCTTTAAATTTTTGGGTCAGCTATCACACCCTTCGAGGTGCCTTCAATTTAGAGAGAGATTAGTCACTGCGTTCGTCAGTAGATACCCCGGTCTCGACAAAAAAAAAAACAATTAAAATGTTGTTTGGTCCAATTTTTTTTTGAAAGGTGGTCCAAATTTAGTATCATACTACTACATAATGTTTGACTTTTTTAATTGTCCTCCACTTACACTCACTTTTAATTTGAAGTCGGAAGTTAGTATCTGATTACTTTTTTGATCGAGTTGAGGTCTTTGTGTGGTAAGGAAGTTGACTTTTTTTTCGGGGCCTCAATTTTGTAAACTCTTCTTTTATTAGTCTTGATTTATCTTGAACAGTGACTTAATTTTATTAATAACATATTTATTTGCTGTTCAATTTTTTTTTTTTTGAGTAATACCAACTTTCAATTGTTTTTTGCTTTTTTCTATTGTTTGTTACTATCAACTTCAATGTTAGATTGATTGTTGATTTTTTTTAATGCGAATCTATAATTATAACTATATAGTAGTAAATATTAGGCACCTCTTGACAAAAACAAAATTAGGCACCAACTTTTGGTTATTTCATGCATGTAATGACAAGTTATGGCATTGCTTTTTTCTAAATCTTGTAAACTATATACTCCAATTTTTTACTGGAGTAATTGTGTTGATCTATATTTACACACAGGGGCGGAGCTGCTCTAGGACAGTGTAGGGCCATAGCCCTACCCTTAAATTAAAATTTTAAATTTTTATAAGTATATTTACATATTTTTATTTAAATCGTTTGTTATATATACGACTAGTTGCAAAATAATTTCAATTCCAAGGATCTGTTTCAGCGGATGCTCACCGCAATTGATTATGGAAGGGTGCCTGTTCGAATTCCGTCGCCAACATTTATATTTTTAACTCTAATTTTAATATAAATGCATCTTTAGTTTCCACTTCATTGTTAATTTGTTTTTTTTTTTTTGCATCATGTTAATTTGTTATTATTATTTATTATTAACTTACCCTTCGAGGTGCCTCCAATCTAGCGAGGGAATAATCACTGCGTTCGACGGTGGATACCCCGGTCTCAACCAAAAAAAATAAATTATTTATTATTAACTTTAGTAATTAACTTGCATATATATATATATATATATATATATATATATATATATAATTTTTATCATTAAAGTAATTAACAAATATGTTCTTGTTTCTTGTAAAAAAAAAAACTATGTTCTTGTTAAGTAATTTATCAATGCTTTAAAATGTAAAATTAATTTGTCAAATTATTCAAATCTTTCTTTTTTGAGAAAAATAATTATATATTTCTATTTAAAATATAATTTTAGTGTATATAAATTCCTTTTAATCTATGTTTTGTTAAAAAAATCTAAATTTTTATGGAAAAAATTCACATAATATTATAAATATAAATACATAAATTAATTAAAAAGTATGAAGTTTACACATAAATTGGCTTAAAAATATAACTAAATATCGCGATGAAAAATAAAAAGTCACACCCTCAATATAATATGTATTTTATTAGTAATTTTTTTTACATATTGCATTATATTTGTGTACTTATATAACTATTTAATTTTTTTATATATATTATGAATTGGTTTTTTTTTATATAATGATTTATTAATTATATATATATGTGAATAAATAATTACACATGAATAAAAGGTAGACGGACAACAAGCTGCGCCGCTAAACCTTTTTGTATAGCAAAACCTAATCTTTGAAAAACTACATTCATAGATCTAGGTGACACAACATTGCTATGCATGACTCTTTGGACTCTTTGCAAAAGTTCAACTGCCTCTGGTGCTAAAAAACCAAAAGTGTCAAATGCAAAAGGTTTAAAAACATGTTGATTGTCACAACATGCTTGTTCATGCTTGGCAATTTTGCTTGAAGCAACTTTTAGGGCTGCCCGTCCCACAGTAAAATCACCCCCTCCTAGTCCCACAAGTGGGGAAACTCCAGTCAAATCTACACAAGCATGTTTCCCACCTACCCATCCATACACCAGCAGATCCGTCGGGCGAAATGTTGATCTCCCTTCTTGTGGGTCAGTCAAGAAGTTCACTGACGCCTCTTTCTTCACAGAAATTCCTGCACGCCTAAAAATATCATAAAGCACATCTCTGACCAAGTCATGCCTGTATTTGAAGTCTGGAAGCTCCCTACAATGAACTGCATGCTCCCCAAAAGTGTCAAGACATGCTTTCCGACAAACAGGGCAAACCTCATCCTTAGGAAATAAAGGGATCATGAGACGGTACCTAAGAATGGTACGATACTCTACTGGGGACATGTGTTGGCCTAATCCATCAATGGGGAGAGCTAGGAGGAAGTCTTGAGCATGTGCCGCTTTCAAACACCCAAAAACGGCTTTTTGTCTAGTAGTCATGTCGAAATCAGTTTCTATGTCTTGAACAATCTTGCCAAAAAAAACAATCTTGCCAAAAAGGACACTCGCCAAAACATGTTGAGCTTTTGTGGGGACGTTATCCTTGCTAGCAAAATTACTAAAGTTAACTTATTTACATTTTTTATTTATAAATTATTTTTTTTTTCCGACCCCATCCTTGGATTGGGGCTAGCTCCGACCCCATCGTCGTCTTGGTGCGGCGTTGTTTTGCTTTCCCGTCTTGTGCGGTGTTTGTTTGGTTCGGAAAGACAGATCAACTTTGATTGGCTGCTGATTCAACAAGTGACAAGTTCTTCAACGATGCATATCCGGAGGCATAGGTATTCCGGTTACCTTAAATTTATCACATTATTTGTAGGCAAAAGTAAGCCGTTTCATGCTATTAATTTGGATGCTGTGAGATTGTTCGCAGATTCGTCCTTTTATGTTTTTAGCGGTGTTGAATTTACAATACCATCATCTGATGTAATCTATCTATTTGAATGAATGAATACCTTTTAATTTTTGTCAAAAAAAAACTAATAACAATCAATTTGTCAAAAAAAAAAAAAAAACTAATAACAGTCAAAACGTTCTCAAAAGAGAAAAACTAATAACAGTAAATAACAACATGAAAACTAATAATTATCCCTTTTTGTAAAAAAAAAAAAACTAATAATTAACCCTTGTTCACCTAATAAACATATTTTATAATATCAACAATTTCACATACGTATAGGTGGTCATCATGTAGTAAAGATGCTCATTATAATATTGCACGAATAATTAGTCTATCACTAAGCAATGAATTATTAGTAGCTTCTAGATCCTTTGATCTTCCATTTAATTTTCTCCTTAAAATTTTTAAATAATTTCCTCATTTCACGTAGAAAAATGTAATTGATACGGTCTTATTGGTTGGTTTGGATGGATTATCAACATGCAAGGTAATTCCAATAAGGTAAGAACATTTTAATATCAATGAAAACGAACATGTTTAATTTGATACTATTAGCATATATAGTTGTACAAATAAGAAGAATGTCTTTTTGTCGTTTTATTCTTTAATTATTGTTTCTACGTTACCTCTAAGTTGAGGTCTCTGTCTAGTTGCTACAATTTAGTGAAGCTAAGTCATTAGTCAATAAAATTCTTATGGCTATTTTTTGTGTGAAAACAGAGTTGTTTTATAAATATACTGTTTAGATGAGATTTATCATTATAAGTAAGAAAAATTGTGAATAAAGATAAATTGAGAGATGGATGAAGCGAGAGTTACGTTGGATGGAGATGGAAAGAGAGATGAATAAAGTTTGATAAAGAGAGAATAAATGGTGAGAATTTTGTTGGAGGGCGTTGGATGGAGAGAGTTAGATGGAGAGAGAACGATTATTGAGAAGAATTTTGATGGAGAGAGTTGAATTAGGAATTGGATCATCTCTCGTGTTTCAATCATCTAACGATTGATATTAATATAAGAAAAAATAAATAAATAGATAAATACAAAGAGATAAGAGAGAGAGAGAGAGAGAGAGAGAGAGAGAGAGAGAGAGAGAGAGATGTGACATATAATTAAAGGGTTGAGATTAATGCAGAATCAAAGACAAGAGAGAGTGCAGAAGATCAACAATATAATCGGGATCTTTTGAATTGAAAAAGTTGGATGGAGAAAAATGATTGAAAATAAATGGATAGAGATTGATGGAGAGAGTCGGATGAAAAGATACATCTAAATACATATATAATCAGAACACCTCTTCATGATAATCATCGTAATAACTTAGCTTGTATAAGCATTATCATCTTTGGCCATTCTAGGATCCTAATTGCAGCACCAACTTAAATAACTCCTTAATCTAAGGTCCTGACTTTGATCATTGTTATGAGTGGTTTTCTATGTTGTAGATATCACTATGATAGAAAGCTAATTCTACCAAAACTATAGCCTCTGGTTTTTATTATGAGAAAAAATTTATTTTTTTGATTCATATAGCTAGAGTTTCTAAGTCTAGTTAGAGAAGGAGCGATAAAAAGTAGTTACGAAATACAAACATAGTTTTATGTCAAAAAAGAAAAGTTTTTTTTGGTTCAATTGTTAAGTGTCTTGTGCTCTTTAAATGAGGCTCGATTTCTGCCTGATGCGTTTGAAAAATATTATATTGGTAGGGGAGATCTATTTTGTATATCCCATAGGTTCTCGACAAAGATTAGTTATTGCTAACGACTGTAAAAATTTCGTATCAATATCATGATAACAAAAAAATTAAAATGTCTCAATAAGACTTCATTATACTAATAGGATAAAAGGGAGGGAAAAACCCAACTAAACATTTTAAAATAAAAGCCCAACATATAAATACTACATCTAATTCATTTTTATTTATTTTACTAAAATTTTATGGGCATGATTTATTTGAATTTATCTATACTAACATGAGTTTTGTGACTTTAATTTATTTGAGAGAACATTTAAAAACAACATATGGGAATTTTATAAAGTGTTCTTCAACTTAATTTCATAACTTTTTCATCATAAATTATGAAAACAGTTCGTATAGTATATATAAAAATATTTTATTTTTAACTATAAAAGTAGCTTATGAAATCTTATTCATAATAACTTATCTTAATAAGTACTTCTATTATAAATTGCGAATAGATTGTGTATGCAAACAGCTTTATACCTAGTTTAAATATTTAAATTATTTAATTAACTCTAATTTCAATTGCAACACTCTATCACATTACAATGTGTTAACCCAAGGAGTGTGGTTGAGCGGTTGGAGTTCATCCTCCTTTAACCAAGGGTCGAGGATTCGATCCTCACCTTGAGTATGGAGCAGCTTTAAATCTTTGGGCCAGCTATCCACCCATCGAGGTACCTCCAATATAGCGAGGGATACCCCGGTCTTGAAAAAAAAACACACTACAATGTGTCAAGTACAAGGCTATGAGAAAGGATCAAAGGAAATGAGAATGGGTTATATATTAGCAGTTTTGCTTCATCTCAAGGCCTATGGACCTTATGCAAACTAAACACACGCATATAAGTTTTAACTCTTTGCTATCCGAACCCTATCCAAAAAAATCCTTGCAATCCGAACCCTACCAAAAAATTCCTTGTTATCGGGTTGAACATTTATCTCTTTTTGAATTGGGCTTTTTGGTGATTGGTTTGTCCAAATACTAATTAATTTATTTTGTTAAATCCTCTCAACCATTCGAAAATTGAACCTTCTACCCCAACATTTAACCTTCCACCCCTATATTTTAATTGAACTGACCAATTTACCCTCATATATATACTAAAAACAGTTGAAAAAATTCACTTTTCATTTTTTTCAAAACATTGTTCCGGTTTGGAGAAAGAGAGCGTGGGGAGAAAAGTAAGTTTATTACAAACCGGAACACTATCGTTTATATCGGAACAATTGGAACCTGTTCCGGGATGCATATAATTATACACCGGAACAACGTTTGAAGCGTTCCGGGATGCGTTTGTTTGCGAACGTGATACCGGAACCAATCGATTGTGTTCCGGGAAGTGTTTTTTAGGCGAACGCAATACCGGAACCGATCCAATGTGTTACGAGAAGCATTTGATAAGCTAAAGCTATACCGGAACGGATCTAAAGTGTTCCGGGATGAGTTTGTTCCCGGAATAGACACAAAGTGTAATCGGAACGCGTGTAATCGGTTCCGGTATGAATTTTTGGAAAAATTTACACACCGAAATACTGTCCTTTCGTTCCGGTATGCTTTCTGGAAAACTAAATACACCGGAACGCATTTAATTATGTTCCGGTAACAATTCTGGATAAATTTAGACACCGGATCAGTTCAAAGCTACGTTCCGGTTTTCTGAATGGAACCGGAACAGTTTGGCGTTGTTCCGGTAGCAATCTACGACGACCATAATAAAAAAAAAACAACACCGAAACGTTTATAAAACGGTGCCGGTAAATATACTGTACCGGAACATTAGTTTACTTACCGGAACAGTGCAATTGTTGGGGTGTGTGTAATTTTCGGAACGCGTAAATGAATAATAAAATAAATAATATAAAAAGTTAAATAATATAAAGGATAAATTGGTCAGTTTAATTAAAATGTAGGGGTGAGGGGTTAAGTGTTGGAATGGAAAGTTCAATTTTCCAACCATTGTCATGTGCTACCTCGAATTAACCCTCCACACCCCACACTTCTATCAGCCTTGCACGCCTCATCAATATTCAAACTCCAACTAATTAACACTTCCAACTAATAGTATTTACTCAAAGTCTTATTAATTTCTGAAATCTAATAGTATGTTTCTTGCTTTAAAAAAAAAATATAGTATGTTTCTATTTTACCTACCAAAAAAAATAATAGTATCAATGGTCACGAAATGAGTCTGAAGAACATTTATACTCCACATATTTACCAAAAAAAAACCTTAAAATATTAAATTTATGAATCAACTCACTTACTCCTTTAGTCAAAAAAATATAAAAAAACTCATTTACTCCTATATTATAATTTGAGACTTCGAAACACACACTTATTGCACATTACTACAATTAAAATAATATATTTTACTAAAAAGAAAAAACTGTAAGAATATAATCAAACTGTCAACCAAACCAAACAAGTTAAATTGAATTTGTCATTATAATTATAATTAACAATAAGCTCTCAATAGTAACACGCAAGCAAACTTAGCTTTTAAGCTTTTTTTAACCTTTGTACGTTTGTTCTTTCAGCAGACTGTTAATAGAATTTAGAATAGAGTGACTTTAATTTTTTGGGGTTACATATTAAGAATGAAGAGGGATTGGAATCTCTTTCTTTTCTTTAATTATTTAATTACTATTTAATTATTTTAATTAATTTCTTGTCCCATTCCAAGACACAAAATTGACTTGGGGCGCAGAAAGTCCGTTCAAAAAGTTTGCTTATTACAACCACTCCCCTTTTCATCAATTGTTTAACACAGCTTTTTAATAATTTTTACATAAAAAATAATATCAATAATTAGGAAAAAACACAAACCCTACAAAGCACGTGAACTACAATACAAAGCATGTGGATGAGAATGAATGTATTCCGAGGTAAGTTTTGAAACCAAAAGAACAGCCAAATATTAAGGACAATAGAAAACGATACACATTTTAATTGGGAAGAGTTAGTACAAAGTAGTACTACTATAGTATAAATAATCTTGACATAAATCAAAGTTTAACAAAGACTCTCAGTGATGGTCGATCGATTGTTGGAAGAAATGCACTGTAAATAAAAGTCGAGGCCAAAATTCAAAATAGAGAGATAGAAAGACTCTCAGTGATGGTCGATTGATTGTGGGAAGCAATGTATTATGTATCTGTAAACACTCTACGCCTAGGTCATAATAAATTTAAAATGGAGGTTATATTAGATATTGAAGAGCGTAATTTGTTAGGTCGTGTGATGAACTGATAAACGCGATTTTGTGCCTCATTTAGCCCAAAAATTCTGAAAAGTTATACTTCTACAATACGATAAAATAATGTTAGACTTCACTAAGAGATATAAATATTTAGTGTTTGACGCATTTTGAATAAAAATATCTATAGTAGAGAAAATATATGAGACACTAAAATTATGGATTGTAATTAATACTATGTAACAATGACATGGCATGGCGATATATTAAATGAACATGCAAAAGAAAAATAAATAAAAAAGGGTAGCTGATCATGTGTTAAAGATTTGACATTTACGTGTTGTTTCTTTCCCACTTTCGCTTTCTTGGCTGTGCTGTATGAATCTGAATCTGATACTACACATAACACAATGTTCAAGGCTGTATAAAGCGTTGAAATCTGTAGCAAGTATCGTCTTCTCTGTTTGTCACACTTTGAATGATGTGTACCATACACTTATTTATTTACATTAGTACTAGCGTACTACTACTACAATAGAAAGAGGAGAGAGTTTTGTTCTGTGTGCTTTGGGCCCAAGGAAGAAGCTAAGGAAGATGGCGTGGCAGCATGTATTACGGGCAACATCTATCTCCCGTTATGGATATAACATGAGAAGAATATGTTAATTTGAGTGCAACCAAACAAGTAATTTCAATTCTACTAGTTTAATATTGTATCTTTTTATTTTTCGATGAAGAAAAAAAAATTGTATCTTTTTAACTAGAGTGAATTTGATTCCATTACAATTTTTCATGTTTGTTCTTAGATGAAATGGTAAATTATTAAAAATTTATAGGTTAATAGATTTTTATCCCTATAATTTGAGCGAATTTTAATTTATCTCTTCTTAATTTTTTGTTGACATGTTAGACAAAAGTCATCTGCCATGCATCAACAAAAAGTTGATTTTTTATTTTGCAAAGAATAAAATCAAAATTTGCCCACATTATAAGGGTAAAAACTTATTAACTAATAACATTTTTATATATAAAATAGAGGGATTGAATTTTAAACTTCAGTCATAGATATTGGATTTAAGTGTTTTGATATTTGTTTGCTAGTTGAAAGAAAACTTCGAGTCAAATTTATTTTATTATAAGATGATAGTAATAGCTTGCAAGTTGCAACTACTTCATTAATTTCAAAATGAATTTAAGGGTTATTATTAGGGATGGAAAATGTTAACATGTGCCCCCTAAGGGTACATGTTAGTGAGATAAATAAAAAATAATTTGTATTGATATTCATATATTAGTGTCATTTTTAAATTTGTCATGTTCTTAATGCATAAAATTTAAAAGAATATTTCTATTTTTAGATTCTTAACATGTGGCCTAACCCATTAGGGATTATGTTTGCTATAAGTATAAATACATATGCATGGTGCTTTTGATTTCTTGCTTGTTCGTTTTTGAGGGGTGGTGGGGGTGGTTAAGTTGTGGGGGTACGTACTAATAACACTTTTCATAACTTTCTTTGTTTAAAGTAGATTCTTAAGGCGAATTCACTAACTAATTTGGATTTAGTGTTATGGCAGAGACTCCATTGGGTATTGGTAGCCTAGTTGCTATAGTCAAATAGCTAGCTGAATTTCATATATTTCTACTTTTGTCCATTTTAACGAGAGAATGTAGTTTGTTTACATGTACTCTCTCCGTCCCAAAATGTAAGAGAAAAAAAAAAAATCACACTTATTAAGAAAAAGTAAAATATAATGATTGAGAGTATGTTTTTTTGAAAAAAGTTGTATGGAAAGATGTAAAAACAATTTTTATTGGTTGTTGGTTATAGAAAAAGTAAGAGAGAGAGAGTAAGCTTTTCTTAAAAAGATAAATGTTTCAACATTTTCTCTTACATTTTGGGACAAAAAAATTGAGTTTTTTTCTCTTACATTTTGGGACGGAGGGAGTATTTCTCTCCCAACATCAAAGTCGAACTCACGTTTATATATACTTATGAGCTTACATACTTATGAGTCAATTTTTAGCGACGGATCATAGATAATATGTTAATGTTATGTATAGTTATGCGTTAAGAAAAATTAATTTTGGCAAAATTGAATTTTTATATTTAATTCTTATAAAAATTGATTTGCATATTTTTATGTAAAAAGTGAGTTTAACAATTTTTTTGAATGTAAAAATCAAATATAGATTCAAAATTACAATTTTTAATTTAAAGTAAAATTAATTCTAAAGACAAAATCAATTCTATTTTTGAAAAGTTAAATTAAATGAATAAAAATCAATTCTAAATCTTCAAAATCAATTTTAAATTTTAACTCCTCTAAAATTAAAATCAAACATACATAACAATGTACTCCAATGAATAACAAGAGTAAAAGCACAAGGTGTTAAGAAGAACAGGTGCTCTGAATGAATAAATAATTAATAGTCTTTCCTTCCTTCTTGTAAAATTGGACATCTCATTACTCAACTACTCTTCTGACTCACTTGTTACTCCTCTTTTAACTTTTGATTCCTTTTTCCTCCTAATAATTTAAATCATCATTATGTCTACCTACATTTGTGGGGTTTTAGTGTATACTACACCCGCAATCATTATTGTATAATTAGAGATAACTAAATGAATACATATTTATATTGGCTTTCACTATATAGCATCTGAGTAAAAATTGTAAAGAATTTGAGTAAAAAGAAAAGAAAAAAAAAAGTTTTCAAACATCCACAAATAAAGTTGATGTTTTGCATACATGAAGATCAACTAATGAAATTCAAAGAAATAGGAATATTCTTAGAGTATTACTCCATTTTAATTAAAGGAGAAATTGAAATAAAGAGGTTTATTGAGAGATAAATTCAGTTTTGTTACTTACTACTGTAGTTTTGTTAGTAGCTAGGTAGAATTGTTCCCAACTTTTTTTTAAGCAGTAACACACCTCTTTCTCAAATACACCTAAAAAAAAAATACAATACAAAAAGAGGAGGGAATTGTTCCTAATTTTTGAGAATTGTTCTTAACTTGATAGTTGTTTACATAAGACTTTTTTTTTAACAAATACTCTCTCTCTAGTCTTATACTATCAGCAATAAATAACTTTTTAAATTTATTCAAAAAATAATATATTTAAACTATAATATAGAGTAAATACATTATTTTATCAATGAATTTAAAAATCTAAACTATATAAAAATTGGTCACCCCTACCCTGGTTTTCTTCTTCTTTTGATCACCGAAAGGGGGTGATTTTTTGATCTAAAATCACCCCTCTAATTTATTCTTTCCCTTTCTTTTATTAAAATAAGTGAATTTCACATAGTATTTAGTCTTTTCTTTGTGATTTCGTCGTCTTATAGTGCGGCGTTTTGTTGTTCGCCGTCTTGGTGCGGCGTTTCGTTGTTCGTCGTCTTGGTGCGGCGTTGTTTTGCTTTCCCGTCTTGTGCGGTGTTTGTTTGGTTTGGAAAGACAGATCAACTTTGATTGGCTGTTGATTCAACAAGTGACAAGTTCTTCAACGATGCAGATCTGGAGGCATAGGTATTCCGGTTACCTTAAATTTATCACATTATTTGTAGGCAAAAATAAGCCGTTTCATGCTATTAACTTGGATGCTGTGAGATTGTTCGCTGATTCGTCCTTTTATGTTTTTAGCGGTGTTGAATTTGTAATAGCATCTGATGTAATCTATCTTTTTGAATGAATGAATACCTTTTTATTTTTTTCAAAAAAAAAAAAACTATATAAAGATTGGTGGAATTTATCATAAATAAAAATATATAAAATTGAGTAACACTTTCTCAAATCAAAATAAAATTATTCTTTTAAGTGTTAAATATAAGTAAAAGTTAAAGTGTATTTGATCTACAAATTAGATTAAATATATTTTGACTTTTGCTGTTATTTAAAACTGAACAGAGTACTATATTTTAAGTGTATAAATGACCCCTTAATTAATATTGAGATGAGTGAGTTCCTAGTTTTCATATAAACCTATGGTTGACAATTAATGCTTCTCTATCTCTGTGTCACCCTCTTTATTTTCAATCTTAAACATTGAATGCTATTATTGCTAAGCTATGATCTAATGTAAGATGAGTCTGTACACATATATAGATCCCCACTTGGATGACACCATCAGCCTATATCATACTCAATCCAACAAAAATCAAATGGTCGGTCTCTGTTTTATGGAATTTGTGGCCACTATCAACCACGGTCAATAGCTGTACACGAGAATTTAACATATTCAAAATAAAAATAAAATTTCGTTACAAACGGTTTGAATTTGTAATTGAATGTGATGTACTAATTTTACAATTTCATTACTTAGTACAATACTCTCTCTGTCCCAAAATGTAAGCAAATTTGACTTTTTAGGTACATTTGACTATTGATGTATTTGACTCATATTATGAGTCAAATACATCAATAGTCAAATGTACCTAAAAAGTCAAATTTGCTTACATTTTGGGACGGAGGGAGTATGTTTTTAAAATGTATGACATTTTTCTATTATAATTATTGTCTTTGATGTTCATTATCTCTGATCTCAAATCTCTTTTATAAGAGATTCTAATTTTCCAAACCTCATAGATTAATTTGTCACTATTGAACATTATTTTAGAGACGTCAACTTATCTATAAATTTATTAGCCAAAAAAATTTAAGTAAATGTTTCTTTCTTCTCAATCAATATTGTAGTTAATTCTTTTTTTTTAAACTGCAAATAAATTTATTGAAATGGTCTTAAACCGTACAAAAAATACACAACAATCCAAAGACACAACCCCAAACAATCAAGCTTCAAACGCCAGAGAAGCTAAAATCAATTAATTCTAATTTTAATTGTAACTTTTTACATATATACTATTTTGATGTTGGATTGTATGGGATTTCCCACCCTTCGTTTCGTTAATTAATTTAACTCTATTAATATAAAAATGACATTTTTCTAAGAAGAATTTGCAAAAAAAAAATTGTATCAAAATAATTACTAACTCTTTCGATTTGCAATAAGACTTTCTTTTTGAGTCCGTTTATATTGTTTATATTATAGATCATGTGTATCAATCATTTTATGAAACGAAAAAGTGATTTAGTTCTTTAGTAAAAATAACAAGAGAGATTCTATAATCTCCTTCATTTATACTCATTTTATTAATGTAACTCGAAATAACTAAGACCAATTTAAAGAGTTCTAACATAAATTTTTCAATACACAAGTCAAGAGAGATTCAAGTATTAACCATTTGTATCATAGTACCTCCGTCCTATTTTATAAGACTCAGTTTGACTAAATGCACTATTCATATGTTTTGTTTTGACCGTATTTATTTAAGAATATATAAATATAAATATTATCATATAAGATTTTGTTTGATTTGTTTCAATACATATTTTCAAAAGGATCTTGCTAACGAGTACCCCAGGGACACTCTTTAAACATTCTCTTTAAAGAAACTTTTCACTCAAAAAAATAAACAGCACAAGTTTCAATACATTGACTTTACAAATTCCTATAAAAACTTTCTATTTATAGTGCTTAAAGAGTGCCCCGGGGAAACTGTTTAACATTTACTTTTTTTAAAATATTAAATTTTTATAATTTTTACTAATACACAATTAAAAACATTCACAATTAAAATCATGTAGTGGTCGTCCTCATGAGCTTGCTCAATTGGTAAAGGACATTGCACATTAGTGCAGGAACCAGAGTTCGAACCCAGGAACCCAGTATGCGCACTTATTCACCTTTAAAATGGTGAATTTCTAGCCGCTAGGCTATCTGAAAAATAAATAAATCATGTAGTGGTCAACAAAGTTTTATATTTTAAGACATAGGTAGTACCACTACTACTTGTTAAATGTCGATATATTCAAGGTAAACAAAATTATAAACTCAAAAAGTAATTTTTCTACAATAAAGAGGGAGAGTAAAAACAGGGCTGGATTGGGTTGAAAATGGGTGCATGGGGTCGTGGTCATTTCTGGAAGTGAGGAACCCAGCTGGTAGGGTCTACTCTCTCACTCACTCTGCCCCAATCTTTTTGTCTTTTTCTCATTTTTCCCTTTCCCCATTCCTCCTTTAATTTATTTTTACTCTTCTTATAACCCCCTTTCTCTCATATCTCATTCTCATTCACCACCACCACTCATTTTTCTCTTTCTCTCTCTCTCTCTCTCTCTCTCCCCCTTGAAGGTAGCCGAGACTTATGGGGGATGAATAATCAAAGAGAGCACAAAGTGTGTGTGTCTTTGTGTAAGTGTAACCTTGTAAACACTCTCTATATATAAAATTGAAGAAAAACAAAAAAAAAAATTGGCTATCTAGGAAGCTTTATTTTGCGGGGAACGTTGTCTGGCTCGAGGACTTTTTCTTCTTGATCTGGAGAAAATGTACGGTCAAGAAATGTAAAATGTTCTCGGACCAGGCTTCATTCCCCACAATTATATGCTTCCATACATCCAAGGACACTAGACTATCTATCACATAGGTTTGATTTTCATCTTGTATCTCTCTATAAATAGATATTTTTGTTAATTTTTTGATTTATGAAAATTTTGTTTTTTTCTTAAATATAGGTAGATCTGAATCATGGGTTTTTGTTTTTGGTTGAATTAAATCTGTTTGTAGATTGCAGATTGGTGTAATGATGAAGCATTTTGACTAATTTTACCTCTCAAAAGGTTTTCATCATTACCTCCTTTTCATATTTTTCATTCTCTCTTTTTTCTCTGAACATGTTATGATGATGTTTTTGTTGTCAGATGCTAACACCTTTTTCTTTGTTGTTCATCATTAACTACTAGATCTTCATAAAATTACTCCGTATGTTTTTTTCTTTTGGATCTGTCTGTTTCTGCATGTTTGTTTTTCAGATCTAGCCACTCTTTGAACTCACTTCAACATTCCTCTTTTTTTCAACTCTCTCTCTCTCTCTCTCTAGGGTTTCATGCCATGCATTTAGATTCTCTTTGAGTTCATTAATATTACTCAGATCTATACTTTTCTCTGTTTTCTCTTCACTCAATTACATCAATTTTGTTGTTAAAAGTATTTAGATCTGAGATTGAGGACATAAAAATAAAATAGAACAAAGTTTTTGTAGAACCATATGAAGTTTTTATTTATTTATTGATTGATTAAACTAACATATTTATGTATGATTTTCATATGTTATTTAATTTAGAGTTTAAACCCTAATTTCATAAACATTCATAAGACATGATGCATCATTTTGTTTTGTTTGTTTAATTAGCTTGCAATGTTGATTAACTTGTTGGAAAAAAGTAGATAACATAGTCCTTTTTCATCTATGATTAGTGAAGAAGGTGTTCTTGAAAGGGTGAGGTAATTTGTTCATCATGATTTTCGGCAATTACACACGCGCAAGCAGACTTGTTTGCGCGAGCACATGTATTACCTCTATTTCATGGAAGTAGACAATTCTTTGTTTTGTAACGTGTTAGAGTATCCTGTTGTATATAAAAAATGTCAATGCTTTGTATTGTAATGTGTCGGAGTAATAATCAAATCGTATAAATGTCAATGTTTTGTATTGTAACGCGTTGGAGTACCCTTGTTGTATACAAAAAAAATGTCAATGCTTTGTTAGAAAACAAATAAAAATTCTATATGTGAAATCTATGATCAACAAAGCATTGTTCAAGCAGAAATCGCTACAAAGGTACTGAAAACAGTATTATTTTTATTATTATTGTTCATTTATGGATCAATGATTAATTTATAAAGGAATTTTTCCAAGTCCCTTTTACTTGTAAGTTTTGAATTTGCCTTGTTTTCTTCATAAGCAGAGAGATATGGTAGAGACAGCAACGTGAATGAAAAATGTGATTCAGAATGGTAGCAAAAGGGGTCAGCATAGCTTAGGTATAGTGACATAGGGGAACAAGAATGACATAAACACAGTCCTCAGTGCTTTAATTTATCATCACTCATCACCATCACCATATAGTTAATTACATATTCATTCATACTTGCACGCAAATGTATAGTTTTCATATATCAATGCAGCTCATGTATCTAAATCAAACTATATTAAGTAACAATAATTCTTACACACTTTTAAATTTTTCAATTTTTTAGTTAAATAATCTAGCGTGAATAATGTCTCTGATGGGTATCAACTATATACGGAATTTTGTTTCAATTTTATTATTGATAAAAAAGGTATGCTTTATCGATTTGTCGTAAATAAGTTAAGGTTTTACAGTAAAATTAAGTTTGATTACAATCACAAAATGTTTTTAAGACTGTAAAGCATTGTAGACAAATAGGACAAGCAATAGTAAAATGTTTTGTGTATGCTTGTATCGCTATGCAAACAATCTTTCACACTTTGTATCCTGTATATAAATGATGCATTTGATTGATGGTGTGGTTGTTTGGACGCACAATACTATTGTTAAAATAGTCTTAACTTGCTTGGTAAATATTGATTGAGAAGTGTTTAAAATACACATTTGAACGATCACTAAAAGTAATCAAATTTATTAAATTTGAAACCTATTGAAATTTGGCGTTCTGAAATTTATAATAGAGCTGATATGATTAAAACAAAATAACTTCCTCAAGCAACCAAAACTGTATAGAGAAACATTACAATGGTTCGGGACACAAGACCTAATTAATTAGTTTAATAAACTTAATTATAAGAAGATAAAAGAAAATTTATGTAACCGATAATGAACTGGTCTTCAATGCATCCGGCTCAACATGTTATGAGGCGCCTATTTGATTATCATGCTGCTGCAAAAGCAAATGTTGCGGTCGCCATGAGACACCGTGAAAGGGTGTTAATTGGTTGGAGGCCTCTTCAAGAGCTGTTGAGTAAATTGAATATGAATGGTGCTAGTCGAGCGAAATAGGCTGCGGTCGTACTTTTATTAGAGGAAAGGATCAAAGATGGTGAATGGTCTGGGATGTGGTGGTGAAACATTCTTATTTCTTATCCTAAAGCCAATGAATGTGCAAATATTTAGCTAACATTGTTATATATGAGTTGTGCTCCACACAAGATTATCACTTTCTGATGACATCTAATATTTTAAGAGTTGAGAATCCTCGGTTTTGGCCTTTAATAATGTAATCAAAAAATAAAAATAATGAATTGATTCAAGTGGTCAAATTTTGAACACTTTTAGGTTTTAGACATATATTTTAGTTTCTTCATTTACTTTCATTTTTATTGTGTTCAGATTTGTTGGTGTAAAATGTGTACCGATCCTTAGGAAATTTCACCTTCATTTTAGTAGTTTTCACTATTTTATGCACTAGTAAATAGTAATGTGATTAAGATAAAAATAACATGAATAATGGTGTCTCAAAAAGAATTGCTTTTGGGAAATTGCATCTTTTTGACTATTGTAAAGCATAAAGTTAGTTGGACCCATGAAGTTTACTTTGTGTTTTCCCATGCAATGCAAGATATTGCTGGGTCATGTTAGTTGAATTCCCATACAGCTTTTTAAGTTCACATCTAACTTTTTCATGAATAATTTCATGACTTAACACCAAAATCTTTTTCAAGTCTTTTTTCGTACTAGTAGTTTGTACTATTTAGATTGATTAATTAGGTTCACAAAGTAACCCACTTGAATTGGCTTATAAGCATTGATTCAAGATTTTTTTTCTCCAAGTATTCTAGTGGTTTTGGAAATTTAATTCTTAAAATGAATGAGTGGTTGGTGTATTTAGAGTTTGAATTTCAGCTCTATATATTATAAAATTTATGATCGTGTCAATTGAGCTAAGTTTATCAGAATTTGTCAATTCTTAGACCAAATATAAAATTTATAAAAAAATAGATTCACAAAGTAGATTTAGGCCCTTTTGACATATTATAGTGTGATCCAAGAGGTGACTTTGGATTTATCTTTTCATACCTTTGGAGAGATTCAAAGTCATTTTTTTGTTAAACTTTTAAAATGGAGAATGTGAAGGGAAAAAAACTAAAAGAATGCTTCAATAAATAAGCTATTTTTAGTAGATTTCTATAAAATCAGTTTTATCAACTGATTTTTTTAAAATAATTTTTACTATGATCAAAATGACATTATGACAATACTATAGAAAATATGTCAAATTTCTAGGTTGCTAAGTAATTAGGCCCATATAGTATATATAGTTTAAAAATTTCTGTCAAGTTATGCAAAATACCAAAAAGGTTCTGTCTATTCTACCACTGCTAACATGTTGCATTGCCCTGAACTTGTTAAGACTGGACCAAATTACCAGAGCTGTTCATAATTAAAGATCCGGGTCAGCTCTTTTTGTTGACATATGACATTGATATTCACAGTTTGATGTTGGAATCAATTGTAAGATCAGACTTTATTTATCATACGATTGAACTTTTAATTCATGGGAGTGTGGTTGAGAGGTGGAAGCTCATCCATCCTTAACCAATGGATTAAAGTTCGATCTTCGCCTTGGCTACATAGAAATTTTAAATCCGGACCATTTTTCTTATCCTTTGAAGTGACTCCAACCCAACCATAGACTAACCGCTGCATTCGATAGTGGACACTTTAGTCTCGACAAAAAGACAATACAATTGAACTTTTAATTAGCAAAACCCTTTTTCTCTAAAACTGGAAAATTAACAGAAAACATGCATTAAGTGTTTTATGGTGGGCAAATAGTCGAACAATCCATTCAAATATTGAACTTTGTCTTTTTTTTATATCCGGCCTCTTTATCTTCCATTGATCTTCATTGGTTCACTCCCTAAATAGAACCCACCTATTAATTACGAAAATATGTAAAATACTGTAAAGAAGAAGAATAAAACATTCTCAAAAAAAAAAAAAAGAATAAAACAAATGCGAGGTGTGTTTGTGAGTTTATTGGGCCAAGCCCATTTTGCTTCGTCAGTTCAGAAATGAAAGCGATATTAACAACACAGTAAGGAAAATTTCTCTATCTGTGATTCTCTATACCCCCCTAAAATCACTAATTATATTCAATTCGGAATCTATAATTCGGACCTTAGTCCCAAAGTGGTACTTATATTCCCAAAACTCTGCACAAATTTCGAGACGTAGATCTCGAACTAGTGCCTATATCCCCAATTTTGCTTAGTTTGGGATCTACGTTCCGATTTTTGTTTAAAAATCTCTAAGACAAAAACAGTAGTTAAAAGGGGGGCATGTGAATTTAAAGGGGGAGGTGTTGATAAATTTTCCATAGTAACGTGAAACAAAAGAGAAGCTGCACAACTAATTTTGCATAATGGGCTTGTCTATTTTATTTAGGCTCACACATGTAGCTGAATATAAAATATAATTTCGTTTCAACGGGGGTATGCGTAGAGTATCTTGATATAATATATTTAAGGATGTCTCTCTTTTATTTTTTTTCTACGTGGCATTCTCTCAATTAACATAATCTTACGTGTCATCTCCTCCTTATTTTATACTACATAGATTTAGTTAAGAGCTTTAGCAAGAGGAACATGGTTCAAATCCCACCAACAACAAAAAATCTATTTTTTTTTTTACTTAGATTTAGTTAAAAGCTTTAGCAAGAGTAACATGGTTCAAATCCCACAAATAACAAAAGATCTATTTTTTTACTTTGATTTAGTTAAAAGCTTTAGCAAGCGTAACATGGTTCAATTCCCACCAACAACAAAAAATCTATTTTTATGATATATATTTTTTTTACTTATACTACATATATTTAATTATGAGTTTTAGCAAGAGGAACATGATTAAATTCCAACCAACAACAAAATAATTATTTTTATGATGTATTTTTTTACTTAATTGTTACTAACCATAATTTTTAAAAAGTTACTAATCTCTATAGTATATATTTATTAATGTCTCTCTCATGAACAAAATTGCACGTGACAATCTCCAATGAATTAAAGTTTATATGTATCATCTATGTCTCTGTCACGAATAAAATTTAGTATGAAGTACACGGTTTGATTTCCACAAACAACTAAAACTATATTTTTATAATATTTTTTTTGATGCAATTTTATGATATTTTATTTTATTTTTTATGAAAAATATTAATACTTATATTAATATATATGACTGTATTTTTTATTTTAATTTACACGGGATCAATATTTATATATATTAATACAAGTGGCTATATATACATGAGATTTATATTTATATATATATATATATTCATATTACACGGGAATTAAAGACATTTTTTTTGTAATTTTAAGAGAACATATATTTCTATGAGAGTCTATATTTTTACCCATATATTAATATGGGGATAATTTTTTTTTTAATTTCTACAGGAGCTATATTTATACTCATGTATGTTTTTTTTTGTAATTTTTACGGAATTATATTTCTACGAATGTTTTAATATGAAATTTAGTAATACAAGACGAAAGACTTTTTATATAGGAATTTAAATATTTATAGATATATTAATACGGGAACGCTATTTTTTTACTATGACTTATATTTACAGTCATATTAATACGAGTGCCTTTTAATTTTATAATTTACGCGATGACCAATATTTATACTCATATATTAATACACGATCCTATCTTTTTTGTAATTTCACGGGGACTAGAAACGAAATACCATATTGCTCGAAACGGGGGAGCGGGAGATCACTATGCACCTTATATTATTTCTTTAAAATTGCTAATATATATTATTTATCATATTTAAATAATAAAAATATAAAATCAATTTTCCAAGTAATTGAAAAAATAAATATTACTTAACAAAAAATTCATTATTGATTAATATTAAATTAAAAAAACTAATATATCAACTAATTTACTTTAATGTTAATAACATATATTATAGTAAAATATAATTTATGAGTACATACGTTTATATTTATAAAAAAAATATAAATCTTTGTTTTAAAAAAAATCAAATTAATTATCATAAAAGTAAATCAAATTTATTCTAAAAAGCTGATTTAAAAATAATTATAATCTCACTTATATATATATATAATAGCAAGCAATATAAATCTCACTTAATATATATATATAATTTCCCTTTTTTTTAAAACAAATTCAATTTAAAATTGAAAAAAATCTTGTGTTATTTTAAAAGAAATTTAATTTAAAGACGAACAAAATCTTGTTCTATTAAATGATTGTTTTTTTAAATGAACAAAATTTGTCTTTATTTTAGAATATATTTATATTTTTTTGACATAAAAAATATCACATTATATATATATATATATAGTTTATATAATATTCACTATTTTTATATTTGGAGCTTCTATGGTACATTATAAAATTCTAATGTATCAATGCACTTGATTTTTAAAATGATAAGTAAATATTTATTTTTATAAATTAAAAAGTTATTTATTGACTATTATATTTTTAAAAACATAATTTCATAAGAAAAATCACAAATTCATTGTTTATAAACTTTATACTATTTGTTTCATTAAAAAATTCAATATTCACTTTTATGAATAATAAAATTTTGTTTTTTTGAGACATGAATAATAAATATTTAAAAACAATCAAAAAGTTCAATTTATTTTTACAATTTTGATGAATAATATTTAATTATTATAATATTTTAAAATATAAAAAAAAATTCTTCCAAAATATACTCATTTTAATTTTAAAACCTATTGTATCGGTACATTAGAATTATATTAATTTATTGTATCATAAAATTTGCGAATTTAAAAACAAACAAAATTTCACATTATTTTGAAAAATATCAAACAAAGAAATATGTTCTATAATTATCAAACAAATCATGACTAACGTTTCTAACACTATAAATTCTATGGGATACGTACCCTTTCTTTATCTCCATCAACAAAGCAATCAAATACTCTTGTTTGTTTTCTTCCTACACTTTTCTACACTTTTTTGTTTAATTTAAGTAATTAAATATGAGTTCGGTTAAAAAAGGGTTTATTCCAATTGATGTTGGTTTAGATGTAGAACCAAAAAGGTTTGTTGTTCCACTTACATACTTCAAGCACCCTCATTTCATTCGCCTATTGGACGAGGCCAAGGAAGAATTTGGATATACTCAAAAAGGAATTATAAATCTTCCTTGTTCTGTTGAAGAATTCCAAAATGTTTGTAATTTGATTGATAGAGACCAAAATCCTCCTCAACATATTGGTTGTTTTGGTTTATGATTTTTGTTCTTGTCATAAACCACAAATGTTGGAAGATGGATGGAAATTTATTTTTTAGTTTAATTATAATTATAATTATTGTTAGCTAGGTTTTCTTTTCTTTTGGTTGTAGGTAAAGACCAAATAATGTTTGGTTTTTCAATGGTTGTTTCTTAGCTTTTTTTTTTCCACTTTAACTATCAATAATAACTATTATTATTATTATTATTATTGTTAAATATTATCATCATCATTATTATTGTTATTATTAGTTGTGGTATTTTCTTTTATCTGATTTGTATTATTCGTTTAACTATTAATTAAAATTAGTTGAATTAATTGGTCAAATGTCAACCTAAGAGGTGAGGTTGAGCGGTTGTGGCTCATCCTCCCTTAACTAAGGGTCGAGGGTTCGATCATCACCTTGTGTATGGAGCAGCTTTAAATCTTTGGGCCAGCTATCCCACCCATCGAGGTGCCTCCAATCTAGTGAGGGATTAGTCACTGCGTTCGGCAGTTAATACCTCGGTCTCGACAAAAAAAATTTTGGTCAAATGTCAGAATAATTTTTATGTAGTGACTCTTTTATTTTACATATGTTACACCACTCATAATTCAAATTTGTTATTTGTTATACTATATAATCATTATCATTTTGCAATTTTGTTACCAAATCGAATACTTATTTAAGAAAAATGGGGGTAAGATTACATTAGGTATTTGTTTGATTTTCAATTTAGTTTTTGATAAAACAATTTTTCAATTTTATGCTTTACACTACCTTTCAATTGATAATTTCTCTATGAATTGATTATTTTGTGAGAATTGTGTTTTGAATTTTTTTTTACTCCGTATTTATTATTTCTTTGTTACAATTATAGACCTTGTCAATATTTTTTATTTGCTGAAATATATATTGCATTTCTGAATTGAGATTTATATTTTAACTCCTAAGAATGTTTTTTCTGTTTGGTTGCATACTTTTTCAAATGTTAGTTTTTTTTCAACAACAAATATATTACTCATAACTAAATTTAAGCATAAGATGTACAAAGATCATTATAAAAATATTATGTAAAATAGGCGTGATATATATATACGGAACCCCAAAAAATAAAATCAAAACAAACACCACTAATTAAATGAGGTATACATCCAAATGTTAGTTACTATTGATTTGATTGTCTCAATACAATTTATATATATATCTCTATATAATATATTTACGGATGTCTCTCTCCTGGTCGTAATCCTATGTGGCAAGCTATCAAGTACCCATATACCTATGTGGCAAACTATGAGACTATCTACATAACAAACAAATTATTCCTTAATGTATCATTTTTCGATTCCCACTCAAGACATTTTTTTAATTATGAAACATTTTATTTTACTTTTTAGAGTTCCTTGATGTACCACTCTTCGATTCCCGCTCATGACACTTTTTTAATTATGCTACAATTTATTTTATTTTATTTTTTAGAATTCCTTAATGTATCATTTTTTGATTTTCACTCATGACACATTTTTAATTATGAGACATTTTTTAAAAGATACTTTTGAAACACATATTTTATATAACTAAGATTAATAGTCACTTATAGACAAAAACAAACAAAACTTTTGGATAAAGATAAGTAAATCAAGCCAATTTCTAACAAATAACAAATAATTTTTTAAGATTAATACTTTTAAAGAATTTTTTTCTTAATAACGTTTCCATAACTTTTTTTTAATCATCGTAACTAATGATATATCATAAAAAAATTAATTGATTCAAATGTTGAAATACTATTATATAAAAATAAGTACCCAAACAATTATATGTATCTATTTTTTAAAAATAAAGTTGTATGAATTAATATATACTATTACATAAATATTATTATGATAAAAAATTCATAATTTCTCAAATAAAAGTATATTTTATTAATTTAATTTTTAACTTTTATTTACATGCAAAACTTAACTCATTTCTATCGATCATTTTTTTTATTACTAAGTTGTATCAAATATAAATCATACTTATTATTTATGTTTTATTTGTATTTTATTAAGAACATATTTTTATTCCTATATTAATAGAATAAACCCATTTTTTGTAATTTTTATCATTACTTATATTTACACTTATATTAATATCAGTGCATGTCTTTATAATTTACACGGGATCAATATTAATAATCATATATTAATGCAAGAGCTTATTTTTTTATTTAAAAAATGAAACTTTATATTCACATATCAAAACAAGGTTCTATATTTTTTTAAATTGCCACGGCGATGGGAGAAAAAATATCACATTGTTGAGAACGAAAAGTGGGAGATCATTCTCCAGCTATAAATTATATTTACACTCATGTTAATATGAGTGTATTTTTATTTTGTAATTTATACAAGACAATATTTATACTTATATATTAAAACAGATCCTATTATTTTTATAATTTTTATGGGGACAAAAAGAAAATACCATACTATTGAGAACGGGGAGTGGAATATCATTCTCCACCATGTTCTATCCATTTAAAATCCCTAAATATATAATTATTTTTTATAATTAAATAATATAAATATTAAATCAATTTCATAAGTAATTAGAAAAACATAAATTATATGACAAAAAATTCATTAATTAAAAATAAGATATAAAAAATTAAATTAAATTACAAAAATTAATATTTAAACTAATCTACTTTAACATTAATTATATATATTAATATAATTTTGAATTTTAACCCGTACATTTGTACGGGTTAGTTATACTAGTATATATATATATACACTTGAGCCGCCATTCACGCACGAATACCTTCGTTTAAGATGATACTTTTGGTGTAGAAAGTTTCAAATTCAGGATCTTCCGCTGCGCGGATTTCTTGAGAAACGAAGTCATAAGCACGTAGGTTCAGGGTGAGACCAACTACTTCAAGAGCACTCATCCATAAACCAGTTACCGGAACAAATAGCATACTGTGTTTGATTTAGCTATTTTTTTTTGTTTAAATCAAGTATCTTATGCGCGCAACTGCAGAGACTAATGTCTAAAATCGTGTAAGTAGGACTATAAATGATGATTAAAACTTATCTTAAAGAGATTAATTTGACACTATTGCATTTTCAGAATTGATTTTGTATCGTGACCTCAATATTGTGGGATTGGAATATTGTGAATATTTTTATTTTACGAATTTTTTTTATTGATTTTTGTATGAGAAGGAAAGGAATCATTGTGGATGAATGAATATAAAAAACCAACTTGCTGCAAAAAACCATAATGGCAATTTTTAGGTTTGACCGTGCTTTTTTCGTAAAACAGTTTATTCATGATATATACCATTATGGGCCTCACAAAATACAAAAATAAAACTTTAGATATAAAATAAGAGTTTAATTGTTGTACACTCACAGTGTAAAACTTTTTTACACATGCATCCAATCAAAACACAACAAAATGCCACTTTTATAGGTTAGTTCCTAAAATATCTCTATAAATGCTTACATGACGTGATTTAATTGGTTGCACGTGTAAAATAATTTTACACTGTCGGTGCATATAAATTAAATTCATAAAATAAAGGGTTAGAGGTGTAAATAGATTCTATCTCATCATACTTTTTTAAGGATATACATTAAAATAATTTTTATTTTTTTACTAAATATCTCTAATATTCATTCATTCAATCAAATTGATTTTAACCCAAGGGTATGGTTGAGCGGCATGAAGCTCATCCTCCCTTAATCAAGGGTTGATTACTTCTTACCAAAAAACAAATCAAATTTATCTTACCAAAAATTCAATCAAATTGATAGAGTAATTTTTCTATTTTTTTTTTTGACAAAAACATAACAAACTTAATGCATTTCATTCAAAATTTTTTTTTTTTTTTGAAGCAGCTAAGCGGAGATTATTATTAGCTCAGGATGTGCACAAGGAGTGCAATAACACTGGCGAGAAACAAGAGTGTTTAAATACATTCATTCAAAATATTTAATTAAATACAAGATGGATCTCACTCTATTTTGATTTTTTTTTTGATAAAACACTTTATTTTGAAATTTATCTAATTTTTTGATTAAGAAACTTATCTAGTTTTTTGAATAAAAAACTTTTCTAATTTTATTTTGAAAGGAAAAAAACTTTTCTAATTTAAAAATAAACAAAATCTCAAAAAAATAATCGAATAATAATCCATTATTTTAAGATATATCTTCACCAAAACTAAATGAGATTCCAACTAACTTTTCCTATTACTTCTCTAAATTTGTTGGAATTATCTTATTGTTCCACAAATTATGGTGATTGTTTGCTTCAAAAAAAAATTATGGTGATTGTCATCACCAACCAAGATCAAACGGTGTAGAACATTCCTACTAAAAGTCTAAAACCTAGTGACCCTACTCATTGAAAATTTGCCCCATCTCTCACCCTCCTTATATATATATTCTCTATCTCTTCATGTTATTTGTGCATTTTACATTTTGTTCTATAATAATCAAACCATGACTAACTTTTCAAACTCCATCAACAAAGCAATAAAATACTCAAAACCTTGTTTGTTTTCTTCCTACTCTTTTCTATAACTTCAATTTTCACTTCAAATTTTGTATCTTTTTATTAGCTTAACAAAGATGGGTTTGGTTGAAAAAAGTCCAAAGAATTTTCACTTGCATCGCCATCATCACCAACTTCATAAGCAAGAATTCAAAGGTGTTCCAAAAGGGTTTATGGCAATAAAAGTTGGCTTAGGAGAAGAACAACAAAGGTTTGTTGTTCCGGTTATGTACTTCAATCACCCTCTTTTCATTCAACTATTGAAAGAGGCAGAAGAAGAATATGGATTTGATCAAAAAGGAACTATAACTATTCCTTGTCATGTTGAAGAATTCAGAAATGTTCGTGGTTTGATTGATAGAGACAAGAATCTTCATCATCATCATCATCATGTTGGTTGTTTTGGTTTATGATTTTTGATCTTATCATAAACCATATATATTGGAAGAAGAAAATAAAAGTTAAGAATATATATGGCTTCATTTTTATTTTTGACGAAAGAATATGGCTTCATGTTTCCAATGATTTGGTCATGTAAATTTCTAGTTTTTAGATTAGTTTCTTAGTTTTTTTTTTAATTATAAAAGTAAATAAACTTTTATAGTTAGATTCTTTTTTGGTTGAAGGTGAAGACCACAGAATGTTGGTTTTCCAATTGTAGTTACTTTTCCTTTTAATTTGATTGAAACTTTAATGAAAAGTAATGAGGGTTTTCTATTTTTTTATTCTTGAACATATTTATTTTTCATTTTTTTTATATTAGAAAGATAAATTGTTTTTATTAGGGATTGATCCATGAACCTCCCTATCCAACTCATATGTCACTCGGCTCTTATCACTTAAAATATCTTAGGGGAACCATTAAAATTATTTTATTATTTCATGATAAATATTAATAATTAATTACTATTGTAGTAGTATTTACTTGTTTTAGTATTAATTAATCCTATGATTTTAGGAAAGAAGGATGATAGTAACTCAGAGTTAATTCTTATTAAATAAATTTTAATTAAAAAAGTGTTGATGTTCATAAATTGAATTCAAATTCACCTGAAATTCTATTCCGATGAAACTTATTTCTGATGTTTGAATCTAAGTAACAAGTACTATAAATCATTCAATCTTTAGTTCAACTCAATTGAGATACCAATCCCTACATTAGAATAATTGGTACACCACTTTTCTTTTCGATATATGGTACACCACTCTTTTGGAAAAGATAAGATAATTGGAAAGAATGAATTGACCATAAGTAGGGCTAAAATTTTGTATCTTTTTCTTTATGGTGAGTGATTGGAATTGTCATTATCAAATTGAAGTATCACAAAGTAGAGTGAGCCCATAACCAATGGATTATAATTGTGGTTACATTCTTAACTATTCTAAATACTCAAATTCAGCCTAATATTGCTTCTTAGATTTTTATTATTTCAATGGATGACATTTGGTTCGAAAAGATAAGATTTAACAACATAAATTTGACTAATCAGAATGTATAAAACATACGAATATTTAAGAAGAATTATCGAATATTATTATTTTGTGTTGTGTGTGCCGCTTTTGCAGAAAAAACAAGGTTTTTTTTTATATAAGGCGAAAAAACAAAGTTGAAAAGAGAGAAAATCAAGAAGAAGAAAAAAGAATTTAGATATAGATCATTTATTATATCTTATTTCTCTATTTTCTCTCGATCTTATGCCGATACATGAGGTTTGCATTCATATAGATGATCCAATTTAAAGTATGAATCTTCTCTCTCTACACTTCACTACTTCTTTCCATCTTTTCTTGCTCACCCTAAACAAAAGAGAGGTAAAATTATTTATACACTTAGACTAATGGTAGTTTATAAATATTCACGAATCACCTTACTCGATCGAATCACCATACTCACATCACATAAAATACCTAAAAAAAATAGTGCAATGAACTTGATTTCGAACAATTGAGATTGATACAAAATTTGTAGAAGGGCTATTGCAAACAATTTGGAATCCATCATATAATGAAGGTCAAATATGGTGGAAATTGTGATAAAAGCCATTGCAAATTAAAGTCAAGCACTAAACTTAAATCAAACCACATCAAATTGCACGCCTCTGCTTTTATTACCCCTTAATGATGTTTAAAATCCAATTTTACACTTTTTTCCCCACTTTTCATGATTTGTTTTCTTTTGTATAGTAGTAACCACTTAACTTTTCGTCAAAAAAAAAAAACCACTTAACTTTCTTTATAAAATATCAATTACTCCTTCCATAGTGTCATTTAAAATTATTTTATATAAAAGATGAAGAAAAATAATAAATATATGTATTAATTTTACAAAATTGCTGTGTATATTTGTTCACAGAGCACACCAACCAGACCACACTCGGCTTAACTTGGTTAGTATGTTATGTGAACAAATGTATTACTAAGAAATGTTAACTACTATTGATATTTCTCATATTTCAAAGCAAATTATTAGTGTATTACTAAGAAATATATATTTAAAATTTTGTAAAGAAATTTTTATCTTTAGAGTTTAGATAAACTACTTTTGTAAAAATGTTTTATAATCAAAGACAGAGAATATTTATTTTGAGAAGGAAGAAGAATATGTTTTTTGTGAACATTGTATGTACATGTATGAAGTAGCATATGGACCATAAAGGGAGATTGCATGTTAGAATAATTGTGAGACAAAGACAAGCAATAGGGTATGTGGACCATTAATTTGCTTCAAAAATCAAGATTTAACTGTTTTAATGGGGTCTCTTAGGAATGAGTGAGAGGCAAAATCTTGAGTGTTCCATTTTCACTGAAAATAAGTGTTGTTGGTATTTGGAATGCATTTATTTGGTTAGGTGATGGAGAAAGACAAGCAACCATACAGATTATAAGGTGTCAATGGGCATGATGCATGACTTCCACGTTTGGTGAGGGTCATGGTGGTATGGATCCAAGGGCACACATTTAATTCAATTGATCAAATGGTACCTCAATGCTCAATCTATCCCTTAGCTTGTTTTGTTTGCACTCTTGATGGTTGAAAATTCAACAAAAAGATCCAAATTGGGAACAATATTTGGACTTTGGACCTCTTGGGATTGATCTTAATTGTTGTTGTAAGGGTTGCATTGGATTTTTAAGTTTTATATCGACTATATAATAAAATAAAATATTTAATATATAAGTGAGGTGAATTATATATTTGATCTCTTAAAATATTTGGATAAAGAAGTAGTATTTGGATATGTGATGTATCGTGAGTTTAATTTAGTTGATAGGACATTTACAGTGATGCGTACGGACCAGAGTTTGAACCTGTACGTCATATTTATTCATCTTTAAAGAATAGAGTAATATTTAATCATTAAACTACTTGACAAAAAAAGATACGTCTCTCTTTACTTTACGATCCTCCACCATACACTCATACTATCGTTAATATGTCCGATTTCTTTGATTTCAAAATATTTTTTTCAATAAATTTATCAGAATTTTTTTTCGTTTTCGCCTCCAAAGCTAAACTTTCAAATCAATATAGTATATCCTTACCAAAAAATCAATATAGTAATATATGTAGTATTACAGTATCAAACATGTTTTCGTTTTAAAAATTAATTTGAAAAATGTTTTTTCTTAAATAAAAAAAGTATAAGTCAATGAGTCAACTAGTTGACCTTTAAATGGAAGTTGACTTTTATTATTTTACATCTATCTATTTAATAGCCCATACTCAGTTATGTATACCAATTTCTATTTCTATTATTGCTCTATGACACACGATTTTCTTAATTTATTTGGATTTTCAGATTCTTCATGACTTTTGTTTTCTAAAGCACTATAGTACTATACTAGTACTTTAGTTTAGGGAAAAAAAGTCTAAAGTTATGGCCGACATATTGAAAAACTCATGAGCTAGCCACACAAACAAAGACAAAGGTATCCTAACTTTTTATGCTAAGGTTTTCTTTCCATATAGTCCCACTTGTTAATAACCGGTTTCGAAAAATAAAAACCAGTCCGTTTTGTGATATATCATAAGTACTACTATATTACAAAATTGATTTTAGAAATAAGTTATGATATCTGATTATGATAGTGGATGGATTAATTATGTGGATAATATGTGAGTATGTATATTTTAGTGCTCATAAGTGTTGACTCTATAAATTCACATTTGACTTCAATAGATATTTTTTGTTTAGTTATTTTTCACTAAAATATTTCAATAACAAAATTTAACTCATTTTTTAAATCGATCAAAATTAATTATTATTATTATTATAGCTAAAAAAAGTAAGCTAAGTAATTATTAATTTTAGCTAAAATTTAAAGTTAATTACATTAATAGTCATTTTACAAATAAACAATAAAGAGATTTGAACTCTTTCTTATAAATTAAACTGTAAATTGACACATCATACAAAAACACTAGAGTTTTGAAAAAGAAATTGTCCATTAGGTTGACTGAAAAAATAATTTAAATAAATCATACAAAAAATTAACGAGCATATAAAAATGTCCAGAATTTTTAGTTTAACTGATAAAAAATATTAAAATTGTTAGGTTGGATATTCATGATTAAAGTTTATCCCTATATATTCACTCCACTATATATATATATATGTGTGTGTGTGTGAATTTATAAAAAATTTACTATGTCATCTATGTAAAATAAATGAGCATACAAAAATGTGGGGGAAAAGTGCCTTAGGCAGAAATATCAAAGTCTTGTACACATTTTTTATAGCCAAAAACTTTACCGGTCCAACTTATCATACTACACAAGCTTGCGATGTCTACATTACATTCTCTCTGCTTTTAGATTTTACATAAATACAATCGTGACAATGAAAGGTTGAAAATACTAATATAAAACCAATGTTACGTTATGTTTGGAATTTGGATATAGGTTGGATTTAAAAAATTAAAAGTTTATACTTTGTCTATTGTCTGTTATAGACTTGATTTTTAAAAACTTATTTCATATGAACTTTTTTAAATAAGTAATTGTTTTTGTATTTAAATAGAATAACCAACTAATTCATTAGTGAGAATAAACTCCTTTTTTTTTTTGAACGGCTAATTAAACTCCCTTTTAATATTTCATATTATACGTTTAAAGAATTTAACTATATAAAAAATTATATTTCAATTCTAATTTATAATAATACATTTATATATGCAAAAAATTAATTCATTGCAAAATTTGTAGAATTAAAATTAAGTTCAAAATTAAATATTCAATATTAAATGATAAAATCATTATTAATATTTATTTAAATAGGTCGGTGTAGTAGGGTTAAAAGACTTTCTATAGCCTGACCTAAAAAAGCATTGGCCTGCTCTATTTAAGAAAATAGTTGGTCTGACCTATTTCTAACCCTAATTGAATATAATAAAATACTCCCTCCGTCCTAAATTATAATGGAAAATAAAAAAAATCACACTTATTAAGAAAACCAAGACATAAAAATTTGAAACATTATTTTGCGGGATTTTTCTTAAAATAAGTTGTATAGAAAAATGTAAAAACATTTTCTATTGGTTGTTGTTTATTGATTAAAGGAGAGAGAAGGAAAATTAAATGCAATTTGTATTTAATTTTATGAGAATAAGTAAAATTAATATTTGGAAAAGATAAGTGTTTAACTTTTTTCCATTATGTTTTGAGACAAAAATGTGTTTTTTCCCTTATATTTCGGGACGGGGGGAATATAATTGAACATAATCAAAAAATTTAATTAGTTATTGACACTGAATTTAATCTAAAGGATTACGGTTCGATCCCGTAACTATATTTTAGAGTGGAACTGAAACCAAAAAAAGTACTCTCTCCGTCCCAAAATCATTGTCGATGTTGACTTTTGAAATATATTTTGACCGCATTTTTTTACTAATGTATAAAGACAAATATTAGCAAATAAGATCTTGTTTAATTCGTCTCAAATTCAATGAATATTTTCATAATATTAAATTTTGATAATTTTTTATCAAATAAAATTAAAGATATTAATGATTCAAATTATGCATTAATATGCGTAAAGACAATAATTTTAGAACAGAAGTAGTAATATACATAGAGAATGGATCAATAGACTCCAAGAGTAAGTCTAAATCTGGACTATTAATTTTAAATTTTTAATATTAATTGATGGCTGTGATTGATTACTAATAAACCTTACCGTAAAATTTGTGTACTCCTCTTTTCCCTAAACAACCCACAAGGCAAGGCAAGGCTAATTAGTACTTACGAAGTAGATAGCAACATAATAATAATAATAATAATAATAATAATAATAATAATAATAATATAGCAAGAGGCAATGTGCAAAATTGGGTAGGAAAATATAGTGGCATGGTAACTGCAAGTGAAGCAGAAACGGGTTAAAATAATAATAAAATTATAAAATGGCATTCATGAGAATCGATAGGTGGACTTAATAACATAAAGTACCGAAAAGTTGGTTTAAAGTTTGTTTTTTTTTTTTTAAAGCCACTTAAATCTAGTTTTCTTCGTGATAAAAAATACACCTTTTATTTTAATGACTTTATTAAAATTATGTTTGGCCTTACTTTTCCTTAAAAGAAAAAGAGAAGTGAAAAATAAGTGAGGTCAAACACTACCTAAATCAATTGATACTATAATCAACTTACTTTCAATATCCACAAATTGGCAAACAAGAATTTCGTATTATGTTGATTCGGGTGATGATAGATACTCCCTCCGGTCTTATTTATAAGCAAAAAACATCACAAAAAAATTTGGCCTAAAATATAAGCAACAGTCAACAAATTCAACTCTAATTAATACTTTTTTCCCAAAAATACCCTTACATACATTTAATCATTTGTACAAATAAACATGTTGGAACATTTTATATGTTTTGGTTTTCAATAATTTTTTTTTTAACTTCCCATTGTGCTTCGGTTTCCATTATCTAGGAGTATTATTCTTATAACTTCCAATGCACAAATTGGTGGTGGTAATGGTGTAGAATGGCATGGATTAATTCACCGAGCAAAAAAATGTAATGGCACACATTGGTATTGTGGCAGTAGTAATGATAGAATGACACACTTTAGTTCACCGAAAAAAATAATTGTTGTGTCATTCAATAAATTAAGTTGTTCAATGCATAATTGTTGGAATAGTACACTTTAATAGTAAGGGTATTTTAGGAAATGTGATTAAAAATCTTCACAAAATCAAGGCAAAAACATGTTTTATTAATAAGTGTGCAAATGACCAAAGTTACTTAAAAAAAAAAGGCAGGAGGGAGTATACATTTCTCTTTCAAAACATGCTACAATATAATCCTTTGAGCTGAAATTGGCAAACAATAATCGAAAACATCAAAGATTTTGATATGGGTAGATAGTCTTTTCTGATTTGTTTGATGTCTTTCATGGCTAAATCAAAGTAATAATATTAAAATCAATGGTCCAAAATTTAGAGTGAGTCTTTAGACTTATTTTAGAGTCAATTGATCCCTTCTTAATATAATATACTAGTAATAATATACTAATATATATCTTCATTAAATAATATGAGCTCATATTTCCTTCTAGAATTCAACGAATGGATTATGGATAACTATGATGAAATCGATCAATGATATCATAAACCATTAAATACCCTGCTTGTATTTAAGTTTAAAATGAAATATAGCGCCAATCACATTTGATGCAATTCCCATTGGTGTGTGTGATGTTGAAATTTATAAGTGTTGCAATTCTACCTCTAATGTCACACCATAAAACTACTAACATTATCTTCAAAATATATATATATATATATATATGTATTTAATTAAGTCAAATTAAGATAACGATTAGCAGCACACTGATATTCAAGTAGTATGATTTCGTATGTGTTCTCCCAATTATGTCATTAATCAAATCACAATTAATTTAAACACTATTACGAGTCGGGTACCAAAAAAAGAATAAACGTTCAATATGATACTATTATTACTTTAGACTGAAACATTTTTAATTAATAGACTAATTGGGTTGCACTTTTCTTATTGATTTAAATCATAACAATTGATACCAATTGTACTAGTGTCTATAGAGTGAATGCCGTCAAGGATGACGACTCTTAAAGGGATGGCAATTGCGTGAGTCTGACATTTAGTATATAATTTTTTTAATTTGTTGTGATAATTAAATCATGTAACTATTCCCCTAATGAATAAATATTTTGAATTGGATATTTTTCATGAGCTTAAATCATATCAGACATTATATATTATCTTATTTTTTAACACGAATTTATGCATGCCACCATGTTTTTAAATTGCCAATGCTTAGCTTAGTTATGTTGTGAACCTTATTGCAGTAAAATGTAGTTCAAGCAATCGCAATTATTGCAATCGTAATTGTGATATCATTACAAAAACTTAATGATCAATGAGACCTGCATAAAAATTGCTTCTGGTTCAATGGTGGAGGCAATAAGTTGAAATGACATGCATGAATTTCTAGAGAGCTGTAATTTTCGCTTATTGCAAGTTGCCTCTTGGTTCATCAATATTACTAATGTTTTACTCCATCCGTACCAAAATATATGTCGTTTTGAGAAATTCTTGTACCACAATATATTTCGTTTAACATTACCAATGAAACATTTAATGTTTTTTCCCTTTTATACCCTTAATTAATTAATTCTCTTTCTTTTTTCAATTCTATAATTTATCTTTCACATACCAATAATAGAGGATAATTTTGTAAACTAACTCATAATTTATCTTTTTCATACAACAATGATTATATTTCTTAATTTGTGTGATATGGTTAAAACGATATATATTTTAGTACGAAAGTAGTAATGTAATACTGATTGCAAGACAGTAGCACTGGAAAACTTTGAGTGGGTTTATTGGGGGTCCATGTTGAGCCAGCCCATGAACGACTGGACTGAACATTTGTACATGTGAAAAAAGTCCAATGGCTTAGAAATCAATATGGGGTTGGAATGTCTCTCAAATGGTAATGGTACCTTCAGAATAATTAAATTTAGATAATACTTTCTCCATCCTAAAGTATTAGTCAAAATAGATCAATAAAAATTGATATATTTAGCCTAAATTTTACATAAATTACATTAACTTTTGATGACTAATTTTTACTTAAATTTTGAGAAAGAGGAAGTAAAATAACAAATACATTCCTTCAAAAAAAAAAAAACAACAAATACATTATTATGTCTATTGTTAGTACCCTTGTGAGTTGATTCTGGTTACAATCAATGCCTTACAGCACATACCTTAGTAAGTAACAAGTTTTATTCTCTAGGGTAGTTAGAATTGATTGATTTATTGTACATTTGCACTTACACACGAAGGCCATCACTTCACCTTACAATTTAATTCATTCAATCCCACACCTCCTAACTAAACGGCCCCCCCATAGTCTTAAGGGAACTTTGTAAGCTCAATAAGGTATCTTGAAAGTAACTCATACATATCCGTCATAGACAAGATAGTTTTATTTGTTAAAATTAGTAATGTGCACTCTTCGATGCTTCAAAGGCAACCACGTGATAATGAGTAGAATAAATGATGGTGGATGATCATAATTTATGATTAAGTATTTATGATGGAATGTCTCAAGAAAAATTTCATAGCTACAACAAATTTTTTCAAGACTTGATTACAATAACATAATTATTTTCTCAAGACTATAGCTTATATCAAACTTAACACACTAATATTCAACTTATATTATTGAATATCGATATTTAGTTTCATACCTCATAATTTTTTTTAATGTCATGACATCCTTTCATAATAATTTATATCTAAAAAGATTATACTTTAAATTGATTTTATTTATAAAAATATCAATATTCAATAATGTAAAGTTATATACAATATCTTTTTTGTACAATTTTTTTTTACTTATATTGAAATCAAATTATCAAATCAGAAGACTTTGGTGTGTGCTTGGTTTAAATTCTAGAAGAAATAGAATTGATTTTGGAGGTGTAGAATTGATTCTGACTTATTTAATTTCTTAAAAGTAAAATTGATTATGCCTTCAAAATTGATTCTATTTAAAGTTAGAATGTATAGTTTCTGGTTGCTAAAATTGATTCTTACACTTAAGCATCTGTTTCAAATCACTATTATATGAATATATTAAATATATAAATCACTTTATCTTCAAATTAATTTTTATCATAATTATTTTTATAAAATTACCGTAAAATCAAATATGCACTTTGTGGCTTGGCAGCAACTTGTATTGGGAAAATTGATGTAGACCCATTTTGTAGCCCCACACCAACAAACATAACATAAGTTGCCCCACAATTTTTCTTTAACAACAAATTACCCCACAAAAGTTAAAGATTGGCACCTAAAGTAATATAATTTTGTTCTTTTTATTATTAAACAAGTTGTAGCCTAATAATTCAATTAACTCCTTACCAAAATTTCAATTAACTACAGGAAAAGTTACCATTTGTGAATGCATAATTTTCTAATCAAGTTGTACAAATAATTTTTAGTGACGGCATTTATATGTACAATGTTTTTAGGTTACGGCTCCCTAAATTTTATGCAACTTCTAGTCCCTTACAAAACGGGACAATGTTAGTCATTATGTCAAAAATTGTATGCAACCAATTTTTTGGGCGCTGTTAAATTGCTGGTGTTTTTATTTTTTGACTAAAATTGCTGCTGTTTTAAATTATCATGTTATAGATAAAAAAATTTCTACCTTATTTTATGATAATTTATCTCCATTATCGAGTCCGGACTACTCCTAATCCAATTTTAAAAAGAACAATGCAAATTGTGTCCTTGTAATTTCTCTAAGTGGGTTGACAAGTATATGTTTCTTTGTTTATGAATTTTAGTTGAAGTGTTATAAAATACTAAAATTGTTATATCGGAGGTGTCCATGATTAGGGTTAAATATTGATCTCTTCTTTGTGTGTTAATTTTTACTATTAATTTGTTATTTCATATCATTCTTTGATTTTTTTTAAAAAGAGTCATAGTAGTTTAGAGTTCGGAACGAGTTGTGTAATCAAGTGATTTTAATCCCTCCTAAACATAGTTGAGGGGATCAAACCGCGAGTCATTTTGTATACTTTTTTTTTTATTTTCACCATCTAGTTCATAGAAAAATGAACCTTAATAGTCTAATGTTCAGCCGCAAGATAAGTAAAATCTAGCCAAAAAATTGTTCCAACCACTTTTATTTTTGTTTAAAGTAATTAACTTTTGACATGCTAGTTAATTGATTATGCATTAATTTGTGACGTTTTCAAACACCATATCTTGTGATCCTTATTTTGTTTTCTTGTTTTGATTTTGATGTGGACCATAGTTATCAAAACCAAACTAAAAAACGTAGATGCAAGAATAGTGACAAAATCCTTTCTCAAGATCCTTCATCTAATATGGAAATATGGAATGATGCATATAAATGTTAGTTCAATTCAGCCCTCTTGGACATAAGTTATACTTATTTCTTGTGTGGTAGTATGGTGTCATTTTGATCTATACAATATAAAAAATCATAATGCCATTTTGGAGTGATTCCATCTTAGGCTATTCCAGAAACTCTACATCCCAAAAATAGATTTGGGTCAACTCTAACTTCATAATTTGCTTTTATACAAAGGGAAAGGACAAATGAAGGAGTTACTTTGACATCATAATAAATTGCTATTTGCTACTACTAGTTTACTTTTATTACGCACAAGAGGAAAAAGACATCTTTATCTATTTATTATCATTCAATAAGTAATCAATGGAGTTTTTTTTTACAAAAGTAATCAATGGAGTTAGAACCTCTAATTGGATGCACAATTATAGGAATTTTAGAGACATTTCATCAAATTCTAAGACTAATGTAATTCAATTCAACAGTTGATCCAAAGTCTTTGTAAATGAATCTCGAGTCTCCCAAAGTCTCTGTAAATGAATCTCAATTCTCTACTATAAACTTTTCACATAAAATTATAACTCTTTTATTCATTTGAGATCAGGCGGTTTTAGCGTTACAAAGTTTTATGTATTTAGATAATTTTAACGGTTCATATCATTTACTGCAGAACAGACTAAAAGTAAGAAATTATATTCCTTTTAAATACTATGTACAAATGTATAGTCATAATAAAGAATCAAATCTTTATATAGAAAATAGTAAAAAAATCATATTTGAGTTGTGCGGACAAAACTATTTAAACTATAATAGTTAGTAATATCTAAATTGTCCAATCAAATAAAAATACCAAATTTTAAACTTAGTATTTTTAATTTAAATTAAAACAATTTTTTATCAAAATTTGAATCATTTAACTTTAATCCAACATGTCAAATGCAGTTATCTTTGTGCATTGCATCAAATCAAATAATAGTGTAAAACCTACGAAACAAATATTATGTGAAGATATGGAAATTGTAACACTAATGTTTCATGGACGCCCTTCTATATCCAACCCAATTTTTTTAAATAAAAATTATTAATTTTTAAAATTTAAAAGAATTTAATTTATTATTTATTAATAATTATAGTGATGGTGGTAGTAGAGATGGTCGGCCGCCGAACTCAACCTTCAACTGTTGTGAGGCCTACTTTGAAACTCGTCAGTCGTTGCAGGTCAGCAGAGCTCCACCGCCGCTGGCCAACCATGTCAACCACCACCAATAATGGGGTGTGAAATGGTGTCCCGTATGTGGGGTGTCCATGTGCATATAAACATATATGGTGTTAAAATTAAAATTATAATACATGGTGTTATAAACTATAATACATCCAAATGAAATAAGGGACCATATATAGAAAAACATTAAGATCAATATCACGCGGTGATGGCATGGCAATGACAGTACATTAGGTAGTTGCATTTCCATGATATGCCCATGGACATGTTCATGTGCCTAAGCTTGTATCACTATATATCTTTCCAACATTTTATTTAATTAATGTTAAACATTTATGGTCCATTCCCATGCCCTACTATTAGGAAAAAGACATTATGAAATTCAGCTCATGACTTAGGTGAACCCTGTTGAATATTTTAATCACCAAGATATAAAGTTTTTCTATCAAAAATTAGTATAAAGTTTCTCAATCACCGTAGAACAAGGAAGGTACAAAATAACATGTGTATTCATGTGACTCTTGGAAGCAAAGCAAAGTCCTAAAAACAGAGGCGTTATTTTGTGTGTCAATATAAATGCAAAACTCCACAATAATTCCATATCGAGCTACTATAATATTCATATTCATAATTGTTGCTTACAAAATAATAAATCATAATTGTTCGAATATCACCATAAACATAACTCATTTGACAAAGATATGCATGTAATATGCAGGAATCAGTATTTGAACCTACTACGCATACTTCTTCACCTTTAAATGGTGCAGAACAGAGTCCAAATTCAAAATTGTTCCCTTATTCATTTTAAGGGGTGCATTTTTAGCCATAATTTTTTTTAATCAAGTCATTAGACTACTTAAACAATCAAAAAAAGAATAGGAAATTTGGTCACAAAGTACGCACACCAAGATAAATAAACTTACAAAAATATAGCAGTCACAAATTTCGATCAATTGTATTGTGTCTACGTCTTCGACAATAGAATGATCATAGCGTTATTGATATCATTCAATGAATTGTTGTTAACAAATTTACAATGTAAATATTAAAATGTAGAATTCTAATGTAGTTTTGATTTAGTGTGACTTTTTAATATTTATGTAATCTTTTATATGGAATTTGTGATATTTTATTTTCACTTTAGGTTGTTTTTTTTTTTACATCAAAAAGATAAATGCTCCCACCATAATTCGATCCATGGATCTCTCCCTACCCAAACTATGTCTCCCAATTTTTACCACTTAAGCTATTTTACGGAAACTTTCACTTGAGGTTCTATAAAAACTAGTTTAATTCTTACAAATATTTTATATTGAAAACTATATGCATTTGATAATCAATATATACAAATATACTCCGAATCCGAATTGATAATTTGCACAACACATCCAAATTCTCATAAACTAACCACCTTGGGTCCCAAGTTCTAAATTGTAACATTACATTCACTTATTAGTTATTAGTGAATATTATATTCAACAATAATGTCAAAAAGCTTTCTTTTTCTTGAATGTTCAATAATTGAACATTGAAATCTAAATCTATATAAAGCATAACAAAATTGACGTAAATTGATCTTACTACTTTTGTAATTTGTTTTCTTCAACTTTATTTCCTTGACAACCTGTTCTTCCTTTGTTTGAAGGTTGGGTATCTTTCATTCTTTGGCACATGTGAAGTGCAACGAAAGGTACAATTGTTTCCTTGAATAAATCCAAACTAAATAATAATAGTATCAAATGAAATATGAACAAGTCATATGTGAGGATTAATCACATCAAAACTATATGTGTGTGTTAATTATTGAACATTTCGTGGCAATATATGATGACACAAGTTCGTTTTCATTAATTTATGAAAACATGACCAAACAGGATAAAAGAGGTGCCTTCACCCCCCAACACTTCTATTATTATTATTTTATTTTTACTAACTTCTATTACTACTACTACTACTACTATTATTATTATTATTATTATTATTATTATTATTATTATTATTATTATTCACATAAATGACGAGTAGGATCCTAACTCTTGCGTATAATTTTTTTTTAGTTAGAATGAAGGATTTAGATTATCTGTTGTTACAGTAGGATGTTGTAACAGATTGAGACCGTTTGATCTTAAATTAATGATTGAAATTTATTACTGCGGCAAAATGTGTGATTATGATACTACAGGCTTTTCGGATCCATGAAATAGGTTGCTTGTCAGCCATGAAACCAAAATTTTAAATTAAAAGTGTGTTGTTGCTTAAGGAACTAAAATAAATTGCATTGATAAAACTAAAATTTAAGCTGTTGACTACATAACTTTAAAAATTTATTTTTAAATTTTTTATAAGTGTTAGTGAAACACTTTTTTTTTGTTGGATAAGCTGTTAGTGAAACACTTGTTAGCATTTGTTTGTTTCTTAATTTCGTCACATATGTGTTGGCTGATGGAGTATTTCTTTTGGTTATGATGGAGGATTATTATGAGAAAACTCAATTGATGCATGACTAGGTTTGTTATAGCTTTATATTTGTATGATTTGATTAAGGTTTGACAAAAAAATAGAATTCTTTTAAGGGAAAATAAACTTAAATTTCATACGGTATGCTGTGAATTTTACTAACTACTTAGTTGTGAATTCAACAAGATGATCAGGAAAATCAATAACAATGGTAACTAGAACAATGGGTAACGGTGGGTAAGAGTTTAACCTAGACCAAATTAACATCTTATAAGTAAATTATAAATTACATAATTAATCTAAAATACAAGATAAAGAGAGTAGATGAACAAATACACTAAGATTATTGTTTATTCAATTATAGGTCGAAATTAGGTCTCAATATCAATGTGTCATTATAAAAAATACAAAAGAGTTACAAGAAAATAACTTCAAAAACTCAACAAAAACAAACTCTATTTAATTTCTATCATTTCCTCTTTCAAGAGAGTTACAAAAAGCGATTAAGAAATTGTCCTCAATTGCTCACCAAGAGCAATTCTCAATTTATCTCATTTCCTCTCTCAACTTCTCACTTGATTTGATTGTTTTCACTAAAAAAACTCAATAGTTTAGATCATTTCTCCAATGATTCCTTGATACATGTCTACAATGTGTTTTCCAACCATATAGAATCTTAACCCGAAAGACATCTACTCTTAACCCACAAAGTATCCTTAAGAAATCCTACTTTTAATTGGTTCCACTAAAAAATATGTCAAAAATTATCTCGCGCTTTTGACAACTTATAAAGTAATACAATCTAGGACGATTTTAGCGCACCTTGCACCTAATCTCAATTTGCCTCACTCTTTTGACATAGTTTTATCACACACAAAAGAAAAGAAAAAAGATTTTAAGTCACACGCAACAATTATTCACATTGTCTTTAAATCAGTGGTGACATCAATTAAACTATCAACCACTATACTACTTTCTTCAATATTAAAATTACTTTTTCTCATAATCAATAAAGTTCAATCTTTGCTTAAATCTTGATTTAATCCTCGACTTCCACTTGAATCAAACTACCCATGGCAGTCCTACCGGATTCTAAATATGATAATTCTCCTCGCATCCAAGAGTGTGTATGCGTTAGATCAGTCTATTTAAGCTATTTGTTTAAATGGAGCATTATGTAGTTAATAAAGAAAGTAAAAACTTTTAGATTGGTAACATCACATGAGTCACTGATTCTAATTTCCAAATGAAACATTTGAAAGTAAGGTATCATAGTTTTTAGGCCTTTGTTTTTCACTGCATCATCGAACAAATATAGGAATGAAGGTGGAATCAAACAAAAGAGTCCCAATACAAAATCTGACTCCGAGGTGTGTATGTATGTATTGTGTCATGTGTGATGGGTACACGTATCTAATAGCCTTAAAACATGTCACTAAAAACCTCACAAAAATACACGCACTCTCACGTCTTCTTCCACTGTTTCTTTTTGTACATTTCTCTCTCTCGTCACGAGCCAGCTAACTATATCATTTACCTGCCAATTTTTTTAATATTAAAAAAATAAGGTTATGAGAGTTGGATCTAGTGTAGAGACCATTAAAAAACATTATATTTTACACATGTGTATAGTGTACTTGGCAAATTATTTAGTACTAGTAGTAGTTTAATGGTTTGGTTTATAAAAAAAAAAATGAGGAATTCAAGATTCAATAATGATCAATTCCTCTAATAATTTTTATTGTAAAAACAAATAACCTCAAATAATTAAAAATATGTAATTATATTATCTTATAAATATAAAAATGTTATGAGATTCCTCTAATAATATTTCGTATAACCATCAATTGAAATATGGTTATAGACATTATTTTCTAAGTGTTATAAATTATAAAAAAATTAAATTAAGAAATTCTTTTAATGCATTTTTAATAAAAATGTAAATTGTTGGTCTATAGTAATAAAATTCATTTTTATTATATATAAAATATTTATAAAAAGAGATTTTTTTTACAAGTTACTCAAAATGGCTTATTAATTGATGCTAATTTTTAATTTCTTTTCCAAAACAATAACAAACACATGAAAATTTCTAAATAGGAAAAAGGATGAAAAAAAAATAGTTATAGTTCAAGGTCTTATCATGATTTATTTAGTATGAATCATTTTTTTATCAACTAAATCAATTTTTTTTCCAAATAATCTAGTAGCTAGAAATTACACCTTAAAATGGATAAGTGAATAAATTACACCGATAAGTGAATAAATTACACCTGAATTTGAATTTTCACCCCATACATATATAATACAGTGTCATACCAATTGAATTAAATTTACAGCACCAAATAAATCAATTTTATTAATTAATTTTGTTTTCTTTAACTTATCATTATAGAGGTACACAAAATTTTATTACTGTTTACAACGATTAATCTTTATCGAAAATTCTGTGAGCCGCAAATTCTCTCCTTTTAACCAAATATTTCCTATAAGCAGAGGTAAAAAATGAGCTTATAAATCATAATCACCTATTTAAAAAAAAAAACTCAAATCTCTTACTACTTAAAATAACTTATTACTATTGATCTCACTTTAATTTCCATTAATATTTGTTTACCTTTTACTTTACTTTACTTATTCTTCCCACCAACATCATCCAAACACAGACAAAAAGAAAACCAAATCATGTCTTATGTCTCAATCAATCTTACCATCTTACAATCTCAATCCAATTGCAATTGTCTTTCATAATTTCCCTCTCAACCAAACTCTTCTTTTTCTCTCTAATTTCAATTCCTTCTTTTTCTTCTCTTCATTTTTCACCACAATCTTTACTTAACCAAAATCCACCATCACATGCATTTTCATTCATGTAACCAAACCAAACCAAACCCTTTTTGAGTTTTATCTTTATAATTAGCACCAACCCATTATTGATTTTTAGTTACTTAATCCAAATGACTCGTCTTTTTCGATCTAAATCATGTGGGATATCAAGTTTCACTGTCTCTGAATTCAACACTGTTACACAAGTAACCAATAACAAAGATGAAGAAGAAGAAGAATTGGAAAGTGTTAGTGATGAAAATGATGATGATGAAGATGAAAAATATTCAAAAGGGTCTAACAACAATCATCAAAAGATTCAAAACCAGTTTGCAATATTAGATATTGTTGTTGCTGCTCTTAAGAAATCAATTGTAACTTGTAGTGTTGAGAGGGAAGATGTTTCTTCCTTGGATATTAGTTGGCCAACAGAAGTGAGACACGTGTCACATGTTACTTTTGATAGGTTCAATGGTTTTCTTGGTTTGCCTTCTGAGTTTCAACCAGAGGTGCCTACAAGGGTACCTAGTGCCAGGTAAATTTTTTGTATCTCAATTGTTAATAGAATATGAAAACTTATGTAATTTGATTCAATTATGTTTAAATTCTCAATTGTTGAATTTTGTTTTGTTCAATTTTGTTAAGATTCCTAGATTTATGTTTTGTTCAATTTTGTGTTGATATTTTTATTTATGTTTTGTTCAATTTGTTTAGATTTTTGGATGAGAGTGTGTAACAAATTTTTTAGTATAATTGGATTAGATGCAATGCAGATCTCTATCTCAAGAGAAAGTTTTCATTTTTGCTTCAAAAGATTATGAAATAGGAAAATTTAATCATGTGTTTAGTGTTTATTTGTGGCTCTGATTTAGAGGGATTTTGGATGATTTATCTTCTGAGTGTTGTTGTCACAGCAAAACTTTATGAGGTTGTGATTGAAAGATTCCCTTGAAATTATATGAACTTTTCCTCTTAAGAAAATTTTGGCCTTTTTTGAATTTGGTTGATATAAGTTAAAAGTTAACTCAATTTGTAGTTGATTGATATCATCAAAATGCTGATTTGTTCTAGTAGGTTGCTTTAATTAACTTGTGAATCGACCATACTTTGTTGTACTTGTATTAAAATGGTAGTGTGGTTAAGCTGATGTGGAGAGTAACAGGTTTACATTTTGTGTAATTATAGCATTAGTATTTAGAAATTCGGACACGTTAAGTAAGTGGTTAGTGGTTTGAATCCTGACAATTTTGTATGGAAAACATGGTTAAACGGGGATGAAATACTATTAAGCGGTGCTAGATACTTTGTACCTATAACTTGGTTACTAAAAAAACATGTTTTCATTTCCAACTCGAAGGACACTGTAAGGTTTTGTTACTTTCAAGTTTGTAATTAAAGAAGAAAAAACTTGTGTGTTCGATTTGTGGCTGGAATTGCAGATAGTCCTTGATTGATCATGTAGTTTTGTTTGTGAATCTCTTCTTTTATTTATACTCTTATCTCTTCCTGTGTTTCTTTGATTCTGTTCTAATTCCGTCTTTAAATCGTGCAGTGTGAAGGTATTTGGAGTTTCCGCAAAGTCAATGCAGTGTTCTTATGATGATAGAGGGAACAGTGTTCCAACAATTCTACTGAGGATGCAAAAGCAATTGTATTCTGAGGGAGGCCTTAAAGTATGTTCTGTTTGTGTTGGATTATTTGTTAAGTTCATATGACTGAATGTTAATTTTAAGGTCTAATTTCATGTTTTCCGTGGTTGAAGGCAGAAGGAATATTCCGTATTACCGGTGAGAATAGCCAAGAAGCGTTTGTTCGAGATCAGTTAAACAAAGGTGTAGTACCAAATGGAATTGATGTTCATTGTTTATCCGGTTTGATGAAGGTATTTAAAACGTTTGGATAAATAGCTTAATTAAGCACTTATAGCATAAATGTTTATTATGTAAGTGCTTTTCTTACAGGCTTGGTTCAGAGAGCTTCCGACTGGAATACTTGATTCTCTGACACCAGAGCAAGTGATGCAATGCAACACAGAAGAAGATTGTACTAACCTTGTCAAGTTACTTCCTCCAACTGAAGCTGCTCTTCTTGATTGGGCAATCAATTTGATGGCTGATGTTGTTGAAAAGGAAGAATTCAATAAGATGAATGCGCGTAATGTAGCTATGGTTTTCGCGCCAAACATGACACAGGTTTGTTAACAATATCATATCAAAACAATTCAAGTTGTTTTTAGACATCTGATTTTATTGTATAATTAGCATAGCATAACGGTGAACAATAATAAGCGGTTTCTTAATCTCAGATGTGTGTATATTTGGTTCTGTGGTGACAAAAATTGATTTTGAATAAAGAAAAAATTCATGTAAAAATGTGTTATAAATTTGACACGTTTGGATATTTTTGCCTCCATAATTGATTCTGTCTTGTGTAATGCAGATGGCAGACCCTTTAACAGCATTGATTCATGCCGTACAAGTTATGAACTTCTTAAAGACATTGATTTTGAAGACGCTACGAGAACGAGAAGAATCAATTGATAATGAAAGATCACTCTCACATAGCATGGATTTTACCTCCTGCAAAGACGAATTTCCTCCTTTCAACTTCAACAGAGAGGAGTCATCATGTGAACAAATTGAGGATGATTGTGAACAAATGTCGTCAACTACCAAAAGAAAATTCTCAAGAACTTCTACCTTAGGAAGAATAGAATGGAGCGTAGAGAAACTTCGGGACTCCGAGGAAAACAGAAATCGAGACGAGGTATTCAAATCTTTTTCAGCTGATAGTGTAACTCCTAGATATGAGAGTGGTCCATTAGAAAACAGTTATAGTTATAAACGTAGATATGACGGCGAACATTGGTCGCGATTGAGAAATGGCGTTCGCAAGTTATGCAGGCATCCGGTTTTTCAATTGAACAAACCATCTAAGAAGTCTACGAGTCTCGATATTGTAAATACTAGGGATGGAGGAGGAGAAGCTTGGGCTTGAAAATGCATGTCTACAAGGTTTTTAAAAACGGTCTGCAATGCTATTGTCATTCCGACATCAAGCTTTCTTAAATGTCTCCCTAACAGGACTTCAACTACAATAACAGCCGCATTATATTTGATCGTAGTTTCGCGCAAATTTAAGAATTGTAGCTCGATCAAGATTAAAACCTTGTTTAAGCATGCCTTGTAGGTATGTGTGTGGAGTTGTACTTAGCATAAAAATAGTTTAAGTTGTAACAGCTGTTTGGTTTTTTAGAATGTAAGTTAATATGATGTTTGAAATGTTAACAAAGGTTCTCTTGCAAATGATTGCTCAATAGAAATCTTGGTTTCTGCCTTCAAAGATTTAGCTTCAATTATGTTTTGTATTGTGTGGATGATTAAGTATCTAAATAGCATAACACTGTCCTTAATCCTTAACAATATTTCTATGATTGAAGCTCCACGCACAGCTGAAGAGACTAATCCTCGAAATAACTAGATTAAGCATAGTATAGTCTTTTTATGATTTACTACTATCTTTTTTCATTGCAACTATTGTAACCATAAACTTTGTCCCATATAAGATGGTGAGATCCACATTGATTCCCTTCAATAAAAGAGTGAAAGTTGAAAAGAACATTATTAATTTTCCTCTTATCTTTCGAATCCCAACTCATCATATGCGGTATGCCACCTAACATAGTTGGTTTTCTCTCTTATGCTAAAAGCATTTGTTCTCTCCATTCATTGGTGGCATTATTAGTTGAATAATTTCCCTCTATTATTGGGTTTTACATGTGCAGCAAGTGACATAGCCAAAGTATGCATCTTTTTATTTTACTGGAAGGAGGTGATTGATTTGGTATCTTGTTTGGTTGTTCTGTGATGCAGTTCTGTTATTTCCAGCATGATTTGGTTGTTTTCTCGACAGATTTATGTTATTTACGCCTTTATTTAGTTTTTCTCCGGCACACTTCAGTTATGTTTAGTCATGTTTTGTACTTAGGATTGAGGCTATATATAAAGTCTTAGAGAAAGTGAATAACTTTTTGTATGATTTTTCGAGTGTCTAATTTTCATGCACTCAGTTGCTTTTTAATCAATTGATCTTCATACTCATTGTTCTTTTATGAAGATTCAACTTAATTTCCATTGGTTTGGTCCTCTAGTCATGCTCCTAACAACTGATATCAAAAGCTCCAACTGTGATCATGAGAAGTACGCCATCAACAAAGTTCGATTTAGACAAGTTTACTGAAAAGAATGATTTTGGTCTTTGGCGTTTCAAGACGGAAATGTTCTTCGTTCATCAAGGAACTACAAAGGCTTTACAAGGAGAAAATAACATGCCATTAACACTTTATATCAAAGAGAAAGGGTCCATGCTGATGTGCATGAACAAAATTCAATTCACAGTAACTTATCCAAGAGCGACTAGATGATGACGTAGATCTCTTCTAATTTAATCAAGGTTCTGAAGTTGATTCCTGATTCGGGCATGCAACACTATTAAAACTCTTAGGGAGAATTTACCTCCGATTTGAGTCCCACAAGATTCGCAAAATTAATGTCTACATTTGCGCACATAAAATACTTAATTTACGCAAAAAAAATTCATTGTACATTAGTTCTAAAACTTCATAAGCCCGGTCAAAATGGCCCATTAAAAGAAACAGGCTTCTAAAATTAAGAGCCCAACGATCATGAATCACCAAATAGAAATCGCTTTCCTTCTTCTTCTTTTCTTTTTTTACAAAAATCAGTTATGTTTTTATTTATTTATTTTATATTAAAAATTACATACAATTGGTGGGGTGCTACAAAGAAGCAAAGCATGTTCTTGATGTTGGTAAGATTAGTAACATTGTGACAAACTGAGGTGCTTGTTAGTTGGAAACCGTCTCCGGATAATTGGGTGCAGTTGAATACGTATGAATCAAGCAAAGCTGAAAACAAGGTTGGTTGTAGTGGTTTCTCCAAATTTGTTGAGAATTGTAGTGCATGTTTTGTGTTGGGGAGTGTTGGAAGGGTTAAAATATGCTTAGAATATTGGCTCCAGACGTGAGGTAATATTGGATCGTATTGTTGGAGTTTGATGTGTAGAAGTAGAACTCGTCGTCTACTAGCGCTGAATTGGAAGATTAGGATTCAACATACTTGTCGGGAAGTTAACGAATGTGCAAATATGTTAGCTAATATTGCGTGCGATATATGAAGATCTATGATTTACTGAGTCTTGTCTTGTCCGATTCCTCATAATTGATATTGAGGGAGTTATTACTCCCTTTTTAATCTCTTTGCAATTCTTCTCTTTAGGCCTTTTAGCTTTCTTTCTTACCAAAATAAATCACATAAATTTTTAAAAGACAATTTGCACGAGAATAATTAAATTAAAATATAATATGTGCCAAATTTTGTGAATATACTCTACCGCAAAATGTTAGGACTTTTTTTTATGATAAAATATTAGGACTCTAGCCACGTTTGGAATGTTTCAATTTTATTTTATTCTTTTTACTATCAGTGTAATTAAAATATAATAAATTTTTTATTAAAAAATAGTTCTGTAACTATACAAATTGTGTCTCTAATAAACAATTAGCTAAAGTTATCCACTGAAATAAAAAATTAGCCTAACTTTCAAATGTTAATTAGGTTGCCCATTATCAAAAAATAAAAATAAAAAATTAGATTGCCCATTTTTACCTTACGCGTTCCATCATCCATCATCAATCATAGCCTATATTGTATAATGCTCATAGCTCTCATGTAAATTATACTATACTACTACTACTATTTAATGTTGCTTTCTTGATTATCTCCTATGTAGAAAAATTTGTTTATTTTAATTGAACATCGTTCACACGTGTTAAAAAAAGGTATACACTTAGTCCAAAAAAAAAGTATACATTAAGATGAGGGTATACATCTTGTCAAAAGAAAGTATTACAAAGTCCGTTTTAAAGATTTTGGTGACTTAGCATGAATCTATAATTTTGGCCTATTAGACGCCCCAAGCATATTACTTATAGTAATATTTTATCACTTTGGACTTCTTAAATTGGTTTAAGGGTAGACCTTTATTCTTTTTAGTAAAAAAACCAATTTTATAATAATAAAAGTAAAAGAGGAAAAATGATATGCATAAATAATGTAAAATCATTTTATATCAGTTGAATTTTAAGTATATATGAGTGATTAATGCAAAAGATTTACAAAAAAAAATGTATGCATTGTTGCAACAGAACATGAAAACTGTTGCGGTAGACCTAAAGTGTTGTAGTGTCTCGAGTATAAATGACAAAAATGTTGGATTTATAAGAGAGGTGATCCACTAATCTAATGACTTAAGTTTTGGGTGGATATGTGATGTATCCCTCTCTTGCGGTCTTGAAACATTAGCATGTTGTTACTCCAAACATTAAACCGGACACTCCAATAAATGATATCATAGTCTAGGTTCAGCTTGGTGGGAGAGCGTTAGTAGATCCTGATATATGATCAATCATAGGAATTGTAAATTCACATTAGATTTGAAATTGTTGAGTTTCAAGTATAAATAGTTAAAGTTTCACTCACCTATAAATGAAAAAATATTGAGATTTATGAGAGAAGAACGTGGGATCTACCAACATTGTATATTTCAATACCTCTCACTTCATCTTAATGATATATGACCTAGATCTTAAACTGTAAAAAAAAAAAAGTATAATATTTTTTTTGACAAAGTATAATATTTTATTAATATTTATTATAAGTATGTACAATAACATCCAACTATGAATTAGGTACATATTAAAGCTCTATATAGTAATATTAATGCTTTCATTCACAAATGAAACATTTTGTGTATAGTATACAAACCGACAATTATATTATAATGAATATGAATTTTAGAAAAAGTTATTGTAAGATTAAAAATTTATACTGTATCATTATAACGAAATCTTGAAAGTCGTGTCTCAATAACTTATTAAAGAATTTTAAATTTTTCTAATTTTGCAATTTATATAACATAAACTTTCAATTCAACGATAAATTTCACAAAACTCATATTTATTATAATATAATCGACAATTTATGCACTATACACAATATCATTTATTTGTGCATGTTAGCCAATAACGTGTGTCCAAAGATAAAGTTTATATCAAATTTGCAATCAGGGAGTAATCATGCACAAAAAAAAAGCTTTTACACTCATAAAATATAGTGGAGTTTTGTACTACGATATACTATTAACTTATCTAGAAGAATAAATAAGCATACAATATATGTCTAGTGGGTATCATCATTTTTCTCGTAATGAAGCAAATATTTCACCCTCATAATTCACGTTTAAGAATAATATACGGGTAAATTTGTCACATCATAGTTTTCTATGATAGCTTTCTATGAGGACCTTCGACTAAATTGGTGAAAAAAAATAAATATATTTAGTGTTTTTTTTTGTTGACAAATATATACTTAGTATTTCACATTTATTTGTTAACTTACGTATCTTGACGTAGTATTAGTTATCGCTAAATATGTGAAAATTATTTTCTTTAGAATGAATTTTTAACTTACGTTTATAAGTTAAAAAAAAAAGTATATAAGTCTTTAGAATGAAAAATATAGTATAATATAAATATTATAATATTTTTAGGAAAGCTAAATAATATTTTAACTAAAAGACCTCAATTAATTGTAACCAAAAAAAAAATACCTCAATTAATTGTATAAATTGTGTCTTACCAAGAAAAGGTAAAAAGAAAAAGTCATTACAATTTTTTTTTTCAACTAGTCTAGTGACTAAAAATTTTATCCTATAAAATGAATTATTGCATTGTTCTATGTTTAAACCCTGAACCTTACATATATAATATGATGTTTCTATTAACTAAGCTAAAATTATAAAGATAACGTCATTACAAAATTTATCAACAAAAAAGTGAAAGCTAAGAAAAGAATAAATCACAAAATTTTGATCCCAAAGCAATACAAGTTAAGGATTAGACCATCAACGAACTATTCAAGTCATAGTTGAAATCGTTCTTCTTAGCATTCCATATTTTTTTTTACGCAATTCTCAGCATTCAATTAACCACCAATAAATAAGGATTTTAACTTTGTAAATTAAAAGATCATTTCTTTCTGTCAAAATTTGTGAACAATATGTCAGCCAATTTAATTTGTGAACTCTAATTATCCGGATATATATCTTCCTTATCAAGACAAACCTTGTTGCAAACTTTCTACTCCTAATTTTAACTTAAAAATTGCTTATGAATTCTATCAACCACACCATTCCAAAATATGGGGTTGAGCCCCTGAGCTAAATTTTATCCTAGTAGAGGCTATGACAAAAAATAGTTAAAAATAAATATGAATAAGATGAAAACATTAATTCAAACTTCCAAGACAATAAAGTTCTATTATTATAAAATAAAATAGGAACTCACGATTGCTTTTATAATAATATTATTTTGTCTTACATTCATTTGATAACTCCATTATTCTAAAAGAATACATATACATAGTGCAATATGAATAATAAATACGATGTACTTCTAACCCTGGTACAATTCCTTGAAAATTTGTAGTCTTTATGTTGATGGTAAATTTAGGGCTTATGTACGTCCACTCCGTAATGAGTTCATAATATAGATCAAAGATAAATTTAAGAAGTGTAGTCAGGTGAATAAGTGATGGTCGACACAATATTAATTCAAAAGTACAGTAAATTTTGTAAAAGTCGTATAATAATATCATTAACTTGTGCTGTATGTAGTATGTATCACATATGACTTGTGCAAAACTAAAATTTATCTTTGATGAGTGTAAAAGCTTTTACACTATTTCATCCGTACTAAAAAGTAAAACAAAGTAACAAACAATGACAATAAGATTAGGAAGTACCTATATACATATAGGAATCCAAAGAAGTTGTAGCTTGTTTGTTTAATAATCTTGGTGATTTTTCCATGATATGATATGACTAAAAAATTTCTCATCCATTAAATTTGATTTCTAGTTCTCTAGAGTCTAGACACAAAGACCCTACCACTTAGTATATACGTATGATTAATATATGCATCATTGCACCTCTCGCTTTCACTTCACGTGCTTGTGATGTCTAATATAGTACAACTACAGTATTCCACCTCAACATTATTTGCTCCAAATTTTCTCAATCAATTTCACCCAAATTTATTAACACTCATGCTTCACGTTTACCATATATATAAGTTCAACTAAACCTTCCACTTACACTCATAAATCTTCTATCATCTCTCAATCACATTTCACACTGTCCTTAACCTAAAAATACTATTCATCCGTACAACATAAAAATTTCCACTTTTACACTATTAATCATTCTCAACCTCTTTGTTTTTTTGTTACCAAAAAAAAACCTCTTTGTTTCCTTTATCGTCAAAACAAACCCTCTTGTTCCCTTTTCTCAATCTTTTCCAAATCTCATCAAACATCTATTTGCTTCTCTTCCTATATTTTACCTAGCTACATGGAAGATTTTATCATTTCACCTTCTTCATCTTCTTCTATGATATCTCTCCCTCATGAAAACCCTTCACCACTAACACTAACACAAACCCTTCAACAAAAGCTTCAATTTTTACTCCAAGCCCAATCCGAAAATTGGGTCTATGCAATTTTTTGGCAAACAACAAAAGATGAAAAAGGTAACCCTTTCTTATCTTGGGGTGAAGGCCATTTCCAAGGAACCAAAGAAAAAACAACTACTACAAACAAAGGAAACGACACAGACACTGACACGTGTACAAATGATGGCGGCGACGCTGAATGGTTCTACGTTATGTCGTTGACTCGAAATTTTTGTGTTGGTAATTCTTCTTCCATTTCTTTACCCGGTAAAGCTTTTGCTTTAGATTCTGTTCTTTGGTTAAATAGCAAACGTGAACTTCAATTTTATAATTGTGAGAGATCCAATGAAGCACACGTGCACGGAATTGAAACCTTAATTTGTATTCCGACAACTAACGGGGTAATCGAAATGGGTTCTTATGAAAATATCCAACAAAATTGGAACCTCGTACACCAAACCAAATCTATGTTCCAATCAACCTCGTCAGAATCAAACTCAAAATTACATCTTATTTCCACCGACCCACTTCCCAAAATTCAATCTTTAGACCAAAACATCTCATTCTCCGACATGGGTTTCATCTCCGGCGCCGGCGAAGAAACCGATGAGAAGCAAAAAAAATTACAACAAAAGAACAACAATGTTTCATCATGTTCTATTGATTCTGAGCATTCTGATTCAAAAAATGATTCTCTTGATGAGAAAAGAGAATTGAAGAAAAGAGGAAGAAAACCATTAACAACAGGAACAACTCAAACTACACCGATGAATCATGTAGAAGCAGAGAGACAGAGAAGAGAGAAACTAAACCATAGATTCTATGCTTTAAGAGCTGTTGTTCCAAATGTTTCAAGAATGGATAAAGCTTCATTGTTATCAGATGCAGTTGATTACATCAACGAGTTAAAATCAAAGATTGAAGATTTAGAATCAGAGCAAAAAAAGAAATCTAAAAAAGTGAAAATGGAATCAATAGAAATTATGGATAATCAGAGTACAGTGACTACTTCAACTGTGGTGGATCAAAAAAGAACTTATTGCAATAATAGTAACAATGTTGTTGCTTTGGAGATTGATGTGAAGATTATAGGAAATGATGCTATGGTAAGAGTTCAATGTGAGAATGTTAATCATCCAAGTGCTAGATTGATGAATGTATTGAAGGATTTGGAATTTCAGGTACATCATGCTAGTATATCTTGTGTTAATGATGTTATGGTTCAAGACGTTGTTGTTGTTCAAGTTCCTCATGAGATGAGAAATGAAGAGAGTCTTAAATCTGCAATTCTCATGAGATTTTATCAGGAGTGAACAACATTTACCTAATTCGATGTTAGTTACGCTATTCGAGTTTTAATACTATTGAAAAAAACTCGTGTCGTCTCATCTAAATACGAGTTTTAAGTTTTATGTTTATAATGCTTAGATATTTTTAGTTTTTTCTTCTTTATATATAAATAAATTAAGTTAGTTTGCTTGATGTAAAGGAGGATATTTAATCTCCAATCATGTAATTGTATTATATAATTGAATATTGGATTATTTATGCTACATATTGGTTGCGGCAATTTGAACAGATTTTAATTTTAATTTTTTTTGCAAATGAAACCAATTTTTGTATCATTAAAATAAAAACACATGCATGTCATCTGATTTAAATGTATTTTTTAAGTTTTATGTGATCTTCTATGTTTAGATTTTCTTTCATTTTTTTATATAAAAAGAATTTATCTTTTTGGTGTGTTTCATGATAGGGAGAGGTTTTTTTGTCAAAAAAAAAATGATAGGGAGAGGTTTTAATGCATTAGGGGGAGGTTGTTCAAGATTTAATACAATTGTATTATATTGATTGATTATTAATAAAAAAAAATTATTTCATCATTGATACAAAGAAGAAAGCTTCTAGAAAACCATGCTAAGCAAATCAATCCATCAAAGTTTTGTACATGTGGGAGCTTCTTTTCCTTAATGGCACAAAGGGATGTTTGTTGGACGTGAGATTCAAACCCCGAAACAAAGGGATACAAGTGTGTATGATCTTTCTTTATACTAGTGTGTATACCCGTACTATGCACGGGAAAAAATCTCATTTTTTAGACATCATATTTTATTTTAAAAATGAAAAAAATAAATAATCTATGAACTTAAAATTTGATTTAGAATTAATAAAAAATTGTATATAAAAAGGAATGAACAAAAAGATCATGAAATGAAAAACAATACTTTATGATCTTAGGCCAGTTCATAAGGACACATCACATTATATTAATGAAATGAAAAACAATGAAATAAGATAAGTAAAAATTATAATTAAAATTTCAAAATATGATTCTAACAAACTTACCCTCTGCAAATAGTTCAAATATAAATTAGATAATTATTATTATATGACCTAAAATATAAATGAATTTGATTCCAAAACATAGTCACTCCCATAGCAAAATCGCAACATCGAATCATGACCAAAAAAACTTGAACAAAAATCATGGTCAAAGTCTTTGAATGAATTTGATTCCAAAACATAGTCACTCCCAGAGCAAATTGATGAACAAATTATAAATGTTATAATTCTAGCTCTGTGTTCAAATTCGAAGCTTTTTTCTAAGGCTTTATTTATTTAATCTTTTCTTTTTCGATCTAACATATTACAACCATCTTTATATAGTTATCATATTGATTTCTCCGATCTATCTAACATTCCTTAAAATTATTCACAACAACCTCTTGTTACCATTACTCTAATTTAACCCTACATTGGCATAAAGGATAAAATCGATTTAGAAATTTGGAACCAACCTTCAATCATAAATTGATTACTGTTAAACTAATGTAAAGCTTTCGAACAACAAAAACATTCACACACAAAACAAAAAAAGGTTTTGTGATGTTAATCGTAGTGAAAAGAGGACACAATTCATTGATCTATATCATTGTATACTAAAATCATATTAAAAATTAGAAATAAGCTAAGTCAAAATGAAAATACAAAAGCGCAGAAGAACCCAAATTAATTAAAAATATACACACACAAAAAAAAATAAAGCAAACCAACATAGCTACATAAATGAAGTAGAAAATATTACATGCACCAAATCCAAAACTAAACCAAATTTGAATATCTTCATGAATAAAAACTTAAGTCATATAATTTCTCCCACAAAATCATAAATAATCTTCAACCAATATAATAAAGTAGCAACCCAACAAAATAGGAAGAAATAGATGAAATTTTGGAAGCAAATTAAAGAGATGAAGCAATTGAATTTCCAAGGAAAGACTTATTGAGATGGATGCCTTTGGACTCAATAGAGAGGTCAAGAAATTGTGTTAGATCAAGTATTTTTTTTAAGAAGAATGAGAAGTGATTGATTCATCAAACTATGATGAAAAATTTGAACATAAATGAAGAATGGCTTTGGGAATTATTGAAAGAATAAAATAAATTTTTTGGGAAGATGTAACACTTGCAACTATAACATTGAAATTCAATTGCATAATTCATCAAAAATAAAATAAAAGAAAATTGCATAATATGAAGGGACACATTGATTGGATGATAATTTTGAAAGGAAATTTTACTATTGTCAATAATACATGGTTCAATGTTCCAAGTAGCAAATTGAAAGGGTTGGTTAATTTTATTCTTTGTTGGAAATTAAAAAGAATAAACATTTTTGTTATATAAAATTATTTGTAATAAATAAATAAATATACAATAGTTTCCTTATTAAGAAATAGTTTAGAAAGAGTATTAAGGAAGGATGTTCCTAGAAGATGACAAATGTCAAACTTGCCAAGAAACTACTCTTGCTTTATTACATTGTATGATTTCTTCAGTATCAAAATATAAGTAAAGCAAAAAAATTGTATCAAAATATAAGTCATTTAACAATATCAATGAAATATTTAATACTATTTTTATTATTATATTTTTAACTATTTATTACTCTTTCTTCTTTTATGTCTACAATTTATTTTTCTCATATTATTAATGAAGAACAATTTTGTAAATTAACTCATAATTTCTTTTTTTCATACAACAATGATTATATTTTTTAATTTGTGTAATATGATCAAAACAATTTATATTTTGATTGATGACTTTTCATATGAATTAGAATGATGCTCAATATGAGAGACGTAGATTGAGGATTGGAAGCAAACTACGCATTTATACGGTATTTAAATATCAGCTATTGATTTTATATTCAGATGGTACATATATTTTAAATTAACAAAATTTCAACGATAAACAATCTCAAACGCTAATTCTAATATTAATTAAATTAAATAATTAGGATGAATAATTACATGACACATTGTCTCATGAGTTTAGCTCAATTAGTTGGAAATCGCATTATATTGTAGGAGACGATGGTTCTAACCCCGATCATACCACTTCTCCATTTTAAAAGTGAAATTTCTAACTGTTAAACTATTTGACCAAAAAAAAACTACATGGCACCGTGTCAAATCCAAATCCTAATAAGAGATCTCATACTTAAGTTATTTATACTCATAATAATTTTCTTATATACAAATCTTAGTGATACAACCAAAACATCATGTCTGTATTACTATTACTGACACTACTTACTTTCTCACCTCACTACTTAAAATATCTAATATTTTAATATTTTAGCAAATTACTAAATACACAACTATACTATTTCGAACATAACTTAGATTTATCTGCGGGAGATAAATGAGAGTATATGTTCTGATTCGAACTCAAGCCCACATCTCTGAAAGATTGTTTGCATTAAAGTTGATCCGTCACAGTTTTGTCTTTTATAGAAAAAGCGTCTTGATGGATTGAGAGTTTGTTGTATATAAATTATCATTAGTCTCGAGTTCCAAGTGACGTGAGACTTATGGGTGAGTCAGAACAGATGACCCCCAATTGAGGCTAATGGGTTGGGGATTTGAAAACAAATTTTATCGTTCCCGCAAACAGCGCCACTGATTTCGACTGATCAGAAGAGTCGTTTGGTCGTCTTCACCGCTGTGCGTGGTTGTTGAAACAGAGGTAGTTGTACTTGCAAAGCACTGCGACACTCAAGTCAGTAATGTGAGAAGCAGATACAAGGTGAAGAATAGAATACATGATCCATGTGAAGAATGACTTTATATATATAGCCCCAGTACTAGCTGGGTCAAGACCTTTGATGAAGAGAGGAGAATCCGCTTCGCTAACTAATGGTTGTCGGAATTTGTGCGAAGAGATATGATGAGCAGTAAATAATCATCATTCTGTAGTCGATCATTACAAAATGAGAAATTCTGCAACGGTACGAAGAAGACGTGGAGATGAACTACTTCTTAATTGGGTTTGCTCGACGCAAAGGTAATTAAATGTGCCTGATCAACATCAGGTCTAGTCGAGAACACATACAAAATAATCTAAAAAACTTTGTATTATGATGGAAGAGATGCTATCAAACTGACGTTGGAGTGGAATATATAAATAGTGTCATTGTTGTTTTTATTTTGTTCAACGTGTCCATATTACAAAACAAAAAATTAATTGAAAAAGTACTGGGTCTTTTTTTTTGACAAAAAAAAGTACTGGTTCTTATAAGCTCATATTACAAAACAAAAAATGTGGCAAATCAGCTTTTATATGGACCGGACCCATCAACGTGATTAACACATGGGAGATAGATATGGCAAATGCTATATATACAATGACTTTTAATGGATCAAAGTCATGTGGTTTATAACTCTTCCTTACAAATTTTGTTTCTTTTTCATTTTTATAATTTTTTTTCACTCTTAGTATTCAGTTTATTGAACTGATTAATATGATTCGGCGGAAGTCAGTACTAATATTAAGTAGTTCTAATCCATTCCGAACGTAATTGTAGAAAATTAAACTATAATCTTCTCTACTAAATTTAACATCAATCACAAATGAACTTACTAAAATTTAACTTTTTACATTGTCATTGTAACCATGTTCACGAGTCTTTTAAAAAAAATTAATCATGTGTACTAACTGCATCATAAATGTATCTAGAGTTGGAGGGTGGCGCAATCTTGGGCTAGCCTTGGCTACCCCGTTTTTAAAAATTTCTTTAATCAGGTAATGTATTTTTATATTAAGTTACTTTAATAACTGGCTACCTCAAATAAATTTATAATAAAAATTTCGTATTGTTTTGTTCTACTCTTAAATATGTCACATCACATTTCATTACATTGTCCACTTTAAATTACGTGTGAACCATCACATATTTATTATTTACCAAAAAGCCGCACATCAAACACCGCATCATACAATTTAGTCACTGTAATTAATATAATCACATTAATCTTTTTTTGACTAAATAATCACATTATAAAAAATAGACCCACAATTTTTTTTTAAATTGGTCTCTATTCGGTAAGTCTAAAATATATTTTTAACTCTATCAATATTTTTAATTAGTTATTGTTTTTGTCAATTGTTTATCAATTTTATTTTTGAAATAATAAAATTAAAAAATTATTGACAAGAGAGAAAACAAATTAAGAAATATATTTTGTTTTATAATAAAATTTAGAATTATTTAACCAAAGATAAAAAATTATTTAAAATATTGATAGAGACAATAATAATCTATTTAAAAATGAGTTACAATTTACAAAGACGTATACAAGATTACTTTGATAATTTATTCATTTTGAATATGAAGTAGTACTACTTTTTTTTTTTTTACGAAAGAAGTAGTACCGTACTACATTGTATTTGTAACAAACATAAAATTATGTAACGTCAAAATACATGTTGCAACGTCTGCAACAGCAGTAATTGAAACGATTTAAATTGTGGTCTATAATTCTTCCGTACAATTGTGTGTTCCTTTTCATTTTTCAGTTATAAATATCTTGTCATCTTTCGGTTAAAATTTTACTATTCTATTTTCATATACTTGTCAAAAATCCATATTTAACAGATATAGTTCAATGGTTTTTATTTTTCATTCTTCTTATCCTCACTATGATAATCAATGGCTCATGATCATGATAATCAATAAATAATGTTATGTTTATTTTTGCAGAGCAGAAAAACACATAAAAGACGCTCAGTAAGCTTGACTAAGTTGGTAGTAGAAGTCACTATTTAATTTGTAGAAGTTACTATTTATGGCTTCTTTTTTTCTTTTAACGGGAAGAGATTTTTGACGCGAGAATAAGAAAGTGGTTGTGTATCGGTCAAATGAGTCGTCCTAGCTCACGGGACTTTATTCTATAAATGAGTTAGGCTAGTTCAGTTTAATTATTGTTGGGCTATTCTTTAATGAGTTTGGACCGACTTTGCATGAGTTCGGCTCGGATCGGTGGGTTTATGGGGTGAATCGGCCTATTTTTTCTTTAATTTTCAGATTTTTTGTTTTTGTTAGTGATTTTCATATATTAGTTCTTCATAATTATTAATTTTATTGAGATATAATTGTATGCAATTGTAAATCATTTTTACGTCATCACTAAATATGCATAAACAAATTATAAAATTATGTTTTATTAATTTAGGTAAATATAACCATTTTTATTGAACTTATAAATTAAACTATATTTTTTATAATAAATTTCAATTAGATGATAATTTTTATGTATTTATTGATATTATTTCTACCAAAAATGACATAAAAAAACCATATAATGGGCCGGCACGAAGCCCGATAAGCTAACCCAATCCTCGGGAGGGCTAAATGAGTCTGGGCAAAAAAACACGATTGTATTTTCGAAGTCTATAGTTTGTCAAAACCCGTGAACTAATGGACCGGCCTATTAGTCTATAACTTATTTTTGACAGCTCTAGTGCAACCAAACACTTGCCAAGTGTGTATATATATATATTCAATATCATAACTGCTCATTTTATGTAGTAAGCTTTAGATTACCAAACTTATCACTTTTCCGTAATTCTATTGTAGGATATGTATGTTATTTCAAAATATAGCTTACAATTATTTGCATATATAAGATCATTATTATTGTCTTGCAAGTGAGTCCAACTCATACATTTGACTCAATATATCAATATGTTTTCCTCTTAATAATATTAATAACTAATGAATTCTATCAATAGGGTCTGGTACAGTTTTAGTTTAGTTGAGGGTATGCCTGCTGTTGGGCTCATATCAAAGGCTTTATTTTGTATTAGTTTTGAGATGGTTTCATTGATACTGTTCTGTTGGACTTTGGCATACCTTATGCCTCTCGTATTAATAATATAATTTTGTTTTGCTTTTTCGAAAAAAAAAAGTAACTAATGGATTAAATATGCTGTGTCTATCTATGCACATTACTAAATCAGAAGGAACAACATATCCACGAAGCGCAAAGTATATAATACTATGATCATGTATAAAAAGTGATTAATTGTAACTTGTTTGGTTCAAAAGGGGTAGTTGTTGAGACTTTTTAAATTTTTTAAAAAGAATATATTACACTTCCCGTGTGTTATTATATGCTATATATGGAAAATGGAACTAATATTAAGTCAACGATAGAACATATAGAACACATTTTTTTTTTTTACTTGGATATATTACCCCATGTGTTTTTATTTTATAATTGGATACCTCTCAAATGAGAAGTTCTAACTCACACACATTTCCTACGTACAATTTAAATGATGAATGACTTTAAATAAAATTAAAATGTGTAGAGAATTATTTGTGTTAGTTGAATTTGGCTCGCCACATTGTCGTTTTTATGCTGCTTATCTTACGTGGATATGTGTGTGAAAACCAAAAGGAAATATACACACATCCGTGGCTCTTTTGATCACGATGTACCACACCACTACCACGGCTAAAAGGCACTAGAAACATGTGTTTTGTATAGTAACTAACAATAAGTGATGACAGAGTCAACATCCTAGTCTAGGGTTCAAACGTTTAAGTTCGTGTAATTTTTTTAATGGAGAAAAATTGGGTTGAGGCGTGCAGATTGTCGTATATAAACTATATCTCTAACCTCGAATTTTATGTAATGTTGAACTTATTGGTTGTACTAGAACAATTGTCCTCTAGTGAAGGCTAAGAGGTTAGAGGCATGTAGTGTTTGACCTTCCTTCTAGCGCCAATCTTCCGTTTTATTCTCAAGTGTGTTACATCGTGTTCTGAGGTATTGTCATTTGTAAAAGACGTCTCATTATATTTGTTGAGAAATTCAAGTGTGAGTACTGGGGGGAAGTCTCACATTGGTTAAAAGTGTGACGACTTGAACATTTATAAGTTAGAGAACCCATAAACCCATTGCCTTAAAGTTTTAGGTAAGAGTGTGGTGTTCAACTCACTTATATCAATGATATTGGTCATTGTGTGGATGATCTCTGAGTTGCCCCCTCGTGCCATAACAGTGGTATCAGAGCCTTTGTTTCAAGAAAAAGGGATCCGTTGAGAAAAGTAAAGTATCAACTGTGGTATGAGCTTCCGCTTGAGAGGAGCATTGTGGTAGACTCACATTTGAGGGGGAGTGTTGAGAAACTCAAGTGTGAGTAGTGTGGGGAAGTTTCACATTGGTTAAAAGTGTGGAAACTTGAACATTTATAAGTGAGAGAGGACCCATAAACCCATTGTCCTAAGATTTTGGGTAAGAGTGTGGTGTCCAACTCATCAATGTTTTTGGTCATCGTGGGGGTTGATCCCCGAGCTGCCCCATTGTGCTCTAATAGTATTGAGGTGTGTAGGTTTGTATATAAACATATTTTAAATGTAAGACTTTTGGAATATATAGGAACATATTTTAAATGTAATATAGAGATTCAAACTTTTGAAAAACTTGAAAAAATAACACCGTTAATAACACCATAAACATTCAGATCATTGTATTCAATTTATTCATTCTTTGGAGGTTTTTGTACTCGCTGCTCCTTCATGCAACTTCTTTGACTTTGTTGTGTTTGGGTGATGTAGAATGAATGGAATAACAAAGTTTTCAAAGGAAGGGAGAGTTCAATTCATCATATGTTTGATAAAGTTAGATTACATTTATTCGAGTGGTTGAAAACTAATAATGTCGATCTTAGTTTTAAATCTCATATGTAGTGGTCGAAACATTTTCTTTGTTTGGGTATCGGCTGAGTTTTTATATTCCTTTCAATTCTCTAGACAATGATTATACTCTCTATCAATTTTTTTTTGACACACCTTGTACTTAAAAGAATACTCTTATATGTTTAATATATTTTATTTTAACTTGTTCAAAATAAAATCAACAATTCATATTATTTATTTTACACTCTAAAATAAATTACTCACTTAATAAATTACATCATCACATCACATCACTTTACAAAACGGAAACAAACAAAAAAAAGTGCTAAACCAGATTCTATATGACCGGACCCATCAACGTGATGATCACATGGGTGAGAGATAGATAAAAGTTATGTTATGTGGTTTATAGTTCTTCTTTTGTTTCCTTTTCATAATTCGTACCGCTGCGCATGTTCTATACTATAGTGTTAGTGTACTAAGCTTTTAGATTACCAAACATGGCATTCTTCCATAATTCCACTTTAAGGGTCTGTTTGGATTGATGGTATAGAATAGAGTGGAGCGGAATGGAGTGGAGCGGAATGAAACAGAACGGAATGGAACGGAATAGAGATTCCATTCCACTGTTTGGATATTTTACGATGAGCGGAGCTAATTTCCAACTCCATCGTTTGAAAAGTGGACGGAATGGAATGAATTATAATTTTTTATTCCAATTTTACCCTTTATTTATAAAACCTAATATAATAAAACAAGTTTATTTCTCATCTTCTTCCCGCACAAATGATTCATGTATATATTAACTACCCTACAAATTCATTACTCCCACTGTATTTGTTTACAATTAACGACAAAAAATTAAAATTGAAACACCCCAAATTCATAGCCACATATATAGCAGCTAGCAATTAGCATAAGGAGAAGAAGAAAGGGTTTTTCGTTTACGACAAAAAAAAAATAAATTGGAACACCCCAAATTCATAGTAATACACATAAGAAAAGAAGAAAAAGTACTCATAAATTGTTGCGAGCAGGCTGCGTATTAATGGAAGAATTGTAGGGATAAATTTGTATTTATATAATAGTTGTGTTCCATTCCATCCCATACACTCCAAATTGGGTGGAATGAAAAATTGAATGAATGAGTGGTATTGGATGGAATGAGTTCCATCCCACTCCATTCCATTCCATTTATTTTTTACAAAACCAAACAATGGAATAGAGTTTCATCCCACCTCATTCCATTCCATTCCACCACTTACCATCAATCCAAACATAGCCTTAGGGATATAAATTATCTTAAACCATTAAATTATTATTTAAATTAATTAATAAACAATTCAGTTAAATAATGAATAAGTAAATTAAATTAAAAAAATTAAGTAGTTTTTGTGATAACATTTTTATTCAAGGACATTCTTGTACTTTTAAAAATAATGAACATTTCTTTCTTCTCAATTTCTCTTCTATTTCTTTTATACCAAACAACACATCAAATCTACTCTATTTCTCACGTATTTCTCTCTTCTCAATTTCCCTCTCACCTCTTTTTTTCTTCTCACTTTCTTTTCATAATCAAACACTACACCCTCAAAGTAACACATACAAAATCGCTTCTTCAGTTCTTCTTTATAAAATCTAAATACAACAAATCCTCATCCACACCTATTACTTGTACAGTCTTTGAGTTCGAATTTAAAATTCAGCCTTACAATATTCGGCCTAAAGATAAAGCCTTATTATAATTTATTAAATGTGTCATCTCTTTTTTTTTTTTTTATAGGCAAAATTAAATTATAAAGAATACAATGAGTAATCAATCCTTACAATTCAAAAAACAAATTCTCTATATACATTGAAAACAAACTAGAAGATTAAGAGACCAATTAACTTATAAAATACTCTATAATTTATAAAATGTGTCACCTCTTGGTTTTATTTACTCAAATACATCCCTTTCAAACAAATAACCTCAATCCACCCCTCATGTATATGTATTTGACTTCAATGCATTTTGCTTAATTGCTTATGTAAGATAGAGAAGTGAACCCACGTGATAAATGGTGCACGGCCTTGACAATGAGACAAAGCAGAGTAAGCTACCCGACAACATTGATAAGTTTTGTTTGTTGTTAGTGAATTTTGGCCATTCACTTAACAAATTGCCTATAATAATAACTTGACTATTACTACACACGTACTACGTTGTTGTTTTTAATACTGGTGATGTTATGTCACATAGACAATATTGTTGTTGTCCAAATTCATTATCATACACGCGTAATGTACTTCTTCTAACTATGAATAGAATCTAAGCGCATGCATAACAACATGATAACACAAAATATAGTTCATGAGGTGTTTTTTCTTTTTCAAACAAACACTTAAGTTAAGTTCATAAAGAATTGTGTAAGTTTGAATTTAAATTCAACTTCTTTATTTTTGAACAATGATTTTGTAATTGAAGTTAATAAACCATTGAGTTCAACTAGTTGGTTATTTTTTTTATTAATTAAGTCATGTATAATTATATGAGCATTGAACATGTGTTTTTTTGGTAAAAATGTGGATGGAGTATATATGCACCACATGCACATGCAAAAACACAAATACTCTATTATATATCATATTTGTTAAAGAGATTTAGAGATGAATTTCTAAGTAGAGGCAATCCTCACTTTAATTTATATGTATGTTATGTAGAGTTGAGTTGGGCGTAATTCCAAAATTCTAAAATAGTATTAAAATTTTTCTAAGATCTATTTAGGCCACTTGTTATTAGATTTTTGTTATTGAGCTACCCCCATTTATATTCATGCATCAAAGTCAATAGTGTTGGGTGTAAAAAAGTGTGTTAAGAAGTGAGATGACCTATACATAGATTTATAAGTAGTACGTCAAATATACTCTTCATATATTTCATTAACTCAAATGTACAATTTTCATGAAATAGAGAATTTATTATTGGGGAGAGAGTGTGACTTGAACAATAATAGAAAGGGAAAACCAACACACAAAATTTACTATCTTGATAGGATAGTTATTTATTAGAATGACAGTGATTTAGGAACGGAAAGAGTAATATTCTCTCTATTTGGGTCATATTAATTTTGTTAGTATATTTTTTTTGACAAAATTTATTTCGTTAGTATAAAACAACTATATAATATAATGTCACTCTGATTTATAATTTTTTCTCTATTTCTCAATAAATTAAAAATTAAAAAAATTAATATATTCCTCTCCTAGTGGGAATTTCTCTCTTTTTTCATTTAATTTTTTCAGGAGCATAATCATTATTAAGCATAGTTTAAAATTGTAGTTGTACGGCGTATAAAGAAGTATTTGTTGGAAGAAATCAACTATTTAAATAGATCTCAGTTATTTCGAGGGGATTAATCTCTGCAGTTACGCGGAGAATACCTTTTGTTTACCAAAATCAAATTGTAGTTATACATCTCCATCTCCACGAGCTTAATCCAGTTAGTCAAGACATCATATATATTATATATGTGGAAGTCGGAATTCTAACCCTAAACAATTCAACTTATTTATCTTAAATCTTAAATGACGGAAATTAAAATAAAAAGTTGTAGTTGCATTTGATAACGAATGCATGCCGATACCACAACTGTTACAATGCCTATTGCTTCGTGCTGTGAATTTATTTCCTATTATAATTAGCATCAAATTTTATTTTCTATTAAAAAAACAAAAAAAAAAGAATATTTTCTATTATAATTAGCATCAAATTTTATTTTCTATTATGAGGCCTAGTTAAGAATAGCCCGTCAGAAATTTCGAATCATGTAGATATATATATATGGGCTTAGACATTTGAATATGGAAGCTTTATAAGTGACATCCGTTACTTTTACTTAACTCTAACATCCATGTGGTTAGTGTTTTTGTGGTATATACATGAAATGAAAAGCTATTAAAAACCTGTATATGTAAAGTAGAAAGATTAAAGTTTGAACCCCAATTATTGATGGCCGATTTAACAATTTAAATATTTTTTATTAATTGAGTTAGACTTTTAGATATTATTTATTGCTAATAGAAAAAACTCTTAGAATTTATTAACTCCAGCGATTTGCCCAAAACTAAAGTGATACTAAAACCACACCACCCTTTTCTACTTTTTAGCTAAGTTATGCAGATTTATTAACTTTTATTAGTTCAGTCATAAAATATTAATTACTCCCAAAATTTGGTTTGTTGCCATTATTTCTTGACAAGTTTGAGTGAAATCAAATTCTTACAAAGCAACATATATATTGACTCACCACGAGATAGATGTTAAGAATATAATAGTTAGTTAATCAACTATAGTTAGTTGATAGGTTACCAAGTTAGTTAGGAGATTAGAAATTTAGTTAGAGAATTAATTACTCTAAGTATCTCCATAAACAAGTCACTTCATTGTACATTTTACTAATTCTTTTATCAATCAATATGATTTCTTGTGAGCTTTTTTCTCAAGAGTATTTCTATACTCTCTATTTTATGTATGAATATGATATTCATGACTCTTAACACGTACACAAAATAGATCGCACAAACTAAGACCTAAAGAGAGATGCAAACATGAATTGAGTATTTCAATGATGCAATTCATGTTTGTCCAAATATACATTCAATTTTTATTTCATTTGATAATTTTTTCAATGCTAACAATAGTATAATTAGCATATTCAGATTATGTATATTTTTTCATTTGATAATTTTTATAGAAGTCACTAATAGTCTAATTTTAAATAATATTTCTAAACATTTTCTATTAGGAAAATTTTATAATGCTAGAGAGAAATGTTTTCTAAAAAATATGGAGAGCAAAATTGGAATTTAGAGGAATTTTGGGTAAGGAGTATATTTTTCCAACAAAAGTTTTCTTGCCTAAAGTTGAGGATGAGGCCTAGTTAAAAAAGCCCATCAGAAATTTCTAATCATATGCATATTTTATACATGGGCTTTTTTTGATAAACTTTTATATATGGTCTTAGACAATTTGAATATGGAATTTTATTGAAAATTTCTCTTTGCACCCCCCCACACTTCTCTAATATCCCCCTAAAATCTCAAAATACCCTTCACTTTCATGTGTAAAACATGGTTCGGATTTTACGATCCGAATTTTGTGGGGGTTTTAAGAGGTTCGGATTATAAAATCCGAATTTTGTGGGGGTTTTGTAGGTTCGGATTAAAAAAACCGAACTTTGTGGCTATATTATGGCTAATTGGTAGCTAATTCGTAGCTATTGTTATTTTGCTTCACAACAAGAACAATGACTTTCATTTCTAAAACAAACTTCACTTTCAAATCCAAACATACACTAAATATATTCCCCATTCTAAATTATGAATTACATAATACTAGATTTACTCTAGTGCAAACATTTGAGCTATTATTTAGTTTGTTGTTGTTGTTGTTTCATGTATGCAATTATTTGGTCAAATCCTTTGTTGATTTCTTATTTGATCAACACAATAGATAAATAAACGGATCAACACAATCCTTTGAAGATTAAAAAGAGACCAACAAAGAGAGAGAATGAAAACTTGAGTCATGAAAATAAAGAACAAGTAAAGATAATGAAAACTTGTTGTTGTTGTTTTTAGCTATGAAAGAATTTGTAGCTAACTCGTAGCTAACAAGTTCGTTGTTGTTAGCTAAGACAGGTTTTGTAGCTAACTTGTAGCTAATTCGTAGCTAATGAGTTCGGGTTCTACGGCCCAAACCCAGTTCGGATTTTATAATCCGAACTTGTCCTAAACACCCCCAATTTATATCTAAGGGTAAAAACGGTAGTTAGGGGGGAAAAAGAGAATGATGGGGGGTGGGGAGAGAAATTTTCATTTTTTTTGTGACAATTTGAAATCCCAAGTGTTTTATTAAAAAATGATTTTAATTTAAAGATCGACTAATATGATGATGAATCTAATGAGATTGACAAGTGTTGAAACTAAGATCGATAAGAAGATGCAAAATTATTTAAATTGTATGTGCTGCAAATATAAATACAGACAACTTTGAATTTTGTTGCAAAACTTGATTATTTTAATTTTATTATGATAATATGTCTATGTTTGAGTGTTCATTGAACGAACAATTTTGATTTTATCAAGAAATCAAATAATTTTATAACGAACATTTCTAAACTATCACTTCTTTCTTTCTAAAATGAAAAATGTTGATGAAAACTCATACACTACTCAATTATTATCTTGAGAGAGAAAGAAATAGAAAATGATGTGATAGAGATGTGTTATATAATATATTAAGTGATGTAATAAGAAAAAATTAGTAATAGAAAAGAGAATACAAAATATTGAATAAATGTTGAAAAATTATGAATGTATGAATATCAAATTCATTTTTGTTAACTAAGTCTATATATTATCGGAGCTATCAAGAATGTCTAAAAATCATTTTACACTTCATTACATATACTTTAAATCCAAATTTTATTATACACACAAATTTTATTATACACACCAAAAATCATAGCTATCAACTTATTTATTCAATAACAATTTGTTTTATGACCTCACACTAGTATGAAGTGTAACTTTCCACATTCATATAGTAATGAACAAATTTCATAAAGAGAAAAATACCTATCTATGTAATGCATTGTTTTGTATATAAGAGGAGTATATAACCCAATGTTGACCATCAATATTCACCTTAAAACCATGAATTTTAGCAAATAAATCAACAGCTCTTCTAACCCCTCTATTATCCGCAGCAGTAAAATAATCATGCCCAAAAATAACCCCACCGGGTCGTAGAATCCGAAAACCCCGGTTTATATCGGCCCAGGCCGATAAAAAATCATGACCCGCATCAATTTCAACCAATTCGGCCAAAATACCCAATTCACAAAGCTTTGTTAAAGCCGAACCGCTGGAAAAAGGAACCGGTAAAACCGAACCGGTTTTATTAAAAGTAACAACATTTTGAAGAAATTGATAATAAAGCAAAACGTCACCGTTTAACATAGCTATGTTTTTGAATTGGTCTCTAAACCCGGCCCAACCACGAAAATCATCAATGCATAGAATCTGAGTTTTGAGCCCGAGTTGGTGAGTCAACTCAGCCATGTGAATCGCTGATGCACCAAGGAAAGTTCCAACCTCAACGATGATTTTCGGCTTCACTTTACGAATTAGATTTTCAAAAACAGCACCGTTTGAACCCCATCCTCTGACTTTTTTACCCCGGCGAAGTATCTCCGCCGCATGCGGCGGCGGAAAGTTTAGATACGGCGAAGTTCCGCTAAATATACGGTCGATGATCGTCCGGCGAATATTTTCAGGTGGAATTGGATCGGCGCAGTGTGTTTTGACTCGGAATGGGTCGAGCTCGGTTGTGTTTACGACGGAGAAATGGAGAATGGAAGAAGAAACATACGGCGGCGGTGGCGGTGGAGATGAGTCAGGTGACGGTGGTGGTAATGAAGGAGTTGAAAAAGAATGAGATAAGTAACCTAAGGTGTAAGTTAGCAAGAGGAGGATAAGATACGCCGCGGGTTTTGTAACTGAAAGTTTTCTGTTATTATGCTCTGTTTTCATGTTTTTAGGATTCCTCGAAAATCTTTTGTTTTGTTTTGTTTTGTTTTTTCTATGTTTGATTTCGGAAAGACTAAGGTTTGTGTCGAGTAGAGACAACTATTGACCACAGAAACGATGAAGAAGAAGAAGAAGAAGGAGGATAAATCTTGTTCAATATCTGAATTTTGTGGTTTTGGATTTTGGTAATGTAACATTATAATTATAACTATAATCCTTCAAATTCATGGTTGCTTCTATTCTATATTGATTTGACTATGGAGAAATGTTATGACCATATATAAAGAGTATGATAGGTTTTGGTTTAATTTTGAAAAAAATAAAATTGTTATGATTTAATTTTTTCTTCAATCTTCTTTAAAATTTTGTTTATTTAATTAAATAATTAAATTGGTTTGGTGCGCAATGAAAATATTTATTAGAAAAGGTCGATCTTCTTAAATGAATCTCAATTATTTTTGTCAAAAATAAAATGGATGTCAATTGTCTCAATAGAGTATGTGTACTTGTGCATAAATAATACATCAATTTATCAAATAAAGTTTTGTAATTCAAAAATGGTAACGAGTAACGACACAATTTATTGTTCATTTACCTTTTATATATATATATATATATATATATATATATTAGTAATCGGTTTATAAAAAATATATATATAATTAAACTTCAGTCAAATAAAATTAATATAATTTTGTTTCTTTTTTTTTTTTTGGTATAGTAATATAATTTTGTTTCAAGTTTTAAATAAAATATGATCTAATTTTATAAACAATTTTTTTTAAAAAATAAATAAATTGGAAACATAGTAAGTACATTTTTTTTTGAAGCAATTAAATTAATTTATTGAATCATGTTAGACTAGCACAAGGTGTGCTTAGACTAGAAGAAAATAGTACACAAAGACAAAGTTGTTCCGTACAGCGGAAAATACAACGAAAATATAAAGAATCAACCACCAGACCAACCTAGACAAGACATTGGCTTAGAGTACCACAAACCAAAATCAACAGATAAATGAGTGAATTTAAACTTGAACCACCACCAAAGATGAAGCTTAATCTGATCTAACACAAGAGAAACAGAGAAAGCTTGATTCTGAAAACAAGAGAAACAGAGAAACATAGTAAGTACATTAAAAATTACATTCTTAAATTATACAATTTTGTCTATAACTTCAAACCTAAATTTAGTAAAAATTAATTTCAATCAAATATATAGTTTAAAATATAAGTATATCAGTCTCCATACAAACCAACAAATAAAAAAAAATACTGTCAAAATCATTATTTCCTGCAATTTAATTTGAAGGATATTTCTCTTTCTTTTTTTGGTACAAAATTTGAAGGATACGTATGATACTTAATTTTTTTTCTTCTACTTTTGGTCTATAAGATACGTTTGGTATTTAATAAGATATTTTTTTCACCAAATTAACAAGGCGCAATAACTAGTTTGTAAGGAGGTGTGGGGATGAATAAATTAATGAAAATGCTAATTAAGGACCCATAAATTAATTAATACTCACATCAGATATAGATTGATTCTACATGTTTACACAGTTTTGTTAAGTCAATTATGGTGTTTATTCAAGAAAAACAAAAAACTGATTCGGAACTCTCCACTTGTTTAGTTTTTTTTTTCAGATAATAAAGTGGCACTCTCTACTTTTTTTATTTTTTGTAAATTAATATATTTTAGGCATTATTAACCACTTTTATTTATAATAGCATTATTAACCATTTTATCATAACAAAATTTTTATTAATTCAAGTCAAATATATAGTCTAAAATATCAGTGTCAACATCATTACTCACTTCAATTTAATTAGAAGGTACATTTCTAATATTTTTTGTCTATTTAAGTCTAAAGACTTTACGTACGGTATTTAATGAGAAAAATATCTTTACTAAATTAAAAATACAAATAAATAAAAAGAGGTGGGGTCGGTGAATAATATATACACCCAAATATAGAAAATACAATCAATTGTTAGTTGAAACAGTGGTGATTGACGTTGAATTTGATATGAAAAATCACGGTTTAATTCTACAACCGTGATCGAAAGAGAGCAAAAATCACATTCTAGAACTGAGCCACAAACTAGATTAAACTACGGTAAAAACAAAAATAATACATAAATTAGATGCTTGCTTTTTAGAAGTTATACTAACGGTCTCATATGGACGAATGTATATACATTAAACACACAAGTTAGACAAATTTTTAATCAACACGCAGATATATAAACTTTGTTTTCTTTACCAAAATGTAAACATATTTTTTTTTTACTTTACCATAATATAAACGTTAAGGACAATAGCGTTTACTCATTTAAATGATTTTTTAGTGTTATAATTTGTTTCTTACGATACACTTATTTATTGATAAAATAAATTAATGAAACGAATGATGTAGAATCAAAAGCATAAGATATGAAGAATTTCCCCATCCATACCTAATGAAAGTGAATAAAACAATATTATATGCACAAATGACAAAAACAAGTTTGGTCAAATCTCAACGAAATGAAATGGAGTATAAAAGGACTTGGAATTTTATACATAAAATGATAAAATAAAAGCTTCCAGCTCATATATAATATAGGCACGTAAATATGTCATAGTTTTGTTGTTTTCTTCTTTTTTTTCCCTCATTTTTAAACCTATTTTATTTTTTACAAAAAATATATTATTAATAAATTCAAGTCTCTATATAAAACGAGAGTGAAGACCGATAAAAAAGAAACTACAAAAACAAATTATATCATTTTGAAATTAGAGTGGTGCCGTGGTGGGTGTGGTTCTAAATTATATAAATTAAGCCAAGCACAATCCAATAGCTGATCGAATCTTTTTTAAACTATTAATTTAAGAGTGGATAATGTCATGAACATATTCTAAAGATTTATCTAATCAGGACAGGTGAATGAAGCAGTTATGTTCACCACTTCACGTCAAGTTAGAACTTTGGGTTCTAAAACTTTAATCTTTCTATTATAAATTAAAGTCTAGCACATGGTTTGGGTTAAGAAGTCTAGCACATGGTTTGGGTTAAGGTATACGATGTTTGAACCTTAAAAACCTCACACTCGATATTTTTTCTCGATAGTCAGAATGTTTAAACGTACACCTATTATAGAATGTTTGTTGCCTTCAATCACTCAACTATTCTTTCTTTCTTGCGCAGTAGATAATTGAATTCATTCATGAATTCAATCTTTTATCTACACTCGTCTTTAAGTGAAGTTCATTATTTACTTGAATTCAATCCCTTGAATTAACAAGACTATTTATATGTTCATCACAATCATCACATCATATAAACATGGTATATTGATAATGTGTTCATAATTCATTATATTGATAGCACTATAAGTGTGTTTGTGTTAATGACAAACGCACCTGCCATTCCTGCCTTAATTGTGAGATTGTATTTGTGTTAAGGAAAATGTCATGTTGACAACCAAGCCCGACAACTACGTACACCGTTATATATACAGGTAGTAATTGATTTATTTATTTTTTGTCAAATAGTTTAGTGTCAATAAATTTCACTTTGTGGATAAGTGAGATGACTAAGGTTCAAACTACGACCATCTATATATATAATATAATTTCTGCTAACTGAACTAACCTCACATAATAGTTGATTTTTTTATACTTCTCGGAATATATGCATATATAGAGATAAAATGTCAGTGTACTATGAAATGGAATACGGTGTTTGAGGGTTGTTCCTTTTTTGGCAAAAACAAGTTTGGTCAAATCTCAATGAAATGAAATGGAGTATAAATGGACTTTAAATTTTATATAAAAGCTTCCAGCTCATAGACATGTCAATATATATGTCATAATTTTGCTGTTTTTTTTTTTTTTTCATTTTTAAACCTTTTTTTTATTATTTATAAATTCATTTTAAAACCTATTGTATATCATATATTACAAAAAAAAATTGACTAAATATAATACAATTTAAACATAGTGATCATATTACTCAAATTATATCATTTTGAAATTAGAGTATTGGGTTTTGTTCTCGACTAGGCCAAGCTCAATTCAACAAGCTTCGAATCTTTCTTAAGTTATTAGTTTAAAAGTGGATGATAACATCATCGAAACACTCTAGATATCTATCCGATCAAGGCACGTGGACAAAGTAGTTTGTTCACCACTTCAGTCTATGAGATAATTGTCCAATTAGAACTTTGGGTTCTAAAACTTAATTTAAATTTTCTCCTATAAAAACCTAGCCCACGGTTCGGGTTTAGGTACACGATGTCGAACCTTAAAAATTTCACTTTTGAGATTCATACTTGATCGTCAGTGTTTGGATGTACACCTCCGCCCCATTATATAGTGTTTGTTACCTTCAACCACTCAACAATTCTTTCTTCTTTGGGCGGTAGATAATTGAATTCGTTCTTGAATTCAATTTTTTATCTACACTCGCCCTTAAGTGAAATTCATTGCCTACTTGAATTCGATCACTTGAATTAACTAGACTATTTATATGTTCATCACACTCATCTACTCATATAACATGTATACTGATAATGTGTTCGTTAATTATATCATAGTACTCATAAAATAACATATGCAACAATACAATCATTTAGTAATATAAGTGTGCTTGTGTTAATGACAAATAATTGTGAGATTGTATTTGTGTTGGTCACAACCAGAATATTAAACTTCATAATTTATTGCTTAGAAACTACTTAAAGACAACATAGGAATGTGAAAACAGCATCAAATCCCCTTTTTAGCATTTACAATCTCCATTGATTAGTTAAGTCCCTGCACCTCTTTTGAGAGTGATGGACCACACTTTATTCTTCATTTCCATTTCCCATTGTTTTTTGTACTTTGAGTACTATCTACATTCTCCATATTAGAGTACATGCCTATTTTCATAGTTAAGTGCACTAAATTCTAACTACATCATTACAAGAAAACACTCAACACCATCCAAACAAATATCCCAAATTCTATACTGTTATCAAACTCTTCAATTAGTCAACATATCTCAATAGTTAGATAAATAATTTTAAAAAATCAATATAGAAGATTGTGTTGAAAAAAGGGTCTAAGCTTTCACTATATAATAATTTTAAAAATACCTTTTTTTTTTTCATTTTTTTTTCTCATTTGAACAAAAAACTGGTGAAAACAACATAAAATGGTTTTTCATCATTTCCTGTAAATTCATCAAAAATGAGAAAAATAAGAAAACAAGGTAAGATATTATAAAAATTACTGAAAATTAAGAGCAACAAAAAAAGTTCATCGCAAACTTCAAGGGCATTGTAGTATGAAGCACAAACTGTCAAGTTTTCATCTCTTCCGGTAACAACTAACGAGAACTTCCTATTGTGGCAACAACAATTTCAGTCGAGACAAACTCGCTGCATGCCAAAACCCTAGCAACAACACAACATCTACCTAAGCTCCTTTGGTCGACCAATCAAAGGGCATCAGATCATTACTAGTCCTGCTACCTTTTTAATAAAATCCTACTATCAACAGTCACATGTTATTGTCTTATTAAACAAACATACACGAAAATCACATCACTTTGCCTCTTCGGAAGCATCTCCACTGTTATGTGCGGTAGCAGCAGAGCTTGCTTGACCATCTCCACCGGCTGTGCCAGCTTCCGAAGCATCTTGCTTGCTTCCACCACCACGTCCATCATTCGGACCACCACTGCCACTACCTCCGAGAGCAGCCTCGTTGTGCATTTGATGCATGCCGTTGTTTATCACTCCGGGTCTAATCCCCATTTGACCTTGCATAGCCTGCTGATGTAGCTGCTGCTGCTGTTGCTGATCCATTTGATGCGGAGTAGCGAATTGCATTGGCATTTTTTGAGGGAACATTCCTTGTTGCTGAGCCATTGCTGCAGCTTGAGGATGTTGCATATAGAATCCTTGTTGCATCGCAGGGTGCAGAGCCATCTGCACGAGTTCAATACATTACAAGGAGAATAATCGATGCTATGGAAATTTCTTATGGCTTTGAATGGACAAGCTAGGCTCTATTTTTACCTGTGGAGGCAAGGCTGGTGCTTGTGGCTGCGCATCAGCAATTGCAGCTAAATACATCAAATTCTTCTGAAGCTGAGCTTGGTACCTACGACATCAATTTCATCACACAACCATAACATAAAATCAAAGCAAAGTACTGACATCGACACAAACACTTAAGAGAACAATTTCTTGCATATAGATAAAAAAAGTTATATAATTAGTAGATTCGGTAATCAGAAATAAAGACCATAATAAACTATATATTATATACTTTAGTGAAATGTTTGAGGTCAGAGGATAGAGACAATCGGATAGTAATTTGAGACAGAACAAGCGTCGGCACTAATAAAAACATGCAGATAGATTTTAGAGGTCACTTACTGGGCACATTCTGCGAGTTTTCCAAGATTTTGATTGTCCAATATTGCCAGAATCAGCTTCTTGTTTTCGTCAAGATACTGCATCATATGCCAAGACATAGCTTTCAAATTAAACAATGAAGTAATAATTAATGCAATAAATAGATATATAAATGACGAGAAAACCTTAGGTTCTGTCCCGGAAATTTCCTAATACAAAAAGAATAAATGGACAATTCCATGATAATAAGTCTCTTAATGGATCAATGTTAGGGTGAATGGCTTGCTTAAAATCAAGGAGAATTTGCGTTGAAACTGTTTTCACTTAATTGTAAATTGTTTACATAAGCTATTGTCAAGAGATGGTTGATATAAGGTAAAAACAACTAATGAGCATGTTATAAGTTAGTTCATAAGTTGCTTATGCCAAACGTTTATGCAGCAAGTGGAAGCTCCATTACTTCCTATTAAATAATTGAAATTCCCAAAGAAAGAGAGACGAAACATATGTTGCCAATCAAATAGGAAATCTAAGTATGACTTGAAATTTATCAGTTTTATCAACAATTGAACCTATATGAGTATGGACTATGGATACTCAACACAGAATTACAGAGAAATAAAACTTTCAAGGGTTCATCTCTAAGGTTGTGTCTATGTAGGATGTGTCAAATTAAAGGCATAAATCGCATGTCTCTACTTAATAAGAGGTTCTCGAGAAAGAGAATATATCAACTAATTTGTGAATCTCTCCTAATTTGTGAATCTCTCCGAGATCCAATACTGTGAATAACAACGCACATATTGAAGGCTTGCAGGCATTCAAAAAAAGCATGTGCCAAATACTTCTCATGCACTCCTATCAGATCCTCTTGCTCAGCTTAAGCTTTTGAGGGTTTTAGAAATGTTGATCAACATATGCTCCCCTTCTGAAAACCTGCTTTGATTTGTTCGGGGGTTTAGTTACCTAACTGAAGCATGTTACCTTTGGATGATTTATATATTTAACACTCACTCCCATTGATTATTTATTGCGGTGGGACATAATGTATGCATAAGCTACAATTAACGTTGTCATTTTATTTTATACTTCTCTTAAGCCAAAAGCTCCAAATTTATTCTAAGGAAAAACACCACTAGACTGCGGTAAACATTGTAATTTGTACTGCTATCTTAAGTATAGAAATTTTGAAAAGGAAAACAGCTGACCCTATTAAGAATGTGTTTAAATTTTTGAAAAGCTTAGTTCACAAAAGAGCTTCTACAGAAATCAGAATGCAGCTCAAACTTACAACTCCTCGTGGATCCTTCTCAACATATAATATTTACTCCTATTGGTCCACAGTGACAGTGTTACCGAAGGCAGAGGACAGACCATGACGGAAAGCCAAAGATCCACCATTTTAAGCTACCATAAAACGCCATGGCGCCGCCATCCTACGCAAATTGGTCATGGAAGTTGTCAAACTATCTGCCTCAGCAACCCGCCACAGGCCAATATTTCACAACGCTAGTCGTGTCCAGAATCAGGATAAACTTCTTGTAAGATATACATCATAATGTATAGATAGATGTTCAATGCAACAATTAATCAAGTCCCTCTATTGTGTAGGCAAACCAAAAAAAAAAAATTAAAACTTAACCCAAATTAATAGAGCCTTGTTCCGCACGACCAAAAATTTCATTTCCTCAGCTGACTACAATTCCTATCAGCACTAAATACAATAGAGTTTCAGCACACATCAAAACACTTAGTTTTGATGTTAATGTCCTCATACTTATCAGTATCTTCCTAATATGAATGATTCGGTACAAGAATCTGTCCACTTTCACTCACAACCAGAGAATTCAGAAAGAATATTATGATTATCTCTTCACAGATACAGCACTAGAATCTGGCTACGAACACGACGAATAACAAAAGCAGAAAACATAAGACTACATATTATTATCATAAATTCAAATCAATCAATCTCTCTTGTTTAACATCCATAACCTCTCAATACCCAAATCATCACAATGAAGATAGGAACAATAAAACCCAAAACAAAAAAAACATGAACTAAAAATGTGCAACTTATAATTGAAAAATAGGGATTAAAATAAAAAAGCATACTTTTTGAATCTGTTCGGTGGTTATGTTAGTTTGTTGGAATGAAGGCATCATAGGAATCATTTGCGGTGTTTGCTGCATCTTCTCCTCCTCCTAATTATTAATTTCCACTGAAATAATTAAATTAAAATTAAATTAAAATTAATTAAAAATTAGAAAAAAGCAAAAACCCTAAATCCCAGGAAAATGAACGCAATCAAGAATTAACAAACCCAAACCCCCAAATAGAAAGATGTAAAAAAAAACAAAAACCCATAAAATAAAAAGAGGGAAAGACAAAAACTTTAACAGAAAGAGAGAGAAAGGGTACCTGGGTAATTGAGTGAGTAAAAAAATGTTGTGTTTGTAAGAAGAAGAGATCCTTGTATTCGATCTTTAAGGATGTTATGCTATGCTATGTGTGAAACTAGACAATAATGTGAAAATAAACATAAAATAAGGAATAAATTAAGGTGTACTTTAAATAATAGTGTTAGAATAACAATAATAATGTAAAAAATAAAATAAATATTGTTAGTACAGTACTTACCAAACACAAACAGGAACTTGGTAGAGATTGATTAGATTAGATTTGGTGTGGTTGGGTTGGGTTGAGCTTGTTTAGGTTGTTGTTGGAATGTTGAACCTGTAAACGACAAAGAAAGGTTATGTATATGTCCGCGCGTGTGTGTGTATTGTTCTTGTCCGTCTTTGACTATAGCTTCCTTCGTTTAGGATGTAGTAGTAGATCATGTACAGTAATGGCTCATTACTGGACCAGGCCGGTTCAACCAAAATTCGAGTTTGTTGAACCGGTAGAATACTGTTCAAACCGTATCAACTCTCCCTATCTTTACTACTCTTTAATGTTTTGATTTTAATTTAGAAAGCGGCTAACTGAGACAAAGTTAATAATGTTGATCCACATAAAATTAATTAACGCGCCCCCAGTTTCTTGTACACCCCCATACGCATGTCTCTACACAATTTTGTCTAAAAAGTGGGGGCGTATAAGAAGGTCGGTATTTCTTAATTTTGACCCCACATGTCAAAAATAGCAATATAGTTAGCTTTTTTTTTATTAATTTTGACCCCACATGTCAAAAATAGGAACACACTCTAATTAAAATCTGTCACATCACTCATTTTCTTTATTTATTTATTTATTAATAACTAAAATAAAAGGAGAAGTGGGGTGATGTGACAAAATTTAATTGAAGTGTGTTAGAGAGTGTGTTCTTAGCATTTATCTTTTATTATATGTGAGCCATTTGATGTTTGATAGAATATAATATTTTGTCATTATGCATAATCAATTTTGAAAAACTCGTCACTTATATTGTTATACAGATGCTGACTAGGGTGGATGTCCTAACACTCGTTGTTCTACTTCGGGCTATTGTGTGTTTTTTGGTGACAACCTCATATCCTGGTCATCCAAAAGTCAACCCACTTTATCTCGTTCCAGTGCAGAGGCTGAATACATAGGTGTTTGCTAATGTAGTTTTTGAATCATGTTGGCTTCACAACTTACTCTTGGAACTCCATTTTCCACTTTATCAGGCTACTTTGGTGTATTGTGACAATGTTAGTGCGATCTACCTCTCTGATAATCCTATACAACATCAGCGTATTAAGCATATTGAGATGGACATTCATTTTGTACGAGAAAAGGTAGCTCGTGGCCAAGCACGCGTCCTTCATATTCCTTTCGTCACAACATAGCTGATATATTCACCAAAGGTCTACCTCGAGTTTTATTTGATGATTTTCGGATCAGTCTAAGCATTCGTGAACCTTCCGCTTCGACTACGGGGGTGTGATAGAATAAAATATTTTGTCATTATGCATAATCAATTTTGTAATTATTTTCATTTATATTTGTTATAACTGCCATAGGTATTATGCTTGTATATATAAACCTTATTATAATGAGTAAAGGCAAGGCATTGCATTCTCTTACATGGTATCGGAGCCTATCAAATCTATTGTTGAACTTTCTATATCGTTCACGCTTCAGGCCTATTAGACCGGGCTGAAGCATTAAGGGGTGTGTTAGCGGCCAACACTCGGTGGGATTCAGTTCCACATCGGATAAATATGATTCTTGATAAGAGTTTACAAAGAGGGGACACTCTTCACCATACAAGCCGATTTTGTAAGGATTAGTTAGACCTCGATATTCGTAACAGTGTTAAATCTATGAATGAGATTTATTACTATGATAAAACACGTGTTTCTGAAATGTAACTACAGACATTCTAGATTTTTTTTGCTCTCCAAATTAATTAAAAGCATAATGCTTAAAATTTTAAGGTTTAAATATATTTATGGTTCCCTATTTGACATAGTAATTTTTAATTTGCCATCTACTTTTAATGATGATACACCATTGTCAACGATGTAGTAGGCGCCATATCGTTAAAAAAAGAAAGATCCCACCTTAAAGACAAATGTTTAAGACTTCTTCACATAAATTTTTAACTGAAATGAGATAACTTACTTTGTATGGTCGATATTTCCTTTTTGAGGATGCAACTTAGTTACCTTCCATTTTTTTTCTTTCTTATTTTCTCATGTACCAATACAAACTTTTATAAATAAAAACACACACACATACACACACACACATATATGTTAAAAAAGTTGGATTAAATATATTTTTAATTCATATAAACATTTGAACTTTCTACATTTTATCCTTTTAAATTTTTTTGTCAATTTTTTGTCCTTATAAAATTATTATGCATGTAATTTTAGTCTCTACTCTTAAACTATAATATGTATTTTTGAATAGTTTTTCCATAGACATGTTTAAAATATCGTAAAAAATTCGTCAAAAAAAAAGAACTTAAAAATTTGCTTTTTAAATCGAGATTTCGGTTACTTTTATCTTTAATTGTTAAAATTTGAAAAAATCATATTTAATTATTTTCATTTTAAAAAGGCTTATACATCATTTTAGTCCCTGCATGTACGCGAAATTTTGGTTTTGGTTCCTGTATCGATTTTTGTTCTAAATAAGTCTCTGAATCAACAAAAAAATTTGATTTTCGTCCCTAAAGCAAAAATCCACAGAAAAACTCGTAGGAAAATCTGTAGGATACCTGCGAATTTTCTTGCGGATTTTAGTTTAAGAACCAAAAGCAAAAAGTTTGATTGATTCAAGGACTTATTTAGAATAAAATTCAATACAGAGACTAAAACCAAAATTTTGGGTACATACAAGGACTAAAATGATGTATAAGCCTTTTAAAAAATTCTAAAATTTTGTTAAAAAACTTTCTATAATATTCTAAACATGTATGAAAAAAATATTATTTAAAAATATAAAAGTTTAATGATTATTAAACAATTTTTAAATTTTTTAAAAAATTGCAAGGACTAAATTGCATGGATAAATTTTTTACAGCTAAAACATGCAACTTTTTTTATACGAATTAAAATTAATATTTTGTCACTTTATAAGGACTAAAAACATTTTTAGCCCAAAAAAGTTTTTAATAAATACATATTACTATTTTTTTTATAGAAGGCAGGCTTCAAGCAAAACTACAATAAATATCAGCTATATATCACACAAATAATTGCTTGAATTTGATTAATCTGAAGGGAGATTGAGCCGATATATATATATATATAGCCTATAGGAGGTGTGTTACAGCGGCTATTTTTAGACCTGACTTAAAATCACAAGTGGTCACTCAAATAGTACTACTAATTATAATCAAATATCGTACTAATTAAGCATTTAAGAGATTTATTTATGGTTTATGCAAGCTTGTAGAGAATTATTCTGGCACACAAGGAACATTTGAGAACCAAGTAATTCAAAAACAAATGTCCACATTGTCTGCTTGAAAATAACATAAGCACTTATCTGAGTGCAAATTCAGCGTATGATAAAAGGATCTATCTATACTTTCCAATTTCTTAACGGCGGCGCCTACTTTAACTACAATCCTACAACCAACTTGTTATGCCATTGACCACTATACCTTCTACCTATTGAATTTTGATCAAACATTGAAACTCATCAATAAATATTTAAATTAGAATGTCAAATAATCGATTATCTTAAAAATTTAAACTATAAAAAATTATCACATCAATTATTTTATATTATTTCTAATAGATGACTTTCAAATATATATATTGATCTCAATCATGTCATGGAAACTTAATTTAGAAAGTACTACGTAACGAAGTCAATAAAATGAGTAAATGCCATTAACTACAAACTCTTTGATTAAAACTCTAACATCATGTATTATTCAATCAATTAAAAAGTATACATAATTACATACCCACAAATATTTAATATGTGTCTCAAATATGATTATTAAAAAAATAATAAATAAAATGACCTTGATTATGTTTGATTTTGCTGATGAATTGATATGCCATGAAATTATTTTTAGTTAAAAATTATAGCTGAATATAAAATAATTTATATTTAAATATATCAATGTAAAAATAAATTCAAAACAAAAACTCGAAGTTTCTTTTTATCTTGAAAGTAGACTTAACACATATGCCTGGTCAAATATTCAAATTAGTATAATCTAGGGAAGGCAACATCTCTCACAAGCCTAACGATACTTTAATTAATTTCTTTCTTTCACGTGAGGATGCTTCCACATCACACATATGATGACCTACATTCTAATAGTATTTCCTACCACCATTTTTTAAATTAATATATTTATTACTGGAAAATTATAAGGTCCTCCAGATATCAACTTTTATGTCATATAAAGACATAATATTTTTAATTACAAAGATAAAGATAAGGAATATCTTTGGTCTAATATTTGACATATCTTGTGATAACAAATAGTAAAAAAAAATATTGTGAAAAAATTGGTCTGTCTAATTCACTTATTCTAAGAACTTTATCAATTTGGTTAATGATTATGCACAGTTAGACTAATAATGCCAAACGCAGTAAGACTAAGAAATAAGCTTAATTGTATTTTATTATATGTGTATATTCTATCAGGTCATAACTCATAATCATAAACAAAATTTTATTTTTTAAATTTATTGAAAAATTGATGTATTTAAACTATATAATTTGTGGTCGTATTGGAGTATACAGCAGCATCCACTAAGAAGTATGTTGAACTTTTTCATGCAAACAATATAGTAGAAGCAATTTATATGATGATAATATAATATATAACCTTACTTTCTATAGAATTTTGAACTATATTTCCAATAACTTACACAAATTAAAATAGCTTACATAGGCGAACAATCATCTCTTTGGATGAATTAAAATAATTTGACTCATATTAGAAGCATCTTCTAACTCTTCATCACTCTTAGAAATACACAATTGAGAAATTAAAAGGGAGAACCAAATAATGAGTGGAGTAAGAAACAAAATGAGACTAAAAGGTACCATCCAAAGTTGGGTATTTGTTGAATGATATTTGTGAAGCCACCATCCAAGCAAAGAGCCTCCAAATAAGCTTATCAACAAACATAACACCAAAATCATCAAGTATGTCTTTGTTATTTTCCTTTGGCTTTCATTGTAGCCTCCATTTTCCACTTCTTTAGTTGGTTTCATCAAATTAATGCCCCACAAATAAAAGGGTTGCCCTGAAATTGATCATATAATTAAACAAAACATGTTTCTCATTAATTAAAAAAAAGGTGGGGGGGGGGGGTACAAAAAGTAAAAATAAAAATGGAGGAAAAAAAACTTGCTTGCTAGAGATATGGAAGAAGAAGAAGAAGAATTGTGTTGTATGATGATCAAGTAATTGTGGTGAATAAATATGAAGATATATACTATAGAAGAGAGAAAAAAATATATTTATGTGCTAAGGGGGCAAGAAGCACATGATAAGGGATTTTGTTTCCTACAAGTCATTATATATATATATAAGTTTGTTTTTATTGAGCAATACATATCTGGGTCAGGGATGATTTTACTTTTGATCAAAGTTGTCACTATTTATTAAAGACTATAAAAATTAGGAATAATTATATACGTCTAAAGTTTTGAAACTATTCATGAGGTGGTGTAGTTAACTGGGGTAGAAAGGAATTGACATTTAATATTTTTAATGGAATAGTTTTTTAATTTTGGACAACTAGTTTGTTTGATTGGATTAAGAGGTGGTTCACATTTAAATTTGGACCCCTCAAGAAAAAACTCATTTGGAGATTTCTTTTCCTTTTCAAAATATATTTCCATCTATCTCATCATTCAAATTTAAAATTATGTTATTAATATTTTAATCAAATCATTCTATTGACTCCAACACGAACACATAAAACTAGAACACATCTTTAAGGGCATGTGTGGGTGTGGTGCGTGCATGTGTGGTGGTTACCATCGCCAAAACTAAATTTAGAGTTAATATATATTACTATCTCCGTTTTTTTTTACTTGTCGTTTTAAAAAAAATATTATTTTTTTTACTTGTCGTTTGAGTAATTTAGCTTATATTTTGTCTATTATACTCTCTTTCTTATTTTATTTTATTGACTAAATTTTGATAATTTTTTTTTGTTGAAATAATATAATTTTTTATTGTAAACAAATTTTGTTTGTTTTTGAATAAAGTTTGTTACAATTTTTTAAGAATAAATAATTTTTGTGAAAAAGTAGAAAATTATTGGTAGATTAAAAATATGATATATATTTTAAAAAATAGCATAATAGGAAAATAAGGTGCAAAAATACACTCTCCTATTTTGGTCTTTTTTTTTCTTCTAAAACGACAAGTAAAAAGGAACGGGGGTAGTAGTAGACTAGTAGTTTTGTGAGTCTAACTCAGTTGGTAAAATATTTGTATGTATTGTGTAGGGGTCAGAGTTCGAATTCCAGTACATACACTTATTTGTTTTTGAGAATTGAGAGGTGAAAAAAACTCTAGTCACTAGCCTACTTGGTAAAAAAAATAGTTAATATAGTTTTTTTTTTGAATAATATATATATATATAAGAAGGAAAAAAAAATACAAGAGGTACTAACCTCACAGAGTAGGAGAAGTATATACAATACACGATCTAACCCGCACATAAAAATACAAGGTGATTTCAAATACCAATGCAGCCACCATCTCTCCTAGGAATTCACACTAGTTAATTTTTTTTAATAATAGTATGATATATACCGCGATTCGATCACACCAACTACATTTGTGAGGGGACACCAAAGGTAAAAGCTTGAAAAGAAAATTAGTACATTATCAATGATTTTCTTGTTAAATTTAGAGTCTGCTCAAACATAAATTATTTGATTTTCCATCTCTCTTCACGATTTGTTGACTACAATTCATCGTCAATATATAGGATTACATGCTCACTATATCATTTTATCAATTAACTAGTTTGTACACCCGTGCCAAGCACGGGAATTATATACTTTTTTCTAAATATATAAACATATTAAGAAATAGATACGATTCATATTGATTGTACCGAAGTCGGTAAATATAAACTGTTCGATCTTGACTTTAAGTTTAAATTTTAGTTTATTTTTTAAATATAAAATTGAGTTTTAAATTTGGTTATATGATCTTGCTATGAATGATCTCAATTTAACTGAATGCAATGCAGCCACTAATCAGTGATTATACTTAATCTTAGTCTAGAATAATATTATAGGCGTGACAATAAGAAATTAAGTAGATGTTCTTGGGCATGACATATATATCTCATTTTTGAACAAAATAATTTCAATTTTGTCTTAAACTAACCACTAAAAATGTCAATTTTGACCAACATAGTGTGGCACAAGTGGTAGATGCTTGGGCCCCTTAACCATTTGGTCTTGGGTTCGATCCCCGGCCGGTACGTATGGAGAAGCATTTGTTGGGAGAGGTCAACCCTTTAAATGGATCTCAGTTACCTCGAGGGGATTAGTCTCTGCAGTTGCGCGCGGAGGATACCTTTGGTTTACAAAAAAAAAAAAGTCAATTTTGACCTAACTTCAAATAGGTTTTTGACCCTATTAATATCTCAAATTAGTTTAAGTTTCTGACTCTATCAATATCTCAAACTAAATTGGTTATTATTTTTGTCAGTTATTTTTTAACTTGGTCATTTAGAGGGACTAAATTGAGAAATTTTAACAAAGATAGAGACCAAATAAAAAATATTTAACAAAAACAATGATATGATATATATTAATAGGGCGAGGGACATATTTGAGAGTGAGTTATAAAGAAATAGATATTTTTTTTAGACAAAAAGACAAGAATTAATTTAGTGGTTTACTCTTGTTTTTTCTTTTCCTAAAAAATAGTGTGGGAAAAAAATTAATTATCATATTATTTTTAGAAAACATTATTTGTCGAAAAATTGTATATAATAAATTAAAATTAAATTTTGGGTAATATTAAATAAAAAATAATCTTTGTACCAAAATAAAATAAAATAAAATAATTTATATTATTAAAATTTGACAAATAATTGATCAACGATAAATTATTTTCTTATTGGACTTATTATATTAAAATTGTTATAGAATAAATATGATTTTTGAATTTCAAATTGGAATACAATAACTACATATATAATAGCTATAATTTATTCATATATAATAAACAAAATATTTTTTATTTCAATTTTGATAAGTATTGTTATAGTTTTTCAAATCGGTTTATTTATTGATTATTTTTTTTGGTCGAGATCGAGGTATCTACCGCCGAACGCAGTGACTAATCCCTCGCTAGATTGGAGGCACATCGAAGGGTGGGATAGCTGACCCATATTGATTTATTTATTTACTCTTATATAATTTAATTTAATTAAATTAATATATAAACTTCAAAAGGAAGTCACAAATTTTATAAAATTTAGGGATTTTTTGTAGAATAACGAATATTTCTTTAATAATATTTATTTTTATTGCGAAACTGCTATTTTTTTGTGAAAAACTATATAATAAATATAATTTCCATGCAATTAATGAATGCATTTTTTAAGTAAAAAAATATACAATACTATTTTTTATTCTGAATTTTAAATTTGTTTCCTATTGATTTTATTTTATTTATTTTTATTGTAGTAATTAAGACATATTGAATTTTTTTTCTATTGAATTTTCCCAAGTTAAATATCTTGTTCACGTGAACGAATGTGTAAATTTTTTCGCCAAACTTAAAGCCTTTCCATATGCCGACTTCTTAACTCATGTTTCTCCTCTATAAAAAAGTGTTTTTGATCTCATTATAAACAATGCAATGAGAACCCTTTTAATGTGATTAATTTTTTTTTTTAGTTTTTTTTTCCTTTTCCTTTAGCTTCCCAACCAACAAAAAATATTCTAATGAGCATTTGATTTCTATCATTAAAAAATTTCGTAGGTTTATTAACTAATTGTAAATAAGGTAACTATTTGAGTTATTGAGCCTTTTTATTTCAAATATCGAAATATTCAATTAATTAGGGAATCATTTGTCCAAAAATAATAATAATTAGAGAATCAATCATCATCAATTAGTATTATGATTAAATAAATCTAATTGATTTTCTAATAATTAAATAGTATATTTATTTTTTGAAAGTAAATAATATATTTATTATTAAAATGATAAAATGGAAGAGACGATGCAGGAGTGTCTCTACGATTTTGCGTATAAATTCGTTCACAAAATTATAATAGTGTTGATTTATTTCACTAAAAAAGCATACATGAAAATTTATGTATAATAATATTTATATATTTTTTAAGTCGTATTAAACTTTTATATATTTCATGCGATGTGTTGAAGACAACTTAAATGGTATTATTTGAACACACACTGTTTTTGTTGCATCAAGCATGAATGGACCAATGGCAGCAAACAACCATTTTCTTTTGATATAAAGGAACCGTTATTAAGGTAGATGAAATAAAAGATGAGCATTGACATTTGTTAGTTGATATTCAAATTTATGTATTGAAAATCTGAAACTATCAAGGGCGTTCAGAGATAGTGGAGCATAATACAAAATATTTTTTTTTTTAGTTTTATTGTTTTTTTAATAGAAATTAGGTCGGAGTAACTCTTACACACATTTTGGCAGAATTTCGCACAGGACAATTTCACACTATTCAACGCTAAAATGATACACATGCATGTATACAAAAAAAAATGAAGAAAAATTAGTAGAACTATAGAAGAATTACAAAAAAAATAGGTAGAACAAACTTATTCGATAATATAAAAAGCAAACAACAAAAATTATGAAATACAATTGTTTGTTTGATTTCAATAGTTTGAGCAACAAAATCGTTTAAGCAAACTCTCCCTTTCAAAACGCCTATTTATACATTTGTCAAAAAAAAAGAAGCCTATTTATACATGTGTAGTCATAGAATAAAAGACAATATTCTCAATCATTTATTGCTCAAAATAATGGAATTTAATATTTAATATTTTTAATATTTGAAATTTGAATTGTCATTTACGATTAAAAAAAAATGAAGAACAAACTTATATGATAGGTAGAACAAAAAAAAAATGAAGAAAAATTAGTAGAACTGTAGAAGAATTACAAAAAAAATAGGTAGAACAAACTTATTCGATAATATAAAAAGCAAACAACAAAAATTATGAAATACAATTGTTTGTTTGATTTCAATAGTTTGAGCAACAAAATTGTTTAAGCAAACTCTCCCTTTCAAAACGCCTATTTTTTATTAGCTTGTTAGTTCTCCAAAACTCAACTATTCGTAAGTAAAAAAGAATTAAGGAACGCACAATTGGAGTTATAATTTTTTTTTGGGTGCAATCAATTGAAGAAAAAAGAAGTCACTGACTACAATTATTAATAACTAAATCATCTAATATTAAATTTAAAGTCAAACAATATTGTGAAAATAAAATAAGCTAAATAAAATAATGGAATTTAATATTTAATATTTTTAATATTTAAAATTTGAATTGTCATTTACGATTTAAATGACATGATTTTGTCTTAATTGATTTTTTTACTATTACAGGATATGTATAATTGATATGTTTTTTATTTATTTTTTTGTAATACAATTGATAAGTTTTTTAATTACTTGTACATGATATGTTTGATAAATAGTTGACTTATTTTAATTTGATTAATAACTTTGAAAAATAACTAATATTTAATTAAATTATATATAAAGTAATAATTATTGATTGTTTACAAATTACAGTTGTCTTATATGCTTTATATGCCATATCAGTATTTGCCTAAAAATATTCATTCGATCAACATTATTTTGGACTAACTTTGATTTAATAATTATGACAAAATAATATTATATTTAATGTCAAATGTGTGAGAGGAGAGTATTAATTACCAAATACAACACAAGAGAGTATGCATGTGAGGAGAATTCTTGATAGGAGAGAGATTTAAATGTCAAATGAATTAATTGTCAAATGCATCATAAGAGAGAATTAAATGCCAAATGCACCACAAGAGAGAATGCATGTGAGGAGAGTTCTGGTGAGAAGTTCTGACTTATTATATATAAAGATAAAGATACCATTTGCAATTTTTGTTTTAGACGCTCAATCAATAAATACTCGCAATTATCTTGTACTCCTCTTTTAATTTTTTGTCTACTATGTTTTTATTAGCTTGTTAGTTCTCCAAAACTCAACTATTCGTAAGTAAAAAAGAATTAAGAAACGCACAATTGGAGTTATAATTTTTTTTTTGGGTGCAATCAATTGAAGAAAAAAGAAGTCACTGACTACAATTATTAATAACTAAATCATTTAATATTAAATTTAAAGTCAAACAATATTGTGAAAATAAAATAAGCTAAAAAAACTCGTGTTGATTTATAAAAACAACAGACAATTTTAAAAGTAACAAGAACACAAAATGTTGCATAATCCTCTTTATTTTCCTTAAGTGGAGCCAAAAATCCCTTAAAGATTAGAGTTATTATTAAGTAAACTTGAAAATCAAAGGTGGTGAAAGTCTTCAAACACACTTCATGGAGTATCATTTTGAATCTTAGAAATTGTAAAAATTTGATAATTTCTCTTACAAAATATCAAATATTCAAATCGCTTTCCTAAATTGTCTATTTTGGGGGCGTTTGTTTGAAGGATTAAAATTTCATTCCTATGAATAATTTTCCTAAGAAATAATAGTGGGAATTTTATTCCTAGGTATTTTTACAAAATTGTGTTTGGTTAGTAGTTATGACATTCCAAGGGTAGTTATTTCAATTTTATTCCTATCTTTATAGGAATTTTTTATTCCCACCCATTTTCTTGGGATTAAATTCATGGGAAAGTGAAAGTTATTTTCTTCTTGGAAATTTTTTATTCCTTAGAGTTATTTTTTTAACTTTGTAACAAACATAGGAATATATGTTTGTAACTTCCACATTCCTAAAAATAATTTTTTTAACCATGAAACAAACACCCCAAAGTGATCCTATATTGTCATGGCCGGCCTAGAGCCGGTGGTGCTTCCAGCCCCATAGAGCTGGGCCTCACCATTTATGGGGCCTCGTCATTTTATAAATGCCCATTCTATTATAAGTCAATTCAAAGCTAAATTGTTAATTGTTTAGTTTTTCTTGGTTTCTAATTGCTAATTTATTTCTCTTATGTATTAATTTGTGATCGTGTTTACTATTTAAATGATGACTATCTTTCATGATTTTTTTTTTTATTTATGTCAAAAGTTTATTTTTAGTCTAAAAATCTTAGCTCAACTGACAGAAAATACCGAAATTGCTTAGTCAGAAGTGTATGACCGGGATTCAATCACCGATCCTTTCACTTTGTGTTTAATTTGTAAATTATGACGACTTTGCTATCTCATTTATATACCAAAAATAAAAATTATTTGTAACATTTGTGCTGGGTCTCCAAATTGTTGGGACCGAGACTGCCCAATATCAAATAGTTTGTTAGATATTGATGTCACATTGTCACACATCGTCAAACATGGGTCAAATCATAGGAATAACAATAAAAGTTTTCATGATGAAAGTTCAAAAGACAGGAAAATTTAAGTTTTTAGTGTTGTGATAAGTGCGAGTAAGTTCCACATTGTTTAAAAAGTGGAGGTTGAATACTTTATAAGTCAGTAGGCCCATAAACTCAATGCTTTAAAGTTTTAGACAAGTTTATGGTGTCCAACTCACTTGTATCGATGTTCTAGATTCAATGTGGTTGTTCCCCAGCGTACCCCCTCAATGTCCCAACTCCAGTACCAGGGCCGACGGTTAGATCGGGCTACTTGTGTCGAACGCCTTCTTGACAAAGGTGGTCATGCGACAGATTTCGTTGAGAGCAGTGACACAACAATGATACAAGTACAAGTGTGTATCGTTGGAGTTCCCGTTTAAGGGAGAACATGATTTGAACGACTCACGTTTGAGAGGAAGATTGTTGTGACATGTGTAATTAAGTTTTTACTTTACTTATTAGAAAGATGGAGGTTTTTTTTAAAGTAGAAAGATAGAGGTTGCATACTTTATAAGTAGGATGACTCATAAATATAATACCTTAAAATTTTGAATAAATTCCTGAATCGCTCCCTCATGTCTCAAGATTTAATTGTTTGAAACTCGTGTTCCAACATTTAGTTGAATGAAACTCGTGTTTAGGGTTTCGTTTAATATGATATCAATTTGAAGAAAACACTTTGTCATAGATAGAACGTGATTGATCACTTCTAACATACTTGATGGGAAAAAACATTTTAATTTTTAAGTCACATTGATTAAACAATTAGAATAAACAATTTGACATTTTGATTGATATTAATTAAACAGTTTGACCAACCGATTAATTGAACAATTTGAATAAGCTAATTGATGGAGAAAATATTTTAACACAATAAAAAAATACTAATTTACTCATAATTATCTATGTGTATTAAAATACAACTAAATATAATTTTTAAAAATCAAATGTGTTTGACTCAGCTTTTTAAAGAGTAAAAACTGTTTTAAATTTAAAAGTAATAAAATAAATTTTACAAATAAAGTAAAAGTTGTTTAATAATTTTTTTTATATTTAAAAGTACTTATCTCTTTTTTGTATTTTATACTAAAATATTTTGATATAGTTTATATTTTGTACTTAACTTCTTTTTACATAGTATATTTTGATTTTTTTTATCGAGACAAATTTTTATATTTTCTTCATTAATATTAAGCCACTTTTTTTAATAAAAGCTTCATAAAATATGCGTTTGACCCTACTTATGACTTAAACCATAAGTAAAACTAAAATAAAGCTAGGCCAAACAGACACTTATTCTAAAATTTTAAGAAAAAACATTTTACCTTTTAAAATAAATTATCCTGCATTTCTTGTCTAAAATTTTGACTAAAATTATTTGACCTTTTAAATCAACTTTCTTTGTTGATAACTTAGATTTGACTTTTTAAATCAATTTTACTTGCATGTTCTTATCTGAAAGTAAATTAAACGCGTTAACATAAACTTCTTACCATTTTGCATGCATCTAATTATGGTAAAGTTATTAAATTATATCTTTCATAATATAAAATTATTTTATATACATTATTAGGAAGTTTCTTGGAAACCAGTGAAGTAAGCTTTTGCAATCAACCATACTAAGATTTTGTCTTCATCTTCAAAAAAAAAAAAAAAAAACCGAACATAGTATACTATAAGGACCACATTTTTCTCCTCGTGTCATCACATGTTACATACACACACACTTCAATCATTCTATAATTCTATCTATATCTATCTCTTTCTTCATTCTCATTCGTTATTACCATAAAACACTATCTTATACTTAACCTTTGAATATTCATCAGTATTCAAGTACAACAATTTTTCAACAGAAAAAAGAAACTGAATATTGTTTCTGTTTTGTTTTTGTTTTTCTTTTGTCTTATGATGATGAATAATAAAGTACCACCTAGACCTCGTACTAGAGTTGGTAAGTATGAGATGGGAAAAACAATTGGTGAAGGAAGTTTTGCTAAGGTGAAACTTGCTAAGAATGTTGAAAATGGTGATTATGTTGCTATTAAGATTCTTGATCGTAATCATGTGCTTCGTCATAATATGATGGATCAGGTATGTCTTTGATTATGTTTTTTTTTGGTGAAATTGTTGATTTTTATTTTTTATGATTGTTTTTTTGTAATATTGATTTTTTTTTGTTGTTTTTGAATTTTGTAGCTGAAGAGAGAAATTTCAGCTATGAAGATTATTAATCATCCAAATGTTGTTAAAATATTTGAGGTACGGTGTTGTACTCTGTTGTTCTGGAACAGAGGAAAGTGTTCTGTTTTTTATACCACATTTTTAAAAATCTTATACAGACCGGAAGGAGTATCTAGTTCATAATATAGTCCAAATATATAAAACATGCTTATAATAAAGACTCGAGGGAGTAGTTAAGACTACGGTAGTAGTTTAATTTATTGTGGTAATTTTTTAAATTTAGGAAGATTTATTTATATAAAAATGATTATTGAATAAATATTGAATTAAGTTTATGCACTCTAATCTCACGTTTAGAACATGCTTAATATGTAAGTGAGTATCTAACTCTGCATTAGAGATACTCTAACCAAACTATGTTTAAGCACAGGTGATGGCAAGCAAAACAAAGATTTACATTGTCTTGGAGTTGGTTATTGGAGGAGAACTCTTCGACAAAATTGTAAGTTCTTCATTTGATTCAAAGTATAGAAAAAAAAAAGGATTTTGGAACATGTAAAATTGAGTTTCTTAAAGTATATTGATGCTTGCTTGCATTGTGTTTAACACCCGTTATCATGAATGAGTGTTTGGTGTCTGGCGCATGTTAGTATCAGAGAGCGTACATTCAATCACTTTCATGTTTTTGAGTTGTTATATGTGTCTACGTGTCAGCATTGTGTTCATTGTCTGTGTCTGAGTCGGTACTTATAACTCATTATTCTCTGGTATTTACTATTATAGGCTAAGAATGGGAGACTTAAAGAGGATGAAGCAAGAAGTTATTTCCAGCAGCTAATCAATGCAGTTGATTACTGCCATAGTAGAGGTGTTTATCACAGAGATTTGAAGGTTCCTTAATCCTCTTTTTTCCTCTAAAATTTAATTAATAGGTGGTTAGTTTAAAGCCACAATAAAGAAAAGACTTTACATTCACTGTATTTTGCAGCCAGAGAATCTTCTTTTGGACACAAATGGTGTTCTTAAAGTTTCAGATTTTGGATTAAGTACATACACACAGCAGGTATAAGTTGATTTTGAATTGCATTTTAGATTTTATTTTCTGTTGAAACTTTCATATTCACTCTCATTTCAGCTACTTAGTAGATAAGTCATTACATTTGCATAAACTTAGGAGTTAGGACTCACCCTTATTTGAATTATTAAATATTTTTTTGCAGGAGAATGAACTTCTCCGCACGGCTTGTGGAACACCGAATTACGTTGCTCCTGAGGTAGTACTATTTCTTTGTGGATCAAATAAAAGACTAATTTTGTTTTCTCAAACTAAAGTAAATGTTTTTTGGTGCTTCGTTTTGTATTAGGTGCTTAATGATAGAGGTTATGTTGGTTCTACATCTGATATCTGGTCTTGTGGAGTCATTCTCTTTGTACTTATGGCTGGCTACTTGCCGTTCGACGAGCCGACTCAAATTGCACTTTATAAGAAAGTGAGTGATTTCATAATATAATCCAAAACAATAAAAAGTGAAAGAGAAGTTGTTCATGTCATTATGGTTTTTGGGATGAAAATCATAACACATATTTCAGATTGGCAGGGCTGAGTTCACATGTCCGCCTTGGTTTTCGCCCGAAGCAAAGAAACTGCTCAAGTCTATACTTAACCCGAATCCTCTAACAGTGAGTTTTAAATCGAAAGCTTTCTTACTTTTCAAGAATATATGTTGTTGTCAGCACATATTTTTATCGCTTAATATTGTGTTGTTTTTTGTAGAGGATAAAAATTCCGGAACTCTTGGAAGATGAATGGTTCAAAAAAGGATACAAGCCGGCATCTTTTACCGAGGAAGACGATATCAATGTAGATGATGTTGCTGCTGCTTTCAATGATTCTAAGGTACTTTCTACAACGCTTTTCACAATAGGTCTATTAAGTTTCTTGTATGAGACCAATGCAAATAGTTACAACAGAAGCAATATCATACCATAATTTATTCTCAATATTAGTATCGCAATGTGATCGCTGCAGCAATTTAAAACCTTTGATAGAATCGATACGGAACTTTTCTATGTGTAATTTATTCTCTTTGACATGTAGGAAAATCTTGTGACAGAGACCAAAGAGAAACCTGTGTCAATGAATGCATTTGAGCTTATTTCTAGATCACAAAGCTTCAATCTCGACAATTTGTTTGAGAAGCAAAAGGTGTGTGTGAAAATTAGTATGTACTCTTCAATATTTCACTAGTAATTATCTAACAAAATATTGATTGTTATGACTATTCTAACCGTAGGGGGTTGTAAAGCGCGAAACACATTTTACTTCACAACGCCCGGCAAATGAAATTATGTCCAAGATTGAGGAAGCTGCCAAACCTCTCGGATTTAATGTTCACAAGCGAAATTATAAGGTAACAGATTAACAATATGGTGTATCTTCATTTCTCTATATCTGCCAAGGCCTTTCATTAGTGTGACTAATATCTGTTGAGAAGGATCAAAAGTCTTAAAATATTCATGTTATATATATTAACTCAATCTTATATACATTTTAATTCTGCAGATGAAGCTGCAAGGTGATAAAAGTGGAAGAAAAGGTCACCTTTCAGTGGCTACTGAGGTAATGATTCATTCCTATATGGTTGTAGGCATTTTCTATATGTAGTTTCTAGGCAGCGAGTTTATCGTTGACTGTTGGATCAATATGGACGATCCAAGTTTAGCATTTGGATTATCAAACGGCCACCAATGAATTGTGACCATGTTGTCAAAGTTCTTAATGCCTCTGCAATTGCATTGTGGCAACAATTGCGGTCGCATTAGCTAACAACTGCAATATTAAGGACAGGAGCTGATTTGTACAACTTGTTGCTTATGGACAGGTTTTCGAAGTGGCTCCCTCCTTGCATATGGTGGAGCTGCGAAAGACGGGAGGCGACACACTAGAGTTTCACAAGGCATGTGAAAAATTATTTTGATTTTCAATTTTAGTTTTTAGCAAAAGGAAGATAAACCTATTTACATTAACAATTACTCTTTCTAAGTGCTAAACTTATTCATTGATTTAAATGCAGTTCTACAAAATATTTTCATCAGGGTTGGAAGACATAGTGTGGCACACTGACAAAAAATAAGAAACTATATATATATAAATATATCAAGGTATCCCTTTTCCTCTATCTCACCTTGCTATTTGTTTTTATTTTATGCCATGGAATAGAACACTATAGAATCTATATGTGACCTATTATGAGCATATAAGCCCATATATGATTAAAAAAGACCTATTTGGCAGCTGAAATTTTCTCACGAGTTTATAGTTTATTTTAACTAGTTTATAGTTTACGATTTGGTCTCTCTATTTTATGTCTGCCACCTTACTTAAAAAAAATTAAATATTAGTTAAAAATATCTTTCAATCAACTATTTTATCCGCTATATAGTCTATAAACTAGCTTATAATCTATTTGCTATATATAAACTCATCTACATACTATAAGCAAACTTATCAGCTAGCTGCTATTTTTTGCCAAACGGAGTCTATATTAGTCTTATAAGTTCATTTGTTCACCGAATCTTAAAGTTATTTCATTTGTTTATTATGATATAGGTGAAAGATGCTAGAAAAAAGCACCTATTCTGATTTTTTATGGAACAAAGTTGTGAGAGGCTGGCTCAGAACTTGAGGCATTTATTTCATTTGGCAATGAATGAATCTTTACAAATCAGACTATTTCTTTAGGCTAGAGCTAAGTTTGTTGTGCAGCATAAGAAAAACTTGTATTTTATTGTATTCCTTTGCAAATTGGGGCTTCTTTTATGAAGTTGATCTTTTGAAATCATATAAAATTGGTTTTGTCGAATGTATATAAGTAAAATGGTCTTGCACCATGCGTAAGTGTGTGTTTTTGACTATATTGGAACAATATTTCTCATTTTATGTCACTTGATTTAATGTTGTGATTATCAACCTGTGCACAATGCATGACTTATTTCACTTGCGCACCGTATAATTGACCGCGAAATATCATGTATTCATTTTGGTTCGTAGACGAATGATAATTACAACAAGAAACTCACAAGGTTTCAAATTTGAACCCGAATGAAGATGTTCAATTTAACAATATTGGCAACGAAGAAGAGCAACAACTGTGTTATTCGGGATTTTGAAATTAGGAAATTTAGAAGTATTTAAAGATCTATTTAAATTTTAAACTATTATTTCAATAGTAATACGTATGGTGTAAAAATACAACCTATAAAAAGAAATGCATGGCATTATGGGAAAGTAAAAGTGTATTTTTCTAAACAATATTTTAATGTAACCTTTCTCACTTTGCATTGTTTCAAATGCATCCATTTGCATCAAAAATAGCATAATGTCAGATATTTGTTCAAATATACGTGAGGCTGATTGTTTTTTACCTATTATAGGAACAGAAAAAGATTAATAAGAAGCAAAAAAAACAATGTGAATGAGATTGTTTCGTAATCCTTATTGTTCATCATCAAAAATTGTTTAAAGATGGTGAATAATAGGGTAAAACCCAGATCTCGTACTCGAGTTGGAAAGTACGAGATGGGAAAAACAATTGGTGAAGGAAGTTTTGCAAAGGTGAAGTTGGCAAAAAATGTTGAAAATGGTGATTATTTCGCCATTAAAATTCTTGATCGTAATCATGTTCTTCGTCATAATATGATGGATCAGGTAAGTCTTCAATTTTCTTTGGTTATATTATTAAAAAAAATTAATTTTGTCAGTGTTTTTAATTTTGTTGAATTTTGTAGTTGACGAGAGAAATTTCAGCGATGAAGATGATTAATCATCCAAACGTCGTCAAAATATTTGAGGTAAGACGTTTTTCTCTGTTTTGGTTTATATTAGAACATGGAAAAATGTTTTTTTCTTATACATTTTAGAGATTATTTTAGAGTTAAAAAAATTTGGTGGGATGTAAGAATTTTTTATTGTTGTTATATTATAAGAATTTTTAAAAAGCTTATCCAATAAAAAAAGCTTATGAATTATGATATTTTATAATATGATATTGTGCTTTATTTTTGTATAATATGTCTAAATAATCTCTTGTCAAAGTATAAGAAGAAACTAATCAACAAAATTGATATATGTGATTTATAATTTGGATTAGATAGATAATTTAGTGCATTAATTGTCATATGTTTAAGCACAGGTAATGGCAAGCAAAACAAAGATTTACATTGTCTTGGAGATGGTTAGAGGAGGTGAACTATTTGACAAAATTGTAAGTTCTTCATTTAATATTCGTTTAAATTGTAATCAGTGTCGTGTCAGGTGTTTGTGTCTGTGTCTGTGTTTCATAGCTCAATGTTCTTGATATTTTTTCTTGGATCATGCATATATACTAGACCTCAATAATTCTCTTGTAATTTAATTTATAGGCTAAGAATGGGAGACTTAAAGAGGATGAAGCAAGAAGTTATTTTCAGCAACTTATCAATGCAGTTGATTACTGCCATAGTAGAGGTGTTTATCACAGAGATTTGAAGGTCTATCAACTTCCTTAATCCTCTTTTTTTCTCTCTAATTTAATTAATAGGTTGTTAGTTTTATCTTTGTTTTAGCAAGCATGATGGTATTCAGTTTGTGTGTGGCGGAGTTTGTGAGGCTCCAGCGTGATTATGTTTCTATTTTTCGGTGTAATTGATTGTTTCGTTCCAATGAGGTTTGATGAGTCGAAATAATGTTCATAATTTGTTTGTGAAAAGTTCTCAACGAAGACATATTTGAATTTTTTGCATTACTTCTCTTTCTATTGGTCCAATTTGGTTTCGTTGTATTTGATTTCGTTCGGTTTCGCATGTTGGTATGGTTTGATTTGGTTCTCGTAGCCATTATTTTACTAAGTTATGCTATTGATACTATTGAAACTCTAGGCACTTTCCCTTTCTCTTTGTAATCTCTATTGTTAACAACCCTTTCTTGAGTTAAATTAAGGAAAAGACTTATATAGTCACTGTATTTGCAGCCAGAGAATCTTCTTTTGGACTCAAATGGTGTTCTTAAAGTTACAGATTTTGGATTAAGTACATACTCACAACAGGTATAAATTGATTTTGGATTGTATTTTAAATTTTATGTTTTAAAACATTCATTTTCACTTTCGTTTCGGCAACCAGTAAATGAGTGTTACATTTGCATAAACTTAAGACTCACCGTTGTTTAAATTCTTACAGGAGGATAGACTTCTTCGCACAGCTTGCGGAACACCAAATTACGTTGCTCCCGAGGTAATACTATCTCATTGTGGATCAAATGAAAGACTAGTTTTGTTTCTTAATCTAAAGTTGATGTTATTTTGATGCATGTATAGGTGATTAATGATAGAGGTTATGAGGGTTCTACATCTGATATCTGGTCTTGTGGAGTCATTCTCTTTGTACTTATGGCTGGCTACTTGCCGTTTGACGAGCAGAATCAAATGACGCTTTATAGGAAAGTGAGTGATTTGATAATATAATACAAAAGAATAAAAAGCGAAAGAGAAATTGTTCATGTCATTATGGTTTTTGTGATGAAAATCATATCATATATTTCAGATTACTAAGGCCGAGTTCACCTTTCCGCCTTGGTTTTCCCCCAAGGCAAAGAAACTGATCACGTCTATACTTGACCCGATCCCTGAAACAGTGAGTTTTATATCGAAACCTTTCTTACTTTTAAAGAATATATGTTGTTAGCATATGTATTTACCGTTTAATACTGTGTTGTTTTCTGTAGAGGATAAAAATTTCGGAACTCTTGGAAGATGAATGGTTCAAAAAAGGATACAAGCCGGCATCTTTTACCGAGGAAGAGGATATCAATGTAGATGATGTTGCTGCTGCTTTTAATGATTCTAAGGTACTGTCTGCCGCGTTTATCACAACCTATTAATTTTCTTGCATCAGTTATAGGAGGGAACACAATTCATAGTTACAACAAAGGCTTTTTGATGTCTTCGTATGCAATCACGATGATGGCCGTGTCAATTGTATTTAACCATAATTTTCCTCAATATTAGTATTGCAACATGATCGCTGCAGCAATTTAAAACCTTGGATAGAACTGATAAGGGACTTCTATGTGTAATTTATTTTCTTTGACATGCAGGTAAATCTTGTGACAGAGACTAAAGAGAAACCCGTGTCGATGAATGCTTTTGAGCTTATTTCTAGATCTCAAAGCTTCACCCTTGACAATTTGTTTGAGAAGGAGCAAAAGGTGTGTGTGTGAAAATTAGTATGTGCTTTTCAATCAGCAGTAATTATTTAACAAAATATTGATGGTTATGATTAATCTCTCTAACTAATTATGTTTGTTTCTCCATTTTATTTTTACTCATTAACACCATAGGGGGTTGTAAAGCGCGAAACACAATTCGCTTCACAGCGCCCTGCAAATGAAATTATGTCTAAAATTGAAGCGGCTGCCAAACCTCTTGGATTTAACATTCAAAAGCGAAATTACAAGGTAACAAATTCATATATGTAAAGAAGGATTAAATGTTTTCAATTGTTAATGTTATATAGTACTTGATCTTATCTACATTTATATTCTACAGATGAAGCTGCAAGGTGATAAAAGTGGAAGAAAGGGTCACCTTTCTGTGGCTACTGAGGTACTGATAATCGTTCCTATATGGTTGTTGGCATTTCTCCATATGTAGTTGTTACGCAACAAATTGTTTACGACACAGAAATGATAACATAGACTCTTAATTCGCCATTTTTGGCTTGACTTAGGATCGAGATTTCTAGCAGTCAGGATAATATGAATTCATGCGGTCAGCAGTTCGATGACTGTTTGATTAAGATTGGAATATCTATAAAAAAATTGACGCAATTGAACTATCCGAATTTGAAGCTTAGTATTTTGGATTTTCAAAAAAATAAAAATCTGATTTTAAATTACTTGACAACTGAAATTGTGTAATAGATTTTCGATGCTTTCTTCCATTTGTTTGCTTTGGCATGAGCTGATTGGTATAACTTGTTGCCTATGGTTACAGGTTTTCGAAGTGGC